>OX419731.1:17237500-18632500 GCA_948477245.1 Thumatha senex | reverse complement strand
TAAAATTAAAAATTGATGTGTCTGTTTGAAAGTAGGTATACGATGCTTACACAAAAGAATCTATTAAATTTTTTATGTCTGTTTGTTCCGCTTCTTTCAAAGCTGAAACGGCTCCACCGATTTTAACGGGACTTTTACTGACAGGTAGATGTTCTAAGGAGTAACTTAGGCTACATTTTATCCCCCTATTCTATTATTATCATAAATTAAAATATGTAATTGTATTGTAAAATTTCTTTAATAATTAGGTAGCTATTTTAAAAGTATGGCAGACAGTCTATTCGCTGTCCTTACAGAAACAGGCTCAAGACGACGCCTTGACGTAAGAAATTCACGCAGATCTCATGCTTCAACAAGCAGGATAACACCAAACCATCAGGCAAAGCCACGGTGGTAGCCAAGTCTGCCACAAAATCTGGGACATTCCGAGGAGTTACCCGGGGCGCCCGGCATTAAACGGGTTTGTCCATTTCGTTCTACTGTTAGTTCTACGATAGAACAAATTGGACAAAAAAAGTCCAGATTGTTCCACTACCTACTCACTACGATAGAACAAAATGGACAAAAAACTCCAGACTGTTCTACAACTCTACTGCGATAGAACAGAATGGACAAATTAATCCAGACTGTTTTACTGTTCCACTGCATAAGAACAAAATAGAGAAAGTACTGCTGTCACCTTGGGCTGGTGCACCTGAATATAAGTATGTTTATCAGTTATCTGGTTACCTAGTACAAGCTCTGCTTAGTTTGGAATCAGATGGCGTTGTCCCAACAATATTTATTTATGCGTGTTCTATCGCCTGTTCAATGGTCTTAGCTCTGAAGAATTGTTTTATATGATACCCACGGCAACTTTCTATTATCGCACCGCTCGCCAAAGACCCTCACAAGAGTGTTTACCCTCACATTTTGCGTCCGGAGCGCTCGCATACGGTTAGCTCTGATAGAGGCTTTATTCCGCATATGCTTAGATTGTGGAATGAGCTCCCTGCCTGGGTTTTCCCAAACGTCTACAGAAGTACGGGGTTTTTCAATAGGTGTCTTAGAAGGTTTTTACAGAGTCAGCTGCGCGAGTCACTACGACCACGAATCAACCAAACCAGCCTATGGCAGTCACTGCTGCACGTAGGCCTCTTCCTATTCACGCCACTACACACGCTCCTGCAACTTTCGCATCTTATACGACCATAATCATCTAGAAGTTAATTGACAAAAGTTGGAGACATGGACCGAATCCTAGATGTTTCTCTATCGCTGGAATGGTTAGATATTTCATTACTAATTTACATCGAAACGTTTTATTACAGTTATATAATATTAGAGTTGCAACGCAAATTGTTTGATATGCAGATTTAAATGTGGTCTCAAATCGAAATCAAGGTTATTGTACGAAATTTTGCCTTAATATTATTAGCAATACATTTTTTTCGAGATTAGACCATGGTATTATCGTCTTTAATTATTGTGAAAAATTTCAACATCAGGTCGCCACAGCCTGCTCCTGTCAATTTCAACACGGCAATGAACTCACCACCTTTTACGTGGGACAAATAATGAACTCCTTAGTCCCATAAATAAAATATTTAGGTATGTCAAATCACGCGTGATAGTTTTGCGTGACAACAAAAAAGTGTAGGGTGAATAATGTAAAAAAAAAATACTTTTTTTTTATATTTGGGCAATATATTTACCTAGTTTCGGATTTGTACGATCTTATTGGGACAACTCGTATTACTTAGTGAGGAAATCGATCAATTCAAATGACTGGATACAAAATTGTTTCGTAATCTGGATGAATTTCTACATTCTGACGTAAGCAAGCGTTGTATAAGAGTTTCCAAAACTATTTATTTATTTAATAGTAACGTAGGTAGTTCACATTAAAAAGATGGATGGAGGTTTGGTACAAACGATTTAATGGTGATACTTAGGGTTGGCCTCTAGGTCCGTTTACAAAACGAATTGGTTACGAAATTGCTTTCCAAATTGGACTAGTTCGGTGGTAGACGATTTGGCAAGACATTTGTATTCTTACGTAGAAAATAGCATAACCTCGAACATCTGATACTGAACGACTGAGGTCTGTCGGCATCCGTCTAGTCACAGAGTTGGGCGTGAGCCAATCGTTCGATCGAAATGAAATATTTCGTAGCAATTTAGGGACTTAATGAAAAAAGCTTTCCTTTTTCATTTGGTATGTTCATGTACAATGAGACAAAAATTTGGTCTACCGCCCTCCCATCTGAGGTTTATTTTAATATCAAAGACAATATCGATTTAAACGTGCAATAAATGTGACATTGACCATTGCTCTCTTAATTATTTTATTTTATTCTATACTATTATATTATTGTTGTTTATGACTCAGTATTCTGTAAACGATCACTGCGTTAAGCGACTTTAGGTGGTCCTCGGATTAGTGATAGCTTTGTAGCATTTCTATTAACGAGCGTTGCCGTGCTTCATAAGGCACGTTAAGCAGTTGGTTGCCAGTAACAGGGCAGTCGTTAAGTCAAGTTGAAGGCCTTATAGACGGCTTGAATAATTTCAACGACAAGTAGCTGTAACCTGCATTTGTCCATTTCAATACGGTAATGGACTCACAACTTGTTACGTGGGACAGATATGCTTACGGTGAAATATAGGCATGCCTTTGCCACCCTTTCGGAGATAAGGGCTTGAATGATAAATATGTTTGTAAATCTAAAGGTTCAAATTGAAAAATTGTGTTGTAAAGGCTATATATCATTACACAAATACCCAGAAAAGAACAAATCGGTCAAAATTCTATACATTATTGCAAAATCAATAATCGACCGCAAACAACCGTTTAAAATGTCATACTTTAAACAACCCATTTATTCCGGTCGGACGGACGAAGCCGTGTTATAGTTTATAAGTTTATTGTATTTCCACCATTCTGTCAAGTTTGAATTATCACAGATAACGAAATCTCACCCTCGTAAGAAAAATCAACTTAAGCTATAATTTCGATGGCACAGACTTTTTATCACATTATCTGAAGATTGTTCAGTCTATGTGTTGTTACCTAGTTCTCACGCTTGACCGATTTGGTATTCATAGTTGACTCTGGATGATATGGATTCACCTGTTAGGTGGTGCGATGCTCTGGTTTTAATATTAAATTTAGAATACATAATAATTTAGAACACGCATCCCTCTTTAGCACCCTAAGGATATTTTTTTACTTACATTTAGTAACGCACGGAAGTGTAAAATGAAATGTGAATTTCGAAATATGATTATAATGCACCACTAAGAGGATAATTAAAAAAAAACGTGTTATTATTAACTTTTTAATTTATCTGTAACATGTTTGAATGAACCAAACAAAATAAAATACCTCTATATATAAAATTGAAGTTAAACGCTAATTCATTTAAATTTGAGAAAAAATACTTGATCTCATTATCTATTTGTTATATAAAAAAGTCGTATTATTCCATTTATAACTTAAAAATGGATGGTCTGATTATTTTTCTATCTAGAATTGCAGAATAATCGAAAATGTTCTAAATTTAAAATATGCCTCACAAAGGAATAAACTTTGCCATAGAAATCTTATTACTCCCCGGAACCCCTCATAGGTCCATAATATAAACTACAACTAGCTGTCAAAAATTCAATTATTAATATCCTACTTATTCCAAATAATGAGCTATTTCGTTGCCAAATTCCAACAATATCATTTTTAAATCCGACGGTTCATCCGATAGATAATATTTCGTGATAATTGCGTTTATAATAAAGCAATATTAAGTGTGATTGTTTAACCCAACCGTCCATATATAGTTAGGAAAGATTAAATAAAAGTGTAAGTCGTGAAGTGTAGCAGCGTGCCGAGCTCGTCATTTTTAATGGGAATAGCAATGTTAACAGTTCTGCCACATTGTGTATAAATTGGGTGTGGCAGTATTTGCTGGAACTGTTTTACCGTTCCTCTTTTATTTAATCTGGAATTCATTCATTGAGACGAGAGGCTGCCGAGTAATTCTCTCCATTTTTCCTTGAGGACTAGTGATGTTATGGATTTAAAATTTCGGATCCGGATACGGTTACGGATATAAGAATATCTAATATTAAACAAGTTTTGGTTCCGGTTACGATTTTATATTCTATTCTATTAGGCTAATTTAGATTTTCGTGAAAACTTGTTGGTACCAATATTTACCTTAATTTTCAACATATTCATTCTACTGATATTTCCCTTTACTTACGCTATAAGACCTTGCTATTAACCAAAATTATAATTCTAGGTCAACCTACAGTACCTACCCACTTTTGGTTAAACTAGAAGTATCAACTTTGGGTTTAAAAACGTAATTGGTAGTTCCCATTGACACGGAACCACGAAATTTAGTAAAACGCAAGGTCGCAGCACAAAATATCAAAAAAATTAAAAGGTTGAAGATGGTGTCCCCCATACATCATAGTAAAAACCAATTAACATGGACCTTTGAGTTGCATGGGCGATCTTACAATTTAGAGGTCTAGCTTAATTAGCAATTACCTGATATAAAATACTTATTTTATTATGGCGGTATAACAGGCAGGTACGGAACCCTCGGCGCAGGAGTTCGACGTTCGCTTGTGCGGTTTTGTTCTAGTGGCGGAAATATTGCGTTGCCACTAACATCAATTATTTTTCACTTCATGTAAAATAAAATAACATGTAAATATTAAATTGGGTACGTCTTAATCGGAAATTATCCGATACTTTTATTTTGGATTCGGATACGGTTACGGATAGTTTTATACGTCGTTTACGATTATGGAGCTCCATAACATCCCTGTTGTAGACTTTCCAAATTAAGCGCAGTAACAATGGCTTTTTAATAAGAGTTTTTATGTCCTTTTCCCTTTTAGGTAGGAAGGTTTTCAAGTATTTTTAGCTATATTAATAATCAAACCGACGCGACGTACGATTTTATTAGTGCTCGTCGGTAATAATGTCATTGTGCCTTCCTGTGACAACTTGTTTGATAGAAATTTTAAACTTATTAGAGATTGATGCTTTTTTTATGGAAGGTATTGCATTTTAGGATGAAACCAATTTGGAATTTATTTTTTTGACCAATATCGATGGGCTTATAAATATTATGGATATTTTTAATGCGTTCAACATTGAGGGCAGCCTCCTGGTTCAGTTGTTTTTCAAGTTTTTGGTTTTAATTCACATTCCTTCACGCAAGCAATTTAGATTGGCTGTAAGGGTTAATTACTATGACTACTATGGGTTTCATTTCGTCTAGAATATAATAAAGACATTTCGTTTTTAAGATGAAGCATCCTCAAGCATACCCTTTCGGTAAAGGTCATGCTTGAGGATGTTACATTTTTTGTCTTCATCGTTTGTAACTGCTTTTCTCAGTATCTCAGTCACAACGCTACCATAAGCAAAAATATCTGAATCACGTGTTTATTTTTAAATAATAATTTTAAAACCTTCGTTTAACTATTTTATTTAAAAAAGGAGATGAATTTTTAATTTACAATAAATGAGCGAGCAGTGCCTCTAGGCATCTAGATACCGCGCCCTGACCTTTGAACTACACATCACTACTGCGACACTTTCACACGTACATGAAATTTCTATTCACTTGTTACTTAGATTTTATAATATAACATAAAACGGGGAAAGAGATGGGACTTGGGCCACAAAATGCACTCTAGATTTAATGAATAAAGAACTTAAGATTACACTAGGTATATTTATTGATAAGAATTCATTTATGAAAGTAATCATTTGGCTCTCGTCTAGTAGGATACAAACTTATATTTTAATTTATCAAAATAACAATGTTTAAAAATGTCTATCGCATGAAGCTTAGCCGAATTAAATTTAACGTGTTGTCATTTTTATATTCATTATTTTTTTTTCATTTTATAATTATTTTAGGAAAATGGTACGGTCAGCAACGAAAGTCTTTTAGCATAACAAAACTTTAGATACATAACCAAACTCAAAGTTTTGACAGTATTTGATTTAAGAATATTAAGAGGAAGACGGGAGCCTTAAAATAGAAAGGAATAAATTCATCAGTTTTGTGAGTCCTCGCTAGCTTAGCTTCGCACCCGGCAAGTGAGAAGTCGTTGATTCGAGTCCCACTCAAAACTAAAACATTTCCACTTTAAATTTATGATACAGTAAGCATACTAATTATTATTCAAAATTATTTCAAATTAGGAATAATATGTAAATTGCAGCTATCCACAAATCTATTCTGTAACTTTGGATCGTGTTAATCTACTTCAGAGTGTGACTAAATATTAAAAAAAAAAACATTTTCATTTTAATTATGTAAATGAAAACTAATGTGATTGCTGGCAATTAAAAAAAAGTGGCCATGAGTTTTATTGCCAGGTTCTTCCTCAGGGTCTTGCTTTGCGAATCTGGCAGTAAATGTCAATGTAGAAGCAAAAATCTTGACGTTCATAAGTGTTACCTTGTGACCTACATGAAAAAAGATATTTTCATTTCATTTCATTTAAAAGACTGTACCAGGTTACAAAATCATTGTATTGATAACTGTACATAATAGGTCTAAAACTATCGACGTAACTAGATATTTCCAAATTCAGTTCAAAGTTTTAGTTAAGTACGTACAAAGGAATCTAAAAAATGGTGTAGTAATAATTGCCTTGTATTGCTCAGCTGTCGGACAGTTGGCGCAATATTTATAAAAGTTGTTATTTCTACGGCTTCTTCGCCTTCTTCAACTTTAATTGCCAACGTAGGTTGGTACACACACCGTTGTTGGACAAACTTTTGAATTTCTAAGAATTCTTAGTATTTATGGTTTGTTTGTTGTCCAATAAAAGTTTATGGGTTATTATTAAAATGTTGGAATATTTAATACAAGTAGAGCAATTAGAGTTTTGAATTCTGTTCCAATCAAATTCTTTCAGTGCCAACTTTTGAGATATGATTATATTGTTAATTTGGGTATATTTATCTTTACGATAATATTTTTTTTTTGCACACGGCAATGCACATTCACTTATTATGTGGGATAATATACATCTGGTGAATTGTGGGTGTATAAAATCCTCTGTCTACCACTTCGGGAAGTGGCACCCACCCCATGGCACCCGTTTAATCCAGTCGTTTATTAATTTCACAATAATGTATGAAGATTTTCCGAATTCGTTGATTACTTCTTCTCTCTCCAGTAACTATTTTTTTTTCTGTCCTTCCTATACCCCCGATGTTCATTTTTCGGAGTCTTTCCTAGACTAATCCTTTCATTCCAGTTCTCGCTAGTTAGCTACATTCATTCTGCATACCTGATCTTTCTCACATTCACGCCTTTTACTCTTTAAATACAGGTGGGACGCCTGCTATTCTTGCTACTACTTTCTTTATTTTTTATTTCATTTCTTATATGCTAATGTATGTAAATAATTTCTCCACCAACCCTTTCCTTTTCTTTCTTTTTACAATTTCCTCTTTATCCTATTATAGTAACTTATCTTTACTGAAACCTTACTTTTAATTTCTTACAGTTAACAGTATCTTACTTCTATTTTTATTTAACTCAGTTTTTATTGTTTCTTATTTATTCTAAAATTCATTTTTATATTTACCAATGACAATCTATTTTCTTTTTACATAGAGTGGGATGCGGCTTAACACTTAAACTTTACAATATTACTTATTCCTAAACAACCATTTTCTCATAAACTACAGTACATTTCACATATATAATTAATACTACTGTTACATTACATATATCATAACCATAGTATTATGATATTGTTATATCACTTACTAATCTATTTTATTTCTAGTGTTTACTATTTTACAAATTTCTGTACAATATTTTAAGAACTTATTTCTATTTTTACTAGACATAATGATTTTAAAATTTTGTTTCGTGACTGATATTTCCATCTCTTGCTCTATACTGAATCTCTTCCTCGAGAATTCTGGGCATTCTACTAGCAAGTGAGGGATGGTCTCCTCAACTTGGGGATCACAGACACACGATGGATTCTCCCTGCACTTGAAGCGGGTCAGGTACTCGGAGAACCCACCGTGCCCCGTCAAGACCTGCGTGGTGAATTTGTCTGGAGTGAATTTCCTAACAGTCCTGTACGCGTCCACCGCACTCGGGAAGAAGAGTTTTGTGATCGAGGCGGTGTCGCCAGACTCGTACCGGCGGCCCCATTCGCCAAGCGTATCAGCACGAATACTGCGCTTGACGAATGAGACCGGACACAAGTCGTAATCTGGCCACCTCCTCGACCGCAAAGCTGCCTCTTTTGCCAGTTCGTCAGCCCTCTCATTCCCCTCCATCCCCACGTGTGCCTTAATCCAGAACAAATTTATAAATTTGCCTGCCAGAATACTATTCTTAATATTTTTTCGGGCTTCAACAGCGAGAGGATGGAGGCAACTGGGATTTGTGACCGTCTGGAGTGCTGCGGTTGAGTCGCTGTACATCTCAAAGGTTGTTGCACTGTGCTTACTAATCACCCTCGTTGCCTCACATATGGCCAGCAGTTCCGCCTGGTATACAGTGCAATAGGTCGGCAGACTAAGTTTGCGAGCAGTTTTCTCGACCCCATCTTTCCACAAACAAAGTGCGGCCCCGACCCTGCCCGTAATCTTGCTGCCGTCGGTGAAAATGTTAATGTCGAATTTATTATTCTGATCAAATTGTTCCCTATTTACCAGGCTTATGAACTGCAGGCGTACATGTTCAGCAGGACGAGGATTTTCTGCAACTGAAAGCATTCGCTCGGCCTCCCTCCCCGCCAGGTCCGGCAGTGGCTCTCCTTTCTTTACTCTATATAAACGTGCAGCCTCCTTGACCCGGAGATCAAGGGGGAGTATACCTGCCAGTACTAGTGCCGAATTGAGGGAGACCGTGCGATACCCCTTGCAAATTTTTTGCGCAAAGCTGCGCTGGATGTATTTAAGCCTTTTTTGGATGCCCAGCTTCTCAACCGCCGGCGCCCATGCGCTTGCCGCGTACAGAACTATTGGTTCCACTGTAGCTGTGTAAATTGTATGAATTATTTCAGGATGTAATACCCAACTCACCTTAGCCGCCCTGGTTAACTGTTTATGGACGTTGGTGACCTTTCTGCACACATTTTCCACGTGCGAGTTAAATGTTAACTTGTGGTCTATTGTAAGGCCCAATATTTTAACTTCGTTAGACGTGCCAAGGCAGACCCCGCCCATGACAAGTCGTGGTGTGTGCCCTTTACAAGTTTTCTAGTTAAGACCATTGCGTTAGTTTTATGGGGTGCGAATCTTAGTTTGTTTCTGTCACCGCACGACTTGACATGTTCGAGGGCAACGTTGGCCCGCCTTTCGATTTCCTCCCCAGTGTCACCGTGGAAAACCAGGATGACATCATCCGCGAATGCCTGCACGTATTCCCCCATCACCTCGAGGCTACTCTTCTTTATCTTGATTGCGGGCCACCAGGCGCTGTCGAAGGCGCCCTCTATATCCAGGGATACTAGTGTAATTATTTTCTTTTGCTCCAATTTTACCCTGATGTGTTGGATAAGGGTATAGAGGGCGTCCTCGCAGCTCCTCTGTGGCATGAACTCGTATTGATTTACACTGATTCTGGAGTGAAGATGGTGCCGCAGTCTTGACATTGCCATCTTTTCCAGAATCTTTCCCAACACTGGGAGAAGGCCTATTGGTCTGTAAGATTTGGGATGGGCATAGCTATCTTTCCCCGGTTTTGCAGCGCGACTACAGTTGCTTCTTACCAGCTCTTTGGAAAGTATTGTGGCGCGAGGTACTTGTTTGTCAGGCAAAGGAACAATTCAGGTTCGTTTGTGATGGCGTGGCTACAAATATCTGCCGTAAAACCGTCGGCTCCTGGTGCTTTTTTAGGGTTGAAAGACCGCATTGCTAACTCGAGCTCGAAGAGGGTGAAAGGGGGGTCCCGCAGTTCCCCGCACGGCCCCTCAGCCACCATCTCCGAGTCTTCCCTCACTTTCCTCTGTTCGGGCGTGTCGTGCCCCTCCAAGTCCTCCGGGTAAAAAGTTTCTGCTAACAGCCGGGCCGAGCCCTCCTCGTTGAGAGCCACGCCATTCACTTCCAGGGGTACGTCCTCAGCTCTACCTGCGGTTCGTCCAATAACTCTGTAGATGCCCTCCCACATCCCTTCCCTATCCTGTTTTTGCGGACTGGTGCTGCACATCTGATGCGACGCCGCTTTGTGGTAACCTCCTGCTTTATCTTGGCTAACTCTTCACTCCACCACGGTACCGACAACCACTGGCATTTGGTCTTTTCAGGGATGGCACTACTACACGCTTCAGTTATGGCTTGATTGAGTTCGTTGACTAACTCGTCAATTTGTGGCTTTGTTGTTATGCCATTTATTTTGCCTATAGTTATTAGCTTTTGGGCTTTAATATTAGTCAGATCCTCGCTAAACCTTTCCCAATTTGCCTTTCGCGTATTATATTTTCGCGTAGTTCGACTGATGTCCATACCCCTCGACCTGCTGAGCTTAATGCCAAAGGTTATCCCGTTGTGGTCAGAGCTGGTCAGGTTTTCCTCCACTTTCCAGTTTACCACCAGATCTAGCACATTCGCAGAGCAGATAGTGATGTCCACGTGACTTTTGAATCTACGTCCAGCTCGTATCGTGTCAAAAGTTGGGATGTTTCCTGTGTTTAGCACCTGTAGGCCCATCTCGTCGATCATTCACGTAAGGTTTAAGGCAGTGATCACTTTGAGAGAAAGTAAAGCACATTTCAGCAGACATTTTGCTTTTAGTTACGCAAAAGTTACTGTCATTAATGGGTAAAAGATCAGTGACGTAAAGTAATCTAAGCATGGTCAACTTTTGGAAGGGTGAGGACGAGTTTGGAGAAATCTGCAGTTTCTAACAAAACTTCTGTGATTTTTTTGTACATAAGGGACATTTACGTGGCTCAAGCCGGCTTTAGCAGCACCTGTTAACTGGTAGATGTGCCCAGGAAAGCTCAGGAGGTGGGTAGGCCAGAGGCAATTGCTACTAATGTACAATGTTCTACAAACCAAAGGAATTAAAACCAGCGGATAGATACTCTCTTAAATTATATATACAAATTTTAGTCCCACCGACGTGGCAAATAAGCATACGGCTCTACCTGTACAACAGATTTAAAGTTATGGTTACTGTCTTATGTTTTATACCCCTTGAATAAACAACTGACTGTATGTATCTACTATTATAGAAGCGCTCGTGGCCTCGCGGTCTCAGTGTTCTGTAAACGATCACTGAGTTACGCAACTTTCACTATGGCTGGTCCTCGGATGGGTGACTACTTTGCTTCGGAAGGCACGTTAAGCCGTTGGTCCCGGTTACCAGTAAAATGGCAGTCGTTAAGCCTGGTTGGAGGCCTTATGGGCGGCTTGAAAATTTCAACAGCAGGTAGCCACAACCTGCGTCTGTCTATTTCAACACGGCAATGGGCTCACCACCTATTACGTGGGACAGGAATCCATACGGTGAAAAGTGGGCATATAATATGCCTCTGCCACCCCTTCGGGGATAAGGCGTGATGGATTTTAAATTTTTTTTATTGATTGCAAAGGCAAATGTTTCAAATTTAGTTTGGAGTTTAGTTTAAACATCGTAACAATCACTACGTTAAGCAACTTTTGCCATGACTGGTTTGGTTATAAATGGGTGACAACTTTGTGGTATTTCCATTTACGGGCGTTATCGTGCTTCGGAAGGCATGTTAAGTCATTGGTCCTGGTTGCTAGTAACATATTATGGTAGCGGTTAAACCAAGTTGAAGGCCTTTGACAAATTTCAAAAGCAGGTAATTACAGCCTGCGTCTGTCTATTTCAACACGGCTATGGGCTCACAACCTGTTACGTGGGATAAAAATGTATACAATGGAATGTGGGCGTATAGATTCCTCTGCCTAGCCCTTCGAGAATAAAGGTGTGATTGATAAAAACTAATTAACTACCTTCAAGCTGTATTCCTGACGAGGTAGTCAGAGAGGACACATCGCCAGGCTTCATCCATGCATACTTCTTTCACTTCTTGCAGATTCATCAATCGCTTCATACATGCACGTCGAGGTATCCGAATACTTTTGATTATGAGATAGGACAAAAGTAGGAAAGCGGTCCCCGGGCGTCGCGAGATGCAACTGCAACAGACGCTCGGATGATGGTGATGACTAATTTGCTTCAGGGAGCAGCAAAGTGGCTTTGGAGAGAACTCCCAGTCCTGAAGAGTGTACTAACCACTAAACCGCCTCACCGCAACATTGTTCCGCCTCACCGTCACCACTATCGAAACACAGGAGTTAAGTCACTACGTTTCAAGGCGGCGGAAAGCGGTTACACGGCGCCCCATATGACTTTTGGTGGATGGGGTACTATCGGCTACTCCAGTCGTGGTCGTGCATGACAGCCGCGAGGCGGCGCATTCAAACCAAACGGCTTTATATTTCTCTAATCGCTGCCATCACCTCGACGGTGAATGAGGCCATTGTGACCAAACTCGCATACATCCAAACCAACGTTACTGCAAACACACTTTCGGTATTTCGCTTCTACCAGTCAGCCTAGAAGTACCGCAATGCCGCAAGCCTTGCAGGTCCGCCAAACCACGATGTTTGCTTGCAATGGGGTCAACTGCCGGGAATTATTACAATGACATATAGGGGCAGCGTTAAGTTCTACACCTGTTAACCATCTCTCCAGGGTGCATCACACTCCTGCTTCCGCTGACCGCCAGCAAGCCCGTAAGGGGTAAGAAACGTGGAGGTTTCCTGATGCCTATCTAATATTTCAGAAGTTGACTAGATTAGAATTTACGTTTAGAGCTTTACACAGCCTTAATTTAATTTTTCGGTATTTTCTGTTTTACTTATTATTTAATAACTATTATTTATTATTACTAAGAATATGAATGAAACTAAACAATAGAAATGAAATCCTGTCACAACAAGAAGAGCGGCTGCCATATTAGAGAGGTTTTACCATATTTAATAGATGTTGGGCTAAAGGTTAGAGCGCAGAAAAGCTCAATTGTCAAAGAGTTCAATACTCCTTTTTGAGAGACGTCTTGATCAGTGATCAGCGAGCAAAAAGTTTCAAATCTGAAAATGACCATCAATGATCTGTAAGAAGATCAGTCAGCGAACAAGGAAGCGCTACTCTCAAAATATTTTTGTATTTTTTTTTATACCACTGAGGTGGCAGACAAGCATACGGCCCACCTGATGGAAAGAAACCGTGTGAAATCGATGGAGTGATGTAGAGTGATAATATGCGAATGATCGAAAACGCATAACTTGAACCAAAGAGCAAAAGGATTTTTGTTATGAGCTGAGTCTCGATTCAACGTTAGGTCTGATACAAGAAAATGAACATTGAGGTGCATAGAGGCCCTATCTGAGAGTAGTGCTCCTAACATGGCTAAAAAGAGGTAAACTCTAAACGAAACCCTGTATCTACTAATTCGTCTGGACTGCGCGCGCGGGTGGAACAGTATCTTTTAAAATGTATTGCCACAGGAAATAAGTATAAATGTTATTTTTTTACAAGTTTTGAACTTAATGTTAATCACATCGACCCTTCCGGGCAATAAATCGGTAATCGCAAAAAGCAAATTTTACAGGAAAAATGATTTACTGTTTTTGTTGAATTACTTTCCAACCAGTGGGAGTATTGACATCATTAATACATGAAATGAAAGCTATTTTTTTTTGATATAGTATTTAGCTATCAGTTTCAAACTACATGCTTCTAATAAGCTACAATTTGAGAAGAAAGAACTATTGTCCTGTAATAGTAACCTACCGGATTATTGTGGTAATTTTTTGAAGTGTGTTGATACGTACTAACATACTGCGGACTTTTATAACGTTATTTTGTATAGCAACAAGTGATCATAATACAGGGTGACTTTAAATAGGTGTAATTGTTTTAAGGGGGTAAGAGTACAGCCCATGGGATGTTCAAAAATGTGTGGAACACCTGGTCGAAATCTACTGGTTTCGGAAATACACGATACTTTAACTTTTTTAGGAAAATTACCAAAATTCAAGAGAAATCCTTAAAAATAAAAATAAATACTGGATGCATGGATTTTATTTTTATTTTATCTGATTGCTGGATAAATTATCCATAAAATAAAAACATCAAATGTTATGAATCAGTTAAAATTTTAGAGTTATGAGAGCTAAAACTTGTAACAATAAAAAAAAATTTACTTTATCGAAATTTCAATTGATTTTAGTGAAAAATATCCACTCCGAACTGGTGGTACAAACGATGTCATTAAATTCCTTGTTTCCTTAGCTTTCTAAAAAGGTATAATAAGTGTACAAAATTCTCAGATAGCGCCCAACAAACTCAGTTATTGCCGAGTAGGTAATACGTAAACTGCACATTAATAACATTATTAGCACTTTACCATACTACCCTGCTAAGGTTTTTTCTTTAAGTGTCATTAATTTACCTCGTAACACGTCTCATTGATTTGCTTTAGTGGACTTTATGAATGCATTGTGTATTGTTGCCCATTTGGTTCTCCAAGCAAGTAAGGATGACTATGGTTAATTTTACTAAGAGTAGTATGAAAAAAATATCTAATGTAGATGAAATAATACTCATACTGATACAAAATAATATTATTTTTAATAAGAAAAAACGCAAGTTATCTTTACAATTAAAATACTCAAGTTATTTACATAAAGAAATAACAAAAACACAGTAGGAAAAACACGTTTTATAACACTTGATTTAATTAAAACACCTTATTATTTTAAATCTTGCTCAAATTGACCTCCTTGGTTCCTAATACACGCCCGTAGTCGTTTTCTAAGATTGGACCTAGTAACAACTCCCGTAAGATCTTGCTGTATTTGATTAGCAGCTGCTATGATTCTAGCTTTCAATTCTTCAACATTATTGACGGGAGTTGTATACACTAATGTCTTCATGTGACCCCATAGGTAATAATCACAGGGGGTCAAATCTGGACACCTCGCTGGCCACGGCGTCGGGCCTCCTCTGCCAATCCAACGAAGTGGAAACGTTTCATCCAGCCATTGTCTAACACTAGCCCGGTAATGGGCTGGGCAGCCATTGTGCTGGAAGATCATTTCTTCCCGGTTAGTTAGTGGAAAATCTTCCCGAACAGGAACATCTTCGAGAAGGTTGAATAAATGGTTTCGAAGAAAATCCTCGTAAGCTTCGCCATTTAAGTTGTTTGGTAAGAAATATGGCCCCACCAAGTATCTGTCAATAACGCCCATCCATACGTTTACAGAGAATCTTCTTTGATGAGCTCCTTCCTTGGACTTTCTTGGATTTTCTCCCCGTGTAGTCCAGTAGTGGAGATTGTGATAATTCGTTATGCCGTCTCGGTCAAACTTGGACTCATTCGTCCATAAGATTTTACTTAAAAACATTGCGTCTTCAGCGTCCATATGCTGCATGAAGCGACAGAAATCTACTCGTCTTGCAGGGTCTCCCTCCTCTAGCGCTTGAACAGGTGTGTAGTGGTATGGGTACTGTCGCGCTGCATGTAAAGTAAACCATACTTTGCATTGAGATAATCCCATTTGCCTGGCTACTATGCGTGTAGATGTAGTGGGATCTCTCGTAAAACGATCCAGTATTTCTTCTTCGTGCTCTGCATCCACTTGACGAGGTCTACCAGCATCGTGACGCCGCTCATGAACACTTCCACTTTCTCTAAGCCGTTGAAACGCCGCAGAAAAGACACGTACACTAGGTGCGCGACGATTTGGGAATCGGTGTATGTACTCCCTTCTGGCCGCTGCAGCATTACCGTCACAGAATCCGTACACAAACACAATGTCTGCGTACTCTTCGCTACTGTAGCTTGCCATTGAAATAAAGCAAAGAAACAGATGGATGAAATAACTAGTACGAATAATAGGTACGTCCGGCACGCGTAAGTATCTAAGTAGTACTAGACAGAGGTCGCGCAACTTGGGGCCCAACCGCAAGGCAACGGCCAACCGTCAACAATTGCTATCTCACTCACACACGTTGTGCTATTTATCGATTCTCTCACTCTCGCATAGTGAAACCGTGAGAAAGGTTTTAAGAATTCCAGGTATCGGCTCGGCTTGCAATACATTAACAATAGGGATCATAACTACCTGCTCGGGACTAACTGAGTATGTTGGGCGCTATCTGAGAATTTTGTACACTTATTATACCTTTTTAGAAAGCTAAGGAAACAAGGAATTTAATGACATCGTTTGTACGACCAGTTCGGAGTGGATATTTTTCACTAAAATCAATTGAAATTTCGATAAAGCAAATTTTTTTTTTATTGTTACAAGTTTTAGCTCTCATAACTCTAAAATTTTAACTGATTCATAACATTTGATGTTTTTATTTTATGGATAATTTATCCAGCAATCAGATAAAATAAAAATAAAATCCATGCATCCAGTATTTATTTTTATTTTTAAGGATTTCTCTTGAATTTTGGTAATTTTCCTAAAAAAGTTAAAGTATCGTGTATTTCCGAAACCAGTAGATTTCGACCAGGTGTTCCACACATTTTTGAACATCCCATGGGCTGTACTCTTACCCCCTTAAAACAATTACACCTATTTAAAGTCACCCCAAAAATCATTTGAGTAATATAATCTAAGATATTTTTAATAAAATAATTCAAAACTAATAGTTTAATCATTTTTATTGCACAAAACAATATTTCAGTAAATATTACATATATTTTAAACATAACCTGCTTAACATATTAAGAAAAAATTTTATCTATCTGCATTGTTATGGACATGAAGACTGCGGTTGAGATGAGTTCTTACGCGGTCCAGCCGCATGATTCCACACATACTCCCTTAGCATTTTCATTCCGTAATTCGCAGCTCCTGCTTGTGTTGCTTCAATAATGATTACACCCCACTGGCATGGCAATGTAATATGCCTAATGATGCTTTATTAGACCTGTTCCGTTTAACCTCACTGACATTTTAGGGTTCCAAATGACATCAGTCCTCAACCGCCACTTAGCCCATGAGGTAGCAATGCGTGACGTGACGTGTGAAATACAGATCCCAGGTATTTAACCTGGTCCATGCCCACCAGATAGAGTCTATGGAGGTTGAATCTGTAGAGTTTAACGCCAAGTATTACTTAAGTTTAAAACCACCACTCTTAAGCATCTCCGTCCACGTTTTCACACGTTGCACCAAACTGCCCTCGTCCGCGTCCGCCAGCGCTGTATCGTTAGAATTCATAGTAAGCCATGGATGCTGCATATTTGAATCTCTTAAACAGAAATGGACTAAGTGGAATGTTCTGTGCTCTGGTGTACTCCGTCCGTGTGGCGAAAAGTGTTAAAGCCGCGCGCCAAATCGATCAGAATCACAGAATAGTGGTGCAAGCGCCTAGAACCTTTGGACATCAGTGCCCACCAGATCATCGTTCAAAGAACACAGTCCAAGGCATTCTTTACGTCCACAAAGTGCAGACTCTTTTTCCTGTACGAGTATTTGTTTGTCTCTTTGTCCTGTATTTCTCCAGTAATGAGAACAAGGGTCCTGTTTTTGGTCTAATGATAGGATCCTTAGAACAAAAACAGGGTGAAACTCATATTGATACTCCAAGAGAGTACACTTCTGCTAGATACGGAGGTTAATAATCTTCTCTAAATCTTCATGCCACGGTAGCTACCTCATTTCTACACCGACCGCTTTCCATTTCAAGACTGGAGTAATAATACTCGGCCTTCATTGGCTGGGAATCTCTTCGGTGAAGAGTACGTGGTTTAACTTGATATAATCGATAGAGTCTTTATCGACTCCGAGAGTTTTTCAAATCTTCTGACTTCAGACTTCTGCATAATTTTAACCAAATATGATTCGCGTTGCTAACTACACTGTGCATGGATCTTAAAGTTTTCTATCATATACCTATATCAGATACCTCTGTCTATCCTTTGAATAATTTAGTAATTGTATGTATTGTATGTGCGTTTCTATAGATTATAGCCAAACGCTAATATTTCTAATTCATAAAAGTGATCCACAACATTTATTAATATATTTTAAGGCCTATTATCTGGCCTAGGGCCTAAAACAGGAGAATCGATTGTTTGTAGGTGTATAGGTATTGGCCAATTTTCCTTAGCAAACCTGAGATCTGTTAGACCCATTAAGTTCTTAACTTTAGCTATCTTCACGCTATATCTCTGACGGGATAGTCAGAGAGGACTGATCGCCAGGTTTCGCGATCCATGCATACTTCTCTCACTTCATGTAGATTAATTAATCGCTTCATACATGCACATCTGGGTATCCGAGTACATTTGACTTTTCCATTTTTGAGCAATCTGCCAACGTGGTCTTCATATGTAAGTCTCGGCCTGCCCTTCTACCCTCTACTTTAGCACAATATATATTTTTCGTCAATCGTATTCCTCATTCATTCATTGGACGTGTCCCAACCAACGAAGCACGCGCTTTTCCAGCTTAACGCTGACACTTTCATTCAAACCCGCCATATTGCGTATCATTCCGTTACGCATTCGGTCGGCCAAAGTTACGTTGCACAATTTTCGTAGTAATCGCATCACCACAGCATTCAACTTACTTTCATGCATCTTTTGACATACCCTGGTTTCGCGCTACTGTCCTTACAGAAGTAGGCCCTAGACGGTGGCGTGGCGTGATAACTACACGTTCACACTTCATTTCTTTAAAGAAGTGGGTTAACATCCGAACCCCCCGAAGACGAGGAGACGAGATGGCGGTGGTGGATACAGTCTGTCAGGAGCCCTGCAGCTATCCTTTCGAGGGCTCACGCGGGAATCCTGAACATAGGCAGAACAGGGCACCGTGTGGTTTTATTCGGTAGGATTTCGGCATAGCATCCATGAGGATTTCCACACGTAAAAAACGGTCCATGGTGCATCAGTGTTCTTTTCTCCGATGACCCCGAGCCAGCCCAAAAGCGATTATAAACTGAATCGCCAACGTCGAAGTGAAGTGACCCGATTAGTATCTTATATGATACTCAAACTGATCATCAATCCTTTTTGAGAGATGTCATCATGATGATCAGCGAGCAGATGGGACTCAAATTTAAATTCGATCATCAATCAAAAGAGAGGAGATGAAACCGGTCAAGGTACAACTAGGATCTATTCTCAAAAAATTCAACAAAACATTTTAAAAGAAATCATATGACACGGGGTAATGTAAGGAGATGAGAGTGATCGAGAACGCATAAATTGGACCAAAGAGCAACAAGTAGGTTAACATTAGAATTAGGGGATCTACCGATAATTTTAAGGCGGGGCTTTATTTGAAAGTAGTGTACCTACTGACTAACAGACGTGGTCATGGCTAAGAAAAATAAAACTTTAAACAAGACCCTGGACCAACTTATCTGGCTGGTGCGGCGTTGACCAGTTAACCACTGACCAGATTTTCACAGGATAATAAGTATCTAAAAAACACCCCGCAAGCGTAGCCGCGGGCAAAAGCTAGTAACGTATACAACTATTGCCGAAGACATTTGTCATTTTTACGATTTGGGTCTACAGCGCGAGTGTCGCATCTCTGGTGTTGCAAACGTCCATAGGCTACACACACACACACACACACGGGCCTGATTAACTTATGATGCAGAATTAATCCCATCAAATCTTTATTAAAGTTGCCTCGTCCATATACCGTGTAGGCTAGCTAATAGTATTATGTTATCTGAACTACGGAGCACTGTTTCCTTAGCCCAACTTATTAAATTTAGTTAGCTTTTATTATCTTATATTTGTTTTTTTAAATATAATAAACAAAAAAAATTAAAAAACTGTCCCCTTAATATTTCCACAATATATTAAAATAAGAGCAGTGTCACTCATCAATATAAATGAAGGCCAATTTATTCGTCGTCCGCTTGTACATATTGTCGCCAGTTGAGCTTGACAGATGGGAGCTTCGTATTGTTGGTGCAGAGCAACAAACAAATATGGCCGCATCACGCTCTCATAAACGAGCTCAAATATTATCCTTTAACAAATTACCGTGCTGACAGCGTATATAAAAGGGAAAACAACATTAAAAAGGAAATAATATTACTGAAGTGACACCTCAAATTCATTGTTTAATCATCCAATAGGGAGTTTCCGAGGACATTTAAGGTATAAATGCGAAATCAGGTTTCCAGAATTACCTTCTAAACATTTAAAGTTATAGCACTGGACCTCTCTGGGTTTAAGTTAAAATTTAAGCAATTCTATTGAAAGATCGTTTGATATAGAAAACAACACTTTTTATTTTGTGTTTTTTTGGAAAACTTTGGAAGAGCTTTAGTTAAGTAGGCCTATATGTTACCTAATAACAATGTATCTGTTATCGTGCCTACTTGATATCTTCATACATTTCCAACAAACTGGCTTGATAAAGGTCTTTATTAGTATAGTAATAAATTGTAACATCTCGATCGTGTTATCATCCCAATCACATCCGTATGCAAATTTAATCAATGTGTATATAAAGCGCGATAACGGACGCCCGATTGCAAGTCCCGCACGCAATTTGGCAATAAACTTGCAACTACGGAACTTAAATTTCAACGCAACTATTTTTATCAAAGGAAGTCGTTAGACGGTATCTGAACCACCTCGCACGTATTAACATACATAATTATAGGTAGTTTAACAATTGGAACTGTGCCAACTCGTTTCAACTTAAATTATACAACTATTACAATTTCTGGTTTCCGTAGGTAAGGGAAACAATATGTTTTCTGATGTTCTTCTTATATTTCCAAAGGGGCGGTTCGACAAAGAAATTTATTGACTGTTATTACCTTCTTATCTTGATTTTTACATTACTAAGGCAGTTTATTTTATAATCCGTGAAACTATGGTATCTATTGCTTAGATCTGGAAGAACGGTATTGAGCAGTAAGGATTTTTAGTGTTATATTAAAATTCACGCACATTTTAAACTTTGATAATTTTTATTAAGTTGTCGGTATAACTAGATCGGCAATTGTTTCATTTTCTCGCCGATCCTGATGATCAGGATCGCTTACCAGGAACCCTTTATCAGATCGCACTCAAGATTTTAGCCTCTTGAGTAAGTAGGGTTTAAATTACTTAAATCCAGTTGTAATACTAAAAATGTATCTATTATCGTTTGTACTTGATATCTAGATTCATGTCCAGCACAGTAGTCCGATAAAGGTCAAAAAAATCTCTCAAGGGTAAAATTTGTCAGAAGTAAATTGTCCCAGCTACCAACTAAAATTTTTATCTGAGTATATGAGAGCAAACAAAAGGATCCAGGGATACACCGGTGGATTCTTGTGGAAAATTAAGTATTTCCAGATCCATATAAGCAACTAAATTCATCGTTTTTAACCACCGACGCAAAAAGAGGAGTATTATAAGTTTGATGTAGATGTCGGTGTGTGTGTGTGTGTGGTAGCTCTCAAACGGATGGTTCGATTTTCAATGCGTATTTTAATTTAAAAGCCAGTTTCCTGGTGGTAGTTCTTAGCTATGTTTGGTTAATATGGGTCCAGCAGTGTAAGAGTACCAGCTCATGTCCAAAATTTAGTAAGGTATTTTTATTATGATTTTTTTTATTTTATTATAAAATTACTTACTCGGGTAACCGAGTAAGTATTTTTTGTAATAGGACCATAAAATTTTAAATTTAATTTATTGAACTATATTATATATCGTCTTCTTGTATCTATCTAAACCAAATACTGGGCTAAGTAAGCATAATATTTTCAACGTATATTATAAATTTATGCCCACGTTATTTTATCTACACTGTCACTGTAACTACCGTCAAGGAGAATATTGATGTTAAGTGTCTTTTTTGTGGCGTAAGAAAGACCCTGAAAAATAGCACGTCCGAGGAAACGGAGGCAAAGTAAATTTAGTAATTTATTACCTTGGGCCCTATATTTGTTGCAAAGAAGAAGGTTCTGAGGTGACAATTTTTACAGGCTGGGTAGGAATGGCCGTCTAGGGACTTTACGCTCTACCCACTACAGTTAAGCAATTCTTATCCTTTTATTTATTTTAAGTTCACATGCTGGTGTTTATTCGTGGTAATTTCATTATTGTTTAGTTAACCGGCAATAAGAATCAGGAAAAATCTATACAAACAAATAAAATTGGAGTGCCTTTTTGTAATAACAAATAAACTGCTTTTTTCCCAAAATGCACGTTATAGTATAAACGGTACTTACATAAAAAACCGATTCAATTTTTTTTCCATCTGTCGTGCAGTCTGCTTTTTTTTTGTTCCGGCTAATCTCTGAAACTCGGGTCCAGTTGGACCGATTTTAACGGGACTTTCGCTGATAGATAGCAGGCGCCCGAAAGTAACCTTTATAAAATTAAATTGAACACTACACGTACTGTCTTCAGTCTTTAGAATTAAAAAAAAATACTTATCTTTCGAGTTTCAATAAAAACAAATTTGAAATATAGATGTTGATAGAGTATTATGGATACTAAAAGACTAGAGATGGATACTAAAAGAATACTTAAAGACTACCCTACTTATAAAGTAGCCTTTCAGTTGAACAAAGCAAAGTTTGAATGCAAACCGCTCGCTAAATGCAGTGATTATTAGAAAAGATAGAAATCTCCGCTTGTACTTTGATTGAACCAACATAAATTAAACTTTGAACTTCCCCAGAACATCGAGCTGTAAATGAAATTTTCAGTTGTAATTTATGGGAGAAACTGAGAATAATAATAATAATAATATTTTTGGGACAAACCACACAACGCCATCTGATTCCAAACTAAGCAGAGCTTGTAGTATTATGGTAACCAGATAACTGATAAACATACTTATATATTTCTAAATACATACATATTTTAGATAAATAACACCCAGACACAGAATAAACCATTGTGCTCATCACACAAAGTTTTATCCTGGGTGGAATAAATAGAATACTTTGTAACATTTCAGATGATGGGTCACACGAACTATTTGTGAGCGAATGTTCTTTGTGAGGTTTGTAGTCGTTCATTAGTACATTTTGCCGTCCAATTCTCCGATTTCATATTGTAGTTTCTACTACCGACTGATGATTTGAAACATATATATTTACCATTTTTATAACACAATGATGGCAGGTCTCCTTAACCTTTGGAAGTTGAGACATCAGAAGTGTTCGACCCTGCAGAAACCTTCTAAGATTCTATTGAAGAACCCATATTGTTTAGGTTCTGGTACGACCGAGGTAGAGAACTCATTTCATACAGACCCGTCTAATTTTCCCGGTGCTTATATGGTAGTGTATGTGACTGCCGCGCTGAAGTCTCGAGTTCGACTCCAGGGTCAGAACAAATATTTGTATGATCCACATTTGTTTTGGAATTTGGGTGTTTATTTTATGTAAGATGTGCATATTTATTATGAGATTATATATACGTATGAAGATTCTGTTAGCGAAATTTGGACTAGTGTTGTAGGAAAATGTCCCAAAATATTTATAACTATAAATATATTTATTACTTGGCTTCGCCCTCACGTTCCGTATCGTGTCCAACATGCAGTGTAATAGGCATGTTAGATGCCATCACGTTTTGTATAAGATACGCCAACATTGATGATTACAGTATCTCCTAAATTAAAAGTCATAGCTAATTTACGCAGCAATTGAAGCCCGACTACTTTTCAGTCCCTTCCCACCCATTTGCCATTTTGATATGAAAAATGAGGCCATTAGAAGTCTATAATTACCATGTTAATTACAGATAGGAACCTTTGTAGAATTTCATTTTGATATTCGAGCCGTTTTATCATAAGTATAATATTTTTTTGAATTAGATAACTTTAGTCAAGAGGACAAGCAATTACAAAATTTCATATTGGGTATAAAACAGAAACACGGTGGATAAATCCTCCGTTTTTCGATCTGTCTGTCTGCGATAAACAAAAACTGCTGAACAGATTAACATGCAAGTTTCGCCGATAGATAGAGAGATCATTCAGAAGGCTCATAGTTTGTTAAGGTTTTATGTAAATTGGTTAAAAATTGGCGAACTGTTTACAATGACGGTTGAATTAGAGTTTTCAATAAAAACGTTGCCTAAACTATGAGAGATATGACAAAGAAATGTACAAAGTTTCTGGCGACCAGCGCCATATAGCAAAGAGCTATCGAAATACACAGATACTCTACTCTTAGCATCGTGATACGGAATATCTCCCTACGAATCCTGTTTCGTGCTATGAGAACTCTTGTACTGAAGAATCAAGTCCAACATCAACCGTTAGGCAGCTGCCCGTCAGACATGCTTGCTTGGTAGGTGAATCCTCTCTTTGTGTAGGAGCAACATTTCCACCCATTCCTCCACAAAGATATTATTCCTTTTTTACAGGTTAACAGAAAAATGCATATCTTATAAGGATAGCATATTATACCCTGTGGGAATCAGATACAGGAAAACTTCACTACGCGGGCGGAGCTGCTGGCATCGGATAATATATTGATTTTAAAATTATTGATGTTACTAGTTCCCTAGTAAAATCAATAGTTATAGTAAAATCATTATAATGTTTGTGTCCATTTCATATATATAATCATGGCGCTTGCAACTGTGCCACAAAATATCGAATACTCACAATTACAATCGGACTCGTTAAATATCCCAATAAACATTATTATAAAAGTTATAGCGATTCGATTTGCATAAAATTGTTAATGATTTCGCTTTAAATATGTACAGTGGTACATACTCTCTGACGTCTGCGCTAACTTGCTTCATGTATATCTATGGCTCCCATTATCTGATCCAGGGTACGAGAATTGTGTGCCTCGATGCTTAAATTATTGTAAAAGTCCTTACACTAAATCCAAATACAAATAATTTTCTTTATCCAAATATAAAACATAAAGATTTTTTTTTAAAGTAACTTACAATAGTGGGTAACTTAAACAAAAATTCTAACAAATTAAAAAAATAAAACGTTTTATAGTGTAAGCTGGTAAGCTTACACTATAAAATGTCGTGATTTTATGAAATAGGATACTGAAATCAAATATAACCAAAGATGTATTGAATTTCAGTTACAAATAAAAAACTCAACAATGCAGAAACTGCAACGTACAGAGAGAAATATATTGTGCTTTGAACCTACCCACGCAGACCTCTAGAAATATGCAATAGAAATATAAAATAGAGATAATTTAACCGCGGAAATCTTGCGAGCGATGTAAAGTTTCGCAGAGATATAACGAATCTCGTGGAGACTTCTTCCAAACTTGAAACTCCTTTGCTATTTGCTGCGGTATTTCCAAGGAGTAATATTAAAAAATATAACAACTTGCAAAATATGTGAACATTTGAGGACGAGAAAGCTTTTCCTTGCGGTAACCCTAATAAAAACTTATGCTCTTTTTTAAAGTGAAGTTTCTTAAAAGTTGGCTACAGATTTAATTCTTTTGACAATGTCATCAGATATTTTATCGTAAACAAAGCACATTCACAAGTCGTAGTTTTATTAGAAAATGTATAACACGAAATCAACTATAGACAGTCGAAGTAACTGGAATATTTTAAATACTGTAGTTTTAAGTTGGTCATAGTGGAACTGTATATATAATTATTATAACTACCGTATGAGAACAGTAACTATACTTTATGTTTATGGTGTAGGGGGATCCCATCAAAACCTTCGAAACCTAAGTCAACCTCACGTGCGAGTTCGTACACTTGCTGAATAACGGACGAAGCTCCGACGTCGGATTTACTCTTTTTGGGTTGGGAGGTCTGAGGGCTCTCTCTTTGTAAAGTCTACTTATAGTTATCTTATTGCGTTCATTAATTCATATTAACACCATCTGAAAAAATCACAATTAGAGGACTATCATGAGATCAGTATCATGTTAATGTAATGTGATTTAAGTTACATCAGGAAGAGGATCAAAGATGTGAGCTTATAAGATTTCCACTTAACAGACATGTAAACGTAAAAGCTTATACATTTTTTTCTGCACGTGCATTGTGTATTCTGATTCATTATAAAGATTAGGGCCATTGCATAGTGCAGAGTATAAATCAAGACGCAGGATTGTACATTGCACACCGACTTAATCTCACCTGCGGTGTCGCTAGAACTGAGCATTTAATACTGGGTGATATATTACCCCATTTATTAGCCACACAGCATGTTCAGTGTTAATATGATATGATGCATTTGGCAAGCCTGTTGCCTGTATTCGTGCATTAGTAGTAATATATCATAAAACCTTGTTCAATATGTAATTTGTTGACCATTAATTAGTTAATTTATTTACGTACACTGTAATGTATCATTTTTTTACTTACTTTTTTTTAATTAAATGTTTCATTATTCATTCTTTCAAATTATCTGCATGACCATTATCTGTAGCATTCATAGGCCTTGATAATTCAAGAGTTTTTATGCTCTCTTAATGTTTGTTTACCTTTTGTAATTTTTAATGTCAGTTAATGACAAGCCTAGATTTTATTTTTAATTTATTGTTAGAGCTGCCAGTAGGTTAGGTTGTATAGATATTAGACCTTGTTATAAATTTATATTCTAAAGAACTTAATTCTAAATTTGTTTAAATTTTGAAATGCTCTGGAAAAGGAAGCCGGGGCCGTCAAAGGAGTCTACTTTTGGTGCTCGCCTTGAGAGGTGCTGGGAATAAGTGCTGAGTGTGAGGGTTGTGCTCTCCAGAAATAGTGAAGTGATGGTCTGCAGTGTTGTGTGTTCTTAACCGGCTCTGTGAAAGACGCCGACCGCTCGTCAGTTTCAGCTCTCTACCTGCCTGAGTTCGCGACCAGCTTCTCCGAGGTCGGTGACGTAGAGGCCTTGAGGGGATTTGAGGCCCCCTTCTCAGCGACGTAGAGGCCTACTCGAGGCCCCCTCTTCCTAACAACGTGGAGGCCTACTCGAGGCCCCATCTTAGCGGCTGTACTTGAAGAATCAAGACCTAATTTTACTCCCGGCTTTTCCTTGCTTTTATTTTCTTAACATTTTTATATTATATTAAATCAACTTTACCTTTTCTCCTTTTTCTTTTACTTTTCCTTTTAAGCCAGGACTCCTCCAGTCCTGGTGACAGTTTCCTCCTAAACTTTACTTTTTCCCCTCCCGGAAAGTAGTAACGTTACAGTTTGGCGCCCAACTTCTTATTAACCCCCCCCTTTTTAATTATTTTCAGGTTCTCTAAATTCTAAAACAAACTTGCTCAAGAGATTTTTATTTGGTAAGTTTATATTTTCATCACCTCATCCACCTCAACCTTTACATTACTTCTTTACACTCTACTTATACATCACTATACTGCATCCCACACACTTGCACACCACGGCGGTTACCCAATGGTAATTGTCATCCATTCTTCGCTTGCAAGTGTTCTTAAAACCATTCGTGGTCACTTACAAGTTGGGGTTTGGATTCTCTACGACGTACTAAGGACAATATCCTATAGTCGTTATCACCTAGGCACATTATAACACTCTACTAATACATCATTATACTGCATCCCACACACTTGCACACCTCTGCGGTTACCCTCTGGTAATCGTACCCAGTCTTCGCTAGTGAGTGTTCTTAAAACCATTCGTGGTCTCTTACTAGTTGGGGGCTGGGACACTTCACGACGGCTGCAGGACAATATCCTGTGGTTGTTTATACAAAACTTATCATAAATTAACACTTTAAACATTATTTCATTTAGTTTGATTTGTTACTACGGCAACATTGTTACCATGGTAACATGTGGTAATAAACTCGTTTAATATTTTAAAATCTTTACAAAATTTACAAAATTTATAAAATTTATCTAATCCTTCTGGGAGATTAGCACGTTAACCTTTTCGCTTATCATGCTTTGATTTTGATCTGAAACATAAGAGAAACTGTCACCACTTTTTATCATTTTGGAGCGGCTTAAGAGGAAAATGGCACGTTTTATATTTTGTTGAAAGTGTCGTTTTATATGTGCTGTGTTTTTATATAAAATTGTTTAATCTTATTTTTTTTTTAAACTTGAATGTTTTATCGTTTTTTTTTTCTCCTTGATGACTCTAATAATATTTTTTACTTATCATTTAACATTAAGTTCATTGTAAATACTTCACAAGGTTTACTTTTTCCAAAAACTTTTGGCAGTTTTCCTTTCTGTTTTTTCTTTTTTCTTCATAGAGCGGTACACAACTCTTAAAATAAGCCATTGTGTATCGTTTTTAATACTTCAATTTAGCTTCTTGAAAAGGCAATTTTGCTTTTAGCCTTGACTACTTTTCTTAAGCTGGAAAGCTTTATTTTTAATACTTGAACTACTTGAAACTTGAAGGCTTTTCTTAAGCAATTATGCTTTCAAACCTTGACTGCTTTTCATAAGCTGGGAAAGCTTTGTAAATATTTCTTTTAATTTTAACGGGTTTTAAAAAAGGTGCGGATTACGACACCTAATTTAAATAAATAAGCCATCGTATTTTTTAAAAAAAATATTTTTTTTTCCTTGTGGAGTATGTGTCATAGAATGTGAACCATATCCCCTAAGTATGTTAGTGATGTATGATTGAGGGAGTATGAAATGTGGGTTGATGAAAGGTGTATGAAAGAGCAAGGTTTTTCTTTTACAACATCGAAATTTTCTCAGTTATTAATTTTCAGGGGTTATCGGGTAATGTAATTTTTATCTTTTGTAAAACTTTCTGTACCACTGTAAATAGTCATATAGGTTAATTTTAGCTGGTCAATGCCTTCTTTCTTATAAACAAAATTTTTTCATTACAATCAAAAATTTTCCGGGGTTGTCGGGGAAATGTAATGTATCATTTTTTTACTTACTTTTTTTTAATTAAATGTTTCATTATTCATTCTTTCAAATTATCTGCATGACCATTATCTGTAGCATTCATAGGCCTTGATAATTCAAGAGTTTTTATGCTCTCTTAATGTTTGTTTACCTTTTGTAATTTTTAATGTCAGTTAATGACAAGCCTAGATTTTATTTTTAATTTATTGTTAGAGCTGCCAGTAGGTTAGGTTGTATAGATATTAGACCTTGTTATAAATTTATATTCTAAAGAACTTAATTCTAAATTTGTTTAAATTTTGAAATGCTCTGGAAAAGGAAGCCGGGGCCGTCAAAGGAGTCTACTTTTGGTGCTCGCCTTGAGAGGTGCTGGGAATAAGTGCTGAGTGTGAGGGTTGTGCTCTCCAGAAATAGTGAAGTGATGGTCTGCAGTGTTGTGTGTTCTTAACCGGCTCTGTGAAAGACGCCGACCGCTCGTCAGTTTCAGCTCTCTACCTGCCTGAGTTCGCGACCAGCTTCTCCGAGGTCGGTGACGTAGAGGCCTTGAGGGGATTTGAGGCCCCCTTCTCAGCGACGTAGAGGCCTACTCGAGGCCCCCTCTTCCTAACAACGTGGAGGCCTACTCGAGGCCCCATCTTAGCGGCTGTACTTGAAGAATCAAGACCTAATTTTACTCCCGGCTTTTCCTTGCTTTTATTTTCTTAACATTTTTATATTATATTAAATCAACTTTACCTTTTCTCCTTTTTCTTTTACTTTTCCTTTTAAGCCAGGACTCCTCCAGTCCTGGTGACAGTTTCCTCCTAAACTTTACTTTTTCCCCTCCCGGAAAGTAGTAACGTTACAACACACAAGAATACAAAAATAACAATAGGAGGAGTGGCAATGGTACTGCTAATTTCTATAAGAAATATCTGCTAGCAGACTGGCAAGAGGAAAATGTAAAAAAGTAGGAGAGAACAAATAAAAGTGTGTAAATAAAAAAGTGAACAAAAACTAAATCAACAGACATACAAAATTACTCAAAATAGATAAAATAATATTATTAACTGTACGAATATGTGTAAATACGTAAAATTAAAAAATATAAACACATACTATGCAAATATAAATACAAATATATATAATAAGGTTCATTTATAGAGTAGAAATGTAGTGCTCACGGACTTACCTTTTAAAAGTTGTAACAGACTGTCTATAACAACAGGTTCTATTTATTTAAATACGCACCTATGAACAAAATAAACACATGTTCAATACGTGTGCATAAAGACAATAGAAAGGGTGTGTTAGTACAGAAACAGCAAGGTTTAAACAAGTAATAAGAAAAGTTAAAATTGGTCAATTAATAATTGAAATGTAAACTTTTAAATATTGAGTGTTGTAAATCATTACCTAAGACAGTGTTGCATTTATGGATTAAATATGAGATATAATCGAAGAGCGACCGTATTGTTAAGACCGATCAGTTCCACATGACTTGACTTAAAAATACACAAGAGAAGAAGGAAGTATAAGATGACGCTGTCAATACGCGTAACAGGCTCTATCGCCCTAGAATGCTTGACATCTGTCTTTGGCTCCACTTCAGGGACGTTGAAGTGTAGTAAGTAGTAGTAAATATATCGAAAGTGTGTAACCGTTGAACATTCAATATAGTTTTAGATAAATATGCCTTAGCCCTGTAACTTCAGGCATTTAATGGAGAACACGTGAGTGTCACACGCGTTTTTCTACCAACGAGAATGAGACTGAGTCTTCCTTTCATAAAAGAGTAACGCCAGTACGCAATGGAAGGTTCTCAATCCCTCCCTCAATCTGATCACTGGATTTAGCGAATGCATTGTATATTGCGCAATAATTTAAGTAATATTCATATGATGATGTATTGACCAGTCTAAACTAAATAATATCCAAAAATTAAAAGTTACATCTTGAGGGATAGGTCCCTTCAAGAGCACGTTTTAATGTAAAACATGGGGTGGCAATTGTCAAAATCATCTAGGAAGTGAATAAAATTACTTGTTTTATTAAAGGGAATGTGACTATAATAATACAGATAGCTCATACCGTAAACAAATTTAGCAAACTTTTCGATTTTAATTAGAGGCGTGAATGCGAAAACGTCGCTTTATCGTATCGAAATCGTTAATCAACAGCCAACATGCAGGAATTTTGCGTGGGAGCCCGCATTTGGTTCGATTGCATTTGCTAAATTACCACATTAAATCCTGAATCTAAAGTGGGCTTACGTAAATAATACTGGTGGTGATAAGTTGTTTATAGAAGGTCAATAACAGATTGTTATTGAACAGTTGTTTTCATATTACGATGAATTTATTAAATACATGATATGAAAAAACAAATTTTCAATAGTACTCGTATACCCAGGCGTGCATGTATGATGCGATTTATGAATCTGCAGGAAGCGAAAGATGTATGCATGGGTCGCAAAGTTTGGCGATCTGACCCCTCTGACTACCCCGTCAGGGATACAGTGTAAGCATAATAAGTTTGGTTATTACATTGGAAAGAATAAAAATTCTTCTGATTTTAGGATTTTGTAGCAACTAGTGTAGGTGATTTATATTTTTTTTAATTCACCTGTGTTAAAAATTCGTATCGTGCAACTAAAAGTAATTATAACAGCAGTCTGGACTTGAATTGCCATCGGAGCATTTGAGATTCAATCAAAAAATTGTGCAGTCTCCCCTGACCCAATTATTTACCATTACATAATTACCAAGATGAATTTGATAAAAGGTTATCTGATGACTTCCAACAGAATATGAAATTCTTTTGGAAGTCCATAAGAACAGCGAGGGGTCAATAGACGACATCACATCTCAACGTTATCAGAAACCATGATGGTAGTCTTGTGAAAGGAGAAGTATATGTGTTAAAAAGACGGAAGCAATATTTCGAAAGCTTTTTTGAAAAAGAGGATATGCAAGTACATACTAGTTTTGGCGAAGTAAATGAAATTGGCAAGGAAGAAGTCATAAGTATGAAAGAAATAGTGTAAGCATTGAATAGCATGAAATTGGGAAAGGCCGCGGTACTTGATAGGATCTCTGTCGAGATGCTGAAAGCGGGACAAGGCGTGATAGCTTGCCAGCTGTACTGCCTTTTCAACCTTTGTTGGAGGTATGGCAGCGTACCAAGAGATTGATGTAAGGCTGTCATCGTGCCGCTTTATAAGGAAAAAGGGTCACAGCAAGAGTGCAAAAACTACCGCGGCATAAGCTTGCTCAGCATCGTCGGCAAATTGAATGCAAAAATGTTGATAAAAAAAGTGATGAATGAAACTGAAGGAAAAATGTGGGATGTATAAGTAAGATTTATGAAAGGAAGGGCATGCACGGATCAGGTCTTTTCCTTACGATGCGTAGTAGAAAAGCTTTTGGCGAAAAGTCAAAAAGTCTATTGCGTATTTGTAGACTTGGAAAAGGCCTATGATAGGTGAGGAATGAACTGTGGTCAACACTGGCCAGGTATGGAGTAAACAGCCACTTGATACGAGCACTGAAATCTCTCTATGAGGGCTCCAGTGCTTGTGTCAGGATCAACGGAGCTTGCAGAGACTTTTTTCACTTTGAAAAAGGTGTGCGACAGGGTTGTGTAGCGTCGCCGTTGCTGTTTAACCTATACATGGACAGCTGCCTGAAAGAACTGCAAGAGAGCACGTATGGTATAAAAAATGGATGAACTGACCGTCAAGTGCCTCCTATACGCCAATGATCAGGTAATACTAGCATCGTCGGCGGAGGAGTTGCAGTTGATGGTAAACATTATGCATGATACGTTAATAAAAAAGGAATGAAAGTGAATGTAAACAAGTCGAAAGTAATGGTTTTTGAAAGAGAGGTAAGTACGACGGATTGCTCAATTCTTGTGGAAGGAGAAAGAGTGGAACAAGTGAAAGAGTTTGTATATCTGGGTACAAAATTTACGAGAGATGGAAAATGTGACTATGACATTGAGCGAAGAGTTTTGGCAGGAAATAAAGTGAATGGAGCCATGTAGGCCTTTATGAGCAGTCAGAACGTGTCTAAGAAGGCAAGACTGGCTGTACATAGAGGAGTGCTGGTCCCCACACTTATGTATGGCAGTGAAAGTTGGGTATGGCAGAAGACGCATAAAAGTAAAATTGATGCCGTGGAAATGAGAAGTCTGCGAAGTATAGCTGGTGTGAAGTTGATAGATAAAGAAAGGAACAGCGTGATAAGGGAACATTGCCGTATGACAGAAGATGTAGTGACTAAGATAGAAAAAGGGATGCTTAGATGGTTTAGACACGTGGAGAGAATGGATGAAAATAGACTGACGAAGCAGATATATGTGGCGAGAGTGAATGGGCAAACTGGTAGGGGTCGACCTCGGCGCACGTATGTCAATCAAATCGACGATCTTTTGGAAAAAGGCCAGGTCAAGAGTACCCTTAACCGGCGAGCGTGTATGAAAACACTCATGAAAGTAGAAGAAGCGAAAGCTGTATGTCAGGATCGTAGCAAGTGGAAAGCCATAGTCTCTGCCTACCCCGATGGGAAACAGGCGTGATAATATGTATGTATGTATGTACATAATTACACTTGTTACATTTGAGTTGTCAATATTGATGTTATCCATATCTAGGATTCCTTAACACGCCCGTTTGATATCGCACCTCCAATCACCTTTGATGTGATTAACGGTTAGTACATACAAATGAGATTCAATAATTTCTTTTAAAAATATTAACCGATGAGATGCTGTGTCAATTTATTTTTTACTTTTTTTTTAATGAAATGAATATACAGTAAAAGTTCACGGCTTTACATATGTTTTATATAAGTTTTTTTTTCTATTTTACTGTCCTATATTTTTACTATCAGCGCCCATCATAATGAAATCTTATAAGTGTTGGATGACTTGTTCTATATACTTCAGTTACTACTTCATCACCCACAATTTTCACCTGATCGTTCATAACTTCTAATAATCTATATTTTTGGAGTTTACAATTAATTACATTAATTTGCCTACAACTAACTATCTAACTATCTTCACGCTATATCCCTGACGGGATAGTCAGGGAGGACAGATCGCCAGGCTTCGCGATCCATGCATACTTCTTTCGCTTCTTGCAAATGCAGCAATCGCTTCATACATGCACGTCTGGGTATCCTAGTACTTTTAACTTTTCCGTTTTTGAGCAATCTGCTCACGTGGTCCTCATATGTAAGTCTCGGCCTATCCTGACACCTCCTACCCACTACTTTCGCACAATACATCTTCTTCCTCAATCGTTCCTCACTAAATTTGCGTACACCTTTTTTAAATATACTTATTCGAGGTACCCATGTATAATCTTTATGCTTCAGGAAGTTATTGCACTCCGTGATCTGAGTTAAATATATATTGAAACACAAACCATTTTCTGAAAAGCTCCTAGCTTACATACGGTTTTACCTTCGATTGAGTATTACTCTATCTGAAGTAGCATAATTTGCTAATGAACACTTATTTTGGCTATATATCGACGTCGTTCATATTTCTCTCATTTTGACCATCAGTCGGTGGGTGGCCTCCGAACCTCCTCTCCAAACCAATTTAGTCCAGGATTAATTAGATTTAAACCAGATTCCAATACTACGAAAGTATTAATTTGGTGAAAAGTCCTTAAAAATTTCTTATCTTAGACAGATATGATAAAATGATTAGTAATTGCAGTAAGATCATCAATGTTCACACTCCACGGACAAATTTCCAAAGCAGTTATTTTAAAATTTAATCAAAATAACAAGTCATAAAGCGAACCCTTAATTAATTCTAACCTAGTGTCTTTTGTCGTTCGTAAATAATAAACTTTCAAATTTCTACACGCTTGTTTATGAAAGCTCACCAATTCATTACTTTCTACGTTTAATAAAGCTCAAACGGGCACCGCCTGTGTACATTGGGATATAAATTACCTCTAATTTAGGTGTACGATCCAGAAAATATGATGATGTACAGTTTTCATCAAGCCTTAATAAAATTGGGCAGAGGTGTTGGGGGTAACAACGTAACAAGGGCAATGCACCTACTTATTACGAAGTTTTATCGTGCTGGAGCGCTTTCATTTATTAGAATATATTTACTGCCATCCAAGGTACAGGGAGAAGGCGACCATGGGGTACTTTTAGTAAACGCTTATGTTCTAGGGATTCATTATACTATAATGTTCTAGGGAAATATGAAATAATAATGTTTTATGATGTTTTAAGACAATAGACTTGTATCTAATAGGTGTAACGTTACTATTTTCCGGGAGGGGAAAATAGTAAAGTTTAGGAGGAATCTGTCACCAGGACTGGAGGAGTCCTGGTTTAAAAGGAAAAGTAAAAGAAAAAGGTAAAGTTAATTTAATATAGGTAATATAAAAATGTTAAAAATAAAACCAGAGAAAGCCGGGAGTAAATTAAGGTCTTGATTCTTCAAGAACAGCCGCTAAGATGGGGCCTCGAGTAGGCCTCCACGTTGCCAGGAAGGGGGGCCTCGAATAGGTCTCCACGTCGCTGAGAAGGCGGCCTCAAATCCCCTCAAGGCCTCCACGTCGCCGACCTCGGAGAAGCTGGTCGCGAATTCAGGCAGGTAGAGGGCTGAAACTAACGAGCGGTCGGCGTCTTTCACAGAGCCGGTTAATAGCACACAACACTGCAGACCATCACTTCACTATTTCTGGAAGGCACAACCCTCACACTCAGCACTTATTCCAGCACCTCCTCTCAAGGTGAGCACCAAAAGTAGACTGATCTGACGGCCCCGGCATACTTCTTTTACAGAGCATTTCAAAATTTAAACATTAATTCTAAACATATTTTAGAATTTTAGAATATAATTTATAAGAAAGTCTAATATCTTCGTACTTATTGGTTAGGCCAGTAGGTTAGGTTGTATCTTCTATACAACCTAACCTACTGGCAGCTCTAACAATAAATTAAAAATAAAATCTAGGCTTGTCATTAACTGACATTAAAAATTACAAAAGGTTAACAAACATTATGAGAGCATAAAAAACTCTCGAAATATAAAGGCCTAGGAATGCTACAGATAATGGCCATGCAGATAATTTGAGAGAACGTATAATAAAACATTTAATTAAAAAAGTAAGTAAAACATGTTACATTACATTTCCCCGACAACCCCGGAAAATTTTTGATTGTAATAAAAAAAATTTATTTAAAAGAAAGAAGGGATTGACCAGCTAAAATTAACCTATATGACTATTTACAGTGATACAGAAAGTTTTACAAAAGATAAAAATTACTTTACCCGATAACCCTTGAAAATTAACAACTGAGAAAATTTCGATGTTGTAAAAGAAAAAACCTTGCTCTTTCATACACCTTTCATCAACCCACATTTCATACTCCCTCAATCATACATCACTAACATACTTAGGGGATATGGTTCACATTCTATGAAACATACTCCACAAGGAAAAAAATTTTTTTTTTTTTAATTACGATGGCTTTTTTATTTAAAGCACCTTTTTTAAAACCCGTTAAAATTAAAGGAAATATTTACAAAGCTTTCCCAGCTTAAGAAAAGCAGTCAAGGTTTGAAAGCATAATTGCTTAAGAAAAGCCTTCAAGTTTCATGTAGTTCAAGTATTAAAAAATAAAACTTTCCAGCATAAGAAAAGTAGTCAAGGTTCAAAGCATAATTGCCTTTTTAAGAAGCTAAGTTCAGGTATTAAAAAAAATACACAATGACTTATTTTAAGAGTTGTGTACCGCTCCATGAGGAAAAAAGAAAAAACAGAAAGGAAAAAGGCCAAAAATGTTTGGAGAAATAAAACCTTGTGAAGTATTTACAATGAACTTAATGTTAAATGATAAGTAAAAAATATTTTTAGAGACATCAAGGAAAAAAAAAGCAATAAAACTTTCAAGTTTAAAAAAAATAAGATTAAACAATTTTATATAAAAACACATACAGATATAAAACTACACTTTAAAATCTAAAACGTTCCATTTTCCTCTTAAGCCGCTCCAAAATGAAAAAAAAGTGGTGACAGTTTCTATTATGTTTCAGATCAAAATCAAAGCATGATAAACGAACAGTTCAACGTGCTAATCTCCCAGAAGGATTAGATAAATTTTATAAATTTTGTAAATTTTGTAAAGATTTTAAAATATTAAACGAGTTTATTACCACATGTTACCATGGTAACAATGTTGCCGTAGTAACAAATCAAACTAAATGAAGTAATGTTTAAAGTGTTGATTTATGTTAAGTTTTGTATAACAACTACAGGATATTGTCCTGCAGCCGTCGTGAAGTGTCCCAGTCCCCAACTAGTAAGAGACCACGAATGGTTTTAAGAACACTCACTAGGGAAGACTGGGTACGATTACCAGAGGGTAACCACAGAGGTGTGCAAGTGTGTGGGATGCAGTATAATGATGTATTAGTAGAGTTTTATAATGTGCCTAGGTGATAACGACTATAGGATATTGTCCTTAGTACGTCGTAGAGAATCCAAACCCCAACTTGTAAGTGACCACGAATGGTTTTAAGAACACTTGCAAGCGAAGAATGGATGACAATTACTATTGGGTAACCGTCGTGGTGTGCAAGTGTGTGGGATGCAGTATAGTGATGTATAAGTAGAGTGTAAAGAAATATTGTAAAGGTTGAGGTGGATGAGGTGATGAAAATATAAGCTTACCAAATAAAAATCTCTTGAGCAAGTTTGTTTTAGAATTTAGAGAACCTGAAAATAATTAAAAAGGGGGGGGGGGGGTTAGTAAGAAGTTGGGCGCCAGACTGTAACGTTACTATTTTCCGGGAGGGGAAAAGTTTAGGAGGAAACTGTCACCAGGACTGGAGGAGTCCTGGCTTAAAAGGAAAAGTAAAAGAAAAAGGAGAAAAGGTAAAGTTAATTTAATATAGGTAATATAAAAATGTTAAAAATAAAACCAGAGAAAGCCGAGAGTAAATTAAGGTCTTGATTCTTCAAGAACAGCCGCTAAGATGGGGCCTCGAGTACGCCTCCACGTTGCCAGGAAGGGGGGCCTCGAATAGGCCTCCACGTCGCTGAGAAGGGGGCCTCAAATCCCCTTAAGGCCTCCACGTCGCCGACCTCGGAGAAGCTGGTCGCGAATTTAGGCAGGTAGAGGGCTGAAACTTACGAGCGGTCGGCGTCTTTCACAGAGCCGGTTAACAGCACACAACACTGCAGACCATCATTTCACTATTTCTGGAGGGCACAACCCTCACACTCAGCACTTATTTCAGCACCTCCTCTCAAGGTGAGCACCAAAAGTAGACTGATCTGACGGCCCCGGCTTCCTTCTTTTACAGAGCATTTCAAAATTTAAACATTAATTCTAAACATATTTTAGAATTTTAGAATATAATTTATAAGAAAGTCTAATATCTATACAACCTAACCTACTGGCAGCTCTAGCAATAAATTAAAAATAAAATCTAGGCTTGTCATTAACTGACATTAAAAATTACAAAAGGTAAACAAACATTATGAGAGCATAAAAATCTCTCGAAATATAAAGGCCTAGGAATGCTACAGATAATGGCCATGCAGATAATTTGAGAAAACGTATAATACAACATTTAATTAAAAAAGTAAGTAAAACATGTTACATTACATAGGTCAATGATGTTTATTGAAAGACAATTATTATTTACTACTTTTAATATTCAACTTGTGAAGAAGTCATCACCCGTGTGATAGAAAGTCATGGCCACATTCAAAGATTGAAATTAGTTTCATAAATAGAAAGACTATAATATAGAGTTTCTCAAAATTTGCTATTTCACAACAATAATAACAATACAATACTTGAATATAGAAAAATATAAATATATCCTAAATTCGTAAAAGTAAAATTGCATATTAAAATGATAATGTCTGATATATTTATTCAAAATTCTATATTTATTTAGACTGTTACTGAAAAATTACACAATCGTACTAATAATAGGTCTTTACCTATTAAATTGCCGTTCTGCAATACTGGCCATTTCAAATCAAAATTATTTTTGTTTGGTCGTAGATTCTAATTTCAAATTTATTTTATTTTATTAACATGGAATTTTTTTTCCAAAGTAGTCATTTGTTTATGGATTAGTGTTACATTTTCATCGCATTTCAATCTTTTTCGTCATCATGGATACGTAAAAAAAATTGAGTAATTATGGAATATGAGTACCGTGGTGGCAGCAACGCGGCACAAGCGGCACACTACATCAACGACGTTTACGGAGCTAACACTTTAAACCAACGCACCACCTATTATTGGTTTGCTTGCTTCCGTTCTGGAAATTTCGACCTCGCGGTTGTCCGAAGACTTTGGTCGACAATAACGAATTAAAGGCGATTGTGATGATACACAATATACGGCCGAATTAGCAGTTGCTTTTGACGTTAACGTCTAAACAATATTGGTCCATTTGCGTTAAATTGGCAAGGTAAATAAGCTTGACAAATGGGTGCCCCACCAACTCAATAATCGCCAGTGCGAAGTACGCGCCGAGACGTGTCTTGCACTGCTCAACAGACACACAAACGAAGGAATTTTGAACCGCATTGCTACCTGCGATGAAAAATGGATTCTGTTTAAAAACTGCAAGCGCTAGGCAAGTTGGTTGGATCCTGGTTCAGCACCTAAACAATGATCTAAATGAACACTTACCCCTAGAAAAGTGATGGTTGCTGTTGCCGCTGCTCCTACACGACAACGCGCGACCTCATACTGCATAGCAGACGGTCTCCAAGTTGTAAGGTCGAAGCAAAAAGTAATGATGGAATGTATCACTGTCGTGAGCCTGTACCTCTGGGAACCACGGGTAATATAAATTCCAGCACGCGTGTTATATGTGTGCTTTCGAGAAGGTAATCCGTGAAGAAATACAGCCCTTATCTATGGTTTACACATTTGTAACTAGAAAATCTCCATTTCTCTTTGACTACCAGCCGTTTCAAAAGTAACTAGCTCCCTCATGTATCGTTTGAAAGTGACATACATGAAAATTTTCTTCATTGAAGATTTGCAGGTACAGCTAGGGTATCTAAATAAGAGGCGGGTATTCAAAATGAATTTTAAAAATTCAAAATTAATTTAAATAAATATATATTTTAGGACAATTTCACACAACGCTGCCGAGCCCAAATTAAGCTATAATAATGATATACATTATCGGAATACAATTTAAGTGGTTTTTAAGCCACTATAAGCCGTTGGTTTTGGTTGCCAGTAACATGACAGTCGTTAAGCCAAGTTAAAGGTCTTATGGACCTAATATATTTAGAAAAAAAAACGACTACAGCATCAACAACTGCATCTATCCATTTTAACACAGCAATGGGGTCACCTCATGTTACATGGGACAGAAATGCTTAGGTGAAATGTGGGTATATAGTATACGAGGATAAAGGCGTGGTGAATATCAGGTCTACTCTTTGCCAGTAGTTATGTTGGTCACACACAATCGAGCAAAAGCCTATTGCCGTCATCGGACACAAAGATCTATAACCGTTCTGGAATCTGGATCAAATTTCCACCATTCAGGACAGATATTACACGTTCAAAAATGCTACTAATATAATAAAAGTGTAATTAGTATGTTTGTAACTCTTTCACGCAAAAACTACAGAATGAATTTTAATGAAATTTTAAAAAGTAGCTTACGCATCAGAATCGCATATAGGCTAGTTCTTAACCTTGAAAAAAGTTTCTGTGGGAAACGAGAATGGGAATACTTAACCATGCGGAAGAAGGGGGGCGTCATCTAATACATACATTAAATATATAAAAATATTGTGGGACACTTTTTACACAGCGCCATCTAGCCCAAAGTAAGCTAATATAAGCTTGTGGTATGGGATCTAGATAATTGATAAACATACTTATAAATTTCTAAATACATACATACATATTATACATAGGAAACAACCAAACTCCGAAACACACATTTGTAGATCACACGAAGATTTGCTTCGACCCGGGAATCGAACCCGGGACCTCAAGCGCGGCAGTCGCATACATTACCACTGTGACACCGAGGCAGTCAAATGTATATGCAGTACAATATGAAGTAAAGGTGGTCATGATGACCATGGGCGTACCCAGGGGGGAGCAGAGAGGGAGGGGGACAACTGCCCTCCCTGGATTTCCTTTACGTCCTCTACATTTGTAGATAAAAATAGAAAAAAAAATTTGCTATTTGCAATATAACAGACAACTTTTATCAATCGTGAGGTGCGCCCCTTCTGACTAATCTTTAACAGCACTACGGTACAAGCAAAAATTTCGCGCTTTGCTGGTAGCCCTCTGCTGTGTCGGTGACTGACCAAAATTACAACGACTTGCGGATATCATGAGATTTTAGGATTTAGAAGGAATCACATCTGAACCCAAATTAAGGCGAACTTTTTGGATAAATAAGCAGAAGCAAGCCAGGACTTGGCAATATGGAATAGTAAGGAAGTTAATACAAGTAGCAGAATCTTTTTATCTAAGGTGAAGACAGCCTGGCAATGCATAAGGCTACTGCTACAATTGAACAGACTTTTGTACACTTCAACGCGTAAAAATATGGCTTACATTTTCGTTCTCACTTGGCTAATTTTTTGTTTCTTCTAATAAGATCGAATGATCGTGTTCTTTCACGAAACACGTCATAAAACGTTCTGCTGAAGACGCTCGGAATCCTGAAAATCGGATCCCAAATTTGATAAAAGGTTTATTTTCACGAGTTGATGTTATGCCGGACTCGAACTGACTTAAACCACACAAGAAACAATTTTCAAAAGCAATTAGTATGCTAACTTTTTCTAAATTTAAATTTTAAAGAAGACGTAAAGAGACGTTCTTAAGACGTAAAGAGGTGGATTAATTCGTCAGTTACGAGCAGGTCACGGTGGTGTAGTTGGTAACGCGTCTGGTGCGTTGTACCAGAAGACGCTGGTTCGAGTCCAATTTACGACTGAAAAACTTTTCCACTTTAAAATTTAAAACAGTGAACAGTGTGTTCCTATCTATCTATTTAACGCTTCGGAACCTCGCCTAATGGTTTGGGTCATTTCGCATATTTGGGTTGGCTCGGGTGTTATACTGCTTCTTAGGGCGTGAGGCGTGTTTCAAATTCTCACATCAAGACGCAGTCTGATCTGTTTCTCTAAGAACAGTGAGCAAACCACTCGCCGTGCTTTTAAAATAGCTAATCTCTTAGGAATTTGTATAAAAAAATTATCTATTTTAATTAATATTTATTTTCACTAGGATTACAAAAAGTAAGTTCGTAGTTCTAACTCAGTGTTTTGTAAATAATTACTTTGATTTTCGCTTTGACTGGTCCTGGCATTTCCGTGCTTCCGAAGGTATATTTAGCTATTTGTTCCGATTGCCAGAAACATAGCAGACGTTAAGTCAGTTTAAGCCTTATCAACGGCTTGAAAAAATTCAATAGCAAGTTGCCACAACCTGCGTCTTTCCATTTCAACATGGCAACGGACTCGCCACCAATTATGTGGGACAAAAAGCATACGGGGAAATCCACATTTCACCATAGGCAGAGGCATACGTCCACACGTATAGTATGCCTCTGCCTACCCCTTCGGGGATAAAGGTGTAACAGTATCTATGAATGATTATAAATATCTGATTTGCCCCCTCCGGACTAGAACCTGGGTACGCCCATGGTCATGACCTTAGTAGTTTTTACGATCTATACGAAATATTGAAATATTAAAAAAAAATTGACTTAAAGACGACAAGATACCTGTCAATACAAACAATAGCTCTATTCCTCAGTCTTTGTTGCAAACTTCTTCATAATAGGTATCTGCCGTAATGATATAGGTCAGATATCTGTTACTGACAGGCTCCTGTTACTCACCTGTCCGATAAAAGTACTCCAAATATGCTTATATAATTTGGAACGGGTAGGAGTAACATAGTATTTTTTTCAATAGTTAGACTTCATTGCCAAATTCGTGTGCTAGAAGTCAATGTATTATTTAAATTAGCTGTATAATCATGATTTATTTATATTTATTATATTAATTTTATTAAATTTTATTTATTTAAATTAGCTATTTAGTCATGTTATATATTATTTAAATTTGCTGTACCTTTATTATTATAATTTATTTTCTGTTGGTAAAAGGTTGTGTTTCAGGGTACCGTACCCAATCGGTAAAACGGGATCCTATTAAAAAGACTCGGCTGTCTACTTTCTAAGTGGGACTCTACAACATATATGATTTCTTTGCTGTTTTTAATGATAATTGTCCTGACGTCTACTTTTGGTGCTCACCTTGTGAGGAGGTGCTGATGAATAGGTGCTGAGTGAGAGGGTTGTGCCCTCCAGAAATAGTGAAGTGATTGTCTGCGGTGTTGTGTGCTGTTAACCGGCTCTGTAAAAGACGCCGACGGCTCGTTATTTTCAGCCCTCTACCTGCCTGAATTAGCAACCTGCTTCTCCGAGGTTGGCGACGTGGAAGCCTTGAGGGGTCTTGAGGCCCCTTCTTAGTGACGGAGGCCTACTCGAGGCCCCTTCCTAGCAACGTGGAGGCCTACTTGAGGCCCCTTCTTAGCGGCGTGATCTGTAAACCGGCTCTATTAAAGGAAGAATCAAGATCTTAATTTACCCCCGGCTTTCCTTGGTTTTATTATTTAAAATTTTTATATTATATTAAATTAAATTTACCTTTTCTCCTTTTTCTTTTACTTTTCCTTTTAAGCCAGGACTCCTCCAGTCCTGGTGATAGTTTTCTCCTAAACTTTACTTTTTCCCCTCCCGGAAAATAGTAACGTTACAATATATAAAACAAAGTCGTTTTTCGCTGTCTGTCCCTATGTATGCTTAGATCTTTAAAAATACGCAACGAATTTTGATGCGGTTTTTTTAAATAGATAGAATGATTCATAGGAAAGGTTTTTATGTATAATTTGTTAAGTTTTTGTATACATTAATTATAACGATATATGTTGGGGGTGTCGGAAAAAATAAGCCGTCTGGGAGCTTTTAACGAAAACGCTGCCTAAACTCTTTGAGACATAACAAAATAATGTATTGTGGAAATGTGTATCTTATATAGGTCTGCAAAAAGGTTCGCGACGGTATTCGTCTATCTCTTTAGGATAAAATACTATATCCATTTTAATACTTAAAAATCAGCAATTACAAAGCGGTAATTTGTAAGCTATTAACACAAATACTTTATTAATCCTTAGCATTTTTAATATGTTACTTAGCTTCTGCATTTTATGAAGATTATTTTGTCCCTTAATACCTTGCAAATTAAATGAATATCTTAGGAGATATGGCAATATAAAAAAAAACGGTTAAGAAATTAATTTCGTGTAACTATAATTCGACCGGGCCGTGCGGGCGCGGGCGTAGGTACTTGAGAGCGGAGAATAATCAAGTAATTTTGAAAATGTTAATACATTATTGTGAAATTAATAAACGACGGGATTAAATGGTGCTACGGGGATCGAAGTATGTCACGGGCGAAGCCGGGCGGGTCATCTAGTAATATTATAAATGTGAAAGTTTCTATGGATGTTTGTTACTCCTTCACGTAAAAACTACTGAATAGATTTTGATGAAACTTTTTAATAATATAGCTTATACATCAGAATAATACATAGGGTACATATTATCCCGGGAACAAGTTCCTGTGGGAAACGGGAAAACTTCTCAAAAAATTAACAAATTATAAACATTTCTCGAGAACTACTTTATCCATTAAATAACAGCATTACAATCGGTGCAGTAGTTTATCGCAACAGACAGACGTAGAGGAGGACTTTGTTTTTTAATGTAGTGGTGGTACGGAATCTTTAGTGCGCGAGTCCGACCTACACTTGGCCGGTTTGTACTTCACATTTATCCCCAAAAACGGGCAGGAGACGCTAGGTGTAGACCACCAAGCCAGCTCAGGATCCCAGGATTTTTTTTACAGCTGTGAGGAAACACCACTTGGGTTTAGTCGGTTCAAGTAGAATAAGCCTCTAATATCTAAGGACAATCTACGTTGTGTGAAAAATAAGTGACGTATATATAGTATACAAAAAAACTGTTATTCAGCTTCAGTGAACGTAACTAAACGATAGTTAGCAAAAACTAAACTTCAAACAAGAATAAAAGCCTTACGAAAAGGAAGTTTCTTTGAGATAAAAATTCTATAAATCTTTTCTTTTCTATTGGCTGAAAACAGATAATTGTTTAAGAAAAAAGTGTAGTACCTACACTTTTTTCTTGTAGATAAACTTGTAACAGATCACGAATCGAACACTTTATAGAGTATCCTTTTGATGTTTGGACTTGTACTAAGTATATTATTGTATACATTGTTTGTATAATGATTTCCTTTTTTGTGGGCATGGAGTAGTATGTTTTATATTTATTTATTGAACACCGTTACTTAAACTAACACAGCCTTATCGTTACAAGGAATTTTCTTATTGGTGATCTCGATATAATTGATCGTTCGAAAACCGTAAAGGGTATTTATGATTGCTGTACGAAACACAAAATTAAATTAGCAATTTGCAAATCTAAGCAAGTATATAATATATTTTAATTATATACACCATAATAAAGATTAAGATACATCTAATTATGTTTTGTTGTTATGTTTTCTAAGGTTTTAAAATCGTCATAGGGGTGGTCTCTGTATGTACTCGTAAGACGGAGAAAAAAATATATCAACAGGGAACATAATGAGATAACCATTAAGGTCAATCAATATTTTAGATGACATTAGCCCTTCAGTATGTACGGCATAAATAGTGGACGGATATAAAAATTAAATTTGTTAGTAGGGTTTATTTAAAGGGCACAAGGGCCTTCACCCCTATCTCTGGGATCCCAGTAAGCGGTGCACCTGCCGAAAACCGGACAAGAGAACGATGTAAGTGATTTTATAGGGTCCATTCGGTAGTTATTTCCAATAAAGAAATACGATAGCAGCTCCCAGCAACTAATTTTTTTTAACCAATGCTTTTAAGCACCGTCATCCCTGCTGCGGGGGGACAGCAGAAATGGTGTGTGGTAGAGGGACCGTTCTACCCACTAAACTACCGTGGTGTTCCGCCCTGCCTTAAAACCGTACCGCAGGAATAAGGTTAAGTCACTGCGACTGGCAAAGGGGCGCCCCGAACCAATTAAAAGTGAACCCCAGATTTTATACTAGAAAACTAACGTTATTGTTACGCGAGAGCGAATGCGCGCAGTGTGCGTAAAGAGTGCTCGGCGAACGGTTCGCACCTCTGAAAAAGGCTGTCTAAATACAGCTGAAACCAGTCGGTCTATTACTAGTCGTAAAAACGGGAGTAATCCCGTTTACTTATTAATAATGTGAACCCCAGACTCTAAAATCTGGCATGTTTTGAAAGCTTTTGTAAGATTAAGAATGGAATTTCAGATTTGTTAAAGTTCCAGTAAATTATGAACCATATAAATTTTCTATGTCAGACTAGAAATACAATTGAATCTAAGCTTGAGAGAGATACCGTGAAACAAAGCAGCCCGCAGAGAAACTGGTACAGTCGTAATTTTCACCTATTATACATATATGCTATTATTCCAAGTTATAGTTCCTCCGTCTCCACTTCGAACTTTGTGAGAATTGTTAAATTTCATTTCAGAAGACACTATGTATGTGTTAGAGGCACTTTCTAACTAGTACTAAATTGTGCACAGAGAGTAAAGATGATAAGTATACAAGGTTGACCTATAATGTATGATTTTTTTCAGAAATTCCTGTACATATTTTGAATAGCTCGTGGCCTCGCGGACTCAGTGTTCTGTAAACCATCACTGCGTTATGCAACTCTCACTATGGCTGGTCCTCTGATGGGTGGGTTTGCGAGCGTTTCCGTGCTTCGGAAGGCACGTTAAGCCGTTGGTCCCGGTTGCCAGTAGCTTTCAACAGCAGGTCGCCACAACCTGCGCCTGTCCATTTCAACACGGCAATGGGCTCTCCACACAAAGTAACTAAGGGTACTAGTATATACAAAACTACGAGTTGATGTCTGCGGCTTCCGTTTTCCACAAGAGCTTTTTCCAGGGATAAAAAGTAGCCTATATGTTATTCTGATGTGAAAGCTATATTATTGTAAAGTTTCTTAAAAATCCATTCAGTAGGTTTTGTGTGAAAGAGTAACAAACATCTATACTTACAAACTTTCGCGTTTATAACATTAGTAGGATATCAGAAATGATCGGAAGGAGGGTCAAAAGTAATTGAAATTTAACAAATAACAAACAAGGCAAGCTAAATAAAATAGAGCAGCTTGTGAAGTCTTATCGACATTTTTTTTTACTTTTCTGCACGTTAACGCCACCACACGAAGTGGATAATAGATAAATGAAGGTATAATAATATGTGAATGTGTCTTTCTGGTGTAAGGTATATGTCTGTGTTGATGTTCCGAGCCATTTGTTGGAGGGACATTTAAACGGCGAAAAAACGTGACATGAAAACAGAACTTTTACATTATACTTTATTTTTCGTACGCCTACGTTCTTTTTGTTTTCATTATATAGTAAAACATGATATTAATAAGGAATACTCATGGATAAATCTTTAACATAATTATTATTTATAAATTACATATAAATTTATATTTATGTGTAAAAAGTCAACTTTGTTCAGGACGGGGATTTAACCCGCGATCTTGCCTTACCATGGCACTACTCACTGAACTATCCAAATTGTATCAAAACAAGTTGAAATTCTTCACTATTTGTGTAACGATATTTTCATTTAAAATTTGCCCGATATTTGCCCCGGATAATAGTAGCCTATAGCCTTTCTGGATAAATGGACTATCTAAACAACAAGAATTTTTCAATTCGGTCTAGTAGTATCTGAGATTAGCGCGTTCAACCAAATAAACAAACAAACTCTTAAACTTTATATATTAGTATAGATATGTATTATATAGTGAGAGCTTGTAGTAAACCAGTTCACTTAGAATATTTGGAACAGATGAAAACTACAGCTAACATTAGGTATGAAGGTATATGTTCCGCAAGTCACTGTCTATCAATGAAAATAGCTTTTAACTTTGTCAAAACTAATTACCGTTCTCTGTGTACCTAGCGATAAGTGATGTCATTATGCCCATTACTGTTGCCCTGACGGGGTAATCAGAAAGGACAGATCGCCAAGCTTCACGATCCATGCATACTTCATTCGATTCTTGCAGATTCATCAATCGCTTCATGCATGCACGTCTGGCTATCCGAGTACTTTTGACTTTTCCGTTTTAAGCAATCTGCTCACGTGGTCTTCATATGTAAGTCTCGGCCTACCCTGACTTCTGCTACTCTCTACTTTCGCACAATATAATATATGCTTCGTCAATCGTTCCTCACTCATTCGTTGAACGTGTCCAAACCAACGGAGCACGCCCTTAAATAGGTACTCAGAGACATTTTACAGGTCTCAATGTTAACATTACTAAAACGGAGATGGTGTTATTACCAAATGTTATTATTTAACATGGGATATTTTAGTGTTTTTTTATATAGGTCGCAGATTCAAATTATAGAGTTTCTATATATAGATATATATTATTCACCTCGTTTCGGATTTATAGGCTGTTGCTGCTAAGCATAACAATCATTCTTGATCAAGTACATTATGATGAAAATCTTATACCACTTAACTGAAAATTAATGAAAGGAAGAGTTAGTTACACTTTCAAATGATTGTGTTCGGTAACTTACCATCAGTGAAATTATTAAAGATTTTATATTCAAAAAGTATTCGAAAATTATTTGATATTTTTCACAAGGAAATATATATTAGAATTGGTTAACATGTAGGTAATATAAGAATCATAGCCGTAATTGAATTAAAATGTGTCCAATTGAAATAAATAGTATATAACGCCCATATTGAAATTGCTAGTACTGCACTTAAAAACTTTAAAGCTAAGTAAATTGATTTGGGTAATTATCCTTCAGTTAGTGACTGAAATTTTGTATCAAAGGAAAATATAACATTGAAGTTTGTTTGCTTTCATACTGTCAGTAAGTACATAAAGCGGACTTCTTCGTTTTGTACCGTTGATTGTCCTCACAGGTGGCTCGTTAATTACAATTTAAAAACTCACAAAGTGTGTGTGGGATCACGGGTTCCGTAGCCACTAAATTGGGTGATTATTTAATTAATATTTCTGTTACTTTGAAATGTACTTTATTAGTTATCAATCTTTAAAACCTAACAAGCCTTTACAGACATGAGAGTTTTTTTTTAAATTCGTTATATATGTTACAGTTAAAACTAGTTTTTAGATAGAACGCGTTATTCCTAATTAGAACTAGTTTTTTTATGTATGCCTTTGTTTATGCTAGAATTAACTAATGCTCAAATAGCATATCAATTAAGTTCTTAATAGACAAAACGCGGTTTTTTCGAAACGAAAATTTACCTCTTACATTACTATTTTGCAAATAAAAATAAATTATAGCACACAAAGGGGCGCAGTTCTAACTTAACCTAACCTAATAAAAACGGTCAAGGAACCTAGAGTTGCCTACATACAAAATATATGATGGTTAATTTAATGAAAGGGGCCTCCATCGGGAGCTTAATCACAATGATGGCATCAAAATATATATTTTAAACGATAGACCTAATAATATTCGATTAAATTAATGTTATCTTGTTTTCAATCCCAAATTAATTTTTCTAGTGCTAGTTTTAACTACAGCTCGAGGTAAACTAGTTTTATCTGAAAATAAAATATGTCAGTGGTAAATTCTAGTTTTAACTGGGTATTTCTACTTTTAACAAAGGCATTAAATAAAAACTAGTTTTACCTAGGAAAAACGAGTTCTAACAAAACATTCGTTATGACAGATTCTTTCACTAAAATGTACATCTATTTACTACTTTCTAGCAGAAACGGTGTTTGTGTTAGACTACAGATAGACATATGGTCAAAAATGGCAAAACTGTTGTACCTACTACCTAACTGTTACTACGAAGCCCTAAATATATTTTCTACAAAATGTTTGCACATTTTCATTCTACTATATAGGTGTTTAAATTTTATTTACATATCGTCCATAGAGCTAGAAAAATATTTTACCTACTTATTACAATAGAAAAATTGTTTCATTCACACACGTAAAAAGATTTTGTTCAATAAAGAACTAAGAAGTCCAAAAAACCTACAAGTTCTGTGGCATCTCGGCATGGCAACAAAGTGTCGGAAAGTTCTAAAGGTTAAGTTCTCTTGCCTCAACTTTACCTGATTTTCAGAGTCTTTGTTAAGTATTCCCCTATATGGCAGCTTTCAGAGAGTATAGTGTGGCACCTTAGAGATCAATAAACCATAAGTTTACTTAAAAACTTTATTAATTTTGAACAGTTGGCGTATTTACAATATTTTCCAATATCAAATTTACATTAGTTCCGAACTTTAGTGGGTTACTAAGTTCAACACTGTTATTGCTTTTCAGCTGACCGCTCCCAACTCAATTTGTTAGCGTGTTTATAACAATGTTATATAACTGTGCCCAGCGAGACCCAAAATTAAAAGTCTATTCAGCCTTTTACATTTGGAATCAAATATTAGTTGAACAATTTATATTAAAGTTATGCTTGTCTTAACCATTAATAGGTTAGTTGTTGATTTAAAATTAAACATAAGTTTGATGTTTTTGTTTAGGAAATCAAACAGATAACGAAGTAGTAGTAACATATATAAAATAATTTTATTTGTTTAAGAAAGTAAGAAGTTTTTGATTTTATTGAAATTCATTAAAGTATATAAATAAAATTACCTACAATTAATATACATTACTACCTCAATACATGGACTTTATTGTTATACAATATATAAAATATACAACCTGGTTCAGTGTTTAGTTTGTTGGTAAAATAAAAAAATGGCGAAAATCTTTTGTAATTATTTTTTATTATCTATCTCCAGAATATGATTTATGTGCGAAAACATTTTCCTTTTTCACTGTGCCTATACTGTTGATTAGTTGTCATCTTTTTGACAAATCTAAGTAATTTTTTTAAATATCTGAAGCCATATTATTTTTATACAAAGAATCTCTATTTACCTACCTATACCGGGTGCTTCAAAAAAATGTATACACACTTTGAACTTCCATAGAAAATTTATTTACCGTTCTACAAAGTTAAATTTCAGGAAAATAGAAAGCTGAAAGTCCAATGTAAATGAAACATAAATAACAAATGTTAATACTGTTCAAATTGGTGACCTGCAGCATCAATACAATTCTGAGTACGAGTCACCACAGATACTGTACATCGTATCAAAACGTCCAATGAGATTTCTCTACACACTGCTTGAATCTCATTCCAAAGAACGTCTAGGTTACGTGGTTTACGTTTGTACACCTCATCTTTTACTGTGCCCCACAAGAAGAAATCCAGTGGTGTAAGGTCTGGAGAGCGTGCTGGAAACTCGATTGGCCCCCTGCGTCCTATCCACTTGCCCGACAAATTTTGATCCAGGTAAGCTCGTACGTCCCTGTGATAGTGCGGCGGAGCACCATCTTGTTGAAAATAAAAATCATCATTACCGTATAATGCACGAATGGCAGGAAATATGGAATCAGCAAGCATTGTTAGGTAATTAATACCAGTTACAGTGCCTTCAAATCGAAAAGGTCCAATGAGTCCCCTTGAAGACAAACCGCACCACACATTTACAGAAGGTGGTTCTGTATCATACTCCCTTCTCCACTGTCTTTGAACTTCATTTACATTCTCAAACTTCCAGTACCACTTAATAACCTGCTTACGTTCTTCAAAACTCAAACGTACGTCCCCCATGTTGATATTACAAATTCCGGGACGATTATGCTTGCACCTGGCGAAGAAATATAACATTAGCCTTGTAGAGCGGGAAAACTACAATAGTTTAAAGTGTGTATACATTTTTTTGAAGCACCCGGTATTTCCACTATACTGATACATAATAAAAACTGACTAAGTAATTATTCTGTGTCAATATGAGTCCAAGCATCTTGCGACAAACACAGAGTGTAATTGAACTACTATACAATGCATTTTGAATTGCAGGTTCAAGTTTCTTAGAACAAGGTTCTAGTTTGTAGTACTGGCACACACATTTACGGTAATGAATATTACAGTGAGTGAGCTTCAGTAAATTAACAGAAGCATGTTTTATTTTTATCCATAGCTTTATCATATCATAGCTGTACAAAAGGCCACAACTTGGCTAAACAACTACCATGTTACTGGTCACTGAAATACACGCCCGAAATCCCGCGTAAATAGAAATGCCAGAAACAGTCACCTATTTCAGAACTGTAGCATACAATCTCAATGCCCTGATCGTTTACAAAACACTGAGCTAGCAGAGCTACGAGTGCTTCATTAATAAAATATAAATACAAAGAAAATTCCACAGAAACCTGGTTTGACATCATGTCCTTGCAAAGTAACGAATGAAAAGTAGGTAGCAAAGCAGCCTTGAGTTCTGGAGCATAGATACGATGTGGTACAAAATTCACGAGGGTGAAAGTGCCAACCTCTGGAGCTGAGGTTTGAGCAACAGAATAACTACACACAGCAGCGACCTAAATTGGCATTCTACTAAGCCCTGAAGAGCAACAGTTCATAAGCGGACAGGAGTGGGGAACGGCGGCCTATCCGGAGATTCCATCATCACAGAAGCCCCCAAAAAAAGCTAAGTCTCGATCTCGAGTTCTAAAAATGGTGCTCAAAGTCAAATATCTATCTTCTTACTTTATTTACTTGATTGTGGCCCTTTAAAAATTGAAATAAACAGTTTGTATTTTATACGTTTACTACCTGCGACTTCGCCCGCATAGGGAAGTTTTCCCACAGGAACTTGTTTCCGGGATAAAAAGTAGCCTATGCGTTATTCTGATATATAAGCTATATTATTGTTAAGTTTTATTAAAATCATTTCAGTAGCTTTTACGTGAAAGAGTAACAAACATTCATAATTACAAACTTTCGCGTTTATAATATTAGTAGGAAATATAATATTAATCTCTCAGCGCCAACTGTCTATCTCCTGAAACATCAGCGTTTCAGTGTAAGTAGATGGCAAAACCTAAACTAAAACCAAATGTAAACTCTTATACTTTTTCTCGATACAAATAAAACAAAACTTCATTCAATACGATTCAACCCATTGTCTTTTAGTAAAGAAAAGATTCGTAATCAATTTTAGCTTTAGTCAATACTATTTAGTCAGGACTGAGAATAACCCTCTTTGCATAAGAACAAAAAAGTTATAAACGAACCGTTCATAACGGGACTAATCTGAAAGTCAAAACTCCTATTATTTATTCACAAATAGTTTTCGTATCACGCCCATCTGTCACTGTGAATGTAGAACCAACCTCAAACCACCCTCAAACTCTACTTCGAATATTAGTTAATTATTAATTCGATACCGTTACCCTCGTTTGAAGTTAAATCAGAGATTACAGTTGTATTACTCATCACTTCGATCTCTGAAGCTCTTCAAAGGATTTCAATTAAATTTTAAAGCGGTACCCTCGGACACGTGTAACGTACATTTGCATTTAAAATTGACGTTTGTGAAGCTGGTCGCTCATAACTAGCATTATATGCTTGATTTTGATTTATTTTAGCCAAATCTATTGGATTGGTAGAAAATGTGGGTGCTAGATGTTTTACTAAGATGTCCAGGGTCTAGTTCACTTTCTGATGGATGGAGAAGGCTACTAGCATATCCATTCGTAGCGGAGTAGGTCAAACAGTAGTGAAATAATTGAAGCAGCAGAATTACAGCAAAACAAACCCCGAGCTTTAGGGTATGTAACTGAAAATTTAGAGTAAAACGAGAGTGAGTTGAGAACCTCTACTTTCATACAATATACATTCTTCGTCAATCGTCAATTCGTCAAGGATTTTTGGAGAGCTAATAATAGTGAAAATATAAATTCGTTTATAATTCTATGTTTTGTCGATTTGGTTTACCCTAGGAGAAAACAAATTGACCTAATAAAAATAAAATATATCTATACTATTATAAAATTGTAAAATTAACTGCGACGTACATTGAAAATAAATAAAAAAAAGTAATTATAATCGACTAATTAAGAGATTCTGAGTCCGAAACTGTGATTTTTTTTCTTCGTGTCTGTTTGTATGTTTGTTCGGGGTTGGAGCAAAATCCTGGCGGTTGATCACAACTCTGCTATGACAATATTGTGGCTAATTTTCCAGCTTAACTACTGTTCAGCGAAATCGGAAGCGAAAGTTCAGCGAAAGCAAAATCGGTTCAGCAGAAGTAAAAATACAGCTTGAACTACTAACTAAGACACCATTTTTCACATGCCCATTGAATTTTCAGTTATGCCCATACTCGTATTGAGTTGCCTTCACTGATGACTAAACGATGAGCAAAGTTAATTTATCTAGGTGCGGTCAAATTTTGGATGGGTGAACGTTTCAAAAGTAGGTGCGTCACATTAGCAGACACGCTTTTTTATGCACATCGAGTTAAAGACTAAGGTATCAACTTTAAGGCAGTGACCACTTTGAGAGAAAGTGAAACACATTTCAGCAGACATTTTGCTTTTAGTTACGCACAAGTTTCTGTCAGTAATGGGTAAATGTTCAGTGACGTAAAGTAATCTAAGCGTGGTCAACATTTGGAAGGGTGAGGACTTTGCGAAATCTGCAGTTTCTAACAACAACTTCTTTGATATTTTTGAACATTAGGGACATTCACTTGGCTTAAGCCGGCTTCAGCAGCCCCTGCTAACTGATAAAGGTGCACAGGAAAGCTCAGGAGGTCGGTAGGCCAGATGGCAATTGCCACTAATGTATAATGTTCAATGAACCAAATTAATAATAACCAATAGATAGATACTATTTTAAATTATACAAACAATATTGTGTCTCTACCTGAACATCAAAGTTATTTATCTTATCGTCTATACTATGTCTACCCCTTGAATAATCAGTCGTGATTGTATGTATTATAAGTGCGAATTTATAAATTGCATAGAAACGATAATATTTCAAATTCATTTTGGAGTGTATACATTTCGTAACGATCTTTGCGTTAAGCAACTTTTGCTATGACTGGTTACGGATGGGTGTGATGATGACTAATTTGTGGCATTTCCATTTACAAGCGTTACCGTGCTTAAGGCATGTTAGGCCGTTGGTCCCGGTTGCTAGGAACATATTATGGTAGTGGCTAAGCCACTAAACGACCACGTAGTTCCTTCTCGCCACTATCCAGACGCAGGAGTTTAGTATCACTCGCACAAGTTTCTGTCATTAACGGGTAAAAGATCAGTGACATAAAGTAATCTAAGCATGGTAAACTTTTGGAAGGGTGAACTTTCTAACTACAGCTTCAGTTACATTGTAAATATGTTAAATGTATTTTTGGTGTTACAATAAAGAATAACTAACTAATCATCTAACTGCAGTGATATATTTGCACAAAAGCGACATCAACGTGGTTCGAGCCGGCTTCAGCAGCACCTGTTAACTGGTATAGGTGCCAAGGAAATCTCAGGAGGTTGGTAGGCCAGAGGCAATTGCTACTGATGTATAATGTTATATTATCCAAAAGAATTAAAACCAGCGGATCGATACTCTTTTAAATTATATATACACATTTTTGTCCCACTGTTACGTAGTTACTGTCTTATGTTTTATACCCATTGAATAAACAATCATGACTGTATGTACTATAATAGATTGCAGAGAAACGCAAATGATTCAAATTTATTTTGGAGTTTGGTTTAAACATCGTAACAATCACTGCGTTAAGGAACTTGCACCACTCGCCGATCTAAATCCGAAGCACTTCTTCCGTCTGCGCTAAACATACTCCCTAAATACACAATTGCTTTAATTTTGTTCTAATTTCATTTTCGATTCCTAGCTTAAATCCTAGCTTAGGTAGAAGTACAGATTTTAGAAGTTTGATTTATGCACGTGTTGGAATACATTAGGGCACTTCACTAACCGTAACTCTCGCATCCGCGGTAGTCTTTGCGTCCGTGACATTGCAGATAAGCTGCAAATGTGTCGCTTTCGCTGGTATGGTCACGTCCTGCGGCAACCGCTTGACTTCTTGGGCAACAAATGTCTGCCCATGTCAGCCCGGTCGGGTCACGGTAAGAGTGGAAGACCCAAGAAGTGCTGGCTTGAAGTCGTAAAGGATGACATGCGTGACAATGGTCTCAGTACAGGGGATGCCGACGACCGTGCAAAGTGGAGGACTAAAAGTGGGAAAGCGGACCCCAAGCGTCGCAAGATGCATCTGCAATAGACACTCGGATGATGGTGATGACTAACTTGCTGCAGAAAGCAGCAGAGCGGCTTTGTGGAGAACTCCCAATCCTGGAAAGTGTACTAACCACTAAACCACCACATTGTTCCGCCTCACCACTATCGAAACACAGGAGTTAAGTCACTATGTTCCAAGGGGGTGGAAAGCGGTAATACCCATATGACTATTGGTAGATGGGGTACTATCGGCTACATCAGTCGTGGTCGCGCATGACAGCCGCAAGGCGGCTCCTTCAAACCAAACGGCGTCATATTTTTCTCCTCGCTGCCATCACCTCGACGGTAAACGAGGGCATGGTGACCAAACTCGCCGGATTTGATACATCCAAACCAACGTTGCTGCAAACACACTTTCGGTATATCGCTTCTACCAGTCAGCCTGGGAGTACCGCAATGTTGCAAGCCTTGCAGGTCCGCCAAACCACAATGTTCTCTTGCAATGGGGTCAGCTGCCGGGAATTCGTACAACGACTTATAGGGGCAGCGTTAAGCTCTACACCTGTTAACCATCTCTCCAGGGTGCAGCAGCACTTCTGCTTCCGCTGACCGCCAGCAAGCCCGAAAAGGGTAAGAAACGTGGAGGTTTCCCGATGCCTATCTCAAATTTCAGAAGTTAACTTGGCTAGAATTTACATTTAGAGCTTTACACAGCCTTAATATATTTAGTTTTTGGTATTTTCTGTTTTACTTATTATTTATTATTACTAAGAACATGAATGAAACTAAACAATATATATAAAATCCTTTCACAACGAGAAGAACGGCTGCCATTGTAGAAAGGTCTTCACCATATTTGTTGGGCTAAAGGTTAGAGCGCAGAAAATCTCAAATCTCAAAGAGTTCATCACTCTTTTTTGAGAGACGTTTTGATCAGTGATCACCAAGCAAAAAGTTTCAAATGTGACAATGACCATCAATGATCTTTAATAAGAGCTGAGATCAGTCAGCGAACAACGAAGCTCTACTCTCAAATTATAAAACAAATCACTATAAAAGTAACCGTGTGAAATCGACGGAGTGATGTAGAGTGATGCGAATGATCGAAAACGCATAACTTGAACCAAAGAGCAATAAGATTTTGGTTATGTGCTGAGTCTTCATTCGAGGTAAGGTCTGATACAAGAAAATGAACATTGGGGTGCATAGGGGCCCTATTTGATAGTGTAGTGCTCCTAACATGGCTAAAAAAGGTAAACTCTAAACGAAACCCTGTACTAACTCGTTTGGATAGCGCGCGCGGCGTGGACCTGTAACTTTTAAAATCGCCCATATTGCCACAGGAAATAAGTATAAATGTTACTTTTTTTACAAGTTTTGACTTTAATGTTAATCACATACAAAAAACCACGCGAGCGTAGCCACGGGAAAATGCTAGTAAAAATAATAAAAATCCTTGACGAATTGACGATTATATAGATATGAAAGTAGAGGGTAGAAGGAGTAAGGGTTAATCGATACTTACATAATTATGAAGACCACGTGAGCAGTTTGCTCAAAAACGGAAAGGTCAAAAGTACTTGTATACCCAGACGTACATGTATGAATCGGCAGGAAGCAAAAGAAGTATGCATGGATCGTGAAGCATAGCGATCTGTGCTCTCTGAGTACCCCGTCAGGGATATAAAAAGTCATCAATTTCAAAAAAAAGATTCACAGTTTAGTAAATTTTTTCATGATTTTAACTACCTAGTCAGCAGGTTGCTAGTGTAATTCAAATGACCCTGTATAAAACAAATTCGGGTTTTTTCGTGTCCGTTCGTTCACTTAAGCGCCTATTACACTACGCGTTATTCAGCACACGTAATTCAGACTGTCTTAGGGCCATATTCCAGAACGTTTCTCAATATTATACTCAATCGACGCTTAAGGATCATTTTTGGCTTATAAATACTACTCTTAAGTGTTTCTTAAGTAGTGATAAACGTTCTGGAATACGGCCCTTAGAGTCTAATTATACCGCTCGCTAATACACTAGTCTGAAAAACGCGTGCTTACTCATGAGAATGATCGATGTCGACGTTGACGGTTGTCATGACAATTGCGCTTTGTAACTCAGTGTTCTGTAAAAGATCACTGCGTTAAGCAAATTTCGCTATGGCTGGTCACGGATGGGTGACCACATTGTCATATTTGTATTGCGAGCGTTTCCGTGCTTCGAAAGGCACGTTAAGCCATTGGTCCAGGTCGCCAGCCCAGTTGAAGGCTTTAATGGCTTGAAAAATTTGAACAGCAGGTCCCGACAACCTGCTCCTGTCCACTTCATCAAGGCAATGGGCTCACCACTCACGTGAGACAAAAATGCATACGGTGAAATATGGACATATGATATGCATCTAAATTCATATATATTGGCATGCCTTTATCCCCGAAGGGATAGGCAGAGAGACGTACTATATGCCCACATGTCACCGTATGCATTTTTGTCCCACGTCGACGTCTAGCGTGCGAATGAGTAAGCGCGCGTTTTTAAGACTAGTGTAATAGCCAATTGTCTAATTAGACTCTAAGACAGTCTGAAAAACGTGTGCTGAATAACGCGTAATCTATTAGGCTCTTAAATAGCAGACTGAGTAAAAAACAGAACATTTTTAATGGAATTTAATTTTAAGGCACGCAGTCAGCGCAAAGGTCGTCGGAACGACTATTTTAATGAAAGAACTGGTATTTAACTAAAATTTAGTAGTACGTTTGGTACACTCGATTTGGTTTCAATTTCAGGACTTCATGTTACAGACGTTTTGTTTTTCGATTGTCACTTTGTATTTGTACCTTGTAATAGGGAAGGTACGTGACCGGAATACCCAATGTACTATTAGTTTACATTTGTAAAATGAACAGAGAAACGGAAGTAGGCTGTGAATAGTAAATGTGAAGGCTTTGATATTGAGAATTGTGATCAGTTCTATCTATTATTGTTTTTTGTTACAGACAGATTAAGTAAATATTTTATTATAGTACATAAGTCGTTTCAAAACAAAACCGTGCCTATAAATGAAATAATCCTTAGGATAATTTTTAAAGCAATTAGTATAGTAACTTTCACATAAATATTTATTAAAGTGAAAACAGACAACTTGGTTAGATACAGGGATTGAACCCGTGACCTTTGCCTAATCAGGGCAATGTTCTGGCCACTGAACTACCCGAATCTTACCAAAACAAGTTGAATTAACTAACCCGAAAAAGATAGTGTCTTTTTTTCACTTTAATAAAAATTAATGTGAGCGTTAGCATACCAATTGCTTTAAAAAAATGTCTATAGATTGAGTTGAGTCCATCGCATCAATGTTTAAAAATGGTTGTGACACTATTTATTGGTGTCAGATTAGTTAAGTAGCTCGATTGATGGCTCTGATCATACTCTTAAACGACGATTAAAATATACTGAAAAATTTCTACTTGTTTAGAGGTAGTTCAGTGGCTAGAACATTGCCCTGGTTAGGCAAAAGTCAAGGCTTCAATCCCCGTCTTGAACCAAGTTGCCTGTTTTCACTTTAATAAAAATTCATTCATCAAAATTCAACGATCACTAAGCCACTTTCGCTATGGCTGGTCACGGATTGGTGACCACTTTGTGGCATTTACATTTGCGAGCGTTTCTGTGCTTCGGAAGGCACTTTAAGTTGTTGGTCCCGGTTGTCATCAATATTGCAGTCGTTAAACCAAGTTGGAGGTCTTTTGGGCGACTTGACAGTCTTGCGGGGTAACAACAGGTAGCCACAACCTACGTCTGTCTATTTCAACACAGTAATGGGCTCACCTATCACACGGGACAGAAATACACATAGTGAAAAGTGGGCGTAAAATAGCCTCTGCCACCCCTTTGGGGATAAGACGCGGTTAATATACAAATCTAAATTCAAACCAATTTTGTCCGTATCCTAAATATTCTGTTTATCAAAAATACTCAGAAATAAGGATATGTTACTGGTGATAATCTTACAACGTAAGACTTTAAGCCGGGGCGCCCGTATACAATAGACTGCAGGTAGGGATAGTGTGGTTTTAGTCGGTTCAGTTTCCCATACCATCCTTGAGAATTTTCACGCGTCAAAAGTAAAGTCAATAGGGCAATTTCCACATAAAATGAATTTCTTACACATAAAACAATTTTCTTTCAGTGAGAAGTTGAGGCAAAGTGAATAATTTTAATAATACTGTAAATTATGGGCACATCAATCGCAGCCACACGGTCCAAAGTTATAAGGCTGTTATTACAACACCCGAAATACGAATGATTTGGCAATGCCTGCCCCTAAGTGCATAGTCATGTATCGGTTGCCAAATCCTCGGGGGAAACTCACTTCGGACCCCTACGATTTAGCGCATGTACACAGTTTTAATTTTATTTTGTGCCCGGTCCTTTTCCGATTTATAGTCTTTGTCGGGACGTCCATTTTATACGAGCGGATTTGCAGCTATAAACAATGGTCATGTTTATATTTTATTATTGCTATCGTTGTGCTGAATGCAAAAATATGGTTGATAATAAAATGACACAGATGCTGATAAGTTTCTTTTTCCATAGTCATCAACCCTTACTATCTACTACATCAGAAAATATAATACTGCATTGTCTATTACACAATATATATATATACAACTTTGCTTTACGGTAGTGAAACCTGGGTATGTCAGCAGATGCATGAAAGTAAATTGAATGCTGTGGAGATGCGATCACTTCGAAAATTGTGCGGCGTTACCTTGGCCGACCGAATACGTAACGAAGTGATACGCAATATGGCAGGTTTGAATGAAAGTGTCAGCGTTAAGCTGGAAAAGGGCGTGCTCCGTTGGTTTGGACACGTCCAACGAATGAGTGAGGAACGATTGACGAAGAATATATATTGTTCAAAAGTAGAGGGTAGAAGGAGTCAGGGTAGGCCGAGACTTACATATGAAGACTACGTGAGCAGATTGCTCAAAAACGGAAAGGTCAAAAGTACTCGGATACCCAGACGTGCGTGTATGAAGCGATTGATGAATCTCGAAGAAGCGAAAGAAGTGAGGCCTGGCGATCTGTCCTCTCTGACTACCCCGTCAGGGATACAGCGTGAAGATAGTTAGTTAGTTAGTCTATTACATCAGAGAATATAATACTGCAGTTTATTAATATCTAGTTCACCAGTACAGAGATGAGTTTGTTTTAGGTCCTGAAGATATTAAAGGAACTGGTGTCTCTTTGAGCTTTTGCCAATGACACTATAATCACGTAATTGTTTTACGTATTTTGTGTTTATCACTCAATGTCACGAAATCTACCCTTTTTTTACGTGTGGAAATCCCCTCGGATGTCATGCCGGACTCGAACCGACTAAAACCACACGGTCCCTGCTTATCTGTCTATTGCAGGACGCCCCGGGTAACTCCTCAGAAAGATTTCCCAGTGCTCCCGGCAGACTTAGGCTACGACCGCGGCCTACGAAATGTACCCTTACCTTACAGATTTATTGTATTTTATTCTGTGAAACAGAAATCCACACTGTTTACTTTAGTGGTTGTTATAGATGATGTTTCTTCGTAAAAGTGGCGAAGATTCGAAGCAATGGTTTTACTTCTGTCCTGTTACTCACATAGTATTTTAATATTGTTAAATTAACAATCCGCGTTATGCAAATCATGTAGAATTTAATAGGTAGGTTGTTTAACAGATCGATGGCAAGATTATCTACTTTGTGTATTATCGGCGCTTTTTCTGTACCATATAAAAATTACAGATTAAAGAGCTTATTACTGCTAAGCACTTTTCTATAAGTTATATAGATTTTAGCAATAACCTCTGACTATGTGGTAAAAGCTTTTGTACGTTTAACACACTAACTAAAGGTGGTGGTCATCCAAGCTCTTTGAAAAGGCATGGCTGCTCTACCATAAACGTAAACGTATAGAATGTAGAGACATTTAATTACTATTTTCAACTTAGTCATCTGACGATGCTGCAGGTTGGCGTACCTATAGCAGTCAGGAGAAGGATCACGTAAAGCTAAGTCTTTAGTCAAAGAATAAAGACAAAAAGTTCATATGGGTTTATTTCCTAATAGAACCTACTTTATTTGATTTTGAATCAAGTGACATAATATGTAAATGTTTTAAAGATGTACTAGTTGACGTCTGCGGTTCTTCCTAAGTAGAGATGTTTACCAGAACCCCCCAAGGAAGTGAGATAGTGGATACTGGATCCTGGCTATAGACAGATGGAAGCGAAACGTGTAATTTTAGTCGTTAGGTGTCCGGCATAGCATCCATGATGATTTCTACACGAAAAAATAATAGAGATGTTTTCCCTTTCATGTTTCCCACAGGAATTTAATCCCAGGATAAAAATTTGCTAATGTGTTACTCTGTGTGTAAGCTATATTATTGTAAAATCCATTCAGTTTGCGTGAAAGTGTAACTAACTTACATCTATACATTATTACAAACTGTCACGATTATAATATTAGTATTGCCCTGGGACTGCAACCGGTACTTTGTAATTAGTACCAAAATTTAATGGATCAGATTAAAACCTAAATACGTAGAAATAAACGAAAGTATTTTATTATTGTTTGAATTTAAGGCCTAATTCACTGTTTCTGTGTGTTTCTAATAAGAAAAACTTTCTTTTATATGTCTTACCAAAGTGTGAATGTTCATTACTATAAAAGTAGATCGTTATACAAGGTGCTAAAATGTACAAGTTAAGATGTAGTGTGGCGAGGCAATAAATGAGAACTAAGTTATAATGCATTTTGGCATCATGTGTTACATTTTACCTTCTACTGCGATTATGAGCAAATTAATTGTTCACTAGAGGAATTATAATAAAATCTTAGACGAGCCGCCTATGTTAAATGGATGTTACTTATTAAAAGAAAAACAATTTATACGGTAACGTAAAGCAATGGTAATGGGCTCACCACCTGTTACGTGGGATAAAAATGCATACGGTGAAATGTGGGCGTATAGTATGCCTCTGCCTACCCCTTCGGGATATATTTGAGACTGGCAACACGTTGCTATGCACATTGAGGTCCGTGTTATAATTTTGTGACAAAATATAAACAGTACATTAACGAATTATTGTCTTACTAGTGCGAAGTGCCACTTATAAGTAATATTTACTGCCTCTAAATATAACTGTGAGTACCACTATAATTCAAGATAAATCCGATTTTTCTACCTTCAGAATAATAATAAAAACAAACTGTCACTTGTACAATACGGAATACCCTCAAATTACTATATACGGGTTGTCAACATCAACTGTACCTGCGACTTTAGAGAGAGACTCATAGGGTGGGTTGTCAACTTTAAAAATACGCCTGTTTATGGGGAAATATATAAAAGGTCCAGGGTGTGTGGAACTTTCAGTACATTGTTGTTGCTGTTTTCAGTGACTAAGAAATTTTCTATACGTATCGTCTTTGTCTAACATCATTGGTACCAAAGGGAAGATATTTATGGTAGACTTCTTTTATTATCTATTGCCCTAATAAAATAAACAATGCCACTCAAACGCACCCCTCCCCCTTCCCCGCAAGCTCCGGTGGTACCTGAGGAGTTAATAAGTAAAGTAACAAGTTGTCAGTCGATTTTCTCGGAGAACCCTTTGCAACACTGTGTCTCGGTTCCCAACCTTACATCCAATACAGGTAACCTAACAGAACGTAAGGAAAGGAAATTTGAAGGTATAGAGGATGTATCAACGGAACTAATGAGTGCATTTTCCACTTTTTCCAAGGAACAGGAAAATCGGCTAAAAGATCTTTTGTCAAAAATATCTGATATAAAAATAAATAAAATAAATATCCATCACGCCTTATCCCCGAAGGGGTGGCAGAGGCATATTATATGCCCACTTTTCACCGTGTGGATTCCTGTCCCACGTAATAGGTGGTGAGCCCATTGCCGTGTTGAAATAGACAGACGCAGGTTGTGGCTACCTGCTGTTAAAATTTTCAAGCCGCCCATAAGGCCTTCAACCAGGCTTAACGACTGCCATTTTACTGGCAACCGGGACCAACGGCTTAACGTGCCTTCCGAAGCACGGAAACGCTCGCAAATGTAAATACCACAAAGTGGTCACCCATCCGAGGACCAGCCATAGTGAAAGTTGCGTAACTCAGTGATCGTTTACAGAACACTGAGACCGCGGGGCCACGAGCGCTTCTATCTGATATAATGGCTCAAAAAGATGATTTAAAAAATAGTGTCCAGTTGATGTCGGATAAGCATGACGAAGTTCTAAATCGCATTGCATTACTGGAATTATCTCAAAAGTTGGATAGAAATACTATATGGGTCGGATTGATTTGGCAACACTACTGCCGTAACGTAGTGTCTGTATATTTTTATAAAGGAAAATTATAAATTTTAAAGTATAAAACCCTATAAAAGTGTTTAAAGTACAATTTAACACCTAGAAAAATATCGTAATTAGTATTATATACAAGCACAAGGCAAATATGAAGTTTAAGTGAATTAAGTGATCGACCATAAATTTTGAAATTTTTTACCGTTGTGAAAAATTAAGTGAACGAAATTATAAATAAATAAAATAAATATCCATCACGCCTTATCCCCGAAGGGGTGGCAGAGGCATATTATATGCCCACTTTTCACCGTGTGGATTCCTGTCCCACGTAATAGGTGGTGAGCCCATTGCCGTGTTGAAATAGACAGACGCAGGCTGTGGCTACCTGCTGTTGAAATTTTTTAAGCCGCCTATAAGGCCTTCAACCAGGCTTAACGACTGCCATTTTACTGGCAACCGGGACCAACGGCTTAACGTGCCTTCCGAAGCACGGTAACGCTCGCAAATGTAAATGCCACAAAGTGGTCACCCATCCGACGACCAGCCATAGTGAAAGTTGCGTACCTCAGTGATCGTTTACCGAACACTGAGACCGCGGGGCCACGAGCGCTTCATACTGATATTTATTAGCAAACAAAATATAAAAAATGATGACCCGTAGTGCTGTATCCCGTGACTTGCAACAGAAATTTAACCTCACTATAAAGAAACTGGATATTTGCAAAAATCGCAACAAACACTTGTTAAAGGAATGGGATGGCAGTGAAAAGGAAATACTGACTGTAATTGAGAGAAACACCCAACTCAAACAAGAGTTGGCTGAGCTACATACACAGGTCATGGAGCTCACACTTCAGCGAGATCACCTCCAGTCAACAGTAATGGGTCTAGAAGAGTGTAACGACACCCATGAACGTGCTTTGAAACGTATAAGCGTGATGCCCACAACTCCATCACTCTTAGGGAAAATCTTAAATCGGTTGATCAAGCCGACCTATCCAACAGTCTGTATAATGAGCTGATGGGTAGGAGGACAGAGCTGGATCTGCTTTATCTTGATGAGCCCATCACCTCGCACCCAATACAAAACTCAGAATTGAATATTCCTATTACAGCAATGGACAAAACCGGTGATCACTTGTTATTGCCGAACACCAATACATCATCATCATTAATAGGATTAGTAAGTAGTAGCAGGAATAAATTTAAAAAATAAATAATTTAAATTTATTTCTAAATCACAGAAAAACATGAAAAAGCTTAAAATAGGAGCGAACAAATATCTTAGGACTTGTAAATCAAATGTACAGTTAAAACAACTAATAGAAACAAGTAAAAAACATTTAAATACCCAAACAGAGCAATATGAGACTGATATACATGAATTACAGACAGAAATGATGTGTTTACATGATTCCTTAGAGTCCTTAACTTTAAAATACAAAACATCACAGAAAGAAATTGGGGAGTACATTCAGGCATTGAATAGCTTGGTGAAGTCTTGTCACAGCAATGAACAAAGGTTCTATTCACTTGAGAAATTATATAATCAAACACCTGACTGTGAAAAATCCCTACTATGTTCTTCCTTATCTATAACATCCCGGGACGAGTCAACTTCTCCAATGATTGACTCTGTGGGACTGCCATATGTGACAATATTATAAACACAAATAACACTTGCTGTAATAGCCCTGTAAAAAAAATTACACAACCTTTAAACGTTGGAAAGACTGTTGTTTATTGTGATGAAATAGGCAAAAGTTTAGGTTATCACTTAGTTCAACATTTGGGTAGATTGGTCATAACCCTTTCATTTCCTGGGGCATCCTACTCTCAAATAATTAATAAGGTATTAACCAGTACACATTGCCCACAAATAACAATAGTGATACTTATTGGCAGAAGAGATAATGTAAACACTAAAACTATCATTAAGTTTTACGAACAGGTATCAAACTTGCAAGTTAAACAGGTTATACTGTCTACACTGCCATATAGCAAATTTTTTACACAAATTGAAAACAACATTAGATACAATATGAATAGAAAGTTACATACCTTGACCACATATTGTAGGAATATAGAATTATTTGACTGTAATTTTTTATTACAGAATAATTACTTTTTGATATTAGATAGTTATTTACTATCAAAGTTTTTACCAAATTTCTTATCAATTTTTTTATTGATTAAGCTAAATTATTGGCTTATAAACCAGCTCCTTTTGAGCTTAGTAATAATGACTTATTAACTTGGGATATTATCTCAAAAAACTAGTTTGTTAGACAACAGGCCCATTCGGTCTACTTTTTTTAAAGACACTTATAATAATATTGGTTGCAATAATTCTGAGTATATTAACAATTCTTCTAGTAGTTTAAACTTACTTCACCAAAATATTGAAGGCATATCTGAAAAACTACTACAAATAGAACTTTATATAAAGGAACACAATGTTCACATTTTTTGTATTACAGAACATTGGTTAAAAGTTATGAACTATTGTTCAACAATGAATTTTATTCACTTAGCAGTGCGTTCTCAAGAAAGAAAGCCATTCGTGGGGGCTCTCTTTTAATAATTTGAAATGAAAGAACGTAAAGATAATGTTGCCCTTTCTTTTGAGCGTACTGCAGAATTTTCCTGTGTTGAGCTTGAGCAACTCATTGTCCTCTGTGTCTACAGTCCTCCAGATAGGGATTATAATTTATTAGAAACTTTAATGGAAAATGTATTGAAGCGTTTGTTTACTAGTAGAAAACATGTTGTGGTGTGTGGGGATTTTAATGTTGACATACTTGTGCAGTCTTTGAAATGTATCAGATTTATAAATTTGTTTAAGTCTTTTGGCTTACAAAATTTATTTTGTAAGCCAAAAGACATTTTTGATCACAAATCTATACATTTTCTAGAATGTGTGAACTACCGCACATTCTAGAAAATGTATAGATAATATATTCTGCAACTGTGCAACAACAACAAGGGAGATACTAAGTAACTTTCCATCAGATCATCTTGGTCAGAAAGCAGCGTTTCCTATTAATGTCACTTCCAAAGGAAATAAAATTGTATGTAGGCCAATGAGTGCATATCGACTTAAAAAAAATAAAATTAATGTTTCAGCAAAAGTCACTAATATTGATTTTAATCAGGAAGATCCAAACGGCTTATATAACTCCTTATTTAATACAATTAAAGCTGAGTACAACAATATATTTAAATCAATAACATTTTATAAAAACAAAAACCTGCAATTTTGTGAGTGGGCAACTACAGGTATTTACAAAAGTAGGGCTAAGTTGTACGAACTATATGGTATGAAGCAATTTAATTTTGATCCTGCTTTTATTCAATATATAAAAAAATATTCCAAGACCTTCAAAAAGGCCTGTTCTGCTGCCAAGTCGTTACATATCAGTAATAAGATTAAAGATTCGTAAAATAAGGTAAAAATGACTTGGAATGTATTCAATACTGAAACCGGTCGATTACTACCTCGTGATAATAACTTTGAGTTAATTATAAATAACAAGGTGATTAATAATAAACTAGATGTGGCACAAACTTTTATCAACTATTTTATAGACATACCCGCGAAAACAACTAGCTTCTTAAATTCTTGTCCAATCAAAGCTCAACGCATGCTTGGGGGCAGCGTAGATCAGTGTAATGTCTTATTTAGCTTTAAATGTGTTAACCCCAACGATATCATTAAAGTATTCAAGTTGCTTAACTCAAAAAATACAGTTGACTTGTGGGGTATTTCTGTAAAATTGATACAGTCTATTATTGTTAATTTATCTCCACATCTAGCTGAAATATTTAATAAATGTATTCATAAAGGAGTGTTTCCGGATTTAATGAAACACAGCAAGGTAATACCTCTTTTTAAGTCTGGATCCAAAACCGACCCTGGTAATTTCAGATCTATTTCAATATTACCTGCCACCAGCAAATTAAAAAAAAAAATTGCAACAACTACAAGCTCATTTTAATTCAAATATGCTACTACATAAAGAGCAGTATGGGTTCACAAGGGGTCGTTCTATCATTCATGCAGGTGTGACACTTCTGAATCATATATATGACGCCTGGGAGAATAGACAAGATGCTATTGGTGTATTCTGCGATATCTGCAAAGCATTTGATTGCGTTGAACATAAAACACTATTGCGAAAACTCTTTTATTATGGTATCAAAGACTCTGCACAGAACCTTGTTGCCTCCTACTTAAATGATCGGATACAACATGTTGATGTTAATGAAATTCGCTCCTCTGGAGCATTTGTAGCTATGGGCGTACCGCAGGGATCAATTCTAGGTCCGTTTCTATTTTGTAATTTATATTAACGATCTGCCATTCTATATACAGAACTTGTGCGACATTGTTCTATTTGCTGATGATACGTCACTTATTTTTAAAGTTGATCGTACGCTTACTGACTTTAACGGCGTAAATAGTACACTTGCCCAAGTTGTAGACTGGTTTACGACCAATAATTTGCTACTAAACGCTAAGAAGACAAAATGTATCAGATTCAGCATGCCTAATGTCAGGAATTGCGGTACAAATATAACATTGAACGGTGATACCCTTAATATTGTAGAATCAACTGTATTTTTGGGGACCACTTTAGATAGCAAACTGCAGTGGAACGCCCAAATAACTTGTCTTGCAGGTAAACTCAGCTCGGCAGCCTTTGCCGTTAGTAAAATCAGGCAGCTCACTGATGTAGACACTGCCAGGCTAGTATACTTTAGTTATTTTCATAGTGTCATGTCTTACGGCATTTTGCTGTGGGGCAAAGCAGCTAATATACAAGTAATCTTTGTACTCCAGAAGAGAGCTATACGTGCAATATATAAATTGAGTGCTAGAGTATCTCTTAGAGAGAAATTTAAAGAAATTGGCATTTTAACTGTTGCATCACAGTAAATATCATGCTAGTTAAACAGAACATACATTTATACAATAGACACAGTGACATACATTCGATAAATACTAGAAATAAGCATAAATTAATTGGAACGCATCATATAATAAAATTCCTTTAGACATTATGAACTTGCCGTTACATAAATTTAAGGCGGAAATTTAGACGCACCTCTTGAAAAGGGCCTATTACACAACTAATGATTATTTAAATGATAAAAATAAATGGAAATGAGTTGCTTGCTCTTCGCTTGAGCTATTTAGGATTCGAATGAATCTTGTGTTGTTATATTCTACATGTCTTGAATCTGCATATATATGTTGAATTTTTAACATCTCTACATTATTAATAATTTGAAATGTTAGTCCCGGACTAATTTATTACTTTGAAAATGACATGATAGTTGCTGTGCAGTTTTTGAGTATGTCATGCTCGCCTAAGTGTCCTGGCTATGTATCGGGTTGTTCCCTACAATACGGTTGAGTAAGGCGATGGCTGATATATGCGTCATACCCGGGTGCAGTCTGTTGGGACTGGTCAGCTCATAGCTGTTATAGCAATTGTGACAAATAATATTATTTAAATTTAAGGCAAACTAAGTTTAGTCGACTGTTCTCACATAAATTCAAAGGAACTATGTAAGTGTAATTTTAATAAACACAACATTTATTTTGTTCTTTTTTTGTACAAATTCATTACTGTATAATTGGTCAAATATCATGTTAATCAAACTGTGTCGAATGGCGGTTAGAAAAGAGTGGCCATGAGTTTTATTGCCAGGTTCTTCCTCTGGCTCTACCTATTGCTTTGCGAATCTGGCAGTAAATGTAAATGTAGAAGCAGTAATCTTGACGTTCATAAGTGTTACTTTGTGACCTACATGAATAAAGATTTTTGTTTTGATTTTTATTTTGATAAAGCAATTAGAGTATAAAAAAGTTTGGAAAATCCAAAAGTGCACGCCTTACACGCTTTTTAATATTATATTATAAAAAAAATTAAATATTAAAAATTTAAACTAAAGTGGTTTTTTTATTGTACCAGCCAAGAGTTGTTCACAGTGACATCTATATTCGCAATTGTTAACAACTTTACGCACATTCTCGTAAAGTTGTTAACAATTGCCATAGACAGTACACAACTCTTACCATAGATGACGCTAGTATACGATCATATTGGAAAATATTGAAAAAAAGATAATAACAATTAAACCACATCGAATCAGACCGTGAAAATTGAAAGGGTTCTATTCCTAATTATGCTGAAGCGTAAGAGAAAAAAAAAGACTCGTTCAGTAAAGTATTTCGGTCGTTATCGTGTTAACATACGCACATACAGACATACGGACGTCCAAGACAAAACTTTTTTAAACAGTGTTTTAACTAGTTTAAATAAAAAAAATGGCATCAAAAATATCATGAGTGTTAAAAATAGTGTTTTTTCTTGATATGTGTGTGTATATATTATTTTACAAGTGGAATATATGATAAATAAAGACATTTTAAGTTTGAAAAATCAGATGTTTTGCGCGAAGTGACAGTTGAACCCACCTCAACGCTTCGCTTATGAAGCGTGCAATAGAATTATTAGAAAAGAAAACACGTGCATCAGGTATAGAACTTCGAAATGTTCCTAAATCTGTTGGAGAAACAAAACAAGTTCAATGCAATATGGTGATATACCTCGGAAAATCCTTGGACGTTAATGTCGATACCGCTGCGATCAGAGATATATATAGAATGAATTTTAAAAACGAGGAAAAACCTATTGTTGTGGATTTTTGCTCAGTGTTACATAAGGAAAGAATACTGAAGCGCGTTAAAGTCTTCAACTCGACTAGAAACAAAGGGGACAAATTAAATACCACTCATCTGAAACTCAAACACCCGTCTCGTCCCGTGTTCGTAGCTGAAATCCTCACGTACAAAACTCAAAAAATATTTTTCCTTGCTAGAAAATTTCAGAAAGAGCACACTTTTTGTTGGACCTCCAACGGAACAGTATACCTGCGGAAGAAAACAGGTGACCAACTAATTCGTATCTCAAACAAACAGGATCTCATTAAACTGAAATCCAACCTGTGACTAGTGACAAATTGTAAATTGCCCTTTTACTGTTTGAATAACTTTTTTGTGCATGATTGTTATTTTATTGAATTATTTGAATGTATGTTTCTATTTCAAAAAAATGTTACACTTTACCACAAATACATACACTCACTTTACACTCATACAATGATATCTTTAAGGCAACTATCTCACACACACACAACATAACACGTCTGCAATGCGTCGTTATTTTAAAAGAATGCTTTATAACTACTATTAACGCGGACCTTGATGGGGTGAAAGTATCTAACTCTCTTACCTGTGACCTTGATGAATGCTGTTGCTTGATTTCTGACTGCCTTGCCAAACGACTCATTATACTCACCCAAAATATTCGCAGCATTAGCTGTAACATGACGGGATTTGAGACTTTGCTGACGATGATTAAGACAGATTGTCATATACAATTATATGACGGATTATACTTGACGGAATGCTGACTGAGCGGCTGTCCCAACATTCCCGCTTTGGCAGGATATCATACATACTCTACAAAGAGGAACCCCATTCAAAATGATGGTGTGGTGGTTTACGTAAAGGATCACCTTGATTTCATTGTTGAGGAGCCAAATACAATAGACAGTAACACTTTAATTTTAAAAAATAATAAGAATGAAACCGCTATAATAGCCATGTACCGCTCCCCTTCTTTAGACCTTTTTATAGGATTCTTAAATAAAACTCTTCACCAGCTAAGATGTTTTAAGAACATCATAGTTGTTGGCGATATTAATAAACCTATCAAATCCAATAAATTAGAACTTTAAGGAGAGTTGTATATCACAATGACTTCATTCCATGGTCTACTACTAGCACATACAGAGATTACGCGGTATGAGTCTGGGACATGCCTTGACCACGTGCTCCTTAAGACCAAGTACTCATCCACTACACTGGTCCCACGTTCATCTTTGACTGACCACTACCCTGTTATATTGGGTGTCGAACTCAAGCAATTTCAAGCTAAGATACCAAAAATATTTAAGAAAATTAATACTGAATTATTAAACTCTTCTATGTCAAATAGTTCTATTTACATGTCTAAAGACCCAAATTTTTCTCTAACATATTTGGTAGACCAAATTCAATTGGCTCTAAAAAGTAGCACTACTTCAATTTCAGTCTCTAGTCGAAACAAAATAATAAAATCCTGGATCACGCCAGGCCTCCTGCGCTGTATGAGGAATAGAGATAGACTGCACAAAAAAAGTAAATTATAACCAAACAATGAAATTCTACAAACAACATATAAACGGTACAGAAATTTTTGCAGTAAGCTCCTCAAACAAGTTAAGATATGTTATGAGAAAAATCTTATTAATAATAATAATCCTAAAGGCCTTTGGAAGGCAATTAAAAATGTTACATCCACTACAAAATTACAGAAACTACCAGAAAATCTCTTAAACATTAATAGTACACCACTGCAGTCTCTAAATGATGTTAATACCTACTTTATTAACGTGGGTAAGGAACTAGCTGCACGATGCTCTAAAATACAGAGCAAAGTCAAAAAGACTTCGCCTATCCAAATAAACACTTATAACAATTACAGACACCTCAAGTCTTTTGTTTTGGAAGATGTAACTGAACTGGAGGTGGAGTATATTATCAACGAGCTTAAGAATGATTCCACTGCGGGCTGGGATGCAATTTCAAATTCAATAATTAAGCAAAACCGAACTTTCCTTATTCCGCCACTTATATTTATCAACAGTGTCTTGATATTGGATTTTTCCCTGATTTTCTGAAAAGGTCAGAGGTTCGACCCATATACAAGGCTGGAGATAGTGATTGTGTCTGCAATTATAGGCCTATATCCATTCTTCCAGCAATGTCCAAGCTATTGGAAAAAATTATGAATAAAAGACTAATTAAATATCTTGAGCAGAATGAACTTTTTTCTAGGAACCAATATGGATTTCGCAGAGGTAAATCCACTGACGGAGCAGCTCACAACTAATATTATTGGCGAAAACTTGGATAAGGGAAAAAAATGCTTAACAATCTTTGTCGATCTTGCTAAGGCATCATCATCATCCGAGCGTCTGTCCCAGTTGCGTCTCGCGACGCCCGGGGTCCGCTTTCCTAAATTTTCTCCTCCACTTCGCACGGTCGTCGGCATCCCCTGTAGTGAGACCATTGGCACGCATGTTACGACGTCAAGCCAGCACTTCTTGGGTCTGCCCCTCTTACCGGGACCCGGCGGGGCTGACATGGCCAGACATTTGGCCGCGTGACTCCACACATCCACCGCAGCATCTTCATTTCCGTGACATGCAGCTCCTGCTTGTGTCGCTCCAATATTGGCCACGTCTCACTGCCATGTAAAAGGACAGGTCTAATGATAGTTTTGTAGACCTGTCCCTTCAACCGGATCGGCATTTTAGGATCACAAATGACACCGGTCATCTCCCGCCATTGGCCCACACGGCAGCAATGCGTGACTTGACATCGCAATCGATGTCACTGATCTGTCGATCTTGCTAAGGCAATTGACACAATTTCAGTGAAGATCCTTCTGACCAAACTGGAAAGATTGGGAGTTAGAGGGAAGCAGCTTGAGCTGTTCGAGAGTTATTTGTCCTGACAATTTCAATGTGCGAGAGTGGGAAACCATACCCGTAGTGACCTACCAGTTGTATGTGGCGTACCTAAGGAGAGTATCTTAGGACCTACCTTGTTTCTCGTTTATATCAACGATCTCACTTGTCTCTAGCTACCCAAATGCGAGATAATCTCATATGCTGATGACACTGCTCTTTTTTTCTCAGCTGATACCTGGGAGGAGACCTTTAACAATGCTCAAAAGAGCCTTGATGAAGTTAAAACATGGTTACGCGATAATTACCTCACTTTAAATGGTGAAAAGACTAAACTTATTACTTTCGGATTACGACGACTTCCAAACAGCATAGACTCATATAGGCTGATCCTTCATGACTGTGCTGAAAATAGTGACTGCAACTGTGATGCTATCGAGCGAGTCACTCACATTAAATACCTTGGTGTTATCGTGGATAGTAAACTGGCATTTAACGAACATATACAAAGTACCTGTGCTCGGGTCCGCAAACTTATATATGTTTTCAGAAACTTGAGACATGTTGCAGATGTTACACTGCTTAAAACTGTGTATTTATCCCTTTGCCAATGTATAATGACATACTGCATCTCATCTTGGGCGGAGCTTGTAATACTATTTTAAAGAGGCTAGAGATAGCCCAAAGAGCCATTCTTAAGACCTATACTTTTAAAACTTTCGTAACCCCGACTGCTCTTCTTTACAAATCATGCCAAGTCCTAACCGTCCGCCAGTTGTTTCTATTTAACATATGACACAGCACGGTAAGCTGGTGTACGTTCTTCGATCATCACCTCAAAAACGGAGGGAATATGCAGTGTGTCATGCCTATAGACCTAAAACCTCATTTATAAGGCGGTTTTATATTTTCATTGGACCTCACATGTACAACAAAATTAACACAATATTAAACTTGTTTCCTAAAAATACCATACAGTGCAGGCGGAAAGTATATACATATCTCCAAAACCTAACTTTTGAACAGACTGTAGACCTTTTACTCATACCTAGTTGACGCACACAGACTACGTAGTGAGCTAATCACTATATTGACGTACTAGTCCATCAAGAGTACCTACCATATAGAATATCACTGCCATTTAAATTCATGTTTGTGAGCTTATAAAAAATGTATATGTGGGAATTAGCACTGCATGCCGAGATACAGGTTCTCACCTAGTTCGGCTGTAAATGCTACCAATAATTTTATCAACTTTAATAAAAAAATAAATAAAGGTGTTGCAATATGTATCTCCGGGAGGTATGTTTTAAAATCATAGCTGTCACGTGTCAGCAGCAACATGCTGTCCGCGTAGCAGGAAAAGTTGAAAGGTGTCCCCTGTCTGCGTGGATGAAGCGTATTTGGTTGTAGAGAAGTGGTATTTTTTTTAAAATATAATGATATCTAAAATTAATCATTTTTTAGGCGCCTTAAATGTCACATCAGCTTGCAGAGCAACCCAAACCAATATAGCGGCTAAATCCGCAAAATCCAGTTTTGAGATATTGAGGTCCAAAGGTTTGAAAAATATTAATCGTCATAACTTTAGCAAACAGCAATATACCTCTCCGATTAATGTTTTAGTTTGAAGGAAATTAAATCAAGCTAGTATAGTAATTTCTATTACCAGGAAAAATTAAGTAGTTACTGAGAAAAATAGAAAATCATTTGTTAGTTATTTGTAAAGCAAAAGCATACGTTGCATGTGGAATGTGGGCGTATAGTACGCCTCTGCCTACCCCTTCGGGGATAAAGGCGTGAAAGTATGTTATGTTATGTTTAGTTATTTGTTATCTATGTATTGTCTGATCTAGCTATGAATTCTTAACTTTCGCCAGTAGTTAGTGATTTTTAACTCGTTTCTAAATTACGTTAAAAAAAACAACTCAAGTTGATTAATGTGGGTCTAACTGCTACAAAATGTACTGTACATTTTGAATATAAAAATAATACCTATCTTAAAATTCGAAGTAGATGTGCGTTAGTCTCACTAAAACTCGACAATGGCCTGACCGATTTGGCTGAATTTCATATTGAAAGGTTTGTAAAGGTTCAGGGTAGGTTTAAACGGTTATAATAATATAATATAATAATAATAAATCTTTATTCATGTAGGTCACAAAGTAACACTTATGAACGTCCAGAATATTGCTTCTACATTTACTGCCAGATTCGCAAAGCAATAGGTAGAGCCTGAGGAAGAACTTGGCAATAAAACTCATGGCCACTCTTTTCTAAACGCCATTAATTACATTAGTTTGATTAACATGATATTTGACCAATAATATAGAATTTATACAAACAAAAAAACATATATACAGGGTATGACGCATTATATCAGCCATCGCCCTACTCAACCGTATTATAGGGAATAAGGCGACCCGATACATACGCCACCACTGCCAGGACACTTAGGCGAGCGTGACATACTTAAAAACTGCACAGCAACTATCATGTCAATTTCAAAGTAATAAATTAGTCTACATGGTGCTCACACAATAACAAAGTCAAATTACATTGTACCGGAACTACACACAGTCAATTTAGAAACTAGTAGTAGTTGTCAGACGTTTCATATTATTAATAATGTAACGATGTAAAAATACAACATATATATGCAGATTCAGTTAGAAACAAACATAATAAATAAAGCAAAAACTAGGATTAAATTTTTCAATACAAAATGGTCCTACCTGTGAAATTTAGATGTTCTTTGAGTCTCTTTTGTTTTTAGTTTAGAAATTTAAAAATAGAGTCATTTGGCTGTCAAACATTTTATTTTAACATATTACGGCAAATAATTCCTCGGCACTTCAACTATTATATATATACATCGATATAACATGCATAAGGAGGCGAAGTTTTTTCTGACGCGAAGGATCTCGACACCACCCACAAGTAAAGGATCGTTGATAAAACTCATAGCTCCCCTTTGTGCCGCCGAGTAGAAAGGCCGAAGGTGGTATTAAGGTGCACCGGTTTAAAGGTGACAGCAGTATTCCATGTGCGACGGTACATGCGATTAAAGAGAAGCAATATTTAAACTATCTTAACACTGTATTCCTGATGGGGTAGTCAGAAAAGACAGATCACCATGCATCGCGATCCATGCATACTTCTTTCTCTTCCCGCAGATTTATAAATCCCTTCATACATGCACTTCTGTGTATCCGAGTATTTTTGACATTTCCGTTTTTGAGCAATCTGCTCACGTGGTCTTCATATAATTATGTGAGTCTCGCATACCCTGACTCCTTCTAATTACGAATTTACTTACGTATCTAACTCAGCAAATAAATAAATACAGTTTACAATTTTACGGCGTTACGAAGTCCGCCGGGTCAACTAGTAGGAAAAAAAAATTGCATAGGTATGAAGCGCTCGTGGCCCCGCGGTCTCAGTGTTCGGTAAACGATCACTGAGGTACGCAACTTTCACTATGGCTGGTCGTCGGATGGGTGACCACTTTGTGGCATTTACATTTGCGAGCGTTTCCGTGCTTCGGAAGGCACGTTAAGCCGTTGGTCCCGGTTGCCAGTAAAATAGCAGTCGTTAAGCCTGGTTGAAGGCCTTATAGGCGGCTTAAAAAATTTCAACAGCAGGTAGCCACAACCTGCGTCTGTCTATTTCAACACGGCAATGGGCTCACCACCTATTACGTGGGACAGGAATCCACACGGTGAAAAGTGGGCATATAATATGCCTCTGCCACCCCTTCGGGGATAAGGCGTGATGGATATTTATTATTATTTATTTATAGGATGGTATCGTAACTTTAGAATTTCTGACAAAGGTATATTTAGTTTTCAGTACATTGATTGTTATAAGATTATCACTGAGCCATTTCATAAGTACTTCTTGCTAGACCAATTTCTGCTGACTTATTAACTTGGAGCCATAATAAATCCTGAAAACTAAGTGCCGTATCGTTGTGAGACTGCCAAAAAAGTAATAGAGCTCAATTAAACGAGCACAGATTCCAGCCGGTCATAAGTAAAAAAAAGGTTCTGAATCTATGTACGTTGTCTAGCATTCGGATGTTCAACAGTTTATTCTTAAATTTTCCTCAAAGCACTAGAAATGCCAGTAAAATAATACATTAGAAGTAACAAAATGAAGGAGGTATTCCTTCAGTGCGTTTAATCTAATGTATTTATAAAATATACAGAAATAAAATTTCTCTTCCATCGACGTTTTATATAACCACATCAAACCTTATTTTTTTCTTTTTGTTATATCTAATATATAACTGGCGTATAAACCAGTTGCGGCTTTTATGATAGATATAATTTCTCTTTGAAGATTCTTAAATAAAACAGTTTGCGATCGATTGTTGATAATGTGAATAGAGACATAATCTATCAAAGTAATCTGTTTGTCCGGATCTCAAAATCATAAGAATATCTAAGTCATAATACAGTATTCACGTTTTAAACACGCAACTCGTAGCCTCATGTCTACGGCAAGTATATCACGATATAGATTGTTTATCAGTTGGCACATTTGGTGTGCTTTTTTGTAATTCTAACACGTCGGGGGCGCAGCGTGTTTCTGCTTTGTACAGCCCCCGTTATTTGAATATGTATGAGCGGTGGTCCCGCAGTTCGTGTGACCCGCTTGTATGAAAATGTGATGGCCCGATAAATTGTCAAAAGGGTTGATCGACATTGGAAAATGGCTGGCGAAAATATGTCCAAGGAATAATATAAAATGCTGCAGGCTACACTCTTTTCCATCAGAGATTTTTAATTTATTATCTACAGTAAAAATATAAAATATCGATATGTTGGCCATTTAGTAAATGAATTGACTTTGTATGGTATAATATTATTGGTGTGCTGTCTCTTGTTATTTATATACTTAAATTTTCTATTTAAATAATTACTGGCTCCAATTTATTCACTGATTCATCGACGCACTCCCTAAACCGCTGGGGCTATATGTCAAAAGTTACGTGAAAATCCGTCATTTAATAATATAATAATATATCTCTTTATTGTACACCAAATTTACAATAATAAAATAAAAAAAAATACATTATTAATGTAAGTTGTAGGTACAATTGGCGGCCTTATCACGCTACGGCAATCTCTTCCAGGCAACCATAGGATGGAGAGAAAAAAAGTAAATTTATTAAGGGCAGTGTGGTGTACGCATACTGATTACGATTCTCATTACTATGTAGTTACGCAATCAGAACAAAAAAAATGGCAAAAAAATATATATATAATAACATAAAAAACAAGTAAATACTTTACATTTCATATATACCATACCTACATATAATCATACATATTTACAAACTATACCAATATATAATCATACAATAAATCATATATAAATATACATCCATACACACAATACAGTTCTAAAGACTTTAATCAATGATGATTACATTAGCTTTCACGTAAGTAATATTCCTTCAATGATTTTTTGAAAACAGGCAGAGATTGTGCTCTCCTAATTGTCACTGGCAGGTCATTCCACAACCTCACCGCCTGAACCGAAAAAGATTTGTCTAAAAATTTGCTAGAGTGGCAGGTTTTTTTTAAAATTAAATTTTCAGATGATCTCAGTGTCCTGGAGTGTGCGTCATTCATAAACTCAAAGCGATTTTTGAGATATGACGGAGTGTGGGGGTTAAAAAGAACATTATACAACAAGGACAATATACGAGCATTCCGGCGAAGACGGATAGGTAACCACTTGAGCTGTGTTCTATATACGGATACATGGTCATACTTGCGCAATCCAAATATGAACCTTATACAGAGATTTTGGAGTTTCTCAAGTTTGTTAAGATGGTCTTCAGTGAGGTTGAGGTAACTGGCATCAGCATAGTCAAGGATAGGAAATAGGAGGGATTGCACAAGCGCAGTCTTTGTGGCAACAGGCAGAAAATTTCGCAGCTTACGCAGGGAACCTGTGGCAGCATACATTTTACGACTTAATTCTCGAATTTGAGGACTCCAGTTCAGGTATTTATCGAACAATATGCCTAAATTTTTTACTTCTTGACTGTAAGGTACAATAGTACCGCTACAAGAAACCGAAGGTAGTAGCGTCCAGTCGACTTTAGGCATCATTCTAGAACTGCCAATAACAATTACCTGTGTCTTGTTAGGGTTTACCTTTAAGCCATAAGAATTACTCCACTTGCAAATAGAGACAAGGTCTTTATTGATGGCATTGACAGCCTCTACCAATTTATCCAAAGGCGCATGAGTTTAAATCTGCAGATCATCTGCATAAAGGTGGTAGGAAGAAGTTAGTTCTTTAGTGATAGAGTTTATAAAAACTGCAAAGAGTAAAGGAGATAGAACGCCACCCTGTGGTACGCCAGCTGAAGTTGTACACCAAGAGGAAATGGTATCTTCGATACTAATACGCTGCCGACGACCAAACAGATAACTACGAAACCAGTCAATTACTGTTGGAGATATGTTAAGAGATCTCATAATGCCAAGTAGTATTTCAAAATCATCGGTGTTGAAGGCATTACTGAAGTCCAACAGTGTCAGTAGTGTCAGTTTACCGTTTTCCATACTGTTCCTGATATCCTCAGTTATTTGAACCAAAGTGGTAGTTGTACTGTGGCCAGGACGAAATCCGGACTGAAGGGGATTTAAAAGGGAATTTTTGGTAAGAAAACTGTTAAGTTGATTATAAATGAGGCGTTCAAGAACCTTAGAGAGAAATGGCAAGATAGAAATAGGACGAAAGTCAGTGAATGAGGAAGGATTTTTCTTTTTAGGAATAGGAACTATTTGAACCTCTCTCCAAGTCAAGGGAAATACACTATAGTTAATAGAAAAGTTCAGTATATGAGTAATAACTGGAAGAAGTTCATCGATAATGGGGACGACCATATTACGACTTACACTATCAGTTCCCACTGCGTTGGATGTAATTGACATTATACTCTTCTTAACATCACAACCAGACAATTCACTAAAAACGAAAGGGGAGCAATCGGGAGTCGGAACAGATTAAAGATGTTGCAATGTAATGTCTTTTGTCATTCTATCTAAGTTTGACGAAGCAGAAATGTGAAATGTTGATTAAGTAAATTTAAATCTATATCTTTAGGTATTGAGTCATGCCGAGATTTGCCCACTCCCAATGATTTAAGAAACTTCCAGACTTTCGCTGGGTCACCGTTTTCAACAGAGTTGTGGATGTATTGGCGTTGCGCGTTCCTACACACCTTACTGCAATGATTTCTTATGGACACGTACTTTTCACGATTATAGTCAGTCGGGCGCCGCTTGTATTTGGACTTGGCAGACGCCTTTTTGGATAAAAGCGATTTGATGTCTTCAGTCAACCAGGGGCAGGGAAGATGCTTAACTTTTATTTTTCGTACAGGAGCATGCACATCGTACAACCTAATGAGAGAAGATGTCAACAGCTGTACTTTCTCATCAATGCATTGAGCATCAAAAAGCAAACCCCAATCTATGTCAGCAGCATCGCCACGCAAAGCGTCCATATCCATACCTCCAAAATTGCGATGCAAAATTACTTTAGCCTTAGGTTTAGGTGGACGTAGCTGGTAGGAAAGGAATATCAAATCATGAAAGGAAAACTGATCAGCAGTACACTGACCATGTTTAGCTACAAGATTAGGAGAAGAAACAATGGCAAGATCTAACAAGGAAGGTTTGCAATTTGGAAAGTGATGAGTAGTATCAGATGGAAGTATGGAGAGATTATAAGACGTGATAATAGATTGGAAGGTTGAGGAACGCGTGTCGTTTTTAATGAGGCAGGTGTTGAAATCGCCCATAATTATGATATGAACGTACGATGGGATAAAAGTATCTAAAAGAAGTTCAAACGAGGAAAAGTAATTTACATCAGAAGAGGGACCATAGAAAACACCAAGTAATACTTTGGAATGAGATAATTCGATCTCTAGAAAAAGATGCTCACCAGCATAAGCTGGTGTTGGCTGAGGTGATAAACTAATAACATCATATGGAATGTGAGAACGTAAATAGATTGCCACACCTCCGTACGACGATAAGCGGTTAAACAAGGTTAAATCCTGGTAGGGCGTAAGCGGAGGAAGATAAGCATGGATTAAGCCAAGTCTCAGAGACAAGTATAGCATGAATATGAGGAAAGTCAAATGATGCCAGCATATCCGGGAAGTGTGCCGGAATGCTTTGAGCATTAATGTGTATAGCATTAAAATTACAAGGCACTCCAGAGAGTTGAGATGACAAAATCTCAGCAAGAGAGGGCTCGCTTTGTGAACTTATATTACTGCTTGCAGAGAAAAACTCATCGTCACTGCTGTAATCTGAAAGCATCATAGATTGTTGAATATTGTAACAAATAAAATTATAAGACTATATATTATAGGTATATATAAATTAAAAAATATAATTATTTTTTTATAAGTAAGTAAATAAATATTAAATATATACTATATTAATACTCTAAAATCTAACGTAACAGTACCTACATACCTCCATCTGCCGGTTACACAATGAAGAAAACTATATATAAATTTACAACTTAAGTTAAGGTTAGTGGAAAATCGAGAAGTGACACAGGGTTAAGTTCAGGCACAGACAACTAATTCAAAGCCCCCATTAACAGAAGATGCGCATTAAATTAAAACAGATTTAACTAGGGATTTTCAACTGAATTCTACATGCTTTACATACCACTACACGAGGCACATGGAAAAACAAATATCTACCTATTTATAAATGGGGCTATATGCTGTTTTCATAAAGTTAATATCTACTATAAATTAAAATCTAAACTACTTTATATGTAGGCGTTAAACTCCTTTTACAACAATATTAAAAAATAAAAAGACATAAAATAATATAGATTCCATAGATTCATACCTCATAATGTACTTAAAAAAATTGATTATATAAAATTCTTATTAGTGAATACAGCTTGCCAAGGGTAGTGAAAAAGAAAAAAATAAATAAATAGGTATACGAAAAATATCATTTTGTAGGTTATGTAAAAATATAGTAGGTAAAAACAGAAGGAACAAGCAAGGAGAATATAGAATAAAGTCTGCTCGGATTCAGAAAAACAAAGGTCATAGGTACCTGCACATATTTAAAGCAATAACATGTTAACAATAAAGTCAGCATATTCAAAGAATTATGAAATGTTTCGATACTATAGCATAATATACAAAGTAATGACAACAATAACAATACCCTGTTATTAATAATAAACTGAAGTACTAAAGGTAAAAAAAACTGAAGGGCAAATTGCAAATGGAGAAATTTAGGTGTACAGTATGCCTCCGCCTACCCCTTCGGCGACAAAAGCATGACATATGTCAATGAAATACTAAAATAATTTTAAAAATAAAATAAAAAATAAATATCCATCACGCCTTATCCCCGAAGGGGTGGCAGAGGCATATTATATGCCCACTTTTCACCGTGTGGATTCCTGTCCCACGTAATAGGTGGTGAGCCCATTGCCGTGTTGAAATAGACAGACGCAGGTTGTGGCTACCTGCTGTTGAACTTTTTCAAGCCGCCCATAAGGCCTTCAACCAGGCTTAACGACTGCCATTTTACTGGCAACCGGGACCAACGGCTTAACGTGCCTTCCGAAGCACGGAAACGCTCGCAAATGTAAATACCACAAAGTGGTCACCCATCCGAGGACCAGCCATAGTGAAAGTTGCGTAACTCAGTGATCGTTTACAGAACACTGAGACCGCGGGGCCACGAGCGCTTCATAATAAAATAATTTTAGTCCCATTTTTAGCCACAGCCGTACTTTTGTCGCGCAGAGTCTAGTCTAGGAAGTTGACATATAAAGTGTCAGTGCAATTGTCAAATGTCAATTTATACTATTTATTTATCTACCTACTTTTACTTTTTAAAACATATCTAATTGTGAAGGTACCTACGCAAAGTTCTCTTTCTACGTACCTACGTAACTACAATGCTAATGAAGTTGTAAACAAACAGTGAAAAAGTTGTACCTGAACTGTGTCGTAACTGAATAATCATCAACTTTACTTTCTAACCGTGGCTGCACGCTTCGACTTAGGTCCCATATTTTTAGAAGCTGTAACCTGTGTTGTTACTATGGGCTTAGGCACACTAGCGCTGATTTCGTCGAGGTCAGCGAGAGAAAAGACTCGATGTCGTCTGCCGTCGGGACCTACGACGAAAATATTACCTTCTCTGGTCCAGCACCGAGCAACCCCAAACCTTTCACGAGCAGCCAAGAACACGTCGTGCCTGCACTTGGTTAGAAATTCTGAAATGGTGACACCGGAACCCTTCAATTTAGCCTTGGCGAACCATAGCTTATCTCTGACCTCCACATCCTGAAGTTTTACAAGAATAGGCCTGGATTTATTAGAGGAAGTGGCTCTCCCTAACCTTTGACAGCGGCTGATGTTACTGGAGCCAAACCCTGAAATACCCAAGCGCTGCTTGAGGATGTCAGTGACGGCGGTTGCAGGCACCTCATCTTTAGCCTCCTCGACCCCATGTATAAGCAGGATTTTTCGCCGTCTCTGAGTTTCAATTCTATCAATAGTTCGGGCTAGTGCATCCATCTGTAGCTGTAATAGTGTGAGTGACTGTGTCACAAAGGCTCTGTATGAGGCAAATTCTGAAGACAAACCAGTCAAGCTTGGTGGTGAACTTGATGTCCCTTGCAATTGTGCATCGAATACCTCCATCCGTTTGTTAAAATTTGCACTCATTTCCACAAGAGTAGCCTGCATAGTGTCCATTATTATGTACTTGCAAAATATTGTAGTGTAAGTTGTAAATTAAGGAAAGAATTTGATACAATCCGGCAGGTAGATGGTTCACGAACAAATAACTATCATTTAAGTACTAGTAAATGTATAATATACAGTTATAATTAAAAATATTAGCAGAAGTTTTATTTCACAACCATTCAGTTAACTACCCACTTTTTTACCCATTTTCAAGTTAGAAACAGGAAATCATGTACACCTGCTTCTGATTACAAATAAATGGATACGATTGTTATTGTGGTTTTGCAAAATTTTACCGAGGTATATAGAGGTACAATTAGAGTTTTAAGTTAATATAAAAACAAAAAAATTGTTTCAAAGATAACAACACCAAATTTGGTATTAAGATTTATAAACATAATAATTAATGATTATCCAAAATTCTACCCAAAGGTTACAAAATAGCGGATAAAATATTTAAAAAGTTAGAGGTGTGGAGTGTAATAGGAGTTTGATTATATATGTCAAGGGTAAAGCCAGGGGGCTTCGTAGTGTTAAAAATGCGTAATACACATAACAATAGATATTAGTGTATTGTGATAAGTTTTATTATTGATGAAGCTTTTTTCCTTGTGTAGTTATTATTATTCAAAACTTTGAGATGAATGAGTACTACTAATATTTTAAACGCGAAAGTTTGTAAAAACGGATGTTTGTTACTCTTTTACGCAAAATATACTGAATGGATTTTGATGAAACTTTACAATAATATAGCTTACACATCAAAATAACACATAGGCTACTTTTTATCCCGGGAACAAGTTCCTGTGGGAGACGGGAACGAGAACACTTCACCACGCGTACGGAGCCGCGGGCGTCAACTAGTGTATAATATTTATCAGCCGTTTGGGACTAGGTAAGACAGGCCCTATTGGCCCAAGACAAGGTACTGGGCTAATAGGGCCCAAGTTCTCGTTCTCTATTTAGAGACATAGCAAAGCTGATAGACTCTTCTCGTAATCCCAGGAATGACCTCTTTCTCCGTCAGAGAATAAGTATTGCATACACGAGGCATTGCGCCCAGCCTTATAGGAACCTTACCAGTTGACTTCGATGGGGAGAAAATCTACAGCACCTACTTGGGGCATTGTCAGTCTTGTTATAGATTAATGTTTGGTTAACTGTTTTATCGTGACGTTTCTGCTATTAAACATAGCCCACATAGGACCTGTAATATACTATTACCATGGTGATTACCTTATTTTATAGGATGTACTTACACTAATTTCTTCCTAGGTCTGCAACGGAGGAAGAGGCGTAACGAACAGAACTCTGTAAATACGTACAAAAATATAATTCCTGGCTCCATTGCCTTAAAGACCCAAATTTTCCGCTTAAATTGCGACTCAAAAGCTCAGTAATAAGTTCACAGAATTGGATAAGTCTGAGCACTTTAAAGCAAAGATGGGTCGCAAAGTTAAAAGTCATGTTACTTAAAAGGGGTTTGTTGGGGTCGAAAAGCTCAGAGGAAGGTAAAAGAGGATTGCCTCCGCACACCTGTCGCCGCCGTGATATACTTTTGAGCAATCTAATATATTATATTGTTACCCTACACCTACACATTTATTCTGTAGAAGAAAATATTTGTCATTTACTCTATATACAACTTTATTACCTACATTACGTTGTTTCAACTGTTGACATGAAAATAAAGTAATTAAGAATTTCAGTTACCAAGCGTGATAATATGTGAATTCTTGAATAAGTTTTTACAATTATGTACAAAACCATGGTTCAAAATAGTAAATTTTCTTAGTTGACTACCTACTTTGGATAAGAGAAATAAAAAACATATTCATACTCACACAATTTGTGTAGATTGAATACTTTTCAAAAGTTTTTATTGTAACAGTGTTCACTGTTGATTGATGGCACTTGGTGGAACTTGCTACACATCTTGAACTAAAACACGTGTACTGTACCACTTATTTATTATTTCTTCTTCTTAATCTGACCGGTTTCACCTTACGGCATTTCCAAAGATTGGCACATGTACGTATTCATGGTGTCTTGAATTGAATACCGCAAACCGTTTGTATCTATAATTTATGGTTCTTAAGAAATAGATGCGTACAGACAGACGGACGGACAGACGGACGGACATACGGATGGAAAGATTAAGCCGTTTATAAGACGTTTCTAAACTTTAGGGTTTAGAAGTCTTAAATATGTCTAAATTATAATCACCATATGTTATTACTATCATAATTTATTTCTTGAGTCAAATTCAAATAGAATCTAACTCCGTTGATCTTATCCAAATTTATCCCAGTTTAATCACTCGAAAATTTGTTTTATTGTAGTGATAAAAAAATGTATCCTTTAAAGCGGCCCCGCATACTTATCTCCTTTGCCCCCTACGTCATGTTCTTCGAAAATAATGGAATCAAGTAGGAGAAATTAAATACTATTGCAAAGATAATAACGACTTTCGGCTCAACGAGAGGATCTGACAGTCAGCAAGCAGAGAGAGAGAGATTCAACGAGAACCAAAGAGACCCCAATTCCTATGAAATCAATCGCACCCTCAATAAGATGCCCAAACATATGTCACGGGAATCACGGCGTCGAAATTAATGGTGTAGGGTACATTCTAATTCGGTCGCAAGAGCAATGGGATAAAAATATAGATTTTTATCCCCTTGTGATTATAATGTTTTACTAAAAAGTGGATTTAAGGCTTCAAAGTTAGGGAAGGTTTGTGACATAGAAATCCATTTTGCAGCGAAGCGAACGAAATGAGTGTAGCTCCATTCTTCCCCGATTCGGATTTCCACTTCGTAATCGAACTCATCCCAAACTACTCAACACTTTTTATTCAAATTTGACCCATAATACGAAATCTATCCATAGATGGTTTAGAAAAAATAAAATCGGACACACTGTGGAGGAATAATCCCCGAAACGAAAATAGACATCGACAGAAGAACTCGAAACAGCAACATGCTTCGCTTCATTAAGACTTACCGCGGACGGCAATTGCAACTAGTATCAGCTTATAAAGATTTCTATGATTTGGACGTCATGGGGAAAACATTAAACGAAAAATCGGAAGCTCAGTATTAGAACTACTGATATTTTAAAGTTCATGTCGGTATAATTGACCACTATGTGGCATTTCTATTTCTATACATCATTACGGCCAATATGGCCAAAACGTGCATGTGTCCATTTCTACACCAAAGTACACAAACAAAACAAATGCAAACAGTGGGACAAAATGCATTGATCATGCCGTTGGGAATTTATTTCAAATACATTACGACATTAATTTATATCCATATTAATTAAACGTTAAAACGAGTTTTACAAAACATGTTGCATTGTTAATTTGAAAATTTTTGTTTACTAATATGTAAGAATAATAAAAAAACAAAAATGTGATGTAAAAACCAAAACACAATTAATTATTAATTTCATTTTAAATTTTTATTAGATTCAGTTTAATTTATTTCTATAAATTTATTAGAAATTGACTTTAACCCCTAATTTATTACCTACTTAACCAAGAAGCTAGTCGAATCAAATATAAAATTGGTTGTGTTTATTAAATCGCCAATGAGCTTATTTTCTCATGACCTCCGCAAGAGTTACAATAATATTTTATGAAATAAATAATAGAGCAGGAATCGTTCTCGATATTATCGATCACCATTTTCTTGAAGGGAGTTTTATAGCGATAGATTTAATGCGTGGGTAGTCGCGCCGAGCGCAAGCGCCGCTCGTTAATCTCGTTACCGGTTGCGTTATTATTATTTTTACGATGTAAATTGGTATAGTAACAGTGCCTAAAATGTCTTGTAATTATACAAATTTGTAAATGGACTGTAAAATTAGCCGTAAGCTCCCCAAAAATAAAAAAATAAAATAAAATGATGTCACAACATCGGATCACTTTCCAATTGTAATGGAGTGTAATTTAGATTTAATTAAGCAAACAACAGAAATATCTGAATCATTATGTAACAAGTCATTTGGGGTAATAGGGATACAAACCAATGTTCAATGTATACTGAACTGTGTAATAATAACTTTCTTGAAATATGTGATACATACTTAAACAGTCTGCCTTGTGTAGGTCGGTCAAGTAATGACTCTAGTCATCATGCGCTCATTAATGAATACTATTGTAAAATTACGAGCTTCTTAATACGTGCTGCAAAAGAATCTCTTAGGGTGAAACGAAAATGTAAGAAACCTATTGTTATAGGGAGGAATTATCACCTAAAACATGTACACAACGTTGCGCGAGAGTGTTTTAAGACATGGACTAGAAGTGGCAAACCTACAGAAGGTCGAATATACGAAAACATGTGTGAAAATAAAAAGAATTTTAAAAACAAAATAAAATGGTGTCAGAGAAATAGTGAGGGAATTAAGATGGATCTGATTACTAAATAAAGAGCGTCCAAAGACTTCTGTAAATTTTGGAAATCGACTAACAATTTGTCTTTTAGACCACGCCTGCCTGTAACTGTGAATGGGTTGAAAAAACACAATTTAATCGCGGAATCGTTTGCCCGGCATTTTAGTCAAGCGCTCAATCAAAATAACGTGTCTAGCTCAGTTAGTAACAATAGCGATAGCTGCGCGGCGCGTCGTGTCCGGGAGACGTCGTCGCCTAAACAATGAATGTGTTAATAATCTTAGTTACGCCGACGATATGGTGCTGCTGAGCCCCTCAGTCAGTGCTCTAAATAAACTGATAGCTTTCTGTGAAAACTATGCCAGAAGTCACAGTTTAACATACAATGTCAAAAAGTCAGAAGTTGTTATTTTTAAATATGGTAAGGGGCCCGATAAAATACCGTCTATAATGCTGAATGGCTGTGGGCTTAATGTTGTCTCAAAATTTAAATATTTAGGTCACATAATAAGAGACTCAATCAAAGATGATGACGATATGGAGAGGCAACGGAGATCCATAGCAGCAAAAAGTAATATGATAGCTCGCAGATTTTTTAAATGCTCGAAGGAAGTTAAAATTACCCTGTTCAGGGCTTACTGCCAGCCCATGTATACCTGTCAGCTGTGGCGGAATTACACGCAACGAGCGTATAATGCGCTGAGAGTGCAATATAATAACGCCTTTCGTTGCATTCTGCGACTGCCATGGAAGTGCAGCGCGTCTGGCATGTTTGCCATGAACAGGGTGGATGACTTCTATGCTGTTATGCGAAAAAGACACGCCTCTTTTATCTCTATTATCAGGGACTCGAACAACGTTGTGATAAAGGCCGTGTATGGTGCGTGTAGGATTAGTTTATGCAGCCTCTAACAATTATTAATCATTTTTCATTTTCTTTTAATATTTTAATTATGTTTGTGTAATAATGATATTAATAAATTCAATGTGTATAGGTATTATTATTATTTATTTCTTTTTGATTAGTTTTTGAGTAGGTAGTATTTATTTATTAAATTTTATCTTTTTAATATTGTATTTAATTTTTGTGTTAAATAATGTTAGTAGGTTAGAATGTTATATTTATCGCATCTTTAATTTTTAATTTTTATAATTTTTATTTATTTTTTATTGATGTTTTAACTATAATTTGTAATATAATTAATGTGTATTTTATGGGTTAATTGCCTGAAATAAAATTAATTAATTAATTAATTCATTCATTCATAATTCTATAAGGTCCTCCACCCTCGTTCATTAATACAAAGGATTGTGGTTGTTAACTCCTGTTAAGTTGTGGGTGTTCTGCATCCGGTCAATCGTTGTCCTTTTTTCACTTTCGTAAGATATACCATCCTGCATTTCAGGTATTGGGGAATAATAAGATTTCGCGGTGAGATGAACGCCATTTGTTGAGTATTTTACGTTTAATTAAATTTTATAGGACAAAAGAGTCCCTAAGCAGCGGTAATTTAATTTGGTTCCACAGTTTTTCATCAGTGATGACGATTTCATTATTACTTTTATTATATTGAAGTTATTTGCAATCGTTTATGTTGCTTATCGCCAGCTAGGTTGCACACTGCCAGCTAGATGATACAAATAGAAAATTAGGACCTACGGGTTTGGAATTTATTTTTGTGACCGATGCTCAAACTGGTTTCAGTGCCTGCAGTGATTTTGTAAGCAAAGAAATTACATCCATTACAAGAAGTTACAAAATGATAGCCTTTTTGTTTGGTGGACTCAAAAGCTACATTTACAGTCTCGGTTCAATGATCGAAGATAATACGTGTTTACAGGACATTGCGTCTTCTTAGTACTACAAAATAATTGCAAGACCACTCGTTTTTCTTAGAATATCTCCATATGATACAAGGTAATAAGCGTCAAAGTTTTTAAAGTGCAAATAATATTCTTTAAAACATTTGTAAAGGTTGTTTCTTATTTCAAAAGATTCTTTCATAAGTCCAATAAAGGTTGGGGCTTACGGCCGCTAAGCCTTTGGTCGCCTTTAACGCATCTTCTCGCATTACATCTAATTGTGATTTAAGGGTCCTTCGCAGCGAATGTGCTTGACCTTAGAATAAAATACGCACATCCCATATTATTTCTTGAGTTAAGAGTAAGATATTTGCTCAAAACTTAAAATGCTCTTCAAATGTTATTTCCTCTAAAATTTTCTAGGTCTATAATATTGTTATTAACCTTTATTAAAAATATAAAAACGATTTGTAATAACGAAGAATATAATAATGTAAAACGTGTTTATACACAGAGTTGTTTTTTGTAAGAGACAAAATTTGTTATGAAAATATTGTTGTAATTATTTAGCCAAGCAAAAATTTATTTTGCACTAGGTAACCTCAGCTAATTATGATTTAATGCAGGTTTAAACATCTGATGAACATTTTTATGAATACACTAGAGATACTTGCTGCAGTTTTAATCTAATAAAAGTTTGGAATCATTATTACTCACTCTCGGGTTATTTATATTAAAATATTGTTGGGACCACTCACACAACGCCATCTGATTCCACACTAAGCAGAGCTTGTACTATAGTAACCAGATAACTGATAAACATACTTATATTTCTAAATACATAAATATCACTTCATATTATAAAACAAAGTCGCTTTTCGCTGTCGGTCCATATGTATACTTAGATCTATAAAACTACGAAACGAATTACAATGCAGTTTTTTGTAATAGTTAGTGTGATTCTTATACTAGGTTTTTATGTATAATTTGTTAAGTTTTTGTATACATTGACCAAACTATAACGATATTTGTTGGGGATGTCGGAAAAAATAAGCCGTCTGGGAGCTTTCAACAAAAACGCTGCCCAAACCCTTTGAGATATAACAAAATAATGTATCGTGCAATTGTGTATCTAATGTAAATTAAACAAAAAAGTCCGCGACGACATATATCTATCTCATGAGCATAACATACTATATCCATTTTAATACATTAAAAAACCATCAATTATAAAGCGTTAATTTGAAGGCTATTACATAAATATGCTTTTAATCCTTATCATTTTTACTACGTTTGGCTTCAGCATTTCATGGAGATTTTTTTATTCCTTAACACCTTGCAAATTAAATGAATATCTTACGAGTAATCGCAGATTCTAAATAAATCGCAAAGAAATTAATTTCGTGTAACCATAATTCGACCGAACCCGTGGGGACGAGTAGGTAGGTACTGGAGAGCGGTGAAGTAATCAATCAATTTGGAAAATGTTTATACATTATTGTGAATGTGAAATTAATAAACAATGGGATTAAATGGGTGCCACGGGGTTCCCAGTACGTCGCGGGCGAAGCCGGGCGGGACAGCTAGTTATAGATAAATAACATCCAAACACAGTATAAACCATCGTGCTCATCACACAAAGTTTTATCCTGCGTGGGAATCGAACCTACGACCTCATGCGTAGCAGTCGGATGCACTCCCACCGCGCCACAGAGGCAGTCGCAAAATATTACGTAGTATTGTGTTAGACACTCCAAACTTGTAGATAAACTCACTGGTTAACACTCCGAAATAAAACTACTGTATTCACCCTTATCACTGTTTATTCTTCTGTTAATACTCCAATAAGACTGCTTTTCTACAAGATTATGTTCGTTTTTATACATTCATCGCCCTCTATGATCGCTCACTTTAATTTTGTAACTAGCGTTGTTTATTACATTATTGTGTACCGAATATTAAAGTGAAATATAAAAGTAGATATTGACATTATAATATAACTGTTTTCTTATTAGATAATGTACAAGCGTAAGATTTATTCAGTACAGAGATTATGTTCACAACACAACAACCCTCATTTACTACATTTAAAGTATTAAACATTGCAATCAAATAGAAAAGTATAATAATATTTGCAATATTCGGCCTTACTCATCATCGCTATCGGTACTCTCAGACTTAGAGTTCATATGTATGCTTATCCAGTGCTGAATTTGATCAACAGCCCATATATTACAGTATTTTTTCTTTCTTATATCGGCTCCTGAAATACTCGAAGCTTCATACCTATCGTTGTCTAAGACTTTTGTTATCTTGTAAGGCACAGAGTAAACAGGATGTAGTTTTTTACTTTGTCCGTCATTTTGAGTTATTTGTTTTTTAATTTTAACTAAATCTCCTACTGAATACACCTGAGGGCGTGTGCGTTTACAATTATAATATGTTTTTGTTTTTCTTGATCACTTTTAATGTGCTCTGAAATATCTGATCGAATTTTAACTAAATCCTCTGATTGATTTCTAGTGTCTAAAAAAACGTCTGAAAACATATTTTCCCTATTGTTGGCTAGTGGCCGACCAAATAGAGCCTCTAAAGCAGTTTTGCCTAAACCCTTATTTAAAGCGTTATTAAGACCCCATTGAATTTTGCACAACTCTTCATCCCATTTTGCTTCACCTAACTTATCAGCATATGCACTTAAAGCACCTAAAACTGTACGATTATACCTCTCTACTTGCCCGTTCGATCTGGGTGACGCAACAGCATTTAATATATGTTTAATATGTGACGATGTACAAAAACTTTCAAATTCTTTGGATGTAAAACTTGAACCTCTATCCGAAATAAGTCGTGAAGGAAATCCAAATGTAGAAAACACGTCATTTTGTGCTATTATCGTAGGTTTTGTTTTAAGATTTCGAAGAGGTTTTATAAGGCAATATTTTGTGAATCCATCAACAATCAATAATAGGTACATATGGCCTTTTCTACTTTTTATGAAGGGACCTAGATGGTCAACATGAACAGTGTGAAATGGAATATCTATTTTAGGAATATTGTGTAAATAACCTTCTTTTCTACAGTTAACATCTTTTGCGTAAGCACAATTAATGCATGATTTTACGTATTTAGCGACAAATTTCTTCATTTTTGGAAACCAGAAGTCTATTTTAATTTTTTCAAGAGTCTTTTCTATCCAAAAATGGCCAATATCGTCATGAATTTGTTGACATATTTGCCACCTAGCCCCTTTTGGGACTACCCATTTTAAGCAGTTTTCACCTACTTTACGGAATATTTTATTATCCTTTAGAATAAAATTTTGTTTAATATCAGTTATATCAGATTATTTATACTGTTGATTGATGGCGCTTGGTGGAAGTTGCTACACATATTAAATAACACCACTTGTACTGTTCCAAAACATTTACTTTGTAAACCTGACAGGTTTCGTCTCACGGCATTCTCATTCTCAAAGGTACACAATATGACGACTGGACCTAGAAAGTATACTAAAACTAATAACCGTACAATGTAGGTATATCGACATTACAAGTTACCAGTTTAGAAAATTACCCCAAAATTAGGTAGAATACAGTTTTACATTTGAAAAAAAATTAAATACTACGAATCATAATTCTATTTAAAATATTAGAATTGCAAATGTCAAAGTGTCATATTATTCAATGTCAAGAATTTAAAATGTCAAAAGTATTAAATGTCAAGATATTAAATTGTCACAATTATTAAATAACTAAATTACTATGATTTGCCATATTGAACTATGTCATTAACTACACAAATTACAAACATTTTTTGGTTAACTAAAAATTAAAATTTACATATTCTGCGTTAATAGTATAAATATATAGATGTCATCACTTGTAATACTGTAATAAGGGTGAACGATTTAAATCCAACTGTTGATTTAGAATAATGTTTGGGTCTGCACTTATATGTCTACCTATCTCGAGCGCTTCGAGAGCATTCATTTTCCTTCCTTTGTCACAAGAATGGAGCACCTTGAAATTCGCTTTTGGGTGAAAACAATGCTTTTCTGTTACTAGGTGTTCTGCAAAATTGGAATCAGTCTTTTTGAGTCTCCAGCCACTGACATGCTCTGCAACTCTAGTCTGAAAACATCTGCCAGTTTGGCCAACGTATTTTTTATTGCAATTGTCAGTTCATATATACCACTTTTTTGTTCCATCCTTATTGTTACCAATTAAATTGCTGAGGTTATGCGTGGTATAATATACCGGTTTGCATTCATATAGCTTCCTAGCGCATTGATATGAAATATTACCGATGTAAGGTATGCGAGTCCATCGTTTTCTTTGTGTATTCACGGTTGTGGGTATTCCTCCTTTATACGCTAAATCTGTGACAGCCTTTGCTCTCTTTCTACTCACCATTTGTCTATTAATTGAAATGGGAAACCATTATTTATCGCAATTGTTTTTATGCATGCTAATTCCTCCTCGAAGTCATTTTGCGACATTGGAATCGAAAGTAATCGATGCACCATTGAGTGAAAGGCAGCATGTTTATGACTTGTCGGGTGCCTAGAGTTTATATGTATAACATTATCAGCAAATGTGGGCTTTCTATAAATTTTAAAACTATGTCTATGATTAATTAAATTAATGGTAATGTCAAGAAAATTAATTGTATTATGTCCTATTTCGATTGTAAATAAAATATTAGAATTGATTGCATTAATAAATGTATAAAAACTCATTCAAAACATCTACACTTCCGGTCCACAAACAAATAATGTCATCTACATATCTATACCAATAAATAATAAATGGCTTGAAAACATTGTTGCTTAAAATCTGCTCCTCGAATTACATAATTCATAAAAATATCTGCACAAAGAGGTGAGAGGGGGCTACCAATAGCAAGGCCATTTATCTGTTTGTAAAATTTATTACAAAATTTAAAATAATTTTGGTCTAGGCATACAGATATGGCATGTTCTAAATCTATGGATATTTGTGGGTCGACTATAGATTTTATTAAAATGTCTTTAAAGGCACTTTTACACTCATTTAGAGGGATACTCGGGAAAAGATTCTTTACATCAAAAGAAATTAACATCGCTTTGTCTGGTACATGAATATCTTTTATCTTTCTTACAAGTTCTAGACAATTTTTTATACTATTAGTAGATGCAAAGCTTGTATGCTGCTTAAGCAGTTGGTTAACCTCTGCTGCCATTTTGTACGCTGGTGCTGCGGTATATGCAACTACTGGACGGATAGGAACATCAGGTTTATGTAACTTATAGTAGGCATGAAGTTTTGGAGGTTGAGGATTTATTAGTTTCAGTTTATAAGAGATTTTTCCTAAAATGCTATTTGCAGATTGCAAGGTCTCTTTTACAGCTTCATTGTTCATTTCATTTTTGTTGGGTCTTTCTTTAGTTCAACGAACGATGGATTTCTCAGAAAAGTTTCAACCTTGGCCACATAGTCTTGTCGTGTTGCTACGACTACGGTGTTGCCTTTGTCAGCTTTTGTAATAACCAGGTTATGTTTTTGAATTTTGGAACGGATATTTAAAATAGTTTTTCGGTCTCCTGAATTAGTGTTCTCTTGTTGCTTCGATACTTGCTGCTTTAAAGTTCTACACAGTATGTGTTTCCCCGTGAAGTTTGTCTCAGCCAAGTCTAAATCGACAGCTAAGTTATCCAAATCTTTCTGGGATACCGGAATATTAGGGCAATACTTTAAACCTTCTTCTTATAATTTTTTTTCTTTATTTTCAAATTCTACACAAGTGAAACTTTCAAGTTTTGAATAAAATTTATTATTTGGGTACGAGAGTGACGTTGATATATTAGAATTATTGTTTTGATGTGACCTTAAGTTAGCTAATTTACTCACATGTCTTCTGTGAATAATTACTGCTAAATGGCGCATCTCTCTATAAACATCTTCTTACAAAACCCCAAACTCCAAATCATGCAATCAAATGTGTGACAATCATGCAATCCCGTATGTGACAAAGTTTTGGATCTGTTAATTGTAAGCTTAATAACCAATCTTCTGTATTAATAGCTAAAATGCGTTCGCAGTTTCAATGTTCAATGTTAGCAGGCAGCAGGTTCAATGTTAATTTTGCATTTTCTATAAGATCTAAGGTTTTTTCTAACTTTTTGATTCCTTCAACGAACGTTTTGGATATAACTATTAAATCATCCATATAACCTAACGCGGGTTTATCAAGTAAATCATCTGGGTCGACTGAGGGGGTTTCAGTGCTAAAGCTTTGTTAATCCTCTGAAACACAGATGGAGCATTCACCATCCCAAACGGCATACGTTTGAACTGAAATAGCCCATTAGGTGTAATAAAAGCTGTTAATTGCTTGCTGTCTGATTTTACGGGGATTTGATTGTAGCCACTAGTCAGATCTAAGGTTGAAAAATATTTACTTCCACTTAGTTGATCGATCTGATCCTCAATGAGAGGAAGTGGGAAATGATCCTTTAGTGTACGTCTGTTTAGAGCGCGATAGTCTACGCATAAGCGTTGACCTCCAGTTTTTTTTTGATAAGAGCAATATAGGACTGGCGTATGGGGATGTTGATTCTTCTATTATATCATTATGAATTAGTTCACCAATCATAGTCTGAACAGTTTCCTTTTCTTTTAAACTAAGTCTATACGGCCTATATACTACAGGCGTTTTATCTATCAAATCTATCTGCATTTATGTTAGATCGGTGCAGCCTAGTTCTGAGAGGTTTTGTGCTAAAGTTTTACGATAGCGTTCTATTAGACTAAAGACTTGTTCTGATTCCTGAACACTTAGACTTTTATTGACGTCAATATCATTTCTATCAAATGGTTCGCGAACTGACTGGATGGTAAAACAAAATTGATCTCGTTGCATTTGACCAGTTGTGTCCACCTGTCTAGCACGTACTAAAATGGAATCTTTTTCTAGTTCCAAAGCTGTAGGAGTAACTACTATAATATAAGTTTTACTATTTCGAACTTCATATATACCGTCTTGTATCCAATATTCCTTACCCAAAAAGCATCTATCGCAACCGGGAACAAATAATGTACCATCCACAATACTTGTAGTATAGCAGGGTATGACAGCATTTTTTTTCAAATATGACTGTTTCACTAATGAATAGTTCAATCGTAACTATCTATTTGAGGAAAACTTACGGGGACATTGCGATCGATTAACTCTAAAGACTTATTTGTTTTGACGACTAAAATATGAGGAAGTTTTGAATTTTGCCCTGCAAGTAAAGGCACATGTAATTGGTTAGGCAACACGACATAAGCTATAATTGTGGCTTCAACAGAATCGATTTTTAATTTGAAGTGAGTTTTCCCAATAGGTTTTATTGAAAAATTAGCAACACCTTTAATATCGGGCATTTGTCCTTTTTCCAATTTAAGTCCATACTTTTCGAGCAAGTTATGTTGTATAAGTAGGCAATCACTACCAAAATCAATAAAGCATTCGTTTGTCTCATTCTCTCCTATTATAGCAGTGCAAATTTATTATTAAAATAAGAGATTCAATCTTCATAACCCTTTTTTCGACAGTTGCTTTATTAATACCCTTAATTTTGTGATAGCAATCTTCGCTTTTATGGCCTACTTTATGACAGTGATCACATGTATTCACAGGCTGTGTACACTGCCGAATTCTGTGACCGTATTGTTTACAGTTATAGCAAACCATTGACCTGCATTGCCTATAATGATGTCCAACCTTTTTACAATTATTACACACTACCTCAGATTTGTTAGTGAAGTTGTTTTTGATTTTTGTTCTAAAGCTCGAGTGCTCTCTACACATATCTTTGAGAAAATAAAAGATCTTCAGGCTGATTAAATCTGGCCGAAGATGCGCTAGCTTTGAGGGTCCTATCGTCCAAGCCGTGTATTATACAGTCAACTGCTTTTTTATCAGATATGTCACAATCATTTCATCATAATAATATTTGTCTAAAGATTCTCCTGGTTTGTAGCGCCTATCTAACATCTCTGATAACAGGGAACCGTAGTTAACCTCTGACAGAAACGTTTTTGTTAGGCACCGCTGCCATTCTGTCCAGCTACGATAAAGTGATTGTAACCCCTCATACCACTTCTTTGCATGACCAACTAATCGAGGAAGAGCAAAGTGTGAGGTTTGTTTGTCGTTCCAGCCGTAGATTTGAGCACACTCATTAACTTTAGAAATCCAAATTTCGTACCTGTGATTTTTTTTTGTAGGGTCGAACTCAGGAATTATGCTTTTATCAAAATGTAACTTTTTTGATTGATTTTGTTTAGTAAATGTAGATATAAAGTTCATGAAATCTATAAGTTAGGGTTATTAATCAAATTATCCATTCAACCCAACCTGACTCGCGACTACGCTGCCGGCTGCGCAAGTAACTAGGTTCTCGACGTCGCTCGCGGCTGCGCAAGCACCTAGGCTCACGACTACGCCCGCGGCTGCGCATGGTACGGGGCTCACGACTACGCTCGTTGCTGCGTGTGCGATCTGGCTCGCGACTACGCACACAGCTGCTAAAATGCTTGGGTCGTTTGACTTTGTTATACGGACTCACCGCTTGTGTGCCCAAAATAGGACTTTGAAGTCTTGACTCCCGGGCAAATGATCTTCGAGGGACAGTTAGTGATGAACTGCTGCTTCTACTTTGTGAAGAGCGCTCACCGGCCGGGGTCACAGATGCGTAATTCATGACATGACATAAAATGTTCGTACTTGTCTACCGACGGATATCAACTTGTATGACATAAATGTACAGTATTATGACATCAATTTTACCCTAATATTTGTACGAGTATATAGACGGAGTAGTCAATAGTAGCAGAAAGTAAAAGAAGCATGCAAAGATCACGGAGCCTGGTGATCCGTCCTCTCCAAACACCCGTCAGAATAATTGTGAATTAATTGTCCACGCTTGTATATCTGTTACCTATATATACATATAAATTAATAAAATAAAAATGTAATGTAAAAGCAACGTTAGTTTTGAAGCTACCTCTTAACCTAATATGTGCAAATCCTTTCAGCAGTTTTGGCACGAGCATCTTAGTTCAATATCAATACATTTGGAACACAATCATCGGTGTAAACATTTGAGTATCCCAGAGACTTAGGCACTATGATATATCTGTTATTCTTTTTATGGAAATAAAACATACATATTGTCACGCCTTTATCCCCGAAGGGGCCGGTAGAGGCATACTTAACGCCAACGTTTTACTGTATGTATTTTTGTGTGTTAAAATTGCTAAAAACCATTGTCGTTTAAAAATTAAAAAAAAGTATATTTTACTTATATAAAATGTTTCGGACTTCTCAAAACTACAAGTCCAAAATAAGCAGGTAGGTACTGTAATAATTAGGTACAATAGGTTCTATTCAACTGATAAACTGTTTGTAATTTTTTATGTAGAATATGTTTTGTGACAGTAACACTTAGGTGTAGGTTTTGAGTTAGACCTGGCAACTTTCCCATTATGGATGATACAAGGCTACACAATAGGTGGTACCTGATTACGAAAATTATTAACTTACTTGGTTACTACCGTCATATCAGATACTGATACTTTGTTTATCTGGCTCAACCTATATAATTAAGATTATTATGCCTAAAAACAAGTTATGGTTAATTGCAGTATTTTCAAAAAATAAGGCTAGTTTATAAATATTTTATAATATGCCGTTATATAAACGTGTAGATTTTACAAATGAATCTGTAAGTAGAAAATATCTTGATAGTCTACCCACGTTGGTATAGTTTGTAATTGAAAATTTTATCTATCATAAAAATTTGGTTTTACATCTTTTTTTATTGGTCATTACAGCGATATACCTCGAAGTGTGATATGAGAACGGTAGTTTTTAAAGAAAACATAAGAAAGGAAACTTAACAGTTCTAGGCGGTGGCGGCGCTTGGTTATCCCACTTCTGATTTGTTAGACACTCCAAACTTGTAGATAAACTCACTGGTTAACACTACGAAATAAAACTACTCCATTCACTCTTATCACTGTTTATTCTTCTGTTAATACTCCAATAAGACTGCCTTTCTACAAAATAATGTTCGTTTTTTATACATTCATCGCCCTCTATGATCGCTCACTTTAGTTTTGTAATTACCGTCGTTTATTACATTATTGTGTACCGAATATTATGGTGAAATATAAAAGTAGATATTGACATTATAATATAACTGTTTTCTTATTAGATCATTTTTAAAATAACTTATTATAATTTACAAGCGTAAGATTTATTAAAAAAAAAAAACTAACTAACTATCTTCACGCTGTATCCCTGACGGGGTAGTCAGAGAGGACACATCGCCAGGCTTCGCGATCCATGCATACTTCTTTCGCTTCTTCGAGATTCATCAATCGCTTCATACACGCACGTCTGGGTATCCGAGTACTTTTGACCTTTCCGTTTTTGAGCAATCTGCTCACGTGGTCTTCATATGTAAGTCTCGGCCTACCCTGACACCCTCTACTTTTGAACAATATATATTCTTCGTCAATCGTTCCTCACTCATTCGTTGGACGTGTCCAAACCAACGGAGCACGCCCTTTTCCAGCTTAACGCTGACACTTTCATTCAAACCTGCCAAATTGCGTATCACTTCAAGATTCATTTAGTACAGAGATTATGTTCACAACACAACTACCCTCATTTACTACATTTAAAGTATTAAACATTGCAATCAAATATAAAAGTATAATAATATTTGCAATAATTGTATTGTTACGTAGTGGCATTCTCGTCCTTTGAAGTTCCCATCTATTAATACATATTCTTCAATTTTCTTTGTAAACTAAATACTTTTTTTTTGTCTCAAAAGTGAGATCTTCGATCTTCGAACAAACTATAAATGGTAAAATTATCTGACAACAATTTGATTATAAAATTACCTATTGGCTAAGTGAAATAGAGTGAATTATAGATATTTGAGATAAAGATCTATTAGCACTATTTTGGCAGATGATAATTGATTCATACGCTGTGTATAAAATCGTTTCATGTTACATATTATATGAATAGATGGGCAAACCATTAATGTGCGATTGTAATATTGTTCCTGAATTCTGCGAACGACTCTCAGTGGTTGCACACACGCGACATCCAAATAGAATTAATCCGAAGTTTGTATGACAGTGTGGAGTGTGGTGTATGTATTTTTGTACGAGTAGGCATTATTTACTTCATACGACTTTGTTTCCTAAAAAAGTTATACATTAATCTCCAGTTAAAAGTCCAGCAGTGCTGCCTGCTTCCGAAATTAAAATACTTTGTTGAGGTAATGAAATGAGTGTTTCCATTATTTGAGCACGTATCGTTGATAACGTGGATGAACGGGTGGAGATGTTCATCTGACACAAAGGGGGATCCTTCGACCAGGCAAAGTGATCACGCTTGGAGGGCCGAGGCCCAATGGTTCATGTCGGGCTTTTGTATATATCATTCTTAAGCACCAGAACTATTTTAGTGCGATTCAGGATTCTTAGTATCGACGTAGTTCGATAGCTCTTCGCTATGTGGCGCTGGTCGCCACAATGACAATAAATCATAATTATATTTTAAGGAATTTATTTGTGACTATCAATTCGCCCTCATTTTGAAAGCTGGGCGACTTTTATAATTGAATGAATTATTCTGCCTTCATCATAATTATTAAGGTCTCTTTTATCGTATGATATTAAAAAGGAAAAATCAGGAACTTATTTTGATATCACTAATATGGCAAATAAATTTATTGCATTTACCAGGCTACACGAAGATAGACGCGGTTGCGGTTAGCAGTTGGGTTTTTTTTTCAGTTAAAATTACAGTGTTACTTCATGCTGTTAATATCATGCTACAGTAAATGAATATAAAATACAGTATTTATAATATAATTACAGTATATTTGGTGACAATCGAACTAAGGTCAACTACTGAGAGCCATCTGCAAAAAAACACAATATGACCTTCTAATCGATAAAGAAATTTACTACGTGATGTGACTGTCATGTAGATAGGATAAAGTAAGAAATTTATTTATACAATGTACCAGTAGAAGCCCCACATTTTTCTCACGTATTTACCGTTCCCGTGGGAATAAGGGGATAAAATTTGTTCTTAGTTACTCCTCATGACATCAGCTATCTTCCAGTAAGTATAGCAAGTCAGTCAATACCGTAGTAGGTGAAAAAGAATAAGACTCCTGACCCAACAGTATAAAGATATACCTACGTTAAGCGGGTGACCTGCTGTTGTACAGTATTATTTTGAGTGAGATTATAGGAGGTCATCGAATTCCACTGTCTTGTTTTATTTTTCAATATAATAAAAACGAGGCTTGAGGTACTAAATCGGAAAAGACGGGATCCTGCTTATTGGGTGGGTTGATAAAAAAGTTGATAAGATACAAAATATATTTATTTATTAGTTGTAGTTTTCGAAAACGTTTTTTTTGATGTTAAATAAATGCTAAAGAATATCGTATTGCTTTACCCATTTCGATTACTTTTAACGTTTTATAAGAGAATGACACCATTGTATTTGATCCTCCATAGAGAGGGACTTATATTTTAAACTCATTTTCATAAAGTGACCTTTTGAACCCTGAAAAACGAAATATAAAATATATATATAAATATACAAAGAATAAAAGGTACTTAAATTCGATTGGTTTTCACATGATATACATTATATTTATGAAACGCACATCATTTTTGAAGGAAGAATCCAATTACGATAACGTTATGTTCCACATGAAAGTGTCGCATTTATGATAAAATATTAATGTATTTCAATTTGGCGTCACTGCTACAGACCTCCATAAATATCAGTTGAACTGGGACCTAGCGGGGACACGTAAATACTTCGACTAAAAACTAAATGTTATTATCCGTGAACTAGGCTGTGAACTTTTAAGAACAAAATTATATTAAATAATAGAGTGCAAACTCTTTAAAGATAGACTTTCTGTTACAAAAGTCAACTGTGGAACCGGAATTTGAAAAATTCCTTACCTACTGTTCTTATAACTCATTTAGCTCAAACATTCTTTGAAAGGGTTATATGCCTGTATACGATAAGAGTTTAATTTAGAGGAGTGTCAGTATATGTTAAGCCCCAGTCGCATAACAAATGACTTTCTTTTTCCATGTATACTGCCAGTCGAGGAAATAAATGACAAAGAATGTGTTCCTACATTATACGTTGCTCTATGCATGATGTGTACGAGTCATGATCGGGCTGGCACTACGGTTCCACGTTCCGTTTCCGGTTCGTTTTTGAAGTAAATGAGAGTTTTGTTCATTGATCCTAAATTCGTATTAATTGACGTATTGTTGGATTCGTTACTGATCCTTGGTGGTACATGTTATACCTTATCTACTGAGCTTCATAGAAGACTTGTCAAGGATCATGTGAATGCTAATAAAGGCATCAAGACACCATGCTCATCACTATCGGAAACCGTACCTATGACGATGATTATGAAAGTCTGATACAACACTTTTTAACACATAGAGAACGCTTTTTTGACTATCAATCAAAAGCAAATATGATTACAATGAATATAATTATAATTTGTATTCCTTACAGTATAGTCAGAGATAATAATATATTTCAATCGAAAAAAGCGGGAAAAGTGTAATAACTAATTTGTTAACAACTTATAATGCAATATAAGTACTAAAATTCGCTGTCCAATGTCCTGCAAAACGGAATGCCAAATCATGAACTATGTTTTAAGAAGTTGGAGATAGATTTATGGGTTCAAATAAATGGAAAACGAGCAACGATGCCATCTCATCAACGAAGCAAGTTGTTTGCCAACCGATTTTGGTAATTTTAATATTACTACGTTAGCATCTTTCGCATTTTCATTTACGAGCATTTCAGTGTTTCGTAAGGCACGTTAGGTACTAGGTCCCTGTTGCCAGTAGCATGGCAGTCATTAAGTCAAGTTGAAGACCTTGTGGGTGCCTTGAAAATTTTAGGGTAGACCGCTAAGAATCTCTCTCTAAAATCTTCAGATGCCCTTTATTTGAGTCATTGCGAGAAAAATTAAACTATTTGCCTTTTTTTAAGATTGATGACTGGAAAGATAATGAAATATTTGCAGAAGTAAAATGAAACAAACCCAAAAACATTTATTTTCCCAAAATTGAATTCAAAATCGTTTCAACAAAACCATTGGGACTTGGGGTAGTTCGAATTAATCACACGATTCAGGGACTAAGAAAATACAAGCAATAAATTAGCAACCGGACATTACAGTTTCTTGTTAAGAAAATTCCTTCAAGAGAGCAGAAACAGGCAGGGTGGAGACGCAATAAAAATTACATAATATGTACGAAGCAGACTTATGAAGCTGAAGTGAACGAATTACGTATGTAGATATTAATTTTGCTGGGTTTTCCTCTGCTGTGAAGGCCATTTACTAATATTATGTCGGCTATGCTTATTTCTCCGGGTTGCTGTCACTTCTGTAGAAAATCCCTGAAGGATTTTTTTTTAATTTGGCCTTGAATAATTGTACGCACATTTATTATATGAAAATCGCTTCAATGATTTTACATATATCTAAGTATTTTTTACTGTCACGCTAGTTGTTAAAGTTGTAGTCTGTTCAAGGTAAGAATACATTATTAACTTTGATCAGTCTCCATGTAGCCCTTATTTACTCAAGAGCTGTTTCCAAGTCTATATTCAGTTTCTAATAATTAGATTTAATGAATGGATAGGTCAAAGGTAAATGGAATATGACCCATATTCCATAATTTGAAATATCTATCAATCTATTTATCTATCTTTACGCTATATCCCTGACGGGTTAGTTAGAGAGGACAGATCGCCAGGCTTCGCGATCCACGCATACTTTTTTCGCTTCTTCAAGATTCATCAAATGCTTCATACACGCACGTCTGGATATCCGAGTTCTTTTGACCTTTCCGTTTTTGAGCAATCTCCTCACGTGGTCTTCATATGTAAGTCTCGGCCTACCTCAACTTCTTCTACCCTCTACTTTCGCACAATATATATTCTTCGTCAATCGTTCCTCACTCATAAATACGAAATAATAATTGCATGTGGAAATGTTAAATAAGTATCAAGTAATTATTTAGCAAATAACCTTAGTCACGTAACTAGAACTTCTTAATAGTACGAATTAGAAGCAGCAAGTGAATTTGTTTTCTTCGTAAGCCATTGAATTAATAAGGCACACTTAGTGAGTTTCGGGTTTCGAACAATTAATTCGTCTAATGACCAACCTACGCACTTCAGAATACAAGTAGGTACTAGGCCCACGTGATGAAGGTTCTATTTGCAGTTGCTATTCTTAAATATATTAATCTCATGTATACTTACTACTAATGAATTCTAATTTATAAATGTCAAAATGTTGTGGCAATAGTGATTGGTCTAAGGCCATTATAAGGCTATAGACTTCAATTTTATTCAAATTTCATTCAGCGAAAACCATTTAAAAACGCGGCCCACCTGAAAAGAACCGGCAAGAAACTTAGAAAGTCTCTTTTTTGATGTCCTATTTTCAATTTAATATTATTTCACTTTGCCAGATGATCATTTCCAGGCGTCCCTGTCCGGCAAATAGTCTTCTAACGGACAAGACAATGACGCAGGCGGGGTTGGAAGAACTGAAGGGAGTTGAACATAGTGAAAAAAAAAATAGCTGCCTTATTGTGAAACCTATAGGTTCAATTTCTTTTGTCTGCTAGGGAGACAAAAGAAATTGAACCTATTGATTAAAAATTCAATAAGGGCTTAAAAATACACTAAGATGAAGAAGAAGAAGATATTACTTTAACAGTACCACTAAATCCTACTAATATTATAAACGCGAAAGTTTGTAAGTTTTTTGGTTACTCTTTCACGTAAAAACTACACAATGGATTTTAATGAAACTTTACACTAATATAGCTTACACATCAGAATAATAATATTAAAAAAAAAAAACAAATAAATATTATTAAATATTAATAAATTAATATTATAAACCCTCGAGGACAGTCGTTTTATCTTTTATAGGATTAACGCAACCCTATGAGGGCATAGAAGATTCGCTTTTTGAGTTATCCACTTTCTGATATCAACAAAAAAAATTATCGGTAAGTTATTGAAAAGCTCACATCCTCAGGGCAGCTTGTAGCGAGCTGAATGTGCGTGGCTACAGATCGGTCCTGATTCCTCAGAGTTTTGTTGCCCTTCTGCACCGGTTAGGATGCTTGATAGTCAAAAAAGCGTTCTCTGTGTGTTAAAAAGTGTTGTATCAGACTTTCATAATCATTGTCATAGGTACGGTTTCCGATAGTGTTGAGCATGGTGTCTTGATGTCTTTATTAGCATTCACATGATCCTTGACAAGTCTTCTATGAAGCTCAGTAGAGAAGGTATAACATGTACCACCAAGGATCAGTAACGAATCCAACAATACGTCAATTAATACGAATTTAGGATCAATGAACAAAACTCTCATTTACTTCAAAAACGAACCGGAAACGGAACGTGGAACCGTATAACCGTGCCAGCCCGATCATGACTCGTACACATCATGCATAGAGAAACGTATAATGTAGGAACACATTCTTTGTCATTTATTTCCTCGACTGGCAGTATACATGGAAAAAGAAAGTCATTTGTTATGCGACTGGGGCTTAACATATACTGACACTCCTCTAAATTAAACTCTTATCGTATATAGGCATATAACCCTTTCATAGAATGTTTGAGCTAAATGAGTTATAAGAACAGTAGGTAAGGAATTTTTATCAAATTCCGGTTCCACAGTTGACTTTTGTAACAGAAAGTCTATCTTTAAAGAGTTTGCACTCTGTTATTTAATATAATTTTGTTCTTAAAAGTTCACAGCCTAGTTCACGGATAATAACATTTAGTTTTTAGTCGAAGTATTTACGTGTCCCCGCTAGGTCCCAGCTCAACTGATATTTATGGAGGTCTGTATCAGTCACGCCAAATTGAAATACATTAATATTTTATCATAAATGCGACACTTTCATGTGGAACATAACGTTATCGTAATTGGATTCTTCCTTCAAAAATGATGTGCGTTTCATAAATATAATGTATATCATGTGAAAACCAATCGAATTTAAGTACCTTTTATTCTTTGTATATATATATTTTATATTTCATTTTTCAGGGTTCAAAGGGTGACTTTATGAAAATGAGTTTAAAATATAAGTCCCTCTCTATAGAGGATCAAATACAATGGTGTCATTCTCTTATAAAACGTTAAAAGTTATCGAAATGGGTAAAGCAATACGATATTCTTTAGCATTTATTTAACATAAAAAAAAACGTTTTCGAAAACTACAACTAATAACTAAATATATTTTGTATCTTATCAACTTTTTTATCAACCCACCCATTAAGCAAGATCCCGTCTTTTCCGATTTAGTACCTCAAGCCTCGTTTTTATTATATAGAAAAATAAAACAAGACAGTGGAATTCGTTGACCTCCTATAATCTCACTCAAAATAATACTGTACAACAGCAGGTCACCCGCTTAACGTAGGTATATCTTTATACTGTTGGGTCAGGAGTCTTATTCTTTTTCGCCTACTACGGTATTGACTGACTTGCTATACTTACTGGAAGATAGCTGATGTCATGACATCAGCTATCTTCCAGTAAACTAAGAACAAATTTTAGGGCTTCTACTGGTATATTGTATAAATAAATTTCTTACTTTATTAGTATCTATCTACATGACAGTCACATCACGTAGTAAATTTCTTTATTGATTAGAAGGTCATATTGTGTTTCTTTTGCAGATGGCTCTCAGTAGTTGACCTTAGTTCGATTGTCACCAAATTTACTGTATTTATATTATAAATGTACATTACATACATTTCCTTCTATCACATTTAGAGCTTCTCTCATACTCTTCCAGAAATCCTCTAGCTCACTCGCGTTCGACGAAGATAATGGCGCGTAAGCAGCTACCAGAAAAATCTTCGTCAAACCAAGTTTTACACGGATCCAGAGGATTCTAGGACCTACCAGTTTGTACTCATACATACCGGAGGCCAATCGCGAGGACAGCAAAATTCCAACCCCCCGACTGCCATGCTCGCTCTCTGGTACTCCAGACCAAAGCGCGAGCATCCCACCCGGGAGCTCCAAGACTTCGCTGCCCTTGCGCTTGGTCTCTGTCAAGCACACTGCATCTAACTTACTCTCATTCATAACATCCATCAACTCATTCATCTTATCTGTCATTCCTCCCCTAACATTCCACGCAGCTACCCTGCACTCCATCCTCCACTTCCCGCCGTGTCGGGCCGCGAGTGTAGGGTGGCGGTCCCCTACGCCGCTCTGGTTCACACTTTTCGCACCAGCAGGGACGAACTGGTGCGCGTCGCCTCGGGGGCACGCCCTAGCAGTATTCGCCCTGGTGGCACTCGTGTTGGAGTAGAATTGCAGCCGTAGCTGGCAGGGATGGCGACGAGCACGCTTTTACTCTTCATCCCCAGTTTATGTTTGTTTTTTTAATTGTATAGGTTGTATTAAACTCTCTGTATCGGCATAATTCAAACACCGTAGCCAGTCAAAAAGCAATTTTCTAACCTTATTGCTATTAGCGGATTCAAGTTGAGTTTCTTTGTTTATGATGTTAACGAGATATTTGCCGAGGAAGCAGGGAAATCTATTTGTGAATATAGTGTTAAATCTAGGCACGTCAAATGTTTAATGTTTAAGCGTTTGTTCTGATTAAAATGGCTCTCTCTGGGTCTATCAGTTTATGGAATCGTATTATTAGTCGCTGAATGAAAAGTTGCCTCACCGTCAGTACATAACTATCCTGATTAAGTTTGCATGTGGGATACAGGAAAGGCCGAAACTGGCTTACCTTAAGAATGCCCAGAGGGGCTCGTTTGAGAGTCAGCAAGTGGGTTTGAGCTGCACCTCCCCAGGAGTCAATGCAGTACGAAAGCAGCGACGCAATAGTCCTCATTAAAATTTATGAGGGACTTCCAGTATGGCGAAAAAGTTGAGTAACGCAGTGATCATTTACAGAACACTGAGCGCTATTGTAATCGATGCTCTTAAAAAAAAGTATCGGGAACTACTGTATAACTAGCTTCTATCATAGTTATTACCAAGACCTAATATCTTGCCTGTTCGTGTAATGACTCATTTACAGGATAATGCTCATTATTACACCAATTCCATATAATGAGAGTTAGACGCGTCTTCCTACCTTGATATATGCTGTATAGCTAGTGTATGTTTAAAATATATTATATTGTAGCTAGATAATATTCACCGAGTTTCTACTGAAGCGTTTCATTGTTATCATATTTTTTGTTGGTTGCGTGAATAGTATTCAGAAACTTTTATCGTATCTTGTTTGTTATAGTTAACATAGAAAAAAAAAGGTTAATAGTACTCGGATTCCCAGACGTGCATGTATAAAGCGATTAATGAATCTACAGGAAGCGAAAGAAGTATGCATGGATCGCGAATCCTTGCAATCCTCTCTGACTACCCCGTCTGGGATACAGCGTGAAGATAGTTAGTTAGTTAATTAGTTTACATAGATGCGTAGGTCATTTATAAAATTGGTGGAAGATATATATATGAAATTATGCATTGAGTGACCGGGTTTTGCATTGTAATGTGTTAACAATTATAGGTACCTAAAAGGTTTAAAGCAATTATTTTTTTAGCAAGCAATAAGTATGCTATTTTTTTTATTAAAGTGATAAATACATCTTGGTTTGGGATGGGGATTGAACTCGTGGCCTGTGGCTAACCAGGACAATGTTCTACGCCACTGAACTATATGAACGATACAGAAACAAGTTGAAATTACTCACTATATTGTTATCGTCATTTTAATTTATATTTAGTTTTTATGAAAAAGCAAACACAATCTGGTCCAAGCGGGATTTGAACTCGTGGCCTTTGTAACTAAGCCACAGTACCGAAATAAATTAAAATTAATCACTATTTTGTAATCGCCCTTTTGAGACAAAAACAGTCATTGATCGCGCCACTTAGCATCAACAATATCAAGAAATGGTGTTATAAAGCTTTTATACATTGATGCGACTGTCTAAATCAGTTTTCTTATTTATTTATCAACTAGCTGTCCCGCCCGGCTTCGCCCGTGACATGCTTCGAACCCAGTGGCACCCATTTAATCCCGTTGTTTATTAATTTCATATTCATAATAATGTATGAACATTTTCCAAATTCATTGATTACTTCTCCGCTCTCCCGTTACCTACCTACCTACGCCCGCACGGTCCGGTCGAATTACGTTTACACGAAATTAAATTCTTTGCGCTTTATTTTGAATTTGCGATAACTCGTCAGATATTCATTTAATTTGCAAGGTGTAAAGGGACAAAATATTTTTTATGAAATGTTGAAGTCAACTAACGTAGTAAAAATGATAAGGATTAATAGCATATTTGTGTAAATAGCCTTCAAATAACCGCTTTACAATTGATGGTTTTTTAAAGTATTAAAATGGATATAGTATGTTATTCTTATGAGATAGACATATGTCGTCCCGGACTTTTTTGTAGACCCACATTAGATACACAATTGCACCGTACATTATTTTGTTATATCTCAATGGGTTTAGGCAGCGTTTTCGTTGGAAGCTCCCAGACGGCTTATTTTTCCGACATCCTCAACCAATATCGTTATAATTTGGTCAATGTATACAAAAACTTAACAAATTATACATAAAAACCTTCTATGAGAATCACTCGTACCTATTAAAAAAAACCGCATCGTATTTCGTTTCGTAGTTTTAAAGATCTAAGCATACATAGGGACAGACAGGAAAAGCGACATTGTTTTATAATATGTAGTGATTAATATGTATAAACTCTATATTACAGCCTTTCCTTCTGTTCATTTACATTTTTAGAGACTTTAAACCATAAAAATGATCAATGACCGAGATAGAGACTTTTATTCAATGGCATGTTTAAATGGTATTACTGGTTTGTTGAAAATGTATGCCAAAACCTTAAAAAAGACATTAAACATTTGCTTAGAGGATCACTCGTTGTTCTAGATATTGAACATACTTAATCTTCAATGAAATCTTCAATTACGTGCTTTAGTTGTTATTACATAATTCATACAAAATATACACAATATATTATAAGGATTTGTCTGTGTATGATATTAACCCGATTTTTCTTCACACCGATCTTTTATGAACATACTGTGTGGTGTTCATGGAGGGGACAGAAATTTTCGACCCTAACCTCATACATAATGAATGGAGAGAAGGTCGAAATAAGCAATTTGGACTCCAGTAACACTGGCTTATTGCGTAATTTACTTTTGATACAACACATTATGTATGCTTTTTGAATTTTTGGTACAATATGCATACTATGCTAGGCTGGAGCTATTTTTTCAAGGATTTCTTTGGCAGATAGCGATGTTATAAGGAGTAATTTAAGTCATATTTTGTCCCCGTATGTGGGAATACGGGGACAAAATATAACTTAAATTACTTCTGGTATGGCCGATAAGCGGTTAGGACTAGTTTATAATAAAAATGTAGTTTCCAATCAAATTGATTTCATGAAAATTTTAGACGAGGAAGAATAGGTCCATTCATGGCCGGTGTAATAAATAGGTACTGCAATATAAAGCGGCCTTTTGTTCAAAATATTTATAAGCTCGTTCTACGAAAATACATCAACAATATTAGTTTGTGAGCAAACTTGTGCTACACAAAGGCACATGGTATGCTTTTGTCTGATTAATGTTGCCATATTAATGAAAGGTTCGAAGCCACCAAGTTGTATTCACGTCAAACGCTATTTGGTTAGCTCGCGCTAGCTTGCAGCTGTTGCATGAAAGCAAATATGCAACTGCACATAACTAAGTTACAATCCAATGTCCGTATTACGTATTACATAACTACGCTATAGTTAGGTACATACATACATATTGTCACGCCTTTATCCCCGAAGGGGTAGGCAGAGGCATATTATACGGCCACATTTCACCGTTTGCATTTTTGTCCCACGTAACAAGTGGTGAGCCTATTGCAGTATAGAAATGGAGAGGCGCAGGCTGTGACGACCTGCTGTTGAAATATTTCAAGCCGCCCATAAGGCTTGCAACCAGGCTTAAAGACTGCCATTTTACTGGCAACCGGGACCAACGTGGCATCCGGAGCACGTAAACGCTCGCAAATGTAATTTCCACAAAGTGGTCAAACATCCAAGGACCACCTATAGCAAATGTTGCTTAACGCAGTGATAGTTTACAGAAAACTGAGTCAGCTGGGCCACGACCGATGCATTCGCTTATAGTTAGGTGTGGTAATAATAAAATATTTTCAATAAAAGACATCATTTGTCAGAGGGTGTCCAGACGTCACGAAGTCGACATTGTGCTGAGTGATGCGACAATGTAGCGACTATTCACGTCGAAGCCTCTAATAGCTTACCTCTCACCAGGTGTCATCGAACCATTATTCATTCTATTGTACCACTGTTGCTCTGTCTGTTCAACGAAAATTAGTTATTAGTCATATTTGTTCTTTTCAGTGAATTTTCCTTTGCCTTACAAGTCAAAATCCATACTTTAATATTTGAATCTGAAGAGTTTGTTTGTTTGTTTGGTTGAACGCGCTAATCTCAGGAACTACTGGTCGGATTTGAAAAAAATGTTTTTTGTTAGGTAGCCCATTTATTGAGGAAGGCTATAGGCATCATCACGTTACTATGCTGGAAAGCAGAGCAGTAACCATAATAGGAGGAATAGGATTGTTTTGTTTGCAGATGACACCTCATTAATTTTTAAAATTAAAAGACAATTAGATAACTATGACGATGTAAACAATGCAATTGCAAGAGTAGTTCATTGGTTCAGCTCAAATAATCTTTGCCTTAATGAAAATAAAACTAAATGTATAAAATTTACTCTACCAAATGTAAAACAAGTTGCGGCCAATGTTCAACTGAATGGACAAGTGTTAGAGTTTGTAGAATCAACTGTGTTCCTAGGTATAACTATTGATGCCAATTTGCAGTGGGGCCCACACATAGAAAAGACAGCCTCTAGATTAAGTTCGGCTGCATACGCTGTAAAAAAGATCAGGACTCTAACAGATGTGGATACGGCTAGAATGGTTTACTTCAGCTATTTTCATAGTATTATGTCTTACGCTATTCTCCTTTGGGGGAGTGCTGCAGATGTAAATAACATTTTTGTTCTACAAAAGCGGGCTGTACGCGCTATTTATAATTTGGGTCCCAGAGTTTCTCTCCGAGAAAAATTCAAAGAAGTAAATATTCTAACCGTACCATCACAATACATTTTTGCCAATCTTATGTATGTCCAGAAAAATCTATCACAGTTTTCTAAACTCTGTGATAAACATAATATAAACACTAGAAATAAAAATAATCTTTCAGTCCACCACAGTCGACTACATAAGATTGGCGATTCTTTCCAGGGTAACTGTATACGCTTTTACAACAAGCTTCCCTGTGACCTGAGAAATTTACCTTTAAATAAATTTAAAAAGTTTATTAAAAACAAGCTTTGTGAAAAAGGTTTTTACTCCGTTACAGACTATTTGCAGGACAGGGACGCCTGGAAATGATCTGCTGGCAAAGTGAAATAATATTAAATTGTAAATAGGCCATCAAAAAAAAAAGCCTTCCTATGTTTCTTGCCGGTTCTTCTCAGGTGGGCCGCGTTCCGAACCGGTGGTCGCTTTAAATATTTTAAATAGTGTATGACATTTTGTAAGCGCCGTTAAAATGGTCTATGCAAAATAAAGATATTTTTATTTTTTTATTTTTTTTTTATTTTTTTTTTGGGCAAATTTTTATGCATTGTTGTAGAATTTATAAGCGTCGGGATTAAATAGGTGCGACGGGAGTTCGAACTATGCCACAGGCGAAGCCGTGGGGAGTTATCTAGTAGGTCATATCGTGCCATGGAATCATTTACCTATGTGTTGTATTAATTATTCTTATTGCGTGCTGATATTGATTTTTAATAGTAATATTTTTGTTAATAAGTGAATGGAGTACACCTTTATGAGCAGTCAGAACGTGTCTAAGAAAGCAAGACTGGCTGTACATTGAGTGCTTGCCCCTACGCTTATGGATGGCAATGCAAAAGAAGCATAAAAGTAAAATAAATACAGTGGATATGCGAAGTCTACGAGATATAGCTGGAGTGAAGTTGATGGATAAAGAAAGAAATAGCGTGATAAGGGAGCACTGCGGTATTACAGAAGTTGTAGTGACTTAGAAAGAAAAAAGGAATGCTTAGATGGTTCGGGCACGTGGAGAGAATAGATGAAAAGAGACTGACTAAGCAGATTTATGTAGCAAGAATAAATAGGCAAACTGGTAAGGGTCAACTTCACCGTACGAATGTCAATCAAATCGATGATCTTTCGGAAAAAGACCAGGTCAAGAGTACCCTTAACCGGCGTGCGTGTATGAAAACACTTATGAAAGTAGGAGAAGTGAAAGTTGTATGCCAGGATCGTAGTAAGTGGTTAATCCATAGTTTCTGCCTATCCTAATTGGAAACAGGCGTGATGATATGTATGTATGTATTAACTTTTAAAGCGATTCTAATAAATATGATGGTAAGTGGTGAGTATGTGTATAATCATATCATAATGTATATGAACGTATGTGTTATGTTATATCAAATATGCCACGTACGTATTACATTTGTGTATTACAGGTGGCACATTTGATCAACCATAATTTAACGCTTACTGCACTAAAATGTCGATCATGTACTAATAGCTATTGGTGGTTACAAACCACTACGCTATAAAATTTAACTTGACTTGCATAAAGCGTGCCTGCGTTCGATAAGTGGAATGAATAAACGTATATAGTGCTGTACTAGTATTGACAATGTACAATAAGTAACTTTGCAGTAGTGTTCAATTAAGTTATTTTTGAAATGACACTTTTTTATTGACGTTGACAGAAATTTTATAGGTTTAAAAAAATCATCACGTATTTCGGTTATGCGCCATGTTGTTTTGAAGTGAAACTTCTTTATCATGAGTGAAACTTCTTTATCGCCGTATGAGATAAATTTTATAAATGTAAAAGAATGTCAGAATTTTCAGAGTACACCCTGATATTTTTTAAATTGGCTATTTCATTTATCATATTTGTGAAACCATTGGCTAGACCAACGTAGTGAGCGGGTTCAATTCCAGTTAGCCATTTTTTTTAATTCAATGTCAATTTCAATCTGAATTTCATCAAACTTGTTATGATCATTCATTTTCTAGTAGTCAGCTTTTTTGATAAGTTCTTTGTACATATTATCACGAATTTATTCCAGAAGAGGTAGGCTGAGGTATACTACCCACATTTCACTTTCAATTCACAATTTCATTTTTAGTCCACGTAACAGGTTTCCTGTGAGCCCCTTGATTTGTTTAATAAAACACTATTTTCATATAAAAAAAGAACATGAAAAGGTTAAAATACATAATGACAAATTACCAATAAACGTTATGTTCAGGCAATTGATAAGTTGTAACACTTGTGAGTGTCGGTTACATATTCAAAGGATTTGATTTACTAACCTTATTTTTAAATACATCCCTTTTGTGGAAACAAACTCAATTTTCACAATACTTTAGTTATAACTCTAAACTTATTTGTCTAATTATTTAATATGTTAAAACATTTCATTCGGTTTGTTTTTGTTCTGAACGACATGAGTTTGACGTTGTCAAAACTGTCACGGTTGTTTCGACTCTTTTGGCGCGTTCTAAAATTAACGCGTGCGTCTATGGTGTCTTTCAGTTTGGTGCTGGACATTGAACTTAGATAGATTGGCTGCCCTGACTCACATCCACCCATAATGTATTGCGTGAGGTGTGACAAACAGGAATAGTAAGGTTTTCATGTTGGTTTTGTTTATTTTGTTAAAGTTTTGTCAAGGCTGTATAGGCCGTATGACTTTAGCCGGCCTTAATCGAGCGGAAGAAAAGAAAGGAGCTCGGCCCCCTATTTGCTACGACATGGCGTCATGAGAATATGCCTGTCATGGTGATTTAATTCGGATTAATATCCGAAGTCTTTTTAGCAAATATGTAGACATAATGGTTGTTGCTATGAGGTGAGAATATTTGTTTATATTTGTTTCCTCGTAATCGGTAAGATTACTTGGCCTTTGCGAATAATATGTTCTTACGATGGTTTTACTTTGTATTTCAGTCTGCTTTTCAAGAGACTTAGCAAATAATATGAAAAAGGATGATGATAGAAGGATCTAGTTAAAACCCCACTGCAATAAGTGGTAAGTTAAAACTATATAATCTCTTAGACTGCATTCCTTAACAGAATGTTGAGGGTGAAAGTGATTTTTATTACAAATTACTAATGTCTGTAACTTTTCTGTTGTTACAGGGGTTTATGTTTTCGGTTTTTTATGTTTTTGTTTCTGTTTTTTTATTATGGTTCTTTATTATCCATCTACATAATAATTGAGTTTAAAGTGTTTCACGTTCTCTGCATTCTACATTTTTTACTCCTTGTGAATGTCTGTAAGAAGACTTAAAGTAATCTGAGAAAATGTGCATAGAGGATATTTCTCTCTACTCTGGTTACCTACTACCTGGACTTTTTGAATAGGTAGAGATGTGAAGGATTTGGATGTTCCTCAACCTTATATCCAGATAAGTAGCTACTCAAACGTTCAAGCTGCTAAAGCAGCTGACTTTTTTTGCCTTTTCTTTTTTAGAACTGACCTCATTTCAAAAATTTTTAAAAAAATGTTGTCTGTGGTTTTAATGAATGAATTTTATACCATTAGAATCGTGGATAAAAAGCCCGTGTATTAGAGGTTTAATATCTATATGTCACAATATCAAAATTCAAAGTAAATGCGGTATAAACATTGCCGGCGGCCATTTTCCCGCCATTTTTTTAGTTTTGCGTTATTATTTAATGGGTTAACAAATTTTTAGTTTTTTTTAGAATAATTATAAGTTATTAGTGTCATATATCGTTTTAATCGTTATAATTCCAAGAATTTAATTATGTAAAAAAAATAATAGTGTTTTATATTAGTTTTTCGTGTGAGTGGCAAATTTTTGAAAAATAACGTTTATTTATTTTTTTACCGACTTTTTCGTGTTTATACCAATATATCAGTTAATTATGATTAAAATTCCAAATTATTATAGCTATAAGTTTTATCTTTATATATTTAACGATTTTTCAGTAGTTAAAATTTTTTGTCTAGATATTATAGTTTCCAAGATATCACGATTTTAGTTAATTAGGTCATAGGTTAATTACAAAAAATGCGCTGCTCTGGCAGCGCGAACGGATAGTGAACGTTTGAGTGGGTAGTAATCTTTAATTAGTTTCTATGTATAAAAACCCGGTAAAGGCCGACTGATGTTGATAGTTTAAAAGGAATAACTTTTAACTTTAAATATTCATTTTTCTATTACATATGTAGCTTTCAACTACTTTAACATACTGGACTACCGATGTGATGTTCCAGTTACACATATTTTATAATCTTTTTATTATTACAAAGGAATATTAATGTGAAACTTTATTTTTACCTTGTTATGTTGTAGTGTATGATGATGATGATGATAGGAAGCGGTGTTGTGTGTTTAACTAAACTAAGAAAAAGTTTAAATGTATGTCTGTATATAATTTAGATATTTTTAAGGCATCTGACAACTGCTTTAATATTTGTCATTTTAGGCCACGCCCATTTCCATACTTTGGTTTAAATTTTTATTTGTACTAAATATAAACTTATTTGTGTATAGTGACCATATATATACTGATCCCACTATGCATCACTAAGCCATTTCTTTTTATTTTCATATATGTATATTCATGTCTACTTATGGATATAGTTTAAATAAATACAATTAATAAGTAGATACTTGAGGTTTTTTAATTGCATCATTCGTTTGATGGAGAGATACCTGGCGCCCTCTTTTTTATAAATTCTGGTATTTCTCTGCTCCAGGTTGGTCCATACTCACTCCCTATACACATTCTCTGCTAGCTGGTGCACCGGTGATCCTTTGAGATAATGTTACTTACACATCTCCAGGGATTACCAACCGTACCTGATGGGTGTATGTAGGTGTGTTGTTGCTACCTAGTGCGCACCACCCCTACCAAGCCCGACAACCGTTATAAAGTAATTAAATAACACATGGATATAAAAAAATCATTGGATGTTAATGTTGAACTGACTGTTCAACTAAACTCAAACTGCCATTTTTTTTTTGTAAGTCTGCCCAAATGTAGGTAACTATTCCATGTGGACAAAATGGCAGGCAGCATTTTCATAGAAAAAGATTTTTGTTCATTTTTTTGTTCATTTGAGAAATCGTCAATTTCATTATTTAAATTTCTCCTCGAATACATTGGGACCACGGGTAATTTTGGGTAACGATTAAAACCCTTGAGTGCGTTGGTAATGCTGTGGAATAAAGAGTAAACACCTTTCTGATAAGACAGTGAGATTTAATATACATAAATACAACATAAGATAAAATATATATAATGAAAATAGACTGCTTAATTTGTTGGCTTTTCAAATGTTGGCAATTTCTAATAAAATAAAATATTTGCTTTCCCTTTGTTATAGAGCCCAAATTGTATTTAAATAGAGAACCTTCCACTCAAATCTTTATCATGTAATTAGTTTACACCACTGTTTTATTTCACAAATCAAATTAGAAGATCCTATTTTGTTTAATTGTTCAAAATAACAAATACTTAAACATTCAAGATATTTCACACAAATAATTTCCAATAACGTTGTTCAAAGCATTTTATCGTGTACTTTTAGCGTGGAAACTTCAATAACTAAATTTATTTCAATTTTGTTCCCTTATCCCCATAAGAGAACATAAACTAGCCTCGGAAAATATAAGTTTAAGGAGTGCTTTCTAGAAGAAGTACCCATCTATTGATTTATGCAAGTTGCTTTTGCATGCAGCATCGTGACAGGTAGATAAAGGTGCCAAGCGTAAAAATTTATTTACACACTTTACTGTTGGAAGTATTGTAGTTCCTAGAGAGTTATTATTTGACTGATGAATGATATTAAATTCTGAGGCATCGGGATTCGAATTTTTTATCGGTAAAATAATTTGTATGATATTCAAATATTTGTATTGAAGTTTGGATTTTGCCCCTGCAAGCTTTGTCAGGCTATAGAATCTGGTTCCAAAGAAAAATGATGATAGCACATCTTTTTTTTACATGATATTTTTGGCTTTTTTGTTATTCTGCTATTCGGGTAGAGACTAATCCAACAAATCAAGGAACATAATAATCGGTCCACCTGTTCTTGTATTATGTGGTGTGGCACTACTTTCAGTTGCCAAGTCCCATAACACAAACTAATATTGGTTTAAAAAAATAGCGCTCTTAAAATATATCTGAATTTGGGATCTAATGTTTTACTTACTTTATATCGTCAAGGAAATAAAATAATTGTATCTTATCATTTAATCTAATAATTTTTTCGCTTTTGTTCTAGAGAGTTTTTAAGAATTATTGTACAATAGCTTTCCTCAAAGATTTGTCTTGACTAACAGTGCATCGTAGTCAACGACCTAAAGTCATACCGCAGTGATGTACCTGTAAACCTGTAACCTGGGTATATCAGAACTAAAAACCAACTAACTATCTTCATGATATATCCCTCACGGGGTAGTCAGAGACGACAGATCGCCAGGCTTCGCTAGCTTTCGTCTCTTGTAGATTCATCAATCAGATTCTTCTTATGTCAGAAGATGCTTAAAATTATATTCGCTTCTTGTAGATTCATCAATCAGATTCTTCTTATGTCAGAAGATGCTTAAAATCATATTCGCTTCTTGTAGATTCATCAATCAGATTCTTCATATGTCAGAAGATGCTTAAAATCATATTAAATGCAGTGGAGAGTGTTCAATTCGAAAATAGGAACTAGAAAACCGCGTGCTCTGTTGTTGGTTTGGACACGTTCATCGAATGAATGAGCAACTATTGACGAAATATATTTATTGTGTTTATTGTGTGAAAATAGAGAGTAGAAAGCAGCAAAAGCCTAAAGAGGCTGGGCAGACCAAGAGGTCTACTCTGGTCACTTACTGCAGCACTTACATACAGAAACCACATGAACAGATTGTCCATATACGGAAATTTTAAAAATACTGGGATTTCCAGATGTTCATGTCTTATTTCTTTTTCATTTGAGTGTATTTCGAGTTACTTCTGATCCCTATCTGGATTTGGAGTCTGATTTCCACTTTTATTTGTCTGCGAGGAGCAGCTATAGTTTGGCGTTTGATTTTCAGTATTGGTAGGAGCAATTGCCGCTTGACCTCCCAAACCAGTAAGGGTATCTACGTTGTTGCTTTGTCCGTTAATCAGCAGGTGTACTATTAGCAAGTGAGGTTGCTTGGAACCTGGAGATCTTGGTAGGACTTACGAGAACTTTGTCAGAGACAAGAGATCATGGAAGTTTTGAAAACCTTGCTTTCTCTTTTCGCTTCCTTCAGATTCATTAATCGAATCATACATGCACATCTGGGTGGGTGTATGTTTGATTCGATTAATGAATCTGAAGGAAGTGATAAGAGAAAGCAAGGTATTCAAAACTTTCATGATCTCTCTTCTCTGACTACCCCATCAGGGATACAATGTGAAAGATTTTAGTTAGTTTAAGTTTAAAATCCTTTTACGTGAGGACTTCTCGTGTGTCTTCATAATCATTATCCGAATTCATAATGTCAGTTGTAAGGTGCAATATACAGAACTAATTTGGGGCTCAAACCGTTAAGATTTTCATTATTCCAAACATCTACGAAGGGGAACATTGAGCCCTGCTATAATCGTTGAATCGTATTACCATTACAACTGTCCGCGAGACGCCAGATGCTTCAAACAACTTTATTTCATTATTCGTAGACCTTTTTGTGTGCGAGCATTCTACTAACTTCTTTGCTACCAGGCTGAACTATTTAGTTTTGAGTTTTAAATGTATATATGTGTGTCTTGTAGTTATTTTAATTTAAAGCTCTTATGTATGTACCTATGTATTTAAAAAAATAATTATTATTATTATTTATCAGTTACCTAGATCCTATAGCTTAAGCTTCTATTAGCTTATTTTACTGCACTATTTTGAGATAAAATGTCCAAAAAAACCCTTGTACCTTTTTTTTCGCTTTTAACAGTATTTAACCGATGTTAGGTTGTGTCGCTACGTTAGGTGTGGTATTTATACTTTTCCAGGTTCTCGTTCGAATTAGTGATATTCTGGATTTTGTGGGACAATATTATCTGAGAGGATTCTTCCAATAATAATTGATGAAAATGAAAAATCTTTATTCGTGTAGGTCACAAAGTAAAGATTACTGCTTTTACATTTACATTTACTGCCAGATTCGCAAATTAATAGGTAAAGTCAGAGGAAGAACCCGGCAATAAAACTCATGGCCACTCTTTTCTAACCGCCTGTAATTACATTAGTTTGATTTACATGATATTTGACCAATTATACAGTAATGAATTTATACAAAAAAAAAACAAAATCAACGTTGTGTTTATTACAATTTACACTTACATAGTTACTTACGGATTTATGTGACAGAGATCCTTTGGATTTATCTGGCAGAGAGTAACTGATGTGAGTCTCGTTCCGGTAACAGGATTGTCACCGCATAATGCTGTAGAGATGAAACACAATATATAATATTTTACTATCACGATAAAATTTCTATTCGAACTCTGTTAAAACATTTTCCGATACTTTATGATAAAATTAATAAAAGTAAAACAAACGTATTCTCACGCAGTTTCACATCAAAGTGAAAATTAAAAGGGTCAACAAAGCTAATCCAATTTTTTCAAGTAATTTTTTTCGCTTGTGACTCTTTAATAAAGTCAGTAGGTATGTCAAATCAAGCATTTTACGTAACCTCTTCTCCATCTTTATTCTTATTTATGGGACTAAAAGCTTATCGTTACTTGTATATGCGGTGTTTTTATTAGGGTTGTTGATTCAATTTACAAAGGCAAGCTTACTTAAATGAAAAACCTGTGAGGCAATAACATTTTATTAAAATGCAAAGGGTCAAATTACAATATTATAAATGTATGTGGGATAAATATTTAGAAGCAGTTGCGATCTTAATAAGTACGTAGGTATAGGAAGCAAAAGTTATTACGTTGAGATCAGACTAAAAAGATGCTATAGGTATATTGTTATCATGTGGAAATTTGCACAAAATGAGGAATAGGCCCCTATTTGTTTAATTATGTGCCTACACTATTGAATTTAGCTTTGACTATATGTTTAGCGTATAAAGTTTACAAAAATAATTTTCTTAAAAAATAACAGCCTATGACAGCCTATGACTTACTGTAATTTAATAAGCTATATTACGGTAAAATTTATTAAATTTCATTGAATTGCGATTGAGTAACAAACAGCCAGCTATTTTTGTCACATCCCTACTAATATTAGAAATGTAAATGTAAGTTTGTTTGTTATGCTTTCACGCAAAAACTACTCAACCGATAAATATGAAACTTTTTACACATATTTTTGAAAGTATTAGAAGTAACATACCTTTTATTGACAAAAAATTACCGTGCGGGCGAAGCTGCGAGCATCAGCTAGTTTATGACATTAGGATGATGTGAATGGATGAAGTTTGTTGTAATGTCAAACGTTTTCTGTCGTTGCCTAATATATAATGTCGCCAAAAGAACAAAAAAAAAAAATATAATGTCAAAGTTCCATCAACATCAATAAACATAAACAAAGTTGTTAAAGCTATTTCAGTATGTATTTTTAGAGCATAGTAAAAATCGCTAAAGCGCTCAAGGCCGTGAAAATTTACATTTGCGAGCGTTTCCGTGCTTCAGAAGGCACGTTAAGCCGTTGGTCCCGGTTGCCAGTAACATGGCAGTCGTTAAGTGAAGTTGAATGCCTTATGGGCGGCTTGAAAATTTTCAACAGCAGGTAGCCACAACCTGCGTCTGTTTATTTTAACATGGTAATGGGCGCACCACCTATTACATGGAACAGGAATATACATGGTGAAAAGTAGCCATACAATATGTATACCTCTGCAACCCCGTCGGGGATAAGGCGTGATAGATAACCAAATAAATAAATAATAATAGAATAAATCACTAGGTTATAAGAGACGAAAGTTCAAAAGATTTTATTATTTTTTCGAAGGAATTATTTAGGAATCATTTAATTTGTTGTTGTAACATCAAATGTTCATAAAAAATGTAAACAGAATTGTTATGTAACTTATACATGCTTTGTTCTACAGCGTGAAGATGTACATCAAGTTACACATACGACAGAATGTAATTCAATGTGAAATCTTCACGACTAAACTTAGTAGGCATTTATCTAAAACTTTAGCAGGCACCTGAAGTCGCGTGACTTGAGGCTACACCTCGTCTTGATTAAGGAAACAGGCTGTTGGTTAAAACAATGCGTTTCTACCTTCGTTACCAGACAAAATTATTTTATATAAGTTTTAATGTTGCTTGTACGGCAAACAACAGTACCTAGTAGCTTTGGAATTACTTTCGTACGGATGTTTTATTTGAATTAAGGTAAATCTTTGAAAAGAAACAAATGTAAATCCCTCTTACACTATTTTCTATTTTACGTTCTCTATCGCCGCCGACGGTCTGCTGGTAGATTTTCTTTCAGCAGTACCTACCAATGAGCCTACGTTTCCTGCTATTGTTATTCTTAGATTTCTAGTGTGTACAAAAACTCGTAGGAGTTTATGTTGCATCATATCTATATTTTATGTACATTTATATTTTATGTACATTTATATAATAGGAATATACAAATTAAATAAAGATAATCAAGACCAGCATCGAAATAATATTTAAATCGCCATATAAAGTGGCATGTGGTGCACGAGTATTGAAAATGCACATACAGTTATGCAAATATATTTTAATCGTAAAACAATATACATTGTCTGCATAAAGCTTGAAAGTTATATTAAACACAAAAACACAATGTGGGTTGATCCAAAATAAAAAAAGAACTATGCTCGTAATACAGCATTGTTAATGAACGATTGTTTTCCTATATTTGAATAGTTCGTCGGCAACTGTATTGGCGATGTATGCCAATGACAAGATTGAGAATACAGCAAAACACAGTCGTTTATTATTTTTATCGATTTAAAATAGTAATTATATTATTTATATATAAAATACATACATTGTTATATTATAATGTAACTATGTGTAAGGGAAATACGTACAAAATGACATATACGGCCAAAACGACAAGACCTAGTATTTTGATTTTGGCGCGCTTAGACAAACAAGTGACATCTACATAACGTGACCAAAACTGCTCTGAAATACATGACAAAACACGAAAGCCCCCCGCTCAGTCGTTCAGGAGTTATGGCCGATTGCAAGTGTTAGTGAAATACGAGTTTTTTTTTTAAGTTCAACAGTTTTTGATATTGGTAAGTTTACAATTGTTTTACATGCATTTGTAGTATTTCTGCCAACCGACTTCTATTTATTGTTGCATTCAAATGACTTTTTCATTATTAAATGACTTCTACGTATTTACCAAGTATTAATTTTATAACGTTATATGGACAAAATGACATAGGCAGATCACGGACATAATAACATATGTATGTCATTTTGTCCATTAAAAATAATCAAGTAGGTACGCTACTTTTACTAACTGTTTCTTTTCTTCACAGATATAACGAAATGCCGCGTAATTATAAACGTACGACTGACCGGTAATCCTGGAGTGCAGAATCTATGCAAAAGGCTATAGAGGCAGTCCGAAATAATACAATGGGCTGGTTATTGGCTTCGATAACATTTGGTGTTCCACAACACCAAAGGTGTGGTGTGGTGGATGACAACAGATGTATATCTGAAATGATGAAAAACACTTTCAAAGTTACGTTAAATCTTCTATTGATGACAAGGTTATTTTGATTGTTGATGGTCATGCAAGTCATAAAGAAATTGATACCCTAGAATTTGCGAAACAAAATGGTATTATTATAATTTGTCTACCTCCACATTGCACTCATCGAATGCAGCCACTCGATGTTTCATTTCTTGCACCTTTGAAGACTTACTTTAATCAAAAAATAACAAAGTGGCTTAAAGAACACCCAGGACGTGTAGTTACACAATTTCAGATAGCAGGGCTTGTCAACGAAGCATATGGTAATGCAGCAACTGTACAAAATGCTTGTCATGGATTTAAAAGCAATGATATTTGGCCTTTAAATCCTGATATATTTCCTGACTACATGTATGAGCCTGCGGAGACTACAAACATACCACTGGAACAAAACGCCCTTGCCATTTTACCTAACTGCAATAATGTGCCTCAAATATCAACATTCACTAAAGAACAAATCGACAATTCATCTCAGGTACAAGTCAATGCTGAGCAAATACATTATTTGACTCCTTTCATTTAAGAACCATCGACATCTACTCTTGCTGTTCCTATTGAAGAGATTTCTCCACTTCCGAAAGGGCGTTTTGTAAGTGGGCAGGTAAAACGTAAAGAAAAGAATCGACAAACATCGCTAGTATTAACTTCTACTCCTAATATGGAAAAAAATTAAAACTAAAAATGAGCCCAAAGTTCCTCCAGAAAAAAGCAAACGAAAGGTCACCAAAACTTTATTCGTCGAAGACAGCGATGAAGAAAAATTTCCTAATAACTCACAAGATGATGAAGAGGACTGTGCATGCATTTATTGCAATGATCTTTTTTCTAGATCCAAACCCGGAGAAGACTGGTTACAGTGCTTAAATTGCTGTTGTTGGGCACATGCTTCTTGTGCTGACGTTCCGAAGAGCACCAAACGTTTTATTCGTGAACTTTGCCTATGATTGAAAAGTTTTTATTTCTATGCCATTTTGTCCATACGTAATGTGTCATTTTGTCCACAGCATATGGACAAAATGAATTTTAGCTGATCTCAATTAATGTTAAAATATCTCTATTTTTGTTATTTTTATTTCATAAATGATTGTTATTTTTCTAAGATGATTAACCTTGAGTGAGGAACGATTGACGAAGAATATATATTGTACAAAAGTAGAGGGTAGAAGGAGTCAGGGTAGGCCGAAACTTACATATAAGGATCCCGTGAGCAGATTGCTCGAAAACGGAAAGGTCAAAAGTACTCGGATACCCAGACGTGCGTGTATGCAGCGATTGATGAATCTCGAAGAAGCGAAAGAAGTATGCATGGATCGCGAAGCCTGGCGATCTGTCCTCTCTGACTACCCCGTCAGGGATACAGCGTGAAGATAGTTAGTTAGTTTTTTTATGATTAACCAATGATGTTTGGTGTAAAAAACTACGAGGCTGTGGTGTACCAATAAAGAATTATTCTTTTAAAACAAACCCGTATGTCATTTTGTACGTATTTCCCATATCAAATATCAATAACGCCTTATCCCCATCCACTTTTCACCGTATGTATTCATGTCCCACGTAAAAATTTTCAAGGTAAGGGTTTTAACTGGACTTAACGACTGAAGGCTAACGGCAACCAGGTCGAACGGCTTAACGTGCCTTCCGAAGCACGGAAGCGATCGCAAATGTAAATGCCGCAAAGTAGTCACCCATCCGTGACCCGCATTGCGAAAGTTGCTTAACACAGTGATCGTTTACAGAACATTAAGTCGAGAGGGGCCACGAGCGCTTCAATAAGGATAACGTAACTGAATAAAATTAATAATACATACAAATCATCGCAGTGACCTTACTTTGGACCTGTTGTGTGACTCGGTGGAGGTGAAGAATATGGTATTGGTTTAGTGGGTAGTATGGCCTCTCTTCAGAGCTGGTAATCCCACACAAAGTTGATAAAAGCCGCTCTTTTGCCCTTTCAGTTTTAAAGTCAAAATATTCTATTTCTTAGAATATTTCCAGAGATTGTTAACTAGATCACATCAATATAACTGTAATTTTCTTTGTCTTCACTATTAGTAAAACATCGACTTGTGATCTTACCTGGTTAAGTTAAAGGCTCGGGCTTATAAGATATTGACTGGCAGACGTCATGCAGTCAGTTTGTATGCAGCTACACGTACCTTTTGTATGTAAACTGCCAGTGGAAGTACACCAAGCGTAAAATGACGAATATACATTTGTGAAACTATGTAGCACTGGATGGGGCCGCATTGTTTCACAAACGTGGGTATTAGTCGATTATTTTAATTGGTTTTCAGAGCTTTTGAATACTAGTGTGTGATATAATGATGTGATATAATAAATACAATATATTATTATTCAACAATAAAGAGCTTTAAACAACCACAAACGTAATGTAATAAATAAACAACATGGAAAATCTATAAATTACGTTAAAGAAATCTGAACTTTGGAGCAATTTTAAACGAAATATAATTTTCTCGTAACTCAAGATATGTTTTAACAATATTAATTAAGAGTTTGTTTAACAAATATTCGAGGGCCCCCTAATTTAAATTTGATACGTTACAGTCGTCTTCAAGATATTTTGTAGGGTGTTAATATTATTTGCAAAGATTTTACTTTAAACATTGAACACTAAATAATTTCTGGATATAAATAATTAAATTATGCTTCCTAATAGATAATCCCTTCTAATTTTATAAATGTTAATATAAGATTTTTTGTTACGCTTTCACGAGAAAACTACTTAACCGATCATCATAACACTTTGTACACATATTCTTGGAGGTACTAGAAGTAACATAAAATACTTTACATTGAATTTTTTTTATTATTTATTATATTTTAATAAATAATTATAAATGTATAATATATTATTTATTTATTTTTATGTATAATCTAAGATCTAAGCTTATCAAAATTTTATTAAAGTGAAAAAAAGACTTGATTCAGGACGGGGATTAAGATTGATATAAAATTAAATGAAAGTTACCATACTAAGTACTGCTTTATAACTTTATCCTTAAGCTTATCCATTTCTTAAACATATGATACATTTTCAACGCATTACTAGTACAGGTAACTTTCATTCCCTGGAAATTCTACAAATATCTTAACCAAACAATCTTAGTTTAGCTATGGGTCAGTGAGTATTTCAGAAATCGACAATTTCATTATTTAAATTTCCCCTCGAATACCCCGGGTAATGCTGGGTAACGATTAAAACCCATAGAACCTGGGGTGCGTTGGTAATCCTGTGGAATCAAGAGTAAACACCTTTCTGATAAGCCAGTAAGTTTGAAAATACATAAATTCAACATAAGATAAAATATATAGAATGAACATAGGCTGCTTAATCCGTTGGCTAAGTAAAAATTAATGCTTTGTTACATAATGTGAATTCCCAATATGAAAAAAAAATGCTTTCCCGTTGTTATAGAGCCTAAATTGTATTTAAGTAGAGAACCTTTCACTCAAATCGTTTTCACGTAATTTGTTTTACATCACTGTTTTCTCTAACAAATCAAATTAGAAGATCCTATTTTATTCAATTATTCAAAACAATAAATACTTAAACATTCAAGATATTTCACACAAATAATTTCCAATAACGTTGTTCAAAGCATTTTGTCGCGTGCTCTTAGCATGGAAACTTCAATAACTAAATTTATTTCAATTTTGTTCCCTTATCCCCATAAGAGAACATAATCTAGCCTCGGAAAATATAAGTTTAAGGAGTGCTTTTCGGGAGAAGTACCCATCTATTGATTTATGCAAGTTGCCTTTGCATGCAGCATTGTGACAGGTAGATAAAGGTGCCAAGCGTAAATTTATTTACACACTTTAAAGGTAAGTAAAAGGAAGTATTGTAGTTCCTAGAGAATTATTATTTGACTCCCGCAATGGTGTAGTGCGTAGTGTATACGACATACAATTCTGAGGCATCGGGATTCGAAACTTTTATCGGAAAAATAATATGTATGAAATTTCAATTTTTGAATCGAAGTTTGGATTCGGCACCCATATAATCTGGTTCTAGTGTAGTAAATATTAGCGTTAGCAATCATATTTAATTGCTAAGACTCCATTCGTATTAATTTAATGAACAGTACTTGTTAAAATTAATTATTGCTAAGAGACATCGATTACGCAATAATTGACAATTCGTCACGAACCCACAATCACCCTCCAATACATGACTAAGCGCATCGACGTTCGCTCCGCTACTGAGTGGCGAGTTGTGAATGCTAAATTAAATTGCCAAATCTCATAATTATAATTCACGACAAATTCATATCGCAGGCGTGCTGTGAACGCTGCGTTGCTGCGACGACTAAATCATGAGGCAGGCGAGCTGCGAATGATGCGTCGCTGCGATTGCTAAAATGAATTTTCACGTCTAATTCATGAATGGATCGTGTCATTGTGCTATTGCGAAATACGGAGTGTGTGAATGAAAAAGTGCATGGTTGACATTTAGCCCATTATTTTTAACTATTAAATGCTTGTGTTTGGGGTTATTTATTCTATTTTAGTATAATTTTTTTTGACATTCTGTGAATGCCATTGAGTTGAGTAAGAAGTCTAAATCCTTACGTACTCTTTACGAGTTGTAGATACTTTGGTTTTTATGTATTATTCTTTTATTTTGAATATATAAACCCTAAAATCGTGTGATTGTACTTTATTGTGGAATAAATAATGTAATACAAAATGTATTTTTTGGGTTCCGTCTCTCGAAAGGAAAACAACGGAACTAAAGTTTTTTTTTTTTTTTTATTGAATTGAAAACTTCTTTTAGAGCGGTACGCTTATTTTTAGATGAGATAAATATCTGGACCCACGACACCGTTAGGCATATGCATCTACATATAGCAGACCGCGAACGCGTCTAGAAAAATATTTATTCTTGATAGTTAATTTGTAGATTCAATATCTTGCTACTAAATATTAGAATCATCATTATCATCTAACATTAGTCCCTGTCATCTTCAGGTCTTATTAAAAAATATTGTGTAATCAATTAAGACTCTTTCGGTGTAGATTTTTTTTCATCATCATCATCATTAACGTCGATCCCGGTAAATTATTCGTTTTTTGGTAATTATTAATCAATTTGCAGAGTGCAACCCTTATTTTTTTTATAATGTCCGTCTGGACGTCAGTTCGTCTTTCTATCCATGTGTCATCATCGATTTTCTCAGGAACGGGAGGACCTAGCAAGTTGATGTTTACTTCATTGATGTTCATATTAGCTTAGCAATAGTACGTCGCATGCTAAGAGATAAAAATTAGCACGCTAATGAAAATATCAAAAAATAGCATTAATTTCCATCACTATCTGGTTCCAAAGAAAAATTATGGGAGCACATCTTTTTTTTAACAGATATTTCCGGCATTTTTGTTATTCTTCTATTCGGGTAGAGACAAATCCAACCAATCAAGGAATATAATAAATGATCCACCTGTTCGTGTGTTATATGGTGTGGCATTACTTTCAGTTGCCAAGTGTATTATTGGTTTAAACAAAAAGCGCACTTAAAATATATCTTCAAATTACGATTTTGGTCTCTGATGTTGAACTTACTTTATATTGTAAAGGAAATGAAATATAATTGAAACTTATCATTTAATCTAATACATTTCTTTTATTTGTGTTCAAGAGAGCTTTTGAGAAAATTTTCAATTTTCTCAAAGATTTGTCTTGACTAACAGTGCAAAGTAGTCAGTGATGCTGTGAAGAGTGATCAATTCAAAAACTGGAACTGGAAAACAACGTGCTCTGTTGTTGGTTTGGACACGATTGACGACTGAATGAGCACCTAATGCAGAATATATTTATTATGTAAAAATAGATAGTAGAAAGCAGCAAGAGCCTAAAGAGGCCGGGTAGACCAAGGGGTCTACCCTGGTCTTTAGCACTTGCATACGGAAACCACATGACCAAATTATCCATTTACGGAAATGTAAAAAGTATTCGTGTCGTGTAGTCGAAGCGCTCGTGGCCCCGCGGTCTCAGTGTTCTGTAAACGATCACTGAGTTACGCAACTTTCACTTTGGCTGGTCCTCGGATGGGTGATCACTTTGTGGTATTTACATTTGCGAGTGTTTCCGTGCTTCGGAAGGCACGTTAAGCCGTTGGTCCCGGTTGCCAGTAAAATGGCAGTCGTTAAGCCTGGTTGAAGGCCTTGAAAATTTCAACAGCAGGTAGCCACAACCTGCGTCTGTCTATTTCAACACGGCAATGGGCTCACCACCTATTACGTGAGACAAGAATCCACACGTTGAAAAGTGGGCATATAATATGCCTCTGCCACCCCTTCGGGGATAAGGCGTGATCGATTTTTTTTTTTTTAAGTATTCGGATATTCAGACTTGCATGTCTTCTCTCTTCTTTATCTGAGTTTATTTCCAGTTGTTTCTGATTTATTTTTGGACTAGGAGCCTTAAGTCCATTTTTGTTTGGCTGCGAGGAGCACCTACGTCGTTGCCTCGTCTGTTAATCAGCAGGTGTACTGTTAGCAAGTTAGGTTGATTGGAACCTGGAGATCTTGGTATAACTTCATACACCCACCCAGATGTGTATGTTTGAATCGATTAATGAATTTGAAGGAGGCCAAAATAGAAAGCGGGGTTTACAAAAATCTCATGATGTCTCTTCTCTGACTACCCCATCAGGGATACAATGTTAAAGATTTTAGTTAGTTTAAGTTTAAAATCCTTTTACGTGAGAACTTCTCGTATGTCTTCATAACCATTATCCGTATACATAATGTCAGTTGTAAGGTGCAATATACAGAACTAATTTGGGGCTCAAACCTTTAAGATTTTCATTATTCCAAACATCTACGAAGGGGAACATTGAGCCCTGCTATAATCGTTGAATCGTATTACCATTACAACTGTCCGCGAGACGCCAGATGCTTCAAACAACTTTATTTCATTATTCGTAGACCTTTTTGTGTCCGTAAATTTTACTAACTTTTTTGATACCAGGATGAACTATCTAGTTTTGAGTTTTAAATGTCTTGTAGTTATTTTAATTTAAAGCTCTTTTATATTTACCTATGTATTTAAAAGAGTATAATAATTAAGATTTATCAGTTACCTAAATTCCGTAGCTTAAGCTTCTATTAGCTTATTTTACTGCACTATTTTGAGATGTAATGTCCAAAAAACCCTAGTACCATTATTTTCGCTTTTAACAGTATATAACGGATGTTAGGTTGTGTCGCTACGTTAGGTGTGGTATTTATACTTTTCCAGGTTCGGGTTTGAATTAGTGATATTCTGGATTTTAATATTATCAATATTATCTGAGAGGAGGATTCTTCCAATAATAATTGATGAAAATGAAAATGAAAAATCTTTATTCATGTAGGTCACAAAGTAACACTTATAAATGTCAAGATAACTGCTGTTAAATTTACATTTACTGCCAGTTTCGCAAAGTAATAGGTAGAGCCAGAGGAAGAACCTGGCATTAAAACTCATGGCCACTCTTTTCAAACCGCCAGTAATTACATTAGTTTGATTAACATGATATTTGACCAATTATACAGTAATGAAATTACACAAAAAAAAACAATATCAATGTTGTGTTCATTAAAATTACACTCATATAGTTCCTTTGAATTTATGTGAAGCGCTCGTGGCCCCGCGGTCTCAGTGTTCTGTAAACGATCACTGAGTTACGCAACTTTCACTATGGCTGATACTCGGATGGGTGACCACTTTGTGGCATTTACATTTGCGAGCGTTTCCGTGCTTTGGAAGGCACGTTAAGCCGTTGGTCCCGGTTGCCAGAAAATGGCAGTCGTTAAGCCTGGTTGAAGGCCTTATGGGCGGCTTAAAAATTTCAACAGCAGGTAGCCACAACCTGCGTCTGTCTATTTCAACACGGCAATGGGCTCACCACCTATTACGTGGGACAGGAATCCACACGGTGAAAAGTGGGCATATAATAATATGCCTGCCACCCCTTCGGGGATAAGGCGTGATGGATATTTATTTATTTATTTTTATTTTTTTCGCATGTAGCTCTTTAATTAAGTCAGTAGGTATGTCAAATCAAGTATTTTACGTAACCTTTTCTCCATCTCTATTCTTATTTATGGGACTAAAAGCTTTTCGTTACTTGTATATGCGGTATTTTTATTAGGGTTGTTGATTCAATTTACAAAGGCAAGCTTACTTAAATGAAAAACCTGTGAGGCAATAACATTTTATTAAAATGCAAAGGGTCAAATTACAATATTATAAATGAATGTGGGATAAATATTTAGAAACAGGTGTGTTTTTAACAAGTACGTAGATATAGGAATTAAAAGTTATTACATTGAGATCAGGTTGAAAAGATGCGGTAGGTATACTCGTATTTTTATCGTGTGGAAATCTCCACAAAATGGTGAATAGGCCACCATTTGTTTAATTATGTTCGTACACTATTGAATTTGGATTTGACTATGTGTTTAGCGTATAAAGTTTACTAAAATAAATATATTAATAAATTACAGTCTATGACTTATTGTAAATATAAGCTATATCACGGTAAAATTGTATTAAATTTCATTGAATTGTGATTGAGTAATTCGTGCTTCAGAAGGCACGTTAAGCCGTTGGTCCCGGTTGCCAGTAACATGGTCGTTAAGTGAAGTTGAATGCCTTATGGGCGGCTTGAAAAATATCAACAGCAGGTAGCCACAACCTACGTCTGTCTATTTTAACATAGTAATGGGCGCACCACCTATTACGTGGAACAAAAATACTCATGGTGAAAAGTAGCCATACAATATCTATTCCTCTGCCACTCCGTCTGGGATAAGTCGTGATAGATAACCAAATAAATAAATAATAATAGAAAAAATCACTAGGAAAAGAGGCGAAAGTTCAAAAGAATTTATTATTTTCTCGAAGGAATAATTTAGGAATCATTTAATTTGTTGGTGTAACATCAAATGTAAAAGTTCAGAAAAAATGTAAACAGAATTGTAATGTAACTTCTACATGCTATGTTCTACAGCGTGAAGATGTAACTTAAGTTACACATACGACAGAATTTAATTCAATGTGAAATCTTCACGACTAAACTTAGTAGGCATTCATCTAAAACTTTAGCAGGCACCCGAAGTCGCGTGACTTGAGGCCACACCTCGTCTTGATTAAGGAAACAGACTGTTGGTTAAAACAATGCGTTTCTACCTTCGTTACCAGACAAAATTATGTTATGTAAGTTTTAACGTTGCTTGTACGGCAAACAAAAGTACCTAGTAGCATTAGAATTACTTTTGTGCTGATGTTTTATTTGAATTAAGGTAAATCTGTGAAAAGAAACAAATGTAAATCCCTCTTACAATTTTTTCTTGGTTTTTTTTCTTTCTCTATTGCCGTCGACGGTCTGCTGGTAGATATTTTTGTCAGCAGTGCCTACCAATGGGTCTATTTTTCCTTGTATTGTTATTCTTTTAATCCTAGTGTGTACAAAAACTCGTAGGAGTCCCTGTTGCATCATATCTATATTTTATGTACATCTTAATAATATAAGCGAAACGCGGAAGCGCTCGTGGCCCCGCGGTCTCAGTGTTCTGTAAACGATCACTGAGTTACGCAACTTTCACTATGGCTGGTACTCGGATGGTTGACCACTTTGTGGCATTTACATTTGCGAACGTTTCCGAGCTTCGGAAGGCACGTTAAGCCGTTGGTCCCGGTTGTCAGAAAATGGCAGTCGTTAAGCCTGGTTGAAGGCCTTATGGGCGGCTTAAAAATTTCAACAGCAGGTAGCCACAACCTACGTCTGTCTATTTCAACACGGCAATGGGATCACCACCTATTACGTGGGACAGGAATCCACACGGTGAAAAGTGGGCATATAATATGCCTCTGCCACCCCTTCGGGGATAAGGCGTGATGGATTTTTTTTTATTTGTAATAATATTTTATATGCGAAAGTTTGGATGGATGTTTGTTACTCTTTCAGGTAAAATCTACTGAATAGATTTTAATGAAATTTTACAATAATATAGCTTATACATCATAATAACACAAAGGCTACTTTTTATCTCGTGAAAAAGTTCCTGTGGGAAACGGAAACGGAAAAACTTCCCGTCGCGGGCGAAGCCGAGGCGTCAACTAGTTTATTATAAATAAGAATATACAAATAAAACAAATATAATCATGAGCAGCACCGAAATAATATTTTGAATCGCCATATAAAGTGGCATGTGGTGCACGAGTATTGAAAATATACAACATACATATATACAGTTATGCAAATATATTTTAATCGTAAAACAATATACATTGTCTGCATATTGCTTGAAAGTTATATTAAACACAAAAATACAATGTGGGTTGATCCAAAATAAAAAAAGAACTATGCTCGTAATACAGCCATTGTTACGGAACGATTGTTTTCCTATATTTTAATAGTTCGTCGATAACTGTATTGGCGATGTATGCCAGTGACAAGACTGAGAATACTGCAAAACACAGTCTTTTATTTTCAATTATGTAAATAAAATATAAAATGTCACCGGAAAATACCAAGAACCACAAATTTATAAATTTACTAAAATTTTCGAGGAAATTTATAAACTTTCGGTTAGGTTAGGTTAGGTTATTTATAAATTTCCTAGTAAATTTATAAATTTGCGGTTCTTGTTATTTTCCGGTGACATATACATTGGCATATTTTAATGTAACTCAATCACACCTTATTCCCGAAGGAATGGCAGAGGTATATTATATGCCCATTTTTCATCGTGTGTATTCATGCCGCACGTAATAGGTGGTGAGTTCATTGTCGTGTTGAATTAGGCAGACGCAGGCTGTGGCTACCTGCTGTTGAAATTGTTCAAGGTAAGGCCTTCAATTTGACTTAACGACTGCCGGCTAACGGCAACCGGGACTAACGGCTTAACGTGCCTTCCGAAGCACGGAAACGATCGCAAATGTAAATGCCGCAAAGTAGTCACCCATCCGTGACCCGCCATCGCGAAAGTTGCTTAACACAAAGATCGTTTACAGAACATTAAGTTAGCGGTGCCACGAGCGCTTCTATAAGGATAACGTTACTGAATAAAACAAATAATACATTTTAAAATCAACACGTAAAGCAAAGTTTAAAAACATTATGGAGACACTCCCGCTTAAGCATTTTTACCACCATCATCATCAAGAAATTGACTTTTTAGGGCCATTGAGTGTGACGCGATACGCGCATAAATTGCTCCTACTGAAGCTTGGGGGTCATTCATTTGACCCTCCGGACAGTTTCGTTTCATCGCAGTGACCTCACTTTTGACCTGTTCTGTGACTAAATCAATACCATATTCCTTACCTCCACCGAGGAGGTAAGGAATATGGTATTGATTTAGTGGGTAGTATGGGCTCTCTTCAGAGCTGGGAATCCCACACAAAGTCGATAAAAGCCGCTCTTTTGCCATTTCAGTGTTAAAATTCAAAATATCCTATTTCTTAGAATATTTCCAGAGATTGTTAACTAGATCACATCAATATTACTGTAATTTTCTTTATCTTTACTATTAGTAAAATATCGACTTGTGATCTTATCTGGTTAAGTTAAAGGCTCGAGCTTATAAGATATTGAGTGGCAGACGTCATGCAGTTTGTATGCAGCTACACGTACCTTTTGTATGTAAACTGCCAGTGGAAGTACACCAAGCGTAAAATGACGAATATACATCTGTGAAACTATGTAGCATTGGATGGGGCCGCATAGTTTCACAAACGTGGGTATTAGTCGATTATTTTAATTGGTTTTCAGAGCTTTTGAATAGGAGTGAGTGATATAATGAGTCTGCATATACACTGGCTTTTTATTGAATATTTTTTTACTCAACAATAAAGACCCATTTTTAAATACACATACCTACAGATTTAAATAACCACGAACGTAATGTAATAAATAAACAACATGAAAAACCTATAAATTACGTTAAAGAAATCTGAACGTTGGAGCGATTTTAAATGAAATATAATTTTCTCGTAACTCAAGATATGTTTTAACAATATTAATTAAGAGTTTGTTTAACAAATATTCGAGGGACCCCTAATTTAAATTTAATACGTTAAAGTCGTCTTCAAGATATTTTGTAGGGTATAAATATTATTTGCAAAGATTTTACTATAAACATTAAACTCTATATAATTACTTGAAAAATTTCAAAATGCTTTTTAAAAGATAATCCCTACTAATATAATAAAAGTGAATGTAAGTTTTTTTCGTTACGCTTTCACGCGAAAACTACTTAACCGATCATTATGACACTTATTTTTATATTTTTGTCATTACTACAAATATTCTTGGAGGTACTAGAAGTAACATAAAATACTTTATATTGAAAAAAAAACTAATGTTTTTCTCTCTTATGTGGCGCTAACGAAGTTGCGCGGGTCAGCTAGTATTCTCTAACTAAGCCTGTCAAAAACAATCTAAGCCTTAGAGTATACATATAACTTGTTTATGTATACTCTAAGATCTAAGCTTATCAAAATTTTTATTGATGTGTAAAAGTACTTGATTCAGAACGGGGATTAAGATTGAGATAATTTTATATGAAAGTTATATACTAAGTACCATACTAAGTACTGCTTTAAAACTTTATCCATAAGCTTATCGATTTCCTAAACATATTAAACATTTTCAACGGATTACTAGTATAGGTAACTTTTTTCATTCCCTGGAGAATCTTTGACCAGTTCTAAGAATAATTCGTTTCGGTAATTAAGGGGTACGAGTTATAGTCATATTTTATTTACTTACAAAATAGAGCATTTGTACAAAAAGTCTATAAATAACTTGTTTGTTTTCTTTAGCCTTTACAAAGGACATGTCTCTTAACCATTGCTTTGGTCCTATCCAATTACCCAATTGCAAACACAACATTTAGAATCTTTATTTCAAAAGCATTCTAGAAGGAAATATTTTGTCAGCCGTTAAGAACACAACATTTTGTAATTTTCAGCTTGTTCTGGATGGTATTACCCAATTGCCTGTCGCCTTGTTCTCTGTGTGTAGTCGCTTTCTGAGACATGTTATCTAACTCCTTGAATGCTTGGTAAAATTTTTGCTTTGTATACAGAGCTAGTAAACTCGGATAACTGTTTTTTTTCATAATATAATAAATGGTAAATATTAAGATAATCTGTACTCTCCAGTTTCCACTTATTCGGTCACCTCATTTGATTATGTACTCGTATATTGAGATTAATTAATTTGGTATTTCAGATTAACAAGATGTCATTACCCTTCTCACACTGGGATCATAGATTAATAAGTTATAACTAACTAACATCCCACAATGTTTTCTTTGCTCGATTATGGGGAATAACAGGTACGTGTAATAACATAGGATATCGATGTAAAGATTATTGAGTGAACTGCCAGTACTCGTAAAATTGTAATGGGTTCATATGTAATGGGTTCATATGTAATTGAGTTCTATTCATAGACGTAGGTAAGTGAATGAGGTAGTGATGCTTCAAGTCTTCTCTTCATCATTAAAATAAGTGTAAAATACAGGTATTAACGCGATAATGCTTATTTACCTTAAATAGCTTGACGTTTCGACTGGGTTGCACCAGCCGTGGTCACAAGCAGACTCTGGTCACAAGAAGTCTGCTTGTGACCACGGCTGGTGCAACCCAGTTACACTTATTTTAATCATGCAACGCGAAAGTTTAAAAGTTAGTATTCTCTTCATCATAGTGTATTCTCAGTTGCTTCCAAACTTTACCTGGAGTACGACCATGGGTCCGCTATTATTTGGCTGCTAGAAGCAAAAATCGATTCACTTTTGATATTTGGCGTTCTTAAGTACAGCTGTCGCCTGAGCTCCCAATACCATAAAAATACCAGCAGGTGCTACGTTCATAAGTGGGGCCCCTTTCAGGCGTTTCTAGCCTTCATAATTGAAACGTTATTGACATTTTCGGCACTATTAAGAATAGCTGTCGATTTAGCTCCCAACTGCATAAAAGTGGTCGTAGTGTTACCTCGTCCTTAATTCAGCAGGTGCACCGCCAGCAGATGAGGTCATTTGAAAACCATCCTTAAATGGGGCCCCTTTCAGGCATTTCTGGTCTTCATCATTGAAGCGTTATTATTCCTGCATGAGATTAAAGCACCAATTTCCAACTACTCTCGCTCAGTTTCAAACTTCGTCTAACAAATAATTTCAGTAAGTGTTGTAATTATTTTATCATGAAAAATAAAAAGAGCTTGATGTGAGATCAGAGTTTTGTAATTGATATTTCTAAATCAGAAATAATACAAAATTTTAGATTAAAGAAAGAAAAACATCCAAAAGAGGTTTTACAACAGCCCCACTTAATCTAAAATTTAACACAGGAAAAACAAATTGCTAACACATAACATAAAACAATTACATAACATAACTACATAGCATAATCATATAATATGTGACATAACATAATAAATTAAGTTAACCTCATTTTGTTAACACAATTATTATGTGCCAATCTTCCTAGAGGTTTTGTTAATATATCGGCCGGCATTTCTTTACTAGGCAAATATTTCTAACAAATAAACTTATTAACAACTTGTTCACGAATAAAGTGAAACTTTACATCAATGTGCTTAGCCCTATTGTGATGGACCGGGTTAGAAGCTATTTTCTGTGCTCCCTGACTATCACTTGAAATAATCACTTGGTCAAGCTTACCAGTCAATTCCGCTAAAAATCTGCGCAAAAATTTGACTTCTTTTGCCACACTACAGAGAGACATATTCAGCTTCAGTCGAAGAGAGTGCCACAGTCGGCTGCTTCTTTGACTCCCAACTAATCGGTCCACCCGCCAATTCCATGTAAAATCCTGTGTACGAACGACGATCAGTAATACTCCTTATAGGTAATGCAGTGGTCTATAGTACCCTTTAAATATTGTAATACTCGTTTTGCTGCTGTCCAATGTGTATCGCTATATTTGTTATTGAATTGACTCAAATAACTTACCGTGTAAGCTATATCAGGCCTCGTATTTACAGCAACATACATCAAACATCCTATAAGGCTTTGATAAGGATGTGCACAAAACTCACCTTCAGTATAAGGTTCCAATTTGTTACTAGCTAAGGGCGTACTATAAGTTTTACAATTTTCCATTCGAAAACGTTCTAGTAAATCCAAAACAAACGTTTTCTGATTTATATTAATAGTATCTCCATTTCTATTGACATTTAAACCTAAACAAAAGTTCAATTCACCCAAATCTTTAGTGAAAAATATTTCTTTAAGTCATTTCTGACAATTTCATACGTCTTGTCAGATTTATGAAGTACTAATAAATCATCTACATAGACAGCCAGTATGACCTTTTCAGTACCAAAAGCTTTTAAATACACGCAACTCTCTAAAACACTTTTTATAAAACCTAATTTTTTCAAAGTTTCGTCTAATTTGATGTTCCAGGCTCGAGCAGCTTGTTTCAACCCATACAATGACTTCTTCGACAAACAAACTTTATTCCTTCCTCTACTGAACCCTATAGGTTGCTCCATATATACTTCTTCCTATAAATCTCCGTTGAGGAAAGCTGTATCAACATTCATGTGCTTCAGCTTGTAGTCTTCTTCAGCTGCCAAAGCCAGTAGCGTGCGCAACGATAAGTTTCTCACAACTGGAGAAAACGTTTCATAATAATCTACACCGGCTTGTTGAGAATAGCCTTTCGCTACTAATCTAGCTTTTTATAAGGACGCCCATGGAAATGTCATCAAGCTGACATTTCCATGGGCATCCTTTTTTAATTTATATATCCATTTGCAAGAGACAATTTTCTTATTATTTGGTCTGTTAACTAACATCCAAGTATTTCTTTGAATCAATGAACTGTATTCTTCATCCATTGCAGATTGCCAACTTTCCTTATCTTCTGAATTTATAGCTTCAAAATAACTGGAAGGCTCTTCGTTAATGACCTCCATACAAGCTTTATAAAGTATAAAATCAGAACCAAAATCTTTCGGTTTCCTTTGTCTTAATGGATATCGTCGAACTGCAGTTTCTACTTTGACACCTGAATGTTCTGATTCTTCATCTGCCTTTGCATCATAAAATAGTTCATTTTGAACATCTTCTGTTTTGACATCCGAACGTTCTAATTCTTCATCAGCCTCTGCATCACAATATAGTTCATTTTGAACATCTTCTACGTCGACATCTGAACGTTATAATTCTTCATTAGCTTCTCAATTACCACAAACTTCATTTTGAGCCACTACGGCCGTTTCATAAACAATATCATCAAGACCACTAGTACTAGCCTGTGGTTCTTTATCACCTGTAACTAATACAGTTTCACCCGGATGGGTGTCAACCAACCCATTTAATAGTAGGGGTGTATAATCTTCAAAAACATTAGCGTTATTTTTCAAATTAGTAAAATTATTCTCAAAAAATGTAACATCTCTAGATTTAATCCTATTTCTCGGACAATTAGCATTTCTGAAATAATTATTACTCGGGGTTTCTGAGTATCCAACAAATATTTTTTTAGTAGCTTTAGCATCAAGTTTCTTTCTTAAGCTATCAGGAATATAGACTAATGCTCTACAACCGAATACTCTTAAATGAGACAAATTAGGTTTCGAGCCATACCACATCTCATAGGGAGTACGACCATCAGTTGCACGATGAGGACACCTATTCTTCAGATAGACGGCTGTGTCTATAGCATCTTCCCAATAAGCCTTAGGTAACCCGCTTTCGGAGAGCATGCAACGTGCCTTTTCGACTAAGGAACGATTGGTACGCTCAGCGACTCCATTTTGTGTGGGCTATATGGGGCACTCGTTTCATGTTTAATACCCTGTAAACATAAATAGTCTGCAAAATCCCTATTTACAAATTCAGTTCCGTTATCGGACCGTATTATTTTAATTTTAGTGTCCATTTGTCTTTCTACAAGAGTTTGAAACTCACAAAACTTCCTTTTTACGTCAGCTTTAGATGAAATAAAATAAGCAAATATCATCCTTGAATAATCATCAACAAAGATTAAAATGTATTTATTACCTTGAAATAAAGATAAAGATATTGGACCACACAAATCTGTGTGAATTAATTCTAAAATATTAGTACCCTTCGTGTACATAATACGCTTGAACGGTTTTCTAGCTTGCTTTCCCTCGACACAGGAGACACACGGCTCTTTATTGATTGCTTTATATTCAATACCAATAGCCTTACCCTTTTTGAGCTGATCCATACCTATCCTACAAAGATGACCTAAACGTCTATGCCAAAGATCATAGGACTGGTCAAGAAGCACAGGGGAAGCAACTAACTTTTGGGGGTTATGAACAGCACAATCTAAAGTGTACAGCCCTCCAGAACCAAAACATTGCAATAATACATCACCAGTACAAGAAAAATTTCTATAAAAAGTACATTTATCTTTATCAAAAACAGTAATTATACCTTTTTCAGCAGCTTTCTTAATCGAAATTAAATTACAGTTCAAATCAGGACAAATTACAACATCACTAATTTTACCTTTGCATTGCGAAGAATCAAATTGGACATCTCCGATACCTGTGCATCTCAGCTTGTCAACGTTAGCTATCGTAACTGTTTCTTCGATAGTCTTATCAAAGTATCGCACATTTTTCATGCATTCTGAATCACAACTCATGTGGTTTGTGGCGCCAGAGTCAATGAACCATTTTGATCTGGATTCATCTGCAGTTTTTAATGCAGTCGCAGTCACTAATGTCATATTAGCCTGTTTACCTTTTCTATGAGGACAATCAGGTCTCTTATGACCAGGTTCTCGACAATCATAACAAATAACTGGCTTTTTCTGAATCTCAGAATTCTTTTTCTTAGAATTATTCTTCCACGTTTATTTCCACGTAACATATAGAAAACTGAAGTAGATGGTTGATCTTCTATACTTTTAGAGATCTCGTTCAATAATCTACCTTTGATCAATTCACTTGTTATCTGGACGTTTGAATTTTCCAATGCCATAATCAAACGTTCATAGTGAGGTCCCAATCCTCCAAGCATTATTGCAGCAATAGTGGCATCCTCTATTTTAACGCCAATATCCACCAACATTTGATGCGTTTTCATTATGGCATCAATGTATTCTTCGATATTGTTATTGAAATCACTCAGACTATAACGGTAGAGTTTACGTTCCAATGCTAATCTACGACCCATGCCTTTATCCTCAAAAGTTGCAGCCAGCGCATCCCAAGCCTGTTTAGCAGTCTCTGCGATCCTGACGTGTGTAACGGCAGATCCCTCTAAGGTCAGACATATCTTGGACAAAGCCTTCTTATCATTAAAGGCTTTCATATGAGCAGGTGTCGTATCGCATTCTGGGTATCCATTTACTGTTTCCCATAAGTCTTCGTGAAGAAGATACATCTTCATCTTAAACTTCCAGTCTGAATAACCCTCTCTACTTGTTAAAAGTTGTATTTGTTGAGACATACTACCTGTATGGCCGGGTATGGACGAATCTCCGTCTCCAGGCATTTCTTTTAAATATTGCCTACTCACGAAATAATAACACTATTTACACAATTATTTCAAATATTCTCACTGATTCACATTTATCTTCGTGCTGATAACGTTTGTTGTAATTATTTTATCATGAAAAATAAAAAGAGCTTGATGTGAGATCAGAGTTTTGTAGTTCTAAATCAGAAAAAATACAAAATTTTAGATTAAAGAAAGAAAAACATCCAAAAGAGGTTTTACAACAGTAAGTATAAATGTTATTTATGAGCCTCTTTTTATTTAAAATCGATTAAAATGCTGTTCAATATTATTTGCTGTAAGCTTTTTCTCACATTTTATAATTTTAAGCATTCAAACTATCTCTCATTAAAACTACTGCGCAATAAAAATTTCCTGCTTCGTCGAATCTTTTAAATATTGGATTCGTTTTCTCGGTAAACATTTTTTCACGCAATGAATGTATTGGATTTAAAAAAAAATAACAATCATATAATATTATTGGTATATTATAGGTTTACTAAATGTTTTGTTCTAGTGAGTCTTGTTATAAGCTACTAGCTGATGCCCGCAGCTTCGCCTGTGTGGTGAAGTTTTCCTATTCAAGATTTCGTACGAAACACTAAACTTTTTAAAATCCAAACAAACAAACACACACATACACATTATAAACTATTAATAAAATTTCAATGTATGTATGATTATTCAGGTGGAGAGAGATTTCACCTGAGTTTTCATTTTAAACAGATATCTTCAACTTTTAGGCTGATATTTTGCATACACTATTAGTTTGGATGACAATGCATGGATAACATGGTAACATCCAAAATTGTGGCTTAGAATAGAACACTGCAGGTGTAGAACATTTTATATTCGTTGCTGCTGGTCTCGCTCATATTTTATGATTTCTTATTATTGTGTCAAATAATAAACACAAAACATGAGATAAACATACATTTTCATTGAAATCAGCGGATAGGTTAAAATTTTAAAAGCACTTTTCACTCTAGTGGATAGAATGCAATTTTATGCTCGATTTTCGAATAATAAACAGATTTTTACCGAGCAAGTGAAGTGGAACATTATTTTATTCTTTTCATAAAATCATGTTGTACCAAGATAAGTGTAAAACTATTATCGGTACTGCAATTCGTAGTGCATAGTAATATAAATAAATGAGAGTATACCTAAATTGTTAATTAGACTGCTCCTTAAATATGACAATGGAGATTGCGGCCACACCGCATGTGAGAGCATAATTCAGCCCAAGAAATTTTTACCATTGATCACAGCTCATAACGAAATAAAATGATGATGATGATATAAGCTTATTTCAACTAGACTTCCGTAGCGAATATTCACTTATTGAAGACCCATATTTTTTGGGTGCCTTGCTATTTACTGTGAGATTATTAACAGAACGTAAGGTTGTGAATTTACCTCATTTTTTTTCAGTCAATATATATTATATAATCTGTACAGAGAATAGCCTTAGCTTATCGCCAGCCGCAGTTAGTTCCGTATGAGCTGTTGACCTCACTCCACTGTCTGCAGAGTAAATCATGAGAAAACATTGTTTGTCCACTGTGTTGTGGGCAATGCTGTTATATTGCTAGCAAACTTAAAGGAAATAGAAGCTGATTGTGTTAGTAGTTTGTTCCTCGGCGATCAGGAGATCAGGGACCCTGAGGGCACAGTGAAATTAGCTTCTTCAATTAGAGCCCTAACATCCAATACCCTAGGGATCGACGAAAAAGCACAGACTATGAGAGATGGGCATGGACTGTACTCCGTTCAACGAGCAGCCCGCCTGGCGCAATAGATCTTGCAGAAGACCGCGGTAATAGTAACCTGGTCTTGTTGAGTTATGTTCTCCTTCGGTGAGCAAGGAGTTTATTGGGGTGACTTTGGCCGGTGACGGCGAGACCGGAGGCTTATCTGCATCCATTGGCTAGTAAAGGCGCGGAATGTTGATACGGCGGTCAGGGAGGCCCGGTGAAACGGTTGTCCATCCGCAGGTTGTATCAGGGATCCTAACCTAGAATTACCTTATCTCCGCTCCAGGAGGCTGAACCATCAGCCTGTGTAAAGTCCATAATACTGTGTCGTGCCGTAGGAGGAGACTGTGGTGGACCTGGCCACGGCATCAGGGGGGACCGGGGCCATTCCGTTCACCGTGCCCGCCATTTGCATTACCTAAAAATTTATCTGTTTTTAACAGTTATGTGAAAAATCAGTAGTCAGTAAAACCACCCATGACGTTAATAACGGTCCTGCAACGGTTTTCTATGCTTTGGATTAAGTTATCCAAGTCTTGCTGCGGTATATTGTCCCAGGTCCGGCTAAGATGCAAAAAATGGAGCATGTGTCACCACTCTCGCTGTGTGCGGATGGGTGTTATCGTGCATGAGCTTGAATTTTGTTATCGATGGAGGTAGATTATTGGTACTAGCACCTCGTTATGGTATTTGTACGCTGTCATGGTATTTCTGATCCTAACGAGGTCTGTTCTTCCTCCAACATGAAAACCCGCCCAAAGCATAATTGTCCCGCCGTTGTATGAATGGACTTCCTGAGGATGTTGCAGACCGCTCTTACAACCAGGAACTCATCAAAGGCGTACTCTGCCTATATTGGGATGGAAATCGAACCGGTTCTCATCGGTAAACAGCACTACAGACTACTGGTTATCTTCCCAGAGCAAATGTTCACGAGCCCACTCTGGTCGTCGTCCACGACTTTCACGGCGTAGTGCTGGTGTACGAAGCGGTCTGCAAGCATGAAGGTTAGCTTCATGCAGCCTTCTCCTCACAGTTTGGTCACTCACAAGCAAGTGGTGTTCTGACTGAATCCTCTGAACCAACTGCATGGCCGTAACGTTTGGTAGTCAAATTTAGAATCGTTAAAAAAGGTATACAAAATAATCTTTCTTCAAAAGAATTTAACACTGGCCAATATTTTTTGAGTTTAAGAACTTTATACATTTATTCCTAGACGGTGTTGATAGGTCTACATAGCAAGACTCAAAAATCAAAATGTCACAGCGACATCCTTGTCCACACTTCATTTGAACTTTTGCAACATAAGAGGAATGCACCACCAAAGGAGTCCACCACCACCACGAGCTTATTTTTCTTGACAGAGACAAAAATATCATGCCCGGACGATATATCTTACTTAATGTACCCTGGCTACAAGCTTAAGAACATCTTGAACTCAAGTAGTTCTTAAGTACGTAGGTTCTATGTATATTCGTTATGATATCTGCTGTCGCCGTCTTAAAAGCCAGGGACCTGTCTACATTATGGATGAGTGTATATCACGGCGGCCACTCCCGGATCTACTCGTGCTTTAACAAGTCTCACAGCGGTGACGCGGACACAGTTAGCCTTTTTGACCACCTGCAACAATAGACTGACAAAGTAATTGAGCAGTATCCCTCCGCAGAGATAGTGATTCTGGAGTATTTTAACAGTCACCATGTTGATTTGTTAGGTTCCCTGTGCAATGACTTTGCGGGGAGAGCTGCTCACGATTTTCTTCCAATTTTCTCCAAACAGGTCAAATCTCACACAATGATACCACACAAGGAGAACGAGCAATGTGCATTGCTGGACCTCCTGCTGACTACGCGTCCGGACAGATACATAATCTTAGTGGATGCGCCGCTTGAAATTACACATACAGCTAATACCAAATTACATAGACCTTTCTAGCATAATTGGCAATTTATAACTTTTAGTCTAACCACTATCAGACTGACTGACGGTCAAATCTGTTATGTATTGTTAACGTACTATTAATATCAGCAAGTATCAAATTCCTAGTGAACGTTAACGCTACCTCCCCTACTAAATAATTATGTCATTTAGTAGCTGTTGAAGGAATGTCGGTTATTTTATTTATATTTAACGAAAGAATGACGAGGTTTGGTCAGAAGACAGTCACAATAACAAAAGCCAAGTGTTAGTTACTCCTAGCAGCCAAATAAAAGTGAACCTGAGGATTCGTATCCATTACTCAATAAGGCTCGGAAGCAACTGATAATATCTTAATCTTAATAATATTATAAATGTGAAAGTTTGTATGGATGTTTGTTACTCTTTCACGTGAAAACTACTGAATGGATTTAAATTAAACTTTACAAAAATATAGCTCCTGTGGGAAACGGGAATGGGAAAACTTCTCTACGTGGGCGAAGCCGCGGGCGTCAACTAGATCAATATAAAATACATCAAAATGAATTGTCAAGAAAGAAAGCATTGCCATTGCATCATTAAATTCCTGGAAATTTCTAAATTCAAGGCAGTTGAGATTTCATCATGAATATTTTTGGAATGTATACAATGGTGAGGTATTTGTCATATCTATAGTAAACGGTGAGAGCACTCCCCAACAAATTGAAAATCAATGAACCGCGGAATTCAATTTGGCATTGAAAGCCGTTTCTCACGTAGCCCGTGCAGGCTGAAGTTCGGCGTCACCGAACGGTTTCTAATATCTCTCTCTTTGACTATGTGTTACGCATAAAAACATACACCTACTCGTATTCTGAATTTTGAGGTATTCAGCACATAGAAAGTAAATATTGAACAAAAAATGCGGTGATCGAATTAAGTTTTAGCTGCACGCACGGATATGTGGTAAATATTGGTATTCTGATCTCTTTTTTATGGATTCGAGTGTAAAGGAACCAAATGTTTATTTTGTTTAGGTATACAATTTGACTGTTCAGTCACGTAAATAGAAGACCACTAACCTACGGGCTGGAATTCAAAATGTTGTTCAACAAACTCATAACTTAGGGTAGGTGATTTCGCTCTATAAACTATGCTCGACAGAAAAGGTCTTCAGAACGGGTCTGTAATATGGAACTACTATTTACAGTATTGTATGAAGAGGAAATTTTTCAAAGGACGCTAAGATTGCAGAAGTCTTGGTGCTCAATTTTATAATATCATTACCAGTTCTAGTTTCACAACGTGTAAAACTAGCTATCTCTATACTTTACAGCCTTCCGCTTATCAGTACAAATGGAGTCTGGCTTTCTGTGGCGTCTCCTTTAGAAGTATTTTAGTATAATCAATAACAGAACGTACTTACGTATTTTTGTCCTTTGTTACAAGTAATTCATGGCCAATTTACTATATACTGTTGGTGTAAGGACTCTTTTCAACATATAACTTTAGGCATGACTAGTTGACGCCCGCACGCGTGGTGAAGTTTTCCCGTTCCCGTTTCCCACAGAAACTTATTTCCGGTATAAAAAGCAGCCTAAATGATATTCTGAAGTGTAAGCTATTAATATAAAGATTCATCAAAATCCACTCAGTAGATTTTTCGTTAAAGACTAACAAACATCCACCCATTCTTAGTATATTTGCTATCGTTCTAGTTTGCTATTTCAAATATTTTTCTAATAATTGTGTAACCGCTTATATCACAGTTTTGTCGTCAAACCCTTAGTGAAGAATCTCACATTCTTAGACCTTTCTTGCATTCTTGGACCACTGTATACTAGATAATACGATTTAAATATATATATATATATATTTAAATCTATAAGAAGCGCTCGTGGCCCCGCGGTCTCAGTGTTCGGTAAACGATCACTGAGGTACGCAACTTTCACTATGGCTGGTCGTCGGATGGGTGACCACTTTGTGGCATTTACATTTGCGAGCGTTTCCGTGCTTCGGAAGGCACGTTAAGCCGTTGGTCCCGGTTGCCAGTAAAATGGCAGTCGTTAAGCCTGGTTGAAAGCCTTATAGGCGGCTTAAAAAATTTCAACAGCAGGTAGCCACAACCTGCGTCTGTCTATTTCAACACGGCAATGGGCTCACCACCTATTACGTGGGACAGGAATCCACACGGTGAAAAGTGGGCATATTAAGTAATGCTTATAATAGTATAAACGTATGATCATTTAATTCTATAAACTAGAATAATACTATAATAATAGTAAGTTATGACTAAATTCGAGTTTGTTAACTACGTGTGTAATTAAGTAACTTTCCTAGCTATTCAAGCACAGAAATTGAATTTATCTGCATTTATAAATTCAATTTCTAAGTATTTCAGCTCCTAAACTAATTACTCGGAGCAGTAGATATTCATTTCATATATACCAAATAATAACCGAGGAAATTATGGTGTCATCAAAATTATTAACTTATCGACGAAAATCCGCAGCCATTTTCTTGACAAAGGGAATATAAATGGAATTATGTGATCGAAGGGAGATCTCGATTATAATAATATGGAACCTGAGTATCGAGACGGAATCAAAACACTGCTTTCTAAATGCAAAAGCGATGTTCTTTTTATCTTAAAAATACATTAGTGTTATACATTATGTTAGAATCTGAAGATAAACATGATAACATCATTTAATCATCATTCATTTAAGTTCATCAAAACACAGTTCTGTTATAGTTTGACCACGATCGCTGTACCGCTTACTGCGTACAAAATTGTACAAACTATAGTGGTTAACATCTGATTTTTATGAACAAACCTCATAACATAACATACTTAAGGGCCGGTATGCCAAGTCGCGTAGGCACCATAACGCTTCCTCAGCCCCCGCCAAGATAGATCGACGATATATTTTCTGCTGGCACGCCACAGTAAAAATGATTGGCAGTAGCAATTAAAATGGAACATCTCTGTTATTGTGTTGGATTTTATTTTAGGTTTATGATATACTAGTTGACGCCCGCGTGATGAAGATTTTCCGTTCCCGTTTTCATAAGAAACTTGTTCCCAGGATAAAAAGTAGCCTATGTGCTATTCTGATAGATAAGCTATTATATATAATATATAGTTATAAAACTCGTGCTAGCACATAAGACCTTTTAGCCTTTTTGCTACTACCTCACTAAAAAAGCAACGGGTTCAAAATTTCTTCTAAATTTACCATATAAAATTGACACATTTTATTAAATTTAAATTGCCGAGGTCCCGGTTGCCAGTAAAATGGCAGTCGTTCAGCCTGGTTGAATGCCTTATGGACGACTTGAAAAATTTCAACAGCAAGTCGCCACAGCCGGCACCGGTTGCACCTGCATTTCAACACGGCAATGGGCTCACCACCCGTTACGTGGGACAAAAATGCAAACGGTGAAATGTGGGCGTATAGTATGCATCTGCCTACCCCTTCGGGAATAAAGTCGTGACAATATGTATGTATGTAAAATACAGTATATACTGTACTAGATGACATGAAATTACTTTCCTGAAGTTGCCTAATAATATCCTGTAATTAATTTTTTTATCTTATAAATTATAGTTTAAACTAATCGCCAAGGTAATTTAAATCGTCTGCACACTTTTTGATAGTGTGCTGATTGTATTATATGAACAAAGAGACATTGAATACTTGTAGAAATAACCAATCCAAATAATAATAATGCAACGAAACTATATCCTCTCAGAAAATAAAACCGAATTTCAAAGAACATCTTACTCACGAACTTATTATAGCATAGTAGTATACAAGTAGGCCACAAATGAATTATGTAGACATATAATTTGACAAAGGTACAAACGTAACTAAATTAAACTTACCTACCTAAAGCACAAATAGGGTAAACCTTCCGAATCCCTTTGTGGTATAAAGAAGCTTTGCCCGTCTCCTACTGCAGAAGAATATTAACTCCAAAACGCCTACACAGGCCCACATTGAGCCGATTCATGAATATTTTAACTTGCAAAATTGGATACTCATTAATTTTACGCGTGATAAAGTACAAAAACTATTGATTTTTAATAAACCTTTGCAAATTTTATGAAGTTACATATTCGGGAAGTCGATTTCCTTTAATTTTACATGAAGTTCTAAACTCTTTATTAGTAGGTATATTATCTATGGTCATGAATGACGGACTACTATCTACATGGGGTAAGAACGGTAATTAACCTTAACCTGACAGTGAATGTCTACATGCGTCAGCAAGTAGGTACGCACAGGCCTGACAGGCGCCAGCAAAGTAGGTATTAATATGGTTGAAAATATTTGGCTTGCGGTGTACTGTTTTGCCACACCACACAGTAATGATACTTTCTCATGTGCTTGTATCAATAGCAAGCGCGATGTCCCACTTATATATGTAAGATTTCCGGTACCAAAGCGACCTTATCTGCTATCAATCTATATGGATCAGGAAGATAGATGTGAGTTGCATCCACGCGATATCAGTCAAATAAAAGGCCCCTGGATCCAGAGACCAGGATCCTTACGGAGCGTTAACGTTCACAAATGCATATTACGACTTTTTTTAAGTTTAAACTAAATAATTCTTATTTTTGATATCAAGTAAGAATCAACTTTGAGATATTAAAAAGGTAAAGTGTTGGGACAATTCTGTAGAAAGCGTTGTTTGCATACCTTGTAACTAATTGAATTAGTGTCACGGTGCTGTGCAAATTACTCGGCCAGTTTAAATTAACTTGTTCGGGACGCGGTGACTTTGGCCCTAAACTTCCCTAATTTTGTAAGCGCGACATCAAACTGTACTTCGCCCATATTACCCTGTTTGGTCCCACATGAATTTTCTACACTAATTAGTTTCGTCTATGTTTATTTTAGCCGAGTTTGCGTAAACACAATGATTTATGGCAGCTACGAGTATAACACGGTTGTATTATATATTATATCTCATAGAAAATGTCTAAGTATTGTAAAATTTGTAGGAGTAAAAGATAGTTTTGCTTACAAGTAAAATTTATTGAAAATGGACTGCCTCAGTGACGCAATGGCACTGTGTGCAACTACTGTTTCTGGGGTGTCAAGTTCTTTCCCGAATCTTGAAGTATTTTCTTTTTATAACTACATAGCAACAGCAGTTGCATGATAGCTTGTGTAGACATATATAATAACTTCCTCTTGAAAGTCGATGTACAGTGCGTATTAACCGCCCTTCCACTAGAAACTTCATGCGTTCATTTATATCCGTCGGTATACCGTGAACCTGTAGATAGAGGCATAGTATCTACCCAAACTTTAGTCTTTACCATTTTAGTTTCATTCAATAAGCAGTGAGCCTAATATCACATTGATACAAACTGACAGACATACTGTTTTTGGCATGGACTTCAACTTGATTTTCGTTAACATGCCGACGAGGCATACTCGTAAAACGAATCGCCTCAAACAAACGGTTGCCTACGCAAAGACCTATTCTGTATTTCGGAAGAAGAAGAGACTTAATACTTCACAGTTCTAAATTACTTTACTAACTAAAATCCATTACGTTTCCTTAAGTAATAAAACAGCTTATTGTTCAAAGTAATCGATACCTAAAGTATTTTCATCAACAAAACACCACTTTCATCGTGTATAGAAAAAAAATCTTTTCACATCATTTTCAATTCTCACGCTTTCCGATTATCCAATGAAAGAATTCTGGAACTCATTTAATTGAATTTTTTTGCTTTGACAGATATTGATTGTCAGCAGTTTCAATACTTTACTGTTTTATTCTACAAATACTTAAAAGAAGTATTATAAATCACTGAAAGTGAAAATTACCTTTGCTAGCTTTTAAAAGTCCATAAATTATTTAAATGTAATGCTCGTGAACTATGCATTATTACTTTTAAACGTTTATCAAAAATATTTTTTCTTTTGGTTAATATATCGACGCTGGTCTAAAGTTATGTGTACTGTAATTTAGAACTAGTATTTAATTAAGGAGGTATGTTTTTAAGATTATTAGGTTCTAAAAAAATAAAAAATAAAATTAATTATTAGGTTCTAACAACATATTTATTTTAAGAAATACGTGCTAAATACAAATTCAATCGCTATAATATTTAGGATAGTTTTATATTTAGAATTTGAAATATTCAAATAGGTAGATATTTAGATTTCTTCTAGGTCACGTGTTCCATCCTGGGCCATCTCTATGTGGTCAAAGGCGATCCTAATTATATATATATAAAAACAAAACTTTGCATTGCCTATACATAAGTAGGTGACCTTATTCGTGATAAAATCCGGAGTTGGGTCAATGAGTCAGCGGATAACTGTCATTGTGAATTCCCTTTAATTTCGACCCCTTGTCACAGCTGGCTGCAACCACTCAAAATAATTAAAAAATCTCACAGGCTCAACTCGTTACCAATAAAATTGCAAAAATAATGAAGCAAGTCGCTGTTATTTACTGCTACTAGAATGCCAATAAAGAACGCAATTCGCGAACCATGATAAATGTCAGGATATTGTAGTATATTCGCATTATGAACAGATTGGCCGATGTACGTTTATGGCGGTAAACGTACTCGTACATCGTTCAATCTGCTTAATCAAAAAAACATTCCCGTAACTCACAGGTCAAACACCTGGGTTTACATCTCGATTCTACTCTTAGGTGGCGATCTCAGAGCACGAGCACCAACGTCCGTCAGTAGATCACAGGGGCATTATGAGCTACTTACTAACTTAATATTTTTTAACCGGTTAGCATTGAACCGGTTAAAAAATATTGAGCACTAGGCAAAAATATTATGCAGACTCTTCTCTTCTTGTCATTGACTTTGGTCTGGATCTGCTCAATAAACCAGACTAAAATTAATATGAATCTAATTTCAATTAATATGAAGAATGATAAACCTTGTCCACTGGATTAAATCATTTTCTACACAAAATGTTCAAATACCAAACGCCTTCCATCCATAGGATATTAGTATCAGGACTTTGGTATGTATTGAATCGAAGCGTTCGTGGCCCCACTGACTAAGTGTTCTGTAAACGATCAAGCTACTTTCGCTATGGCTGGTCACGGATAGGTGACCACTTTGTGGCATTTAAATTTGCGAGCGTTATCGTGCTTCGGAAGTCACGATAGGTCGCGGTTGCCGTTAACATAGGCCTTACAGGCAGCTTGAAAAATTAGAATAGCTCGCACAACCTGCTTCTGCCTATCTTAACACGGCAATGGGCTCACCACTTATTACTTAGGACAGGACACACACGGTGGAAAGTGGGCATATAATATGCCTCTGCCATCCTTTCAGGGTAAGCAGAGGCATATTTAATATAGGAGAATAAGGCGTGATTGATAAACTATAAGCCGACAAAATCGATTTAAAATTTATTGGTCGGCACTGAGTGAGTTAATTTATTAGTTTGTCTTCCTACAAATCCTTTATTAAAATCGAATCTAAAGAATTTTAATAGTCCAACTAAGGTTTTGTGTGTCACTGTATTTATTTATTTCAAATTATTGTTTTAGTTCATGACTTCTGAATTGTATTAATCGGGTGATTCCTCAAAATGTCTGCTAATGTTTATGTATGCTAATATATATGTGGCAGCGATGTAAATTAACTGATTTGTATTCATATATCGACGATACAGGAAATTTTGTTTTAATAAAATAAAATTATATTACAACCAAGTCACGTAGTTATATGCTTCAAATGAATTTGATATACGATATGATAACATTTTAAAAAAGCCTTGAAAGAAGGTGTTACTTTTTTGTTTAAATTAGTTTTCTGGTTACACTGACCTTTATTTATATTGAGCATTTATTGAACAACAAAAGCGACAGATATACTTTCGGGAATCGAACTCGGGACCTCAGTACGGCAGTCGCATACATTACCACTTATGCCACTGAGGCAGATAATTAAGTTAATATAGAATTCCAAAAAGACACTTAAATTTTATATATCAATTAATTAAATTTATATATCATTAAAGAAATAAAAAAAAAAGTTTAGTAAGGAACAACGCGACAAGGGAACATTGCGGTATGACAAAAGATGTACTGACTAAGATAAAAAAAGGGATGCTTAGATGGTTCGGGCACGTGGAGAGGATGGATGTAAATAGACTGACGAAGCAGATTTATGTGGCGAGACGGAATGGGCAAACTCTACCAGTTTGCCCATTCACTCGACCTCCGCGTACAATATGTCAATCAAATTGAAGACATTTTGGAAAAGGCCAGGTCAAAGTATCTTTGACCGGTGAGCGTGTTTGAAAACACTCATGAAAGTAGAAAAAACGAAAGTGGTATGTCACGATCGTAAGTGGAAAGCCATAGTCTCTGCCTACCCCGATGGGAAACAAACGTGATAATATGCATATAGTTATGTATGTATGTAAAATTTAGTAGATGTATGATAAACTAATAAATATTTCTAGGTCTAAATTTTAAGTTTTTATTTTCAAATTTCTAATAAGTTTTGCACAGAACCATAAAGAAAATTACATGGCATCCTGCGCCAAGTAAGCTCCAACTTAGTTCACCGCGCAGCAAATTTAGTATTTTCTATAATCATAAAAATAGCGTGTGCCTTCTCTCGTGGGCACTTAGCATACCAAATAGGTAACAAATTTACAAACTTAACTAATTAGATGAACGTAAGACTGTTTATTATGGGCATCGTAAACTTGTAACTTCTAAAGTTCAAACGAACGTAATTAGATACTGTTTATCTAAACCATTTAAAAAGTTTTTTCCAGAGAACAGTGGTTATTTAAAATTGAGATTTATGTTAAAGATTGAAATTAAATTTTAACCAGAAAACAAATAAGTATATTAGATTTAGTATGCTCTTCTTGGAAACATACAAAGTTTTTACGTAACACTAGTTTATGCCCGCGACTAAACCCACGTGGCGAAGTTTTTCCGTACCCGTTTTACATATAAACTAGATATTGGGATAAATATAAAAATTGCGACGGTGTCGTGGGACACCAGGTAGGAACGAAGTTCGTTCGGCTAATGTAGAATCGACACAATTTGCAAAAAAAAAATCGTGCTCAATTTTATGTAGGTTTTCTTGATTTTTCTTTTAAATTTTTCTGATTAGTTTTTATTTAAGTACAGGAAAGATTTAGAAAATTCAGTATTTTAGGAAATAATAAATTAAAATAAAAATAAATAAAATAAATATCCATCACGCCTTATCCCCGAAGGGGTGGCAGAGGCATATTATATGCCCACTTTTCACCGTGTGGATTTCTGTCCCACGTAATAGGTGGTGAGCCCATTGCCGTGTTGAAATAGACAGACGCAGGTTGTGGCTACCTGCTGTTGAAATTTTTCATGCCGCCCATAAGGCATTCAACCAGGCTTAACGACTGCCATTTTACTGGCAACCGGGACCAACGGCTTAACGTGCCTTCCGAAGCACGGAAACGCTCGCAAATGTAAATGCCACAAAGTGGTCACCCATCCGAGGACCAGCCATAGTGAAAGTTGCGTAACTCAGTGATCGTTTACAGAACACTGAGACCGCGGGGCCACGAGCGCTTCAATAATAAATTAGGTACGTAAAATTAAAAAAGAAATCGTAATTCAAATTATCAAATAAAATAACAAAATACGTTTCTTTATTTTTGTTTGACAACATAAAATTACATAGAAATAGAAATAATTACAAAATAATCATACAAAATGTCACCGTTTGTACTAGGATTCGAACTCGGGCCTCTTGCGTCACAGCCGAGCAGCATGCCACCCAAACCACACAGCTACGTTACTGCAATCTCCAAATTAGTGTTCACTTCACTGAGGTAAATAGACAGTTTGAAAATCGACACAATTTGCAAAACAAACGACTGTCGCGCCTGCGCACGTCTCATTTAACGCTTTTATTCCACGGACTTTTTCTTACGGTCTTATCTTAAGGTTTTACTATCACATTTTTTTCAGTTCGGTCGCGCAGCAAAATCCCTATCTCCTCCAAGCCTGCCGTAAGGAACTTCGTTCCAAAAATTGGATAGGCATAAATCCAAGGTGATAGCTATTTTGCTATTTTGCGAATTACCAAATTGTTTCAGGCCAAGAGTGAAATTAAGACTTACAGATATCCAAAGATCTTCACAAACTTTCACATTTATAATAATACTAGCTCCTTAAATTCTTGTCCAATAAAAGCTCAACGCATACTTGGGGGCAGCGTGGATCAGTGTAGTGTCCTAATTAGCTTTAATTACGTAAACCCCGACGATATCATTAAAGTATTCAAGTCGCTTAGCTCAAAAAAGACAGCTGACTTCTAGGGTATTTCTGTATGTATATGGGGTATTCTGTGTCTAATTGACTTGGAGTTCCTGTATTACTCTCGACCAAACTTTTACTCATAACTATTACTAAAAATTGGGTAACATAAATAGCACTAAGCTCAGTAATAATAAAGTACACACCCTCCATCCGTCAATCGCAACGCACAACAGTCAAGATTATTTCAACTATTTATAACGAGGAATGATTAATTCAACACCTTACATAATAGAATAGGAAACGTTACAAAATTCTGCACAGTTATCGTGTTAAAGAAAATTGCCACATAAATAAATATCCATCACGCCTTATCCCCGAAGGGGTGGCAGAGGCATATTATATGCCCACTTTTCACCGTGTGGATTCCTGTCCCACGTAATAGGTGGTGAGCCCATTGCCGTGTTGAAATAGACAGACGCAGGTTGTGGCTACCTGCTGTTGAACTTTTTCAAGCCGCCCATAAGGCCTTCAACCAGGCTTAACGACTGCCATTTTACTGGCAACCGGGACCAACGGCTTAACGTGCCTTCCGAAGCACGGAAACGCTCGCAAATGTAAATGCCACAAAGTGGTCACCCATCCGAGGACCAGCCATAGTGAAAGTTGCGTAACTCAGTGATCGTTTACAGAACACTGAGACCGCGGGGCCACGAGCGCTTCATTACTAGTATTGCCACATACATTTTCATATATATATTTAATAGTTATATATCATATATATATATATATATATAATAATAGGTCTATAAGTACCTGTAAATGGAACATACATTAGCAAAATAAAAAATACCACAAACAAAGTTCATCACTTGCTGTTTGACTATGGGTAAAGAACTGACAAGCCTTGATTGCAACGAAGTTTGCAAATTGTTTGTTGATTCAGCGTAAAGTTATTAACCCGGGGTACACTAACGTAAATCTCACCCAGTGAAATATTAACCATCCAAGTTCGTGTGCACTACAATGTTATTGATCACTTTTGTAATTATATTGTTTTACATAATTTACAGTATATGAGACTTTTGTAGTATGGTGCGATTGTAATCAACTATAATGTAGCAACTGAATAATCAAAACTGAATCTTTTGAAAAGAGGCCTGAGTTACAAAAACTATCTATCTATCTTCACGCTGTATCCCTGACGGGGTAGTCAGAGAGGACAGATCGCCAGGCTTCGCGATCCATGCATACTTCTTTCGCTTCGTCGAGATTCATCAATCGCTTCATACACGCACGTCTGGGTATCCGAGTACTTTTGACCTTTCCGTTTTTGAGCAATCTGCTCACGTGGTCTTCATATGTAAGTCTCGGCCTACCCTGACTCCTTCTACCCTCTACTTTTGAACAATATATATTCTTCGTCAATCGTTTCTCACTCATTCGTTGGACGTGTCCAAACCAACGGAGCACGCCCTTTTCCAGCTTAACGCTGACACTTTCATTCAAACCTGCCATATTGCGTATCACTTCGTTGCGTATTCGGTCGGCCAAGGTAACGCCGCACAATTTTCGAAGTGATCGCATCTCCACAGCATTCAATTTACTTTCATGTATCTGCTGACATACCCAGGTTTCACTACCGTAAAGCAAAGTTGGCACTAGCACTGCGTTATGAATCGCCATTCGTGCTTCTTTTACGATGCTTTGTCGCTTTACTAACTGGGACAAAGCACCGTTAACTTTGTTTCCGGCAGCTACTCGCCGTTCTACATCCGAATCACATCTTCCATCCGCGTTAAACATACTTCCTAAATACACAATTTCATTCACTTGCTCTAGACGTTCCTGGTTTACCCTAATCTCGCATTTAGTTCTAACGTCATCTCTTTCAAATACTAGAACCTTAGTTTTACTTGCATTCATGCGGAGACCCTTACTTTCACACCCCTCTTTCATATTAGTGACTAATGCCTGTAGGTCGGCTTCTGATGAGGCCATGAGCACCGCATCATCAGCGTACAGCAGACAGTTTACTGTAAAGTCACCCAAATTTACACCCATATTAAAATCTTTCAACTTCTGCAGGCAACTGTCCAGATACACTATAAACAGCCAGGCGGACATGACACATCCCTGTTTGACGCCTGTACAGACATCAAAAAGAGGTGACACATCCCCCCCTACTCGCACGCAAGCCTTACAGTCCCTATAAAGCGACTGTATTGCCCGCAGTAGCGAGCCGTCCACACCATATCCTGGCAGCAAGTCCACAGCGTTTCTCTCACAACGTTATCAAATGCTTTCTCTAGATCCACAAAAGCGCAGAAAACCTTCTGGCTAAGAGCCAGAAACTTTTCCGCGATCATGCGGAGAGAAAACACTTGATCCATGCAACCTCTTCCACGTCGGAATCCGCATTGAGCCTCCCATAAATACCTTTCAGACTTTTCTTGCATTCGTGCCGTTATAACCTTTGCATACACCTTACTAGCTAAGCTGACCAAGCTGATCGCCCTGTAGCTGGAGCAGTTTAGGCGCGAGCCTTTCCCTTTGTAAATAGGTACTACTACTGCTACTCGCCAGTCATCTGGGACCTCACCCGTCCGCCAGCACAAGTTGCATAACAGACATAGTGTGTCCCAGACACGCGACCCACCGTACTTGATCATCTCAGCAGTAACTCTTTTCCCGCAGCCTTACCACATTTCATACTTCTTATCGCTTGTTCTATTTCTTTCATACTAATGACTTCAATGACATCGGGATCCGGAGCATCGAAGTGAGCTCCACTTCCCGATGTGGCATCTCTGTCTTTTCTTGCATACATCTTTCCATAATATTCACTCCATCTCTGCAGGAAGTCACTTTGGTCTGTTAGGACGTCATTGTTAACACTAAGCACTTTATTCATACTGCAGATTGCCGAACAACTCCGGGTCTTGCCTACCTCTTTCCAGAAGAGCTTGGCATTATCCCGGAAATTGGACGACAACCTTTCATCCGCTTTCATTCTGCACCTTTCACGAGCTTCTTCTATCAGTGCCTTCGTGTTAACTTTCTGCAGCTTGTATCTCTCTTTCATATTAAAATCATTCCGGGAGGCTAAGTAGTCTAACCATGCTTTCTTCTTCATTCGAACTGCTTCTTTCACTTCCTCATTCCACCATGCGTCACGCTTATTACTATTGCCTCTTTTCGTTTCTCCACACACTTCCACAGCGGCATTTATCATACTGTCCCTAAGGTTCTGCCATACACTTTCCACATTCTCACTGCTTACATTGACGTCGCCAAGCTTTTCGGCTACCCTTTCATTATATTTATCCCTAATGGATGCATCCTGCAGCTTCCAGCTTTTGATGCTAATAGTCGGCCCAGGTTCAGGACACTCGGTACGATGACGCCAACCCGCGAACAGACCCCTAATCCTAGTTATGACTAGGTAGTGGTCTGATCCCAGCTCAGCGCCTCGATAAACCCTCGTGTCCATCACCTGTTTACGGAGCCGACTATCCATTAGGAATAGATCTATCATGCTTCTCTTTGACTTACATCTCCTCGTATACATATGAATTTATTTGTGGTTGAACATTGTGTTCGCCACAAACAAATCCTTTTCCTTACAAAATGCCAGTATTAGCTTGCCAGCGTCGTTCACCCTTTTATCCCCATACTTCCCGAGGACCGACTCAAAACCATCGCGAGCGGTACCCACCCATCCATTCAAGTCTCCACATACTATAAGTCTTTCATTTCCTTCTATCACATTTAGAGCTTCTCTCATACTCTCCCAGAAGTCCTCTAGCTCACTCGCGTTCGACGAAGATACTGGCGCGTAAGCAGCTACCAGGAAAATCTTCGTCAAACCAAGTTTTACACGGATCCAGAGGATTCTAGGACCTACCAGTTTGTACTCATACATACCGGAGGCCAATCGCGAGGACAGCAAAATTCCAACCCCCCGACTGCCATGCTCGCTCTCTGGTACTCCAGACCAAAGCGCGAGCATCCCACCCGTGAGCTCCAAGACTTCGCTGCCCTTACGCTTGGTCTCTGTCAAGCACACTGCATCTAACTTTCTCTCATTCATAACATCCATCAACTCATTCATCTTATCTGTCATTCCTCCCCTAACATTCCACGCAGCTACCCTGCACTCCATCCTTCACTTCCCGCCGTGTCGGGCCGCGCGTGTTGGGTGGCGGTCCCCTACGCCGCTTTGGCACACACTTTTCGCACCAGCGGGGACGAACTGGTGCGCGTCGCTTCGGGGGCACGCCCTAGCAGTAATCGCCCTGGTGGCACTCGTGTTGGAGTAGAATTGCAGCCGTAGCTGGCAGGGATGGCGACGTGCACGCTTCTACTCTTCATCCCCAAACAAAAACTCCTACTTACCAAATCAAATAAAAAAGGAAAGTTTGAATCTTATTTTTCTAAATTTTCATGCTTTGTTTACAACCTGTGCAAATTTTGTTATTCGTGATGGTGATTATATTTTTAAGTATAGTATATTTTTCTAAAATTCAGATCATAAGTTAATGAATTTTTGTGTGCCATTATGCTTTAGGAAACCAATACACCTGATTGCTAATACGTTTGAATTTTATCTATTACTAAGGTTACGGCTTACTGTTTGGAAGTAACTTACAAAGGACAACTTATTCATTCAACAATGACAAACAAGTATAACTATGATAATTTATTGTCATAAATAAAAAACAAAGCTAACTATACAAAGTAACTAGCATAGCGTATGCTAGGTAAATAACAGTCTTCTTTTATGCTTACGTTCTCGTTTTTATATTAAATTTGCTTTGCCTGGAGGCATTATTATAATTTAACCCAGGTACATAACATACGGGAGTAGGTAATGTAATTGGATCTGTACATACGTCAAGTGAGCGATATGATGTTTTAGATAAGTCTGCTTTTAACATTTCCAAATAGTCTGAGCCATTTCTTTTCTAATGTTTGTCTACAACTCAAAAATGAATTTAAATATTAATATGTTGCGTTTTTAGCCTGAATTACATTTCTCTGCGTCACGAATGAGGGTCATTGAAATAATGGCTCAGACACCCTTAAAGGAGTTTAAGGGCAGCACCTACTTCAAGCGTAAAAATGTATCCAAATAAAACATAAGTTAATAAATAAATAATTTAACATATTGATAACTAACCCAAACTAAGCCATAATCTTGTTCTTTGGGACTTTGACAAGTTTTGACAACTGAAAAACACTTCTATATATTTCTAAATGCATACTTATTCTATTCTATTTTTGTTATGGCAAACTATGGCCGGTGTAAATGCATATTTTTTAAGTGTAGGAAACTTCTAAACGTCAAGATGACACAATGGATGGATGGATGACACAATTTTTATTCCGATACAGGTCATAACCCGAGACTTCAGCGCGGTCGCTGTTAGTAATAGTCGAACATTACCACTTACACTTGACATTATTTTTATGCAACAAACAATGCTGTATTTGCTGTGAATTCATGTATCGCTATCGTTTATTATATGGATGAACTAGTTGACGCCTGTGGCTCCGAATGCGATATGTAAGCTATATTATTGTAAAGTTTCATCAAAATCTATTCAGTATTACAAACTTTCGCGTATGTAATATTAGTAGGATATTATTTCTTTTTAGGTACAACAAACGAGCTTCAGGTAATACTGTAGTCTACTCGTTCCTTAATTTTTTTATGATACTGATGTGGCAGCCAAAAATACGGCTCACCTGATTGAAAATGGTTCCATAATATAAAGAGAATAGCCTATCAAATTCGGCAACGCAATACTTTTGTATTTACTATCGGCTTTAAAAATAAATTCTTTGATTTACTTCGGAACTTGTTCATCAATCTTTTTTCGTTTTATTTTAGTACGTTTTTCTACCTTACGATTTAAACGTGGCGGAATTGTTTCGGGTTAATATAAGATTAAAAGGATATAAAGGAGCTCGGTAAGTTAACTCGCCTGAGGTGAAACAACGCTGTGATTAACTGAACCGACCTATTTCGCTACTAATTATATATGGATGAGTTAAACTGCATGTTTTTTAAACATTTAATTTGATAATCTATATTTACTTATTGTAATAAATACTTGTAAGGCAAAGTATACTTATACTTGTTCTTGTGGTAAAACTGCGGGAAAAGACAGAGTTACTGCTGAGATGGTCAAGTACGGCGGGTCGCGTGTCTGGGACACACTATATCTGTTATGCAACTTGTGCTGGCGGACGGGTGAGGTCCCAGATGACTAGCGAGTAGCAGTTGTAGTACCTATTTACAAAGGCAAAGGCTCGCGCCTAAACTGCTCCAGCTACAGGGCGATCAGCTTGGTCAGCTTAGCTAGTAAAGTGTATGCAAAGGTTATAACGGCACGAATGCAAGGAAAGTCTGAAAGGTATTTATGGGAGTTTCAATGCGGATTCCGACGTGGAAGAGGTTGCATGGATCAAGTGTTTTCTCTCCGCATGATCGCGGAAAAGTTTCTGGCTGTTAGCCAGAAGGTTTTCTGATATTTGATAACGTTGTGAGAGAAACGCTGTGGGACTTGCTGCCCGGATATGGTGTGGACGGCTCGCTACTGCGGGCAATACAGTCGCTTTATAGGGATGGTAGGCCTGCGTGCGAGTAGGGGGGGGATGTGTCACCTCTTTTTGATGTCTGTATAGGCGTCAAACAGGGATGTGTCATGTCCTCCTGGCTGTTCATAGTGTATCTGGACAGTTGCCTGCAGAAGTTGAAAGATTTTAATATGGGTGTGAATTTGGGTGACTTTACAGTACACTGTCTGCTGTGCGCTGATGATGCGGTGCTCATGGCCTCATCAGGAGCCGACCTTCAGGCATTAGTCACTAATATGAAAGAGGAGTGTGAAAGTAAGGGTCTTCGCTTGAATGCAAGTATAACTAAGGTTCTAGTATTTGAAAGAGGTGACGTAAGAACTAAATGCGAGATTAGGGTAAACCAGGAACGTCTAGAGCAAGTGAATGAAATTGTGTATTTAGGAAGTATGTTTAGCGCGGATGGAAGATGTGATTTGGATGTAGAACGGCGAGTAGCTGCCGGAAACAAAGTTAACGGTGCTTTGTCCCAGTTAGTAAAGCGACAAAGCATCGTAAAAGAAGCACGAATGGCGATTCATAACGCAGTGCTAGTGCCAACTTTGCTTTACGGGAGTGAAACCTGGGTATGTCAGCAGATGCATGAAAGTAAATTGAATGCTGTGGAGATGCGATCACTTCGAAAGTTGTGCGGCGTTACCTTGGCCGACCGAATACGTAACGAAGTGATACGCAATATGGCAGGTTTGAATGAAAGTATCAGCGTTAAGCTGGAAAAGGGCGTGCTCCGTTGGTTTGGACACGTCCAACGAATGAGTGAGGAACGATTGACGAAGAATATATATTGTTCAAAAGTAGAGGGTAGAAGGAGTCAGGGAAGGCCGAGACTTACATATGAAGACCACGTGAGCAGATTGCTCAAAAACGGAAAGGTCAAAAGTACTCGGATACCCAGACGTGCGTGTATGAAGCTATTGATGAATCTCGAAGAAGCGAAAGAAGTATGCATGGATCGCGAAGCCTGGCGATCTGTCCTCTCTGACTACCCCGTCAGGGATACAGCGTGAAGATAGTTTTAGTTAGTAATAAATACTTGCATCAAGATTTTTTACACAAAAGTTACACAAGAAGTTTTTAAATATTTTGTGTCTATAAAATTGATATTTTTATTTCTCGTCTTTAGCTTTTACTATCCCCACGTTGTACAAAGATTTTCCCCAACTCTTTCCTTGTCTAGTGCCACATTGCCACATCGTCCCGTGGACAAATCTTGATACTGTTTGGATACCAACAAACGGATGACGTTGCCTAAAATTGGCTGAACCAATGCAACGTATTTTTTTTAGAATTATTAATACATACTTAGGTACTTTAAGATTGAGTTTCTTTTATTATTATAGACTTTTTAAAAAGAACTTAATTTCGCTGTCGGGGATATAAAAAAAATGTCTTAAGATTTCAATTATTTGGTGTTTAAATACACCAAATAATTGAAATCTGGTGGTGAAACGGATAAACGCGGTCAAGGAAAGGTTGCAGGCGAATCAGATTTATTAAGTCACGTAACCACAGTACAAACTCACTTTCGTCACGTAGCTTCTCTAATCTGCTATCAAACTAACTTTTTTATTACTTGGTAACTACTAAACAACATACGGGGAAAATTTGTTCCACGTTCTTATTACTGGATTTGTGAGCGGAATAATAAAGAAATGCAACTTTTTATGTTTATGTTTCAGGCACTTTTATGTTACTATCAGTACTCTAAGAAATAAAATCACTTTAGACAAATGTTTTAGAAATATTAAAGTTTCAAATATAAATATATTAAAAGTCCTCTTCAATTCATTGTAGATTAACTCTAATGACTGTTGAAAGTAGGGAGAAAAACACATGATTGAAAGTAATAACGATTTCCATTTCAATCATGATAGAAATTTGACAAATCGGATCATGACAGCGGACGCGAAAAAGTAATCAAAGTTATTATTCTTCCCTTCATTGGCGGTGACGTTACTTAGAAATCAAAAATTTGAATTTATGTTTATTTTGCCTTATTTTTTTTTTATTTAATGCCTGTACAATCAGCAGTAAAGGTTGCCGTATGCATTTCATGATACTTAGCGATACATAGATATGTCAAGGTAGGTGCTTAAACAGAGTTGTGAGAGTGGTAATATATATCAGGTCGTAATCTTCAACAATTTTATGGTCAAGATGCCATAAAAAAACTTCAGCAACAATCTCGAACTGAGTCGGAAAGTATTTCCCATACGAGTACATTCCGACGCGTTTCGATCCGAGAGTGCCAACTAGTTATAAAATAATGTAATTAAAAAAGCGGCCAAGTGCAAGTCGGACTCGCCCATGAAGGGTTCCGTGGCAGCAAGTAATTGAATGAAAGGTAAATTGCGGTTTACAATTTATGCCGTACTAAAAAAAAACTACTTACTAGATCTCGTTCAAACCAATTTTCCGTAGAAGTTTGCATGGTAATGTACATCATTTTTTTTTTAGTTTTATCATTCTCTTACATTAGAAGTTAGAGGGGGGTCACATTTTACTACTTTGGAAGTGTCTCTCGCGCAAACTAAAACATGATATTAGAAACCTCAATATAACCATGTTTTCAGACCTATCCACGTATAGGTTTGATGAATTTTTTTTTTTAAATTTCAGTTCTAAGTATGGGGAACCGCCAAAATTTATTTTTATTTGTCCATTTCTGTATGAAAATCTTAATGCGGTTCACAGAATACATCTACTTACCAAGTTTCAATGGTATAGTTCTTATAGTTTCAGGGAAAAGTAATAATAATAACTTTAAAAGTGGCTGTGACATACGGACGGACTGACAGACAGACAGACATGACGAATCCATAATAGTTCCTTTTTTTTTTGCCATTTAGCTACGGAACCCTAAAAAGCACCAATAATAGAATGTCAAAGCGCCGGGTGTATGCATGATAATATCAAATTGCAAACTTGAACAATAGTGAGCAATATGAGCACCTCCTTCGCCTCTATGTATGTAGATAATATTATAATAGTCCAATTGTTAAAATATTAACAGAGCAATAGCTGTGTGAATTTCAATCTTGAAAATTTGATAAACGCAAACCATTGGTATTTTATATATAGTATGAAACTCTTTGATACACAATCGATTGAGTTCGTCTCATGAATAAAATTATATAACTCCTAGAAATATTCAGCATTATCCGTCGCCAGTGTAGGGGTTGATATTGCTCTATAGGGTGTAGTTACTTTCATTTTAACTTTCACAACGATGTGAAAATATTTCTCGGGGCGTTTATTGCTAGCAAGAGAGTTGGTGAGGTGCGGACTGGAAGCTTTAATATAGTTATTCAGTTTAGTTATTATAACTGACAGAGCCTTTGGTGATAATTTTATGGAATCTACATAAATTATAAGGTGCTTATGGTACATTTAAATAGAAAAAAATCCTTTGATAGTTACAAGTATTCAAAAGTATTTTACATATTTTACTTCAAAAATAATAGAATTAAAGTACATTATTATTCATACAATTTCATAAAATTATTCTTTTGTCAAATTTTCCACTCTATTAATTAGTTATCTCCATGTCATAAACTTTAATAGTGAACTGAGATTGGGATAAAAAAACGCATGGATGTAGTTACAAATGCAATAAAACCAAAATTTAATCGATGATATACTTGTAATAAAATCATTTACTTTAATTATTTATCACAATAAAATGATAATAGAAGTTGCTCGTAATGTAATAGTAGAGTTATGGTCTCAGATTAAATAATAATATAGTATACTAGCTTGTTAAACATGGACGGTAAAATTGAAAGATTTTTTAGTGAAGACACCCAAAGATTAAAGATGCTCCCTGGATTTTAGTTATCTGGTGTTCACTTTTATTTGGCTAAGGTATGAAAGCTGCTCTAGCTTTCATATAGTTTTCGGCACTGTTAGTAGCGACTGCCGTCTTATCTCCCAACTCCGTAAGGACGCTTGCGTCGTTGCCTCGTCCCTAAGTCAGCAGGTGCACCTTTTGTTCTCCACTCCGGAGATCTTGGTGGGGCTTTTTACACCCAAATGTTCTCTTATAAAGTTCTATCTTTTGTAATATATCTTATTAAATATATTATGAAATGTAATTTAATTTAGATTAATATAATTTAATGTACTTTAATTTGGAAATTAATTTAAATTGATTTAATTGAATAATTAATTAAATCGATTTGGTTTGATGTGATTCAGTTTAAATACAAATGTATTTTATAAATACAATATATCTTTTATGTATTGCAAGTAGGTACCTTTGGTCCTATGTAACTAGCTTACATAGGACTTCCCACTGTAACAAGACACATATGTCTAATGTACCTAATTATAATCTTATTTATTTATTGTAATTTATTGATTTGGGTGATGATACCTGAAATAAATTAATTTATTATTATTTGTTTATTTATATTATTTTTAGAACAAAATGTATCAGTTATCCTAATATTCTCTTTAAGAAGTGTAAAGTTTTAAGAATTTTCTTTTCAATACTCGCTAGATATAAACTGATTAAATCGCGGTACCATAATTTTAGAAAAATGAGCACTGAAAACTTTTATGGCCTTAAAAGCTTTTAACGTTAGATGGCGTATCGAGAATGCTATAACTTTAAATTTTGATAAGTGTTGGAACCACGCTGTTATATAAGTATACAACACGCTGTGTATAAAGGCTTGTTAGAAAGTACCTATACCTAATTTTTGTCTATACTAATTATGACCGTAATATCACGAAAAAATAGGTACTGATGTAGGGCTCAATGCCATTAGAAATTATATTTTAACGTCGCCTATTTAGGCATTCTTGGCAAGTACTATAATATTGACGACTGACGTTGAATCAATCAGAAATAAAAAAAATACGGGTTGCACTCCGGGAGTGCCGGCAGAAGTTACAACTAAATTTACTAATCTAGACGCGTTCGCGGTTTTCACTTCATAAATTGACTGGGATTGACGTTATTGATGATGATGAAAAATTACTACTTTTAAACCCAATTGCTTTAAGAAAAAGAGAAAAAGAAATCCGAAAAGAATTACAAAAAGAGTCACTTCCGGATTTCAACCTGCGACCTATGGATTCCGATTTATAACCATTTACAGTCCACCGCACTACTAACTGAGCTATCGAAGGTTGACTGAGTTCGAAATTATCAATCCAATACTTGAAAACTCGGTAACGGTGTCGCGAGTCCAGAGATTTAGGTCCGTATTCCAGAACGTTTCTCAATACTCAATCAACGCTTGAGGCTAGATTTTGCCTTATAAAAACTACTCTCAAGCGTCGATCCAGTCTTGAGAAATGTTCTGGAATACGGCCCTTAATCTCACCTAAAAATATACGTCCTGTGCTTTATCAAGTTTACACTTTAAATAACAGTTGTAATCGTAGTAAGGCACGTGTTCTAACTAACTAACTATCTTCACGCTGTATCCCTGACGGGGTAGTCAGAGAGGACAGATCGCCAGGCTTCGCGATCCATGCATACTTCTTTCGCTTCTTCGAGATTCATCAATCGCTTCATACACGCACGTCTGGGTATGCGAATACTTTTGACCTTTCCGTTTTTGAGCAATCTGCTCACGTGGTCTTCATATGTAAGTCTCAGCCTACCCTGACTCCTTTTACCCTCTACTTTTGAGCAATATATATTCTTCGTCAATCGTTCCTCACTCATTCATTGGACGTGTCCAAACCAACGGAGTACGCCCTTTTCCAGCTTAACGCTGACACTTTCATTCAAACCTGCCATATTGCGTATCTCTTCGTTACGTATTCGGTCGGCCAAGGTAACGCCGCACAAATTTCGAAGTGATCGCATCTCCACAGCATTCAATTTACTTTCATGCATCTGCTGACATACCCAGGCTTCACTACCGTAAAGCAAAGTTGGCACTAGCACTGCGTTATGAATCGCCATTCGTGCTTCTTTTACGATGCTTTGTCGCTTTACTAACTGGGACAAAGCACCGTTAACTTTGTTTCCAGCAGCTACTCGCCGTTCTACATCCGAATCACATCTTCCATCCGCGCTAAACATACTTCCTAAATACACAATTTCATTCACTTGCTCTAGACGTTCCTGGTTTACTCTAATCTCGCATTTAGTTCTTACGTCACCTCTTTCAAATACTAGAACCTTAGTTTTACTTGCATTCAAGCGAAGACCCTTACTTTCACACTCCTCTTTCATATTAGTGACTAATGCCTGAAGGTCGGCTTCTGATGAGGCCATGAGCACCGCATCATCAGCGTACAGCAGACAGTTTACTGTAAAGTCACCCAAAGTCACACCCATATTAAAATCAAACTTCAACTTCTGTAGGCAGCTGTCCAGATACACTATGAACAGCCAGACGGACATGACACATCCCTGCTTGATACCTGTACAGACATCAAAAAGAGGTGACACATCCCCCCCTACTCGCACGCAAGCCTTACAGTTCCTATAAAGCGACTGTATTGCCCGCAGTAGCGAGCCGTCCACACCATATCCGGGCAGCAAGTCCCACAGCGTTTCTCTCACAACGTTATCAAATGCTTTCTCTAAATCCACAAAAGTGCAGAAAACCTTCTGGCTAACAGCCAGAAACTTTTGCGCGATAATGCGGAGAGAAAACACTTGATCCATGCAACCTCTTCCACGTCGGAATCCGCATTGAGCCTCCCATGAATACCTTTCAGACTTTTCTTGTATTCGTGCCGTTATAACCTTTGCATACACCTTACTAGCTAAGCTGACCAAGCTGATCGCCCTGTAGCTGGAGCAGTTTAGGCGCAAGCCTATCCCTTTGTAAATAGGTACTACAACTGCTACTCGCCAGTCATCCGGGACCTCACCCGTCCGCCAGCACAAGTTGCATAACAGACAAAGTGCGTCCCACCGTACTTGATCATCTCAGCAGTAACTCTGTCTTTTCCCGCAGCCTTACCACATTTCATACTTCTTATCGCTTGTTCTATTTCTTTCATACTAATGACTTCAATGACATCGGGATCCGGAGCATCGAAGTGAGCTCCACTTCCCAATGTGGCATCTCTGTCTTTTCTTGCATACATCTTTCCATAATATTCACTCTATCTCTGCAGGACGTCAGTTTGGTCTATTAGGACGTCATTGTTAACACTAAACACATTATTCATACTGCAGATTGCCGAACAACTCCGGGTCTTACCTACCTCTTTCCAGAAGAGCTTGGCATTATCCCGGAAATTGGACGACAACCTTTCATCCGCTTTCATTCTGCACCTTTCACGAGCTTCTTCTATCAGTGCCTTTGTGTTAACTTTCTGCAGCTTTCTTTATCTCTCTTTCATATTATAATCATTTCGCGAGGCTAAGTAGTCTAGCCATGCTTTCTTCTTCATTCGAACTGCTTCTTTCACTTCCTCATTCCACCATGCATCACGCTTATTACTACTGCCTCTTTTCGTTTCTCCACACACTTCCACAGCGGCATTTATCATACTATCCGCCAAGCTTTTCGGCTACCCTTTCATTATATTTATCCCTAATGGATGCATCCTGCAGCTTCCAGCTTTTGATGCTAAAAGTCGTTTCAAGCTCAGGACACTCGGTACGATGATGCCAACCCGCGAACAGACCCCTAATCCTAGTTATGACTAGGTAATAATAATAATAATAAAACCCCTCGAGGACAGTCGTTATCTTTTATAGGATTAACGCAACCTTATGAGGGCATAATAGATTAGCTTTTTGAGTCATCCACTTTCTGATATCAACAAAAAGTGTATCAGAAAGTTATTGAAAAGCTCACATCCGCAGGGCAGCTTGTGGCGAGCTGAATGTGCGTGGCTAGACATCGGTCCCGATTCCTCAGAGTTTTGTTGCCCTTCTGCACCGGTTAGGATTTATTGGCCTAACGGGAGAGCAGTGAGAGTGCTTCTCCCGGGAGTGCAGCAAATCTCAACTCTGGCTTGCCTTGATTGGCCGGTCTGAGGGAGGGAGCCAGAGCTATATACTCGGGGGTGGAAGTGTCATTTTCAAGGGCATAACTACGGGGAAGCCCGCTCCGGGCCTGTCCCGCGAAGGTGAAACCGGCGCCACACCGCTCGACACCCCAAGCCGCTCACACCGGTGTTGCCCTCTGTCGCCTTACAGGCTTATCATGCCTATGGTGATTGTGTAGGGGGCCCATCTAGTGAGTTGGCGAGTCACCGTCTGCCAATAGTTTAATAATAATATATTAAAAAGGCAGACGCCGTTTTCATCAATAGCTTAAATCACCCAATCCATTTAACACCCAACCCAATAGCCCATTTCATAGTTAGCACATTTCACAATAGTTTAACTCCCATTGGAGGTGATCCATTACCGTTCTTCTACATAAGGCGGGCGTGGACTATCTGCAGTGAGGGTCCCATTCCCTATTAGATTAAAATTATCAAAGGGCCTCTGCGTGTTGGACCTATGTCTCCATGTAAGCCTACCAAAAGCCCGGGTATCTTCAAGAAAAAAAAAAGAAGATGCCCGAGAAAAGACGAGACATAATAATAATAATATGTATTTATTCGGTGCAAAAAAATAAAATACAAACAAAAAAAGCAAAAAGAAAACAAAGTAGTAAAGATGAAACATAAAATAAAAAACTTTAACTGAATTCTTATATAAATAAAACATTTATCTTGCACCAAATGGGCGTCCAGTTCAGCATATGTCAGGAAGTGTCCTGTTAGGGCCTGACGCTGGTTTTCAACTGGACCCCTATACAGTTGAGACCGATGATGCTGTGCTGAGCGCTCTTCGTCTATGTACATTTTAAGCATGCACACTTAGATAAAAACTATATATAACATAGGTATCATACATACACATACACAAATCTACACATACATAGGCTGATACATAAATAATTATGATACACATACATCATACACATATAAACACGGCAATGGGCTTACCACCTATTTCGTAGGCAAGGAATACACATGGTGAAAAGTGGGCATATAGTATGCCTCTGCCACCCCTTCGGGGATAAGTCGTGATAGATAAATATATCATACACATATACTAAATACCATACTACCTGAACAAACAAATAGAACAATCTAACGCCTAAGTGAAGAACAAATGGGGCTTGCGTCTGCATCAAATCAGAGACAGATTCGTATTTACATTATCCAACCTCCGTTGCGCCTCCAGAAGATATAGTCGGAGACGTTTTCTAAAAGTGGTTAAGAAATTAAAAGACTGCAAAGGTGGAGGGATGTTGTTCCAAATTTTGGTGGCTGAATAACGGAAACTGCCTCTGAATGACGCAGAACTATGCCGCTGCATCGACAGCTGCCTTGGCAAAGTCTTCTATCACCCGCTCTCCTACTGCCGACCCAAGCGAGCTTAGCATGTAGGTACTGAGGCTCAGCAGATCTAATGACACCGAAAAGAAGACAAGTCAAGTGCATCTTTCGCCCAAGTTTCATTTTGAGCATGGAGTGTTCACTAAGATACGGCGTGACGTGCCCTCTACTCGGTATCCTGAAACAGAACCTCGCACAAGCGTTTTGCACCCTTTGTAGGAGCCGCTCTGTTCGTGCCAGCAGACGCGGACCATAAACGACGTCTGCGTAATTGAACTGACTCAGCTATATGTTGTTCGTACCTCAGGCTTGGATCCACATATAGACCCAAATTACGTGCACCATAAACCCGACCAATAGGACTCCTAATAAAGTAATATTAAGGGAATCCGGTACCTTCTTGATCTGGCCCCTGGTACCGAACACCATATACTTAGTTTTAAGAGGGTTAAGATGTAGACAATTACTTGCTGACCATTCTACTATTGCGCTAAGGTCTTCAGCAAGTCCAGCAACAGCTGCTTGATAATGTTCCGGTTTGAATGACAGGTACAACTGCACATCATCCGCATAAATGTGATACTGCGAGTTTTTGAGACAGGCCACCAAATCTGAACAATACAAAATAAATAGGATCGGTCCCAATATTGATCCCTGGGACACGCCTCTTCGAACCGAAGTAAGGAGTGAAGTTGTACATGAGCCATCGCTCATATTCAGTTCCACCTGCTGCCGACTGTTATGTAGGTAACTATGAAACCATAAAAGACTTTTATGGTCCATTCCATAATAGCTGAGCTTCGACAGCAACAAGTCCGTGTTTATGCCATTAAATGCGCGACTAAAATCTAGCAGTACCAACAGTGTGCACATACCCCTGTCCTGGGCAGTCAATATATTGTCTGTGACATCTAAAAGTGCAGTAGCTGTACTGCGCCCCTTTCGAAAGCCAGACTGGAAGTCAGATAATATACTATTACTCTCAATATATTCTGTGAGTTGTTTACAGATTATTTTCTCCATAAACTTCGAAAGACAGGGCAGCACACTAATTGGCCGCAGGTCCCTCACAGTGCATGGGCTGGGTGTTTTTGGAATGGGGCGTACAATAGCAATTTTCCAAATATCGGGAAATGTTGACGTTTCTATGGACCAGTTGATTATATTTGTTATATAAAGCAATGTGAACGGCAATGTTGGATTTTAAATCCGTTAGAACTCGCGACACTGCATCTTGGGTCGTAAGTTTAATTGTGAAAACAGTGTCAGCGAATCTGTGAAACTCAAAGTAGGTCAGACATGACATACTAACCATAGCGCCACCTGGTACCTCCAGGAAACACTCATTTATCTGGGATGGATTAACAAAATGGGGAGGCAATTGCTTATCATGATGTGATTTAAGTAAAGACTTTTTAAGATTTTGCCACAACAGTTTGGGATTACTAATTTCTTTGTTAATATTATGCTTGAAGTAAGCAACTTTCTCGTAGAATAAAGAAGAAGTGACTAGGGATTTTAATTGTTTATAATATTCCTTTTTTGACTCTGACTTTGTAACTCGATACTGAGATAAAGCATCGTCACGCAGCTTCATCATGCGTTTTATGTTCTCTGTGATCCACGCATATGAAGGTTCCCTCATAACCGTGGTCTTCAGCGCTGCATGACCGTCGAGAACAGTCAGGATGTTTCGATTTAATGTTGCAACCATGTCATTCACAGAACCAGTCGGCATACACTCATTCCAATCCAATCTGCATAAATCCGTGGTAATGACATCAAGACACACATCTCTTAAAGGTCTGTACCTAATGTGATAAGGTTTAAAAAAAAAAAAAAAATAATAACATATTATATGCCCACTTTTCACCGTGTGGATTCCTGTCCCACGTAATAGGTGGTGATCCCATTGCCGTGTTGAAATAGACAGACGCAAGTTGTGGCTACCTGCTGCTGAAGTTTTCAAGCCGCCCATAAGGCCTTCAACCAGGCTTAACGACTGTCATTTTACTGGCAACCGGGACCAACGGCTTAACGTGCCTTCCGAAGCACGGAAACGCTCGCAAATGTAAATGCCACAAAGTGGTCACCCATCCAAGGACCAGCCATAGTGAAAGTTGCGTAACTCAGTGATCGTTTACAGAACACTGAGACCGCTAGGCCACGAGCGCTTCTTTCAAAAGGCACTTAACTCAACTGATAAGGTTTACATTTTTCCTTTTTAACATTTATCTCGCAAGTAATGACACAATGACCCGTCGCACTCCGAAATGGCTCAACACACATTTCTTGCACGAAGGTCAGTACACAACAAGTCTATCAGGGTCGCACCATCATCAGTGTAGTGGGTAGCTGTGGTCACTAGCTGATTTAAACTAAGGCTGTGCAAAAATTCAGTGATTCTTTGCGACTTAGTACTCGAAACCAACATGTCAGAGTTGAAGTCACCCAGTAATATGCAATGATCGTAGTACCCTAGCGTAGCAATAGCATCCGTTACGGCATCCAGAAACAACTGTAAGTTCTGTCTAGGAGGGCGATAAGCAGTACCGAAAATGATGACTTTTTTGTTTACCGTGAAAGTCAGCCACATCTTTTCGACTGATGCGTATCTCGGGTCCACCGGATGCGTCCACGACCGGACGTTAAATCCTCTCCTAACATATAATCCCACACCTCCACCACGGCCCGAGCGTACAAAGCTTGGACGCGGATTGTGACGCAGCCGGTAGCCCGGCACAACTGGAGCACGGGCTTCGTCACCAGGGCGCAGCCAGGTCTCGTTGATGGCCATGATATCCACATTGTACCTATCGAACAGTGCTATGAAGTCATCATGGTGTGTTCCCAAAGAGCCTGCGTTATGAAAACCAATCTTCAAGTATTTATCCACTAGCATGGCGATAATACCTAACCAAATAACGCAACATTGCAGCCATAAACGCAACGAGACAAAGTATGTTACTTCTGGTCACAAACGGCAATAGTACAAGGTAAAAGTATGTTGATAAAAAGAACCGATTAATACTTGCATAGACATAAAATATACTTAAGATGGCAATGATCAACTTGTGTAAATAGAGTACAGTAATAATAACATAAAATATATTATGTATACTCAAATAAATCACATGAAAACAATGTAAAAATATATAAAGCTCATTTTCCGGAGATTTGGACACTGTATAGTGCACACACTGGAGGAGGTTAAGTGTGCCGTGCACATTATAAAATATGGCAGCACAAAAAGCCGCTTTGGCTGTATAATTATCCATACCAACGCAATAACACCCCATTCCACCATATATAAAAACCATTGAAGAATTGAAACTGCAGTAAACTATAATATTAAAATGTAAGTATAAAAAAATCAGAGTAATATTTACGCCGGTATAAAAAACACACATAATACTATGGAACCTGCGTGTGTTAAATTTAACATATGTACAAAAAATAATCTGTAAGATGAAATGAGTCATTTCCATAATACACATCACAGCAATCGAATCCTGTGGTTCACAGTGCATGCAATAGAAGGTAAGAAAAATACTCAGTAGCATGGGCTTAAGATTCAGGCACACACAAAAATGGCTGAGTTTAACACAGCAGTAGACCACATATAAATATTAAAAAAAAATATTAAAGTTACAATATGTAAAAAATAATGCTTCACAACTATTTCTTTTCTATAACAGATTGTATAATAATAACAATATATCGGTTTTATATAAAAACTTGCGATCAAAAGCTCAGTTGAAAACTGTACATCAAAATGAACACCATTTAAAAAACCGACATAATAAAAACAAAACACAAAAACAAATATTTGAATAAAATGGTTCGATAGACATGAAATTAGTTCCATACACATAAACACGACTGACACAGCTGTAAACCTAATAAAATAATACAAACATCGATTAAAAACAAATATTTTCCTAAAATATTGCAATATATCTATGCATGGATTCCCGTTAGTTAAAAAAATTCTTAAACGCAGTATCAAACTGTACCAGAACCAAAAACCTTATCTATGTCTATATTACTAATTATTCGCTGTGCCAATTTGCCATCGTCCCTGCGAGCGTATATTTTGCCGTCTTTAGACCACACATACTTCCACTGTTTACGACGTCCCATCTCGCGAGCACGTCTCAAAAGTTCCTGGTTAGTGTGAGTGAGCCTCTCGTTTACATAAATGTGATGCGGTGTCCCCGGCATATCGATGTCAGTCGTTGTTAGATCGCGCCGCACGCGCGCCTCACGTAGTAGTCGATCGCGAGTCATGCGCTGCGTAAACCGTATAGCTATAACTCGCGGTCTCTGCATGGCGGTATCAGCAGCGACGTCCACGCCGTTACCCAGCGAAATGCGGTTGCGCCGCTTTAATCCGATGCGCTCGACATGCACAATATCTTTGCAATCCAAAGTCGCCCCCAACTTTACCGCGATTAACGAAGCGACATGAGTCAAATTCTCATTCTTTTGCTCCGGTATTCCCGCGATCACTAAATCATTACACAGCAACCGTTGGTCCCGCTAATTTAATTCTCGCCGGAGTTCCATTATCACATTTTCCACAGGATTGTTATTCGCACCGACGCCTTCATCAAACCTGGTTTCGAGCGATATCAACCTTTCCTCCACACTTATTAAACGGGATTGATAAAGTGACTGTGCCAGTTTAAACTCCGCAATCTCCTTACGACATTCACGGATCTCAGACCTCACCTTACCCAGCTCTTCTCTGAATGACCTGATTTCCAACGCAAGGTCAGCTTGCAATTCCACTGGAGTGCTGTTGGTTATGCACTCGCTTGAAACAGCGACCCTTTTGACAGGTGTGTCTTGCCGGTTATCCCTAGGTTGATTTTTAGAGCACTCGGGACACAACCAATTAGGATGTTTGGCGGACTGTTTGGCCTTTCCCAGACATGGCAGATGGTAAACCAGAGTACACCTGCTACAGGTGGCGCCATCTACTCTGTTCATAAATCGACCACAAGCCCCACAATTAACCATTGTTATAATTTTTATTAACGGATTTTAGCGGAAGTATTATTACCAGCAGCAAATGTCGCCACTAGTAAGATTGCTAATGACAGCTGGTTTTGTTTACACTATCAGCTGATTCAGCGGTACAACGATAAATAGTTTTTCTATGGCACCTCCTTATCGATTTGTGTACGCAATTTTGGTGTTTAATTTAGCAATTTAGGACACAGTTTGTTTTTAACAGTGATATGACACACAAGGCTCCTTTTCCAACGACAATTATACACTTTTATTAAACTTTCAATACCTCAGAATGATAATATCACTGACCGCACACACTGTATTTACACACACTGTTCACCAGTCCATTCCGCGTTGTATTACTTGCGAACGTATTATGTTAAACTTTGTACATAGGACTTTCACTTAATTCAGTTTGCCAGTAAATTACAATCGTTTATTAATTATTATAAATTTACTATGAAAATTATACACACAGAACGTTTGCACTCGACGGCAGCGCCATCTAGTCTCTGTCAAGTGACAGTGACACTTGACAGAGACTAGATGGCGCTGTGACACCTACACAGTGTGTAGTGGTCTGATCCCAGCTCAGCGCCTCGATAAACCCTTGTGTCCATCACCTGTTTACGGAGCCGACTATCCATTAGGAATAGATCTATCATGCTTCTCTTTGACTTACATCTCCTCGTATACATATGAATTTGTTTGTGGTTGAACATTGTGTTCGCCACAAACAAATCCTTTTTCTTACAAAATGCCAGTATTAGCTTGCCAGCGTCGTTCAGCCTTTTATCCCCATACTTCCCGAGTACCGACTCAAAACCATCGCGAGCGGTACCCACCCATCCATTCAAGTCTCCACATACTATGAGTTTTCATTTCCTTCTATCACATTTAGAGCTTCTCTCATACTCTCCCAGAAGTCCTCTAGCTCACTCGCGTTCGACAAAGATACTGGCGCGTAAGCAGCTACCAGGAAAATCTTCATCAAACCAAGTTTTACACGGATCCAGAGGATTCTAGGACCTACCAGTTTGTACTCATACATACCGGAGGCCAATCGCGAGGACACCATAATTCCAACCCCCCGACTGCCATGCTCGCTCTCTGGTACTCCAGACCAAAGCGCGATCATCCCACCCGGGAGCTCCAAGACTTCGCTGCCCTTGCGCTTGGTCTCTGTCAAGCACACTGCATCTAACTTTCTCTCATTCATAACATCCATCAACTCATTCATCTTATCTGTCATTCCTCCCCTAACATTCCACCCTGCACTCCATCCTCCACTTCCCGCCATGTCGGGCCGCGCGTGTAGGGTGGCGGTCCCCTACGCCGCTCTGGCTCACACTTTTCGCACCAGCCGGGACGAACTGGTGCGCGTCGCCTCGGGGGCACGCCCTAGCAGTATTCGCCCTGGTGGCACTCGTGTTGGAGTAGAATTGCAGCCGTAGCTGGCAGGGATGGCGAAGTGCACGCTTCTACTCTTTATCCCCACGTGTTCGCTATTAAAATTAATGTATATTCTTTTTCCCTTCTAGCAATATTTAACATTATAGTTATCAGGAATTTTACAATGTACTTACTACTTATATTGAAACATACATCTATGTATTTAAGAATTAAAATGATGACATTTATGAACAGTAGAGTTACATAAGTATTATTTACGGTGATTTATAAGTGGGCTACCTTACCTACTCAACTCTGGCTTTGGTAAACGAAGTAGTTCACTCGAAAGACTTTGGCAAATGTCATAATTTTGCACCAAAATATTTAGTTTGAAGCCAGGGATAAACTTTGATTGGCTACCGGGACGGTTCTATGTTTATTTTTACCCCTTTCGGAAGTGATTTCCACCTAAACTCTCAGATTGGATATTTTTTTAATATTTAGCTTTCCAAAGTAATGCAGCAAAAAAATCTAGTAAATTGAGGTCAAAGTCCCCAAGAAATGGCCCTCAATTTACTAGAAATGTTTTACTTTTATACTATTTTTTTTTGCGGGGAACGCATTTACGCCCCGTCATCCCTGCTGCGGGGGCAGCAGGGACGGTGTGTGGGGCTCCCAGCCCGTGAGAGAGGGCCGTCCTACCCACTAAACCCCGCGGTGTTCCGCCTCACCTTAAAACCGACTCGCAGGGTAGGCCTGAGGTTAAATCACTGCGAGCCGGCAAGGGGCACCCCAGAACGGAGGGGACCGTCTCGGGGCGGTCGATAAGCGACCACCCCGGAGCTCCCTAAGGAACTGACTTTTATACTATTACCTTACGTCGCCTTAAGACGTAAAGAGGTGGATTAATTCGTCAGTTACGAGCAGGTAATGGTGGTGTAGTTGGTAACGCGTCTGGTGCGTTGAACCAGAAGACGCTGGTTCGAGTCCAGCTCGTGACTGAAAATTTTTTCCACTTTAAAATTTAAATTTACTAGAAATGACCTTCAAGTTGGCAGCTCAATAATGTGCCTCTACTTATTTGTAAAAAATTCAAAAATGTTCGGTTAATGAATTCATTTAGATTGTTTGTTACATATTTTAATAATTTGTGAAGAATTTCGGTTTCATGTTCCAAATATTATTATAAATTTCCGAAATAGTTTATTGGAGTGTAACAATTAGTATTTTTAAAACCTTTTTTTTAGAAATATATTATTATATGAATTATACTTTTCGAGACTTACATATGAAGACCACGTGAGCAGATTGTTCAAAAACGGAAAGGTCAAAAGTACTCGGATACACAGACGTGCATGTATGAAGCGATTGATGAATCTCGAAGAAGCGATAGAAGTATGCATGGATCGCAAAGCCTGGCGATCTGTCCTCTCTGACTATCCCCGTCAGGGATACAGCGTGAAGATACTTTTCCAGCCAATGTGATGAATATAGAAAGCCACAGATTACCATAACCATTTACATTTACTTTGTGACCCTCTAGGTACATTGCGTGCTTAAAATAAGACGAAAAGAAAGCATTGAAGATAATGATTACTTGCTATGCTTTACCAGCATACATGTTTATCCGTTACGTTACTTCAAGCTGACTTAAAGTAGCCCAGAATCTCAGGAAATCGCTATGGAAATTAGGCGAGTGGTATCGTTCTGGATAGTAAGATAATAAAAAATAGTAGTTATATATCTGGTAAACACTACTGATGAAGGAGTAGTATGTACCAGCACATACTTTGTGGTATTATGCTGGAAGGGGCAGTACCTATTGGTGTAGAAGTGCGTCACAAAATAAATATCTATCTATCTACATATAAATTAAAGAAAGTATTAAAACATGCTTAGGCCAACTTTGGCTTCATTCCCTCGGTTACCTACTTTATAGTTTCTTGGAGCAAAAAACGCTTCAAACGGTAAAGTTAATTTTATAATTATAAGCGAAAGTCGCATTGTTAATTGTAATTTGATTATTTGCTCACGTCTATAAGCAAAATATATTCGCGACTTATGCCAGACCGTACAAGTTGTACATACCTGATTTCTCCCATGCTTGAAAGTACACCACAGAGAAAAAAAAGAGGTAAGTAGTATTCTCAAGAGTAATAGTAGTACTCTCAAGAGAGATACCTACTTTAAAATAAGGATTATAACAAATTTGTTTTTTAATATTTTTATTATAATTTACATCACAGCAATGACAATTATACTACCCATCTTAATTTTCTAAAGACAGATAATACCCATTGACCTCAGTAGCTGCAAGCCTTGATTGATTTAAAACTTGCTATTTCTTCGTAGAGATAAGCATTTAATTGCAAATGCCGATTGAATTCCGAAAAATATAGTTAAAAATACGCGTTCATTCTTTGTGGAGTCGCATTGTGTCGAATTCACACAAATTACTTTACTTTTTGTACCAGCTACGAATAAGAATTTTCAATTAAACATAAATTATAGGGGTATCCATATTGTCTTCGTGAAGGAGGATTATTTGATTGGTCTTTGCTGGTTGCTATGTTTTGAAAATGAATATATCTTTATTCATGTAGGTTAAAAGTAACACTTATGCACGTCAAGATTATTGCTTCTACACTTACATTTACTGCCAGATTTGAAAAGCATTATGTAGAGTCTGAGGAAGAACCTGGCAATAAAACTCACGGCCACTCTTTTTAAGATAGGCAAGGAGTCCTGGTTTATCGTGGTGGCGAATGACATATTTTTGATATTATTGTAAATGATCTGCACAATATATTGAGATCAGATCAAAATGGCGCTTCACAATGTAACCGCCCCCCCCTCTGGAGTTGCCCGTACTCGACCGCGCGCGATAACTAAAGGTGTGAAGCGAGAAGATGATGGATTCTAAAATCTCTCGCTAACCGTGAGTTATAATTCTAGCTAATGAAAGAAATACCTAAGTGATACTATTGAACATGATTGAATGTAATATAAGGCCTTGTGATCCGTAATCGTCTAGTGGTTAAATTTATAAAAAATAATTGTTTGATATTTTATAAAATCTCAGAAAAACACAATGATCGAAATATACAAAAGAAGAATGGTGAATTGTTATCTTAAAGTAAAGAATAGTTTGTTTACTGCAAATAAAGTCTCATGCATTCTGACCTGATATAACTGGCACGAACTAATTTCTACTTGTAGGTGATTCGGGCTCGATTCTGGATCCTGTAAATTTTAATTGACCTATGAGACTAGCCTTTGTCCATACTACATTACCCTAATGTGCGTCCCGTCAAATATAACACAATATAAATTTATTCCGACAGATTTTGGTCTAAAAGAATATTTCAAGTAGAAGTCGCAGAATGAGTGAGTGAGTTGTTTGATGTGAAAATTTGTAGTCCTCTTGACAGCAGGACGAAGTGACCAGAATAAATGTACTCAACATTAAATACTGTTTTTAAGCATAGCACTAACATGTGCTGATGAGCAATCTAGGGTATCATTCTCTGTCTGGAGTCTAGTAGTTTGATATGGAATGATAGGTCATATTGACTGAGCGTACTAAAATAGCTTAATAAACATAGCTTCCAAAGTGTCATATTTGAATTCAAGGCATGTGTGTAATTGGAGCTCAAAGTAATTTTAATCAAGTTAATCATGACTAAGCCAGATAACATCACAGCAAGGAACTCCCCTCGTTGCGAGGATTTTCGTCATCACTACAGAGCGGCCAAACTGTGCTAGACCTTCCCCGGAGGTATTTGTTTAACCCCATAAGTCGTCCTGTCGTGTGAGTACCATTAGCGTCGAACACCATGGCTAGAGAAACATTAAATGAACTCGCATTACTTCACAGCCAATGAGATAATTTCGAGTAAAGTTGTATATACGCTCTGCCATCTATATCCTCGAAGTGAGACTAATACCTAGTAGAATTGACACTGATTAAATACATTCAGCATTTAATTCAGTCTTTATCTGAAGTCTAGCACTTACACGTACTAGCGTGAAACTTAGAACCTCATATTAATTATGAAAGGTCATAGTTGGATAGTTGGATGAATGAAAGGTCATATAGAAGTCTTTATCTGAAGTCTAGCACTTACACGTACTAGCGTGAAACTTAGAACCTCATATTAATTATGAAAGGTCATAGTTGGATAGTTGGATGAATGAAAGGTCATATAGAAGACTAGCGCATTATAGTAGCTCAAATAAATTAAGCTTACTAAATAATACATTTGCAGTCTAGGCACATCTGTAAGCTGGAACTCTGGATCATATTCATCAAGTTAGTCATGACTAAGCCAGATAACATCACAACTAGAAACTTCCCACGTTGCAGGTTCAATCATAGATATCCCCCGAGAACTTATTTACAGCCTCATAAATCGTCCTGTTTGTGTGAGTATCGTAGCGTCAAACGCCATGTCTCATTAATATTAGTGTGTATTCGAATTATATAGGTTTGTAGTCCTTGAATAGCTGTGCACGTCGATTCAAATAGTAGTGTCTGATGGTGATATACGCTGGACTATCTATATCTTCTCGAAGTTAGCCGAAATCTAGTATGATTCAACACTGATTAAATGTACTCAGCATTTAATTCAGTCAAAAGGAACAATTTTGTAACGTATGTAGTACGCTACATTAATTCAGTCGTCATTTGTAATCGCCAGCACGTCGCATCGTCAATAATACTTGTTCTTATAATGTTTAGACCAAAACCAAACCGGATAAAGTATATTGAAGTTATCTAATTAAATCAGCTAATCGTTCTGTCGTTAAGCTAAAATTTAATTATTCCTTATTTACTAACCCCTTTTTTACGATGTTGTAAATTATATAAAATCTGAAGTTCAAAAGATTACAAATGTATATAATATGCAAATAGATATCTAAAAATAAATTCTACATGCACAACCTCTTATCTAAAATCACACACATGCACATAAACTAATTTCATACTTTTCAGTACATATGATACATATATTTTATTATAATATAATCTGTTTATATCTGACCTGTTGAGCCTCATAATGATGCTCAGTCAATGATATCTTCGTATTTAATTAATTAATTTTAGTATTTAACTTACGTCCATGAGGAAATTCATAATCAAACACTAAATAATCTCAGCTTATTAATTTTATTTGCACACTGAATTATCTAGATATATTTTAATAAATCAAAAACAAATCAATTAGTTAATTTTAAAAAGCATTCAAATAATAATCCATCTATCTAGAAATAATTAATTTAATTTGAATATAAGAATATCAAAGAAACATTAGATGATTTCAATAAGTTACAAAATATATTTTAATAGGAATAATTATAAACAAACGGCAGTCTCATTAAGTAATTATACTTAATCTCAGTAGACACAAAATTACCTAAACTAATAGTAATAAACATAATCAAAAGACAGTCTCATTAAGTTATACTTAATAGAAATAATTATAAACAATCGGCAGTCTCATTAAGCAATCATACTTAATAGGAAGAATTATAAACAAAAGGCAGTCTCATTAAGTAATACTTAATAGAAATAATTATAAATAATCGGCAGTCTCATTAAGCAATCATACTTAATAGGAATAATTATAAACAAACGGCAGTCTCAATAAGTAATCATACTTAATAGGAATAATTATAAACAAACGGCAGTCTCAATAAGTAATCATACTTAATAGGAATAATTATAAACAAACGGCAGTCTCATTAAGCAATCATACTTAATAGGAATAATTATAAACAAACGGCAGTCTCAATATGTAATCATACTTAATAGGAATAATTATAAACAAACGGCAGTCTCAATAAGTAATCATACCTAATAGGAATAATTATAAACAAACGGCAGTCTCAATAAGTAATCATACTTAATAGGAATAATTATAAACAATAGGTAAATCTCAATAAGTAATCGTACTTAAACTCAATAGATATAAGATTACCATCAAAATAAAATAAATATCCATCACGCCTTATCCCCGAGGGGGTGCCAGAGGCATATTACATGCCCACTTTTCACCGTGTGGATTCCTGTACCACGTAATAGGTGGTGAGCCCATTGCCGTGTTGAAATGTACAGACGCAGGTTGTGGGTACCTGCTGTTGAATTTTTTCAAGCCGCCCATAAGGATAGTAAAGTAAAGTAATAGTAATAAACATAATAGGAATAATTATAAACAAACGGCAGTCTCATTAAGTAATTATAGGTACTTAACTTATAGGCAGCTAGCTAGTTTCACACAAACACTAGACTTTGATTCGGAGGTCTTACTCCTAGTTAGGCAGATGTGCCTCGATACGCGCCCGGTTTGCAACTGAATAAAACTTTTCATGATTTGAACTCATGGTATTTTGGCCCTTTGTCCTCAGTTTTGAACAGAACAAAAAAGGTATCCCTTTTTTGTTTACAAAATGCGCGCGTCCTTCAGAGAATATTATTTTAACACAAACATGTGTCAAGTGGTCACAAGACAAAATCTCAGATATCAACACAAAAGTTTAGCAGAAAACTGTTTAAATGGTTTAGTTCCCACTTATGCGGCCAATTTTAACTAGAATTAATATCATTGTACCCAAAGCACTTATGAACTGTCACCCGATATTACTATTTATGTGCGTATTTTTAAATGAATACCTCTTAGCATTCGTCTGACCCAAAGTTAAAATAAGTACAAAAAATATAACGATTTATGGTCCGAACCGCACTTGTATGCAAACCCAACGAAGTTTTTCGTAACAACAAAAAATTATAAGCCATTTATGTATTCCACTAGTTACTTTATTTATTATATAAAGGGGGGCGGTAGAGGCCGTCACAACAAATATAAGCAATTTGCAGTAGATCTCATACGCGTTCCTTCTTACTTTTTGGGATATCGAAGTCACGAAATTTTAATATGAATTTTATTGAAGCACTTGTGGCTCGCTTACTCAGTGTTCTGTAAACGATCACTGCGTTAAGCAAATTTCGCTCTGACTGGTGATGGTGGTGATGAGTGAACAGTGACCACTCTGTGGTATTTATATTTGCGAGTGATTCGGAAGGCGTGTTAAGCCGAACCCTTTTTATATGCTTTAAGTAGAGCAAGTGAATCTACGTAGCTACAAATAATATTTGGTTTTACAAACAAAACAATATTCTAAATATTGATATTTGTTACACCCATGAATACTGTTTTGAACATTTTCATAAGGTGATATCACATAGTTTATTATTAAATGTTAAATATTTTACATGAATTGATAGAAATACGTGACACGATAAATACACATACTAAACTAGATAAAAAGATAATATAAAATCAAACTTGTACGAATGCCAAAGAGGTGATTTCAGAAAAAGTCAGTGCCAATAGTTTTCCTCGATTTTCTTATACTCGAGAATGGAATCTACGATTTCTTCGGTGACTAATATAACTAAGCACGTTGAAATATTACTCAAAATTTTTAATTTATGTCCTGGTTGCATTTTACATCGAGAATCCCTTTTCCTTATTGTGAGTGGGGCTACGAGCTGTACTATACCGGAGCTGATGATGAAATCGGTACGTCGGGCTCAAACTGAAGTAAATCACGTTGTGCAAGGTTATGTATAAACTTCTTATACCCTGAAGAAAGAAATCTTTTTTCAATTTAGAACCAAAATCAGCCTTGATTGCGAACTTCCAGCGAGCTTTGTCTGTTGGTAGGGCTCGATTTCCTCAAACTTTTTGTATAACGGACTTCTTACACTAGAACAGCAACTCTATAATGATCTTACCCACTACATCGTCTCGAATGCTGGCTACTATAAAAGCGTTGTTAACATCTTACACATTTGTCATCTGTACCAGCGCGATTTATATAAGGGCATAGTGGGCATCATACGCTCCCAGCACGGTATTGTAATAAACCTTTATAGTAATAAACTAATTTACATTGAAAAAAAAAAATCTGGTTATGGATTATGATCGGTTATTAAAGCCATAGCTTAGTAGGGCATTGCTTTAACTAGCCCAGCCTTGCTTTTGGTATCGCGGGAAATGCATTTAACACCAAACGCACCGTCATCCCTGCTGCGGGGCCGCAACAGAGGGAACATCATATCCTCACAACCACCAGATGATGATGTTGGGAGGCCGAAGGTGCGACCCCCCTCTTCCCCTCAGTGCTACCTAAGGACCCGCACAGCCTCAAGTTTTGCCGCCATCACCTCGCTGGCCCAACACTGTTGGCGGCCGACCATGGCTCGCACCACAGCCGGCAGCGATAAATCGACACTGATTTTGTCCACGTGGGCAATTAACTAGCCGAGCTGCTCAAAAACCAGTAGATATAATTCACTATATCATAGTCATCTTTAGTCTACGCAAGTACCGTTCTTTTTTAAATAATTATAAAAAAAAGAACTGAAGCTCGAATAAGTTTAGATTTATAATTAAAACCTTCATATAAAATACCTATTTCACTATCTCAAGATTAATAAAATAATGCTTGAACTTGATTGTTGAATAAAATACCCCTTTTTATATAACATTTTTTATGGCTGGCTACGACCTAATTTGCCCCAACACAGAGAAAGCTATAAATCGAAGATATTTACTTCCTGTGTACTACAAATCAAAGGGGCTAGCGGAAATTAGAGAGTACTGACTCAGACGCCGTTCAAAGCACCGTAACAGCACTAATGGCTATAACGAATCCACCGTTTCACAAACAGTTAACTCCAAGGACTTGAGCAAGAGTGAAGTAATAAGAAAAAAGATTGTATAATTTTACTTATGATAGAAAATTAGAACTTAGGGCGTATAAGTACTGACATTCTATAGTGATAGTTAATTAGAGTCATGGTTTTATCTCAGAATTTAGCTACGAGTAATACCTGTATGATAATGATGTAATGTAATGAGCCAAAATATTAAATACCAATTTAGTGAACGGAGATTTCCTTTTATATTAGATTTTTTTGAAGTATTTTTCTTGGTTCTAATATTTTAACTGGCGCCCAACGTGATGCATCGGTTTAAATATCAAACACCGGTTCAGTAGGTGTTGTTAAAAATGTATACTGATTGGTCCAAGATACGGCATCTTGTACTGATTATCTAATATCTTCGAAATTGAACTCTGACTTAGTCGTTTTACTGGATGGGAATTTTGTCGCAGAAAATACAATTACTTTTATATAAGACACTGTTGTTCCTTTGGAGGGACCCTATTTAGTTCGGTCTCGTCGACTACATTAAAGTAATTGCAGCAATTAGTGAATGGTGTATTCTCGTTTTTCAAGCATCTCCCGTCAACCGACTATCTCTCTACCCCCTTTTGGAAATAACTTGATCCCCTTAGATCGTGGCAAGTTTCTTAGAATTAAATAAAATTTTAGACTTCGAGTGAAATTGTTTTGTTTTTCAAACAATGATCAGTTGTGATTGTCAAGTTCTTTATAAGTAGTTTCTTTGTAAGTAGATTGCTAATCACTTCTTATTTAAAGACTATAATATCAATACAATTTTTAGGTTTTTAGATTCTAAGAGTCGTTGTAGTCCTCGGTCCTTTAAGAGAAGCGTGAAATAGCATATGGTAAAATGATAAAGTTCTTATCTAAATTAAACTTAAAATATCTTCGTTGCGTTACATACTCGTATCGCCCAACGTTACACCATATAATTTTCTAAGTAGTCGCATCTCGGGGTGTTGGGTAGGACAACCTCCACGTGGTACACCCTGGTAACGTGGACGACGATGTGCGCTTTATTGGAGGCGCACGTCGTCGCCCACGGCCAATAGTCCACCAAGGAGGGGGCCGTATTGGCCACTTCGGGTTGCTCCGTCTACACTCTGCTTTAGGCAGAGCGTATTGAGCGGAGAACCGCAGGACGTGTAGGCTCTCTGCTCACGCAGGGGCTTACAGGCATTCGTGCCAGCGTCGGTGTTGGGGAGGTATAGCCATCCCCCCGCGTCTCGTAACCCCTAAGATTATCCGCAGCGACCCAACTGGTGGCACCAGTTGGTACGCGGTGGTCCTGGGGGCCGAGGGGCTTGCCTTAATTGGCCGGCTCGCGACAAGGACAAGTCTCTAACTACTCAAACGTTCAAGCTGCTAAAGCAGCTGACTTTTTTTGCCTTTTCTTTTTTAGAACTGACCTCATTTCAAAAATTTTTTTAAAAATGTTGTCTGTGGTTTTAATGAATGAATTTTATACCATTAGAATCGTGGATAAAAAGCCCGTGTATTAGAGGTTTAATATCTATATGTCACAATATCAAAATTCAAAGTAAATGCGGTATAAACATTGCCGGCGGCCATTTTCCCGCCATTTTTTTAGTTTTGCGTTATTATTTAATGGGTTAACAAATTTTTAGTTTTTTTTAGAATAATTATAAGTTATTAGTGTCATATATCCTTTTAATCGTTATAATTCCAAGAATTTAATTATGTAAAAAAAATAATAGTGTTTTATATTAGTTTTTCGTGTGAGTGGCAAATTTTTGAAAAATAACGTTTATTTATTTTTTTACCGACTTTTTCGTGTTTATACCAATATATCAGTTAATTATGATTAAAATTCCAAATTATTATAGCTATAAGTTTTATCTTTATATATTTAACGATTTTTCAGTAGTTAAAATTTTTTGTCTAGATATTATAGTTTCCAAGATATCACGATTTTAGTTAATTAGGTCATAGGTTAATTACAAAAAATGCGCTGCTCTGGCAGCGCGAACGGATAGTGAACGTTTGAGTGGCTAAAACCCGACAGCGAAGTCGTTAAAACCTGTGGGGCACCTGGAGCACCCCACAGTATACATCCCACTCCCCGGAATGAGCGTCACCCGGGGAGTTGTCGTCTGTTCGTCTCCACTCGTGGGATCAATTATGAACAATTTTTGCCAAAACCCAAAAGGCCCGGAGGTGTGCCTCAAAACCACCCCCCAAACTGACGCAGAGGTTGCGTCAATCCCGGCTGAGACTGACGCCGAGTCAGTTCTCAGCATAGACACTGAGACAGAGGGCCTCCGTAGGAAGAGGCCACGATCCTCTGAATCAGGCAAAAGCCTGTTTCGTCGGCCGGGGACAATATCCTCCAGTGAGGATGATGTACCCGCCAAGGTGATAGCTACCACCGCGGGTAGAGGTCGAAAAGCCGACCTCCACAATTTGAAGGGGCGGGTTCCAAATCCGCCGATACATGCCCCTCTGCTGCCCAGCGGCAAGGCCACGGATGTGCCGGCGGCGAGAGAGCTCCTAACGGCTCTTGCTCGCATTTCTGACGCCGTAAAGGGCGCCAAAAATGTACAGGGCAGGAAGAAGATAGTGGCCGAAGCCGTCACAGGCGCCACTAAGGCCCTAGAGGAGCTCCTCGACAGGAGCGTCTCCGAAGAGGAGGAAAAACTCCGGGCTCGGGTTGCGAGCCTGGAGGTCGAGCTTGCTGACTCCCGCAAGCAACTCCTGGAGATGCGGGAGGAAATGGGCAAGCTGACACAGCTGGTTCAAGGGACCGGGGACGCTCAAGGGGTGAAGAACCTCCCTCCCCAAAAGGCCCTCGAAACTCAAGCTCGTGTGCAGCCAAAGGTAGGGCCTGCTCCTAAGCCCTCCAAGGTGACACCGAGCTTGACCCAGCTGCTGGAGGCCATAGAAAGACGCCTAGGCGTCCTTGAGAACCGGGCATACCGCCCACCGCTGACGACCCCCATGTCGTATGCGGCGGTGACTGCCACCAAAGGGGCTCCCGGTTCCAAGCGGAAGGCCTCCGCTCCCCCCGCCCCTGCGAAGTCAGCACCCGGGAAGAGCGGCATTCCGGCACCCCCTGATACAGCCGCCCCTTCCGTTGCACCCCTGAATCCCTCCAGAGAGGGGAGCTGGGAGGTAGCGGGAGGGAAAAAGAAGGCGAAAGCCGCCAAAAAAGCGGCTAATAAGGCGGCAAAGGCCGCCGCGACGAAGGCGCCGAAGAGGCTTCGCGCACCGCGCTCCACTGCCGTCGTCCTAACAGTGACGACACAAGGCTTGGAGCGGGGCGTGGGGTACGCCGAGGTCCTGAGGCAGGTGAAGGCCTCAGTTGACCTAAAGGCCCTCGAGATAGAGGGGGGACTCCGGTGCAAAACGACGCGCACCGGAGCACGCCTACTCGAGGTCTCCGGCGCCACCAGCGGCCCCAAGGCTGATGCTCTAGCGGCTAAGCTAAGGGTGTCGCTGGACACGGACGCTGTCCGTGTCACCAGACCCAACAAATGTGCTGGTATACGCATTTCGGGTCTGGATGACGCGGCCACGACGGAGGAGATAATCTCTGCCGTTGTGGAAGCAAGCGACTGCCCCCGGGATCAGATAAGGTCAGGCGAAATTCGCTTTGGGCCAACTGGTCACGGGTCAGTAGTCGTGAGCTGTCCCGTCGCGGCAGCTCAGAAGATTGCGGATGGACGGAGCCTACTCATTGGGGGCTTCCTCAAGGCGCAGGTGCATCTCCTGCAACCTCGCGAGTCCCGGTGCTACAGGTGCCTGGTCGCGGGGCATGTGGGGGTGCAGTGCACAGCGGAAGTCGACGTAGGTGATAGGTGCTTCCGCTGCAGCCAACCCGGACACAAGGCCATTGCCTGTAACGCTCCACCACGCTGTTTTAGATGCGTGGCGGAGGGCAAGACGGCTGAGCACCGGGTGGACAGCAAGACCTGCGCCGCCTCAAGGCCAAAGCCCCGTTCATCCCTAGGGGGGAATAAGAGTGCCGCTCAAGAGCGCCCACGTTCGCGGCGGGATGCGGATATGGATGTTCATTAATGAATGCACATATCCGCATCTTGCAGATCAATCTGAACCACTGCTCTGATGCTCAGGATCTTCTGTACCAGAGCATCGCGCAGTGGTCCGTCAACGTGGTCGCAGTCGCCGAGCCGTACTGGGTTCATCCCGGAAGCCCGGTGGCCCTGGATCGCAAAGCGACTATCTTTGGGGGGTCCGGCGCAGATACCTCGCGCCTTGCAATAATTGCAAGGGGCCCAGGTTGCGTCGCGGCGGACTATGAGGGAGTGGCGGTCGTGGCCGTTTACATCTCGCCGAACCGCGACCAGCATCAGTTTGAGCTATGGCTCTCTGAACTGGACGTCGTTCTCACTGCATGCCGTCCTCGCCCTGTCCTGGTCCTGGGAGATTTTAACGCCTGGTCGACGACTTGGTGCTCCCGCGAGACCAATGGCAGGGGGAGAATTCTAGAGGATTGGGTCACTACCCGTGGCCTAGAAGTCCTCAACCGGGGGAATGTCGCCACCTGGGAGCGAGGGGGACTCAGTTCAGTCGTGGACGTATCGTTCGCGACCCCTGATCTCACTCGCCGTGTCCAGAACTGGCGCGTGGTGGTGGAGGAGGAGACGAGGTCCGACCACAGATATATTCGGTTTGACGTCTCCCCTCCGCCTAATGTACCGCCAGTAATTGCGAATCCCCCGGAACCGCGTTGGGCGCTTAAACGGCTAAATCGGGAGGCTCTCCAGGAAGCGGCCATCGTGCAGGCCTGGACTCCAGCACCGGAGAGGCCTGCCGATGTGAATACCGAGGCAGAGTGGTTCCGGAGAGCCATGTCGCAAATATGCGATGCGGCGATGCCTAGGGTCAAGCCCGGGCCGGTAAGGAGACAGGTGTACTGGTGGTCGCCGGAGATTGGACAGCTGCGAACAGCTTGCCTGACCGCGCGCCGCCAGTACACCAGGTTCCGCCGAAGGCGTCGCCGCCCCGAGGAATTCCGAGAGGAGGAGCTATATGAGGGGTACAAGAGAGCCAAGAGGGCCCTCCAAACAGCCATAAAGCGGGCCAAAAGGCTGGCCCGCGAAGAGCTGCTGGAGACCCTGGAGCAGAACCCCTGGGGGCGCCCGTACCTTATGGTTAGGGGCAAACTTCGCCCTAGGGCGCCTCCGCTGACCCAGAGCCTCCAGCCAGACCAGCTCGAGAGGGTCCTGAGTGCTCTGTTCCCTGCGGGAGCACAGGAGCACACTGCCCCATGTATGGCTACACCTCAGACGTCCAACGCGGATCCCAGTGAGGATGACGTGCCCGAAGTCACCGAAAGTGAGCTAGGGGCGGCGGTATTGCGGCTCAAAGCCCGCAAAAACACCGCCCCCGGACCCGACGGCATACCAGGCCGAGCATGGGTCCTGGCCCTTGAGGAACTAGGGCCTCGACTGGCAGGGCTCTTCAGCGCATGCCTTGAAAGGGGCCAGTTTCCCAAGGAGTGGAAGACGGGGAAACTGGTCTTAATTCGTAAAGCGGGGCGGCCGGCGGACCATCCGTCCGGTTACCGGCCGATCGTGTTGCTCGACGAGGTATGTAAGCTTTTTGAGCGCATTATAGCGGAACGCCTCGTCGAGCATCTCACGGACGTGGGGCTAAACCTGGTGGATAACCAGTTCGGTTTCCGCCAGGGGCGCTCCACCGTCGATGCGATCATGCGAGTGAAGAGCCTGACAGAGGAAGCTATCTCAAGGGATGAGGTGGTGGTGGCGGTGTCTCTTGACATCGCCAACGCCTTTAACACCCTACCCTGGAGTTGCGTCAGGGAGGCACTTAGCTATCATAGAGTGCCTTCCTACCTCTGTCGTATTGTCGGGGCATACCTATCCGAAAGGGCGGTGGCTTACCCGAGTTGGCTAGGGCTAGGTCGGCGAGATGTGTCGTGCGGTGTTCCACAGGGGTCAGTCCTAGGACCGCTCCTGTGGAATATTGGCTACGATTGGGTGCTGCGTGGTCCGTTGCTCGAAGGTGTCGGCGTGACGTGCTACGCCGACGATACCCTCGTTACGGCGCGAGGAGTAACGCACCGACATGCAGCCCTAAAGGCCACGGCAGGTGTTGCTCAAGTCGTGGGTCGAATTCGGCAGCTGGGCCTGGAGGTTGCCCTGCACAAATCCGAGGCTCTGTGTTTTCACGGGCCTAGGAAGCAGCCTCCTCCAGGATCCAGCATAACAGTGGGGGGCGTTAGCATCGGCATTGAGCCCTCGATGAAATATCTGGGGCTCGTACTCGATAGCCGATGGAACTTCGGACATCATTTTCGAAGTTTGGTCCCAAAACTGAGGGGGGCCACAGCTGCATTATCGCGGTTGTTGCCCAACATAAGGGGACCTAACGCTCCCTGCAGGAGACTGTACCTCGGGATCGTGCGGAGTATGGCCCTATACGGGGCCCCCATATGGGCGGAGACCCTGACGGCCCGCAATGCGTCGATATTACATAGCCCGCTAAAGGCGATGGCCGTCAGGGTGATAAGAGGGTACCGCACGATCTCCGTTGAGGCGGCATGTCTCCTTGCCGGGACCCCTCCATGGGACCTGGAAGCGAGAGCCCTTGCGTCATTGTTTAAATGGCGCAAGGAGGCGCGGGAGCAGGGCCATGGGCCTACGCCTCGAGAAATCGAGGCTCAGCGGTCCCAGCTCCGACAGGAACTCATGGAGACATGGAAGGTGCGACTTGAGCATCCAAGGTGGGGAAACACCACAATCGGGGCGGTCAGACCGGTCATGGATGAGTGGTTGGAGAGGAGCCATGGCAACCTCTCCTACCGGTTGTCACAGATACTTACCGGGCACGGGTGCTTCGGTAAGTATCTGTGGCGTATACACCGGGAGACCACAGCCGAGTGCCAGCACTGCGTAGAACGCAGCGAGGACACAGCGCTCCACACATTGGTGGAGTGCTCAGCGTGGGCGCAGCAGCGCCAAGACCTCGTGGCGAGTCTGGGCGTAGACATTCTCTCGCTGGAAACTATGGTGCAAGCCATGGTCTCCGGCGGGAGCAAGTGGGACGCCGCTGCGTCTTTCTGCGAGCAGGTCATGCTCGCGAAAGAGGCGGCGGAGACGGTACGGGAGAGGACTCTCCCGCCCGAGTTCCGCAGTCTGCGGCGTCAACGCCGCAGACTTATCTTCGCCCAAGACTACCGGCCTCCATGACCGGGGGCCTGAGGACGGCGGGTGGGCTGCTCGTCGTCCTTACAGAAGCAGGCCCAAGACGTAGGCATGACATGAAAATGTCACGCACGCCTCATGCCCCAAGAAGCGGGATAGTACCCGAACCAACCCCCCAAAGAAGCGGGATAACACCCGAACCCCAGGTGAGGCCGCGGTGGTAGCCAAAGTCTGCCGGGAGCTCTGGGACATCTTTCCGAGGAGTTACCCGGGGCGTCCGGCAATAGACAGCTAGGCGGGGACTGTGTGGTTTTAGCCGGTTCGAGTCCGGCATGACATCCGAGGGGATTTCCACACGTTAAAAAAAAAAAAAAAAAAAAAAGTAGTCGCATCTCTACAGCATTCAATTTGCTTTCGTGTATAGTCTGACATACTCAGATTTCAGTACCAAAGTGTTCTTTTCATCATTTCAATTTATCAAGAGATAATGTTTACGTTTAAACCAAATCGCAACAGAGATTATATTATATTATGTATACTCCCTATAGATTAGATATTTAAGACCCAGGCCATTCCAATCACATCTACTGTCAAGAACCTGGTATTGTATTTTAATTCCACTCTTTAATTGGCGTGCTCAGGTTACCAATGTCAGCCATAGACCATACCATAGTTTGCTGGAACACTACGGGCATTTTACTGACTTAAAAGCTTTCTTCCAGTTAGAACTAAGATAACGCTTGTGCAGACACTAATCGTGTTTTTTTTTATTTCGATCTAAACGCATATCTGCTCAATCAGCTTAACCGACTTCTCACTACCTGCATTCGATTTGTTTTCAGTCTCAGAAAATATGACCACGTCTCTACTTAACGACACCAGATGGGTTGATTGCCTATATATCGACGTTGCAGTTGGCGTGCGGTAACTTGGTCTATTCACAATTAAATTCCCCTTATGCTCCAACTTACTTAACTCCAGATTATCAACTACTCTGTTCCAATCTTGACAAAAACTTACTTCTAATTCTCTTTCCCACACACAGCTCTAGTTTTGTACAGTCCTCTTTCGTTGTGATGATTCAATGAATTCTTTCCTGGAATGCATATGCACAATACCACATGTCAGGTTGTCTACTAGCCGGGAATCCTTCAAAGAGAAAGTGCGGCTGCATTGTAGTAAGCTATAGGAAAAAAAAATTTTTCGTCACTGTGTCTACTTCTGTCACAAATATTGAGAATTTAGGATTACTTAATACTCGTATATTAACATTTTTGCAATGATTCTATGTATGTATATATAATATATGTATGTGTGTATTTATATGTATGTATGTACGGTACGTATATATTTGTGCGTATTGTGAATATGTATATCACATAGTATACTGTAGATTTTCTTATTAAAAATTATTAATTCTCATATCCCTGAGCACCTACCTAATCTCATCGCTGCAGCACTCTAAGGTTGACAGGTAGAAAATACTCAAGGCATTAAGTCCATCTTTTACTCTGTGCTGACGTTTAAAATAAATAAATATCACGAGTAGGTGTTCAATTATCTGTTTATTTTCAAGTATAGTTTAGGGCTCAAGAAGTTTCAGACTTTTATGAAGTAAAAAAATAATAAGTAATAAGTATCTAAACTGATATGATTTTACTCATAAATACCTCTTTAAGATTCTCACTGAAGTACTTGTCCGTAGTAGAAGAGAGAATCTTTCAAATAATACAGTGGGTACGGCGTAGATTGTTCTCTTCTATACTTAACATTCTTGTGTTTAAATTTCAACATTATTTGTTTTTATCACGTCATTGTGTGTCACACTGACAGCAAAAAAAGAACATCGTACTCCTCATATTATAAGTACCATTTAGGTACTTAATTTTCAATTAATTCATACACTATTATCTAAATTGAATTTCTACTCCTATCATAATTATGAAATACATTTTCAACAGTTAATAGATAAATATCATCAGATCACTGTAATTACAAATTTAAACTCTCATATATAATCAGATGCATGAAATCCTCACTTAATCCGTATTATATTAATGAGAGTCCATTAAAGTATGACAGAGCAAATTACATTTTATGGCTGGTTGGCATCGGCTATAAGTAATTACATCTGTCACATCTGGCCAACATTGCCGTTTTTGGCCAGTTAAAAATTACCTTGACAATGGGATGCCATTAATATTAATTTATAAAGAAATATGACGAGTTGGATGATGGACTTAAAAATGAATATTTAAGTAGAAGAAAATTAAATTAGAATGTCTAACCCAATTGTAATCAGTTATAGCGTAAAAAAAAAAATATTTTATTATTAAATTTATTGATATTGTGTAATTGGTCTTAAAAATTGCCATGTGTCTCATTCTCATTTGTCAAATTGTTAAGTTTTAATAGTGGTCTTAACTATCCCCACGCTGTATCCCTGACAGGGTAGTCAGAGAGGACAGATCACCAGGTATCGAGATCCATGCATACTTCTTTCGTTTCCTGTAGATTCATTAATCACTTCATACATGTACGTCTGGGTATCAGAGTACACTTAACTTTTCCATTTTTGAGCAATCTGCTCACGTGGTCTTCATATGTAAGTATTGGCCTACCCTGACTCCTTCTGCCCACTACTCATGTACCTCACTCATTTGTTGGACGTGTTCAAACCAACGGAGCATGCCCTTTTCCAGCTTAACGCTGACACGTTCATTCAAACCCGCCATATTGCGTACTACTTCGTTATGATTCGGTCGGCCAAGGTTATGCCGCACAATTTTCGAAATGATCGCATCTCCACAGCATTCAACTTACTTTCATGCGTCTTTTGACATACCCAGGTTTCGTACAAGAAAGGTATAATGTTTATTTTAAATAGTACAAACATGAAACATTGAATGTTATATTTATTTCGATTTTAAATTTGTAGATAATATTTTGCTATGCGAAGTGACTTTCGTCGTGGACTGAACATAAATACAAATAGAAATTATGAGAAAAGGAAGCCGCATATTCAAGTAATGTAATTTCTTAAGAATCAAGAAACGTACTCATTTTTTTAAGAAATACATCCAGCCAATAGAAGATTTTTTTTTTGGATTTATTATTAATTTATTTAAATTAACATATTTTTTACAAATTAAAATTTAACATAAGCTAAGAAGATATGAAATTCAGAATTTTAAATCCAAATCCATACTAATCCACATCCAAATAGTTTATATTAAAAATAGAATAGAATAAAACTTCATTTGTACACAAAATTATAGCTAGATTACTTACAAATATTTTAGTCAGATAATGTACAAAGGGCGGCCTTATCGCTAAAAAGCAATTTCTTACAGGCAACCTTGGGATGGACAGAGAAGGATGTTAATTGTTGGAAAGATGGGTAGCATTGGTGTAAAAAAAAAATAAAAAAACAAATGATTAGCTACATTATACAAAATGCACAATATATAACAATAATAAATGTAATATATATACATACATACATATATATATATATATATATATATATATATATACACTTACAAACTATATAAATATAAACATACATTTATAATAGAATAAGAATTATCGGAGTCGCAGCAATAAGAGAAGGAATTAACTATCGGGTCAAATAATGTTCTTTTACCATGCGCTTAAAGACAAACAGAGACTGAGCCCTTCTAATTGGAATAGGCAATGCATTCCATAACCGCACAGCCTGTACGGTAAACGATTTATCATAATAACTAGTGGAATGAGTAGGTATTGCCAATTCCATAGATTCCGACGACCTCAAGGATCTTGAATGTGTGTCATTAAGGAACATGAATCGTTCTTTAAGAAATGCTGGAGAACGCGGATTAAACAGTACATTGTAAAGCATAGAAAGGATATGAGTATTCCGTCGAAGGCGAATTGGAAGCCACTCGAGCAAGTTGCGATATTCGGTTACATGATCATATTTGCGTAACCCAAATATGAATCTTATACAGAAGTTTTGAAGCCGCTCAAGTTTATCAAGTTGCTCTTCGGTGATATCGAGATAGCTGACATCAGCATAATCTAGCAAGGGAAGAAGGAGAGATTGAGCGAGCGCAATTTTAGTGGCCGTTGGCAGGAAATTACGCAGACGACGTAAAGATCCTGCTGATGCAAACAGTTTCCGACTGATTTCTTGCAGTTGGGGTCTCCAGGAAAGAGTGTCATCAACTAAAATGCCCAGATTCTTGACAGTTGTACAAATCTGTAGCACAACACCGTTAAACATGATGTCAGGAAGTTGTGACCTGTCTATTCGTGTCACCATATTGGGGCTGCCTATAACAGTCACCTGAGTTTTGGAGGGGTTCACATTAAGTCCATATAGCTTGCTCCACTTACATATCCGCCTTAAATCTGAGTTAATTATTGAAATTGCCTCACTGATTTCATGCACCGGAGCTTGCATATAGATCTGCAAATCATCTGCGTACAAGTGGTAGGAAGACAGTAAAGATTTAGAAATGGAATTTATAAAAATAGAGAAAAGTAATGGGGATAGAACGCCACCCTGTGGTACGCCAACAGTCGTGTCGCACCAAGAAGAAATAGATTCATCAATGGATACACGCTGTCGCCGCCCGAACAGGTAACTGTGAAACCAATCAATACCTGTTGGAGATATGTTAATCGAGCGCAGAATACCGAGCAGGATTTGGAAATCCACTGAATTAAAAGCGTTGCTAAAGTCAAGTAAGGATAGTACAGTTAGATTTCCATTCTCCATACCCAGCCTAATGTCATCAGTGACGTTGATCAACGCACTTGTCGTACTATATCCTGGTCGAAAGCCGGACTGGAATGGGTTAAGGAGGTGGTTTTGAGTAAGGAATGAGCTAAGTTGGCAGTGTACAAGCCGTTCTAGGACTTTGGAAAGGAAAGGCAAAATGGATATAGGACGAAATTCAGCAAAGGAGTTTGGGTTAGGTTTTTTGGGAATGGGAATTATTTGTGCCTCTTTCCACACTGAAGGAAAAACACCGCAAGTTATGGAATGGTTCAAGACATGACACAATATGGGAAGAACTTCATCCAGAATAGGCACAACCATGTTTCGACTCAAACAGTCGTTACCAACAGCATTGGAATTTAGCGACATTATGCACCTCTTAACATCACAAGCAAATAATTGTTCAAAAACAAACGGTGGAAACGGAGGAGTTGGAAGTGATGAAAGATATTATAAAGTACTTACTTTGCTAGATTGATCATAACATGAAGACGAGCAGAAATGTTGATTTAGTGAATTAATATCAAGTTTTTTAGGAATGTCCTGTTGTTTAGGCTTTCCAACCCCTAGCGTTTTAAGAAACTTCCAGATCTTTGCAGGGTCTCCGTTCTGGACCGATTTATGGATATGTTGGCGTTGTGCTTTCCTACACACCTTGCTGCAGATGTTTCGCAATGTTATATATTTCTCGCGATTCTCAGATGTAGGCCGACGTCTAAACTTACATTTAGCTGCAGCTTTTTTAGCAATAATCAATTTGATATCAGCTGTAAGCCAAGTTGACGGCAAGTGTCGCATCCTTACTGCACGGATTGGAGCATGTACATCATAAAGGTCAATTAACTTATTTGTTAAGATGCTAACTTTCTCGTCAATGCCATGAGCGGTGATTAATGAAGCCCAATCAATGTTAGAGGCCTCCTCACGTAGCTTATCTAGATTCATGCCACCAAAATTGCGCTGCATAAGGATTTTGGGTTTAGGTTTAGGGGGGCGGAGGTTATATGAAAGATAGATTAGATCATGGTACGAGAATTCATCAGCTGTGCACTGTCCATGCCTTACAACTAATTCAGTAGAAGATACGAGGATAAGATCTAAGAGGGATGGAACACAATTTGGAAAATGATGAGTGACGTTTAAAGGCAGGATAGACAAGTTGCAGGAGTGAACAATGCTAGAGAAAGTAGAGGAGCGAGCAAGGGAGGAGGGATCATTTTTTACAAGGCATGTATTAAAATCGCCCATTAAAATAGTATGGCTGTAAGAGGGAGAAAGACGTTCAATTATATTTTCGAAGGACGAAAAGAAATTAATAGCAGATGAAGAGGAATAATACACCCCAAGCAAGACCCTGGTGTGGTAAAGCTCCACCTCAATGAAAATTGATTCCCCTGTATTTGAAGGCAGTGGCTGAGGTGACATTTCTAAGATTTTGAAATTAATATTTTCCCTTAAATAAATGGCAACACCTCCACCTCTAGAGAAACGATCATTGCGAATTAAGTGAAAGTGAGGCAAAGTGAACGAAATAGAAGGAAGACAGGGATTTAGCCACGTCTCTGAGACCAGAACTGCGTGGATATTTTTACAATCAAAAGTAGTCAGCATCTCTGGAAAATGGGCGGGAATACTCTGTGCATTTATATGGACTACATTAAAATTCTTGGGTACATCGGAAAACTGGGCCTCAATAGTTTCAGCCAAAGATGGTAGACTTGCAAAGCTATCATCCTGGCTGCTTGCAGTAATAAAGCTGTCATCACAATAACTGAAATTGTATGCATCTAACATCAGTTAATAGCTAATTAAAATATGTAATGTATAAATAAATATATATTATTTAATATATAGGTATAAATAACAAGAGTAATAAATAAACAATAAATAGATAGATAAAAGTGAATATTATAACGCCAATAAAAAAAAAACGATAGTTTAGTCGTGAACGTAGTCTGTCCACCCGCCAGTTGTGCACAATAATTATAAAATGGAAGAATATTCACAAACAGTAATTTAAGAAACAAAATGACCAATTATACCATATATTCCTATTAATAATAATTATATTAAGATTAGTTTGAGATAGTTACACATGATAAAAATAAAGAAAAAAAAATGGATAATAAAAGTATTAGACTGTATGGGTGATACTCATTGCCCGCCATGCAGGTGAATAAGTGTAAGATAAAAAAAAAAAAAGAAACGTTAAACGTCAGTTGATCGGTTCTGCACTGTCATCTACATGAATATTATAGATTAGAAAAAGCTAATATAAAGAACAAATATATAGAACAAAAAAAAAAAAAAGCTAATATCAAAACAATTTGAGTGCATACTCAGTTGAAATAAATATAAATACTATGTTGAACAATGTTTAAGAGGTTATAAGATATATGTTTACTAAGGAAATACTCAAGAATATATAATATAATCGCAAAGAGAGTTTACAGTACCCATGCGCCAAATGAAGCCGTCAAAGTTTACTGAAGAGCTGCTTATTTCTTATTTACGGCTCGCCTGGACTTCGTCGTAACCTTCGCAGTGGGTGCTGCTTTCTGCACGTCCCAATCCATCCGATTGAGCTCACTTAAAGATGCTACACGGTGCCGAGAACCATCCGGACCCAGTACGAATACTTGGCCACCCCGCGACCAGCACTTGGAAACACCTAAACGTTCGCGTGCAGCCATGAAGGCTTCATGTCTGGTGCGTGTCAGAAACTCCGACAACGTAAACCCAGTGCCCTTAAACTTAGTTTTGGAGAACCACACCTTGTCACGAACTGCTACCTGCTGGAACTTAACCAGGATAGGTCTGGGCTTGTTGGCACTTGAAGGTCTTCCCATTCTTTGGCAACGCTTTATGTCATTAACTACCACATCAGTCAGTTTTAAGTTATCAGTAATAACTTTTACCACAACTTGTGATGTCTGCTCAGCTTGCTCCTCAGGAATGCCATGCATCAAAAGTATTTTGCGACGACTCCTCATCTCAACATTGTCCAACTCACGTCCTAGGAATTCCAATTGAGTACGAAAAGCTGATATTGTACTCAGCACAAAGATTTTGAAATTTGAAAAGTCTGATGTAAGACTCACCAGATTTGGAGAACTGGATACCTTATTGCTTCTCTGTAGTTCCGACTCAAAACTAGCCAGGCGTTCCTCAATCCCACTCATGGTTGATGCAAATGAGTCCTTCATTGCCTCCATCTTTATGCTAGTGTTTATAAGTGTGAATATCTTTTGGTATTGGATAAAATGGATGGAGATTATACACAGCTGGTGAGTGTATTATACTGGCATTCGATTGTACCAGAAACTAGTGTTATAAATAAGTATAATTATTTTAATTTTAATAAATTAATGAGAGCTCAAAAATAGTTGTGTATTACTTGTGACTACCCACATTAGAAAACGTCTGGTTAAACGCGCTAAACTTAGGAACTTTTTTGTTATAAATAGCCCATTTCCATCATCACGCTACTACCATGGAGAGCTAAGCAGTAATCATAAATGTTTACAAATCGGACATTTTTTTTTTACATTTTTGTAGATTTTTTAATCGACGGGATTAAATAGGTGCGACGGAAGTTCGAAGTATGTCACGGGCGAAGCCGCGGGGGTCACCTAGTTGTACATAATATTTACTTACTTTTAGTATTTCAAGCCCTCGTGGCCCCGCTAACACAGTGTACTGTTAACGATCACTGTGTTAAGCAACTTTCGCTATGGCTGGTATTGGATGTGTGACAACTTTATGGCATTTACATTTGTGAGCGTTTCTGGAAGGTACGTTAAGCCGTTGGTCCCGGTTGCCAGTAAAATTGCAGTTGTTAAACCAAGTTAAAGGCCTTGCAAAATTTCAACAGCAGGCCGCAACAGCCTGTGCCTGTCCATTTTCAAGTCACCACGTGGGTCCAAAATGCATATGGTGAAATGTGGGCTTATAGTATGCCTCTGCCTACCCCTTCGGGGATAAAGTCGTGAACATATTTATGTGTGTAATAATCGTAAATAGAGTTCAATTTAGTTGACAAGAGGCTAGTAGGAGATGAATTAATCTGAATGAATAATCAAGGAAGCAAAATTTCAATTTCACAATATATATATACATACAGGTAGGCTAGTTTGACAGCCAATACCTCCTCGTGTTACGTGACGCATTCCAAAAAAAACCTGCACGAATATTTCTGTTTATTGCGTTGAGTGACGTCTGTAATTGTCAGGTAACGTAGATCTCGTTGTCCATAAAATATACATCAAATGTATCTACTTCGCATCTGTGGAATATTTAACTGTAACCTCTTTTCATTCTTATAGGTATTGGTTGGATTACTACATTTCAGTACCAGAGTTTTGTCACCGAAAATTGATGAGTATAACCTTACTCTTCTACATCTGTGAGTATAACAAATTTTAGTAGAATAAACCGTAGAGATTTTGGTGATACACAACCAAATGTGACTAAATTCACACAATTTTCCTTATTACATATTTTCACATATTTTGAAATATAGAGTTACGAGGTACTTACAAGAACTAAGCTAATCTGTAGGAGTAACTACCCAAATGCCAAATAATGGACCCAGTAGACTAGCTACTTTTAGCATCCGGTGGCTTTGAGATTTCGATGTACAGAATTATTTACAGCAGCTTCTAAAATCGCCGGTCACCATGCTGATGCTAAAATTAGTTAGTCTGCGGTAGGCCCTAAATTCCAAATCACCGTCATTGTTATTTTGAGTGTATATTTTGTTACCACCGATATTTTGTTATTCTCTGCTAAGTGAAATTGTCGATAATTAAACACTGAAATAAAATGCTACAAGTAGCAATGGTATGTGCAAAGAATGCTGCGTAGAACAGCATCTCTGGCCTCATGAATACAGAACGGTGCAAGCAATTCATAAATTTGGCTGATTTTAAAAAGCAGATTTTAAATATCGAAGTCATGCAGAAACACTGCACGGTTGATTTGGTGTAAATAGATATAATTCAGTACTTTTACCATGTGAACTGTAACCATCAAATATTACAATCAAATTCCTTGTACCTAAGGCGACCACATAAGTTGACAGTTTTGTATTATTATATAATGTTGCCACCCTAATAATGGTTTCGATATTTATGGACATCACGCCCTGAAATAATGATATAATTAGCAGGTTGAATTATAAATTCTACCTCTATACTCACAGCTTGACCATGAATGCCAGAATAATGAAGCTAATGGAAGATTTACGTCTATAAATCACATAATTATATGATTGTGTGAATATTTAACACTAAGTAATACAAAACAACTTCAACTCTCATAAACAAATTAACAAATGCTCAAGTAACACCTTACTTACTTAGCGCATTACTTATTTTGGATGTGATTTCAACCTCGTTCTATTTTGCGCCAAAGTTTGAATAAATAATGTAAAACCCCAAAGTTTGACACGTAAGGGTAATGAGGTAAGCAAGTTAATTTATGAAAGATCAAATAAGGTACGCACAGATAATATAAATGAGCTCTGTGAGGCCCGCGCACAAACGCTAAAGCCCTGAGCTCATTAAAAGCTGTCACAAAAACTGCTACCTGCTTCATTGGGAACTCCTTTGGGAAAATAGCTAACCTAAGCTATTCTAATAATATTATTTACTATTACATAAATGTATATCGAAAAACATTTTAAAGAGGCACATTTTGTTTGTTTGAACGAATTAATCTCAGGAAATACTTACTCGGTTCAAAACATATTTTTTTAGTTTTCGATACCCAAGAAGTGCTGGCTTGACGTCGTAAAGTATGACATGCATGCCAATGGTCTCACTACAGGGGATGCCGACGACCGTGCGAAGTGGAGGAGAAAAGTAGGAAAGTGGACTCCGGGCGTCCCATGTATAAAAGGCCATATATATCATCGAGTTGCTACCTAAGAGCCCCTCTCTTGGAGTAGCCTAACATTTAAAAACACTGATTGACAAGTTATAATTAGAAATTTACTGTAAAAAATTATCACTAAGTAAAAAAATACTCAGGTTTACTTTTTTAATATCACTGGGTCTGTTTGCCTCGCAAACATCCTACTTGATCGAAGGTGGCCACCGTAGCTTTTGGACACATCAGTGCCGACTTTTGCGCTGCCAATCCTTATACTCACATATTGAATAACATGCGTATATTAAAATTTAAATTTTGTAAAGTTTAAAAGGCTGAAAACTGGTAAAGTTTTTTTGAATGTTACCAAACTGAAGCACACTCAGCGCTGTTCGCAAAACAAAAATTTTTTTTCATATTTATTCAAAGTAGCGAACGAGTTGGGTATAGTCGTCACTGCAACAGTGAACAAATTTTCGATGTAGCAAACGTGAGCAATTAAAATTTGTAACGGATGTGGAAGGGAAATTTTGAAACTGACCAGGAACTGTGCATTTTTCCCTCTACTATTGATATTAATGAACTGTGACACACCGTTCAACAAAGCACCCGTATTATTGTACCTATAGCTTGATTTCAGGTACTGTTTTTCTAAATCTACTAGATGCTTGTTGAATTTTTTTTATAACACTGAGATGGCAGACAATCATACGGCCCCACCTGATGGAAAGTGGTCACCTTAACCTATGGACGTTTGCAGCACCACAGCACTTGCGCTGCCGATTAATTCATATTAAGTTTTAGTTGGAACTTAGAGATTAATAAAAGTAGCAAAGGTTCACTTTATATGTAACTATCAAAATGAAAATTAATATGATAATGTGATAAAGAATATTTTGAAGAGGAAAGTGGTATTAAAGCGGCGGGAGATGTTTAGCATACCGCATGTCTAGGTTTCTGGGGTATATTTTAAAGTTGCTATATTACATTTTCGCGTCTTCGTGCAGCTAGAACGAAGGATTTATGAAATGGGATAGTAGCGCTGTCTCAATATTTAGAGTACAAGTGCGTAAATGACCGTGGGATACGTCACACCCTGTTAGATTCTATGAGTATTTTTTCTACACCTTACTAGCGTTAAGTTAGATGTAATAGTTTTTTTTTTTCTTGAAAATACTCGCCGTGGTAGATTTAGTAAAAAGGAACGAATTATTGAAATACATTAATAATGAAATACAAATATGTGCTTATACAATTGGCTCTAGTCGTTCAAAACGTCTGGAATCAATGTTATTTTGTCTGCGGTGTAAATAATGTAGTGCTATAAATAATGTATTGGTGTATCAAAATATGTGAATCTAAAAATGTCACAAAGGGCATTTTTATATAAAATTCTATCATAATGCTTCCACAGCCGAGGATAGCCCTTTAAGTCGAAGATTTGCAGTATTTCTTCATATCACATTTTCAGTCTCATATTTCTATTCTGATATCCCACAAAGAAACGGTTAACAGCGTTCTTCATATTTTTATGGACAAACAGCGACCATTTTTCGTATAAAACGCTGAAGTTCTTTTTTCGAATGCTGTTGTATGTAATAACGCAACCCGCGTGACTAACCCTCGTGGGATTACAGCCGAGTTTATGTTATGTCTGCTAAATTGGGTGAATTTTACAAAAGAAATGTCTATTTACAAACATTTTTCTTTATATCTTAGGACATTTTATACAGCAGCGTCTAGCCCAAATTAAACTTATATGGCTTGTGATATACGATCTACAGTAAATACATAATGAGCTTTTCGTTTTATACCTCTGAGGTCGCAGACAAGCATACTGCACTGGAGGCACACCTCCAGTTGAAGCAGTTGAAACAGGCTGTGGTTTACTAGTGTTAAAAACTTTTCAAGCCTTCAACTTGGCTTAACGAATTTTACTGACACTCGCGACCAATGGCTTAAAGTACCTTACTCTAATTTGTATATTGTTCGGTATTCGTTGGCATGATGTTGTTAAAATGTCCACTTTAATGTCTATTATCCCTTGACTAACTTTTAAAATTTAAAGCTTTTCACTAAATACATTTTATGAACGCATACACGGTACATACAAACAAAAAACAATTTTTAAATTTTGACATGTCTACCTGTTTGTGCCGGATAATCTCTAAAACAGCTGAACTGATTTTAACGCGACTTTCACTGGCAGACCGCCAGTAAGCCGGAGTAAGCTACATTTTTATCCCTGTACTAGTTGATCCCCACGGAAGCCGAGACATACTCCGAACTCTTGTCATAACATAACATACTTTCACGCCTTTATCCCCGAAGGGGTAGGCAGAGGAGTACTATACGCCCACGTTTCACCGTATGCTTTAATTTTTGTCCCACGTAACAGGTGGTGAGCCCAATGCCGTGTTGAAATGGACAGGTGCAGGCTGTGGCGACCTGCTGTTGAAATTTTCAAGCCGCCCATGAGGCATTCAACTGGCTTAACGACTGCCATGTTACTGGCAACCGGGACCAACGGCTTAACGTGCCTTCCGAAGCACGGAAAAGGCTCGCAATTATAAATGCCACAAAGTGGTCACCCATCCGAGGACCAGCCATGGCGAAAGTTGCTTAACGCAGTGAACGTTTACAGAACACCACGTCCGCGGGGCCACGAGCGCTTCGAACTCTTGTCGCACCTATTTAATCCCGTCGTTTTTCAATTTAACAATAATGTATAAAAATATGCCCGGTTGTTGAAATTTATAATTTTACTGCTCTACTCTCCAAGGAACCGACCGGTTGTTCTTCAGATTAGCGCGTTCAACCAAACAAACAAAACTCTTCGGCTTTATATATTAGTTTAGAGTATAAATTCCTACAGAAACAGTCACTACTCGAATAAAACCGCAGGGCGTCCTCTACTTCTAAAATAAAGAGTATTAAAATTTCTACAATGTTCATTACAGTGTAATGTGACTTATATTAGACAAAGATTCCAATAATAATTTCATTTAATATTGAGAGAATGGCTTCGGGGTACCGTTTTCTAATTAATAATGAAAATTTCAATACAGTCTAACTACTGCCTAATTTGAATTTGACTGAGCAATCAGAGATGGTTGGGCGAGTTATCAATTTTGGCTAAATTAAACAGAGCTTATGTCTATAAAATAAAAATATAGATTATATTAAATGGAATTTTCTAATATGGGCCTTAGAAGCGATTTATATATATAAGCGATTTATATAGATAGCTGTCGGTCCAGCAAGAAAAGTTGATGTGACTACTGACACTTCCCCCATTTACACCGCTTATGAGCACTTCGACGAATAAGTTAGAAAAATAACTGTAACTAGCAACCCGGTTTGGCTTTGCACGGGTACAATGTAGATACGAGTGCTATATGGGCTTATACTATGCATTTTATGTTATTCGGGTCTTTCCCGCGTAGTATTTTAACTTTTTCTCACCTCTCGACGAGTCTACACGTGACAAAGGCTATTGCATTATAGCCGAAACGTCGAGAGGTCAGAAAAAGTTAAAATATTACGCGAAAAAGATCCGAATAACATAAAATGCATAGTATAAGCCGTGTAAGTGTGTAGATACTAATATGCATGAATTATACATATACCTAAACCTTCCTCTTGAACGGTTCTATATATTACTAAAAACTGCTTTAAAATCCGTTAAGTAGTTTATAAGATCTAAACGAACAGACTGCGGAAGCTACTTCATTTTATACTATAATTTATTACTCGTCTTTGTAGTTTTATATTTATAGCATACTTATCATCATTATTATTCTACTTAATTATATCCAATTTCATTTTCATGTTTATTTTCATAAATTTCTTTGTCATGCTCAATTTGACTGCTTTATATACTATTGTTTTGAGCTTCAAGCTCAAAACGATAATAAATAAAGACAGCATGCAATCTCACAAAAAATGTGGTAATAAATACCAAACTTTTGTGGCCACGTAATATATGAGTCATTCCAAGATAATACCAAAACCGACATTAATTTTTTATTAATTTTCTGTTTTTCAGTTTATTTGTTGATCATTTTAATGCTCACCACACAAGTACTATATACTACTCTAGTAAGCCTGCCAGCATTGTTGAAGTCTGCTCTGTTAAATACTACAGAAGTACCCAAAATTTTCAAATTTTACGTTTTTTGCCTATGATTTTTTTAGGAAGTTATACTACCGACATTTGTTTCCTTAAGGAGTTCGATTCGTTATTTCATCTTCATAATTATTAGCTGAGTTTAACCTTGAGTGATATGTGATACAATTACAGATCATGAGTGTGTGGTTACTCCTCGTCCTGCCTTATAGCGCAATATAACGCCTGATTTCACCATTTAACTGTTCGTCAGCTCTGCGTGACCACCAAACAATTTATGATTTAAAAGCCTAGTTCATACTTAAGTAGCCTATAAACTTGGCGCTTTTGACTAATTTGTTGGCATTAGCAACTGTCGCGATAATTTGCAACTACTTCCCCTCGCAACACGCGATTTCATTGGCTGTTTATTTGCTGTATGTTACAAATTATTTAAATGTTATAACATGAAATTAGTACAATGTTCAATAAATAATAAATAAAAGTAACTAGTGGAGTACATAAATGGCTTATAATTTTTTGTTGTTACGAAAAACTTCGTTGGGTTTGCATACAAGTGCGGTTCGGGCCATAAATCGTTATATTTTTTGTACTTATTTTAACTTTGGGTCAGACGAATGCTAAGAGGTATTCATTTAAAAATACGCACATAAATAGTAAAATCGGGTGACAGTTCATAAGTGCTTTGGGTACAATGATATTAATTTTAGTTCAAATTGGCCGCATAAGTGGGAACTAAACCATTTAAACAGTTTTTCTGCTAAACTTTTGTGTTGATATCTGAGATTTTGTCTTGTGACCACTTGACACATGTTTGTGTTAAAATAATATTCTCTGAAGGACGCGCGCATTTTGTAAACAAAAAAGGGATACCTTTTTTGTTCTGTTCAAAACTGAGGACAAAGAGCCAAAATACCATGAGTTCAAATTATGAAAAGTTCTATTCAGTTGCAAACCGGGCGCGTATTCAGGCACATCTGCCTAACTAAGAGTAAGACCTCCGAAAAAGGTCTAGTGTTTGTGTGACTAGTTGCGTATAAGTTAAGTATTACTTAATGAGACTGCCTTTTGTTTATAATTCTTCCTATTAAGTATAATTACTTAATGAGACTGCCGTTTGTTTATAATTATTCCTATTATGTTTATTACTATTATTCTAGGTAATCTTATATCTATTGAGTTTAAGTATGATTACTTATTGAGATTGCCGTTTGCTTATAATTCTTCCTATTAAGTATAATTACTTAATGAGACTGCCGTTTGTTTATAATTATTCCTATTATGTTTATTACTATTATTCTAGGTAATCTTATATCTATTGAGTTTAAGTATGATTACTTATTGAGATTGCCGTTTGCTTATAATTCTTCCTATTAAGTATAATTACTTATTGAGACTGCCGATTGTTTATAATTATTTCTATTAAGTACCTATAATTACTTATTGAGACTATCCTTTTGTATTTACTGAGACTGGTTTTGTTTCAAATTATTCCTATTAAGTATGATTACTTATTGAAATCATCTATTGTTTCTTTGATATTCTTTTATTCAAATTAAATTAATTATTTTCTAGGTAGATGGATTATTATTCGAATGCTTTTAAGATTAACTAATAGATTTGTTTTTGATTTATTAAAATATATCTAGATAATTCAGTGTGCAAATAAAATTAATAAGCTGAGATTATTTAGTGTTTGATTATGAATTTTCTCATGGATGTAAGTTAAATACTAAAATTAATTAATTAAATACGAAGATATCGTTGATTGAGCATCATTATGAGGCTCAACGGGTCAGATATAAACAGATTATATTATAATAAAATATATGTATCATATGTACTGAAATGTATGAAATTTGTTTATGTGCATGTGTGTGATTTTTAGATAAGAGGTTGTGCATGTAGAATTTATTTTTAGATATCTATTTGCATATTATATATATTTGTAATCTTTTGGACTTCAGATTTTATATAATTTAAAACATTGATTAAATAATTTACAACATCGTAAAAAGTGTTAGTAAATAAGGAATAATTAAATTTAGCTTAACGACAGAACGATTAGCTGATTTAATTAGATAACTTCAATATGCTTTATCCGGTTTGGTTTTGGTCTAAACATTATAAAAACAAGTATTATTGACGATGCGACGTGCTGGCGATTACAAATGACAACTGAATTAATGTAGCGTACTACATACGTTACAAAATTGTTCCTTTTGACTGAATTAAATGCTGAGTACATTTAATCAGTGTTGAATCATACTAGATTTCGGCTAACTTCGAGAAAATATAGATAGTCCAGCGTATATCACCATCAGACACTACTATTTGAGTCGACGTGCACAGCTATTCAACGACTACAAACCTATATAATTCGAATACACACTAATATTAATGAGACATGGCGTTTGACGCTACGATACTCACACAAACAGGACGATTTATGAGGCTGTAAATAAGTTCTCGGGGGATATCTATGATTGAACCTGCAACGTGGGAAGTTCCTAGTTGTGATGTTATCTGGCTTAGTCATGACTAACTTGATGAATATGATCCAGAGTTCCAGCTTACAGATGTGCCTAGACTGCAAATGTATTATTTAGTAAGCTTAATTTATTTAAGCTGCTATAATGCGCTAGTCTTCTATATGCCCTTTCATACAGCAACTATCCAACTATGACCTTTCATAATTAATACGAGGATTTAAGTTACACGCTAGCACGTGTAAGTGCTAGACTTCAGATAAAGACTGAATTAAATGCAATTCTACTAGATATTAGTCACACTTCGAGGCGATATATATATGGCAGAGCGTATTTACAACTTTACTCGAAATCATCTCATTGGCTGTGAAGTAATGCGAGTTCATTTAATTTTTCTCTAGCCATGGTGTTCGACGCTAATGGTACTCACACGACAGGACGACTTATGGGGTTAAACAAATACCTCCGGGGAAAGTCTAGCACAGTTTGGCCGATCTGTAGTGATGACAAAAAATCCTCGCAACGAGGGGAGTTCCTTGCTGTGATGTTATCTGGCTTAGTCATGATTAACTTGATTAAAATTACTTTGAGCTCCAATTACACACATGCTTTGAATTCAAATATGACACTTTGGAAGCTATGTTTATTAAGCTATTTTAGTACGCTCAGTCAATATGACCTATCCTTCCATATCAAACTACTAGACTCCAGACAGGGATTGATACCCTAGATTGCTCATCAGCACATGTTAGTGCTATGCTTCAAAAACAGTATTTAATGTTGAGTACATTTATTCTGGTCACTTCGTCCTGCTGTCAAGAGGACTACAAATTTTCACATCAAACAACTCACTCACTCATTCTGCGATTTCTACTTGAAATATTCTTTTAGACCAAAATCTGTCGGAATAAACTTATATTGTGTTATATTTGACGGGACGCACATTGGGGTAATGTAGTATGGACAAAGGCTAGTCTCATAGGTCAATTAAAATTTACAGGACCCAGAATCGAGCCCGAATCACCTAGAAATTAGTTCGAGCCAGTTATATCAGGTCAGAATGCATGAGACTTTATTTGCAGTAAACAAACTATTCTTTACTTTAAGATAACAATTCACCATTCATCTTTTGTATGTTTCGATCATTGTGTTTTTCAGAATTTTATAAAATATTATTAAACAATTACCTTTTTTTTATAAATTTAACCACTAGACGATTACGGATCACAAGGCCATATATTACGTAACATGTTCAATAGCATCACTTAGGTATTCCTTTCTTTAGCTAGAATTATAACTCACGGTTAGCTAGAGATATTAGAATCTCTACTCATCTTCTTTCTACACACGGTTATCAATCGCGCGCATATCGAAATACTGGCAAACAACGGGGGGGGGGGGGGGGGGGGCGTTACATCTGGTGCCGTGACCAGGATACATTCGTCTTTAAAAATGTGATAATTAAAATTATTGCAACGAAGTATCAAAGAACTTGGTAATTACTAACACAACGTTTAAAAACAAAAAAAGGGTCAAATAAATAAATTTAGAAATTGTTTGATATTATATTTAATAATAGATACTATACGTCATATTAGTCGAACATAGGTTCAATATAAACACTATAAATATTTTGTATGTATGTTTGTATGTCTATACAAACTTTTATCAAAAAAATACACAACGTAGGCATTTAAGTTTGCTTAAATATCTTCATGCTATTAGGCCATGAGAGGTTAAGCAGCAGTACGGTATATTTAAAGATGTACATAGGTTTCATATACTAAATTGTCGAGTCTGTCGCCTTTAGGTAAGGCGGGTTCGCCATCTGGTGTGCCATAAAATAGAAATTTTGGGTCTGTTATTTTACAATAACAATTCCTTATTCAAAAAAAAAAAAGGATTTTTACTTATATAGTTCCCACAGCAAATTCAATGAATAGCGGATATCTCTTTGTCTTAGAAATACATTTGTGTAACTTACTAACATCTGTGTTTTAGAAAAAACATTGATTACTTTCAGACGATACGAACAAACGAAATAGATATTTTATTGTTTAAGGGTTCGTAACAACAATATAACCCTGTAATAAAATAAATGGCCAAATCTGTTAAATAATAGGCTTTGTTACAAGACATTTTACAGACAGTCAAGATGAATGGTGAATTTTGAAAAAAAGAGAAATGTTATAAAAAAATAAATTATTTTATAAATTTGAAACTGCATTTAAAGAGTCACATGCAATCTGTTTTGGATTTTGTACATATTATATATTTATTGTCTTTATTTTAAACAACGAAATGAATTCAATCCTTATATAGGCTACGTGAAAGAGGATTTTTTTCATGTTTGATAAGCGCAGAAGAAACAGATTTCACAAAAAGCGGCGGCTATTCCAAGCAAATTGATGTGGATTTGGTGCGACCAGCGGTGTGACCCATTAGCTATAAATGCGGATCTGAGTATTCGTAACAAGAAATTGATGAGACTAAGAATAGTATTGATAAGTTAGAAAATGGTTCCACTGGCATTATTAATTCTATGTCAACAGGAAAACACACATGGGGAATTCCAAATTCTACCTGGGGTTAGAGCTTAGAAGTTTGTTTATGTTTGGTTGTTAAAAGCAACTAGCGTTTGACTTTTACTTCCGGCATTGATTGAAACGACTGTCGTCTGACTTACCAACCCTGTAAGGACACCTACGTCGTTGTCTAGTACCTTAATCAACAGGTACTCATCCCATAATCAGCAGGTACTCGTTTGATATTCAGCAGGTACTCGTTCGGTAATCAGCAGGTACTCCTCCGATAATCAACAGGTACTCGTCTGTTAATCAGCGGGTACTCATCCGTTAATCAGCAGGTACTCGTCTGTTAATCAGCAGGTACTCGTCCGATAATCAGCAGGTACTCGCTAGTAGGCGAGGTTGATTGGCCCCTTATACTAGAATAAATTTGGAGATGGGATTGGAGACTCTCATCATGTTTTAGTTCAAATAATCCGGTTTCATCTTTATTTATTACTAAGTGACGCCTGCGGCTTTGCTCGCGTAGAGATGTTTTCTCGTTCCCGTTTCTTACAGAAACTTGTTCCCGGGATAAACAGTAGCTTATGTGTTATTCTGATGCTTAAGCTATATTATTGTAAAGTTCATTAAAATTCGTTCAATTGTTTTTACGTGAAAAGGTAACAAACATCCATTTTTACAAACTTTCGCACTTATTATATTAACAACATAGTGAACACCTAGCTAGACCAGATATTTTATTGTAACACCAATGGAATCGTTTGGCATCGTTACTGCATTTGCTAGTTAGTAGGTACATCGATAGCGGGTGAGGTGACTGGGTCCTTGACACCGTGTATATATTTATTTGGAAACACTCGTCACGTTGGAGAACACGATTTCAATGTTGCTAGTAGTATTCTAGTAAGTTAGTTTTAACTTTATTTTATAAATATGCCATTCAGTCTGTCAGTCACCAGTTGTATAATTGGCAGGTGAGGTTGCATTTGTACCACTAGCAAGGTTAAGTTGCTTTTAAAATACTAGAGGGGTGAGGTGGCTTGGACCCTTACACAATGTTTATAACTATTGTTAAAACGGTTTTGAGACACTGTCAGTCAGCATTTTTATAGCTGGCAGGTGAGGTTGTATTTGTATAATTAACAATGTGAGGTTGCTTGTGTAATACTAGCAGGTGAGGAGGCTTATAACCCACTTGCAGTACAGGTAATTTAGAGGCTTTTAGGGGCACTTACCTGAGAGGTAATACTCGTAAATGAGTTCTTTCCGAATCAGCATTATGTTATATACCATTAGCAGGTTTGGTTGTATTTATATCACTAGCAAGGTGAGGTTGCCTGAGTAACACGAGCAGGTGAGGTGGCTTATAAACCTCTCGCAGGAGATATAATTTAGAGGCTTGTTAGAAGCATTTACCTAAAAGGTAATGCTAGTAAAGTAAATCTCTAAGGAGAAAAGTTCAATTCATAGCTTTTCCAAATTAGCAGCAGGTAGAGAAACTTCGCGTTTAGCGTTAGAGAAGTCAAGGAGTCCAACCTTAAATATAATATTCATTGGCAGGTGAGGTGACTTATATGATACCGTATGCAGGTGATGTGGCTTATTTATCATAAACAGGTGAGGTGGTTTGTGTACCACTGGCACGTGAGGGTGGTTTTCTAATATTATCAGGTCTTGCTGGGAGCACTTACCTGGGGGGGAAAGCTCGTATGTAAAATCTCTACGGAGAAATAAAAATCAAATTCATAATCTCTTTGGATCAGCAGCAGGTAAAGAAACTTTGATGACGTTTAGCGTAATGGAAGCTATGGGATCTAGTTTTATGTAATATAAGATATAATTGAAGAAGAATTTAGAAGATACTGGGCTTGGAGCTATAAAAAGATTATGAATGTGTTCGTAAAGGTGAACAGGTTCATTTTCCGCACACATTCAGGGGGGGAGATGTGACGGCCTCTACCGCCCCCCTTTAAATAATAAATAAAAGTAACTAGTGGAGTACATAAATGGCTTATAATTTTTTGTTGTTACGAAAAACTTCGTTGGGTTTGCATACAAGTGCGGTTCGGGCCATAAATCGTTATATTTTTTGTACTTATTTTAACTTTGGGTCAGACGAATGCTAAGAGGTATTCATTTAAAAATACGCACATAAATAGTAAAATCGGGTGACAGTTCATAAGTGCTTTGGGTACAATGATATTAATTTTAGTTCAAATTGGCCGCATAAGTGGGAACTAAACCATTTAAACAGTTTTTCTGCTAAACTTTTGTGTTGATATCTGAGATTTTGTCTTGTGACCACTTGACACATGTTTGTGTTAAAATAATATTCTCTGAAGGACGCGCGCATTTTGTAAACAAAAAAGGGATACCTTTTTTGTTCTGTTCAAAACTGAGGACAAAGAGCCAAAATACCATGAGTTCAAATTATGAAAAGTTCTATTCAGTTGCAAACCGGGCGCGTATTCAGGCACATCTGCCTAACTAAGAGTAAGACCTCCGAAAAAGGTCTAGTGTTTGTGTGACTAGTTGCGTATAAGTTAAGTATTACTTAATGAGACTGCCTTTTGTTTATAATTCTTCCTATTAAGTATAATTACTTAATGAGACTGCCGTTTGTTTATAATTATTCCTATTATGTTTATTACTATTATTCTAGGTAATCTTATATCTATTGAGTTTAAGTATGATTACTTATTGAGATTGCCGTTTGCTTATAATTCTTCCTATTAAGTATAATTACTTAATGAGACTGCCGTTTGTTTATAATTATTCCTATTATGTTTATTACTATTATTCTAGGTAATCTTATATCTATTGAGTTTAAGTATGATTACTTATTGAGATTGCCGTTTGCTTATAATTCTTCCTATTAAGTATAATTACTTATTGAGACTGCCGATTGTTTATAATTATTTCTATTAAGTACCTATAATTACTTATTGAGACTATCCTTTTGTATTTACTGAGACTGGTTTTGTTTCAAATTATTCCTATTAAGTATGATTACTTATTGAAATCATCTATTGTTTCTTTGATATTCTTTTATTCAAATTAAATTATATATTTTCTAGGTAGATGGATTATTATTCGAATGCTTTTAAGATTAACTAATAGATTTGTTTTTGATTTATTAAAATATATCTAGATAATTCAGTGTGCAAATAAAATTAATAAGCTGAGATTATTTAGTGTTTGATTATGAATTTTCTCATGGATGTAAGTTAAATACTAAAATTAATTAATTAAATACGAAGATATCGTTGATTGAGCATCATTATGAGGCTCAACGGGTCAGATATAAACAGATTATTTTATAATAAAATATATGTATCATATGTACTGAAATGTATGAATTTTGTTTATGTGCATGTGTGTGATTTTTAGATAAGAGGTTGTGCATGTAGAATTTATTTTTAGATATCTATTTGCATATTATATATATTTGTAATCTTTTGGACTTCAGATTTTATATAATTTAAAACATTGATTAAATAATTTACAACATCGTAAAAAGTGTTAGTAAATAAGGAATAATTAAATTTAGCTTAACGACAGAACGATTAGCTGATTTAATTAGATAACTTCAATATGCTTTATCCGGTTTGGTTTTGGTCTAAACATTATAAGAGCAAGTATTATTGACGATGCGACGTGCTGGCGATTACAAATGACGACTGAATTAATGTAGCGTACTACATACGTTACAAAATTGTTCCTTTTGACTGAATTAAATGCTGAGTACATTTAATCAGTGTTGAATCATACTAGATTTCGGCTAACTTCGAGAAAATATAGATAGTCCAGCGTATATCACCATCAGACACTACTATTTGAGTCGACGTGCACAGCTATTCAACGACTACAAACCTATATAATTCGAATACACACTAATATTAATGAGACATGGCGTTTGACGCTACGATACTCACACAAACAGGACGATTTATGAGGCTGTAAATAAGTTCTCGGGGGATATCTATGATTGAACCTGCAACGTGGGAAGTTCCTAGTTGTGATGTTATCTGGCTTAGTCATGACTAACTTGATGAATATGATCCAGAGTTCCAGCTTACAGATGTGCCTAGACTGCAAATGTATTATTTAGTAAGCTTAATTTATTTAAGCTGCTATAATGCGCTAGTCTTCTATATGCCCTTTCATACAGCAACTATCCAACTATGACCTTTCATAATTAATACGAGGATTTAAGTTACACGCTAGCACGTGTAAGTGCTAGACTTCAGATAAAGACTGAATTAAATGCAATTCTACTAGATATTAGTCACACTTCGAGGCGATATATATATGGCAGAGCGTATTTACAACTTTACTCGAAATCATCTCATTGGCTGTGAAGTAATGCGAGTTCATTTAATTTTTCTCTAGCCATGGTGTTCGACGCTAATGGTACTCACACGACAGGACGACTTATGGGGTTAAACAAATACCTCCGGGGAAAGTCTAGCACAGTTTGGCCGATCTGTAGTGATGACAAAAAATCCTCGCAACGAGGGGAGTTCCTTGCTGTGATGTTATCTGGCTTAGTCATGATTAACTTGATTAAAATTACTTTGAGCTCCAATTACACACATGCTTTGAATTCAAATATGACACTTTGGAAGCTATGTTTATTAAGCTATTTTAGTACGCTCAGTCAATATGACCTATCCTTCCATATCAAACTACTAGACTCCAGACAGGGATTGATACCCTAGATTGCTCATCAGCACATGTTAGTGCTATGCTTCAAAAACAGTATTTAATGTTGAGTACATTTATTCTGGTCACTTCGTCCTGCTGTCAAGAGGACTACAAATTTTCACATCAAACAACTCACTCACTCATTCTGCGATTTCTACTTGAAATATTCTTTTAGACCAAAATCTGTCGGAATAAACTTATATTGTGTTATATTTGACGGGACGCACATTGGGGTAATGTAGTATGGACAAAGGCTAGTCTCATAGGTCAATTAAAATTTACAGGACCCAGAATCGAGCCCGAACAAGGATCATTCTCCCTTTTGAACTTTAGTACTTTACCCCTTCTGAACGTTCCTTACATGGACTTCACAGGATACAAAGTTTCATACGTAACCTATGTGTAAACTCAGGATGATAGTTATCTGTATTCCAAGGACCAGGGGGAAACAAACATTTAAACGAAAACAAATTGTAAACAAAGTAAGTAGAAATTGAAAAAAAGTTAGTTAAGTTTTGATCTTTCCAATTTTTTACCAACTTTCACTTAAGTAATAGTCAGATAACTTAACGCATACGCTTTTAGCATTAACTGTATACGCTTTTACAACGAGCTTCTCTGTGACCTGAGAAATTTACCATTAAATAAATTTAAAAAGGTAATGAAAAAAAGCTTGCTGAAAAAGTTTATTATTCCATTAAAGACTATTTGCAAGACAGTTACGCCTGGAAATGATCTGCTGGCAAAGTGAAATAATATTAAATTGTAAAAAGGCCATCAAAAAAAGCCTTCCTTTCTTGAGTTTCTTGCCGGTTCTTCTCAGGTGGGCTGCGTTCCGAAACGGTGGTCACTTTAAATATTTTAAATAGTGTATGACATTTTATAAGCGCCTTTAAAATGGTCTAGGCAAAATTAAGATATTGTTTTTTTGTTATACAAGGAAGAAGCCAAAACCTTACTCCACCTTCCTCAATATAAAATGCCCATGGAGCTCGCTGGAGCAAAGGCTTACTTTTGTTAAACAATGATTGTAAACACAAATTTCTTGGGCTTGGAAACCAGATTTCGAAAATTCGTTCCTCCTCTTTACAATATCATAAAGAACTAAGTTGTGAAAATATTATAAATAATTATTGTTAATCTTTTTAAAATAAAGCACCTTTTCATCTCATTTTATAGCGTTATAAAAAATTTCTCATTGCACTTCTTTTTATGTCCATTAGCGTTAATTAAAAACACAGCTGTTTCAATAAACAGAAAAAGGGTTTTATATTATATGTTTAAAAGTTTCATTTTATTTATCTTACTCCTGTTTAAAACTGAGGAACGTATTCAAGCTCAAGAATAATATTTTAAAATTTTACATGCTCGGAAGTAATTAACAATCTCACTTACTAAATTATGTAGAAAAAATAATCTGCAGACAAATTGATCAACGTTTAAAAATGGATTTGATTATAAAGTCTTTTAGTAACAAACTAAAAACATGTAACTTAAAAATCAGAAACTAGCTATACTTTTCATACGAGGTTCCACTATCCTAGCTTGAGTTGCTAGCTTATTAGTGTACTAAACCATTTTTTCACACATTATATTTAAATTATTCACTAATAATATTATTACTAAAACTTGCTTTTTTAGCTCGAAAAACCAGCTTAATGTATTCTCTTCATTCACCAAAGAACAAAAGTGACCAACATAGCTCGTAGAGCAAGCACCTTAAAGTGACAATTGGTGGACCACGTCTATGGAAGAACCAACGGCGACGGGTAATCAAGCAGACCAGTTCATTAACCAGTTAGACTAATATCTTAGAAAATTTTGCAGGGATGGACTGGATGCAGTATGCACGACAAAATTAGGACACTTCTACGTCAAACAATAAAAAGGATTAAATAATATTATTATTAATTGTTTCTTCTTCACGGGTATCTTCTTTTTTTCTTGTTACGAAGATACCCGGTCTTTTGGGAGGCTTACATGAGGACATAGAGGTCCAACACGCAGAGGCCTTTTGAGAATTTTAATGTAACAGGGAATGGGACTCCCACTGCAAACAATCCACGTCCGCCTTATGTAGAAGAACGGTAATGGACCATCTCCAATGGGAGTTAAACTATTGTACAATATGCTAACTACTATTGGGCTATTAAGTTGGAGGTTAAATGAACTGAGTGATTAGAACTATGGATGAAGACGGCGTCTGCCATTTTAATATATTATAATCAAAATACTGGCAGACTAATAAATTAGAATTAATAAATTAGAATTAATATTATTAAATATTATTATTAATTGTATTCAGGAAACAATAGACTAATATGAAGTCAAAACATAAAATCCTGAGTAAATATAAACGTAATTATTACCTTAGATCAAAGAGAAGTAGCAAATTCCGCTTGACAAATCCCGATTAATAAAGTCACTTAAAGTAAAGTATTTACATTTGACATGAAGTTTTAACGAACAGCCATCGTAACAAGTCACAGCTAGAATTGAATACAATTTTGTAGATCCAATTAGTGAGTTACATTGAGACTCGACATTTTCTCTGCTCATTAATAATACTTTTAGTCCGGCATGAACCATTATCTGCGAATTATCAGTGACAGCTCATAACAGTGAATCTCATTTCGTCTTCCATAAGTCTGAGACATCACTTGAGTCAACTACTTGGTAATACCTAGCAAACTTTAATTACTTTATGGGAACTTAGAAAATCGTTTTGTGTTTTTAATTCAATTATATTATTTTGAATATTTTTTTGGGAAGAGTACTGAAAAAGTGTTACATAACACATTCACTTTAAGAAACGTGAAAATTCCAACAACTCCTAATAAAAATCATCACAGTGATTAGACTTTTTAGGTATGATAATTTGTAGGTATTGTCGAAGGTTTAAGTTATGACTGCCTCGGTGGCGTAGTGGTAGTGTATGCGACTGCCACGACTGAGGTCCAGGATTCGATTCCCGGGTCGGAAAAATATAAGTGTGATTTACAAATGTTTGTTTCGGAGTTTGGGTGTTTCCTATGTATAATATGTATGTATTTAGAAATATATAATTATATTTATTAGTCGTCTAGATCCTATAACACAAGCTTACTTGGCTAGACGGCGATGTGTAAAAAAAATGTCCTACAATATTTATATTTATTGATACTAAGATACTAAAAGTGATCAAATTCTTATATACTATATAGAGTCACGTGTCTTCTCCTAAATGGATAGGCAGAGGAATAATGTACGCCCATATTACTCTAGTCCCACGTATAGTTTGATCGTGTTGAATTGCACCTAATTCTGTTTCCGTGAGTAGCTCGATTCGTCATTCTTCTCTCATAATTTTTAGTTCAGTTTACCATTGACTTTGGGCCTTGTTGGCTTTTTGATTGTAAAATTTTCCCAAAATAGTGTTGCACAATAAAAGCAAGAAAGCAGAGAAACAAACAAAAAGCTTTATCATTATTTTATACATTATTGTCACAATTCCAAAAAAAAATTGTACGTAGAGATTTCTTTTCATATGTCCCACAATATTTAAACTTCATATAATATGTAAAAATATAAAAAATAGGCCTGTTTTTTACCAATTAATTTAAACAAGGAAGTTTAAATAGTATAGTATATTACGTATTCGACTATAAGCCTCGTATTTAGTATCACTCAAGACAAAACAGCAACAAAATACCTTTAATTATTTTATATTTAATACAATATTATCCCAAGCACAGGCCGTATTATGAAACAATAGCTGAATACGTCTTTGTAAGGGTGAAATGGAACACATTGAATAGCATGAATGGAGGATAGGGAACACATTGTGTATTGAAATTTGTCTTATAATAACTACGCTCTAAGTTTACCAAGCTCTAATTTACTATAGAGAAATTACGTTTAAAGGGTAAATAATATTGTAACTCCCATAGCTCATAAAAATTACACCGAGCCCAAACGATATAGGTAAAAAGGAGGATAGAGTGTTTTGGAACTCAAATCGAAATTAATCAGAAGATAAATAAATAAATATTGTGGCTCAGTTTCTTTTTACACGTGGAAATAAATAAAATAAATAAATAAAGTAACGCCAATTCCCTCCAATACAAGCTTAGGTAGAACATACATAGCAAGTCCCACTAAATTATATCTCTTCCATATCATTATAAACCTTTCTATTTTTATATTTAGAAGTATAATAATAATAATAATAATATAAACCGTCGTTATCTTTTATAGGATTAACGCAACCCTATGGGGGTTTAATAGATTCGCTTTTTGAGTCATCCACTTTCTGATATCAACAAATAAATGTATCAGAAAGTTATTGAAAAGCAGACAATCGCAGGGTAGCTTGTGGCGAGCTGAATGTACGTGGCTACACATCGGTCCCGATTCCTCAGAGTTTTGTTGCCCTTCTGCACCGGTTAGGATTTAATGGCCTAACGGGAGCGCAGTGAGAGTGCTACTCCCAGGAGTGCAGCAAATCTCAACTCTGGCTTGCCTTAATTGTCGGTCAGAGGGTCTGGTCCGGGTCTGACCCGCGAAGGTGAAACCGGCGCCGCAGCGCTCGACACTCCGAGCCGCTCACACCGGTGTTGCCCTCTGTCGCCTTACAGGCTTATCATGCCTATGGCGTTTGTATAAGGAGCCCATCTAGTGAGTTGGTGAGTCACCGCCTGCCAATATTTTGATAATCAGATATTAAAATGGTAGACGCCGCCTTCATGCATAGTTATAATCACCCAGTTTATCTAACCCCCAACCCAATAGCCCATTTCATAGCTAGCATATTGTACAATAGTTTAACTTCCATTGGAGGTAGTCCATTATCGTTTTCCTACATAAGACGGGCGTGAATAGTCTGCACTGGGGGTCCCTATTAGATTAAAATTCTCAAAGGGCCTCTAAAAGCCTACCAAAAGTCCGGGTATCTTCATGAGAAAAAAATGAAGAAACCCGTGTAAAGAAGAGACATAATAATAATAATTTATTGGCACAACATTTTACAAACTTTCTGTATTACAACTATTACAGTGGATTTTATTATATTGTTAAACAAAACAATTCAATGCCTTCCGTGCTAGGAAGACCCTGTGTTACGGGGGACATCCCTCCAGCTCCGACATTTGTTTGTTTTTTTATTATTTTTATGTCACATACAGACTTGGTAACATTAATATTAATGTTTATAATATAGTGACTTTTAATACATATAAATTGAGTGTGTGCGCGCGCGTGCCCATGTGTGTGTGTGTGTGTGTGTGTGTTTGTGTGTGTGTGTGTGTATGTTACCTTACTAGTGTATGATGGTTTTAGTAAGTCGTCGGCGTCATCGTAATTCATGGTGAGTAAATATTGCTTTATCTTATTCTTGCATTGATATGAGTTTATGGAGTATATATTCAATATTCGGTGAAGTTTATTTAACACGTGGTTCAATAAGTCCCGAGACTAAGTACTATAACAAGGTTTTTATAAAATTATTTTTTAGATATCAACGTAGTCTCCTCCAAGAGCGATACACTCCCTCCAAGGCTTTTCTAACTTTTCTATCCCATGCGTGTAGAACGATTTGTCTTTGGCTTCAAAATAAGCCTCCGGTGCTGTGATAACTTCACTATTTGAGTCAAATTTCTTACCCTGAAGTATATTTTTGGAATCTGCAAACAGCCAGTAATCGCTGGGGGCCAAGTCTGGCGAATAAGGGGGATGAGGAAGCAATTCAAAGCCCAATTCATTAATTTTGGCCATCTTTCTCACAGGATTGTGACAAAGCGCGTTGTCCTGGTGAAACACTACTTTCTTTTTGTTTATTTGAAGCCGTTTATCCGCAATTTCGTACTTCAATCGCTCCAATAAGCACATGTAATAGTCACTATTTACATTTTGCCCCTTTTCAAGGTTGTCGATGAAAAGTATTCCATGCGCATCCCAAACTATGGACGCTATAACCTTACCGGCCGATTTCTGAGTCTTTGGCCGCTTCGGGCGGCTTTCACCAGCTGCTCTCCACTCCGCTGACTGCCGATTGAATTCCGGAGTAAAATGGTGTATCTATGTTTCATCCATTGTCACATACTGACGTAAAAATTCCTTTTTATTACGATTCATCAGCGCCAAACATCGCTCTGAATCATTAATACGTTGTTCCTTTTGATCAGTTGTAAGCAAACGCGGCACCCACTTGGAAAAAAGCTTTTTCATGGCCAAATTTTCATGTAAAATAGTGAAAACACTACCAGCTGAAATCTTCACTATCTCGGCTATCTTGCGCACTTTTATCTTCCGATCTTCCATTACGATTTTGAGGATTTGGTTAATCTTTTGTTGAGTCACTGCTTCATTTGGACGACCTGAGTGTTCCCCATCATTTGTGTCCATGCGACCGCGTTTGAAGTCGGCATACCACCGACAAATGGTTGCTTTAGAGGGAGCTGATCCCGCATAACATTTTATAAGCCATTGCTGTGCTTCAACGGTATTTTTTCCCTTTAAAAAACAATGTTTTATCAACACGCGAAACTAGTTTTTTTTCCATTGTATCGAAACTACAAGCGTAGCTGCTGCTGACAAGTCGTTACATATAAGTAATAAAATAAAATAAAAAGTCAAAAAATAAGATAAAAATGACTTGGAATGTAATCAAAACTGAAACCGGTCGATCACTACCTCGTGATAATAACTAGAGAGAAGAGAAGAGAGCTATACGTGCAATATATAAATTGAGTGCTAGAGTGTCTCTTAGAGAGAAATTTAAAGAAATTGGCATTTTAACGGTTGCATCACAGTATATATTTGCAAATATCATGTTAGTTAAACAGAACATACATTTATACAATAGACACAGACACAGATACATTCGATAAATACTAGAAATAAGCATAAATTAATTGGAACGCATCATCGTTTACAATAGGTTCATGACTCTTTTGCAGGAATTGGCGTACGCCTATATAATAAAATTCCTTTAGACATTATGAACCTGCCGTTACATAAATTTTAGGCGGAAATTAAGACGCACCTCTTGAAAAGGGCTTATTACAGAATTAATGATTATTTAAATGATAATAATAAATGGAAATGAGTTGCTTGCTCTTCGCTCGAGCTATTTAGGATTCGAATGAATCTTGTGTTATTTTGTACTGTCTTGAATCTGCATATATGTTGTATTTTTACATTTCTACATTGTGAATAATTTGAAACGTCAGACAACTAAAGGTTTCTAAATTGGCTGCGTTTAGTTTCGGTAATAACTAATATACAAATATGTAATTTATTTTGTTATTGTGGGAGCACCAAGTAGACTTATTAATTATTTAGAAATTGTCATGATAGTTGCTGTGCAGTTTTTGGGTATGTCATGGTCGCCTAAGGGTCCTAGCAGTGATGGCGTATGTATCGGGTCGCTTTATTCCCTATAATACGGTTGAGTAAGGCGATGGCTGATATATACGTCATACCCGTGAACGGGTGCCGTCTGTTGGGACTGGTCAGCTCATAGCTGTTTTAGCAATTATTACAAATAATATTATTTAAATTTAAGGGCAAACTAAGTTTAGTCGACTGTTCTCACATAAATCCAAAGGAACAATGTAAGTGTAATTTTAATGTTGTAAGCCACACCTATATTTTAAAAGAGCATCCATTGACTTTCTTGCTAGATTTCTCTTAAAGTTTAGGCTGCCCTTAGAACTGGCAACTAGAATAGCTCTAATTTTGATATGATTTTAAACATAACATTGATTTTGTTTTGTATAAATTCATTACCATATAATTGGTCAAACATCATATCATCATCAAACTAATGTAATTACTGGCGGTTAGAAAAGAGTGGCCATGAGTTTATTGCCAGGTTCTTCCTCAGGCTCTACCTATTGCTTTGCGAATCTGGTAGTAAACGTAAATGTAGAAGCAATAATCTTGACGTTCATAAGTGTTACTTTGTGACCTACATGAATAAAGATATTTCATTCATTCATCATTCATTTCATTCATTCATTAGCGTCACTTAAATGTCTGCAAAATCAGTATTTTAATGTTCTATTTCTTAAAATTGTACACATATCCTTTATTGAAGGCCAATAATTTTTAAAAATCAAATGAGTTTTTAATATATAAGTCATTTCCAAGTTGGTCTCGGGACTTTTTGAACGATCTAGTATGTTTATCAGTTGACAAGATACCATACCACAAGCTTATGTTAGCTGTTGTACTTTCTTTTTTTTTTGAGCTAGATGAATGTTGTGTAAAAAAAGTCAAGGTTTCTCGAGGATCACACCGTTACTACAACCAGGGATTGCATAAGAATGTAATTATTTTACCAGTAAAACACCCTGATAATTTTACTTGACGCACTTTTATGAGGTGTCTCATTTTTCAAATCTCAAATCGCAAAGCCGTGGTCAGATAACATACTCAAACATATTATTTTATTTCTTTATTTTAATAACGTCTTTATATTAGTAGAAAATATCAATTAATCGCTTATATACTAATATGGCTTTTTTATTTTTATTTATTTAGTCCCTATTTTTGTTCAATCTTTTACATGGTTAATTTTACGAAGTTGATTTGGTAATTCTGTTAAAAGCATTGGAACATTTATATCATCCGAATGAACTTAAAATTTTAATTTTTCACGCTTAACGAGAGTGAAGCAAAATATACTTAACGTAAATTAAGTGAAAGAATCGCGAACAAATAAGAGTACTTTCTAAGAGATCGAGTGCTTTTAGTCGAATGAACATAATGACGAAGATACATGACGCTAAAAGCGCTTTTTTGTATTGTCATTACTAGTAGAACAGGAATAGTTATTTTTCACTTTTGCTCAAAAAGTCCGTCTTTTGATGAACGTGTAATGTTTTTAGCATATTTAAATGAAAGTCTTTATTCATTATTTCAATTTACAATTGAAGACTTAAAGAATAGCATAGTACCTACATACCGGTTTATAAAAAAAAAAAAAAATTGTAAAATGCTTCCATTGCGATCACTGGTTTGCAGCTGTAAAAAAAGTATTCAACATTGTATTGGATAATTGTATTTTCTTGCAATTGGAGTGAAATGAAGAGTGTGAGGCCAGGTGCTAAAACCTATTGTATTTTGTTTATAAAAATAAATAAATAAATAAATAAATATCCATCACGCCTTATCCCCGAATGGGTGGCAGAGGCATATTATATGCCCACTTTTCACCGTGTAGATTCCTGTCCCACGTAATAGGTGGTGAGCCCATTGCCGTGTTGAAATAGACAGACGCAGGTTGTGGCTACCTGCTGTTGAAATTTTCAAGCCGCCCATTAGGCCTTCAACCAGGCTTAACGACTGCCACTTTACTGGCAACCGGGACCAACGGCTTAACGTGCCTTCCGAAGCACGGAAACGCTCGCAAATGTAAATGCCACAAAGTGGTCACCCATCCGAGGACCAGCCATAGCGAAAGTTGCGTAACTCAGTGATCGTTTACAGAACACTGAGACCGCGAGGCCACGAGCGCTTTAGTTTATAATTTACTATTTTGCTAAAACTTGAGTGTATACGTCGTTAGCACCTTGCAAAACAATCCACCTCTACAGCATAGCATTAACAAAATGTAAAAATCATATCAATTTAGAATGATTATAAGGTCATAGCTTCTTTAACATTCCATAACTTTACACTCTATCATGCATATATCCCTCAGGGAATAATTTCAACAGCAGGTCGCCACAGCCAGCGCTGTCTATTTCAACACGGCAATGGGCTCACCACCTGTAACGTGGGATTAAATATGCTTACGGTTAAATATGGGCTTATAGTATACCTCTGCCTACACCTTCAGGGATAAAGACATGACAATATGTATGTATCTATATTGTTTTCGGTAAATTGTAAAATGTTATTTTCGTGGAATTTTACAACATAATACGACTTTTCACACTGTCTTATCACAATATTATTTATCTATCACGCCGTATCCCCGAAGGGATGGCAGAGGCATTTTATATACCCACTTTTCACCATGTGTATACCTGTCCCACGTAATAGGTGGTGAGACCATTGCCGTGTTAATAATAACTTGTTGAAAATGGCCAATGACTTAGTAACTGCCCTCGTTACGCCTCGCGAACAGTGGACATTAGTGTCTTTATATGAACGTTTGTTTCATAAAATATTTCCGAACCAATCGCGGACATAATAAGCGATACGGTTCTCGCTAAAACTCTACGTATAAAATTATCATTTAACAAAATTGATTCTGGAACACGTACTGTGTTCTAGAATGAATTTTGTAAAATGACAATTTAATGTTTGTACTAAAGTACACGTAGTAATACAACCTACCTATAGGTAAACTATCCATATAACTTATATATCTATGCTAATATAAAAAGCTAAAGAGTTTGTTTGTTTGGTTGGTTGAAAGCGCTAATATCAGAAACTACTGGTCATATTGGAAAAAATATTTTTGTGTTGTATAGCCCATTCAACGAGGAAGACTATAGGTTATATATCATCACTACCCTGGAGAGCGGAGCAGTAATTATAAATGTCGACAAATCGGGAAATTTTTTATGCATTATTGTAGAATTTAAATATAAGCGACGGGATTATATTGGTGCGACGGGAGTTCGAAGTATGTCACGGGCGAAGCCATGGGGGGTCGCTTAGTTATTTAACTAAGCGATCTAAAACGGGAATAGGCCTAAATTATTATTTAATCATGTAGTTGTTGTAACTTGATTAGATTTATAGGCTAAAATTGGTATTGTGTATCATTAGCGTGTTGTTTATTGAGCATTAATAATTACGTACTATACTTAAAAAATTGGTATTTATTGTTGTGCAGACTAATAGGGTATTACTCAGTTTATTATTAACTAGCTGTGTCCCATGGCTTCGCTAATGTTTTACTCGAACTACCGTTACACCCAACATCGCTTATTTGCTCTTGCATCCACACCCCTTAGTCAATTTTTTTATATATTTATAATTTTTTAACCACTATGTTACACACAGAGCAAGAAATCTATGTCACTCACGCTCTACTAGAGACGCCTTACTTTATAATTATTTCATACAGCACGGGTTGCTCATAAGATTACAATAATTATTTCAGTCGGCTCTCTTTTCATCTCGGAGCAAGCAACATTCCAGAGGGCCGAGTCTGCTATTTTAATCGTGTCGAAATAGAATCGAAATCGTCGCTCAATAGAAAACAACCGGTACAATTTTGACAGCTTTTCGTAGTCTACCATTACAATCGTACTCCAATAGACTTCTATCGGTCGGCCGATAGAATTCTACTAAAACGTACCGCGCCAGTGGCCGCTAGTCAGTTGCATTGTTTAATGGTCTACTAACATTGTGACAGCTAAAAACAGAGTTACTGGTTGCCAATAGTACACTGCCCCATGGTCTTTGATATTACAGAAAGTGAATGTCGCTATCAACGCAAGAGACTTAAACGTTTCAGATACTTTTCGGTGTTCTTCACAATCGTCAGGTAATTATTTCATCTGTGATCAACACGGAATGTATCCAGAAACGCCCCTTAAACCCGTTTATTCTGTAAAAGTGAGCCTATAATTAAATAAGCGTTAGTAGCATAGGATTTAAATTGAGTTTAAGTTATTGAGAAAAAGAAATAACGTTCGTTCTCAAAAATTTCCAAGATTATTTAAGAAATTGTCTTGTTTGTTCCTGTCTTGAATATTCTCCTTTGAACGTACAATGCATTTCAATTTGGTCTTTAGTAATGGAACTTTGCTTTGAGCAAAGCTTATATACCTACTAACTTAGTTATTAATATTTAGATGAGATAGTTTAGCTTTTGACGATACAAAATATTTGCCAAAGCCAGGCAAATGTCGCTATATTGCTTTTTCTCAATAGAGTATTCTTACCTAAACAATACCTGTATGAAACGATTTTAAGAGTAGGTAAGTTTCTGCTAAAATATTGAATTTGGCCATAATTAAGAAGTTATTGACTAAATTTTGTTAAAAAGACATAAAAAAACTTACAAAAAATAATTTTCGTGAGCGCTGTTCATTATTACTAACGTTTAGTTGAACCAAACCAAGCGTGTGGAGCCGCGGGCGTCAATTAGTTACTAATAATATTGATATTGTAGGACAGTTTTTTTACACAACGTGATCTAACCCAAAGTAAGCTATAAGCTAGTGGTATGGGATCTAGATAATAAACAGTCATATATTTCTAATTACATACATAGGACCAAAAACTCCGAAACAAATAATTGCAGATTACACTAGTCGGAATCACCTCGGAATCGACTTCGGGACCACAGCGCGACAGTCGCATACTCACACATCACTCACGCCACTGAGGCAGTCAAAACAACTAAAAATAGGCATCCTTGGTTTTTTTTTAGTAATTTGTACTGCCTTGTGGGACAAGTATTAAAAGTGCTCTTCCTAGCCTATGGACGTTTGCAACACCAACGGTGCTGCACTCCCGCTTTCTGGCCTGTAAAAAACTTACTAAGACACCTTTAGTAGAACCGCAGGCAGATGTTGGGAAAAAATGTGTGACCAGGTTCATTTCACTACACGAGCGTACGAAAAGAAAATAAATTCGATACTAGACAGTATCTAATATTTTTGGAAATTTCATCATAGAACAATAATCAGGAGAAGAGGATTCTTCAATTTCTTAATAATCGCTTAAAATATACTAACTATTAGTTACTTATCGAACAAACATAGAGCCACGCGTGTCTTACACAGTAATACTAGTGATAACAATTGATTTTAAGCCTTTTAGAGGGATTTTCATGTAATTTGCGACACAGAAACCAAGTAGGGTTTCTGTATCGCAAATTACTCATCTATAAAAATAAATCTGATATTTTAAAGAAGTACTTGTGTCAACTTGTGTACAAAGAAATTCTGCATGAGTGCGAAGTAAGACGCCTTCGGCGTTATCGCCACATGGATAAGTGAAAGCTCCCATTACTATTCAACACACAATTCGACGTTCTTATCACAAATGTATCGGTAATATCGATTCCAGTTTTATAGTAAGCTGTTGCGTTTTTGTATCGTGAAGTTCAATACTTCAATAATACTCAGCAAACGTTAAGATTTAATTTGACTAAATCCTCGTATGTCGCCGGCTATATTCGAACATTCCCGCATACCTTAAGAGTGGAAAATTCATTTGTCACGAAGTTTAAACAAAATATATTTTTTTAGGATGTTGGAGTCATTTGATTGTTAATTTAACTATACAATCTCATTTTCACTATCATGAATAAAAACACTTGTCAAACAAACAGAGAAAATCTTAGCCGTTAGGTTAAAAAATAAAAAACGAACGAATAATACGACTGCTTTCATTTAAGATGTGTAGCAAGTTCCACCAAGTGTCATCAATCAATAGTACTTATAAACAGGCACTATGTACTGTACTGTATTTTTACTTTAATATACAACGGTTCGGTGTAAAATTAATAGTCACAAAAGTTCTTAAAATTATTTTCATTAAGGTCGTACATGGTCTCAGACAACACATTGAAACTAACTCCATTGACTGCTTTCATAGAAATTATAAAATATTATGATTATTTTTTATCCTATTTATAATAGTTAAAATAGTAGATTATAAAAGACAATTATGACAACATCTTCAGATTATATTCATACTACCTATTTGCCGCCAGTTTCATTTAGAACGCAAAAAAAACTCGCATCAGCACTTGGACATTATATTCGAGTGAGAGAGAAAACTCGGAATAATTATTTGTAATTCGCCAAATAGTTGTCTCACAGCTACAATTAATGAGATGGCCACTTAAGCTGGTGCGCCGTATGTGCTGTCAACATGGGTAATTGGATTCCAAATAAGCAACATCACCACAGCATGAGAAATTAGTACTAATTTAGGAATAATTAATTAGTACTAATTTCTCATGCTGTTATTTAACTAGTTATTTAACTAAGCGATCTAAAACGCGAATAGGCCTGAATTATTATTTAATCATGTAGTTGTTGTAACTTGATTAGATTTATAGGCTAAAATTGGTATTGTGTATCATTAGCGTGTTGTTTATTGAGCATTAATAATTACGTACTATATTTAAAATTGGTATTTATTGTTGTGCAGAATAATTGGGTATTACTCAGTTTATTATTAATTAGCTGTGTCCCATGGCTTCGCTAATGTTTTACTCGAACTACCGTTACACCCAACATCGCTTATTTGCTCTTGCATCCACACCCCTTAGTAAATTTTTATTGTATATTTATAATTTTTTAACCACTATGTTACACACAGAGCAAGAAATCTATGTCACTCCCGCCCTACTAGAGACGCCTTACTTTATAATTATTTCATACAGCACGGGCTACTCATAAGATTACAATCATTATTTCAGTCGGCTCTCTTTTCATCTCTAGGGAGCAAGCAACATTCCAGAGGGCGTCGTGTCGAAATAGAATCGAAATCGTCGTTCAATAGAAAACCACCGGTACAATTTTGACAGCTTTTTGTTCCATTACAATCGTACTCCAATAGACTTCTATCGGTCGGCCGATAGAATTCTACTAAAACGTACCGCGCCAGTGGACGCTAGTCAGTTGCATTGTTTAATGGTCTACTAACATTGTGACAGCTAAAAACAGCGATACTGGTTGCCAATAGTACACTGCCCCATGGTCTTTGATATTACAGAAAGTGAATGTCGCTATCAACGCAAGAGACTTAAACGTTTCAGATACTTTTCGGTGTTCTTCACAATCGTCAGGTAATTATTTCATCTGTGATCAACACGGAATGTATCCAGAAACGCCCCTTAAACCCGTTTATTCTGTAAAAGTGAGCCTATAATTAAATAAGCGTTAGTAGCATAGGATTTAAATTGAGTTTAAGTTATTGAGAAAAAGAAATTACGTTCGTTCTCAAAATTTTCCAAGATTATTTAAGAAATTGTCTTGTTTGTTCCTGTCTTGAATATTCTCCTTTGAACGTACAATGCATTTCAATTTGGTCTTTGGTAATGGAACTTTGCTTTGAGCAAAGCTTATATACCTACTAACTTAGATATTAATATTTAGATGAGATAGTTTAGCTTTTGACGATACAAAATATTTGCCAAAGCCAGGCAAATGTCGCTATATTGCTTTTTCTCAATAGAGTATTCTTACCTAAACAATACCTGTATGAAACGATTTTAAGAGTAGGTAAGTTTCTGCTAAAATATTGAATTTGGCCATAATAAAGAAGTTATTGACTAAATTTTGTTAAAAAGACATAAAAAAACTTACAAAAAATAATTTTCGTGAGCGCTGTTCATTATTACTAACGTTTAGTTGAACCAAACCAAGCGTGTGGAGCCGCGGGCGTCAATTAGTTACTAATAATATTGATATTGTAGGACAGTTTTTTTACACAACGTGATCTAACCCAAAGTAAGCTATAAGCTAGTGGTATGGGATCTAGATAATAAACAGTCATATATTTCTAATTACATACATAGGACCAAAAACTCCGAAACAAATAATTGCAGATCACACTAGTCGGAATCACCTCGGAATCGACTTCGGGACCACAGCGCGACAGTCGCATACTCACACATCACTCACGCCACTGAGGCAGTCAAAACAACTAAAAATAGGCATCCTTGGTTTTTTTTTAGTAATTTGTACTGCCTTGTGCGACAAGTATTAAAAGTGCTCTTCCTAGCCCATGGACGTTTGCAACACCAACGGTGCTGCACTCCCGCTTTCTGGCCTGTAAAAAACTTACTAAGACACCTTTAGTAGAACCGCAGGCAGATGTTGGGAAAAAATGTGTGACCAGGTTCATTTCACTACACGAGCGTACGAAAAGAAAATAAATTCGATACTAGACAGTATCTAATATTTTTGGAAATTTCATCATAGAACAATAATCAGGAGAAGAGGATTCTTCAATTTCTTAATAATCGCTTAAAATATACTAACTATTAGTTACTTATCGAACAAACATAGAGCCACGCGTGTCTTACACAGTAATACTAGTGATAACAATTGATTTTAAGCCTTTTAGAGGGATTTTCATGTAATTTGCGACACAGAAACCAAGTAGGGTTTCTGTATCGCAAATTACTCATCTATAAAAATAAATCTGATATTTTAAAGAAGTACTTGTGTCAACTTGTGTACAAAGAAATTCTGCATGAGTGCGAAGTAAGACGCCTTCGGCGTTATCGCCACATGGATAAGTGAAAGCTCCCATTACTATTCAACACACAATTCGACGTTCTTATCACAAATGTATCGGTAATATCGATTCCAGTTTTATAGTAAGCTGTTGCGTTTTTGTATCGTGAAGTTCAATACTTCAATAATACTCAGCAAACGTTAAGATTTAATTTGACTAAATCCTCGTATGTCGCCGGCTATATTCGAACATTCCCGCATACCTTAAGAGTGGAAAATTCATTTGTCACGAAGTTTAAACAAAATATATTTTTTTAGGATGTTGGAGTCATTCGATTGTTAATTTAACTATACAATCTCATTTTCACTATCATGAATAAAAACACTTGTCAAACAAACAGAGAAAATCTTAGCCGTTAGGTTAAAAAATAAAAAACGAACGAATAATACGACTGCTTTCATTTAAGATGTGTAGCAAGTTCCACCAAGTGTCATCAATCAATAGTACTTATAAACAGGCACTATGTACTGTACTGTATTTTTACTTTAATATACAACGGTTCGGTGTAAAATTAATAGTCACAAAAGTTCTTAAAATTATTTTCATTAAGGTCGTACATGGTCTCAGACAACACATTGAAACTAACTCCATTGACTGCTTTCATAGAAATTATAAAATATTATGATTATTTTTTATCCTATTTATAATAGTTAAAATAGTAGATTATAAAAGACAATTATGACAACATCTTCAGATTATATTCATACTACCTATTTGCCGCCAGTTTCATTTAGAACGCAAAAAAAACTCGCATCAGCACTTGGACATTATATTCGAGTGAGAGAGAAAACTCGGAATAATTATTTGTAATTCGCCAAATAGTTGTCTCACAGCTACAATTAATGAGATGGCCACTTAAGCTGGTGCGCCGTATGTGCTGTCAACATGGGTAATTGGATTCCAAATAAGCAACATCACCACAGCATGAGAAATTAGTACTAATTTAGGAATAATTAATCAAAGAGAATTATTGTCCATGAACATGATAATTATGTATGACTGTATTTAATATGTATTTTGGATTTTTTATGTTAGACTGGATGGTATAGCGTAAGAATGAGATAGAAAGAAAGCCTAATGTTCAGAATGTATGAAAATGAACAGTTAAGTGAGAGGTGAACTAAAAATTAATATAATGGAGGCAATGGAATCGATAAGACGTAGTTAAAGTATACGTTTGCTGCAATTAGACTTAATAAATAGTCAAAAGTGTATATTCTGATGGTTTCATTCCATCAGATCCCACATGTATATATGTACTACAGTCACGCATCATTGAAACGGTAGGGTTACAACTTAGCAAATCATCCGAGAAATGTTGATTGCATCTGTTAGCATCCTTTAAATAAATACGGTAAATATGCCTGTATAATCATACTTATTGTATATGTAATCTAGATGTAATAATTTACTTAATATTTAATCTGATAAACTAGAAGTGTCGAACTGAGACTGGCAACATTTTGCCGCCACTTGCTGATAAAGTTATAAAAGCTATGTCACGAGCCCGGTTCGGCCTTCTTGTTCCGGCAACCGTTGAGTGTGCATAACATATGGCATATTGTGATAAAAATAGAAATATGTAGTGTTATATTATAGTATATTGCATAGAAGTAAGATGTGAATTTAAAATCGAAATAAAAGTGACAGTGTTTAAACAAGTATTTTATTGAAGAGCCTGCTAACACTTCCAAAGTATAAACTTTGTATACAATCAAAATTTCTGCGAAGATGAGTCTTTATTTAAGTCGCTTTTTTAAACATGGTTTGAGAGACACCTTTTAGACACCTTGGCCAGGTAATCCTTTCAAATGATCTGGCTCTATTAATAAATATCTGTAACTTCGCTCTGAAATAATATATATTGATAAAGTTACATAAAAAAATTAAATTTATTTACAAGAAATAAGTGTAATAAGGCACCTCTTTTTTTAGATTTCTGGCTATTTCTACACTTATTTCTAATTAGGCATAAAAATGGTCTTATCCTTAAAACACAGCTGATGTACGATTTTATATGAATACTCAATTTAAGTTAGATTTGTCTTGCACACTGCTATAGCCAATGTTGGATTCCAATTGTGGATTTCAAGTGATACATGCCTTACTGTTATTGAGGTACAACAATAGTTAGCGATCTGTACACTGTGCTAGTAAGATTCTCGTAAATTCCTAGAGGGCCATACAGAGATTGGAATGGAGCGTAAGTTTAACGGAATGGAATTTAAATTAATCACAAAGGAATAAACGTATGTATACGTTTTACAAGAACTGTATCTACATAATCTTCGTAAGAGTAAGAAGCGCTCGTGGCCCACTCAGTGTTCTGTAAACGATCACTGCGTTAAGTAACTTTTGCTATGGGTGGTTACGGATGGGTGACAGCTTTGTTGTATTTTCATTTACAAGCGTTTCGAGCATCAGAAGGCACGCTAAGCCGTTGGTCCCGGTTGACAGTAACATGGCAGTTGTTAAGCCAAGTAACAGGCCTTATGGGCGCGTTCAAAAATTTCGACAGCATTTACCTGGGTCTGTTCATTTCAACACAGAAATGGGTTTTTCAGCTAAAACGTGTATAAAAATGCACACGTCGAAACATAGGTGTATAATATGCCCCTGCCACGATTATGAAGTGGCTGATAAACATAATATTTCCATCATTCATGTACAGTTTATTAATTGTACCTCCGTTAAATTGATTGATCATTGGGGAGGATATTTAACCTCTTCCATGGATCAAAATGGCACAGGTCCAACTGTGGTCACCAATTTGCTGAGATTTATAAGATATAGCTTTATATTATTGAAATCTAATAATGTCAGCTCAGAGATTGGTGACTGCTAACAGCATTTCCATTTACGATTGTTTCCGTACTGTAATAGTTAGTCACAATCTGTCTCTATCTGTTAAGAGATGGATTATAAAAAGATCGAATAGATTATTGAATACATGCGAGGTGTAACAACATTCAGAATATGTCACGGCAAATTTCATCGTTTTGTACTATTGAACTTAAGTACATTAAAAAGATATTTGATACATATTGTGGTATTAATAAATTAGAAATACCGTATACCCAAATCCACTTTATAATATTCAAATTGTGTAGTTTAAACAATAGTCACATATACATTTTACGACGCAAGTCATGAATGTATGACTTGAATCATGCTTTAGCGACACATTTCGGATTAAATCTGAAAAAAGATCATGGACCTCAAGGATATTCGTTTCAACACTTGATTTAAACTTAAGAAGTTGTGACAAGGTATTCTATAGTATACTGCTAGATAATAAATTAAATAGCTCAATATATTTAATAGTGCAATGTTACTTTGAATCTTTGCGTAATTGGTGACTGGAAAGCAGTTGAATTTAGTATCTTAATACAAAATAATGAACTCTAAATTACTAAATAAATTAATAAGGTTTTAACCAGTGTCATAACAATAATTCTGATTAGAATGCCCTAGAACTTTATGAACACCATACACTGAAGCTATAAAGTATTCAGATTTTGATATAGTTTGTCGGGAGTCTGATGGTAGACTATCAACAATACATTTTCAAAAGAAATGTATACTAGTATAGCTATCGGGCGTTCAATCTAGAAATGAAAGGCCCCCTAGTGCCCTATTCACACAATCGAACGCATGTGCAGTCATTGGTGAAACAGTTGTTCAACTACACGTGACTGTAATACTGTGTGCGTTTTCAAACTGTGAAGTATTGCATCTGCATTCGACATGTTAATTCATAATGGCCCAGCGGATTTGTGTTTTATGTTTAATAATATATTATTTTTAATTTAATTACAGTTAGAAAGTATCGGCGAATTATGTATAATATATATATGGCGAGAAAATGTAGGAAAGCGGACCCCGGGCGTCGCGAGACGCAACTGGGACAGACGCTCGGATGATGATGGAGTAAGTATCGGCGAATTATCTAACGTTAAGGCGACTAGAGCAGTCCATTGATTTCGATTGACACCCGTCCATACAAAATGTTTTTAAATTGTGTTGTCTATAGTTTTACTTAATGAATTGCACCCCAATCGATTCTTCGACAAATTATCTATCTAGTATAGTCATAAAAACTACACGTGACTATGTCAAAATTGAAAGAAAACTCAGTATAAATATTGACGTCAGCATTCTCCGCCATTTTTTTATTCTTTTGTTTTTTGTATGCCTCTGCCACCAGTTTGGGGATGAGGCGTGATTGATAAACAAAAAAATATTATTATACAAACTTCAATACATATTTTAAACAAGTAATTTAATAAGCGGTGTTTTTTTTTTAAATGTATAAAATGTGACCACATAATAACTATAACTACAGTTTATTTACTTTATGGTATGACGTTACATAATTATCTTACCAGTAATATATGGAATATGGATTTCGAGTTACTAACAGCAGGCGGCAGCGGCAGCGGTGCAAACTACTGTTTCGCCGGCGGACTAGTGAACAACTTTAAACGTCATTTTCTGGGCCTTGGGAACGTTTTCAGCAGGCTGAAAAGCGGTTTCAGGCCGTTTCCGAGGAAGCTCTATCACATACCAAATTATCCAAATTTCACCCCAGTTGCCGTTGTTTTCAGGCGCCTGAAACATGTTTTCAGTTCGTTTCAGGCCACCCCCTATCGCATGCCATCATAACCTGAAAACCCTTTTTCAGGCGTTTTCAGGACCCCTTATGGGCCTTTGAAGCCCACTTCAGTATATAGCGTAATTTCATGAAAGTGTGACAAGGATAGCACTATTAAAAAGAGATAGCTACACTAAGAACATTCTAGAACTATGTGATAGAGATAGCACCAGAAGGGACAGCAATAGGTCGAGAACCTTCCGGCACATACCGAAGGAACAACTAGTATCGTGTGGAATATCGTTCTAGAGATGTACCCGATTGTAGGTACCGAACGAATTCTCCCGAATATTCCAGAACATTACTAGGCGTATATAAAGGGCCGAGCTCGCGGCTACAAGACAGTCTCCTTTGAGGAAGCAACAGTGCGAATCAAAGCGAATCGAAGTGATCGAAGCTAAATAGTGCGATACTGTTACAGTGCGATTATCTGATGTTGCGGGCCCGTTTCCAACATCAGACTCCGGGAATAAGTACATTTTGGTGGTGATGGATTACTTCACCAAATGGCCGGAGGTATTTGCCATTCCCAACCAGGAAGCGACCACCATAGCGGAAAAATTAGTGAATGAGGTATTCTGTCGGTTTGGAGTGCCACTTGAAATTCATAGCGACCAGGGCAGGAACTTTGAATCTTTGGTCTTTCAAGAAACTTGCCGGATAATGGGTTTGCATAAAACGAGAACGACGGCATATCACCCACAATCGGATGGAATGGTCGAAAGATTTAACCAGACACTGGAAAGACACTTGGCCAAAGTTGTCGAGAGTCACCAGAAAAATTGGGACCGACACATTCCGCTCTTTTTGATGTCGTATAGGTCCGCAACTCATGAAAGCACAGCTGTTACCCCAGCATACGTGAATTTTGGGAGAGAACTTCGTCTACCTGCAGATCTTTTAACTGGGCGTCCTCCAGACTCACCTAGATCCATCACCGAGTACGCGAGCGAGTTGCGGGATCGGATCGACGATGTTCACAAACTTGTTCGTGAACACGGGCTTCAAGCTAGTGAGAGGATGAAAACTCGATATGATCGGAGATCAAACCAAGTTGGGTTTGATGAAGGCTCATTGGTGTGGTTACATAATCCTTTGCGGCGGAAAGGGAAGTCCCCAAAGCTATCCCCTAACTGGGAAGGACCGTATAGAGTGGTTACTAGAATCAATGACGTCACGTATCGAATACAGCGGAGTCCTCGTAGTCCCTGCAAGATAGTTCACGTTGACCGACTTGCCAGATATCATGGAGACAACGATGCTCGGGACGAGCATGTCTTAGGAGGGGGTAGTGTTACGCCGGCGGACTAGTGAACAACTTTAAACGTCATTTTCTGGGCCTTGGGAACGTTTTCAGCAGGCTGAAAAGCGGTTTCAGGCCGTTTCCGAGGAAGCTCTATCACATACCAAATTATCCAAATTTCACCCCAGTTGCCGTTGTTTTCAGGCGCCTGAAACATGTTTTCAGTTCGTTTCAGGCCACCCCCTATCGCATGCCATCATAACCTGAAAACCCTTTTTCAGGCGTTTTCAGGACCCCTTATGGGCCTTTGAAGCCCACTTCAGTATATAGCGTAATTTCATGAAAGTGTGACAAGGATAGCACTATTAAAAAGAGATAGCTACACTAAGAACATTCTAGAACTATGTGATAGAGATAGCACCAGAAGGGACAGCAATAGGTCGAGAACCTTCCGGCACATACCGAAGGAACAACTAGTATCGTGTGGAATATCGTTCTAGAGATGTACCCGATTGTAGGTACCGAACGAATTCTCCCGAATATTCCAGAACATTACTAGGCGTATATAAAGGGCCGAGCTCGCGGCTACAAGACAGTCTCCTTTGAGGAAGCAACAGTGCGAATCAAAGCGAATCGAAGTGATCGAAGCTAAATAGTGCGATACTGTTACAGTGCGATTATCTTAGAGAAGAATTTGTGTTTAGTGTGTTTGGTGGCGATTATTAGTTGTGGTTTTATTGTTTTTATTTAGAGTAATTAAAGTGTTAGTTTTATAATTTGTGGTATTAGTGCAACTCCTATTAGTACCCACCCTACGAACGTAACACTACGTTATCGGAATTACGGCCGAAATCCGAGTTGATGTTAATTATGAAGTTGTAAAACTCCTTTTGTATTTCAGTGCTTACAAAACGACTTATCATGAGATATATGTCATGTATACTTTGTCATGTACTATGTATACATTATTAGATTGACAATTTTATCTTTAATAATATTTACGTAGACAATTTGTATAGCTATCTAAAAATTTCAGTATAAGTAGGCAATAATGGAAAATATTTGTCGTGCTCTTAATCTACTTATTCATTTTCGATGCCATTATTCTACTGGTTAATATCCGCCTGCGGAAGAGACTTGCGGAATTGAAAAGAAAAAAGGAAATGGAATGCTTGATAATTGCGCCTGCCGACGACATTACACACGACTTTGTTATACCATTAACGTACAATGGAGCCTAAAATAAAATGATTTTAACAAAGTGGATGTTTTGTTCTGAAAACAATAAAATTGATAAAAAATAATAACAATGCGGCTCGTGGCCCCGCTGACTCAGTGTTCTGTAAAAGATCACTGCGTTAAGCAACATTCGCTATAGGTGATCCTTGGATGGGTGAAACTTTGTGGATTTACATTTGCGAGCGTTTCTGTGCTTCGGAAGGCACGTTAAGCCGTTGGTCCCGGTTGCCAGTAAAAAGGCAGTTGTTAAGCCTGGCTGAAGGCCTTACGGGTGGCATGAAAAATTTCAACAGCAGGTCGCCTCAGCATGCGATTGCCTGTCTATTTCAACACGGCAATGGGCTCACTACCTATTACGTAGGACAGGAATACAAATGGTGAAAAGTGGGCGTATAATATGCCTATGTCACCCCTTCGGGGAAAAGGCGTGATAGAAAATATTGTAGGTCACTTTTTTTACACAGCGCTATCTAGCTGAAACTAAGCTATAAGCTTATACTAGGGACCTAGACAACTGATGTACATACTCATATATTTCTAAATGCATATAGTAAACATAGGAAACACCCCAATTCGATTCAACTATGTGGTAATATAAAATACAATATACTATCATGCAAGAACACCAATGAGGTAGTCCTAAATCTTATATATAAAATTCTCGTGTAACAATGTTTGTACCCATATTCCTCCGAAACGACTCGACCGATTCTAATGAACTTTTTTATGCATATTTAGTAAGTCTGAGAATCAGCTACTATCTATTTTTCAAACCCCTAAAGGATAAGGTGTCCACACCAAAATTTTATTTAAAAATAAAATTTTGGTGTGGACACCTTATCCTTGATGATTTTGGAGATTTCTTTTTATTATGTGCATTAAGAAATACATACAACCCTAAATTTTCACTTTTTACCACCCACCCCTATTTAGAATAGCGTAATTAGTAATTAAACAATGTTTACCTCTGATCTTTTAACTGACGAATGAACATCTTGAGACAGAAAGAGGTGGATTAATTAGTCAGATTCGAGTAGGTCACGGTTGTGTAGCTGGTGTATGTATTTATAAATTTGGTGAATGTATTCTTTAGGTCCATAAGACTAATGACTAAGAAAGCGGATGAAGAGTAGAAGCGTGCACGTCGCCATCCCTGCCAGCTACGGCTGCAATTCTACTCGAACACGAGTGCCACCAGGGCGATTACTGCTAGGGCGTGCCCCCGAGGCGACGCGCACCAGTTCGTCCCCGCTGGTGCGTAAAGTGTGTGCCAAAGCGGCGTAGGGGACCGCCACCCTACACGCGCAGCCCGACACGGCGGGAAGTGGAGGATGGAGTGCGTAGGATAGCTTCGTGGAATGTTAGGGGAGGAATGACAGATAAGATGAATGAGTTGATGGATGTTATGAATGAGAGAAAGTTAGATGCAGTGTGCTTGACAGAGACCAAGCGCAAGGGCAGCGAAGTCTTGGAGCTCCCGGGTGGGATGCTCGCGCTTTGGTCTGGAGTACCAGAGAGCGAGCATGGCAGTCGGGGGGTTGGAATTTTGCTGTCCTCGCGATTGGCCTCCGGTATGTATGAGTACAAACTGGTAGGTCCTAGAATCCTCTGGATCCGTGTAAAACTTGGTTTGACGAAGATGTTCCTGGTAGCTGCTTACGCGCCAGTATCTTCGTCGAACGCGAGTGAGCTAGAGGACTTCTGGGAGAGTACTAAATGTGATAGAAGGAAATGAAAGACTTATAGTATGTGGAGACTTGAATGGATGGGTGGGTACCGCTCGCGATGGTTTTGAGTCGGTACTCGGGAGGTATGGGGATAAAAGGGTGAACGACGCTGGCAAGCTAATACTGGCATTTTGTAAGGAAAAGGATTTGTTTGTGGCGAACACAATGTTCAACCACAAACAAATTCATATGTATACGAGGAGATGTAAGTCAAAGAGAAGCATGATAGATCTATTCCTAATGGATAGTCGGCTCCGTAAACAGGTGATGGACACAAGGGTTTATCGGGGCGCTGAGCTGGGATCCGACCACTACCTAGTCATAACTAGGATTAGGGGTCTGTTCGCGGGTTGGCGTCATCGTACCGAGTGTCCTGAACCTGAGCCGACTTATAGCATCAAAAGCTGGAAGCTGCAGGATGCATCCATTAGGGATAAATATAATGAAAGGGTAGCCGAAAAGCTTGGCGACGTCAATGTAAGCAGTGAGAATGTGGAAAGTGTATGGCAGAACCTTAGGGACAGTATGATAAATGCCGCTGTGGAAGTGTGTGGAGAAACGAAAAGAGGCAGTAGTAATAAGCGTGATGCACGGTGGAATGAGGAAGTGAAAGAAGCAGTTCGAATGAAGAAGAAAGCATGGCTAGACTACTTAGCCTCGCGGAATGATTTTAATATGAAAGAGAGATACAAGCTGCAGAAAGTTAACACGAAGGCACTGATAGAAGAAGCTCGTGAAAGGTGCAGAATGAAAGCGGATGAAAGGCTGTCGTCCAATTTCCGGGATAATGCCAAGCTCTTCTGGAAAGAGGTAGGCAAGACCCGGAGTTGTTCGGCAATCTGCAGTATGAATAAAGTGCTTAGTGTTAACAATGACGTCCTAACAGACCAAAGTGACGTCCTGCAGAGATGGAGTGAATATTATGGAAAGATGTATGCAAGAAAAGACAGAGATGCCCCATCGGGAAGTGGAGCTCACTTCGATGCTCCGGATCCCGATGTCATTGAAGTCATTAGTATGAAAGAAATAGAATAAGCGATAAGAAGTATGAAATGTGGTAAGGCTGCGGGAAAAGACAGAGTTACTGCTGAGATGATCAAGTACGGTGGGTCGCGTGTCTGGGACACACTATGTCTGTTATGCAACTTGTGCTGGCGGACGGGTGAGGTCCCAGATGACTGGCGAGTAGCAGTTGTAGTACCTATTTACAAAGGGAAAGGCTCGCGCCTAAACTGCTCCAGCTACAGGGCGATCAGCTTGGTCAGCTTAGCTAGTAAGGTGTGTGCAAAGGTTATAACGGCACGAATGCAAGAAAGTCTGAAAGGTATTTATGGGAGGCTCAATGCGGATTCCGACGTGGAAGAGGTTACATGGATCAAGTGTTTTCTCTCCGCATGATCGCGGAAAAGTTTCTGGCTCTTAGCCAGAAGGTTTTCTGCGCTTTTGTGGATCTAGAGAAAGCATTTGATAACGTTGTGAGAGAAACGCTGTGGGACTTGCTGCCAGGATATGGTGTGGACGGCTCGCTTCTGCGGGCAATACAGTCGCTTTATAGGGACTGTAAGGCTTGTGTGCGAGTAGGGGGGGATGTGTCACCTCTTTTTGATATCTGCACAGGCGTCAAACAGGGATGTGTCATGTCCGCCTGGCTGTTCATAGTGTATCTGGACAGTTGTCTGCAGAAGTTGAAAGATTTTAATATGGGTGTGAATTTGGGTGACTTTACAGTAAACTGTCTGCTGTATGCTGATGATGCGGTGCTCATGGCCTCATCAGAAGCCGACCTACAGGCATTAGTCACTAATATGAAAGAGGAGTGTGAAAGTAAGGGTCTCCGCTTGAATGCAAGTAAAACTAAGGTTCTAGTATTTGAAAGAGGTGACGTAAGAACTAAATGCGAGATTAGGGTAAACCAGGAACGTCTAGAGCAAGTGAATGAAATTGTGTATTTAGGAAGTATGTTTAGCGCGGATGGAAGATGTGATTCGGATGTAGAACGGCGAGTAGCTGCCGGAAACAAAGTTAACGGTGCTTTGTCCCAGTTAGTAAAGCGACAAAACATCGTAAAAGAAGCACGAATGGCGATTCATAACGCAGTGCTAGTGCCAACTTTGCTTTACGGGAGTGAAACCTGGGTATGTCAGCAGATGCATGAAAGTAAATTGAATGCTCTGGAGATGCGATCACTTCGAAAGTTGTGCGGCGTTACCTTGGCCGACCGAATACGTAACGAAGTGATACGCAATATGGCAGGTTTGAATGAAAGTGTCAGCGTTAAGCTGGAAAAGGGCGTGCTCCGTTGGTTTGGACACGTCCAACGAATGAGTGAGGAACGATTGACGAAGAATATATATTGTTCAAAAGTAGAGGGTAGAAGGAGTCAGGGAAGGCCGAGACTTACATATGAAGACCACGTGAGCAGATTGCTCAAAAACGGAAAGGTCAAAAGTACTCGGATACCCAGACGTTCGTGTATGAAGCGATTGATGAATCTCGAAGAAGCGAAAAAAGTATGCATGGATCGCGAAGCCTGGCGATCTGTCCTCTCTGACTACCCCGTCAGGGATACAGCGTGAAGATAGTTAGTTAGTTAGTTAGTTAGACTAAGAAAGAAATTGCCGATATTACCACGGGAACGATAACTACGCAGGTGAAACCAAATACACCTTAAACTATTAGACACTGAAACTAAAGGTACAATTTGGTGAGAGTATTCTATAGGTAGTACCACAAATAAGCACTAAGAAATGAATTCCAGATATTCCAATGGGAAAGGAACTCTGGCGAATAAAACCGCAAACGGCCTAAATTAGAAACATGAAATTTGGTGAAAGTATTCTTTTGATAAGCACCAAGAAATGAATGCCAGGTATTCCCACGGATATGATTCCAAATGTCCTGATGAAGAAAAATAAATAGTTTCAGATCCTTTAAAATTGTAATCCTATAGATTCTTACGCCCCGCTCTCTTTGGCGCTAAAGAAGTTGCGCGGGTCAACTAGTAAATATATAATATATTCCTAAATGTTTGTGCAATCGCTGTTTTTAACTACCTACATTAAATAATTTTCATTTAAATTACAAATTTTAGGGTATAATCAAAGTCAGATACATTTTAGTAAGTATCAAGTACTAAAGAAATCAGTTAACTGGTAGCTTTGTGAGCAATAAACTTCTTGCAGAACACCACCTATTTACCCATATCCCTCATTACATACACACAAAACGGTTTTATAGCAAATCGAACTAAAAAGTGAAAAATAAAATAGTTAGTTTATAAAAACGAAAAAAAAACACGCTTTAATAGCAAATCGACTACACTAACTCTATGTTTACAAATAACTACTAATTATATATTTATTTTTTATATTTTTTGGCATATAATATGCCTCTGCCACCCCTTCGGGGATAAGGCGTGATGGATATTTATTTTTTATTTTTATATATTTACAACAATCAATATCGAGCACCCCACGCTTTTTTACAATGAAATTAATTTTCTTTTCATAACTTTAACAGTTGAATAAAATATAAATTATAAGTTATTTTCTGATTTTTAGTTCGATTTGCTATTAAAGCGTGTTTTTTTTTAGTTTTTTTTAAACTAGATTTTACTATCTTAAAGTGGACAGTGAGATGTGAAATGAACTAGCCCCCAGAGAAACAACAAACTTAAGTTATTTTGTTAATTTTGACACTTGTTTGTTATAAAATGGCCTCACAGTAGTTTTTACGTAAAATAATTACGGTCTATATAGTTGCAACAAAAATCAAGCAAATATATATTAAATAAGTAGAGGTTCCTTTTAATGGAATTCCTTTCTATGGCTTAACATGCATATACAAAAGAACGCCGTGTATTATTTGTCAGTTTTATATAGCCTTATTGCTAACTCCCGTAATAAGAAACGCGTGGTGAACTCCACATGTTCAAGAACATTGGGTTTTGTCGATAAGCTCCTAGTGCTATGGACACTGGTGCAACAGACGAAAGATCTGTGGCATCGTTTAGTTCTGAGCGCAATTGATTTGTGTTGACGGATAACATCACTGCCACGCCAGAAGGTTTTTTTTTTAAATGTTATTAATCCCATCCACATTCTCATTACTATGACTCCTGTAAACCAAGATCTACAGCAATGACCAAAATCAAAAAAATTACACCAAGATCGATCTCGGTAAAGTCCCAGGAGAAGTTAAAATGAAGGATTTGGAAAAAGAAATTAACGCCTCTTCTCTCCTTTGCAAAGCGGGAGACCTGGAAGGCAACTAGGTGTACATCCTATAGAAAAAGGGAAGTACCACGATTGTACATTACAGGTCCTATATGTAGGAGTGAGATGGCGCTAGTTGCCGTGTTTACATCGGTTCCGTATTTATAATCTGATTAAAAATACTAAACTGTGCTCAAAAGTAAATTTGAAGCGAATATTTAACAATTTAAGAAACAATAATAACCATGTATCGTTTGTGAAAGTATTAAATAGTGCATAACTATAATAAAAAATCTTATACAATCTGATTCTCAAACAATAACTTCAAGCATAAAATCTTTAAAACTCAAGATAAACCACAGGATTAATTAGAGATTATCAATAATAACTTTGCTTATTTAGTGTAAACCACAAAAAACAAGTGAACCAAATTCTGTGCAAAATGGAACCCGTTAATTTTATTCCAAACCTAGAAGTTACGAATATACCCACGTTATTCTTACAGTAGTACAATAACTCAATAACAACACACCTATTTCGCTATTCTACTTATCTGCTTCTGTGGTCCAGCGAGTTAGATACCAGATACAGAACGCATAATTAAATAGTTACGGGTTCGAATCCTAAACTCTGAGGTCACTTTTTGTGATTTAATATTTGTGCTCTTGAATAGTAACAGGTTATTTGAATTGATTAATAAATATGCCATTCAACTGTAATGTCACTATTAGAAAACGGCAACGGTCCCTAACTCAACTATCAAATGAATCCATAGATAGTTTAGCAACGCAACGTAGTGCGAATAGTATGTTAGACCTATCTACACATTACAAAGATGAAGAAGTAATTAGTTTAACAAACACTATAGAGAACTTAAAGGCACAATTGATGAGCGCACACGAAGAGATAGATAAATTGAACCTTGAGAAACAAATAATTCAACAAAGATTAGATGAAGAGGCCCAAAAAGGTCTCCAGTTCAAAACTATGTACATAACAAGCTTAAGTTTAAGAAAAAAAATGATACAGGTACAAAAAACATTGTACAGAAATCATCGATCAATAGATCAAATATAGCGTCAAGAAAGTTAGATTTAAATATAGATTTCCAAACACCAAAGTGCCTTAGCAGTAACCGAAGTATTAGTGATTGTTTAAGTAAAACGCCTGCAAATCAAATGCCAGCATCGAGTAGCGTCACAACACAGTTCAGTGTAATAAACGAGAGTAGGCCCAAAGTATCTAGCAATCAGCAACAAATGCACGAGAGTAGTAAAATAATAATATTATCAGATAACCAAGGGAAAGGATTGGTACAAAAAATTATGCGAGAACAAAATAAGCTTATTCTCAATAACTACAAAGTTTCTTCAATTACAAAACCTTCCGCAACTACTGAAGATGTGTTATCCAGCTGCGAATCTTTATCGAATCAGCTCACTGATAAAGACAGTGTGATAATTCTTACCGGGAGTAATGATTGTAATCCGATAAAATTCTTGGCAGAAATGTCTGCAGCGCTTAAGTTACTTAGGAACTGTAACGTATTTGTGGTAAATGTTCTTTATAATGCATTTTTGAATCAGAATAAATTAAACACAAATCTTAGGCTTTTAGTACAGAATTTTCGAAACTGCTCATTCGTGGAGGCATATAGACGCGATGACATGGTAAAGCAATTAATATATCAAATCAATTCTAAGCAATACTATAATACATTTATTTGTCATAATAATAAAACTAATGTGTTGTCACTTCTTCAACGCAAGGTATTAAAATGTTAAATAAGATGCCGTCAATTAGGAAGAACTCGCTTGCACAGAAGGGTACTATTCCATACTATTTTAGAATTGTAGATAATTCCATTCGCCATACAACGCAAATACCCTTTTATCGTAAATAACGTAAATAACAGCATTGCTTCAAGTACATTTTCTTTGTTACACCAAAATATAGCTGGTGCCATTAATAAAATTCCAGATCTTGAATTGGCCTTATATGATATACAAAGTTCTAATACAAACATCGATGTTGTTTGTCTGACTGAACATTTTATACGCAAAGACCAAGAAAACTATATGCAACTAAACGGATTTAAGCTAGCCGCTATTTACTCACAGAAAAAAAATAAAAATAAAAAATGTCGTGGTGGCACTTGTATTCTGGTTAAATCAATTTGAATGTATTGAATTAACCAAAATAAAAAACATGTAGAAAAGGAATTCGAGGTTTGTGGTACTGAGATAAAAAAACATAATTTAATAATATTTTGCTTGTATAGGACTCCAAATTCAAATGTAAATGTTTTCTTTGAGAATCTTAATAAATTGTTAGGACAATATGAGCACACGAAAAGTAAAATTATATTAGCCGGCGATTTCAATATAAATATATTAGATAAGGATAAAACTACCTCAAACTTTAATGAAATTTTGTTTAGGCATGGATTACAGTGTCACATACATGTACCTACAAGGCTCCTCAGATGCATTGACAATATAATTAGCAATATAACACACGCAATAGGTAAAACTCTCAATTTTTGTCTATCCGACCACAACACCGCCCAAGTTTTGGAGTTTGAATGTGGTAGCAAGGATAAAAATATAGTGGGATACTATTATGAAACAAAAACTGATCACAGTAGGGTAAACATAAATAAATATTTGGAATGTATCAGTGGGCTGACATTTTCGGAAGTTTATAAAATATCTGAGGCTAACGATGCTTTTAATAAATTTCACAACATTTTGACATTATTCTATAAGTTAGTTTTCCTACAGTCAGAGTAAAAAAGAAATACAAAACCTCTAAATTAAAGTGGATAACCAAAGGTCTTAGAGTTAGTTGTAGGATTAAAAGGACGTTGCGGTTTAAATATTATAATAATAAAACTCCCGAAATAAACTGGCATTTAAAAAATATTCCTATATGTTGCGCAAGTGTATAAATAGCCTGCAATCAAACAATAATCAAAAGCATATTGCCTGTTCTAATAACAAATGTAAAGCAACTTGGGAAATAGTAAGGCGCAACATGGGCAATGAACCAAAAAGAAATTACATTGACAAACTTACTGACAAAAACATCGTTAAAACGTCTGGACGTGAGATAGCAAATATATTTAATGATTTCTTTATTGACATTATTGACAGTAATAAAAATCTTAATATTGACAATAGAACTACCAATAAAAATTACATAAATTACAATAATCATAGCATGTTTCTGGAACCTACGAACCCAATAGAAATACTTAGTATAATACGGTCACTTAAAAATACCCCATCCCCAGGCTTTGACAATCTAACAACGGATATTATTAAGCGTACATCTGGATTTATAGCCGAGCCTTTGTCTCATATTATAAATTTATCATTAGAGCAAGGCTGCTTTCCTGATAGTTTAAAACTATCTGTAATAAAACCATTGTTTAAAAGGGGTTCTCGAAACAGTTAAAAATAATTATAGGCCGATAGCATTAGTTCCTATCATTTCTAAGATTTTTGAAAAGGTTATTTATAGACAAATCCTAAGCTTTTTCGAAAAATACAATAAATACAATATATTAGCCAAAGAACAATTCGGATTTAGAAAAGGCAGATCAACTCAACTTGCTACTTTTCATCTTGTAAAACTTATTATAAGCAATATTAATAAGAAAAGACCTTCGAATGTAATTTTCTTGGATTTAAGTAAATAAATAAAAATTAATAAATATCCATCACGCCTTATCCCCGAAGGGGTAGCAGAGGCATATTATATATGCCCACTTTTCACCTTGTGGATTCCTGTCCCACGTAATAGGTGGTGAGCCCATTGCCGTGTTGAAAATTGACAGACGCAGGTTGTGGCTACTTGTTGTTGAAATTTGTCAAGCCGCCCATAAGGCCTTCAACCAGGCTTAACAACTGCCATTTTACTGGGAATCGGGACCAATGGCTTAACGTGTCTTCCGAAGCACGGAAACGCTCGCAAATGTAAATGCCACAAAGTGGTCGCCCATCCGAGGACCAGCCATAGTCAAAGTTGCGTAACTCAGTGATCGTTTACAGAACACTGAGACCGCGGGGCCACGAGCGCTTCTAATCTGGATTTAAGTAGGGCATTTGATTACGTGAATCATAATAGACGTATTGATAAGTTGGAAAGGTATGGTATAAGAGGAGTAGCACTTAAATGGTTCCGATCATATTTAGGTAATAGAAGACAAATAACTCGCATAACCAAGTTTAATGATAAACCAAACTATATAGACAGTACTGATTCTGAGATTAAATACAATTGTCATGGTGTGCCGAAGGGGAGTATATTGGGTCCCTTGCTCTTTCTCATTTACATAAACGACCTTCCTCAAGCCATACATGGCCACGATTGCGATTTATTTGCGGACGATACTACAGTGGTTATGAATTGGGAATACGATGACACCTATGAGATAGAAATCAACAAAACACTATCTAATATCATACAATGGTTAGAAATTAATGCTTTAAAAATAAATATAGAAAAAACAAAAATTATCCAATTTCGGTCAGTTAAAACCAAATTCAATAACCTTTATATAAACTTCAACAACAAACAGATAGAAAATTTTCATTGTACTAAATTCTTAGGTATCACAATTGATGATCACCTTACATGGAAAGATCACGTCGATAGAGTTTACAACAAAATAATTAAATTTGTCTTCGCATTAAAGAACATTAGAGTAGTGGCTTCTAAGCAAACGGCTCTAATGGTGTACCATGCACATGTGTGCTCCCAAATCCGCTTCGGTATATTAGTCTGGGGCTACTCATCTAATGTGATGCGAGTAATCTTGGCTCAAAAGCAAGGTATTCGTGCTATATTTCATATGGAATGGAATGAGTCGTGTAGACCTGTCTTTAAATCTCAAAATTTATTAACTGTACCGTTTATATATTTATATATATACGAAGTGGCAAAGTTTGTCAAATATAATATTAGATTGTTCAAAAAAAAAAGACAAACAAAACAAGCGAAAAGTGACTCATATAGACTTGGAATTGCCGGTACCTCGACTTGAAATGTTTAGAGTAAGCTGTGTTTACATGGCACCGCTAATCTATAATGCTTTACCTAAATTCATAACAGATCAGCCGTTCCATAAATTCTGTATCGCTTTGCAAAATTGGTTAGTTCAAGAAAGTTTCTATAGTGTAAACGAATTTCTACAAAAATGTTCGCGTTCTTATCATAACATTTGCATGCTATGGAGATATGGCAAAATGTGTAAGCCCCAGATAACTCATTAACATCTTTGTTCCACCACATTTTATGCAAATAAAAATTTTATATTATGAGCTATGTTTGATTCCAGTACCTAATATGTATGGCAGAAACGTCTAAAAGCACGAACATTCGCCCTAGATGCATCGAGATCCGCAGAGTAAACTACTCCCGATGTTACTTGTAAACTGCTTAGCATGTTATTTAGCTCATCAGAAAGTTTCTATAAATTATTGTAAAACTAGTATGGGATGCAACGGGGGCAAAACTGTGACTCAAAGCTGGTTGTTATAAAATATTTCATCATTATTATTTGATTACATTTTGAGACCACTTACGTACATTTCCTCTATGAAAACTCGTAATATATAGCACTCCTGTGGGAAATCTATTCTATTGCCTGCTTGTCTTGTTGAACTGACGTTTGTGGGCCGCCTGAATGTGCCAGATGAAATAACTCTGTTATTATTTAAGATTGGTTGCTTATTTACTCGAAAAGGTTAGCAAACATTTAGTTGCTTGAGTATATTTCAATAGATGTAAATGTTTCTGAAAGCAACGTTTCTGAAAAAAATATAATATAATCACAGTTTTACTGAAAGTTTAACAAAGCTGTTTTTTATTTTTGTTTATGGCTTAATTCACCAACATTTCCACAATAAATTGTTATAAAATCTAAACGAATTCTTATGTAAATTATCCACATGCAAATAATAATCAGGTCAATAGCGCTGCTGCCTTGTTCATAACCTGGGAACATATAACTATTTTATTTATTTTTGGTATTGTAATACATGATTTTTTTTTAATTGATTGTTCTCGTCAGCCTATTCATGTTGTTTGTAGATCTTTCAATTTTCGTCGTACAAAACTCGATTCTGTAACTTTCACATATAGTCCCTTTCTGTCATCGTTTCTTAGTCAGCGATCCATCTGGCTATATCCAGCTTATTGCGTCTTCGAGGGGCTCCAATGTACCAAGTTCTCTCCAAATGTCAGTTCTAAAATCATACTATAACTGGTTGAAAGATTATTCTCCCAACAAACAACATTATAGGTACTCCACTTGAATTTTACTTACTTTACTACGATTGTTAAAACGTGCATAAATTACAAACTTTTTCTTTTTTTAAACGTAACTTGATGCTTTGCGATTGTCATCATAATTTTGGCACGTATTACGCTATATGTTTTATTCACCCCTGTACTTGTTTGTAAATAACATGAACGGTTGCATTCATATCTCATATTTTGCTTTGCTATACAAGAGAGAAAATTTTACCTTAACGACAGCAATAAAGGTCTTGCCGAGGCTCGTTTACACCTTTTCGTAATATTTTCACCTGCGCGTAAACGGAAGTAAGAGGGAAAGGGAATGTATCTACTTTTATCGACCACATTTTTGCCAAGACCTCATAGGACGGAATTTTATATTCTTTTATTTGACAAAAAATTACAATGTAGCTTGTTGATGTCGTTTCATTTTGAGGTTATATTGCCCTACCAAGCTATATGGGTTCCGTCCACAAGTCAAGAAATCTATATCCCTAACAGCCTTTTCTAGAGATGCCTTACATAATACTTTTCATACAACCAAGTGTGTCAGGGGGCGTCACCTGTCCCATTTTTCATAAGAGCCGAATGGTGACATGTCGAATCGTTGAGATTTTGGGTTCCAAGGTAATTATTTAACTTACTAACTAACTATCTTCACGCTGTATCCCTGACGGGGTAGTCAGAGCGGACAGATCGCCAGGCTTTACGATCCATGCATACTTCTTTCGCTTATTGCAGATTCATCAATCGCTTCATACATGCACGTCTGGGTATCCGATTATTTAAATTGCTAAAAATCTGAAATTTTTACTAACTCGTGATATGTTACACCAGAATTTCGTTTATTGACCTTTTTACTAATTAGGACACCATACCACAGCACTTTGGGGCATTTTACGTTTTTGCAAAATAAAGCTAATATGCGCTCAAATGACAATTGACCGTCTAAATTATTATTGTACGATTTTCGCCTACTGCTTGACGTAAATTGGAACGCGGTATTATTGTTACTTTCGCCTCTAGTAGAGGGCCGCGTGAGACATAAATTTCTTGCACTGTTTTCACTCGGCGATTTTGGTACTGGAGCGGAGTGAGGCGATTAAAATACCCACCTTCCTAGAATTCATTTAGGGTATAATTTTTCAGTAATAACGATTCATTTCGAAACTATTATGAATTCATGGGTAAATTTAATACAGATCTCCATAAATAGATTAAAAATAAGCAACTGCGAAAATATCAAAATATAAACCTGTATAAATAGTATTTAACTAAATATTAAATGAGAACAACGGGAACATTTCAAAGTAAATTACATAATATCTTATAAACTATTTGAACTTGCATTGAAACGAGTCCTGCCTGCTTACAGTAAAATATTTATTAAGTACGCACAGGTGTATTTGTTTACTTCTTAGTATAATTTTCGTAGCTGGGTTTTTATTTTTTATTTTTATTTATTGCTTTTTAGATTTGCGCATACAAGATAATATTCTTTTTGTGTTACCATTTGATAGATTAGAAAGAATATTTTTTATTTCGTTTCTCATTCCAAATTATATTATAAATAAATACATATTTTGGGACATTTTTTTACACACTGCCAGCTAGACCAAAGTAAAATAAAATAAGCTTGTGTTATGGGATCTAGAAGACTGATAAACATACCTATATATTTCTTAATACATCCATATTATACATAGGAAACAGCCAACTCCGAAACAAACATTTGTGGATTACACAAATATTTTTTCCGACCTAGGAATCGAACTCGGCACCTCATTCGCCGCAGTTGCATACACTACCACTGTTCCACCGAGGCAATCACCATAAAAAAATATAGAAATATTTCATTGCAATCAGGTGCACCATATCTTCTCTTACATTTTAGTTGTAGAATAAAAAAGTAGATCTAAGTTTGCTTCAGTTGTATAAAAAGAAAATATACCTGTCCGTCAAATTATTTTACGGTTAGATCTCGTAAAGTAAAACTAGTCTAGACTGTAGTGTTGCAGCAAAGGTGACATGTGTCTGTTCCGTGACGGATAGCATTAATAGCTACATGCATTTTACTCATGAATTCTTCATCAAGATAGCATCACTACTGGTGGTTATTGTGCCCAATAAGAATTCAGCAGATGACTAAGAATCGTTTTCAATAAACAAAAACGGGACTTTGCGTAAAAAGGTTTATGTGTTGCCTATGTTGATCGATCGATTTGTTTTGGCTTCATCCGGGAGCGTATATAAGGATGCGGGGTGCTTGCCGTCGCCTACCACTGTATTTATGCAACCTGGGCTACATCTAAGTCTATTTATATTATTAAAATTACTGAATGACTCACTTATCAAAGCCCAATGGAGACTTTTGCACCCAGAAACTTGAAATTTTAGGGTAACCTACTTGCCTTGCCTAACTACTGCCTTACAAGCAATGTAGGCATCCGTTAAATTACCCACCATTAGGCAACATTGAGAGGTACAGTTTATCAAAGAATGGTACAGAAAGTCACGGACAAAGCGGAAAAATAGCTAGGTTTTGTGTATAATAGTTTATTTTGGCCGTTAACAAGATTGAAGGATAAATGTCAACCCCCTCCCGTATCAAGTGTTTTGTGTGAAGGCTTTATTTATTACGAACTATACTTACAGAGCATTTCACTGGATAAATAAGACCTTTTTTTTCACCATTTCACCGAGTTCGTGATGAATAAAAACGTGAGTGATTACTGTACACACTGTCGAGCGTAGCCCCAAATCACAATGAAATTGCATTCACTTTGTGATTCGAGGATCTGCTGGGGAACTGTGCCTAGTTAATTATACTAAAGAACCTTCGCAACTTTATTAGTATGAATTATTAAATTGAAAATTAGTAAACCTAGACGACATCAAAGAAATAATTACTGATAATGCCTTTAATTTAAAAATGTACTTACATGCAGTTTTAGGTTCTTTAGTGTTAATTTTAGAAATAACTGACATGTGTTACTTTTGACAGTACTTTTGCAAAATTTGAACCCCAGTTGGTTTTAAACGAGTCTTTGCAAAATTTCAAGTATATGAGTGATTATATTTTAATACTCCATAAAAAAATTAAGACGGAATAACTGCCCGAACTGCAATGAACTGCCCGGGGGACTTTGCGAATGGGTATACAGCTTTTTGGTCGATAGAACTATCAGAGCCGACATTGACATAGGGCTCAGTGTTGTCGCCCACCCTGTATTTGCTGCATATCAATGACATGCTGTCCATTCACGGCATTTACTTATTACACGAGTCGCTCCAAAATTCTCCGGTCTGCAGTGGAAGAAAGTTGTAAACAATTTGTGTCTGAAATCGAGGCTACTCTTGCAAGAGTGTACGATTGGGGTAGACAAAATCTTATCCAATTTAACCCTACCAAGACACATGTTAGTGCAAAAAAAATCTACATTTACTGTGGCGCCACGATTTCAGGGCACACCGCGTACAATCTCCAACAGTATTGGCATCCTTGGTGTTGAGATCTCTAGTGACGTCCAATACCGTAGTCATTTAGATGACAAGGCGAAACTGGCGTCCAAAAAGTTCGGCGTGCTCAACATGGCTCGGCAGTACTGAATTTCGGAGCAAACACTGCTCCTCTATAAGTCGCAAGTGCGGCCACACATGAAGTACTCCTGTCATCTTTGGGCTAGTGCACTTGAATACCAGCTTCGACCTTTTGACTCGGTAGAAGGGCGTACTATGAGGATTATGGAGCTCCTTCGTGATAGGAGGGACTTCGCCTCCTAATATGTGTTCTATCGCCTGTACAACGGTCTGTGCTCTAAATCTGAATTGTTTGATATGATGCCCGCGGCTACCTTTTATCATCGCACCGCTCGGCATAGACAGGGTGTTGTTCACCCTCACACTTTGCGTCCGGAGTGCACAAATACCGTCCGATAGAGGTCCGATAGAGGCTTTATTCCACGTACGCTTTCATTGTGGAATGAGCTCCCAGCATCGGTTTTCCCGAAAGTCTACAGTATGGGGTCTTCAAAAGGGTTCTTAGAAGGTTTTTAAAGGGTCGGCAGGGCGAGTGCGGCACCTCTGGTGTTACAAACGTCCATAGGCTACGTAACCACTTTCCATTTGGTGGGACGTATGCTTGTCTGCCACCTCAGTGGTATAAAAAAATACTGTTCAGGGCCGTAGAGATTTATTTAGTTCATGTATTAAATCATTTCTGCATTCCTACAAATTTCCCAAGGGGCTCTGCGCATGGGCAGACGCCGTTTTGTTCACTGCTTATGATAGTACGGGTGATACCTTGTACACGGGTCGTGCTAACATCCTTCGGCCCATAGTAGCTTCTCAAACTATATCTAAGTCACGATGTGATGACTACAAAAGACATGGAGCGACCTTACAGTGTGCAACAGTGTCAATCACGCCTCGTCCCCGAAGGGGTGGCAGAGGCATATTATACGCCCACTCTTCACCGAGTGTATTTCTGTCCCACGTAATAGGTAGTGAGTCCATTACCGTATAGAAATTGACAGACGCAAGTTGTGGCTACCTGCTGTTGAAATTTTTCAAGCCGCCCATAATGCCTCCAATTTGGCATAAAGACTGCCATATTACTGGCACCTGGGACCAATGGTTTTCATGCCTTCTGAAGCTTTCGGAAACTCTCGCAAATATAAAGTGGCCGCTAGGCAGTTGCATTTTTGATAGTCACGTGTTAGTAGAACTCATCGGCCGACCGATAGAAACCTAATGGAGTATGATTGTAATAGTAGACTAAGAAAAAAGGAATAAATTGTACCGGTGGCTTTCTATTGAGCGACGATTTCGATTCTATTTCGACACGATTTAAATAGCAGACTCGGCCCCTTGATGTCTTGCTAAAACTATTTATCACACTTAGAAAAACGCGCGTACTTGTGACTTGGTAAAACACAAAATTATATTGGAATAATATGTATACTACTCCAGATGTATCATGAATTTAGATTAGAAAGCTTTTCATAATACAAAGTTTTACCCCTGTGGGTCAGAAATATCAGCTACATATAAAACTCCATCAAACCTGGAACGAAATTAAATATGTAAAATGCCGTGTAGAGAATATTATAAACCGACATTGCAAACATTTTTCCCCTAGGTAATGTTGTTTCTAGACATTTGTCGTAAACAGAGGCATTGTTGCAGCAATTTCCACGATACCACATTTCAGCGAGATTAAATTCGTAATACGGCTTCCGTTTGGCTCAGTTCCGTATTCATTGCGCCTACTACAGTACTTGCGTAAACGTTAATAGATATCGAACTATCTTGGCAAACATTCACTGTCCATTTCCCTATTTGACTAAATGTCTGTTTCACAGCCTCATGCTCCTCCATAATAAGCAAATGTATTTGTAGATATTAAAAATGTAACTCAATTACCATCAAATAATCTTCACGCTGTATCCCTGACGGGGTAGTCGGAGAGGCTTGCGGATTCATCAATCGCTTCATACATGCACGTCTGGGTATTCGAGTACTTTAACTTTTCTATTTTTGAGCATATCTGCTCACGTGGTATCATATGTAAGTCTCGGCCTACCTTAACTCCTTCTAACCTTTACCCTCTTTCGCACAATATATATTCTTCGTCAATCGTTGCTCACTCATTTGAACAAACCCACCCATCCATTCAATTCTCCACACACTATTGTTTCATTTCCTTCTACCACATTTTGAGCTTCTCTCATACTCTCCCAGAAGTCCTCTAGCTCACTCGCGTTCCACGAAGATAAGCGTTAGCAGCCACCAGGAAAATGATTGTCAAATCATGTTTTAAACGGCTCCAGAGGATTCTAGGAACTACCAATTTTTACTCATACCTACCGGATACCAATCGCGAGAACAACATCGACCTCGACTGCCAAGCTCGCTTTCTGGTAAGGTACCCAACGGTAGCTCTAAGACTTCGCTGCCCTTGCGCTTAGTCTCTGTCAAGCACACTTTATCTAATTTTTCTCTCACTCATAACTTCCATCAACTCATTCATCTTATCTGCCATTCGTCCCTTAACATTCCACGCAGCTAACCTGCACTGCATCCTCCACATCCCGCCGTATCGGGTGGCGGTCCCCTACGCCGCTCTGGCACACACTTTTCGCACCAGCGGGGACGAACTGGTGCGCGTCGCCTCGGGGGCATGCCCTAACATAATTCGCATTCGGGGTGCTTGTGTTGGATTAGAATTGCAGCCTTAGCTGGCTGGGATGGCGACGGGCACGCTCCTGCTCTTCATCTCCATCAATTATAGTAAAATAATAATAAAAGTTACCTTAAATGAATACTTTGACTCTAAAACAATACATTATTTTTTTATTTATTCCATTTAATTTATTGAAATATATACAACTGTAAAACTTAAATACCATCATGGTATTTCGAAATTGCCTTATTAAGAAGATGAAGACGTGACCATAATAACGTTATGATTGAAATATTATGCTGCGCTGAAACAGCACCATGTTTGTTAATAGTTGCAGCCACGTAGTAGGGGTCTCGAAGAAAATGGGATCTTTTTCAGAATGGCTTATTTGTCAATGTCAGAGAGCCAGTGACGCCTGCGTCTGTTTTTGATAGCCTCGTTGTTTCGTTTTATTGGTTAGGTACGTACTTTGAGAGCGGCGTATGTAAGTACGACATAATTATTTTTGTACGATAAGATGGTTAAGTAGAATTTATTGTGACTAAATAATAACTATTATCAAATGTCGATACAATGTTCAACTTACTCAAAATAAAACTAAACTATCTTCACGCTATATCCCTGACGGGGTACTCAGAGAGGAGACATCGCCTGGCTTCGCGATCCATGCATACTTCTTTCGCTTCTTCAAGATTCATCAATCGCTTCATTCACGCACGTCTGGGTATCCGAGTACTTTTGACTTGAAAACAAATAAAAAACAAATATGGTTGGGACAACTCACACAGCGCCATCTGATTCCAAACTAAGCAGAGCTTGTACTATGGTAACCAGATAACTGATAAACATACATATATATTTCTAAATATATAAGTATATTTAGAAATATATAAGTATGTTTATCAGTTAAACATACTTATATATTTCTAAATATATAAGTATGTTCATCATATTATTGATAAATAACACCCAGACAGACAGAATAAACCATCGTGCTCATCACACAAAGTTTTATACTGGGTGGGAATCAAACCCACGACCTCTTGCGTAGCAGTCGGATGCACTCCCACCGCGACACAGAGGCAGTCAAACTCAATAACTTTACATTTATCTACAAAGAGCTGTAAATGAAATCTGGTTCAAATGATGATCACATACATAATGTAGGTAAACTGAAGTGCTACGAGAAATTACAAAATCCAAGTGAGCTGTATAAACATAACAATTTACAACTTATTTGGATTTTGTCATTTCCCATAGCACTTCAGGTAATGACTGAAGATGTGTAACATATGACGTGACGTGACTTTGACTAATGACGTGTTAACATTTGGAACTTGTTAACACAAAAAACAAATCACTCAAACATATTTCAATATTATAGACAAACTGCAAGAGAGTTGCCCCTGCTGTATGGTTAATTTGAGAACACACCCAGATACGTGAAGACAATGCGTCTGGTCATGCCACCTTCACAAGGGCCCAGTAAGAGTGGTGGAGCCAAGAAGTGATAGCTTGAAGTGATAGAGGATATGCATGTTTTTCTTCTATTATGTTTGATTTAGGTCGGAATGGGTCGAAATAATGAATGCTCAAAAACTTAAAACATTGTCACTGAGTAACATAATTAAGCTGTTAAGGAATATGTCCCTATATATATAAATAAATGTTGATTACTAAGAGCGAAGTCGGGACGGGTGCTAATAGTTCATTGATATAGCAAAAATCACGTTATTACGTAAATTTTAATCGTAAATACTAAGTTCAAATCACATAATAATTTTCGTCCGATAATAAAAATTGCTCAACAAATTAATATCCGTACCGTGCCCATTTGCAAATTGTGTAAATTACATTTCTCAATTTTGACTGTGTTCAAAATTACTTTAACCTCGTAACCCACTATTTAGGTAGTCTAAGAAACGATGAGAATTTACTTCAATAATTACATGAATCAAATTATTCGACGGTACTGTTGGTACATGGGTACGAAATAAATTATGTTAAATATCCCTAACTGTTACAAAAATTGAATAGACATTGTATTTTCTTACTTTAATATTTATTTTGTGTAGGTAAAATTGCTTTGAAGTTTTCTTTCCATATCCCAAAACAGTGCTGGACTGTGCATCTGTGTGTACATTGTGATGTAGATAGCTCAATGAAAACAACTTGTTATGATCAAGGTACGTCCACAAAACGATTGGCTTTGTAGACAGATCAGCTGAGTATACAGCCTTTTATAAGATGAAACATGTTATTTTTGTTGAGAAAAATACATAAATCAGCAAAATCCTTGGCATGGACATCTCAAAGCTGGCGAACTGTTTAGGAATACGAAATGTCTTTTATCCATTAAAAATGTACTTATGTTCCTTGATGTAGACATAGAAAAAATAAAATAAGACCAACGTTAGTGTAAGTTTATTTTACTGTTGTTTTACGTGATGAAATGCATTGGGAACAAGTTTTATGTGGGATGGGAACCCCAGTCCTGAGAGCATCCACTAAACCGCCATAGCGCTTCACCCCACGTCTACCAAGCCGTAGAATAGATCAGGTTAAAACAATATGAGTCAGCAAAGGAATACTTCAAAATGAGCCGGCCCCAACTTGCAGAAGGAGCAACTCGAGCCCTCGTCGCGTTGCTCCCAAGGCTCCTCTGAAAACATAGGGGACAGCGAGTGAACGCCAGAAGGTCCATCGGTGGACGCCCGGATTGGAATCGGATCGGTGGCGGGTCAACTGAACCTCGAATGGTCTGATTGGGCTACCGCCCCTACCTCGCTGGCAAATTAGACGATGGGCAGCGGCCTAACACCATTGTGCCGACTATGTGCTACATCACACTTGGCAGCGAGAAATCCACGCTTCTACCGAGTAAGCCCGATTGGTCCTACTCTGCCAACCTAGGTTGTGATCTTACATGTTACCGCGGGTCTGGTAGTCTCACCATCTACACGACCGCCTTGTGCAATGGGGTCAGCTGCTGGGAAATTGGTACTGCACTACACCGCACCTGTTAGTCATCACTCCAGGGTACTCCGACGGTCCTGTTTTCACGCGCACGCAAAAAAGGGGCATAAAACGAACTCCTAAAACGACTTTTGAAGGTGTCCTGACCGAAAAGAAGTAGAACATTGTCAATAAACTTACCACAAACATTATTTAATAACATGATTTTTCGTAAACATTCCATTTCTTTTACATAACCGCTCTTACGTCCCGTCTGGATAATATATTAGAGGGAATCTTACAACAATCTTATTTTGGATTAGCCTCCTTTTTATTAAAGAAAAAAGAGATCATTTTGAATAATTTTATTACATTTACTACTAACTAACTCTAGGTTTCATTGAACTGATATTCTCCATAATACCAAGGAAATTCCTAAACGTTAAGCTCCGTACTAAAAGATGTATCCCAGGTAAAACCAATATATTACTTTCTGCTTTCTGGTTAGGTTGAACGCGCTAATGTCAGGAACTAGTTTGAATTCAAAAAATCTTTTTGTGTTGGATAGTGCATTTTATCGATAATGACTATAGGCTATTGGTATAATATATCATCACGATACGACGCAGGAGAGCGAAACAGTAATAATACATGTTAACAAATCGAGAGAAAATTCATACATTATTGTAAATTTATAAACGACGGGATTAAAAGAGTGCGAAGAATCATGGGCGAATCTTGTAATAAAAACAATAGTAAATCAGATAGTAAACTAAACAAAAATAGACAAAATGATATGTGCAGAAAAGCTAATCGTACTCATACGCCTATTTCATGTAGATAGTGTAGTTATTAACTGGGCTTTTGCAGTTACTTCGTAAAAGAACAGAATCTTATCTCATTTGCTAAAGGTTGTCTACCGTCCAACTACCATTTATAAGTTCGTTATTTCCCTATTTTTACGATATGAAAATAACGTCCACTAGTATAAGTTGGAGCTTTTATCTTTCTATTTACGAAACGTAAGAAGAAATAATGAGTTGACTTATACAGATTGACATTGTAAGTTATATTGTACGGTATTCAATTCAACCAGCCGATATCATGGCGATAGCCACTAAACGCAGACCTTTCCCAATGTACGCCATGACGCAGAAACATGTATGTCATCACTTTTGGAAGGTTATTGACCTTAATATACTTTTCCTGACGGATTGTGGTTTTTCGTTTCGACTTTATCTAGTCTACGTTATGTATGACCTGTTCGGTTAACCGGCAGATGCCCACTCATATGTGAAGCAGTTCAGAACTCTGAATATCTTAGTAAGGTTCTATCGCACCCCTACATAAGAAATTTCAGAGTATTATATTTAAGACATTATATTCTAGTGTCGTCATGCATATTTAGTATTGTGAGAAGCGATTGACATAGAATATTTATACTGCAAAAGTAGACGGCAGAAATAGATAGTACACAGCGACAGCGGTGGCCGCAAGAGCGTTTTATTACCGTACGGTTGGATGGAAATCCCGTGTGTTTGTTCCACCGCGTGCGCGCAATTCTATTATACCTACACTAAACGTTACAGATTATGCGGTAGATAAACGCAAGGCGTGCGCGCTAGCACTTACCTATAAACACCATATGAGATTGCGCAAGAATGAAAAGTCAATGATATCCGGATACCCAAACATGCATATATGAAACAAATTAATGAATCTGCAGGAGTCGTAAGATGAATCTATACAAGAATGGCGACACCTGGCGATCTATAGTCATTGACTACTCCGTCAGGGATACAGCGTTAAGATAATTTATCCTCATGTATTTGTCATAATGTCAGTTCAACGCTCATTATTCGGCATAGATGTTCCCCAAAGTTTTTTTTATGTTTAGTATTTTGTCACTTGTATTCCGCAGACACGGAAATCCTTTATTTTCTCATATGAAAATTTTCAATTTTCTATTCCACAAACTTTCTCACGAAAAGGAAAAGTGACATATGTATCCACTGTAGTATACAGATTAGTATGAAAAATTCTTACTTATGATAACTATTAACCATGAAATATAATAATTTGGAAATACTAATTTTCCTAAAGATAATGTCATAATTACTGGGGGTAAATAATGACTTACCTCGTTGTAGTCAGTACATACTACAAGCCGTTGTCATCCAGTCACGCGAGTGATCTTATTATTTTTTATGAAGCTTCGCACATGCCCGAGAGGATTGTAATGTCCTCCTCTCGGCACTGTTCGTGGTTCTCATTATCACGTTATTACCAAGTTTGCCCTCGATTGTTACAATTTATGTTTGTTATGGTGACATTAGTTCTTGTGATGTGTACCTCCGTACCTTTTTGATACTGTAGATTTAAATGAAGGTCTTTATCATTAAAATTTTGTGAGGAATAATTATAATACACAAACGTTTCCTAAATGTGTTTTTATAATTGTAACACTTATCACATATAACCAAATGGTCAAGTGAGTATCTGGTGACTGGAGCAGTAGCTGACCCTTATATGGAATCCGTGAACATAAAGTTTGAAAAAGATGCTAATATTGAAATATAATATATGAATGGGCATAGTGTGAAGCTGAAGTGTTTAATAATTAAAGCATCATAAATTAACAAGTACACAAAACACTTTCATACAAGCCTTGTCCTGAAAGATAAAAACATAAAAATAAAAGAATTAGTAACACCGTTATGCACAAATTTTTTTTTTTTGTCAAAACCGTCGCATAAAATTATACGAGATGAATCGCTTTGAGTTAATTAAAAACATCCTTCGTTAAGTATAAACATTTGGGGACATAATCAGGTGACAAAATCTCCAGGTACTACGACAAGCTCGCAGACAGTGTGTGGTTTTAAGCAATTTGATGTCGGCATAACCACTTTGTGGTGTTCCACTATTTTAAGGTAGGTAAGTTTTTAGGTAATTTATGCGGCTACAGGATAATTCATATGAAAAAAAAATAGGTATATTTTTGAAGTAATATAACCAAACTAAAAGAATGATTAATTATATGATAATTATAATAACAATGCTGAGGTGTACCTTATTTAGATTTTAGCAAGCTAAGTCTCTATAAATGTCTAGATACTTCATATTAAAATGTTTAATGGCCGGTTTCAATATTCTATTTCAGTTAAAATCTAAATTTAATTTAAATTTCAGTTAAACATAGATCGCTACCACAGATAAACAGTTTACTTTTTTTACTTTTGTGACAGATAGTTCAATGTCGTAGGTAAATATTTCTGTCTATCTTTGGTTATTGAAACGGAAATTTTCGTCGATAGGTACTGTTGGTAACTATTTTCACATTATTTTAGACAATAGTAAACGATAATTGGATTATTGAGACCGGCCGTAAGACAACTCGCGTGACTGGGTAACAACGACTCGTAGATATTTTTGTGTGTGTGGTGGAGGTGTATGTATACATACATACATATTGTCACGCCTCTATCCCCGAAGGGGTAGGCAGAGGCATATTAAACGCCCACATATCACCGTATATTAATAATAATATATATTTCCTCATAATTGTTTACAGGTGCTGGTAACTAAGTTAGTACAATTTCTCATTATTAAAACATTATGTTAAATACTCTGCTTTCTAAACTAGGTGAAAACCTGTATCTTGGATATCAGTGTTCTGCTTGTAATGGTGGCCGCTTATATATACTTACACTATTGACAAGAAAGAAGTGGATATACCAGTAGTATATGAAGATTATTATTCTACTACTCACCAATACGTAACAAGCGCTCATCTAAGCATTTCAAGAAATGTTTAGGAGGTTTTCTGTTTCATTATAATTTAAAATTAGTAATGCATTTTTGTATGCATTTTTGTCCCACTTAACAGGTGGTGAGCCCATTGCCGTGTTAAAAAGGACAGGTGCAGGCTACGGCGATATGCTGTTGAAATTTTTTAAGCCGCCCAATTCAACTTGGCTTAACGACTGCCATTTTATTGGCAACCGGGACCAACGGCTTGAGAACGGTGGTCTGAAACTTAATGTGGCGAAGACCGAGTACTTGGCACTAAACTCGACAGATCCCACATCCGTCAGCATTGGCGGTGATTTGGTCGAGCGCACGGAACAGGTTAAATACCTGGGATCTGTTTTTCACACGTCCATGACATCGATTGCGATGTCAAGTCACGCATTGCTGCCGCGTGGGCCAAATGGCGGGAGATGACCGGTGTCATTTGTGACCCTAAAACGCCGATCCGGTTGAAAGGACAGGTCTACAAAACCATTATTAGACCTGTCCTTTTACATGGCACTGAGACGTGGCTGATATTGGAGCGACACAAGCAGGAGCTGCGTGTCACGGAAATGAAGATGCTGCGGTGGATGTGTGGGGTCACGCGGTTGGACCGCGTGAGAAACTCTCGCATCCGCGGCAGCCTTCACGTCCGTGACATTGCAGACAAGTTGCAAGAGTGTCGCCTTCGTTGGTATGGTCACGTCTTGCGGCAACCGCCGGGCTACGTAGGTAACAAATGTCTGGCCATGTCAGCCCCGCCGGGTCCCGGTAAGAGGGGAAGACCCAAGAAGTGCTGGCTTGACGTCGTAAGGGATGACATGCGTGCCAATGGTCTCACTACAGGGGATGCCGAAGACCGTGCGAAGTGGAGGAGAAAATGTAGGAAAGCGGACCCCAGGCGTTGCGAGACGCAACTGGGACAGACGCTCAGATGATGATGGGGGGGACCAACGGCTTAACGTGCTTACCGAAACACGGAACTGGGGTGGGTCTAAAGAGCCGAATAAATTTAATAAAATGTGTCTATTTTAGGTGTTATTGAACAAAATTTGGAAGAAATTTTGAAAACCCGTTGCCTTTTTAGTGAGGTGGTAACATAAAGGCTAAAAGGTCTTATGTGCTAGACACTAATTAGCACGACCAATTAAAGTCCTGTGTGTGTATTTATACATTATCTTATCTTATATTATTATCTTATAAAATGGGTGCCACAGGGGTTTGTTTGCAAATTAGGTAGAATAAGCAGAAATAGATTTATTGAAATAGTATAAGCAGAACTGTACTTATTCATATGCCTTTGTCATGGACATAGCATAGTTATTAACCGATCTTTCGTTGTAAGAGAACAGAATCTTATTTCAATTGCTAGGTTGTTTACCGTACAACTACCATTTATGAGTTCGTTATTTCCCTATTCTTACGATATAAATGTCGTCCACTAGAATAACTTGGAGCTTTTATCTTTCCATTTACATTGGTAAGAAGAAATAATGAGTTGACTTATACAGATTGACATTGTAAGTTAAATTGTATGAAAATTTAATAAAGTCAGTAAATTAATTAATGCAACCTAGCTGTCGCCACTGAACGCAGGCCTCTCCCAATGTTTGCTATGACATACAAACATGCGTGTCACCAATCATCACTTTCAGAAGTGATTGATCATAACGTACTTTTCCTAAAGGGTTTATTGTTTTGAGTGTTTTTATTATTCGCTATGATCTCGCCGTATATAATACAGTAATAAAAAATCTTAGTAGGGTCGCATCGCAAATCCCCATAAGAAAGTATGGACTATTATATTTAAGAAATTATATTTGAGTGCCGTTATATAAATATTATTGTTGATTTTGACATGTCCAAAGAATAAGTTAGGAACGATTAGATAATATTAATAGGATAAATTCATTATTTTCATGTTTCTTTAACATACATCCTCTTTGACTTAAATTCTCTTATTATGACAGGTTTATATGGTAGTCGTTAAGCTCAGTTGAAGGCTTTATGGTCTTAATAAAATTCAATAGTAGGTCGCCACGACCTGCGCCTGTACATTTCAACACGCCACTGGGCTCACCACCTGTCACGTGGGACAAAAATGCATACGGTGAAATGTGGGCGTATAGTATGGCTATGGCGTGACAATGTGTATGTATGTGTGTTTGCTAATTTTATTTCGATATTTGGTTTCTTAACCAAAATTGTGTTGAAGGGGCAACGTTGCAAGCACATTAGACCTAAACATGGTCTAATGTGCTTGCAATTTTTCCTGGTTACTTAAAATATGATCCTAACATCAGCTGGCTATTCACATCACGTTGTCCCAGATCTAGTGCTCTAGAGCTCCGTCGTATGAAGGTCCAGCGTACAAAAAAAAACATTTTTTTTCTAAATACATACATACTCCAGGACTTCTTTTTGTTTTTTTTTTATTATTTCTGTGCAACTTAACGTAATATTGCAACTGTCCCATCTTATCTATTTATTTATTTCATTTCTAAAAAAAAATTTTTTTGGCATTTATTCTTTTTCTGTTTTTGTGTAGGAATATGTCACTTTAAATGAATACCCACATTTCTAGCCTTCACGTAATACCTAGGGTACTCGAAGAAAATATCAATTATAAACTTTAACATCAATAAATAGAATTGATAATTATATACTTAATATATTTTTTATAAGTTTAGTTCTCAGATATTGTTACTAAATTTACGATAGAAAAACTATAACAATAATTGGATTGGGATTCAACTGAAATACTATACGACTTTGTTTTTGATAGCTTACTTTTTCAAAATAACTGATACGATTCATATATATTTGAAGTCCGTATCGGTTCATTAACATTAATCGATATTTTTAATCATGTTATCTCACTATAATATAATGATAATCAAGTATAAAAACGTAATATTATAAGAATTAGTCAAAATGTTATGCAGTAATACTTACATTTTTTCCATAAAAACATCCTTCGTTAAGTATTAACATTTGGGGATATAATCAGGTGACAAAATCTCTAGGTACTACGACAAGTTCGCAGACAGTGTGTGGTTTTAAGTGATTTGATGTTGGCATTACCACTTTGTGGTGTTCCACGATTTTAGGGTAAGTTTTTAGGTAATTAATGTGGCAAGAGTATGTTTTATATGAGAAAAAAATGAATGTAATAGGTATATGTCTTAAGTACCTAATATTTTTGAACTTAAATTAACTAATTGAATTTAACTATTTTTTAAACTTAAATTATAATTAAAGTCCTGGGGTATGCTTATTTAATGTGTCTCTATAAACGTTGCGATTCTTTATATGTATATGATACTTTATATAAATGTTTTATTAATGTATCACTACATAATTATTGTGAAACAAAGTCCTAACGGTCCTAACGGTGTTGGAAAAAATAAGTCGTCTGGGAGGTTTCAATGTAAACAGTGCCTAAAATAACAAAATAATGTATAGTGGAGTTGTGTATTTTATATAGGTTTACAGAAAAATCTGCAATGGCACATGTCTATTAGTATAGCTATCTCTTAAATATAACATAAAGCTAACTATATGATGGGGAAACGGGTTAGAGAAAACTTTACCAGGCGGGCGATGTTGCGGGCACCAGCTAGGTTTTTATATCACTGAGGTGGCAGACAAGTATATCTAATAGAAATTATTTATATATAAAGGTAACAAGTATAATGTTATTTATAAATTATTGCTCAACTTGTACATAAAATCATAAAAATACAAACAAACGTGCCGTGCAAATAAAATTAACTAAACAATAATATGAATATGTCCAAACAATAGAACCCTGAAAGAATCACATCTGTAAATTTTCCGGTTTCCATCGGGTACAGTCCCGTGATAATAATCGAAGAACGCCATCTGTGATGGATTATTTAAAAATATTTTACATTCATATCCACGTTGAATCAGTATTGTTGTTCATTTTCATTCTTTGCAGATCCAAGAGGACCCAGGTTTGACGTGATTCATTTTCAGACTGCATTATAAATTTGTATTCCTTTGTTTCTCTTTCAACTGCCAACTGGTTCAGTAACCTATTGTTGTAACTAACAAAAGGATAGAGATATGCGATTTTTAAATGCAGTTGGCGAAAATTACGACCATGTTAGCGAATGTATGGTTAGATAGACATTTATAATGAAAACAGATATGGTTGGTTTACATACAAAAGCAGAACTGCAACAATTTTGAAACTACCTTTTCTAATTTTAATGTTTTTTTACAGGCTGTCTATTAACTTGTACATATGGAATCTCGCAACTTAATTTTGAAGCCGATGTGTTGAACCGATTGAGCTGAAATTTTATATACGTTTAGTTTTGATGACAATGTATGGTTAGCTGTGTGATTATTCTAAATGTAACAAGGTGGAAAACCAAAGATGGCTGATTATTTATGTTTTAAGCAGTGCTACAAAATGGATATCAAATGAAAGAGCTTGCTTAGAATTACTCAAAAAATGAAATGACTTTACACACCAAATTGTACAATTATCAGCAAACACATCACATTAAGGGTTGGACAAAAAGAGGGCATTGAGCATCCTCAAGGTTCGACAGACTGGAGACTGTGCTCTTGCAACAGTTTGTGAATGAATGAATCAGAATGTAGTAATTTGCTAAATTAAAACCACTTTGTACTCTCATGTATTTTCAGTTTAATTTTATTATTGAAATTAGAAAAGAGCATAGACAGCAGAAAGAGTAGGTAAGCCAAAGAAATGAATCACGCCACAAAATGGGCCGTATCGTATACATAGTGTACTACTATTGCATAACTGTCTTGATCCAGTTAGCCAAGGTACTAGTCGGAGCATTAGGTAATATTATTATATTGAAAGAAAGGAAAAAACAATAAAACAGGTTCATGAGAAGTGTTGCAGCGTAATGCGCTCGCTATTTTTAATGGGAATAGCAATGTTAACAGTTCTCCTGGCTGTCTATAAATTGGGTGCTTAAGTAATTTGTTCATTTTAACTTTTTTAAACGAGGTATTTGCTATTCACTAGTTTTGTTGCTTTCATGGTTTGTTTGCAAAATTATTATTTATTTATCTATCACGCCTTATCCCCAAAGGGGTGGCAGAGGCGTAAATATTGTATGCCCACTTTTCACCATGTGTATTCCTGTCCCACGTAATAGGTGGTGAGCCCATTACCGTGTTGAAATGGAAAGGCGCAGGCTGTGGCAACCCGCTGCTGAAAGTTTTTAAGCCGCCCATAAGGCCTTAAACTTCGCCTAACGACTGCCATTTTATTGGCAACGGGGACTAACAGCTTAACGTGCCTTCCGAAGCACGGGTGGGTTTAAAGGGCCGAATATGTTTAGTAAAATGTGCCTATTTTAGATGTTAAATTTGGAAGCAATTTTGAACCCGTTGCCTTTTTAGTGAGGTGGTAACAAAAAGGCTAAAAGGTCTTATGTGCTAGACACTAATGACAACGACCAATAAAAATCCTGGTAGTCTCGGACTGTATATTTACAAATATATATAAAATTCAGTAATTATGATAATTGGTTTGTTAAGTACAATAGACATTTACAGGAAACAATTTGAATCTGTTCCTTTCAACGAAAGTAGAAAGTAGAGCGTAGAAGAAGAACGCTAGATCGAGACTTACATACAAAGACCACGTAAGCAGATCGCTCAAAAACCGAAGGTCAAACGTGCTTGGATACCGTTATGCATCAAACGGTTAATAAATCTGCAGGAATTGAAACATTTATGCATGGATGGAACACGTCTATTTGTATGTAAACATACATATGTTTACTTACAAAAAGTTTATTATACAAAAAGATAGAAGAATGGACCTCCATTCCTCTATCTTTTTGTATGGTAGTAGACGGTAATGAAATAAAAATGTTTTTTAAATTGAAGAAGTTAAAGCACTATATACGTGCGTATACAGGCAGCAGTAGGTTATTTACTTATTTTCTTACCCGGTGTGATTGGTATAACTATCCTGGTCATAGGTTAATTACGAAAGTCTAGGTCATCAAAACTACTGAACGTTCAAGTGGGACGGCGTTGATGAGGGTAGTTCCAAATACAAACATTATTATACAATACACCGAAACAAACATTTACGGATCACAAGCATATGTTCCGACCCGGTAATCGAACCCGGGACTTCAACGCGGCAGTAGAACGCCATCAGGGCATTCTGAATGAATGAACTTAAAAGTATTAGGGAGAAGCCAAAACCTTTTCAAAAGCTTAAAAAATACTTAGATTTGATACCTTTGTAATCCTAATGGAAGGTAATGGCTTCTGTACTTTAAGTACTATATTTAGGTAATTCGTGAACAGCCTTGTTACTAATAAATTGTGTTCTAGCTGGCCACAAATAATTTATTTTTATTAAAAAAAAACAAAGTGATACGCAATATGGCAGGTTGAATACGTAAAATGAATGAGTGAGGAACGATTGACGAAGAAGGTATATTTTGCGAAAGTTGAGGCTAGGGGTCAGGGTAGGCCGAGACTTACATATGAAGACCACGTGAGCAGATTGCTAATAAATGGAAAAGTCAAAAGTACCGGATACCCAGACGTACACGTATGAAGCGATTGATGAGTCTGCAGGAAGCGAAAGAAGTATGCATGGATCGCGAAGCCTGGCGATCTGTCCTCTCAGACTACCCCGTCAGGGATACAGCGTGAAGATAGACAGTTTTTTTTTTCGTAAAAAAAATATTTTTAAATCGGACAAGTACATAAGTGTGAAAATTAAAGTATCAACGTGATTGTGAATAAAAATATTACATAGTTCGAATGATTAGGCTACTAGTACATAATTGAGATGATTTTGATACGGTAACTTACTCCACACACATAAATATACCAATAGAAAAAATAATAATAAAGAAACATAATACATATAATGTAATGGACAGTTTAAAAAAAAACATTTTCGTTTTAATTATGTAAATGAAAACTAATGTTATTGCTGGCGAATAAAAAATATTGTAGGACATTTTGTGAGAAAAAAGAGTAGCCGTGAGTTTTATTGCCAGGTTCTTCCTCAGGCTCTACCTATTGCTTTGCGAATCTAGTAGTAAATGTAAATGTAGAAGCAATAATCTTGACGTTCATGTTGTATTGTGTTACTTTGTGACCTACATGAATAAAGATATATTCATTTCGTTTCATTTAATTTTATTATGTCACCGAGCCGATTACACTGTAGGCTCTCTAATTAGAGATCAGGTTAGGTTAAACAATATTAGGGTAGATTTAAATCTATCATTTATTAAAATTTTAATCAACTGGAAACTTATTTATTGCCTAAGAACAAGTTTTACTTGAACAAAGTCACGGGTTACTCTATTTGCGAATACGTAAATAATATTCTGATCTTATTATGTTTGACATTAACAAATTGTAACCGACTTGGAATAATTTTGTTAATGCGTTTTTATATGTTACTGGAAAAACGTTCAACATTTGAGTGATGGGTAAGAAATAAAATATACATTATAAAAGCACTTTAGGCGCTTGTCATGGTGTCGATCCGTACCCGACCTTGCACTCTCGCATCAACGTAACATACATTTTACTTACCTACGTGTTTAGAAATATTAGTTATAAAATAAAAATAAATATCATTCACGCCTTATCCCCGAAGGGGTGGCAGAGACATATTATATGCCCACTTTTTACCATGTGGATTCCTGTAATAGGTGGTGAGCCCATTGCCGTGTTGAAATAGACAAACGCAGGTTGTGGCTGCCTGCTGTTGAAATTTTTCAAGCCGCCCATAAGGCCTTCAACCAGGCTTAACGACTGCCATTTTACTGGCAACCGGGGCCAATGGATTAACGTGCCTTCCGAAGCACGGAACCGCTCGCAAATGTAAATGCTATAAAGTGGACACCCAATGTTAGTTATGATATGCCTATAAGCTGTTTTATAACTTTACCTTATTAGTCTGTCTATTGAAACGCTCGTGGGTCCTCTGAGAAGCGCTCCTGGCCCCGCCGACTCTTTAAACGATCACTGGGTTAAGCAACTTTCACTATGGCTGGTCTCAGATGGGTGACCACTTTGTGGCATTTTGATTGGCGAGCGTTTCCGTGCTTTGGAGAGCACGTTTTTGTTGATTCCAGTTGCTAGTGACATGGCAGTCGTTAAGCCACGTTCAATGCCTTATGGGTAGCTTGAAAAATTATAACAGCAGGTAGCTACAACCTTCGTCTGTCTATTTCAACACGGTAGTGGGCTCAACAACTATTACATGGGATATGAATACACACGGTGAAAAGTGGACGTATAATATGCCTCTACCAACCCTGAGGATAAGGTGTGACTGATAAATAATAATAATTTAAATAACACAAATGAATGTCTGAGTCACGTACCGTAATACTTTCGACGTATAGACAAATGCGTAGACGTTATTACATCTGCACTGTCGCAGTAAATGTAATTCCGTGAAGGAGAATTGATGTTAAGGGTCTTTTTTTGTAGAGTGACAAAGAGCTTGAAAAATAGCACGTCTGAGGCAACGGAGGCAAAGTAAATTTAGTAAATTATTACTTTATTAAGAGTTTTATATCTGCACTCAATGATTATGTTGAAACAGTAATATCATTTAGAGACGGTCTTTAGTCCAATGTTAAACAGAAACTCTTGACTTTTTAACGAAGTAGCTACGTACTTTAAATTTAAAAGTAAATAATTTTGATTTCTTCAATATTTTAACACCATAATAAAGCGCATAATATGCACATCACGTGACAGTCTGACAGTAGCATTAGATACATTATGCTGAGCCGCTCGATATACCTGACATTTCTGGTACGTAAGTCATCTTGTTTTCGATGTGGAATCAGCACTCCTGGAATTATTTATTTATTCATCAATCCCGCCTTTTCCTCGAAGGGCTGGCAGAGTATATGTATATTCCCACATTTTACCGTGAGCATTTCTGTCTCATGTAATAATAGGTGACCCATTGCCGTGTGCAGTGGCATTATACACGCAGATTGTCTGTATGGCTACCTGCTGTTAATTTTTTTCAAGCCGCTCATTAAACCTTGCACTTGGCTTAACGACTGTCACGTTACTGGCAACCGGGACCAACGGCTAAACGTGCCTTCCGAAGTACGGCAACGCTCATAAATCTGTCACTATCACTTTGGCTCATCACTATTACTGGTTACTGATACCCATTCGTAACCAGTAATAGTGAAAATTGTTAAATGCAGTCATTGATTACAGTATACTGAGTCAGCGGGAAACGAGTGAAATTAACTCTCCTATTGTTTTTTACTGTTTTGTTACTGTAACTATTTTTTAACGCCATGACCATTCGCTAGTTCATCGCAATTGAAAACCGCAAAGAAGCTTGAATTAAGCATGATTGCACATTCCATACCGAAATGGACGATTTCATTCACCGGTGCAATTTTGTTCAATTTGGTATGCAAGCCACATTCTATTTGCGAGACATCCTGTTAGGTTTCCAATACATCTGGCCAGTGTCGGCGAGTGAGCCGGTGACTTTGTACGTGCACAAGGTGACAATGCTTCTTAGCTTCTGCAACAAATACACTTTTCATGTAGTTTGAACTACGCCATCGGTTACATTAGAAAGGTAATGATTATACATATTTACAGGACGCGCGACGTCTGAACTAATTTGTGAGTGTTTTATTGAGTGAGAACTTTGAAAAATCTGGCATTATAAAACTCCAACGCTTCCATTATAGATTGCAACGAGTAACTTGTCCCAGCGATTTACTAACAATTAGTTCTTGACGCTAAAACATGAATAACTTATAATTTAACCTAATCAGAATAAATTTATCTGAACATATAAATATAAATCACAGAGATAGAAAATATTTGCTAATTCTTCTTATGAATACGGAAGGGGTAGAGAGTTCCACAAACGCACTGCAGAAATAGTAACGAATTATTGTAGCGACCAGAGGTGTGGGAGTTCGAAGGAGAAGAGAGGATAAAAACGACAAAGTTTATTTATTTATTTATTTACTTTTTATTGTACGCCAAGTCAATTTAAATTAGTATAGATACATTCCCTAAGATTAGCAGTACAATGGTTTACCTCTAGGAATAAGGTACTCGAAACGCTCAAGTAGATTGGCAGGTGAATAAGGATTGTTACTGAGTAGAGTATAAAGTAAGAAGAAAAATGCACATCTCAACGCCGTGTTTTTTTTAATAAAAATCACATCTTGAACTAAAACACTTGTTCTGTTCCACTTATTTATTACTTAAACCTGACCAACCTACTCAATGACATCCGAAATACATACAATATGTGCTAACCTTTGAAAATGCCGTAAAGCGAAACCGTTTCAGTAATAAATAAGTGGAACTGGATGTGCCGGTATACAATTCAAAGGTTGCCGCGTTATTTTTTCTATGTTGCATCTCCGATCTCCATTTGTTTTTAATTAATTAGCTGTCGACACTCCCACCCCGCTTCCCTTTATTCCATTTCTCTTTCGCACCTACCTTGTCTCGCATAAGGGAAAAGCGAGACAGCTGTGTTACCGCCATCTAGCGGTAGAAAACCCCACCGCAGCGCTGTCCACTCACAGGCAGCGAGGACGGACTGAATACGCTCTGTATAGTACTGCAATGGCCGCGCGCGCGCTCGCATAAACTTTTCGCAATAATTGTGTTTTCCATGGATAAATAGGGTTTTCGTGCTATGGAACCAGGGATCCAAGTGCAGGGACGTCGCCGGCAGCCTCCACCTCAGCATCTCGCAGCAGGAGCAAGGTAGTGTGCCCATTCCTGTTTCCATTTCTTTTTCGTCGACAACCGTGTGTAAATTTCATTTTTGTCTTTCCCCGCAAATACAGTCCACTTCGAATTTATTTATCTCGCCCGCTCAACCATTTTCTGGTCCTAACGATCCGGATTTTGATCCATTCGCTTTAGTAGTTTGCCAATAGAAACGCAAAAGTTTTTATTTCATAGGGAATAAACGCATAGGTATAGGCTATAGTTTTTATTCCATTCGGAATAAACGCATAGATTAGGCAATAACTTTTATTCCATAGGGAATAAACGTATAGGTATAGGTTATAGTTTTTATTCCATTCGGAATAAAAGCATAGATTAGGTAATAGTTTATATTCTATAGGGAATAAACGCATAGATAATAGTTTTATTCCATTAGAGAATAAACGCATACTTACCTACTGTTTTTCGCATAGGTAGGTACTAAATAGTTGGTAATTTCGACTGCACCGCATAGTAATAGGTAGACCACGCGGGTAGGTACCTAGGTCCGCTCGCACAAGTACCTACGCACGCTCGCTTCGCGTGTCGCTGCTCGTCACCGCTTCCATTTTGATCGTTCGTTAGTTTTGCACTGTAGGTAGCTATAGTTGTTTATTTTAACAATGCCTCCGAAAGAGATTCCGGATCTACAGTTAAAACTATTACACGCTAAGAAGGATAGCCTTTTTAAGCGTATGCAATTAATTTGTGATTATTCATCGAAGTTCGCAGATGAATCAATAAAAGAATTGTTTTTATCCTCGATCGAAACCGTAGATACTTTGCGCTTAGATTTCGAAAAAGTTCTCGATAAAATTAACTTGCTTGAATTAAAATTACAATAATAAAAAAATATTTATAATTTACACTTGGAGTATTCGTAACGGTCTTAATCTCAATATCAATAAATGCGCTATTATGTCTTATTCGAAAGCACTACAACCGATTTTCAAATCCTATACGTTGAACTCTGTAACCCTGAATCGTGTTTCAACAATTCGTGATTTGGGGACACGTTTTGACCAAAAACTTACTTTTAATCAAAATATTATAGTAACCTGTAATAGATTCCGAAAAAGTCTAGGATTTGTTATGCGACACACGACTCTTAACTGCCCCCATGCTATAACTTTATTGTACAATTCTTATGTCCGTAGCTTATTGGAGGCTAACAGCGCCATCTGGTTTCCACACGAAAAATCTTTTATACTTATGATCGAAAAAGTGCAAAAATCTTTCATTCGCTACTTCTACCTCAAACTGTACGGTTACTATCCCTACATGTACTCCACACCATTTGTGCTAGGTATGGTCGCCTATCAGAGTCTAGATGTTAGAAGAAATCTCAGCCTTATTATTTATTTTTTCCGCCTAATTCGTGGTACTCGTAATCTGTCTAATTCTACACTTTCGCAATATATTTTTATAAATGTTCCTCTACCAATCGGGCGTTCATTACGCCCTCGGCAGCGTTCCCTTTTTTAGTACCTACCTCTTCTGTAACCCTTACTAGTAGCCCACTATACCTAGCCCTCACCCACATCAACAATATTCTTCTGCGGGATGAGACCGTAGATATATTCAAGTTTACGGAACCGAGATTCCTGGCTGCAGCTAGTCACTATCTAGAGAATATAACCACATCCAGTACCATTATTAAATAATAATATAATATACATTTTTAATATTTTATTGTTACAAATTTATTGAAAATATAATTTATGATGTACTATATAAAACCGTCTGTTGAATTTAAGTTAACTTAAACATAAGTTTAGATATAATTGTGTATGTAACCTATAACTTATATGTGTGGTGCTATACTGTTAGTATAAGTTGGTTAATAAATAAATAAATAAATAAAATAAAAATTAAATCCCGATTTCTTATTAAGTTACGACGCCATGTCATCTTTCGAAGATTTAATTTGTCGCATAAAACGTGTCGCTAAGTCATTGCAAGCGCCCGTGCCCGTAGTAGTCACCGATTCGAAACCCGGGCCAGCCGGTTTTGATTTGCTGAAACAGGATCGACCTAAATTATCGCCCATACAAATACCCGAATTTGATGGCGACAATCAAATACGAAGACAAACGCTTAGTAACAACCGCCTATTTGGATCAAATATTTAATTTGAAAAATAGCTCATCGTGTAATGAACACGACTTAGAAAAATTCTTAGATATTTTTGCATCAGCTGTTCGCGCCCTAAAGAATCTCAAGGTCAATGACCTCTGTGACTTTTTGTTTTTGTATATCGGTTTAAAGAAATTCGATTCCGAAACCGTTCGATTATTTGAAATGGATAGACGTGGCCATCAAATACCTAAGTTAGACGATTTAGAAACTTTCGTTCGTCAACATATTCGAATTTTGCAAGTAACTTCGTTAAACCACAGAGTAGCGAAAATTAGTCCGACTAATCGTAGTAGTAATAGTAGTAAGCCCACGAAGTCCACGCACTCTTTTGTTAATTTTGAACCCACAACTTCACAATCGCAAGTGTTGCATTCGAAAAATTGTTCTTTGTGTCAAGGTCACCAACTTTATAAATGTTCGGAGTTCAATAAACTCACTCCTAGCGATCGCTATAAATTTGTTCGTTCTAGTAATATATGTATCAATTGTCTCAGTAAGAAACATCATGTTTCATTCTGTAATTCGAATAATTTTTGTCGCAAGTGTTCATTATTACACTTCGAAAACAATATTGCCGCGTCCAATATAAACTCAGTTGGTACCTCGCGCGTTAATGGTAATAATTCGCTTGTAGTTAGCGCCATGTCCGGTAGTTCGTCCGTCGATTCCGGCTGCGCGAACTTCGTGCCTAACCGTCCGCCTGCTGTGACGTCACAGCCGCCCGCGCCGTTGCCTGGCGACTCGGAGCGCTCTCGCGTGTTTTCGTCCCCGTCCGCGCCAAGCGACGGCGGCGCCACTGCCGCGCGCCTCCAGCCGAACGATGTCGCTTTGTGCTCGATATCGAGTTTGCACACTAGCCCTACTACGGTACTTCTGGCAACCGCTCGAGTTGTTGTTTACGATTCGCATGGTAGGGGACATAGTGCTTCTCAAAGTAATTTTATTAGTAAAAATTGTTGTAGTCTTCTTGGTTTGCACATAAATAACCGCCCCGCCTGTAATGTTGTGAAAGGTATTGGGGGTTCCACTAAAGCCGTTCAAGGTTCTGTAGGGATTAAATTCCACTCGCGTTTTGATTTTGATGTTAGTTTTTCGATGGATTCGCTAGTCGTCGATAAAGTTACCGAACTTTTACCGACTGTCGCTGTCAATACCTCATTATTGACTAATTTTAGAGATTTGCCTTTGGCCGATGATACTTACGCTGTTCCAGGAGATATTGAATTGTTAGTTGGCGCTTCGGTTTTCCCGCACCTCCTGTTGCAGCATAAGGTTCAAGGTCACGCATCGCACCCCACGCCGCTCTCCTTAGAGACGGTTCTTGGGTATGTTATTGTTGGTTCCGCACCCGCTTGTTTTGATTGTAACCCGACAGTGTCATATTGTTGCGCCGTCGAGCCGCTGGACTCCGCTGTCCGTAAATTCTGGGAGATAGAAGAGGGGAACGTCCCTCCTATTGTCAGCCCGTATGATAAACTTTGTGAAGAGTTTTATAGTCGCACGACTACTCGCGATAGTGATGGTCGTTATGTTGTCGCACTCCCCTTTAAGGGTGATGTTAATTCGCTTGGAGATTCGTTTCAGTCAGCCGAAAAACGCTGCTTTTGTTTAGAACGGAAAATGCAGACATCTCCAAAGTTGAAGGAGGCTTACGATAGCGTAACAGTAGAATATTTGGATAAAGGTTTCATTTCACCCGCGCCTCCCGAAACCGAAGAGACGAAGCACGCTCCTTCGTATACCATACCGCACCATGGAGTTGTCCGCGAGGATAAACTAACCACCAAGTTCTATCTGATCTATCTGACATATTCAAGTTACATACATTTTTTATTACACTCCAAGTCTTTTTTATGTCATTTTTGCTAGCATTTAAATTACATTTATCGTGTTCATTCTTTAAACGATGTAGAAGGCTATTACAATGATTACGGTAACGTTTATAGGTTATTTCCAGTTCCATGTTATTAGGCGACTTTAAGTGTCTTTTACGTAATGTGTCTCTGAATTTCATACAGCGTAGTTTTCCGGGAGTAATCCATTTTTTTGTATTTGTTTCTGGTTTGGTGTGGTTATTATTCGTGTGCAATTTTTGATGAGCCCAGACAAGGTATCAATAATGTGTTTAGTCGCTGTATTTGCATCTTTTTGGACTATTAAACTATTAAAATCAATCTCGTTCATACGATCATGAGCCATGTCATAATCAAGTATTTGTGACGTGTTTTAATGTCTATTATTAGACCGTTGTTGTTTCACAGACACTTTAAATATAGACTACAATGGTCAATTAGGTTCGAATTACAAACCACAGTAAGCATTCTTGAATTTGATTTTACAAAACAGTGGTCATAGCACTTATCAAGACGGGTAGGAAATAAATGACTAGGTAGAAAACAGTGGGTGGCCAGTAGATCCAAGTACTACTCAGATTTTGTGTCACTAATATGGTCACAAATATTAATATTCATATCCCCAGTAATATAAATGTTAGGTATACTTTTGAGTTCCTCCAAGGAAGAAAGAAAGTTGGTTATAGAGGCAAAAGACGGTGATCGATACAAGCAGATAAAAGAGTTATCATTATTGATTTCCATTACCAAACAATCAGCGTCCATAAAATTTGACTCGTAGACATTTACAGCTCCTAAGTCACTCTTTACGTAGACTACTACACCACTGTTCTGATTAATATGTATACGAGTATAGTAGGTGTCATAATGTTCCATTTCTGGGACTGAATGTAAATCTGGCAACCAGCACTCAGTTAGAATGATTATGTCATAATATATCTTAGTTCTTGCCATATGGACTATAAAAGCATCCAGATTTTTATTTATACTCCGAATGTTCTGTACAATTATTTTAAGCGATAGCTAAGCATCAAGTCTGTAATGCATAAGCGATTCCGGAACCTCAACCAAAAAAGAGTCTCCGACATTGTCATTATTATCAACATCGGTGACAACATCCTTTAGATTGTAGACCATAGTTTAAATAGTAACTTTAAATAATGATATGCGATATTTGGTTGAGGATCACAGCTGCTGATATCCATGTGAGCGTTATTAGCCATGAAAGCTATGACTATCAATTTATAACGAGCAGACAAGGCATAAATATAGTATAAGAATGTAGAAGTACCATACATACGACATACACAAAATACAGATACATAAAAATACCCAGTGTAGCAGTACAGGGACATTAATATCAAGTAATTATGAATAACCTATAGTAGTAGATTGGTTTGAATGAACTGAATTAAATCTAGTTAAAAATGTGCAAATGTAGCGAATAAATACATAGAAAATTATTAAAAAGAAAATGAGTAAATACCGTGGTTACTTGAAATGTATACCTGCAAATAGTCCTTGTATGTGTACGTTTTTAACCTGATTCAGTGCTTTGATAACTATAACAGGCTGTCCCTCTTGTTTTCGCAGTAGAATATTACCCCGTGAAACCCAGCAGTATTTGTACTTTCCATTCTTCACAAGATCTCGAGCAGCTGCCAGCAACTTCTTTGATAGTGGTGTCAACGCTTCAGATATATAGACTCGTGAAGTTACTCCACCAATCCCCAACACTTCCGAGTTCAACGGCCTTTCCTTATTGTCAGAATTATACTTCTTAGCGGCATTAAGGATTTCTTCCTTCTTTTTGACGTCCTGAAATTATACAACCACCGTGGGGCCACCGTGTTTGCCTCTTCTATACAATTTTGATACATCATGAAAAGGTACTTTCAATCTGTGGTAAATGTTCCTGACTTTTATTCAGATCCTCCTTGTCTTCCCGAGGAATATTCCTTATTTCAATATTGTTCTTAATAGGTTCTTTTTGTATCTCATTTAGTTGAAATTCCAAATCATTTATCCGGGCATTTTCTGTCTCATATTTAGCTTCAATAGTTAGTATTCGGCATTTAACTTCCAGGTAATTAGAAGCATTTAACTCCAAGAGCTTTAAAATCTGCGAATTGGAATCTAGAATCTTGAATTTTGTTGCTTTATTTCACTAATTTCGGCATTCATCATTTGTTTGAAAGATTTCATGAGTTCATCTCTTAGATCCAAAAAGCTTTTCTGTTCAGGATTTTTTCGTTTTCTCAAATTGATGTTCCGAATTATATTATTGTCTTGTGGTTCAATTGACAGATCAGGTTGCGAAGAAACCTTAATTGGCAGTCCTGATGTTGGCTTACGCTGCATTTTATCTTAATTTTTTACTTTTACTATAACGTGGTAGATGAATTCTGGTTTTGTATATTGTTGACTTCAATGAGAATTACAGCTTATTGTATAAGCACAGGGTGTAAAATAGGTTAATAGATATTTTCGGCTCAGCGTCAACACGTCCAACTTTAACTTATACTTGAGCGAAAATGAACTAACCACCAAGTTGCGCGTTGTTTTAGATAGCAGCGCCAAAACTAGTTTGAATGTTTCGGTAAACGATATTTTGCACAGTGGTCAAAATCTCCAAGGTAATTTGTTCGAAATTATAGTTAACTTTCGCTTATTCGCTGTCGCGCTTTCAGCCGACATTAGACAAATGTTTCTTTGTATTGGTGTTCGCGAATCAGATCGCCGATTTCAACGCATTTTGTACAGATTTTCGCCGCAGGAACCTTTACAGGTTTACGAATTTAATCGCGTTTGTTTTGGACTTAAATCCAGTCCCTTCCACGCTCTTCGCACTGTCAAGCAGCTCGCCGCCGATAAGGGCGACAGTTACCCGAAGGCTAAGGAGACTGTAGAAACTAGTCTGTACATGGATGACTATATTTATTCTGTGCAGACCGAAGATCAAGCTGTGGCAACTGCGGCTGAAGTAATTGATTTCATGAAGGCTGGTCATTTTGATCTCGTAAAATGGACTAGTAATTCGCAAACTGTCTTGGATTCGATTCCACCGTCGCATCGCTTGTCGACTTTCAAGGAGTTTGATAGTAATGATACGCACAAGGTTCTCGGTTTGCGTTGGTCACCTTCGTCCGACATGTTTAGTTTGAAGGTTTGTCCTACACCATCAACCTGCACTAAGCGCACCATATTGTCGGTTGTCGCACGCATATGGGATGTAATGGGATTTGTAGCACCTGTCGTCTTGTACGCAAAGCTTCTCATAAAAGAACTTTGGCTGTCCAACTGTGACTGGGACGACACTCCTCCTGACCACATCATTAAATTGTGGGACCGCTTTAGAGCCGAGCTTCCTATGCTCGAGCAAATTAGAATACCGCGCCATGTTGGCATCTCCGATGATAGTATTGTAACTGTTTTAGGTTTCGTTGACGCTAGTGATCCAAATCCAGGGACGACCCCGGCAGCCTCCACCTCAGCATCTCGCAGCAGCAGCAAGGTAGTGTGCCCATTCCTGTTTCCATTTCTTTTTCGTCGACAACCGCGTGTAAATTTCATTTTTGTCTTTCCCCGCAAATACAGTCCACTTCGAATTTATTTATCTCGCCCGCTCTACCAGGAACAGTACAAGTGTTTTAGTTTAAGATATGAACTTTATGATTATATTTTTGTGTTATACATATGGCTTTTATAATATTAGCACTGAAGTACAAAATGTATTTCTTGTGTTCCGTTAAAAAATAATTACCTAGTTTAAGATTTTTCACATAATATATTATTGTTTTTAGTAGGACCACGGTTAAAACTAAGTAGGTAATACAATAAAAACAAATAATCGATGAAGTTTATACAAAACGTGAAAGTTGGTATTGAACTTATCGTAAAATAAAAAGGATATTTGATAAAAACAATATCAGAATAATAGCTTTCGTAAGCGTAGTGGTCTTTTTTCAAGAGGATTGTCATGCTACGTCGAAAACTGAGTTGGCACTCAGTACCACCCACACACTATACCACAAATCAATATTTTTTTGACAACTATGCACAAGGACGTAATATTATTTTATAGACATTAAAAGGAGTTAGTTTAACCAAATATTTATATTTTACCAATATTTGTGTTGTTTTTTCTCGGTTACCATCTCAAAGTGAGCTGGAAGAGAGGTTACTGAGTACTGACTTACCTGGCTTCTCACTACGTAGACAGAGACAGAAGACTTGCTCTTTCATGATTTTCGAAAATTCTTATTTAAGAATGAAATTAGATCGCCTAAAGAGGTTTGATAATTTCATTCTGAACTGACTTTCCAACACTTCAGCAAAGTTCAGTTCTGAAGAACTTCGAATACAAGTACTTCAGACTTGTCTTCGAAGAATTAAAGAAGAATAGGATCATCAGCGCGAGTGCCACCCCTGATATTGCAAACGGCCATAGGGTACAGTGACTACTTTCCATCAGATGGGCCGTATACTTGTCTGCCACCTCAAAGGTATAATAAAACTTAAAAATAATACCTATCTTCTATTATTCCTTTACGCTGGGTTCACGCTCGCCATACTCTAGTTTTAAACCATCCAATAACCACAAATACCTACCCTCAAGCTTACAATGAACAGCTCATGACTTTCTGTGCTTTGCGTATCGTGAATGAGATTCATAATAAAGTTTGGCTTACTGCATGTACTATACGGTACGGTATTGCATACTGCACAATATTAATCAAAAGGCAGGATTGTACATCCACAATAATTAACTTAATCTCGCCTGCGGTGTCGCTAGAACAGGGCGTTTAATACACAAGTAATATATTACGCCATTTATTAACTGCGAAGCGTGTAAGCATTTGGTAAGTCCTTGCCATAGAATAAATTAGTAGATTTCTAATGAACTTTGATTTTATTTCTGAATACTTTCTGAATGTTTACTACTACTCTGCCTTTTAACTTCTGAATAATTTCGATTCGGGTTCCAACACATTCTAACTTCTCAAGGGACTTTACCGATTTCGTGTTTGGTGTCATTACTGGCGATTCTGGTCTACAAGTCACTTCACGAGAGTGCGGGTAGAAATAGTCATACATAACTTAGGCCGTGGTAACTTTCCGTGCTTCGGAAGGCACGTTAAGCCGTTGGTCCCGGTTGCCAGTAAAATGGCAGTCGTTAAGCCTGGTTGAAAGCCTTATGGGCGGCTTGAAAAAATTCAACAGCAGGTACCCACAACCTGCGTCTGTACATTTCAACACGGCAATGGGCTCACCACCTATTACGTGGTACAGGAATCCACACGGTGAAAAGTGGGCATATAATATGCCTCTGCCACCCCTTCGGGGATAAGGCGTAATGGATATTTATTTATTTATTTAGAAAGGTGTTAGGGGTATAACATATTGCGGTCTTAAAAGATATTAATTTTGGCTTGACAGGTCTCTTAATTTAATATGTATTGACTACATTAAGTCACATTTTATTGGGATAAATATAGAAAATATGTTAGATAAATTAAGTTGTGTTCAAGTGTAGTAAAAATAATTAGATGACTCACTGATCTTAAATTAAATTTTTTATATTTAGCGGCCATAAAAACCATATTTATATTACAAAAGAGAGCTGCGAGAGTACTGCACCATGATTCTAGAGTATTTCTTAGAGACAGCTATATGAGAGCTACTAAATGAGATTTTTTTTGGTGTGCACAAAGCCTTCTAATGGAATCAAATCTCTGCGACTCCGACCAGCCTTATTCGTCAACCTATAGCGATGTTCTGGCCCTTCTATAAAACCTTAATTAATTGATATGACCTTAGCTACCTTTATATCTATTAGCGTTTGTAAATGTCAAATTACTGCAAACTTGTTTATAAAAGCTCACTGCCGGTGTAATCTGAAATGTAAATTACCTCAAACATAAGTATATAATTTAGAAAATATCATGATGTACAGTTTTCATCAAGTTTTCAAAAGCTGACCGAGGCGTTGGACGTAACAAAGAACACGGTATCCGCGGGCGGTTACAAGGGCTTACTAAGCACTGTGGCACTACACCAACTTTGTATGTTATAATATTTGAGTACAATAACGTTTGGGAACTTTGCTGAAGTGTTGGAAAGTCAGTTCAGAATGAAATAATAAGACCCTGTTTAAGGCGATCTAATTTCATTCTTAAATAGGAATACAAAAAGTTTATTATACAAAAAGATAGAAGAATGGACCTCCATTCCTCTATCTTTTTGTATGGTAGTAGACGGTAATGAAATAAAAATGTTTTTTAAATTGAAGAAGTTAAAGCACTATATACGTGCGTATACAGGCAGCAGTAGGTTATTTACTTATTTTCTTACCCGGTGTGATTGGTATAACTATCCTGGTCATAGGTTAATTACGAAAGTCTAGGTCATCAAAACTACTGAACGTTCAAGTGGGACGGCGTTGATGAGGGTAGTTCCAAATACAAACATTATTATACAATACACCGAAACAAACATTTACGGATCACAAGCATATGTTCCGACCCGGTAATCGAACCCGGGACTTCAACGCGGCAGTAGAACGCCATCAGGGCATTCTGAATGAATGAACTTAAAAGTATTAGGGAGAAGCCAAAACCTTTTCAAAAGCTTAAAAAATACTTAGATTTGATACCTTTGTAATCCTAATGGAAGGTAATGGCTTCTGTACTTTAAGTACTATATTTAGGTAATTCGTGAACAGCCTTGTTACTAATAAATTGTGTTCTAGCTGGCCACAAATAATTTATTTTTATTAAAAAAAAACAAAGTGATACGCAATATGGCAGGTTGAATACGTAAAATGAATGAGTGAGGAACGATTGACGAAGAAGGTATATTTTGCGAAAGTTGAGGCTAGGGGTCAGGGTAGGCCGAGACTTACATATGAAGACCACGTGAGCAGATTGCTAATAAATGGAAAAGTCAAAAGTACCGGATACCCAGACGTACACGTATGAAGCGATTGATGAGTCTGCAGGAAGCGAAAGAAGTATGCATGGATCGCGAAGCCTGGCGATCTGTCCTCTCAGACTACCCCGTCAGGGATACAGCGTGAAGATAGACAGTTTTTTTTTTCGTAAAAAAAATATTTTTAAATCGGACAAGTACATAAGTGTGAAAATTAAAGTATCAACGTGATTGTGAATAAAAATATTACATAGTTCGAATGATTAGGCTACTAGTACATAATTGAGATGATTTTGATACGGTAACTTACTCCACACACATAAATATACCAATAGAAAAAATAATAATAAAGAAACATAATACATATAATGTAATGGACAGTTTAAAAAAAAACATTTTCGTTTTAATTATGTAAATGAAAACTAATGTTATTGCTGGCGAATAAAAAATATTGTAGGACATTTTGTGAGAAAAAAGAGTAGCCGTGAGTTTTATTGCCAGGTTCTTCCTCAGGCTCTACCTATTGCTTTGCGAATCTAGTAGTAAATGTAAATGTAGAAGCAATAATCTTGACGTTCATGTTGTATTGTGTTACTTTGTGACCTACATGAATAAAGATATATTCATTTCGTTTCATTTAATTTTATTATGTCACCGAGCCGATTACACTGTAGGCTCTCTAATTAGAGATCAGGTTAGGTTAAACAATATTAGGGTAGATTTAAATCTATCATTTATTAAAATTTTAATCAACTGGAAACTTATTTATTGCCTAAGAACAAGTTTTACTTGAACAAAGTCACGGGTTACTCTATTTGCGAATACGTAAATAATATTCTGATCTTATTATGTTTGACATTAACAAATTGTAACCGACTTGGAATAATTTTGTTAATGCGTTTTTATATGTTACTGGAAAAACGTTCAACATTTGAGTGATGGGTAAGAAATAAAATATACATTATAAAAGCACTTTAGGCGCTTGTCATGGTGTCGATCCGTACCCGACCTTGCACTCTCGCATCAACGTAACATACATTTTACTTACCTACGTGTTTAGAAATATTAGTTATAAAATAAAAATAAATATCATTCACGCCTTATCCCCGAAGGGGTGGCAGAGACATATTATATGCCCACTTTTTACCATGTGGATTCCTGTAATAGGTGGTGAGCCCATTGCCGTGTTGAAATAGACAAACGCAGGTTGTGGCTGCCTGCTGTTGAAATTTTTCAAGCCGCCCATAAGGCCTTCAACCAGGCTTAACGACTGCCATTTTACTGGCAACCGGGGCCAATGGATTAACGTGCCTTCCGAAGCACGGAACCGCTCGCAAATGTAAATGCTATAAAGTGGACACCCAATGTTAGTTATGATATGCCTATAAGCTGTTTTATAACTTTACCTTATTAGTCTGTCTATTGAAACGCTCGTGGGTCCTCTGAGAAGCGCTCCTGGCCCCGCCGACTCTTTAAACGATCACTGGGTTAAGCAACTTTCACTATGGCTGGTCTCAGATGGGTGACCACTTTGTGGCATTTTGATTGGCGAGCGTTTCCGTGCTTTGGAGAGCACGTTTTTGTTGATTCCAGTTGCTAGTGACATGGCAGTCGTTAAGCCACGTTCAATGCCTTATGGGTAGCTTGAAAAATTATAACAGCAGGTAGCTACAACCTTCGTCTGTCTATTTCAACACGGTAGTGGGCTCAACAACTATTACATGGGATATGAATACACACGGTGAAAAGTGGACGTATAATATGCCTCTACCAACCCTGAGGATAAGGTGTGACTGATAAATAATAATAATTTAAATAACACAAATGAATGTCTGAGTCACGTACCGTAATACTTTCGACGTATAGACAAATGCGTAGACGTTATTACATCTGCACTGTCGCAGTAAATGTAATTCCGTGAAGGAGAATTGATGTTAAGGGTCTTTTTTTGTAGAGTGACAAAGAGCTTGAAAAATAGCACGTCTGAGGCAACGGAGGCAAAGTAAATTTAGTAAATTATTACTTTATTAAGAGTTTTATATCTGCACTCAATGATTATGTTGAAACAGTAATATCATTTAGAGACGGTCTTTAGTCCAATGTTAAACAGAAACTCTTGACTTTTTAACGAAGTAGCTACGTACTTTAAATTTAAAAGTAAATAATTTTGATTTCTTCAATATTTTAACACCATAATAAAGCGCATAATATGCACATCACGTGACAGTCTGACAGTAGCATTAGATACATTATGCTGAGCCGCTCGATATACCTGACATTTCTGGTACGTAAGTCATCTTGTTTTCGATGTGGAATCAGCACTCCTGGAATTATTTATTTATTCATCAATCCCGCCTTTTCCTCGAAGGGCTGGCAGAGTATATGTATATTCCCACATTTTACCGTGAGCATTTCTGTCTCATGTAATAATAGGTGACCCATTGCCGTGTGCAGTGGCATTATACACGCAGATTGTCTGTATGGCTACCTGCTGTTAATTTTTTTCAAGCCGCTCATTAAACCTTGCACTTGGCTTAACGACTGTCACGTTACTGGCAACCGGGACCAACGGCTAAACGTGCCTTCCGAAGTACGGCAACGCTCATAAATCTGTCACTATCACTTTGGCTCATCACTATTACTGGTTACTGATACCCATTCGTAACCAGTAATAGTGAAAATTGTTAAATGCAGTCATTGATTACAGTATACTGAGTCAGCGGGAAACGAGTGAAATTAACTCTCCTATTGTTTTTTACTGTTTTGTTACTGTAACTATTTTTTAACGCCATGACCATTCGCTAGTTCATCGCAATTGAAAACCGCAAAGAAGCTTGAATTAAGCATGATTGCACATTCCATACCGAAATGGACGATTTCATTCACCGGTGCAATTTTGTTCAATTTGGTATGCAAGCCACATTCTATTTGCGAGACATCCTGTTAGGTTTCCAATACATCTGGCCAGTGTCGGCGAGTGAGCCGGTGACTTTGTACGTGCACAAGGTGACAATGCTTCTTAGCTTCTGCAACAAATACACTTTTCATGTAGTTTGAACTACGCCATCGGTTACATTAGAAAGGTAATGATTATACATATTTACAGGACGCGCGACGTCTGAACTAATTTGTGAGTGTTTTATTGAGTGAGAACTTTGAAAAATCTGGCATTATAAAACTCCAACGCTTCCATTATAGATTGCAACGAGTAACTTGTCCCAGCGATTTACTAACAATTAGTTCTTGACGCTAAAACATGAATAACTTATAATTTAACCTAATCAGAATAAATTTATCTGAACATATAAATATAAATCACAGAGATAGAAAATATTTGCTAATTCTTCTTATGAATACGGAAGGGGTAGAGAGTTCCACAAACGCACTGCAGAAATAGTAACGAATTATTGTAGCGACCAGAGGTGTGGGAGTTCGAAGGAGAAGAGAGGATAAAAACGACAAAGTTTATTTATTTATTTATTTACTTTTTATTGTACGCCAAGTCAATTTAAATTAGTATAGATACATTCCCTAAGATTAGCAGTACAATGGTTTACCTCTAGGAATAAGGTACTCGAAACGCTCAAGTAGATTGGCAGGTGAATAAGGATTGTTACTGAGTAGAGTATAAAGTAAGAAGAAAAATGCACATCTCAACGCCGTGTTTTTTTTAATAAAAATCACATCTTGAACTAAAACACTTGTTCTGTTCCACTTATTTATTACTTAAACCTGACCAACCTACTCAATGACATCCGAAATACATACAATATGTGCTAACCTTTGAAAATGCCGTAAAGCGAAACCGTTTCAGTAATAAATAAGTGGAACTGGATGTGCCGGTATACAATTCAAAGGTTGCCGCGTTATTTTTTCTATGTTGCATCTCCGATCTCCATTTGTTTTTAATTAATTAGCTGTCGACACTCCCACCCCGCTTCCCTTTATTCCATTTCTCTTTCGCACCTACCTTGTCTCGCATAAGGGAAAAGCGAGACAGCTGTGTTACCGCCATCTAGCGGTAGAAAACCCCACCGCAGCGCTGTCCACTCACAGGCAGCGAGGACGGACTGAATACGCTCTGTATAGTACTGCAATGGCCGCGCGCGCGCTCGCATAAACTTTTCGCAATAATTGTGTTTTCCATGGATAAATAGGGTTTTCGTGCTATGGAACCAGGGATCCAAGTGCAGGGACGTCGCCGGCAGCCTCCACCTCAGCATCTCGCAGCAGGAGCAAGGTAGTGTGCCCATTCCTGTTTCCATTTCTTTTTCGTCGACAACCGTGTGTAAATTTCATTTTTGTCTTTCCCCGCAAATACAGTCCACTTCGAATTTATTTATCTCGCCCGCTCAACCATTTTCTGGTCCTAACGATCCGGATTTTGATCCATTCGCTTTGCTTGCCAATAGAAACGCAAAAGTTTTTATTTCATAGGGAATAAACGCATAGGTATAGGCTATAGTTTTTATTCCATTCGGAATAAACGCATAGATTAGGCAATAACTTTTATTCCATAGGGAATAAACGTATAGGTATAGGTTATAGTTTTTATTCCATTCGGAATAAACGCATAGATTAGGTAATAGTTTATATTCTATAGGGAATAAACGCATAGATAATAGTTTTATTCCATTAGAGAATAAACGCATACTTACCTACTGTTTTTCGCATAGGTAGGTACTAAATAGTTGGTAATTTCGACTGCACCGCATAGTAATAGGTAGACCACGCGGGTAGGTACCTAGGTCCGCTCGCACAAGTACCTACGCACGCTCGCTTCGCGTGTCGCTGCTCGTCACCGCTTCCATTTTGATCGTTCGTTAGTTTTGCACTGTAGGTAGCTATAGTTGTTTATTTTAACAATGCCTCCGAAAGAGATTCCGGATCTACAGTTAAAACTATTACACGCTAAGAAGGATAGCCTTTTTAAGCGTATGCAATTAATTTGTGATTATTCATCGAAGTTCGCAGATGAATCAATAAAAGAATTGTTTTTATCCTCGATCGAAACCGTAGATACTTTGCGCTTAGATTTCGAAAAAGTTCTCGATAAAATTAACTTGCTTGAATTAAAATTACAATAATAAAAAAATATTTATAATTTACACTTGGAGTATTCGTAACGGTCTTAATCTCAATATCAATAAATGCGCTATTATGTCTTATTCGAAAGCACTACAACCGATTTTCAAATCCTATACGTTGAACTCTGTAACCCTGAATCGTGTTTCAACAATTCGTGATTTGGGGACACGTTTTGACCAAAAACTTACTTTTAATCAAAATATTATAGTAACCTGTAATAGATTCCGAAAAAGTCTAGGATTTGTTATGCGACACACGATTCTTAACTGCCCCCATGCTATAACTTTATTGTACAATTCTTATGTCCGTAGCTTATTGGAGGCTAACAGCGCCATCTGGTTTCCACACGAAAAATCTTTTATACTTATGATCGAAAAAGTGCAAAAATCTTTCATTCGCTACTTCTACCTCAAACTGTACGGTTACTATCCCTACATGTACTCCACACCATTTGTGCTAGGTATGGTCGCCTATCAGAGTCTAGATGTTAGAAGAAATCTCAGCCTTATTATTTATTTTTTCCGCCTAATTCGTGGTACTCGTAATCTGTCTAATTCTACACTTTCGCAATATATTTTTATAAATGTTCCTCTACCAATCGGGCGTTCATTACGCCCTCGGCAGCGTTCCCTTTTTTAGTACCTACCTCTTCTGTAACCCTTACTAGTAGCCCACTATACCTAGCCCTCACCCACATCAACAATATTCTTCTGCGGGATGAGACCGTAGATATATTCAAGTTTACGGAACCGAGATTCCTGGCTGCAGCTAGTCACTATCTAGAGAATATAACCACATCCAGTACCATTATTAAATAATAATATAATATACATTTTTAATATTTTATTGTTACAAATTTATTGAAAATATAATTTATGATGTACTATATAAAACCGTCTGTTGAATTTAAGTTAACTTAAACATAAGTTTAGATATAATTGTGTATGTAACCTATAACTTATATGTGTGGTGCTATACTGTTAGTATAAGTTGGTTAATAAATAAATAAATAAATAAAATAAAAATTAAATCCCGATTTCTTATTAAGTTACGACGCCATGTCATCTTTCGAAGATTTAATTTGTCGCATAAAACGTGTCGCTAAGTCATTGCAAGCGCCCGTGCCCGTAGTAGTCACCGATTCGAAACCCGGGCCAGCCGGTTTTGATTTGCTGAAACAGGATCGACCTAAATTATCGCCCATACAAATACCCGAATTTGATGGCGACAATCAAATACGAAGACAAACGCTTAGTAACAACCGCCTATTTGGATCAAATATTTAATTTGAAAAATAGCTCATCGTGTAATGAACACGACTTAGAAAAATTCTTAGATATTTTTGCATCAGCTGTTCGCGCCCTAAAGAATCTCAAGGTCAATGACCTCTGTGACTTTTTGTTTTTGTATATCGGTTTAAAGAAATTCGATTCCGAAACCGTTCGATTATTTGAAATGGATAGACGTGGCCATCAAATACCTAAGTTAGACGATTTAGAAACTTTCGTTCGTCAACATATTCGAATTTTGCAAGTAACTTCGTTAAACCACAGAGTAGCGAAAATTAGTCCGACTAATCGTAGTAGTAATAGTAGTAAGCCCACGAAGTCCACGCACTCTTTTGTTAATTTTGAACCCACAACTTCACAATCGCAAGTGTTGCATTCGAAAAATTGTTCTTTGTGTCAAGGTCACCAACTTTATAAATGTTCGGAGTTCAATAAACTCACTCCTAGCGATCGCTATAAATTTGTTCGTTCTAGTAATATATGTATCAATTGTCTCAGTAAGAAACATCATGTTTCATTCTGTAATTCGAATAATTTTTGTCGCAAGTGTTCATTATTACACTTCGAAAACAATATTGCCGCGTCCAATATAAACTCAGTTGGTACCTCGCGCGTTAATGGTAATAATTCGCTTGTAGTTAGCGCCATGTCCGGTAGTTCGTCCGTCGATTCCGGCTGCGCGAACTTCGTGCCTAACCGTCCGCCTGCTGTGACGTCACAGCCGCCCGCGCCGTTGCCTGGCGACTCGGAGCGCTCTCGCGTGTTTTCGTCCCCGTCCGCGCCAAGCGACGGCGGCGCCACTGCCGCGCGCCTCCAGCCGAACGATGTCGCTTTGTGCTCGATATCGAGTTTGCACACTAGCCCTACTACGGTACTTCTGGCAACCGCTCGAGTTGTTGTTTACGATTCGCATGGTAGGGGACATAGTGCTTCTCAAAGTAATTTTATTAGTAAAAATTGTTGTAGTCTTCTTGGTTTGCACATAAATAACCGCCCCGCCTGTAATGTTGTGAAAGGTATTGGGGGTTCCACTAAAGCCGTTCAAGGTTCTGTAGGGATTAAATTCCACTCGCGTTTTGATTTTGATGTTAGTTTTTCGATGGATTCGCTAGTCGTCGATAAAGTTACCGAACTTTTACCGACTGTCGCTGTCAATACCTCATTATTGACTAATTTTAGAGATTTGCCTTTGGCCGATGATACTTACGCTGTTCCAGGAGATATTGAATTGTTAGTTGGCGCTTCGGTTTTCCCGCACCTCCTGTTGCAGCATAAGGTTCAAGGTCACGCATCGCACCCCACGCCGCTCTCCTTAGAGACGGTTCTTGGGTATGTTATTGTTGGTTCCGCACCCGCTTGTTTTGATTGTAACCCGACAGTGTCATATTGTTGCGCCGTCGAGCCGCTGGACTCCGCTGTCCGTAAATTCTGGGAGATAGAAGAGGGGAACGTCCCTCCTATTGTCAGCCCGTATGATAAACTTTGTGAAGAGTTTTATAGTCGCACGACTACTCGCGATAGTGATGGTCGTTATGTTGTCGCACTCCCCTTTAAGGGTGATGTTAATTCGCTTGGAGATTCGTTTCAGTCAGCCGAAAAACGCTGCTTTTGTTTAGAACGGAAAATGCAGACATCTCCAAAGTTGAAGGAGGCTTACGATAGCGTAACAGTAGAATATTTGGATAAAGGTTTCATTTCACCCGCGCCTCCCGAAACCGAAGAGACGAAGCACGCTCCTTCGTATACCATACCGCACCATGGAGTTGTCCGCGAGGATAAACTAACCACCAAGTTCTATCTGATCTATCTGACATATTCAAGTTACATACATTTTTTATTACACTCCAAGTCTTTTTTATGTCATTTTTGCTAGCATTTAAATTACATTTATCGTGTTCATTCTTTAAACGATGTAGAAGGCTATTACAATGATTACGGTAACGTTTATAGGTTATTTCCAGTTCCATGTTATTAGGCGACTTTAAGTGTCTTTTACGTAATGTGTCTCTGAATTTCATACAGCGTAGTTTTCCGGGAGTAATCCATTTTTTTGTATTTGTTTCTGGTTTGGTGTGGTTATTATTCGTGTGCAATTTTTGATGAGCCCAGACAAGGTATCAATAATGTGTTTAGTCGCTGTATTTGCATCTTTTTGGACTATTAAACTATTAAAATCAATCTCGTTCATACGATCATGAGCCATGTCATAATCAAGTATTTGTGACGTGTTTTAATGTCTATTATTAGACCGTTGTTGTTTCACAGACACTTTAAATATAGACTACAATGGTCAATTAGGTTCGAATTACAAACCACAGTAAGCATTCTTGAATTTGATTTTACAAAACAGTGGTCATAGCACTTATCAAGACGGGTAGGAAATAAATGACTAGGTAGAAAACAGTGGGTGGCCAGTAGATCCAAGTACTACTCAGATTTTGTGTCACTAATATGGTCACAAATATTAATATTCATATCCCCAGTAATATAAATGTTAGGTATACTTTTGAGTTCCTCCAAGGAAGAAAGAAAGTTGGTTATAGAGGCAAAAGACGGTGATCGATACAAGCAGATAAAAGAGTTATCATTATTGATTTCCATTACCAAACAATCAGCGTCCATAAAATTTGACTCGTAGACATTTACAGCTCCTAAGTCACTCTTTACGTAGACTACTACACCACTGTTCTGATTAATATGTATACGAGTATAGTAGGTGTCATAATGTTCCATTTCTGGGACTGAATGTAAATCTGGCAACCAGCACTCAGTTAGAATGATTATGTCATAATATATCTTAGTTCTTGCCATATGGACTATAAAAGCATCCAGATTTTTATTTATACTCCGAATGTTCTGTACAATTATTTTAAGCGATAGCTAAGCATCAAGTCTGTAATGCATAAGCGATTCCGGAACCTCAACCAAAAAAGAGTCTCCGACATTGTCATTATTATCAACATCGGTGACAACATCCTTTAGATTGTAGACCATAGTTTAAATAGTAACTTTAAATAATGATATGCGATATTTGGTTGAGGATCACAGCTGCTGATATCCATGTGAGCGTTATTAGCCATGAAAGCTATGACTATCAATTTATAACGAGCAGACAAGGCATAAATATAGTATAAGAATGTAGAAGTACCATACATACGACATACACAAAATACAGATACATAAAAATACCCAGTGTAGCAGTACAGGGACATTAATATCAAGTAATTATGAATAACCTATAGTAGTAGATTGGTTTGAATGAACTGAATTAAATCTAGTTAAAAATGTGCAAATGTAGCGAATAAATACATAGAAAATTATTAAAAAGAAAATGAGTAAATACCGTGGTTACTTGAAATGTATACCTGCAAATAGTCCTTGTATGTGTACGTTTTTAACCTGATTCAGTGCTTTGATAACTATAACAGGCTGTCCCTCTTGTTTTCGCAGTAGAATATTACCCCGTGAAACCCAGCAGTATTTGTACTTTCCATTCTTCACAAGATCTCGAGCAGCTGCCAGCAACTTCTTTGATAGTGGTGTCAACGCTTCAGATATATAGACTCGTGAAGTTACTCCACCAATCCCCAACACTTCCGAGTTCAACGGCCTTTCCTTATTGTCAGAATTATACTTCTTAGCGGCATTAAGGATTTCTTCCTTCTTTTTGACGTCCTGAAATTATACAACCACCGTGGGGCCACCGTGTTTGCCTCTTCTATACAATTTTGATACATCATGAAAAGGTACTTTCAATCTGTGGTAAATGTTCCTGACTTTTATTCAGATCCTCCTTGTCTTCCCGAGGAATATTCCTTATTTCAATATTGTTCTTAATAGGTTCTTTTTGTATCTCATTTAGTTGAAATTCCAAATCATTTATCCGGGCATTTTCTGTCTCATATTTAGCTTCAATAGTTAGTATTCGGCATTTAACTTCCAGGTAATTAGAAGCATTTAACTCCAAGAGCTTTAAAATCTGCGAATTGGAATCTAGAATCTTGAATTTTGTTGCTTTATTTCACTAATTTCGGCATTCATCATTTGTTTGAAAGATTTCATGAGTTCATCTCTTAGATCCAAAAAGCTTTTCTGTTCAGGATTTTTTCGTTTTCTCAAATTGATGTTCCGAATTATATTATTGTCTTGTGGTTCAATTGACAGATCAGGTTGCGAAGAAACCTTAATTGGCAGTCCTGATGTTGGCTTACGCTGCATTTTATCTTAATTTTTTACTTTTACTATAACGTGGTAGATGAATTCTGGTTTTGTATATTGTTGACTTCAATGAGAATTACAGCTTATTGTATAAGCACAGGGTGTAAAATAGGTTAATAGATATTTTCGGCTCAGCGTCAACACGTCCAACTTTAACTTATACTTGAGCGAAAATGAACTAACCACCAAGTTGCGCGTTGTTTTAGATAGCAGCGCCAAAACTAGTTTGAATGTTTCGGTAAACGATATTTTGCACAGTGGTCAAAATCTCCAAGGTAATTTGTTCGAAATTATAGTTAACTTTCGCTTATTCGCTGTCGCGCTTTCAGCCGACATTAGACAAATGTTTCTTTGTATTGGTGTTCGCGAATCAGATCGCCGATTTCAACGCATTTTGTACAGATTTTCGCCGCAGGAACCTTTACAGGTTTACGAATTTAATCGCGTTTGTTTTGGACTTAAATCCAGTCCCTTCCACGCTCTTCGCACTGTCAAGCAGCTCGCCGCCGATAAGGGCGACAGTTACCCGAAGGCTAAGGAGACTGTAGAAACTAGTCTGTACATGGATGACTATATTTATTCTGTGCAGACCGAAGATCAAGCTGTGGCAACTGCGGCTGAAGTAATTGATTTCATGAAGGCTGGTCATTTTGATCTCGTAAAATGGACTAGTAATTCGCAAACTGTCTTGGATTCGATTCCACCGTCGCATCGCTTGTCGACTTTCAAGGAGTTTGATAGTAATGATACGCACAAGGTTCTCGGTTTGCGTTGGTCACCTTCGTCCGACATGTTTAGTTTGAAGGTTTGTCCTACACCATCAACCTGCACTAAGCGCACCATATTGTCGGTTGTCGCACGCATATGGGATGTAATGGGATTTGTAGCACCTGTCGTCTTGTACGCAAAGCTTCTCATAAAAGAACTTTGGCTGTCCAACTGTGACTGGGACGACACTCCTCCTGACCACATCATTAAATTGTGGGACCGCTTTAGAGCCGAGCTTCCTATGCTCGAGCAAATTAGAATACCGCGCCATGTTGGCATCTCCGATGATAGTATTGTAACTGTTTTAGGTTTCGTTGACGCTAGTGATCCAAATCCAGGGACGACCCCGGCAGCCTCCACCTCAGCATCTCGCAGCAGCAGCAAGGTAGTGTGCCCATTCCTGTTTCCATTTCTTTTTCGTCGACAACCGCGTGTAAATTTCATTTTTGTCTTTCCCCGCAAATACAGTCCACTTCGAATTTATTTATCTCGCCCGCTCTACCAGGAACAGTACAAGTGTTTTAGTTTAAGATATGAACTTTATGATTATATTTTTGTGTTATACATATGGCTTTTATAATATTAGCACTGAAGTACAAAATGTATTTCTTGTGTTCCGTTAAAAAATAATTACCTAGTTTAAGATTTTTCACATAATATATTATTGTTTTTAGTAGGACCACGGTTAAAACTAAGTAGGTAATACAATAAAAACAAATAATCGATGAAGTTTATACAAAACGTGAAAGTTGGTATTGAACTTATCGTAAAATAAAAAGGATATTTGATAAAAACAATATCAGAATAATAGCTTTCGTAAGCGTAGTGGTCTTTTTTCAAGAGGATTGTCATGCTACGTCGAAAACTGAGTTGGCACTCAGTACCACCCACACACTATACCACAAATCAATATTTTTTTGACAACTATGCACAAGGACGTAATATTATTTTATAGACATTAAAAGGAGTTAGTTTAACCAAATATTTATATTTTACCAATATTTGTGTTGTTTTTTCTCGGTTACCATCTCAAAGTGAGCTGGAAGAGAGGTTACTGAGTACTGACTTACCTGGCTTCTCACTACGTAGACAGAGACAGAAGACTTGCTCTTTCATGATTTTCGAAAATTCTTATTTAAGAATGAAATTAGATCGCCTAAAGAGGTTTGATAATTTCATTCTGAACTGACTTTCCAACACTTCAGCAAAGTTCAGTTCTGAAGAACTTCGAATACAAGTACTTCAGACTTGTCTTCGAAGAATTAAAGAAGAATAGGATCATCAGCGCGAGTGCCACCCCTGATATTGCAAACGGCCATAGGGTACAGTGACTACTTTCCATCAGATGGGCCGTATACTTGTCTGCCACCTCAAAGGTATAATAAAACTTAAAAATAATACCTATCTTCTATTATTCCTTTACGCTGGGTTCACGCTCGCCATACTCTAGTTTTAAACCATCCAATAACCACAAATACCTACCCTCAAGCTTACAATGAACAGCTCATGACTTTCTGTGCTTTGCGTATCGTGAATGAGATTCATAATAAAGTTTGGCTTACTGCATGTACTATACGGTACGGTATTGCATACTGCACAATATTAATCAAAAGGCAGGATTGTACATCCACAATAATTAACTTAATCTCGCCTGCGGTGTCGCTAGAACAGGGCGTTTAATACACAAGTAATATATTACGCCATTTATTAACTGCGAAGCGTGTAAGCATTTGGTAAGTCCTTGCCATAGAATAAATTAGTAGATTTCTAATGAACTTTGATTTTATTTCTGAATACTTTCTGAATGTTTACTACTACTCTGCCTTTTAACTTCTGAATAATTTCGATTCGGGTTCCAACACATTCTAACTTCTCAAGGGACTTTACCGATTTCGTGTTTGGTGTCATTACTGGCGATTCTGGTCTACAAGTCACTACACGAGAGTGCGGGTAGAAATAGTCATACATAACTTAGGCCGTGGTAACTTTCCGTGCTTCGGAAGGCACGTTAAGCCGTTGGTCCCGGTTGCCAGTAAAATGGCAGTCGTTAAGCCTGGTTGAAAGCCTTATGGGCGGCTTGAAAAAATTCAACAGCAGGTACCCACAACCTGCGTCTGTACATTTCAACACGGCAATGGGCTCACCACCTATTACGTGGTACAGGAATCCACACGGTGAAAAGTGGGCATATAATATGCCTCTGCCACCCCTTCGGGGATAAGGCGTAATGGATATTTATTTATTTATTTAGAAAGGTGTTAGGGGTATAACATATTGCGGTCTTAAAAGATATTAATTTTGGCTTGACAGGTCTCTTAATTTAATATGTATTGACTACATTAAGTCACATTGTATTGGGATAAATATAGAAAATATGTTAGATAAATTAAGTTGTGTTCAAGTGTAGTAAAAATAATTAGATGACTCACTGATCTTAAATTAAATTTTTTATATTTAGCGGCCATAAAAACCATATTTATATTACAAAAGAGAGCTGCGAGAGTACTGCACCATGATTCTAGAGTATTTCTTAGAGACAGCTATATGAGAGCTACTAAATGAGATTTTTTTTGGTGTGCACAAAGCCTTCTAATGGAATCAAATCTCTGCGACTCCGACCAGCCTTATTCGTCAACCTATAGCGATGTTCTGGCCCTTCTATAAAACCTTAATTAATTGATATGACCTTAGCTACCTTTATATCTATTAGCGTTTGTAAATGTCAAATTACTGCAAACTTGTTTATAAAAGCTCACTGCCGGTGTAATCTGAAATGTAAATTACCTCAAACATAAGTATATAATTTAGAAAATATCATGATGTACAGTTTTCATCAAGTTTTCAAAAGCTGACCGAGGCGTTGGACGTAACAAAGAACACGGTATCCGCGGGCGGTTACAAGGGCTTACTAAGCACTGTGGCACTACACCAACTTTGTATGTTATAATATTTGAGTACAATAACGTTTGGGAACTTTGCTGAAGTGTTGGAAAGTCAGTTCAGAATGAAATAATAAGACCCTGTTTAAGGCGATCTAATTTCATTCTTAAATAGGAATTTTCGAAAATCATACCGTCTACATGAAGAAGCAAGTCTTCTGTCTCTGTCTACGCAGTAAGTAACCAGATAAGTAACCTCTCTTCCAGCTCACTTTGAGATGGTAACCGAGAGATAACAACACAAATATTGGTAAAATATAAAAACTAACTCCTTTTAATATCTATAATTGTCTATAAAATAAAATTAAGTCCTTCTACATAGTAGTCAAATAAATTTGTAAAAAAAGCTGCCAAGGCCTGAGCAATTTCCTTATTGGAGCTAAAATACTTGGCGGTTTGGAATCACTCCATGTAATAACTGTAGTCGCTAAAAACTGGTTTAGCCTAGTTAGTTTTCAATTTGTTTTCATCTCGTGAGCTAACACGGTACAGTGAACATGGCAACCTAACACGGACTAAATTTATCCGACAGTTGGAGATTCACTTGCATTGTTATCGTAATGTTTACAAAATTCTACTCTATTCAAAAACTGAGAGATGGATTCAAACAACATCCTAGTCAACCGTATTTGTTAGATAGTCAAATAATGCAGCCACAGCAAACATTCATCTTTACGCTTTGTTGGTTCGTTGGCCATTTAACCCCCCAGCTCGCTAGAGAAATCGTCTTCTAAGTCTAGATCCAATGCAAAGGTAGTAGCTAGGATTAGTTAAAGTTGTTTTAAAATGTATGTTTTCATCAGCTGTGTGTTATGAAAATGAGATCGGAAATATTAGATTCTCTCCGAAAAAAATATTTAAAATATTTTTATCAGCGTCAATGTTGAAATATTCAAATATTCTGACAAAACACTTGAGCCTCTAGCATAAAACCGACATTTCAAAATGGAAATAGACCTGTTCGTGCTTACAAAGGAAATCGTATTCGACATTTGACGTGAAATGATGATGCAAATTTGACGAAAATATTATACGCGGTTAAGCATCAAAGAGAACCGCTCTTCAATTGTTCGATCTGTGAGTTGTTACAAATTTATTGATAAATTTACTCGTATCTACGTCTTCTTTTTTTCAAAACAGCTCCATTTAATACTATTGATGTTCCTATATTATTTTTAATCAAATTATTTCATTGAAACTTTTATAAGGTGCAACTCTCTTTGCTTTTGTTTTTATTTTATCAAATTTCAATTAAATTGAATATAAGTTAATTTATTAATAAATAGACACTATTGAAGGCGCCTCACCACAATCTATGTACACAAACCAACCAACCATCTTGCAAGTCGAAAACCTGCTTTTTAACAAATAATGCAAAAACGTAGGCGCCCATAAATGGGCTACGAATTGAATTCTAATAACATAGTTTTTTTGACAATACTAAATTTCCATATTTTAAATACTACTCGGGACTTCACGCGAAATGAATGAAATGAATGAAATGAATGAAATGAATGAAATGAATGAAATGAATGAAATGAATGAAATGAATGAAATGAATGAAATGAATGAAATGAATGAAATGAATGAAATGAATGAAATGAATGAAATGAATGAAATGAATGAAATGAATGAAATGAATGAAATGAATGAAATGAATGAAATGAATGAAATGAATGAAATGAATGAAATGAATGAAATGAATGAAATGAATGAAATGAATGAAATGAATGAAATGAATGAAATGAATGAAATGAATGAAATGAATGAAATGAATGAAATGAATGAAATGAATGAAATGAATGAAATGAATGAAATGAATGAAATGAATGAAATGAATGAAATGAATGAAATGAATGAAATGAATGAAATGAATGAAATGAATGAAATGAATGAAATGAATGAAATGAATGAAATGAATGAAATGAATGAAATGAATGAAATGAATGAAATGAATGAAATGAATGAAATGAATGAAATGAATGAAATGAATGAAATGAATGAAATGAATGAAATGAATGAAAAGAAATGAAATGAATGAAATGAATGAAATGAATGAAATGAATGAAATGAATGAATGATGAATGAATGATGAATGAATGAATGATGAATGAATGATGAATGAATGAATGAATGATGAATGAATGAATGTTTTTTTAGAATCTGGGTATGCAAGAAGAGAGAACCTCGTGAGTTATTATAGGGGTCCAAGTGTCTATATGCGCGTCATAAAAACTTTTAGACAACAGTATGGGGATGCATAGAATGGATTCCAGTAGAAGAGCCTTTTCATTTTTTAGTTCATATGGTGAACTGAAACTTATGTAATCCTTATGGTGCTATACTGGACTCCTACCGACAGAAACCACAAGTTTCCCTTCCATCTGTCTATGGCCGGGAGTCTTACCCCTCAGAAGGATGGCCTCCTAACAGGGTTCGGGTGCTATACCACTTCCTTGAGAGGGTTAATGGCTTGCGTGTAACTCTCACGCCACGCCACTGTCCAAGGCCTGCTTCTACGAGCAAGAAGTCGGTGGACTAAGATAAGCCCTTCAGAATAATTGTAATAGAAGACAAAGTAAAATTATATCTTATAGGCTGTTAGCGTAAAAATGCGGTGAATCGTCGATGAAATCAACCAATTTGGTAAGCCCAAAATTAGAAGGTAAGTAGTTGTGTTCTCTGTGCGTTACCTAAGCTAATACATAATATACCATTATAACCAGTCTTCGTGGGTTCGTAGACTATATATAACTAATATTTATTTAAAGGTTTTATTGAATTTAGGGCTATCTAAATTTTCAAGAGCAATTATCATAACCTAAATTTTGGTGACTAAGGTATTGACAAACACAATCTTGTGAAATGGTTGTGAGACTATAGACATAATTTCCACCTATTATTCATATATGCTATTATTCTAAAATATAGTTTCTCCATCTTCACATAGTTGAAACTTTGTGTGAATTGTGAAATTCCATTTCTGGAAACCCACTTTGTGTCGTAGTCACTTGCTAACTAGAATTTAATTATGAATACCTTGAGACTGGTATTCACGTTAGTGTTACGCTTTAATTTGTCTACGAGGCACATTGGGCGTTGATGTGTTGTATATCATGAGTAGTGCTTTATGGCTGTGTAACTCATAAATATTTATGACAATTTTTTTTTCAGAATTTCTTCTCTAGAATATTGTTGCTTTATTTGATGGAATTAAGTGGGAAAACATTAAAAGTAAGTATTTATTATTAAGATCACGAGTATTTATGTTAGTTGGGCAGGCAAATAAGACACAGTCAAACATTCAGCCTTGTCATTAATATTTAAATTTGCTTAAGGGCCGGTAGGCCTAGTCGCGTAGGCACCACAACGCTTCCTCAGCTCCCGCCAAGATAGATCGACGATGTATTTTCTGCTGGCACGCCACAGTAAAAATGATTGGCAGTAGCAATCGAAATGGAACATCTCTGTTATTGTGTTAGGTTTTATTTTAGGTTTATGACATACTAGTTGACGCCCGCGGCTCCACCCGCGTGATGAAGTTTTCCCGTTCCCGTTTTCTAAAGGAACTTGTTTTCGGGATAAATAGTTGCCATGTGTTATTCTGATAGATAAGCTATTATATATAAATAAATAAATAAATATTGTGGGACACTTTTCACACAGAGCCATCTAGCCCAAAGTAAGCTAATATTTGCTTGTGTTATGGGATCTAGATGACTAATAAACATACTTATATATTTCTAAATACATACATATTATAGATAAATAATACCCAGACACAGAATAAACCATCGTGCTCATCACACAAAGTTTTATTCTGGGTGGGAATCGAACCCACGACCTCTTGCGTAGCAGTCGGATGCACTCTTACCGCGCCACAGAGGCAGTCATAATATATAGTAATGATAAAGTTTATTTAAATTCCATACAGTAGTTTTACGTGCAAGTAACAAACATCCATACTTACAAACTTTAGCGTTTATAATATTAGTAGGAGATAATGATGATATATTTAATAACAAATTTAGACTTTATGTACAAGTACGAAATAAAATGTCACGTACTCATTATACTTTTTTTTTAAATAATAAAAATCAAAAAATCATAATGTTATGTTCCTGTCTTCAGCAGCTAGTCATGTTGTTCTTCAGAACATATCTGCCGTCCGCGCTAAACATTCTTCTTAAGTACACAATTTCATTCAATTGCTCTAAACGTTGCCGGTTTACCCAAATCTTGCTTTTAGTTCTTACTTTTTCTTGTTCAAATACCCGATTCTTAGTTTAACATGCAGCGAAGACCTTTACTTTTATATTAGTGACTAATGCATAAAGGTCGGCTTCTGATGAGCGTACAACAGACAATGTACTGTAAAATTTCCACAATTTTACAACACATCATAATCTTTTAACTTTTGCAGCACCACATTTTTGCACAACTATCCAGATACACTATGAAAAGCCAGGCGGACATAACACAACCCCGTTTGACGCCCAAACAGAAGTCAAAAAGCCTTGGTCGCACGCAAGCTTAACAGTCCGTAGACGGCCAGCCAGGCCACACGGACGAGTACCACAGAGTTTCTCTCACAACGTTATCCAATGCTTTCTCCAGATCCACTAAAGCGCAAAAAACCTTCGCGTTAAAATGTTGAGATTATTAATTGAACGAATGAATGAAAAATCTTTATTCATGTAGGTCACAAAGTAACACTTATGAACGTCAAGATTATTGTTTCTACATTTACATTTACTGCCAGATTCGCAAAGCAATAGGTAGAGCCTGAGGAAGAACCTGGCAATAAAACTCATGGCCACTCTTTTCTAACCGCCAGTAATTACATTAGTTTCAGTTACATGATGTTTGACCAATTATATAGTAATGAATTTATACAAAACAATAAAACGAAATCAATGTTGTGTTTAAAATCAAATCAAAATTAGAGCTATTCTAGTTGCCAGTTCTAAGGGCAGCCTACACTTTAAGGAGAAGAATCGAGCAAGAAAGTCAATGGATGCTCTTTTAAAATGTAGGTGTGGCTTACAACATTACAATTACACTTACTTTGTTCCTTTGGATTTATGTGAGAACAGTCGACTAAACTTAGTTTGCCTTAAATTTAAATTATATTATTTGTAATAATTGCCATATTATTATTAATTAATTAATTATTAGTTACATGAAATGTGATACATTGTTTAAGGCGACTAACACAAAGTAAAAACATAAATAAAAAGCGCTCGTAGCCCTACTAACTCGGTTTCTGTAAAAGATCACTGATTTAAGAAACTCTTTCGGATTTTGGATGGATGACCGCTTTGTAGCATTTTCATTTACCAGCGTTTTCGTACTTCGAAGGACACATTAAGCTGTTTGTCCCAGTTGATAGTAACGTTGCAATCGACACTCGTTAAGTCAAGTGAATACCTTTGAGCGACTTAAAAAATACAACAGCGAGTCGCTACAATCTGAACCTGTCCATTTGAACACAGGCATTGGGCTCACCACAATATGCCTCTGCCACACCTTCGGGGATAAAGTTGTGGCTAATAAATATATAAATATACTTAAATAATTAATACTGAAAGCATAAAACAAAGGTCTTGATTACAAATTAATAATTTATGCGAAGCGAAGCTTCAATATAACAACTGCACTGATTACTTCAGCCAGTGGCAGTCGGTATGTTTAAGCTCTAATTTGTTTATAGGTAAACATACATTGACCGACCCACTGGCTCAGTTGGTTATATAACTGCCTTCTAACCTGTGGGTACCGGGTTCGATTTTATACTACTTACAGAGATAATTCTAACGCTTCTGTGAAGTGTAGGTACTTTATTTTATATTAAAACTGTCATATATTCTATTAATCTATCACGCCTTATCCCTGAAAGGGTGGCAAAGGCATATTAGTATATGCCCACTTTTCACCATGTGTATTCCTGGTGGTGGTGAGTCCATTGCCGTAGATAACTCTCATATATATACACAATATAAAGCTAACTCAAGGCGTCGTGAGATGCAACTGGGACAGACGCTCGGATGATGATGGAATGCTTACTGCTCTCATAAATATACTGTGCCATTGCGAAAAAATAGCAAGGGGAGCGCAACGAAAAAACCTAACACAGGTCCTACCTCAGTAAGCACCAGCGCGCGACTGATCAGGCCTCAGCGTCGCGAATCTGATATTATTTAAACATTTGTTCTATAAAAATCACTGTATATAGTCAAAGTAAACTATTATGTCTATAAATATTTAATAGCTGTAGTTGTGTATTAAAATTTTATTAAAATTATCTGTAGTTTAGATTTGGCATTGAAAAAACATTTCGAAAGGGGGCAACTTTGGAATGTTTTTCTATCAAGTGAAGTTTATTAGATTTTGTAACAGAAAGTCATTTTGACTAGCTTAAATCCTTTACTAACATATATTTCTTTTTCAGAATCAAAAAGCCTTTCTTCTACGATTCGCATTGTTTTAAAAAACTCAAAAGCGTGGCCTCGGCAGGAATACCAAGCCTTAATATTCGTCATGTCCCGGTCCATCTGAACACGTTTGTTCACGTTTTTGAAATCTTTATATTTAAGAATACACCATTTGTAATTACGAAAACACTAATTATATACTAGTTTTGGAAAATAATATACAGCGACCAGACGCTATAGTCTGTATTATTGGCCTAGAATTACAGTTTTTTTTTGTATGAATTCAAAGACTGAAGCCTTTTAAGATTTTTTTTACAATCTTTTTCTTTGATTTATACTTGCTCTATAGAATCATTTTAAACGTTTTTAGAAATAAAATGTAAAGAAACCGATGAAACGCTTTTGGAGGCTATTACGCAAGTCATCCTTTTCTCACGGGTATCAATAGCTATTTGAAACAGAGATGAGTGATTTTGCATAATTTTTTCAGTGAGTTTTGGTAAGAAAATTCTTAGTAGCTGAAACTGAACTTGCTTCTTTTCACAAATTTCTTGTACCTCATCTTCTCTGTTATTTGTATTTTCAAGAAACTTCCAAACCGTCTCTGCATTTGGAGCCTGGGGTTCTCCTTTATTGGTTATTAGAAGCAGATATTCGGCATTGTTGGGAGCGACTGTCATCTGACCTCCCAACCCTGAAAGAGTGCCTGGATCATTGCCTCGTCGATTGATCAGTAGGTGAGGGCACTTGGGCCCCGGAGATGTTGATGAACCTGCTTACACTTCTCGTGACAAAATTATGCAACAGTATAGTTTGTGGCCCAGCGGACTCAGTGTTCTGTAAACGATCACTGCGTTAAACAACTTTCACTATGGCTGGTCCTCGGATGGGCGACAACTTTGTGGCATTTACGAGCATTTCCGTGCTGCGGAAGGCACGTTAAGCCTTTGGTCCCGGTTGCCAGTAACATGGCAGTCGTTAAGCCCAGTTGAAGGCCTTATGGATGGCTTGAAAAATTTCAACAGCAGGTCGCCACGTCCTGCTCCTTTCCATTTCAACACGGCAATTAAGGTTCACAACCTGTTACGTGGGACAAAAGAGCATACGGTGAAATGTGGGCGAATAGTATGCCTCTGCTATTCTTCGGGGATAAAGGCGTGACAATATGTAAGTATGTATGTATGTAGTATAAAATTATGTCTCCTTTAGTACTTGTAAGTAACTCTCTTTTAGTTAATTCTTCCCCGATTCGACGTTTCGCTTTGTCCTCGAATCCCAAACCACTCAACACTTTTCGATTGAAAACATATCACGGAGAATGAACATATCATGGAGGAATAATCACCGAAAGCACCTGTTTATCATTCAGATGGTATATAAACTACATTCCGGGTTGTAACTCAAATTTGGTACACAAACAATTTTTTATTCTAAATTCAGAAGTAGTTTAGAAAAACGTGTTTTACAAGCATAAGGGCGCGAATTTCACATCACGTCCTTTACACTTTAGTCCCTTATTACTAAGTTACCTAATTGACGTGCGTAATTTGACTCTACCAGTGTGACTCAGGTAGTTCAGAAGTTAAAAAAAAACTTTTCCTAAAATAGACATTTCTGGTTAACTCGAGATAAGTTGATATTTTCCAATGCAATATTATAATTCATACCATTTTATTTACTATTAACCACTTCGACTTTCTCGTCTTTTCCCTCTTAAAACTTACTACAAGTGGAAAAGAGAATAAATTGAAACCTTTTTTCTAAAAGCTCAATAAACTTTCGTATTATTGACAGAGATTTTGACCTAGAACAACGAAAAAGTCAAGAACCTTCGTCAGTAGTTGTAACAGTAAAAAGAAAAGACGCAGAGATTTTGCAAAATTTTAAGATGAAAACAGACTTATAATACAAGTTATTCTTCCCAAATTTGATCCATATTTTAATGCAATTTTATTCCTTTTATGGGTCGAATTTTTCTAAATATATACAATACTATGTAATTCTACCTCGAAGTAATTCACAATAGGCCTATGACATACATTTTCATCAATAAGCTTATTTTAAACCTTTAATCGAAACATGGTAATAAACTCAAGTTGTCGTCCAAAGGTTTTCTTTCTTAGAACCACAAATATTGCCTAATTTATTTTAAAAATTAAATACACCAATACTAAATTACAGTCAGTTCAATACAGTCTGTTCTAATTAAACCAAAAATGGTATACCTAATGCTGTAATTTTCTGAGATGTTGGAGTATCCCACAGACGACTTGATGCAACCTGGAACCACTTGGGACACAGGACACAGGTACTTGAAGTAACTGGTTACCATGTCGCAGAAATATCATCAAAGTACGGTATGGTGAAATTAAGATAAAGTGGTCTTGTGAGTAGTAATGAGACCCTTTCGTTATCTAGGAAGTGATGATCTTCAAAATTTGAAGCTATGAACCATTTCGATTACTCAGCACTTCGAACAAGAAAATCCGCATCAAAATGGTCGATCCGTTCAGAAGCTTAGATGTCACAGACAGACAGATTGATACGCATTCAAACAGACACACAATTTAAACTTATAAAGTTTACCACCATTCGTTAAGCACTCATACATGAATGATTAAATTGATAAAGCACAGAACATTGAATTTGATAATTCTTAACGTGTGACAAGTGTGTATTTGTCTTTATTTTCTGTTATCAAAGAAAGTAAATGACGTAGACTTGCGTAGACTCAATTGACGTGGGATTAGGAATTAATTTTACTTCTTTCTACTAGTAGTCCAGTCAAAATAGACTAAATTATGATTCCAGTTTGCATTAGTTCCCAACAAGCTGGATTTTTGTGCGAGCCTTGGATGCGTCATTACAAATGGCATGTCAAAAGTCCCCATCGCTCCCGCTTGTGCGTTGTTTTTTATTCGAGGCCAAAGGTCACAAATTTGCGCTTTTGCGTATATCTCTGAAACAATGAGAGCTACCGAAAAATAGTTCAAACAAAGTTTGTAGATCGTAAAATTGTCTACAAAAAAGATCGTTTTCCTCTACGGTGCACTGTTCTCGCATTATGGCTATTTTAAACATAGAAAATACGAATATGCACTCATACGTACCCAGTATGCATCATCGGGTTAATCATTTGAACAAAAAATATTAGAACATAGTTTTATTTGCCCCATGCACACAAGTACGTGAAAAATATACAATTCTGAGTGTTTTTTTTTTTTACAATTCTCAAACTTTTTTTACCATTCATTCAGCAACCAGCAAGTAACTACAATACTATTCTACACAACTTTACTCTGCGCTTTGGAAAATGCAAAACGTTATAATCACAATGTATGCATTAATACTTTTGATCAGCCTTTGTATGCAAAAGCTCGAGAAATCGTATCAGCAGCACCTGAAGGATCTGAGGTATCGAAGATCGTAGTAAGACTTGGAGGTTTCCATTTACTTATGTCTTTTTTTGGAGCAATTGGTCATATTATGCAGGGAAGTGGCATAAAATAGGTGCTCTATTTGATTTATGCCACTAATTCATTAGACAAAATGTTGAATGGCCATGCTTATGCAAGAGCAGTTAGAGCACATACATTAATCCATCTCACTTTAGCAACAATAATATCAGAAGAACTTATCATCGATGAAGAGATGCATGTTAATCTACAAGATACTGTAGACCTTATAATGAATAGCACAATTTCGTACGTTGATATTGAGAATGGCGATGAGATGGCTGAGGCATTACTTGAGCAGTTCAATCAAAAATTAAAGGAATATGAACAACGTGGACAAACTGCATAATTGTGGGCGCAATATTTTCACATGGTATCAATTGTCAAGGAGTTTATAAGAGCTAAACGTATGGGAGATTGGGAAGCTCATTTGAATAGCATTCGAGAAATGCTTCCTTACTTCCACGCATCAGGACATTTTCCTTATGCCAAATCTGCACATTTATATCTACAATATAAGCTACAATTGGAAAACTTGATTGATGATCCTGAGGTTTTCGAGAGATTTACACGGGGATTTTTCACAATTAGACGTTCTGATAAATTGAGTTGTGGAACTTCAACGGATATGGTCATTGAGCAATCGATGATGAAGTCAATGAAAACAGATGGAGGTGTTGCTAAAGAAGAATTACGCAAGAGAGCGTCATAAGTAAATGGATTTATGGCATGCATGCAATGAATACTGTGTGTGAAAGATTGGAGGATTTAGCGGATGTAAGAATGGACACAACAGATCAGCATGTCGATGCAAGGGATTCCCGCGTAAAGAGAGATACTGGAGACATCAAAAAAACCTCGTGAATGGTTTTCATCACATGATCCTTTTCCTAAATTGAACAAAATCATGTCCATTGCCGTCGGGGATGATAAAATCAATTGCCATAATGCTCGTAAAGTGGGTATTGCATCTATGAGTAAAATGATGGGCCAAACATTTAATAATATTAAATTGAAACGTGCTGATAAAGTACTACCTCTATTATCTATGAACAGTACCATGAAGATTCATGATGAGTGTCGATCACTGAGTTACGCAACTTTCACTACGGCTGGTACTCGGATGGGTGACCACTTTGTGGCATTTACATTTGCGAGCGTTTCGGTGCTTCGGAAGGTACGTTAAGCCGTTGGTCCCGGTTGCCAGTAAAATGGTAGTCGTTAAGCCTGGTTGAAGGCCTTATGGGCGGCTTAAAAATTTCAACAGCAGGTAGCCACAACCTGCGTCTGTCTATTTTAACACGGCAATGGGCTCACCACCTTTACGTGGGACAGGAATCCACACGGTGAAAAGTGGGCATATAATATGCCTCTGCCACCCCTTCGGGGATAAGGCGTGATGGATATATATATATATATATATGAGTATTACGAAGACATTTAATGATGAGCTTGAAAAATTCTTCGAGTACGAATTAGCCCCTTACCCTTTATCGCTCTTTGATGCAATTGGAATGCGTAAGACACAGAAGTCAGCCATTTATGATTGCTTTGAATGTGTAAACATTGATATCGAAAGTGCAACATCATCGATGGAGGATACCTGTTACATCGTGTTGTTTGGGATCGAGAGAACACATTTGAGGATATTTTGGACAAATATCTTCGGTATGTTCGTAGACACTTTGGTCACCACGTTTACCTAGCCAGAGCATTTCGATGCAAGCAACAGTCTAGCTGGCTCCGTAATGCTCTGCCGGTCCCAAGCCCGGATAAATAGGGAGGGTCTTTGTATCATATATAAGTACTAACTAACTAACTAACTATCTTTACGCTGTATCCCTGACGGGGTAGTCAGAGAGGACAGATCGCCAGGCTTCGCGATCCATGCATACTTCTTTCGCTTCTTCGAGATTCATCAATCGCTTCATACACGCACGAGTTAAGGAACCCCAATCCCCCAACATTTGCTTCACCAGCTAATATCGTTCTAGAACGTTCGATGCACATCAGCAGTTTTTCTAGGACATGCGTCACTTCCGATGAAGTGCCGAGTTAGCAATAAGTTAGTATATAAGATCAATAATTTGTCAAAATTAATTAATTACTGTTTTGTATTACTACGTTGTAACTCTGTCAGTTAAATAAATATTTTTTTATTTAAAATCCGGGTTTTGAGATCTTAAATGGCGCAGCCGTGGTAGGATCTCTGTAGTCAGTTGTCGCGTATACAAATCTACGAAAACAGCCGACGTCCGTATCTACGGTTAGACAGAGAAACTCGAACAAACAAATTCTTTGAGAACCTCACCCTCCGGACAAGCAGAGTTGCAGACGGCAGAACAGCAATTCAAGGGTTATGGAGATAGCTGCGGAATTGTGAGTAAATCTTTTCACCTTCCTTTCAGCTCTTCCATTTGTACCCTAACCTTGTTTTAAATCTATGTTTTGTGTGTATTATTAGGGATTGGACAACGCCTTGTGATACTTTCATAGATTTTGTGTTCAAATATTCATATTATTTTTGTGATATTCGTTTTGTTAATATTTTTAATTTAAAATGGAAGGAATAACCCGTGTCCCACAGGAAATGGTCAAAATCATACCTGTATTTAGTGGCGACGCGAGAACTTTGCCATTGTTTATTAAAAAATGCGAATACATATTGAATACGTTCGGTTCAGGTGGCGTAGAGCAAAATATGTATCTATTTCATGTTATTACTAGTAGGCTATCAGGTGATGCAGCCAGTCTAATAGGAGAAAGAGACTCCATAGACACATGGCATGACTTAAAAGAACTTTTAAGCCAGCACTTCGGTGATCCACGCACCGAGGATTGCTTAGCATTAGAACTAGAGTCCTGCAAAATAAATAAAGGCGAAAGTTATTTAGATTTTTGTCATAGGATTCAGCACATGAGAAGCGTTTTGTTTGCCAAATTAACGGAAACAATTCACGATGAAAATTTACGTAGAGCAAAACAAACCATTTACAATAATAGGTCAATGCATATCTTTTTATACAGTTTACCACAATATTTAGTAAGGCTAGTTCGTTTGCGCGACGTCTCTACTTTAGAAGACGCGTTAAAAATAGTTTTGGAAGAACAAAATTTTCAAACTGTTTATGACTCCAAGTCAAACGACCGCCGTGGTTTCAATAAACAGAATAAACCAGGTTTTCCTACTTCGGAAAATCAAAGGAATGGTTCGCATAACACACCTAGAACCAATCCACCCCCGAATAATAGTAGGAATAGCTCATTTATACCGAATTCTTCTAACCAATGGAGAAATTTTAGGCACAATAATAATTATCAAAATAATTTTAATTCTTATAACAATAATGCGCCACAACAATTTAGTAGGTCATCGTATCCGATTGCTCAACAGAACCATTCGACACGTTCGTCACCTTTTGCAACGCAAGCACAAACGCCGGGTTCAAACACCGATGTCACCATGCGTACTGCAAGTTCGCGACGTGTTAATTATATAAACAATAATGAGCCTAATACGAGTAGTTTAAATAACGATTTCCAGCAATTTACACTCGACGATTCTAGGGCGGAAACTAACGAGCATAGGGCGGAAACTAACGAACATAGGGCGGAAAATTTTTGTATAACGGCCTCCTCAATAGGGAGCGAATAAAATTAAATTTTAACAAAAGATTAAATTTACCCCATATAGTGTTACCCGAATTAAAGGCGGTATTTATGATAGATACCGGTAGTGTTAGGTCATTTATTAGCCCGTATTTAGCAAATAAATATTTTAAAAATTATTTGATACATGAACCGTTCGAAGTTGTTAGTACTCACGCTTCGAGCACTCATAGTCAAACGGCTTCCATACCGTTACCGATTACTTTCAGAAGTAACGAATTCCATAAATTCTACGTTTATAGTGTAGACGATAGGTATGACGGATTAATAGGCAGTAATTTGTTAAAGCAATTACATGCTAAAATTAATATGGAAAGTCAGGTCTTACACTTAAGAAATACTGACATTCCTATTATCTATACACCACCCATGAGAGAGGTATACCATTTACCCTCTCGTAGTGAACTTAGGGTAAGATTACCAGTCAATTTATTAGATGGAGAGGCTATTCTAGATTTTAAACAGTTTACGGAAGGGATTAGAATGCCCACCGCGCTGGTTAGTTGTGTTAAGGGTTACGCGACGACGGTTATTCAGAATTATAGCAACGAAACTAGAAGTTTAGTAGTTACAGGACCTTTCAAAGTGGAACCTTTTTTACAGAACCCGTCTGTTAGCGTAAATTTTACTGAAAATAATGTACAAATTGATATGTTGCTTAATGAAAATTTAAAAAAATTACAACTAGACCACATGAACACGGAGGAACGTAGAGTTATTGAAGGCATCTGTAGGGAGTATAAAGATGTGTTCTATTGTGAAAATATTCCACTAACCTTCACAAACCAGGTTAAGCACAGAATTAGGACGAAAAACGAGGACCCTATAAACATTAAAGCGTATAGGCTACCCCCTGTTCAGTCTATGGAGATTAGGAAGCAGGTAGATAAGATGTTAAGGGATAACATTATCCAGGAATCACACTCTCCCTGGAGTGCTCCCGTACACTTAGTACCAAAAAAGATAGATTCTTCGGGTCAGCAAAAGTGGAGAATGGTAGTTGATTATAGACGTCTTAATGAAATCACTATCGACGACAAATACCCATTGCCCAATATCAATGATTTGTTTGATATGCTAGGAAAAAGTACGTATTTTACAACTTTAGATCTAGCTAGTGGATATCATCAAATAGAGGTTGAGGAGGAAGATAGAGATAAAACCGCATTTAGTACTCCTTCAGGACACTATTCCTTTAATCGTATGCCATTTGGGTTAAAGACGGCTCCAGCCACCTTTCAAAGGGCTATGGATAATGTTTTGAGAGGTCTTCAAGGTATACATTGCTTGGTATACCTAGATGATGTTATAATCTTCTCCAAAAGTTTACCAGAACACGTAGAGAAACTAAGAGCAGTCTTTGATAGGTTTCGTAAAACAAACTTAAAAGTTCAATTAGATAAATCCCATTTTCTCCGAAAGGAAGTCCTCTATCTTGGACATACCATTACGAATGAGGGTTTAAAACCAAATAGCGACAAAATCGACGCTGTGTTACGTTATCCCATTCCAGAAACAGTTACACAGATCAAAAGCTTTTTGGGACTTATTGGTTATTATAGGAAGTTCATTAAGGACTTCGCGAAAATAACTAGACCTCTAACAGCATGTTTAAAGAAAGGTCGTAAGATAATTATTAACGACGAATATAAAGAATGTTTTGAAACGTGCAAACAGCTACTTACTAATGCACCTTTACTACAGTTTCCCGATTTCAGTAAAAGTTTCATACTGACTACTGATGCATCCAATTATGCGATCGGAGCTGTATTGTCACAAGGGCCTATTGGAGCTGATAAGCCAGTAGCATACGCAAGTAGGACGTTAAGTGATACTGAGTCCAAATATAGCACAATAGAGAAAGAACTTTTAGCTATTATTTGGGCAGTTAAACACTTTAGGCCATATCTGTACGGTAATAAATTTACTATCTTTACAGATCATAGGCCACTTGCATGGTTGTATTCTCTAAAAGAACCTAACAGTAAGCTCACTCGTTGGCGCTTAAGATTAGAAGAATACAATTATGAGGTAAAATATAAGAAAGGGCCACAAAATACAAACGCAGACGCCCTCTCTAGAATTAAAATTAACGCAACCGATGACGATTTAGATTCTATATTTGTAAATGTAGGAAATAGACGAGATCGTGTACAAAAAATTGTTGAGGAACTAGAAAATGATCTTTCGACTAGTGAACCCCCAATAGAAACGATAGAACTTTCAGATTCTGATGACGAGGTCACAGCTAACTCAGTTTCAAATAGGGAACACGTAGGGATTCCAATTCTAAATGAGGCTATAGACACTAAAGCTAGACAGATCTTAGTTCACTCTTGGTATAAGGACAAATTAATTGTCAAGGATATTTCTAATAATAAACAAAAAATCCTTGAAGTTCATTTACCAGCAAATAAAGATAATTTTGTAAAAGACTTTTTAAAGGAATATATAGACCCTAATCAAAAATATTTCATTTATTTTGAACATCCATCTTTTAGACAATCCTTCTCAAATATGGTTATTAAACTATTTAAAAAGGACTCTGTAAGGTTAACAGAATGTACAGAAAGAGTAATAAACCTAACAGATTCGGAAACAGATCAAAAGGATATCGTCATTAAATACCACGAAGGAAAGACTTGTCATAGGGGTATTAACGAAACTATAGCTAAGCTTAAACGACATTATTGGTGGGTAAATATGAATGAAACTGTTACAGCCATCATTAATAGTTGTGAAGCATGTAGAAAGATGAAGTATGATAGGAAACCTATCAAACCTCATTTACAATTAACTCAGACTCAGGATAGCCCTTTTCAGGAAGTTTTTATGGATTTGTTATATATCGAAGGAAAACATTATTTAACAATAGTAGATGCTTTTAGCAAATTAGCACAGGCAATTGAGGTATCCAATAGGAGTACTCCAACGATAGTTAAGGCTCTTATTAAATATTTTAGTATGTACGGGTTACCTAGAAAAATTAGTTGCGACTCAGGCACAGAGTTTAATAATACGTTAATTAAGGAAATGTTAGGGATGTATAAGATAGAACTTCACATAGGGACCCCAAACAATCCAAACTCGATGGCAATAGTAGAGAGATTCCACTCTACAATTATCGAGATGTACCGATTAGCCAAGTATGACAAAACTGATTTAGATGCAGCATCAGTAATGACGTACGCCGTTATGGGATACAATAACAGTATACATTCAGCAACAGGTTTTACGCCCTTCGAATTAGTATTCGGGCACACCGATATTGGAAACGTGTTTGACATCGATAGGGAAAAACAGTTAACTCAAAAGTTATTGTTAGACCATAGGAAACGCCTAAAGGTGCTTTATGAAATTGTTACCGAAAAATTAGGATCAGACAAAATTAAAGTTAGAGACAAGAAAAGTGGCGAGAAAATCCCGACACTTAAAACAGGCGATAAAATTTTTATGAAAACAACTAGAACTAGGAAAGCTAAGGAAAAACCACGGTACGAAAAGGCAATCGTAACGGGAGAAGTCCGACGTAATATCGTACCGGTAGAGCTAAATAAACGTGCTACAAAAGTGGCAATAAAAAATGTAAAACGTCCTCCACAGATCGTGCCTAGTACTTCTAGCGATGACAGCGTTCGCGCTGGACCTTCAAAACCTCGGTCTGAACCCGGGGATAGCGTCATTGAAGATGGGAGTGGCAGTGAAGAAGATTAACTATTGGACTATATTTAAAACCTTAGACTTAGAATCCATAGGATTACAGGTAGATAATAATATTCGGGACTTTGAATATCTTAAAATTAGAATAAGGGAAATTAGTTTAGCGAATGAAACAGTAGGAATCGAAAACCAAATAGAGTATTTAATTACCGTAACTAAAGATAGATTATCTCAAATTTACCCATTTAACTTTAGAACTAAAAGAGCAGTGTTCAGTCCGTTAGGTACATTAATCAAAGCTATTTCAGGTAACCTAGACGAGAATGACGCGATTAAATATGATAGGGAAATACACTCCTTAGAAAACAAAGAACATGACGTTGAACTTAAAGTTTCATCAATGCGAAAAGCTTTCGATAAATTGGTAAATGACTCGGAAATAATTAATTCTAATATTAAAAACTTGGGGTTACAGACAAGTGAAATAGAGAAACTTGCCCAAAATGAAAATAGGTTTAATAACTTACTACACATGCTCAATGCTATGTACCAAGTTTTAAGTAACTTTCGTTCTTGCTACGAAGATATACAGGAAATAGAAACAGCAATCGCCTTTAGCAAATTAAATATACTTCATCAGTCTATCATAAATAATACAGAACTCTATAATACACTAATAATTATTAACAAACATTCCAAAACTATTTATCCCGTTAGTAAACATAATCTACTTAAACTAGAGCGTAATATTGTAATAAAATCATATATTAATAACGATAGGTTAGTTTTTATTTTAGAAATCCCCTTGATAGAAGACGAAACATATAATTATTACAAGGTTATACCTATCCCTATTTTCCAGTCTCCAAACACCTTTACAATTATTCCAAAATATCCCTACCTAATGGTGAATAGATTGAAATACATGCCCGTAGCAAACCCGTGTGCAGAAATTGAAAATAACAACTTCCTTTGCGCCGAAGATAACCTGGCCCAGGATCCAACAGAGACATGTATCGAACAAATCATGTTGATGAAGAACAATTACAGCAGATGCTTACAGAATCATATCAGGATCGAGAATACCAAGGTGCAGAAGATAACCGATAACCAGTGGTTGGTATATTCTGAAGATAATTTAGTAATCACCGAAAACTGCAACACTGAAATCAGAAAATACAACATCCTTGGAACCTATATGGTGACGCCAAATCAACATTGCGAAACCCAAATTGGAAAAGTATTCGTTGCTCCTACTACGAATCAAGCAATTTCCATTCCTCAGCTTCCATTGATCCAGATGCCAGAACTTCAACACGAAATTCACACGAGAACTCAAGAGGTGGACCTCAGGGACGTCGACTTTAGTGATGTTAAAGAAATTCTGAAAAATGTGAAATATAGTGACAATAGTGACACAAGTACAACCCAAATTGTGACAATAGGAATAAGTGTCTGGACTATACTCTTATATATGGTTGTAATAGTGATAGCTTTTATAATATTCTGGAGATTAAAGTTTTTCTACATTTTTAGTCGAAATTCCCCGAAATCATCTACGATGCCTTCGGATAATTTCACTCTTAAGGAGGGAGGAGTTAAGGAACCCCAATCCCCCAACATTTGCTTCACCAGCTAATATCGTTCTAGAACGTTCGATGCACATCAGCAGTTTTTCTAGGACATGCGTCACTTCCGATGAAGTGCCGAGTTAGCAATAAGTTAGTATATAAGATCAATAATTTGTCAAAATTAATTAATTACTGTTTTGTATTACTACGTTGTAACTCTGTCAGTTAAATAAATATTTTTTTATTTAAAATCCGGGTTTTGAGATCTTAAATCACGTCTGGGTATCCGAGTACTTTTGACCTTTCCGTTTTTGAGCAATCTGCTCACGTGGTCTTCATATGTAAGTCTCGGCCTACCCTGACTCCTTCTACCCTCTACTTTTGAACTATATTCTTCGTCAATCGTTCCTCACTCATTCGTTGGACGTGTCCAAACCAACGGAGCACGCCCTTTTCCAGCTTAACGCTGACACTTTCATTCAAACCTGCCAAATTGCGTATCACTTCGTTACGTATTCGGCCAGCCAAGGTAACGCCGCACAACTTTCGAAGTGATCGCATCTCCACAGCATTCAATTTACTTTCATGCATCTGCTGACATACCCAGGTTTCACTACCGTAAAGCAAAGTTGGCACTAGCACTGCGTTATGAATCGCCAGTCGTGCTTCTTTTACGATGCTTTGTCGCTTTACTAACTGGGACAAAGCACCGTTAACTTTGTTTCCGGCAGCTACTCGCCGTTCCACATCCGAATCACATCTTCCATCCGCGCTAAACATACTTCCTAAATACACAATTTCATTCACTTGCTCTAGACGTTCCTGGTTTACCCTAATCTCGCATTTAGTTCTTACGTCACCTCTTTCAAATACTAGAACCTTAGTTTTACTTGCATTCAAGCGGAGACTCTTACTTTCACACCCCTCTTTCATATTAGTGACTAATGCCTGAAGGTCGGCTTCTGATGAGGCCATGAGCACCGAATCATCAGCGTACAGCAGACAGTTTACTGTAAAGTCACCCAAATTCACACCCATATTAAAATCTTTCAACTTCTGCAGGCAACTGTCCAGATACACTATGAACAGCCAGGCGGACATGACACATCCCTGTTTGACGCCTGTACAGACATCAAAAAGAGGTGACACATCCCCCCCTACTCGCACGCAAGCCTTACAGTCCCTATAAAGCGACTGTATTGCCCGCAGTAGCGAGCCGTCCACACCATATCCTGGCAGCAAGTCCCACAGCGTTTCTCTCACAACGTTATCAAATGCTTTCTCTAGATCCACAAAAGCACAGAAAACCTTCTGGCTAAGAGCCAGAAACTTTTCCGCGATCATGCGGAGAGAAAACACTTGATCCATGCAACCTCTTCCACGTCGGAATCCGCATTGAGCCTCCCATAAATACCTTTCAGACTTTTCTTGCATTCGTGCCGTTATAACCTTTGCATACACCTTACTAGCTAAGCTGACCAAGCTGATCGCCCTGTAGCTGGAGCAGTTTAGGCGCGAGCCTTTCCCTTTGTAAATAGGTACTACAACTGCTACTCGCCAGTCATCTGGGACCTCACCCGTCCGCCAGCACAAGTTGCATAACAGACATAGTGTGTCCCAGACACGCGACCCACCGTACTTGATCATCTCAGCAGTGACTCTGTCTTTTCCCGCAGCCTTACCACATTTCATACTTCTTATCGCTTGTTCTATTTCTTTCATACTAATGACTTCAATGACATCGGGATCCGGAGCATCGAAGTGAGCTCCCCTTCCCGATGTGGCATCTCTGTCTTTTCTTGCATACATCTTTCCATAATATTCACTCCATCTCTGCAGGACGTCACTTTGGTCTGTTAGGACGTCATTGTTAACACTAAGTACTTTATTCATACTGCAGATTGCCGAACAACTCCGGGTCTTGCCTACCTCTTTCCAGAAGAGCTTGGCATTATCCCGGAAATTGGACGACAACCTTTCATCCGCTTTCATTCTGCACCTTTCACTAGCTTCTTCTATAAGTGCCTTCGTGTTAACTTTCTGCAGCTTGTATCTCTCTTTCATATTAAAATCATTCCGCGAGGCTAAGTAGTCTAGCCATGCTTTCTTCTTCATTCGAACTGCTTCTTTCACTTCCTCATTCCACCATGCATCACGCTTATTACTACTGCCTCTTTTCGTTTCTCCACATACTTCCACAGCGGCATTTATCATACTATCCCTAAGGTTCTGCCATACACTTTCCACATTCTCACTGCTTACATTGACATCGCCAAGCTTTTCGGCTACCCTTTCATTATATTTATCCCTAATGGATGCATCCTGCAGCTTCCAGCTTTTGATGCTATAAGTCGGCTCAGGTTCAGGACACTCGGTACGATGACGCCAACCCGCGAACAGACCCCTAATCCTAGTTATGACTAGGTAGTGGTCTGATCCCAGCTCAGCGCCTCGATAAACCCTTGTGTCCATCACCTGTTTACGGAGCCGACTATCCATTAGGAATAGATCTATCATGCTTCTCTTTGACTCACATCTCCTCGTATACATATGAATTTGTTTGTGGTTGAACATTGTGTTCGCCACAAACAAATCCTTTTCCTTACAAAATGCCAGTATTAGCTTGCCAGCGTCGTTCACCCTTTTATCCCCATACTTCCCGAGTACCGACTCAAAACCATCGCGAGCGGTACCCACCCATCCATTCAAGTCTCCACATGCTATAAGTCTTTCATTTCCTTCTATCACATTTAGAGCTTCTCTCATACTCTCCCAGAAGTCCTCTAGCTCACTCGCGTTCGACGAAGATACTGGCGCGTAAGTAGCTACCAGGAAAATCTTCGTCAAACCAAGTTTTACACGGATCCAGAGGATTCTAGGACCTATCAGTTTGTACTCATACATACCGGAGGCCAATCGCGAGGACAGCAAAATTCCAACCTCCTGACTGCCATGCTCGCTCTCTGGTACTCCAGACCAAAGCGCGAGCATCCCACCCGGGAGCTCCAAGACTTCGCTGCCCTTGCGCTTGGTCTCTGTCAAGCACACTGCATCTAACTTTCTCTCATTCATAACATCCATCAACTCATTCATCTTATCTGTCATTCCTCCCCTAACATTCCACGCAGCTACCCTGCACTCCATCCTCCACTTCCCGCCGTGTCGGGCCGCGCGTGTAGGGTGGCGGTCCCCTACGCCGCTCTGGCTCACACTTTTCGCACCAGCGGGGACGAACTGGTGCGCGTCGACTCGGGGGCACGCCCTAGCAGTAATCGCCCTGGTGGCACTCGTGTTGGAGTAGAATTGCAGCCGTAGCTGGCAGGGATGGCGACGTGCACGCTTCTACTCTTCATCCCCTTCATACTCTTCATATATAAGTAGTCTACTATAGTATCTTTATCATAGTTCGTAATCCTATATAACCTCTTCCTTCTCTTCTATCTTATATATTACACATATCGCCTCTCTGTAGGATCGGAGGCGGTTTATTATCTTAACATAATAAAAAAACCAGTATTTATCTATAGTATTGTATCTATGTGCCTAGGGCCAAGCACCGAATACACGTATACAGGCCCACTAAATGTAAGTAGTTTAATTAAACCTATGTACACAACACCCACACACAGCTCCCACCTGCGCTAGGACCTGCGCAGTCTGAACACCGCACGCTGGGAAGACGGAGTCCTGGGGGGTTGAGTTAATCGAGAGTCGAGGTACGCTTGTGCGACAACACGCCCCCTTTGTTCCTTATTTCCAGCAAAACGGTTACCCTAGCAGCTAGCCACTGCGGGGCAATGGCCAGTGCTAACCGTAAGAGGGGCACGGCGAGAAGCGGAGGGGTTCCTTCCGGGACGGTCGGCCATGCTGAAGTGGCAAGACCGGGTGGTTTTTCTCAATCCACACGGCTGCAGTCCCTGATGTCGCGCAGATGACGCCACCCCTTTGCATCTATATCCTCTCGGGATGATCCAGGTGCCAATGCGGCATCCATATTTGCGGGCTCCGAGGAGGGTGGGACGTCGAGAGGACGAAATATTATTCTACTAATCACAATGGATATTATTAAGGACATTGAGAAACTGTTGGAGGAAAGCTCCTTGGGCGAACATAACCGCCAAAACCCTGTCTCCGAGGGAAACCCCGGAACCTCTGTGGACGCGGCTGAGGACATAACCGGGACGAGGGCTCAAACCTCATCGTCCCAAAACTTGCCTCAACCACGTACAACCCCAAAGAGAAGAATGTGCGGAGCGGCGAGGAAACGCTTGAAGCTCCTGAGGAATCCAGGAATATTCCTATCGTATGGTTACCCTTATCAAGTTCCTTAGCAATGTAATGTTAGTTGTCGGCTGTTGACTTTTTTCCCTGAATCCGTACTGTGTTTTGGCTAATAGCATGTTATTTTCTAAATAATTAATCAACCTGGTATTGATAATTTTTTCCAGAATTTTAGATATTGCCGGTAGTAAGGAGATAGGTCTATAGTTTGTTACTTGCTTTGCTGTCACCAGATTTGTATACAGGAATTATAATAGCTCTTTTAAGGTATTTTGGAAATAGTCCCATTGACAGGCACTTTTGGAAAATATAAGTTAGTGGAGGTACTAGAATATGCTTGTATTTTTTAAGTATTTTATTCGAAATATTATCCCAACCTACAGCACGTTCATTCTTTAGGCCCATGATAATCCTTTCTCCCTCCTCTTCATCTGTATTTAGCAGTACAAAAGATTTTAATGTTGTTCTACATTGGGAGGGAGAGCCTAATCCGCTCGGCGCTCGTACCTGTATTTGCTCTGCCAATCCCTTCCCGACGTTCCCAAAAAACTTATTTACTAGGTTAGCTGAATTTACGAGTGTTGTGGATGTGTATAATAATTCTGAAGGTGACTCACCTTGTTTCTGTGTATGGGTTACTTGTTTAATGTGCTGCCATATCTTTTTACTACTTTGGCCGGCTTTTTCCAACTTAAATTTATCATGAGCATTTTTTAATTTTCTTAGTAAATCATTGTAGTAAATTCTGTATCTTTTGTATGAAATCTGCAACGTTATATTACTAGGATTTTGCTTAGCTTTTAAGTGTAGTTTGTCTCTGTGTTTCATACATCGAATCAGGTCAGGTGTGATCCATGGCTTCATGTTATAACTTTTGGTATTCAAATAAATGAGTTGAGTGTTTTGTTGCACTGCATTTTTTATATTATCAATTAAATATTGCATGCTGGATTGTGGATCATCTGAGCTGTAAACGGGGTCATAGTCAATGCTGCTTAAGTCGTTTTCGAGTTTGTTCATACTTAATTTAGTCACTAAGCGCGTATTATTTATTTTAGGAATTTTGCAATGAAGCGTTAGTAGGACAGTGTTATGATCGGTTATATTAGAATTAATTATGAGTGCATATGAAGGGAACTTAGACTTTAGCATAATGTGGTCCAGGCACGAGCCGGTTTCATGCGTTATAAGAGTATGCGTGGGGTATAGCCCATAGAACAACCACAGATTGAGATAATGCATAGCGTCACCATGCACATCCTGTCTGTCCTGTAGAATATTTAAATTAATATCTCCTATTATAATTATGTTCTTAAAATCTTTCAAACTTTGCACTACCGTATTTAGTGAGTCAATAAAGACATATGCATTTCCAAATGAGGAAGGTCTGTATATTGCAAGGATTGCCCAGTCTGTCCCAATTTTAATTAGTAATCGGTTACAGTCCTGCATATCTGGTTCCTCGACAGTCGCGGTGATATTATGCTTAACATAAACTACTACTCCGTCGTTCTGATTATATGTAATTTTGGTTCTGTACATGTTATAATGTTTACATAGAGTAAACATTATAACATGTACAGAACCAAAATACTGTAACGATGTAAATTGATCACAATTCTTAAAAATACTATGTATATTCTGTGTGATTAAAGTAAGCGGACAATCATACGAGGTAAGATACTGCCCGCACTCTTCCGCTGCGCATGTCCTTGACTCGGATACAGTGAAATCATCAATTTCCTCTAATAAATTATGAATCATAATATATGACTAATACTATTTATAAACTAATAAATCAAATAAAACTATCAAACAAAGAGATCACAACCTTTGAATTGACGCTCTTAGGCGTCACCATAGTCGATAGAATTAGTATATCTGCTTTCGGCCATCAGTTTTGCTGGACAGTCAGCCGCACCTGTGGAGTGCTTATGCGGCTTTTTATAACGCATGCAAGTAGCGCATTTCCCTTCAGTATTTTTGTGTGGATAGTATTTTATAGTATGCCCAAGCTATCCGCAATGACCGCAGGTGCTGGCATTTGTAACACCTCGTTACCAAAGTAAAGTCTTTTACAGGACAAGATGACCAGTTCACATATACGCGTTCCTTTGTTATCAGCTCCTTACGAATATCCGCTGGCACTTCCACAATGTAGTTACAGGTCTCATTTCCCTTTTTGCATGACTTATGGCTTAACCTTATAGCTGACAAAAATGAATCTAGTGTGTAGACTTGTAGCTTGTCTGCTAGGTTTTGCTGGTATAAACAAGTAAAAACCTCTTTCTCTTGCATGCTATTAGGGACACCTATAACTGTTATTCTTGGTTTCCTTTTATGCTGGTCTTCAACTTTTAGGCCTGAGTGTGCAAGTTACGTAGATTGTTTCAGCTTTTCTATGTCTTCCTTGCTATCAGTGCTTATTATGACCATTACGCGTCTTACGCAGTCCTCTCACGTGCAGCTTCAATTGCTTAGGGCAGATGACTTTCTGGACAAGGGATTTTGTTTCGTCACTTGATTTACCCTTGTAACTGGGATAAATGGCCACGGAACTTACATTAGGTTTAGGTATATAGCTGTTTACACCCTTCTTTAATACCTCCGCGAATGAAGGTCCTGCCTTGAAGGCTTCCCTTTCATCACGTACAGCTAGCTTAAGGTCGTGTATTTCTTGTGCCAGGTGAAACTGCTCTCGAAGGGATTGGACTGTTGTGTTGGCCTGGATAGCTGTAAACTTGAGTGACTGGTATTCCACCACCATGATCGAGACACTTTTTCCCCCATTTCGGCATAGAGCAGATATCTTCATCTTCTGTTTCGAGCTTAACTTGCCCTCTGATGCTATAGTGCAGACGTCATTGAGAGATTTGTTTATTGCATCCATCCATCCTTGCAATTCTGAGGTTGAGTACACCTCCATCTGGGGTTCCTCTTGGTCAGCAGCGTTTGGGCGTTGTGCTGATGAAGGCGTCGGGGGTGGTGTGCGGGCCGTCCTGCTACTCCTGTTAAATGGACTGCCGTCCATTATAATGAGAGTCGTTGGCTGTATTTACCTACACATCGTTGTCAATTTGCTTTATACGGATACTATACAGAACACTTGACACACTTAAATGATGACGCATCTGTCGATACGAACTAGGCCACAATTGCAATCGATTATTTGTTTATTTTAATTATTACGAAAGGCACGTCTTTCTACATCAAAATCAGATCTAAAATTCGTACTGTGCCAAAAGCCTATGAAAGAGCTTCCGCAAGAACTAAGGCCCATCAAACGGGTCCGTTCAGAGGAAACCTTGTCCCGGGGTCGGAAACCAGCTCAATTAAAGAGGCACTAAGAATGCTAAAGGCCCAAAATGACGAGCTGAACACCGACCTCTGGAAGATCCGCAACCGGAAAGCTGAGAAAAATGAAACGAAATGAATCTGGGCTTTCGCAAGGTGCTGTTTAGAATTAGGAGGAACGCGGCGCCACAGTCATCATCATCGGGTGAAACAGATGCAGTCGCCGTCTCGACGCAGTCGTCCACTCAACCGAGGGGAGGCAGAGGTGCACACGCCAATTCCTCCAGGGGTGGCTTTCACCTCTCAAGGGGGGGTAAACGTGCTGGCATCCCCCGCTCTAAACAGTCACGACCATCTCGCGGCATGAGTGCCACTCGCCCCAACAGGAAGCCCGAAGGGCGTACTCGCCGTGACGGGCCCGATTTTTTCCATACATAATGGAAAAAATCTTTCGCGAAAGTGACCTGGACATAGCCTTACTCCAAGAACCCTGGCTATCAGGCAACAAAATTCAAGGCCTTAATTCTACAGGTAACCTCTTATACAATACCTGTGGTACTAAACCCAGGGCTTGTATTCTTTTTAACAAAAAAATTGACTTTCTTCTAGTACCAGAACTTTGCACGGACGACCTGGTAACCGCCTTTGTCAACCTACAGGCTTGTAATAAGACAAGAGTACTCTTTTGCTTAGCCTACTTACCAAGACAAGATTTTTTTTTTGTTTTTTAATCTTTATTTTTAAGGACGTTGTATTTACAAATTGTACATGTCGTCCTATGATAGCCTTACAAGTTTAATACACTCAATTACATTAATACATACTAAGAAGACAGCATTTCATATATATATCTCGCCTGTTCAGAATCAGGTTTGGCCAATATACTATGAAGAGCTCCCACGTCGAATCTGTTTAAGCCAGTTTTTAAAAATAATTGGTTTCTTGCTGTTTCATAGCGAGTACACTCCATTAAAATGTGGTGTAAATCCTCAACTACTCCACAAATTTCACAATTAGGTGAGTCAACTTTTCTCATTAAATGACCGAATTTATTCGATACTATATGGCCACTCCTGATTCTGTGTGCTAATACTATACATTTTCTAGGTATCTTACAACCTTCATACCAGGACAAGATGGAAAGAACCAACCCATAAGTAATCCAGCCACCGTCCTACTCCCTGTGGTGGACTACGCCCGCAAGAACAAGGCCAAACTGCTTATAGGGTGCGATGCCAACGCTCATCACACAAACTGGGGAAGCTCCAACGTCAACAACAGAGGTAAGCTTCTTGATGATTTTATCTTAACCAACTGCCTACAAATTGTTAATCGACGATGTGTACCCACTTTTGTTACAGTAATAAGACAGGAAGTCTTAGATGTCACCATCGCCACAGACAACCTTGCCAGCACCATAACCAACTGGCATGTCAGTAGCGAGAACTCTATGTCTGATCACAAACATATCAGATTTGATATAGAGACTTCATCAGACATAAGCCGAACGCTCATCAGGAACCCACGACGCACAAACTGGCCCGAGTATAGGGCCCAACTCGAGGCACTAACTGATACCCTTCCGAAGAGCATAAACTCTCCTCAGTCAATAGACCTAGTGTAATGATGCGTGGTCGAGCCGCGCCATCATACGACTTACGCCATCTATCGGACGGATGCGGCATTGAAGTTACTCCCGTGTAAGCGTGGAGGGGAGTTCGAGGTCCCGCCTCCCGCGCCTCGATCCACCCCTGGGCCCTATATAAACAGTTGACAGGAAGTTTCGAGAACCACCTAGATTTGTCTATTACGATACTGTGTACTACCACACAAAAGTACTTTCCTAAAACAATATTCACTTATAAAATATATAATCAATCATCCTTACTAACTTTTGTTCCTACAGGAAGGAGTGTTTAAATCTAATTCAATCTATACTGTTCTTACCTATTTCCTATTCAGCGTATGTATTACCGCAATTAATAGCTATTTTTATAAATTCTAAATCTATTACAATCGCTAATTTTCAGCCATAGCTATTGTAACACTTTTTTTTATGGGTGCTACCACCAGCTTCACTCCGGGTAGAGCAACGAAGAGACTCTAAAAGAAAAGATCCCAGGGCGCCTTGAAGAAGAGTGTGTGTAGTTGGGAGATAAATAATATGCTTGCACAATGTTATTTACAAGGTTTAATCAAAAGGGTTCGATTACTTTAAGAAAAAAATCTACCTCACAAAAAGAATATAAATATTTAGCAATACAAGTTCATTATAGATATTAATTATTATACAAATGAAATGCTAAGAGTATAAAGTTCATAGATAGGTATTCTTCACACACACAAGAAAATATGCAGCAGATACAGGAGTAGAGAAATAAAAAGTACTCAGCTTTTGTACTGGAGTGTGAAGCTTCCGGAGCGAGCTGACAAATACGCTCACTCCAAGCTTCTGTGCGTCGACCCGCCGATGCCCAACACTGAGGAAGACCGCCCGAGGACCAGGATTGCCCTCAAGAGCAGATGTAGTTGTCGATGACGGCCCACAGAGACCGTGAGCAGCAGCCCTTTGTGAGTGCAACTCACAAACAAGTGGCAGAATCTTACGAAGGTCTCCGCGCCTTTCCTCCAAGGGAAACCACAACGCTTCCAGCAATTACGGGGATAACGGGGTTTCATATACACTCGTACGGGATTATGACTATGACGGCTATAGAATTAGGCTGGGTTGGCCAAATCTTGCACAAGAAAAATCACTATTTACGAATTTTGGAGAATATCTCAGAAATCTGGAGAACTTCGGGTATCCTTTAACTATCTCAGGTCGATAATCGATCTCGATCCTTCCTCACACAACCTATTTATCCTTTTTTCACTCCGACCCCCACTCCCCTGGAGAACTGTCAAAATTATAATTTTCTTGTCGTTCAGTAATCAACATACTAATTTCTATCACCATAGACCAAGTTAAAGTTATTTTATATTTATGTTGAATTATTGATTTAAATACTAGTATTCCTTAAAAAAACAGTTTATTTAATTTTAGTGTTATATTTTTTAATTAAAATGGGATCTGTTGAACATCAGACCCGGTAATGCCATCTATACGCAAACGCTAGGTACTAACATCATAATCCATTATTATAACTAGCGACGTCTGGCGGCAATATGTTCGCACTACCTCGCTAGTCAAAACTGCATGTTACACTATAAGTGGGTAGGAATATGTATAAAACTATAATTTTCACAAGTGTGCCAACCAACCCTTACAAAATTTTATTCTATGTACCTACCACCTACAACCTATATGTAAGACTTCCCGCCTCTCCAGCCAACCTGGGCCTGAGGAGAGGCTGGAAGCCTTTTAGGTTTCCGGCTGAGGTTCTTACCCCAGGCTTCTGTCTTCCAGGGTCATTTGTTACGGGTGAACCTTGACGGTTTCACCACTATACCTACTAATTGTTGGCCGAGCGCTGCTCCGAGGCTCCTTCTGGTCGCGCCTAGACCGGGAGTGGAAGCCATCGCCCAGCCGGAGAACCCTACGACTGCGAGAGGAACAACATCCGACCCGAGGAAGATCACCTGGCCCTCCCTCAGATAAGTCCAGATTCCGCGGCCTCTACCTATATTCAACACCCGCGACCCTGACTAGACTTCTTTTGGCCCTATCGCCCTAAATATATTCTATTTTCTAACTATTTCTACTTTTATTTATCTCCCGTAGGGTCCTGTACAACCTAAAGGTTTACAGTGGCGCCCTTACGCGGTTAAGGCATCCGTTTGGTGTTCTTTGGGCTAGAGGCGAGGAGTTCTAGTTTAAGCTTTTCCAACATTGTATTTTTTTATTTGTGTGTCTGTGTAGGGTAATTGTGCACAGATTAACCGCAGTCCCGTTAGCAGGTAGCTTCCCCCTAAATTTAAGCTACCCAGGGTTTAGACGTCCCTGACAGTGCTAGTCTAGTTGTCTTTAATTGGTATTTTTTAAATTCTTTTAAAGTATTTTTTTTTTCGTATAAAACAAAGACAACTCAAAATTTAAAATTTTCTCAACCTTGGATCACATTTCATCAAAATTTATCCCTTAATTTTAATTACGATTTTAATTTAATTTATTTAGCAAGTCGTAATTCTCTATAACACTTCACCTAATTTTATTCACTATCTATTAACCTCACTTTTAATCTGCACGCAATTACATAACTCTCGTGTATATTGTATGTGTCGTTTCTACTATAACTATTTTGCTGGGTTGCACACTAATTCAACTAGTCATACGTATATTTCTGATTTTCGTATTGCACTAAGATTCAATTGAACACTAGTTTTTTTGAAACACTTTTGTAGCTTCGATTTTGCATTGTTAAAATTGTAGGATTGTAGCATTTCTTCCTGTAACTTAATAAGCAATATCATATCATATCAGTAATTTTCAAATAATCATAATACGTAATTTTCGTAAGAAACATCTAAACAGCTTGCAATATTCAATGTTTCAACGGCAGTCGTCAACTACTTGTAATAAAATACTTATTCTATAATGTTATCAAACACATATTTTTTCAAAACTTGTAGTTACTACGAAAAACTTTTACATTCCTCAACTCAATTGATAGTTTGTACAATTGTGCCTCTAGCACACTGATGTGAAATTTGTTTACTACTAAGGTGGCAAACTAATGACATTTTTTTAATTGTTTCTAGTAAAATTTATTTTGACATGATTATTAGGCTTTGTACACACTGGTGTGATAATGAACTTGATGATTTTTTTAAACTTAATTTTTAACTAATTTAAAGGCTAAAAGGTGATGGGTGAAAGTGACAGGGTGTGAGGAGAGTGAATGTTGACGTCTGGGTAGCAAACAAGGGCTAAAGGGATTAGCTTCTTGTTTTCTTCTACTTGTGTCCCGAGCGTCTACAACGCCGTGACACACCTTTGTGGGACGTCATCCCTCTCCATGGTTATGGAACCAATAGGGGTTCTACTAGTGAAGCCTACACTTCACTTAGGGAGTGCGCTTTTCTAAGCGACTCACCTTCTATTCTGGTCACCGGACTACACCGGTAGACCATCTACTAAGCTACACCAGCCACCACATCATCTCACACTACACTTCACACAACACACTAATATTCTACTTTGTATTTTATTATTAAACTCCTATAAATTTATTATAAAACTCCACAAAAATTATTTCAAATATATCTAGTAAACAGTCTGGTGGGTTAGAGGCCTTACCAACTCTTATCACTTAAAGGTTCTCAGGTAGAAACCACTTTTATAATCGTTTCCAACAAATATTTTAAACTTCTCTTCGTATTTTATCTTAGAAAGTTTCTCTTAAGTCAAATCATAGCATGCCACAGTCGCGATCTTGGTTGCGACGTGTTTGTGGTCCATTGTGTACCGCGAGCGGTACTTTTGTTGCGAATGAGTGCAACTCATATAATTGAAGAGTGGTACTCTGCAGCCCAAAGGTACCAGTCTCGTGGCTGCACTTTGGCCACGAACACTAACACTCCTCATCGTGACTTGGTGATTTAGTGTAATGCCGACGTTTCGGACTTACCCAAAAATAGACTAGAATGTAAGGTCGAGCGTACTTAAAAATATGATGAGTATTTCTCACTATATGAATGGGTGAATGTTTGGGTACATGAATGGAGCGAGATGCAGATGAAGGATGGAAGAGAAGTATGAATGGTCTGCATGAAGGGATGTTTAGGTTAGGGCGTCCGAGGACGGACGCACGCATTTTGCCACGGCTTCACCATGGCAAAATGCTTTCTTATGGGGGGGGGGGGGGATACTGTAATGTTGCATGGTCGAGCCGCGCCATCATACGACTTACGCCATCTATCGGACGGATGCGGCATTGAAGTTACTCCCGTGTAAGCGTGGAGGGGAGTTCGAGGTCCCGTCTCCCGCGCCTCGATCCACCCCTGGGCCCTATATAAACAGTTGACAGGAAGTTTCGAGAACCACCTAGATTTGTCTATTACGATACTGTGTACTACCACACAAAAGTACTTTCCTAAAACAATATTCACTTATAAATATTTGTTAAAATATTGGACCCGGAATATCCCGGTAAGTTCTAATTATAATCAATCATCCTTACTAACTTTTGTTCCTACAGGAAGGAGTGTTTAAATCTAATTCTATCTATACTGTTCTTACCTATTTCCTATTCAGCGTATGTATTACCGCAATTAATAGCTATTTTTATAAATTCTAAATCTATTACAATCGCTAATTTTCAGCCATAGCTATAAGTGGGTAGGAATATGTATAAAACTATAATTTTCACAAGTGTGCCAACCAACCCTTACTAAATTTTATTCTATGTACCTACCACCTACAACCTATATGTAAGACTTCCCGCCTCTCCAGCCAACCTGGGCCTGAGGAGAGGCTGGAAGCCTTTTAGGTTTCCGGCTGAGGTTCTTACCCCAGGCTTCTGTCTTCCAGGGTCCTTTGTTACGGGTGAATCTTGACGGTTTCACCACTATACCTGCTAATTGTTGGCCGAGCGCTGCTCCGAGGCTCCTTCTGGTTGCGCCTAGACTGGGAGTGGAAGCCGTCGCCCAGCCGGAGAACCCTACGACTGCGAGAGGAACAACATCCGACCCGAGGAAGATCACCTGGCTTTCCCTCAGATAAGTCCAGATTCCGCGGCCTCTCGCGGCAGAGTCCACCTTATGGTTGCCTACCTATATTCAACACCCGCGACCCTGACTAGACTTCTTTTGGCCCTATCGGGAAATATATACTATTTTCTAACTATTTCTACTTTTATTTATCTCCCGTAGGGTCCTGTACAACCTAAAGGTTTACACTAGCCGTAGAACTTCTCGTAGCAGGCTTAACCGAGGCCTACGAGAACTGCTGCCCGCTAAGAACAGTCAAGGCTAAACGCCAAACTCTTTGGTGGAACAGCCATTTATCCAAACTGAGGAACAACATGCGCAAACTATTCAACAAGGCTAAGGAACCGGCAGGATGGAACCGGTACCGCATAGCTCTCACTGAATACAACCGCGAAATTAGAAGAGCTAAAAGAACTTTATGGCGCCGCTTCTGCGAAGAGGTAAATAATGCCCCTCAAGGAGCAAGAATATATAAGATGCTCGCCAAAGCGCCAACCAAACAACTTGGTCTCTTAATAAAGCCAGATGGTACATACACGAGCTCAGCGGAAGATACTTTAAGGCTGCGTACTAAAACACACTTCCCTGACTCGATCGCAACAAACGCAAATTATGCACCCCTCGGCAATTCAGCTCCATAAAGACCCAAAAATGAAGCCTGGAACAGAGCTGCGAGGATCTTCCGCCCTCGTCAGGTCGAATGGGCTGTTAAATCCTTCAAGCCCTACAAATCAGCGAGGGAAGACGGGATATTCCCTGCTCTACTACAGCAAGGACTGGATATCCTGTCGCCGCATCTGGTAAAAATTTTCAGAGCCAGCTATGCCTGGGGTATTTTACCAGAACTTTTGACTAATGTTAAGGTAACTTTTATACCAAAAGCCGGTCGAAAGGACTTCTCGCAGCCGAAATCCTACAGACCCATTAGCCTCACCTCTTTTTTCATCAAAATGATGGAAAAACTCATAGATCAGCACATCAGAGTGACAACCTTAAGTCATTCGCCTCTGCATAGGTGTCAGCACGCCTACCGCAAAGAACGCTCGACTGAGAGTGCCCTGCTTGAACTTACGGATAAAATAGAAAAGGACAAGCAGATAGCTCTATGTGCTTTTCTCAACATTCAGGGTGCTTTTGACAACACCCCAATTGAATCCATTGTAAGCGGCCTTTCATGCCAGGGTGTTGATCAAACAACTGTACGATGGATTAAAGCCATGCTTGCAACTCGCACTATCGAAACTTCCCTTCATGGAAAAACACATGTTATGCCACAATACATTATGCTGAAAAAAATTATGCGATCGAAAGGGCACCCGGGCTGCCCACAGGGGGGCGTTCTATCGCCACTGCTATGGTCAATTACGGTAGACCAACTCCTGGAAAGACTCTCAAAAAATCTCTATGAGGTGCAAGGCTACGCCGATGACCTTGTAAGACGGTGAGAGGGTTCTGTCAAATGACAATATCGAACCGAATGCAAGGAGCTCTCAACATCACTACGCGATGGTGTCAAGAAAACCAATTGTCAATTAATGCGGAAAAAACCATCGTCGTCCCATTTACCAGGAAGACAAAGCTAGATAAGCTTAAACTGCCTAAGATCAATGGGAAGATAATAACCTTATCCAAAGAAGTCAAATACCTGGGTGTAATCATCGACCAAACATTGACGTGGAACTCTTATATAGACAACGTTACTCAAAAAGCAAAAAATGTCGCTGGGGATCAGCCGCCGCCTTGTGAGCTACAGATAATAAACCCCAAAGTGGCCATGTGGCTGTACACCGCTATAGTGAGGCCGATGATCACTTACGCCTGCGAGGCTTGGGGTTCAAAATCACTCCAGTCGGCCACTGCTGCGCAACTTAATGGCTTACAGAGAACCGCCTGTCTAATCGTACTGGAGCTATGTCTACGACACCGGGGGCAGCGCTTGACGCACTCTTGAACCTCCCCCCACTACCCCTATACATACAGCAAAAAGCGAGGGCTAGCTTGCTCCGGATAAATTCTCAAGTAGAAACAAAATTCGCCTCTCACAAATTTATATCATCACTTAACTCTAAGATGAACGACCATATTCTGGGCATGCCGGAAGACGATATTATCCCAGAACTTAACTTTGTTAAATTCTACAAAACGGAAATTTCTAACAGAGACGACTGGAAAGAAACATTCCTAATGTCTCACACAGAAACTGTCCTCATCTGGTTTACAGATGGATCTAAGATGACGAATGGCACTGGATGTGGAATTTACGGACGTAAGCCTGAGCGGCGATTATCACATCATTTGGGTAAACACGCCTCAATCTTTCAGGCGGAAACATTCGCCATAGTTAGATGTCTGGAGGTGAACTTGAGCTACAATCACTCCAACCAAAATATCTACATTTATTCGGACAGTCTAGCTGCTCTCAAAGCACTTAACTCATACGAAATTAAATCCAACCTTGTTAGGAACTGTACAGGACTACTAAATGACCTGGGAAAAAGAAACAATGTGTACCTAAGATGGGTTCCCGACCACTCAAACATAGAGAGCAATGAAATTGCTGACCACCTGGCAAGGGAGGGATCTGCCTCAATCCAATTGCGGCCAGAACAATTTTGTGGCGTGTCCCGCTCTCTTAAAATTGAAAATCTCAAGAGCCAGACCGCCAGCGATGCGAGAGAGAGCTGGCAGCATCAGCCAGGTATGCGACACTCAAAAGCCCTCATTGTTACTCCAGCAAGCTCATGAAACTGAGCAAAGGTAGCCTTTGTGTCATGACGAGGGCACTTACTAGCCACTGCAGACTGAACAAGCACATGGCCAACCTTGGCCTCAGCCCAACCAGGCTTTGCAGATTTTGCCACGAAGACGAGGAAACACCTCAGCATTTTCTCTGCAACTGCGGCCCCATCATACACAAACGGTGCGCCTCCTTTGGCAAACACCTTCTTCTACCACAGGAGGTACAGTTCCTCGCTTCCAAAACCATCCTAAAATTCCTTACACTTATAGGAATAAGCAGCGAACTTTAACCATTTGGGCGAGCACAATAGACCTCTTCAGGTCAAAGTGTTACAGGAAGTTCCTAGACCCTCTAGGACCAGCCTGACATAGCCTCTATTTAAATAATATAATAATTGGTCACCACGTTACTATAATATTTGACGGTTACACTGATTATACAAAAAATATCAAAGCTGCAGAACAACGTCGTCGAGCTAAACAAACAACTTCATCGTCTGAAGTCGTTTTTGATCGATCAATGACTGTTTCGACAAACCAACAGCAGTTTCTTGCTAATACTCACAATAAATCTCGTTTGATTTCGATGTTATGTGAAGAATTTGCAGCTGCCAATATTGTTGTGAAACAAGCTCAAAATGACGCTGATGTCCTCATTATTGAAACCGCAATTGAACAATTCAATAGCACCAATCCAACTATGGTTGTTGGAGAAGATGTAGCTTTGTTAATAATATTAACACTACGAACACATAGTGATAAGATCATTTACTTTTTATAACCTGGGAGAACTCAAGTTTAAACGAAAATATATTCTTCACAAAGTTTAACTGCATGTCCAAAATGTCAGCCTCATATATTATTACTTCATGCGATAACTGGCTACGATACGATTTCAGCAATTTTCAAAAGAGGGAAGAATACAGTATTCAAATTATTTGAAAAACGTTAAGACTTGATTGATAATGCAAAAGTATTTCCAAAAATTAACTCGTCAGCAGATGTTATCCTCACCAATGGAATTCGTGATCTCCCTGCTATGTATGGATCTCCAAAAAAAAATTAAATCGATAGACAAGTATAGATATTTGAGTTTTGTGAAAAATACTCGTACAAGAAACAATAAGAGAGTGCAGTTATCTTGTCTTCCTCCAATATCTGCTTCTGCCTAGAAACACTTGTTTCGTGTGTTCTATCAAGTGCAAGTGTGGCTAGGCAATGATCTAAATCCTGATGATTGGGGTTGGAAATTGATGAATAATAGTTTGGAGCCAATCCAGACTTTACTGCCATCTGTTCCAGAAAAATTACTCAATACAATTTTTTGCAGAAAAGTTGGATTGTATTGTTCATCAGTATGTACCAATTGTCAAGGCCAATCTTGCACCAACATTGAATCAAATGCAACAGATGAAGATTGTTTCGAAATTGATGAGGATATAACTGATATAACTCTCTTCTTGGAGCATTCTACACAAATCGAGCAAGAAGAGGAAGAAGACAGTGAAGAGGAAGAAACGAGTGACTATGAAGAATTTGATGACGAATGATTTAATTTTCTTGCTGTTAAAATTTTCACTAAATTTAAATAAAAAAAAAATCATCAATAAAATAGTGTCCCATTACATTCTCTCGATCAAAATATATTGTGGAGTATTTCTACTGGGGAAACCACGTTCAAATAAAAAGCGCCGTGTACACTACCTCAGAGGTGGTGCGGAAATGTGTGCATATAGTCGAAAATACTACTTTCCTGCGGTCTAAAGTCACGATATCTCTAAAGCGATGCTTTGTAGAAGAAAAAGTGTTGAGATCTTTTTGTAGACAATTTTACGATCTACAAACTTAGTTTGAACCATTTTTCGGTAGCTCTCATTGTTTCAGAGCTAAAGCGCAAATTTTTGTGACCTTTAACCTCGAATAAAAAACAACGCACAAGCGGGATCGATGGGGACTTTTGACATATTATTTGTAATGACGTATTCAAGGCCTGCACAAAAAACCAGCTTGTTGGGAATTAATGCAAACTGGAATGTCTATTTTGACTGGACTATAGTTGGGTTATTCACTTGCGACAAATTCTAAGATTTGACGTTGAAAACCTTTTCTTAGTTATGGTCTCGAGCTAAATAAAATCGTCAAAGAAGAATATAATCAAGATTTTTCTGAATACTTTTTTTTTGCGTTGCACATGAATTTTATAATACGACAGCACAAATCTATAAAGTTCTATAGTAATAAACAGGATCATTTTCAGCACATAGTTACTATAACATATTTTTAAATTAATAAACTGATTTAATATTTTTGCCAACTCTAACTTAACAAGAAATTATTTTGGACAATTAAATTATCGACAGAGAAATTATATGCATTAACGCTGAGACAATAGATATTAAATACCTAGGTCTACATTCATGTATTTTAAAATCGATAATTCACTATTATTTGATTCGTGCCTTCTACTTGAATCAAGCCTAATAAATTTCTGATCGCAAATAGTAAATTCGCATAAAGATGGAAGATATGAGCAATTCGTTCGTATTGAACACATTTTCACTCAAAATAGTGAAATGGAATGCAAATAAAATATCCTATATTTACGGAATATAAAAATAACTGACAATGCTTTCAAAATCAAAATAAAACTAAATTTAGTTTAGCATTCACAAACACGTACATGACAAACGTAAAAAAAAATGTATTTTATTGTACATGGAAATTTATTCTACCGGAATGGTAAAGCGCCCAAAATCACATTCATATTATTTTGATTGTCTGGGTCAATTTTCGTAGTCCAACACATACTAAATACTTAGGTAAAAAATATCAGGCTTAAGGCCAGGCGTTTATTGTCTATGCTTGAAAGGAAAGAATTTATATTTACACTGGCGGACCCGACAGACGTTTTGAGGTTTGCTCTTCCCTACCAAATGAGAGATTTTCTATATAAATTTAGTATACCATATGGGAAAGATTTTACACAATGATACACAGACATAGTGAAATCATGACGCATTCTGATGAATGCATCTAAATTGTACAAACAAGGACTATACAAATAGAGTACTGAAACTCCTATGTTAGATCGAGTAGTTTCTGTGTCAATAAACAAGCAACTGTGACTAATACACTGATATGATATTTATCTATCTAAAGGGTGTTAATTACACCCAACAGCAATGTAATACCGTTTCATATTGAATACATAATATGTTTTATATATATTAATACATACATACATATCATCACGCCTGTCTCCCATCGAGGTAGGCAGACACTATGACTTTCCACTTGCTACGATCCTGGCATACGACTTTCGCTTCTTCAACTTTCATAATTGTTTTCATATACGCTCGCCGATTAAGGGTACTCTTGACCTGACCTTGACCTCTATGCACAGCCAGTCTTGCCTTTTTAGACACGTTCTGGGTGCTCATAAAGGTGTTTGCTCCATTCACTTGATTGCCAGCCAAAACTCTTCTTTCAATGTCATCATCACACTTTCCATCTCTCGCAAATTTTGAGCCTAAGTATGTAAATTCTTTCACTTGTTCCACTCTTTTTCATGCCACAAAAATCGAGCAATCTGTCATGTTTTTCTTTATTTCAAAAACCATTACTTTCGTCTTATTTACATTCACTTTCATTTTACATAATATTAACCATCATCTGCAACTCGTCCGCTGATGATTCAATACCTGATCATCAGCGTAAAGAAGACATTTGACAGTCAGATCAGTCATTTTTAAACCATACGCACTTTCTTGCAGTACTTTCAAGCAACTGTCAATGTATAGGTTAAACAGCCACGGTGACCCTACCCAACCATGTCTCACACCTTTTTCGATGTGAAAAAAGTCTGTGCAAGCTCCGTTGATTCTGACACAAGCACTGGAACCCTCATATTTTTAGTGCTCGTATCAAGTTGCTGCTTACGCCATACATGAACAATGTTGACCACAGTTCATTCCTCACCACTCTATCATAGGCCTTTTCCATAGTCAATGCGCAATAAACTTTTTGACTCTTCGCCAAAAGAGTTTCAGTTACGCATCGTAAGGAAAAGACCTGATCCGTGCATCCTCTTCCTTTCATAAATCCTCCTTGAACATCCCACATTTTCATTCATCACTCTTTTTATCAAAACTTTCGCATAAAATTTGCCGACGATGCTGAGCAAGCTTATGCAGCAGTAGTTTTTGCACTCATGCTGCGACCCTTTTCCTTTATACAGCGGCACGATGGTTGTTTTACACCAATCTTCTGATACGCTGCCACCCCTCCAGCAAAGGTTAAAAAGGTGGTACAGCTGGCAAACTACCACGCTCTGTCCCGCTTTCAGCATCTCGACAGAAATCCTATCAATTCCCGCAGCTTTGCCTAGTTTCAGACTATTCAATGCTTCCATAATTTCTTCTATACTTATACCACTTTCATTGCCGCCTTCACTCACTTCCCAGCGATTTGTCTGTGCTTGCATATCCTCTTTTTCAAATAAACTTTCAAAATATTCCTTCCATCTTTTGAGCACACATTCTTCACCGTTCACAACACTGCCATCATGGTTTCTGATATGGGTGAGCTGCGATGTTGACTTTTGAGCTCTCATTGTTCTTATGGTTTTCCAAAAGAATTTTATATACTTTTGGAAACCATCAGATAACCTGTTGTCAAATTCATCTCTTTCATTCTTCTTCTTTATTTTTATCATCTCTTTTGCAACACGCTTAAACCTTTTATATTCATCCTTTGCCATTCTCTTACTCGACTGATAACCAAGAAGTGGTCTGTGTCAATACCGGCACCGCGGTATGCCCGGGTGTCTAGTACTTTCTTTCTCAGCCTTGCATCTACAATCACAAAATCAATCATGCCTCTGGCTTCCTTCTTGTCTTGTAAACAAGTGGATATCCTTGTGGTTGAATATAGTGTTGGTTACCACAAGATTCCTCTCCAAACATACTTCAAGCAAGCTTTCTCCATTTTCATTAACTCGTTCGTCACCATATTTTCCCAATACACTTTCATATCCATCACGTTTAACACCAACCCAACCGATAAAATCACCTAACATTACTATTCTTTCGTTCCGTTTGCATTTACTCAGAATATCACTCACACTCTCCCAAAATGCCTATCTCTCGCTTTGGTCTCTTGAAGATTGGTACCACCGCGCATCTTGTGGAGCATAAACTCCTACAATGATGATGAGATGCGGGTGAGTACAACCTTCAACCTTAACCAAAAGAGTCTTTGGCTCACACATTCATATTCTGTCACACATTCATTCATTCTAGCGGATACTCGTACTAACACACCAACACCCTGGAACGCTGTACTGGTAGTGACTACACCTGACCAGTAGGGCCATATAGAGTCCATGTATAGTGGTGTCACATCCTTTCCTCTTTGTTTCATTCACACACAAAATATCAATTCGTCTCTCTCGCATCATCTTGCATACCTCCACTATTTTGTCTTTCATTCCTCCTCTTACATTCAATGTAGCAAAGCGGCTATCCCCAGTCCACTTTTCGCCTCGATGGGAAAGTACGTGACGTGACGGGTCGCGAACCACATTGCCGCCATTTCAGATTTTATTTCCACTTATATCCTAACTATATATTAACTATCACAGATATTAAATGAGATTAATCCATATAAGAACTAGATTTCATTTTTAAATGTAAACTGCATTTTATTTAAAAAGGTAGTGAAACTAATTGTAATGTCTTAAGAGCCACAGATAATATAATGTAAATCTTATGTAGAGCTTAATTTAGCGAGACTAATCTGAAAGTCAAAGTTACTTTTATTAATTTAACAATAGATTTTGTATCATACCCCAATCTATTACAGTGAATATAGATTCAACTTTAACTCTCGGCTTTGAATAAATAAATGATTTTTGAAATGTATACTTTTTGCCTTATCTTGAAGATGAATAAGAAACTGCAATTATGTTAGTCATTACTTACGAGTATAAAATATACGCGTATCGACGTAAAAAAATATACATACATACATACACATTGTCACGCCTTTATCGCCGAAGGGGTAGGCAGAGTTATACTACAACAACCGGGACCAACGGCTTAACGTGCCTTCCGAAGCACGGAAATGCTCGGAAATGTAAATTCCACAAAGTGGTCACCCATCCAAGGAGTGGTCCTTGGATGGGTGACCACTTTGTGGAATTCTATGCGAATGTTGCTTAACGCAGTAGTCGTTTACAGAACACTGATTCAGCGGTGCCACTAGCGCTTCGTAAATAATTATAACAACATAAGACCATTCTGAGATCTCCGGCATCCAGTGCGTCTTCTGCAGCACGGTAGACTACTCCTTCTCGCCCATTAACTTTTGGCCTCTTTTGCGAACATCACCTCCTCACAAAGCAATGCTGCAAAGTTCTATGCACTATCTCTGCTGACCATAGCCTGCAATGTAATATTTCCCATTCTTATGGCTACCACGAGGCTACGTCGTTGCTCAACCCAGTCTGGCAATCTGCCAGCGTGTGAAGAACCGATCATAAAAGCATTTGTGGGCGTTGACTCTCATGCCCATGCCAGTGGTAACCGTGGGCACTTGGGCACTCCAACCAATTGGAAATCAAGGGTTACAAGGAAAATCAAATATAGCCTATGTTATTCACGAAAAATGTAACTTTCTAATGGTGAAAGAATTTATATAATCGTCCCAGTAGTTTTTTTATAACATACTAACTAATTTCTAATTCAATTTCAAAACACAACGCTCTTCACATTAATACTACTTACAAGTTTGTGAAACAGCTAATTAAGTCTGCAATATATATTTAATGAAATTGTGTTCACAAGAACCTATCTTGACTTCAGAATACCTATGTAATTTTAGAGTCCAGGCAACATAAAGTACATACATAATGTTATGTTAGTATGGAGGTGCTCTTCGTTTGCAAAGTTTCCTCTTTTGGAGGGCAAACTCATTTTATCGGTCATTTTATTACCTTCGACGTTGCTCTCTTTACAATTTGGCACCCTTTGTTATTCGAGTAGGTCCATATCTAACTCGAAAAAGATAAGTTTTATCGAGCCCTTTGCCATATTGCTCGTAATTTTGTTAATTGTCTGAAAAATAATCTGGAACTTGATTTGTAATAAATATAAAGAACTACCTTTTTTGTTGAAATATTATTAAAAAAATATGTACATGTGATTATTTGTAATATACTATAACCTCTTCTAAGGCACTTCTTTACCACTAAAAAAATTGGTTGAATTTGATGTTGAATTATCCTTGAATGCAATAACACTTGTATAGATAATAATACAGATCGTACGTAGTTGTTACTGTAATTGAGATTTACAATTGATAAATGAAATTCTTGAAACAAAAGTTATTCGGTATCATTAGTCCATTGAAAAGTTACATTTGGGGTTGCGTTTTTTAGAGGACGCAATTTTATTTTATTGATGTGTGTATTGATGGCCGCCATCTTGAAAATAGGGGTTGAAATGGTTTTTACGATAAATCTCTTAAACTATTTATCTAAAAAAAAAAATTGTTTCCATTTTTTGTTGCTAATTAAATTTTCTACAACTTTGGTCCATTAACTTTTTATCGTAGAACTATAAATAAAAAAGTTATATGCGAAACTATTATTATTATATATTTATATATATATATCTATTTATATATTTATATATATATTTATATATATATATCATATTTATTTTATCATTTTTCAATAAAAATATATCAGACCATTTTTGTAGATCGTTTTCTAAGGAATAACTTAAAGCAACATTTTTTCATAAAACAATAGCTAAGGTTTTACAGCGCTCCGAAGTGAGTATTATTTTTCTGTACTCTTAACTACAAAAGGTCTATTGCATATTTGTAGACTTGGAAAAGGCCTATGACCGTGTGGTGAGGCATGAACTATGGACAAGACTGGCCAAGTATGGAGTAAGCAGTCACTTGGTACGAGCACTGAAATCTCTCTATGAGGGCTCCAGTGCTTGTGTCAGGATCAACGGAGCTTGCACAGACTTTTTTCACATTTAAAAAGGTGTGAGACAGGGTTGTGTAGCGTCACCGGCGCTGTTTAACCTATACATGGACAGTTGTTTGAAAAGAACTGCAAGAGAGTGCGTATGGTTTAAAAATGAATGAATTGACTGTCAAATGCCTCCTATACGCTAATGACCAGGTAATACTGGCATCATCGGCGGAGGAGTTGCAGTTGATGGTTAACATTATGCATGATACGCTAAAAAGCAAAGGAATGAAAGTGAATGTAAATAAGACAAAAGTAATGGTTTTTGAAAGAGAGGAAAGTATGACAGATTGCTCGATTTTTGTGGAAGGAAAACGAGTGGAACAGGTTAAAGAATTTGTATATTTAGGTTCAAAATTTGTGAGAGATGGAAAGTGTGATTGTGACATTGAACGAAGAGTTTTGGCTGGAAATCAAGTGAATGGAGCCATGCACGCCTTTATGAGCAGTCAGAACGTGTCTGAGAAGGCAAGACTGGCTGTGCATAGAGTAGTACTTGTTCCTACACTCATATATGGCAGTGAAAGTTGGGTGTGGCAGAAGAAGCATAGAAGTAAAATTAATGCAGTGGAAATGAGAAGTCTGCGGAGTATAGCTGGAGTGAAATTGATGGACAAAGAAAGGAACAGTGTGATAAGGGAAAATTGCGGTATGGTAGAAGAAGTAATGACTAAGATAGAAAAAGCTATGCTTAGATGGTTCGGACACGTGGAGAGGATGGATGAAAGTAGACTAACGAAACAGATTTATCAGAAGAGAGTGAATGGGGAAACTGGTAAGGGGCGACCTCGACGTACATATGTCAATCAAATAGTAGACATTTTGGAAAAAGGTCAGGTCAAGAGTAGCCTTAACCGGCGTGTGTGTATGAAAATACTTTTGAAAGTGGAAGAAGCGAAAGTTGTATGCCAGGATCGTAGCAAGTGGAAAGCCATAGTCTCTGCCTACCCCGATGGGAGACAGGCGTGACGATATGTATGTATGTATGTACTCTTAACTATACATCTTAGTAATTTTATAAATGCGAAAGTTAGTATGGATGTTTGTTACTCTTTCACGTAAAAACTACTAAATGGATTTTAATGAAACTTTACAATGATATAGCTTATACAACAAGTTCCTGTGGGAGACGGGAACGGGAACACTTCTCTACGCGTGCGAAGCCGCGGGCGTCAACTAATCTATTATACATGTGTACTAATGTGTCATCCATTAGTTCCATTTTTTTTTTATTAATTTTTTTTTTATTAATAATTTTGCAATATTATTAACAATTAATTATTGACTCTTTTCCCCACCACCCACGAGGTAGATCTACATTTTAGCTTATAACTTTTTATTTATAGTTTTACGACAAAAAGTTACAGGACCAAAGTTGTAGAGAATTTAGTTTTGCAACAAAAAAAACTTTTTTTATTATTAGATAAATAGTTTAAGAGATATATCGTAAAAACCAATTTAACCCTTATTTTCAAGATGGCGGCCGTGGGACAAGGGTGGCGTTCCCACAAACTTGGTTTTAGCTTTACATTGACCCCCCTCATCACATCAATAAAATAAAATTGCGTCCTCTAAAAAATGTAACATTTCAATGAACTACATGTACTTTAAATCGCACACATGAATGCAACTGCTGCGCTAAGGGAAATTCCGGTAGGAACAAATATTTGTGTAATCTAAAAATGTTATTTCGGCGTTTGGGTGTTTTTTATACTCATATTATTAAGAGGAAAGATTTGTAAGTTGGTTTGTAATAAATAGACTCAAAAACTACTGGGATGATTATATAAATTCTTTCACCATTAGAAAGTTACATTTTTCGTGAATAACATAGGCTATATTTGATTTTCAAAAAGCTTAGGTTTCCGTACGAAATCTCGAACAGGAAAACTTTACCACGCAGGCGAAGCTGCGGGCATCAGCTAGTTATGTAAAGTAGAGGGTTAGTTGTGAAAGTAGAGGGTAGTAGGAGTCAGGGTAGGCTGAGACTTACATATGAACACCACGTGTGCAAATTGCTCAAAAATGGAAATGTGTGTAATGCAAAAGTACTCAGATACCAAGGCGAAGTGAAGCGATCAATTAATCTACAGGAAGTGAAAGAAGCATGCATGGATGGCAAGCCGAGTGGTCTGTCCTGTTAGATATGTACCATAATAAACTACTATGTTATCTTAGTTACAAAGTACTATTAGCGCCAACTATTAGTTTAAGTTCCGAACTATTGTTATTCTGGAAGATTGTGGAATAAAATCAGTCAGTCATAGAAAAGTCAACTTGTAGTTTTATTAGGTTATGGCCCAGTCTTGAATTTTTTCGATATTTGAAGAGTTTTAAATATTGTACAGTTTTAAAATGTCCGGCAATTACTCAGTTACCGTTCCAAAGTTAGAAGGACGTGAGAATTACGACGATTGGGCGTTCGCCGTAGAAAATGTTCTTATCTTGGAAGGCGTCGACTTGAATAGTTCCCTACAGTTAGATGAAGCAAGTGACAAGAAAGCTAAGGCGAAGATGATTATGACGATCGATCCATCTCTGTACGTTCATATTAAAGGTGAAAATTCAGTGCAAAGTTTATGGACAAAATTAAAGTCATTGTTTGACGATTCCGGTTACACACGCAGGATTAGTTTGCCAAGGAATCTTATTTCGATTCGCCTTGAAACATGCGAGTCCATGACCAGTTACGTCACGCAAGACCTGGAAACGGCGCGAAGTCAAAAACTTAATGGTATTGGTTTCGAGATAAACGGTGAGTGAATCGGGTCATTACTTCTAGCGGGACTTCCAGAGCACTTTAGCCCAATGATCATGGCCATTGAGCACTCTGGCAAGAATATAAGTGCAGATGCTATTAAAACAAAACTATTGGATATTGTGATGTTCCTAAACTATCCTGGTCCCTACGCATCAAATTGTAACGATCCCTATATGACTTCCTAACCTAACTAAACTAATCGATCGCTAAAAACTATCCGTTTAAGAACTAAATCAATAATAATTACCTCTTAAACACTAAATTGGCCTGTGATCGTATAGTGGTTAGATATGACCCTAGTTATGTTCCGTAACGCCCTAGATTCTATAAGAGTTTAGACAGTGTTGATGTGTAATCTAGATATTAATGTACCTTAAATATAATAACTAAACCTATTTCTTAATAATGCCAAATTCTTATTCGAATATATCTATTATGGAGATGGATGGCGATTATATTAAGACTTCGTCCTACAACGATGGCAAATAAGACTAATAGGTTTTATGACGAAGAAATTCTTGTAGCCCTTTTTCTTTGAACACAATGACTCTAATTTGGTTTTCACGAATTCTAGACAAAGGTTTTGTTCTTTTGTATAAACCTCACTTTCAAAAGGAAATTACAAAAATATGGTAAATTACTATTTTCTACACCTGTGGGTTGTGTTCTTCGGCGTCAGTCTCACTTTTGGAGCGAAATTACAATAAAGTGGTAAATGGCTATTTGCTACAACTGTGGATTGTTTTCTTCGGTGTGGAGCCCCAGTCTCCGCTCACACACGGTGGCTAACATCCAACATTAATTAGCCTCCCTCATCATTAGTGTGAAACTAGACTCTGTTATAAGGTCTGTAACACCTCCGTGATGACCGCCCTAACAACTAATAAGAATTTTGAAAGATTTCTAATAGGCTTAAAACTCGCCCATATACAACGAACTATATAGGAAGTTTTGTACGGATCTATTATTCCGTAGCACTTGGTTAATTATACTTTATTCAACTTCTCTGCGATTTCTACAATCTCTAGAGTCGTTTAATAAAACAAAGTCAAATATAAAATCAAGTATGGTGATGATATAGTAAGATTAATGATGATATATTAAGGATAAAATGTTAAAATGCGGTCTATGATTCAACTCAGCCAACAGAAATACACAACAAGAATACTGTAGTGGTAATTATATGATTTTTACTAAAATCTTGGTTCTATTCTACACACTCAGCGAAATAGTATATTGAAACCCATTAGGCAATTGCCCTTTGACCGTGTCGAAGTGTAATAGAGTCCCTGGGTAAGCGGACACCTATTAAATGGAGACAACCGCTTCCGGCCAAGAATGAATTCTAATATACAATCCCCAGAATAGGGAGTTCCTTGAGACGCTGATAGAACTATCAAAAGATTGATATATTCGTGCCGGTTATTATTCAGTAATTAGTCGATTGACTTGGTCCGAGTTAAATGATTGATACAATTCAAAATTTATCAAGGTTTGCAAATAAGCTAATTAGCTAGGCAGTTTAGCACTTTCACAGAACTAATTCAGTATTTCAGTAACTGAGAACAACTCTCAAAAGTTCATGAATTAACAAGAGGTAAGAATTATCAAAATATACGACTAATTAATTACGACTTATACAAAACTAACGTGATTCTTATGTATAGTACACCTAAATCAACCTAACAAACCTATATATATACAAAACTGACGAGATGTTTATGTTTAGTTCACTTAATAAACCTAACAAACCTATATATATAACCCTATTCCACCCAAGTTTATCAGTGTGCCTATCGCTACCCCAAATAGAACTAAGTGTATATTGTTCAAACCAGGAGGACACCTCCTTTTTTAGTATTAAACGTGTGGTGTGTGATGTAACCTAAACCCTAAGCTGTTAAGGGAACAAGCTAGTTAGGCTTGACTTTGTCTAATTCCTATAACTGTTTGTCTCAGCCACGAGCCGAAGCTCAGGGATGTGTACTGAGACCCTAGAGAATATATGTTAGTGGGTTACATAAATAGATAAGACTGAGCTGAACGCTCCGATGGTACCAATCTTGCCTCCCAAAGGGAACGGGATCCACTTCGACGGTCCCCTACCGAGTTGAATACCACCCGATACGTCCACACAGGAAGATAAGTCGACCTCGCTAGAACGAGAATAGTCAACTGCCGCACTCTCCAAATGTTATTCGGCTACTAGCTACCTACAGATGGACTTGGATTACGTTAACACCGCTAGGTTTCGTCCAAGACTATGAACCATGGCATAGATTTTCTTGACGGGAGGTCCCTAGCAATAAACCTCTGCGCAAGCCGCGTACGCGAAACTAAAACACTACAAGAAGAATTACGCGAAAGGTAATTAAACTGAAAGATAAACAAATTAATAAACACTTACTATAATTTTAAAACGAAAAGAGGCAGTAGTAATAAGCGTGATGCATGGTGGAATGAGGAAGTGAAAGAAGCAGTTCGAATGAAGAAGAAAGCATGGCTAGACTACTTAGCCTCGCGGAATGATTTTAATATGAAAGAGAGATACAAGCTGCAGAAAGTTAACACGAAGGCACTGATAGAAGAAGCTCGTGAAAGGTGCAGAATGAAAGCGGATGAAAGGTTGTCGTCCAATTTCCGGGATAATGCCAAGCTCTTCTGGAAAGAGGTAGGCAAGACCCGGAGTTGTTCGGCAATCTGCAGTATGAATAAAGTGCTTAGTGTTAACAATGACGTCCTAACAGACCAAAGTGACGTCCTGCAGAGATGGAGTGAATATTATGGAAAGATGTATGCAAGAAAAGACAGAGATGCCACATCGGGAAGTGGAGCTCACTTCGATGCTCCGGATCCCGATGTCATTGAAGTCATTAGTATGAAAGAAATAGAACAAGCGATAAGAAGTATGAAATGTGGTAAGGCTGCGGGAAAAGACAGAGTTACTGCTGAGATGATCAAGTACGGTGGGTCGCGTGTCTGGGACACACTTTGTCTGTTATGCAACTTGTGCTGGCGGACGGGTGAGGTCCCAGATGACTGGCGAGTAGCAGTTGTAGTACCTCTTTACAAAGGGAAAGGCTCGCGCCTAAACTGCTCCAGCTACAGGGCGATCAGCTTGGTCAGCTTAGCTAGTAAGGTGTATGCAAAGGTTATAACGGCACGAATGCAAGAAAAGTCTGAAAGGTATTTATGGGAGGCTCAATGCGGATTCCGACGTGGAAGAGGTTGCATGGATCAAGTGTTTTCTCTCCGCATGATCGCGGAAAAGTTTCTGGCTCTTAGCCAGAAGGTTTTCTGCGCTTTTGTGGATCTAGAGAAAGCATTTGATAACGTTGTGAGAGAAACGCTGTGGGACTTGCTGCCAGGATATGGTGTGGACGGCTCGCTACTGCGGGCAATACAGTCGCTTTATAGGGATTGTAAGGCTTGCGTGCGAGTAGGGAGGGATGTGTCACCTCTTTTTGATGTCTGTACAGGCGTCAAACAGGGATGTGTCATGTCCGCCTGGCTGTTCATAGTGTATCTGGACAGTTGCCTGCAGAAGTTGAAAGATTTTAATATGGGTGTGAATTTGGGTGACTTTACAGTAAACTGTCTGCTGTACGCTGATGATGCGGTGCTCATGGCCTCATCAGAAGCCGACCTACAGGCATTAGTCACTAATATGAAAGAGGGGTGTGAAAGTAAGGGTCTCCGCATGAATGCAAGTAAAACTAAGGTTCTAGTATTTGAAAGAGGTGACGTAAGAACTAAATGCGAGATTAGGGTAAACCAGGAACGTCTAGAGCAAGTGAATGAAATTGTGTATTTAGGAAGTATGTTTAGCGCGGATGGAAGATGTGATTCGGATGTAGAACGGCGAGTAGCTGCCGGAAACAAAGTTAACGGTGCTTTGTCCCAGTTAGTAAAGCGACAAAGCATCGTAAAAGAAGCACGAATGGCGATTCATAACGCAGTGCTAGTGCCAACTTTGCTTTACGGTAGTGAAACCTGGGTATGTCAGCAGATGCATGAAAGTAAATTGAATGCTGTGGAGATGCGATCACTTCGAAAATTGTGCGGCGTTACCTTGGCCGACCGAATACGTAACGAAGTGATACGCAATATGGCAGGTTTGAATGAAAGTGTCAGCGTTAAGCTGGAAAAGGGCGTGCTCCGTTGGTTTGGACACGTCCAACGAATGAGTGAGGAACGATTGACGAAGAATATATATTGTTCAAAAGTAGAGGGTAGAAGGAGTCAGGGAAGGCCGAGACTTACATATGAAGACCACGTGAGCAGATTGCTCAAAAACGGAAAGGTCAAAAGTACTCGGATACCCAGACGTGCGTGTATGAAGCGATTGATGAATCTCGAAGAAGCGAAAGAAGTATGCATGGATCGCGAAGCCTGGCGATCTGTCCTCTCTGACTACCCCGTCAGGGATACAGCGTGAAGATAGTTAGTTACTATAATTTTATTTGATTAACCAACAAAGAATTAAACTATAGTAGCAAAATTTGCATGTAATCAAATATAATCTAATCAATCTAAAAGTGGTATTTTTCAGAATTTACACGACAATTTATTTAGCTAATAACAACAAATATATAATATCAATAAACGAAGTAGAGATCTCACTATCTCACAACGCGTCTTAAATGAAACCTTACACCAACTATTATTTCCAAAAAAACTAATAATGAACGAAATAAACGAAACGACGCTTGCGCACCAGGGTTGAAAAAGAAAAAGCCAAAAGAGCCCTTCCTTCCCGCGTCACGGGGTTTTTATTAACTCCTAGGATGTTCCCGCCTATCCTCCACCAAAACCAAAACACGCCCATTTTTCGGATCACTCGAATGAGACCGAAAATAAACCTTAATTAACACAACTTAAGTCAGATTTTGAAATATTCCGCTACTACGATAAACATATTACTACGATTATTTCAAAGTGATTGGTATTGCATATTCTCTAAGTTATTTTATATTTAACTAGCTATTAATGCAAGTAGATACCAATAAGCAGGTATTATGCATATAACCTTTCATCTACCGATATAGAAACCTGCATTTAAATCCTTGAGTAGCTTAGAAGATTTAATCGTACATACAAACAGACGATAGGCAGTGACTTCAACTTATACCTTAAAGTAAAGATTCAGTTCACCTTCTATTAGGTATTTCAAACTCCTGTTTGATACCATAGAGGAATAAAAGAGTAATGCTACTTTAATTCAAACTCGTAGCTCTTAAAGATCTTATCGTTAATAACCTTAATTCATAACTGCTCTAATTTATTATTAAATATTTAATTTTGCGTAAGTACTTTAATCTATTTTTCTATTTGTAAATTCCATCTCAGTACAGGCGTCAACATGTCGCGTTCCCTTTTTTGTCAGCTGTATAGTTTGGAAAGTGGCAAAAACAACCTAAAATTGTGTTAAAATAACACCCTAGTCATATCATAAAATAAAACAATTGCATTCCATTTTGAGAGTGGACAACACAGAATAGAATTGTGTGACCCTTTTTTCTTACAGCTTTACGACTTGCACGTGTCCTAAGAGTTGCATAAATGGCTTATCAATAGAGTATTTTGTACTTAAGAAATTCTCACTAGAAACCGTCATAAATAACCCATACCTCTAAAAACTAAAGGGTCTTGGGAAACGTCTCAACTTATTCCTTTTTTTCAGTATTACTAATTGCCAACAAAATATCTTGATTTATTCAAAATGTTTCTTAATTAATGTGAACGGTACGTCGGGACCGTTACAATATGAGTACGGATTCAAAAGAAAAATCTGAAGGAGCATTCATTGTAAAAAATATCATAAACAAAATGGAGGTAATGGCAAAGCAAATTCCAAACCTAGTGTACACACAGCATATAGCAACGAACAGCGTAACGCAACGTCAGACATCTGAAAAACAAACGTCAAACAAAAAAATAATTCGTTGCTACAAATGCAAAAAAAGTAGGTCATTACAAAAATCAATGTACTTCGGAAAAAGTGAACATGAATGCATTCAACGCAGTATTCCTTACTAGTAAATTCAGACAAGATGATTGGTATGTGGATTCAGGCGCGAGTACTCATTTAGTGTCGGATAAAAATAAGTTGACGAACATATCGTATCAACCAAAGACGAAAGAAATATTGGTGGCAAATCGGACAAGTGTTCAAGTTGTATGTTCAGGAGATTTGATACTTACGACAGCAGTAGGCAGCAAGCAGTACGAGGTTAATGTAAACAATGTGTTGTGTGTACCTAACCTCACCACGAATGTGAGTGAGTCGAATCATCGCCAGTGGAAATAAAGTGTTATTTAACAATAAGGGATGCTTCATTTACAACTCACAGAAAGATTGCATTGGTGAAGCATTGTTAGTAAATGATGTATACAAGTTAAACATTGCGAAATCTCAGCAACTTTTAGCTGCAACAGTTAGAAGTTCATGTACCACATGGCACAGACGACTAGGTCATTTAAATCTTTATGATTTATGTAAAATGAAGAATATAGCCGTGGGGTTATATTCTCAGAAAAAAATGGTTAAACTGACAAATTTAGGTGTACTGTATGCTGTGAGGGTAAACAAGCAAGGTTACCATTCCCTCTTAGTACAAGTAAAAGTCTAACAGTGCTAGAATTGATCTATACAGACTTATGTGGACCAATGGAGACAAAATTACTTGAAATGGCTTCATATTTTCTTATATTCGTTGATGATTACAGCCGAATGTGTTTTGTTTACGTTTTACTGTCAAAAAACCAAGTATTTCAGTACTTTAAAGACTTTAAAAGGTTAGTTGAAAATCAACAGACAAAAAGGATAAAAACACTAAGATCAGACAATGGAGGTGAATTCTGTTCTACTGAAATGGATAACTACTTAAACCAGTGTGGTATAGTTCATAAAAAAACAAGCGCATATTCCCCAGAACAGAAAGAAGTGTCTGAAAGATACAACAGGTCTATAGTAGAGAAGGCACGTTGCCTATTATTCGATAGCAAGCTAGATAAAAGGTTCTGGGCAGAAGCAGTTAACACTGCTGTAAACATAAAATTTGATCGCCAACAGCTGGGCTAATCAAGGATGTCACACCATATGAAATATGGATGGGTAAAAAACCAAATATAAGTCACATACGTATATTTGGTAGCCCAGTGATGGTATGCATACCCAAGGATAGGCGTAGAAAGTAGGACAAAAAGGCTAACAAGATGTTGCTAGTGGTTTATTCTGAAAGTACAAAAGGTTGTCGTTTATTTGACCCGCAGTCAAAGAAGATGTGGTTGTCATGGAAGACACAAATGATAGATCATCAGCAACTATATTTTTAGAGGATCAGCAGACACTAGAGAGTTTAGACAACAGTTTGTCAGGTGACTCAGTTTCAGAAGATAATGTGAATGACATAACATATGTTCCCGATGAAACATCTGGTGAAAGTTTCAGTGAAGCACTTGAACCAATTAACATAAGTGTTGTGACACAACAGTCAGTGTTAGATATCCCAAAACGTACTAAAAGAAACCCAGATTACTATGGCTATTCGAATATGTGCATGGAAGATGTGACAGGTGACCAGATCTCACTAAAGGAAGCAATGAGTGGTTCTGAAAAATTACAATGGGAATGTGCAATGAAGGAAGAGTTACAATCATTTAGTAATAATGACACCTGGGAACTTGCTAGCTAGGTTAGTGGCAAAAGGTTTTACTCAGAAGAAGGGCATTGACTATACAGAGACATTCTCACCAGTATTAAGGTATTCTACTTTAAGGTTACCATTTGCTTTAATCATCTTGAATCATCTTGATGTACAGCAATTTTAAATGGTTTTTTATATGAAAATGTGTTTACAGAGATACCTGAATGCTCTTATTTTGAAAACTGTCACAATAAAGTATTAAAGTTAAAAAGAGCAATCTACGGTCTCAAGCAGTCTGCTAGGGCCTGGTACACTAGAGTGGAAGATTGTTTGTTAAATTTAGGTTACATAAAATCAGATTATGAACCTTGTCTCTTTATTAAATGTGATAATAATGTAAAAGTGTTTATAGCTTTGTTTGTAGATGATATTTTCAAATTTTATAATTGCAAAAATTCTTATTCCCAGTTAAAGACAGAACTTATAAATAAATTCAAAATAAAGGATTTGGGTCAGATCAAACAGTGTCTAGGAATGAGAGTTAATGTGAAAAAAGACTGTATTACTGTTGATCAAGAGCTATTTGGAAACAATATATTAAATTAATTTAATATGTCAGATTGTCATGGCTCAGAAACTACTATGGAAGTTAATTTAAATTTAGAAAAGGATTTCAATAATAATTGTGATAAAAAGTATCCTTACCAACAGTTGATTGGTAGTCTCATGTATTTATCTGTGTTAACTAGGCCAGAAATAGCTTATAGCGTAAGTTATTTGAGTCAATATAAAAATTGTTTTAATGAAACTTAAACTTAACTTAACTTAATTATCTTCACGCTGTATCCCTGACGGGGTAGTCAGAGAGGACAGATCGCCAGGCTTTGCGATCCATGCATACTTCTTTCGCTTCTCCGAGATTCATCAATCGCTTCATACACGCACGTCTGGGTATCCGAGTACTTTTGACCTATCCGTTTTTGAGCAATCTGCTCACGTGGTCTTCATATGTAAGTCTCGGCCTACCCTGACCTCTTCTACCCTTTGCTTTCGCACAATATATATTCTTCGTCAATCGTTCCTCACTCATTCGTTGGACGTGTCCAAACCAACGGAGCACGACCTTTTCCAGCTTAACGCTGACACTTTCATTCAAATCTGCCATATTGCGTATCACTTCGTTACGTATTCGGTCGGCCAAGATAACGCCGCACAATTTTCGAAGTGATCGCATCTCCACAGCATTCAATTTACTTTCATACATCTGCTGACATACCTAGGTTTCGCTACCGTAAAGCAAAGTTGGCACTAGCACTGCGTTATGAATCGCCAGTCGTGCTTCTTTTACGATGCTTTGTCGCTTTACTTATTGGGACAAAGCACCGTTAATTCTGTTTCCGGCAGCTACTCGCCGTTCTACATTCGAATCAAATCTTCCATCCGCGCTAAACATACTCCCTAAATACACAAATTCATTCACTTGCTCTAGACGTTCCTGGTTTACCCTAATCTCGCATTCAGTTCTTACGTCATCTCTTTCAAATATTAGAATCTTAGTCTTACTTGCATTCAAGCGAAGACCCTTACTTTCACACTCCTCTTTCATATTAGTGACTAATGCCTGAAGGTCGGCTTCTGATGAGGCCATGAGCACCGCATCATCAGCGTACAGCAGACAGTTTACAGAAAAGTCACCCAAATTCACACCCATATCACAATCTTTCAACTTCTGCAGGCAACTGTCCAGATACACTATGAACAGCCAGGCGGACATGACACAACCCTGCTTGACGCCTGTACAGACATCAAAAAGAGGCGACATATCCCCCCCTCCTCGCACGCAAGCCTTACAGTCCTAATAAAGCGTCTGTATTGCCCGCAGCAGCGAGCCGTCCACACCATATCCGGGCAGCAAATCCCACAGAGTTTCCCTCACAACATTATCAAATGCTTTCTCCAGATCCACAAAAGCGCAGAAAACCTTCTGGCTAATAGCCAGAAACTTCTCCGCGATCATGCGGAGAGAAAACACTTGATCCATGCAACCTCTTCCACGTCGGAATCCGCATTGAGCCTCCCATAAATACCTTTTAGACTTTTCTTGCATTCTTGCCGGTATAATCTTTGCATACACCTTACTAGCTAAGCTGACCAAGCTGATCGCCCTGTAGCTGGAGCAGTTTAGGCGCGAGCCTTTCCCTTTGTAGATAGGTACTACAACTGCTATTCGCCAGTCATCTGGGACCTCACCCGTCCGCCAGCACAAGTTGCATAACAGACATAGAGTGTCCCAGACGCGCGACCCACCGTACTTGATCATCTCAGCAGTAACTCTGTCTTTTCCCTCAGCCTTACCACATTTCATACTTCTTATCGCTTGTTCAATTTCTTTCATACTTAATGACTTCAATGACATCGGGATCCAGAGCATCGAAGTGAGCTCCACTTCCCGATGTGGCATCTCTGTCTTTTCTTGCATACATCTTTCCATAATATTCACTCCATCTCTGCAGGACGTCAGTTTGGTCGGTTAGGACGTCATTGTTAACACTAAGCACTTTATTTATACTGCAGATTGCCGAACAACTCCGGGTCTTGCCTACCTCTTTCCAGAAGAGCCTGGCATTATTCCGGAAATTGGACGACAACCTTTCATCCGCTTTCGTTCTGCACCTTTCACGAGCTTCTTCTATCAGTGCCTTCGTGTTAACTTTTTGCAGCTTGTATCTCTCTTTCATATTAAAATCATTCCGCGAGGCTAAGTAGTCTAACCATGCTTTCTTCTTCATTCGAACTGCTTCTTTCACTTCCTCATTCCACCATGCGTCACGCTTATTACTACTGCCTCTTCTCGTTTCTCCACACACTTCTAAAGCGGCATTTACCATACTATCCCTAAGGTTCTGCCATACACTTTCCACATTCTCACTACTAACGTTGACGTCGCCAAGCTTTTCGGCTACCCTTTCTTTATATTTATCCCTAATGGATGCATCCTGCAGCTTCCAGCTTTTGATGCTATGAGTCGGCTCAGGTTCAGGACACTCGGTGCGATGACGCCAACTCGCGAACAGACCCCTTATCCTAGTTATTACTGGTTAGTGGTCTGATCCTAGTTCAGCGCCTCGATAAACCCTTGTGTCCATCACCTGTTTACGGAGCCGACTATCCATTAGGAATAGATCTATCATGCTTCTCTTTGACTTACATCTCCTCGTATACATATGAATTTGTTTGTGGTTGAACATTGTGTTCGCCACAAACAAATCATTTTCCTTACAAAATGCCAGTATAAGTTTGCCAGCGTCATTCACCCTTTTATCCCCATACTTCCCGAGTACCGACTCTAAACCATCGCGAGCGGTACCCATCCATCCATTCAAGTCTCTACATACTATAAATTTTTCATTTCCTTCTATCACATTTAGAGCTTCTCTCATACTCTCCCAGAAGTCCTCAAGCTCACTCGCGTTCGACGAAGATACTGGCGCGTAAGCAGCTACCAGGAAAATCTTCGTCAAACCAAATTTTAGACGGATCCAGAGGATTCTAGGACCTACCAGTTTGTACTCATACATACCGGAGGCCAATCGCGAGGACAACAAAATTCCAACCCCCCGACTGCCATGCTCGCTCTCTGGTACTCCAGACCATAGCGCTAGCACCCCACCCGGGAGCTCCACGACTTTGCTGCCCTTGCGCTTGGTCTCTGTCAAGCACACTACATCTAACTTTCTCTCATTCATAACAACCATCAACTCATTCATCTTATCTGCCATTCCTCGCCTAACATTCCACGCAGCTACCCTGCACTCCGTCCTCCACTTCCCGCCGTGTCGGGCCGCGCGTGTAGGGTGGCGGTTTCCTACGCCGCTCTGACACACACTTTTCGCACCAGCGGGGACGAACTGGTGCGCGTCGCCTCGGGGGCACGCCCTAGCATGATTCGTCCTTGCGGTGCTCGTGTTGGAGTAGAATTGCAGCCGTAGCTGGCAGGGATGGCTACGTGCACGCTTCTACTCTTCATCCCCCAATTTTAATGAAACTCATTGGAAGCATTTGAAAAGACTATTAAGTATTTACAGAAAACTAAAAGTTATGGTATAGTGTATAAGAAAGATAGTGAAGGTTCTTTGCATGGATTTGTTGATGCTGACTGGGCATCATGCGCCCTGGATAGAGATGGTCCTGTACTGGATTTTGTTTTAATATGTCAGTTTGTGTTATATCTTATGAGTCCAGAAAACAAAGAACAGTGGCCTTGTCATCAACAGAAGTCGAATACATGGCATTGTCTGAGGCCTGCAAGGAAGCTATCTATCTGAACAATATGATATGTGATATGTTACAATTAAATGAAAAGAAGCCTGTAAGTTTATATAGTGATAGTCAAAGTTCACTTAGCTTGGCAGTTAACTCTTTATTCCATAAACGCACAAAGCATATAGATGTAAGGCATCATTTTGTTCGTGAATGTGTATTTCGAAATGAAGTTAATTTAGAATATGTGTCCACCTCTGAGATGCCAGCTGATTTGCTTACAAAAAGTCTTTGTACAAACAAACACTATAAGTTTTTAAATATAATGGGTATCCAAGAGACATAAAAGATTTATGTGTTAAATTTTATATTTTTTAATAAGTTTTATGTAATTAGTAGTTTATTTTGTTATAAGGGGATGTTAGATATGTACCATAATAAACTACTATTTAAACTTAGTTACAAGTACTATTAGCGCCATCTATTAGTTTAAGTTCCGAACTATTGTTATTTTGGAAGATTGTGGAATAAAATCAGTCAGTCGTCGAAAAGTCAACTTGTAGTTTTTTTATGTCGTCTCTGACTACAGCATGAAGATAGTTAAGTTATGTTAAGTTATCCATACCACAAGCTTATACTGGCTTACTATGAGCTAGATGACACATGGGTACTTGTTATGGGCTCCATCAAGATTTCTAGGGATCAAGCGATCTCAACTGCTAGTAGTGGACCTGCTAAGTAACGAAGAGATCGACGCAGGCGCTCTTACGAGGATGGGAGGTCAGATGACAGTTGCCTTAGAGTGCCAAAAATAAAAACCAAACGATAGATACTCCTAGCACTCAAATAAAAATGAACCCTAGGTTCCAAATCTAGGTAGAAAAGGATGGAAGCCACTGGAAAAAAAAATGATGAAGAGGTTCTGCATAAGAAAAAAACATTAAAATAGTACTCTCTATTGTGCGTTTATACTTATCCTCTACTACAATATTCTATATACAGTTTTAAGAAAGTTACGTATTCAAAATATTAAAATACTTCACTAACAATCCAGATATTTGCTACTTTTCATGTTTATTGTGCTATTTTCATAAATTTGCCACTAAAGATTGAACACCATTGTTTTTCTTTATAAGAACACTGTAAATTCAGTAAAAGAAGTTTTACAACCAAAATTTATTATAACTTTATGTAAAAAAGAAGTAAAAATAGAATACCTAGTATCAGTTTAGCGGGTATTTTTGAAATATAGTTACAAAGATAATTAAAACTAAAGATAACTAAAACACTAATTAAAATTAAATTTAAAAAAAATATCGCTAGCTACAGAAATAAATAACGTTGGGACAACTCACACAACGCCATCTGATTCCAAACTAAGCAGAGCTTGTACTATGGTAACCAGATAACTGATAAACATACTTATATATTTCTAAATACATACATATTATAGATAAATGACACCCAGACACAGAATAAACCATCGTGCTCATCACACAAAGTTTTATCCTGGGTGGGAATCGAACCCACGACCTCTTGCGCAGCAGTCGGATTAAAATATTATTATTTTATTTTATAATATTATTATTATTATTTATATTTATTAATAATTATTGTTATTAAAAAAATAATTATTAATTATTATAATTATTATATATTATTTATTGTTATTTTTATATTATTATAAACCTAAAATAAAATCCTACGCAACTCACAGGCGTCCTTTAAATGATAGATGAATGATACACGCTAGATTCACAAATTATATTAAGTTATAGTTCTATCGACTATAACTGCTAAGTTAAAGTCGGTAGTAACAGCATATTGTTACGCCGGTGGACTAGTGAACAAAATAGTTTGTGTTTAGTGTGTTTTGTAGCGATTATTAATAGTGGTGTTATTGTTTTTATTTAGCGTAATTAAAGTGTTTCTTTTAAGTTTGTGGTATTAGTGCAATTCCTATTAGTACCCACCCTACGAACGATATTTATCTTAACTTTGTTAAGTTGTTGCCGGTAACTCTTAGTACTTATTTTAAAATTATATGTGCTTTATATGTTTGATCTGTACAAAATTATTCCAATTATAAAATACTGCTCGGTTATACTAAAATTTATACCGCCAAATTTCTGTATCTATCTATCAGCATTGTATTGAAACCCCTGAAAAAAAAAACATCTCTGTCCACAATTTTTTTCAAAGCAGTTCTTCTTTAATTTCATTTTAATTTGCTAGTTGTTTTATTCTGATTAAGCATTGTCCTTTATTCTCTCTTAAAAAAGTCAAGTAAAGGTAAAATACAGTAATTATGAATGTTGAATATTTAAGAATAATACGATCTCTACGGTGAATTGGACAGTATTTGTAAAGTATTTCAATTTTAATGAGCTTTAAAGGAACAAAAGAGTCCCGGAGCACCAGAAATTTGATTATGCTCTACGCCCACTCCTATTAGACAGTAAGGTAAAATCAATCATTATTTTGTTTATTCCATCTTTCTGAAATTAATTTCTTACGCAATACTTTTTGAGGAATTGTTTTTTAATGATGCTCTTGAATAGCTCCAATGGCCTTCAAATAGCCTTCAAGTGGATAAAGAAAATATCTGTAACGTCGAGTTCATTGCTGTTATGTAAATACCAAATGCGTTGCTAAAATATGTTACTAATTGCCATTACAAAAATTACATCATTTGACGCCTATTAGTTGGTAAAAATAGGTAACATTTGACGATTCATAAAAATAAATTGTAGGTACTCTGGCGTCCACTTTGATTTGACCGTTAAGAGCAGATCATTTGAATTTGATTACAATTCGGCATTGTTGAAGTGACGTAAGGGGCCTGCATATTTGGCTTGTCCCTTAATCAGCAGGTGCGCTGTTAGCAGATAAGACCACTTGCGCCCCGAAGAAGATATTCATGGGAAAGTTCCGTATACACCTTTTTCCAGGTGTAAATCCTTAAGAACACTATGCCTGACTCCTACAGCCTAAACTAAACATTGTGGGATATAGTGGGACATTTGTGGGACATTTTTTTACATTGTCCTAACATTTGCATATTTTTGGAAATCACAGGTAACAATTCGATAGAATAACCTCAGGGCATTTACACATTACTAAATTAATCCTTTATATAACAGTATATTACATTAATGGGGTGTAGTTAGCTAGTAGTAAACAGAATTCTATGATTTATTATTATTTGAAACTTATCATCCATAATAAGCGTTTTCATCTTGTATTGTCGTGAAATGCATGACGACTATTCTGTAGTTTTATCTACTTGACGGTGTTCAATGTTCTGCAATGAATCTCATCATCTTGTCATTACAACCAGGGCTATTTGAAAGCCGACTGATGGAACCTTCTATTCTCGGTAATCTCACAATGGACAAAGGCTTGAAGATAAAATATCTACTTTCATTGTCGGTCATGATACAGTCACTTAGTCTGAATAATAACTACTACGTTTACTAACTAAACGGTCACTTGTAAATATTGATCACGTCTAGAAGCGTTTATTTAGTAATAATGAATAGCGTTCATGAAATTTATTATTAAAAATCAATATTTTTTTTGCATTGTAGTAAAGTAAATATTCTAACATATGATATGAAAAATATGCACGAGTTCAATTAAATACTTATTAAAAAAATTACTAACGTTACAGTGCCATTATTTTTTACACGAGCTTAGATGGAAAGGATAAAAAACTAAATTGTTAGACACAAATTGCTATCAAAATCGGGCAAATAAGTACTAAAAGATTCCTCTATAACTCCAACAAAGATCAAGGCTCAAAGCCGCTAAGCCCTTGGTTGCCTCTCACGCATCTACCCGCATTACTTCTAATTGTGATTTAATGGCCCTCCGCGGCAAATCTGCTTGACCTTAAAATAAAATACATCGCACATTTTCCGTGGAGGCTGATAATTGACTGTCTGCGTTATCGTTTTTATGTCGGTATTCCAATCATAATTCTATGATGTTGAAAGGAACATAATTACATTTTAAATTTATAGATGAATGAAGCGCTCGTGGCCCCGCGGTCTCAGTGTTCCGTGAACGATCACTGAGTTAAGCAACTTTCACTATGGCAGATCCTCGGAAGGGTGACCACTTTGTGGCATTTACATTTGCGAGCGTTTCCGTGCTTCGGAAGGCACTTTAAGCCGTTGGTCCCGGTTGCCAGTAAAATGGCAGTCGTTAAGCCTGGTTGACGGCCTTGTGGGCGGCAATGGGCTCACCACCTATTACGTAGGACAGGAATACAAATGGTGAAAAGTGTGCATATAATATGCCTCTGCCGATTCACCACACCACCACTTCAGGGATAAGGCGTGATGGATAAATAAATACATAAAAATTTATAGATAAGGACATTTTTCCTTTACATAAAATATATGGCTAGTATAAATATTAGATTTTTATATGTATGATTGTATATTTTTTAACCTCGGTTCTCCTCTGCCAATTGCCATAATACGATATATTCTTACATAATATATTTTATTTAATGTAAAAGACCCTACCAGATCTTTTACGGAGTTCAGACGGCGGTCGCTAACAATTTATAGTTATGAGTCAAAATTTATAGAAAGAAACAAAATTAATGTTGTGTTCAAAATCGAACCAAAATGAGACCGATACCAGTGGCCAGGCACCCTACCCTTTATGAAGAAGAATCAGGCAAGAAAGTCCGAGGATGCTTTTTTAAAATGTAGGTATGACTTACTATATAAAAATTACACTTACAATGAACTAAAATTTCACTTACAATGAACTAAAATTTCACTTACAATCTACTTGTTATCAATAGTACAAAAATGTTAAGCTAACTAAGTATCATAAAGTTTTCTTTAAAATTATAGCGCTATTACCTGTTAGTTCCATACATTTTGGGTAGCGTTCTCCTATTCTTTTGTATTAAAACAGATGTGAAATTGTACCATTTTAATTGTAAGAACTGTAAATATATGAGGGCAGTGTTGACCGTAACAAATGCCCTAATTAAGCACAGGTGGAACAAATCCACAATCATATTTTTGCAGAACAGACGTAGTACACGCCAGAAAAGTACATTTGCGCCATTTTGTGTGTGAGTTGTAGACGCTGTGTGCCACGAGTGGTATTTTTCATATTTTTTGGGTTAGATAAAGCTTAGGTTCACAAGAATATTATTATACAAATCTACAAATGTACTCTGTAGAAACGAAATATAAAAAAACTAACAAAAATAAAGGACAAAAATATTGCGGAAAATATTTAATCAGGAAAAAATTTTCAGCGAGTGAGGTAATCCGGGCAAATTATGATTTAATGGCAGCCTTATTAACTAATATTATAATAGATGCTATACACAGATTTAACTTAACAAATATTATCCTTATTAGTCTTCCTCTTTCTCTGGCCTAATTATTTTTGTGCTTTATAAACCAAACCGTCTAATAATATCATATGTCCTTACATGAAATATGATAATGTGTGTATGATTGACGTCATAGTAACAGTGTATGCAGTTGTAAATTACCTACTTTCTCTTAAGATTCTAAAATGGGTACATTACTACAAACTTTATTATACTACCGATAAAGATCTAACTAGAATTAGATCAGTAGATTAGAGAAATAAACTAGTACCTATAGGTGCTTATTGCAGAAATCGTGATTTGTGAACTGTTAATACATACATAAATCAATATTATTGTACATAAATCCAATAGGAAACAAACTAATTACAGCAATATGCACCTGGTTGCAATGCAGTTTTAATTTTAACCAAATAATGCTTAATTATTTAACCTCTTTACAAAAAAAAAACATTTCTAAAAGCAACGTATAAATAATAAAAAAATACAGTTTCATTACTTTTGCCCGGCTGATGACATCCACACGTAGTATGAACTTGCTCGAGTTGGAGCGTGTGCCATCTGTGCGCGGCATGTTTTCAAAGAGGTGTTTGTTGTTCATGCTAATATCAGAAATTTGAAAGTTGGCTTGTTTGTTACTTTGTTACCCAATATAAACTCTGCAACCGATTTACAAAATGCTTTTAAATTTTGTAGTTGGAATACAAGCAGTTTGTGTGGGATTACTATCTTAGGTACATTAGAACGTTCAAATTTATGATATACTAGCTGGCCCACCCGGCTTCGCCCGTGACATTATTCGAACCCCGTGGCACCCATTTAATCCCGTCGTTTGTTAATTTTAAACGGCTTCGCCCGCGTAGAGAAGTTTTCCTGTTCTCGTTTCCCACAGGTACTTGTTCTCGGGATAATAAGTAGCCTATGTCCGTCTCCTGGCTCTAAGCTACCTCCCCACCAATTTTCAGCCAAATCGGTACAGTCGTTGTTGAGTTATAAATAGTGTAACTAACACGACTTTCTTTTATATATATAGACTAGCTGACCCGGCGAACTTTGTTCCGCCTTAATGTCAATAAATAAGCAGATTTTTTTTTTATTGGAAAAAATACAAAAAAAAATTAATTTCTACATCAATCATTCATAATTATTTCTGTATTTTAGTACATAGGTTGCTCTTCATTTAAGTACCTTGTGATACACGACATTTTTTGTTTTATTATCAGGCGCAAAAACAAACAACGCAGATGGTCTTCCGACCCGTGAACATGCCACGTATAATTGACCATGGGAAAAACATGAATGTTCTAGATTTAAACCACAAACTTTTAAGGATTGGCCTTGTGATTTGTTGATGGTCATGGCAAATGCAAGACGTATCGGAAATTGAAGTCTTTTAAATTCAAACGGCATATCGGTTGGGATCATCGGTATCCTCGGAATGAGAACTTCCTCACCTTTGAATTTTCCTATCATTATCGTAGCGTAAATTACATTGTTCATCAATTTTCTAAATGTAGGCAAATAGGAGGCACCGTATGATATAAATTAGTAGTTGCTAAAAAATCAAAAGCAGAGAAGTCTAAGCAAATAGGTCAATTGGATTTTAAAATCTCATTTTATAAGAGGACCTGTCGTTTTTGTGCAGCTGAAAAATTTGTTCTTAGTTTATGTTACTTCGAGTCCGAGGTAACTTTATTGTTAGTATCAATGAGGTATAAATTATTCAACTTCTATAACCCAGACAGTAGGGTATGCTTGAATCAGTCAGCATATCTACAAAGAACGTAAAACTTGTTTTTTATTTAGACTTTTATGTTGTGATAAATAATGGAATTACTTGCACAATATAACACTAGGAATAGACGTGCGCACAGTTTTAACGTGATATGTAGAGCACACATCGTTTTAAAGGAAGAAACCAATTACGATAACGTTATGTTCCACATGAAAGTGTCGCATTTATGGTAAAATATTAATGTATTTCAATTTGGCGTCGCTGCTACAGACCTCCATAAATATCCGTTGCGCTGAGACCTAGCGGGGACGCGTAAATACTTCGACTAAAATTGAATGCTATTATCAGTGAACTAGGTGGTGAGCCGTGGTAAGGGGACCGTTTTTGTTGTTGGGTAAAACTTATAAAAATATAACCAGTTGCACGAGGGTCCTATAAGCTATAATTTCAGCTCCTGTTTTATTAGTTTTTTATTTTATTGTATATTATTTAGAGCTCCTCTCTGACTTTAAAAAATAAACCTAATTATTTATTTATTATTCGGTCTAGGGTTGCAGTATTTGAACTAAAGTTGCTTGCTGTAATATTGTAATGACATTTGAGTAATCAAAATTTTAAATTGAAGTTATCGCAATATTTTTAACGTCATTAAAAATAAATTCAAGTTTGAAATAGCTAATGAATCTGCAGGAATTTAAAGAACTATTTATGGATCTAGCAGCCAGTCGATCTTACCTCTATGACTACTACTCAGGGATACGATCTAATCTCTTATTCCTCATTCTGTCGCTATAATTATTTAAAAACAAATTCATTGAAAATTTCTGATGCAATAGTAACATCTTTGTTTGATATATTTTAGGTTGATCAGAGAATTTCAGTTTATGTTTTTATGTAGGCGATATTGGTGTCAAGAAAACGGGTAAATAAACACACAAACTGCATTTGGCAACAACTTTTAATGCAATAAACTAAAAATGAGTTTCAAGTGTGCTGAGAAAATTGGATGGCGAAACACTAGATACACTTTAAGAAGAAGTTAGAGACAGATTTATAGATTCGAATAACGGAAAACGGGCAACAATACCATCCCATCGATGAAACAACTTGTTTGTAAGCCGACTTGGTCATTTAAATGTTGGATTTGATAAACTGCTAGGCGAAATTGCTGTAGGATTTGTTGAAATAGTGTGGACCTTTCATGATTTTTACAGTTAAAGGTTCTGTTAACGCTTATTTTATTATCTGTATAAATGACATATCTATAATTTTCGGGTAAGGTTGGCAGTCATATATTTAATATTATGACTTTAATTTGCTTTGCCAATTTTGAGTTTTAAACCTAAGCATTTTATTTTTTTGTCTCGTTCGTCACAAGATAGCTCGTCAAGACCCGCAGTGACCACACCAACACCTTGATAGGTACTTAGACATCTTCACCGCTGAGCAAATTCACTAGAACGTAATTCCTGCTTCTAAACTTAATTATAGTAGACCAGAAAGAAAATATATTTATTTAAAGTTAAGTATATAAAACACCATCTGTTGTCCGTAGTACTACTGCGTATTCCTACTGATAATACCCGGTCAAGTTTTTTGTCCATAATTATATAACATCTTACATAATAATCTATTGAAACCCACACCAAAAACTTCATACATTGCCGTAAATTATTTTAAATATATATCGAGAAAATTAAAGGGCATATCCACTTGCATCCACAAAAGACTTCACGCGACCCTATATCGGGAACAACAACACAGTGTCGTTTAAATGGAATTGAAAAATGATTTATGAAAACAATCTTTTTCGATCCTCTTTCCTTGAACTCTTGACCGTTTTAAACGAAATCACTAAATAATATAAAATATGAGTTTAAGCTTGGCAAAACTTTTGAATAATACTTTTGCTTCTGTTAGAAGTCATTGATAGAATATTAATTAAAATAACAATTATTTTTATGCTTATTTCATCGAAGCGCTTAATATTTTATACATGATCATTGCGATAGACATTCTTTGCTATGACTAATTCTCCAATAGGTTACCGCTTTATGGCATTTTCGTTCACGAGTGTCTGTGCTTCAGAAGACATGTTAAGCCGTTATTCCCAGTTGTCTGTAACATGGCAGTCATTAAGTTGAAGGCTTCATATGCTTGTTTGTATTATTGAATACAGTAATGTATTAAATATTATTAATAATAATATATTTAATATTATTATTAATGTATCAGAAAGTTATTGAAAAACTCACATCCGCAGGGCAGCTTGTGGCGAAAAAATAAATAAAAATAATTAAATATTATTCTGACTACCCCGTCAGGGATACAGCGTGAAGATAGTTAGTTTAGTTAGTAATGTATAATATTTCACTGAATAAGGTATGACAATAAATCATTACTGAGAGTAATCTATAAACTCTAGCGGATTTCTTTCTTTGAATAGGAACAGTACAGTAGCACTACAACCGTTCTCCATTCTATAATTGCCAAACAGTACATAGGTTGGGTAGAGATTCCTTTATTATAAGTTGGTCGATATCTAGGCATAGTTTTATCATACGATTTTTCGTCATCATCGTCCGATTTAATAAATAAATAGTTTAATCACCCTAATGACGTTTACATCCTCAGACGTTTTGCTACTCTTTCTGCTCCTCATCGGAGATGAAATGGCCAGGTACACGTTTCCCATGCAGTCTATAAAAAAATAGGAGTGCTTGGAGTCCGTAATCCACTATGTGATATAACAGGTTTTGACTCTGAAGGCTCCCAGCGCAATGATCATCCTTAAATTTGCAGGTATTTATATAAGCTTAGATACCCGAAATTTTACGTGGCTCCTTTTACTAACAACTTATTAAACATATCCCTAATTTCAGCTTTTGCCTAACATGAAAAACAACCACAATATTTTCTTATACAGAATTCACAACTACGCTACAGCTACGTATTGTGCTTACTGAAGTAAATTACTGAAAAAATAAGAACACAACAAGTAAGATAAATACCCACCATAAATTAGCCACCGGACATTGAAGTTTCTTGTTAAGAAAATTCCTCACAGAGAGAGACAGAAATGGATAGGCTGGAGATGTAATAAAATTGCGTTATTATGTACGGAGCAGACTTATGAAGATGAAGTGAGCGAATTACGTATGTAGATATTAATATTTCCCGGCTCTTGCCTCCGTAGTGAAGGCCATTTAGTCATATGTCGGGTATACTCGCTTCCTTGAGCCGTTGTAACGCGTGTAATATGTAGTGAAGGGGCGGATATTTTTTTTTCGAGGTAAGGGAGCTTAAATTCGTTACAAAAAAGAAAAACTACGAATCTATTGAAATATTGTTTGTTTCGTAGTAATATCATGAAGTAGACCTACAAAATTTTATACAAAGATTAAATTCCCTTCTAGGATTTGGAGCCTGGGGTCCGTTTCACCGGAATAATCCATTCCAAAGGTTCATCATCAAGCTTCTTGTTGCTAGCCTCACCATGTTTCTTTCTAATTCAAGGATGACGTGATGTACAACGTAATAAGAAGCTCTTAAACTTCTGTTTACCTCTTTTTTATTTATTAGGCGAAGTTTCTCAGTATTGGGAGGATAGACAGTGGTTGTTATAGTATTATAGATCGAAATCTTAAATTGTTTAAAAAAATGAACTCAGATCTGAAAATTGTGTCATGGAACATCCTTGCGAGAAGTTAACTGATGCTCCAAACGCAGACGAACGAAATGATGTGATTTAGCCCAGCATGACGTCATTCGTGGGGGATTTTCACACATCAAATAGGAGATGTATGAATAGACTACTGAATCTTCAGGAAGTGAAACAAGTATGCATGGATTGCAAAGCCTGTTGATTTGTTCACTCTGATTACCCAATCAGGGTCAACTTACAACTCAATTGAAAGTTGTAACTATAAATACGATAGAAATTATCTAAAGCTTAAATGGTCTTTTTATGTAGCTTTTTAAAACGCTCGTGGCGCCGCGGTCTCAGTTTTCTGTAAACGATCACTGAGTTACGCAACTTTCACTATGGCTGGTCCTCGGATGGGTGACCACTTTGTGGCATTTACATTTGCGAGCGTTTCCGTGGTTCGGAAGGCACGTTAAACGGTTGGTTCTGGTTGCCAGTAAAATGGCAGTCGTTAAGCCTGATTGAAGGCCTTATGGGCGGCTTGAAAAATTTCAACAGCAGGTATCCACAACCTGCGTCTGTCCATTTCAACACGGCAATGGGCTCACCACCTATTTCGTGGGACAGGAATCCACATGGTGAAAAGTGGGCATAAAATATGCCTCTAACACCCCTTCGGGGATAAGGCGTGCTTGAAATTTAATTTAGCTTTTTCTACATAGTCATGCTGTTCACACTATGTTTACAATTTATTATTCTGGATGTTTTATCACAGAGACTAATTTTTGTTTTATGTCAGATCACTAGCTTTTTCTCCTGAAAATCTACGGCAAAATTTTAGTATCGTATAGTAAAAGTGAATTATATAATTTTTTTTATATTTCTTTAATATTTTGAGTTTATTAGGGTCTAGAAACAATGTGATTTTCTACTAATTTACTTTTATTTATAATTTCTAACGTTTAACGTTACTATTTACTTATTTCTATCTTCAAATAAGCAATTCTTGGTTATATCACGGATAGCATTTGCTTGAATGATACGCACACCTTTACTCAAATACAAACGCATTAGCGGCTGACAGGCAGCATTGCAATATTATTTAAAATTAATTCAATTAATATGAAATCAACCAATGCCTTTATATGTGTATAATGACAATTGAATGCAAACATGACTGAACAATTAACCTAATCTTTCGCTTGACTGGCGACTTATCCGCTTCAATGGTTACTTGCTATCTTGCTGCTTAACTATATGAAAATTATGTACCTACTTGTTATCTTTATATGTATGTATAAATACTCTTCGCTGTATATTTCAATGGCTTTAAAACGGTTCCATTCCCTTTGAAAAACTAGAGTTGATTTCTTTTCGAAGATATACGTATTTATTTTATTTAGTGTAATAGAAATGTGTTCATTATAAATGTATTCTCTGTTGAAGTTTATGATAAAACCATGATTCTTCGTATCTTTATTATCTCAGTGTAAAGTCTTAATTGTATAGAAAATCGTTGTTGTTTTAATTGGCTGCAATTGGAAGCTGCGAGTTGGTTTGATTTTTATATTTATTGGTAGTAGATGTTATCTGATATTCAAAGTTCAATTTTCAGCTATACATCAGCATGCCGTAAGATTGACTTTGAAGGGAAATATCAGAAGGGGTGATAGTTGTTGACTTCTAATTCATTCAACCATTTAATCAACAAAGTTTACCATAACAGTTGTGAAATATGTCACAACTGGCTAGATACTATAGAAGATAAAATAATAATGCAAAAAATGAGCAGAAACGTACCTATTCGTATTATTTACCTATGTAACCTACTAAGCGAATTCCAGGATCCGCTTTCCAATTTCTCCTCCTCCATTTTGGTCTTCAGCATCATCCCTTACGACGTCTAACCAGCAGTTTTTGGGTCATCCCCTCTTTACGGGACCCAGCTTGAATAATGTTCTGACATTTCTTGCCCTATCATCGGCGAACTGTATGTAATATGGCGAACCGAAAACGGGCAAAGGGTACTTTTGACGAACCGTTCATCGGCGAACGATAAAATGTAGAACCGACGAAGAACGAAGGGTGTTTTCAGTAAACAGTTTATCGAACAAGGGTAACTCGGCATTCAATTCTACACTCAGCTCGGCGACGAGAAGAAGAAGAGACGATCATACCAAGAAAAGCGATGTTCTTGCAATTTATTTGTAATGTAATAGATACCAATACGAAGATACGAGCGTTTTACGCGTGATCCAACCACGTAACTCCTTTCATCTATGACAAGAAGCTCCTGCTTGTGCCGCTCCAATAGCGGCCACGCCTCATTGCCATGACAAGGGCAGGCTTCACATCTGTGTATAAGGGTGCAATATAATGAAATAAGTATAGAAATTAAAATTAATAGAAAACTTAGTCTAAGCCATAAAATAACATTTACTTACGATGCCTATTATAAAGTAACTACGACTATCTCTAAAGAAGTAAAACTCCTTAGGAAACACTACTAAAAAGTACCTTAGTAAATAGCAACCAGTAATGAATAGAAAACGTAGGTTAAGCCACATAATCACTATTACCTCCCTCGGGGCGCTTATTAATAAAGCTCCATAGAAAGCAGCGCACAAACACGAATGACCCGTGAAAAGAGCTAGTGAACGTTATAATGCGTACACAAAAGCTTAAGGGTAAAACATCTAACGTTTCCGCCCATTATGAGCAACCACCATTCAGGGGCTCAAATGAGTCTTAATGAAAGGTACGATACCATTATGAAGGCAATTGTGAGCTCATAAAGGAAATTAAAAAGAGACAAAAAGCTAGTACTAGTTCTCTGCAAAAAATTAAACAAAAAGTTCTGCGCATTTGTTGCGTTGCGGTACTTCAAATATTAGCTGATAGGAACTGCTCATTTGTACAACTCGTAGGTACTTATGTAAAATAACCATATATTGATGTTTATAACCGACATCAAAAAAAATAGAGGTTTGTTTATATTTTTTGAATTCCTTACATCGAGGACTGGAAAAAAATATAGAATATATATATATATAGGACACTCGTCGGTACATTTGTCTGTTTGTTCTTTAACTGGGGAACGCGTGGGGGTATCGAGTTCCAACTTAAACCTAATAATCAGGACTACAGTATTTAAAAGGAAAATTTATAGGACGTTGATCTAAAACTGTGAAATTTGCCAATTAATACCGCATTATACTACAAGTATAGGGAAAAATAAGAAAAGTATATCATTTTTATAATATATTTCAGACCACAAAAAAAAATTGAATTATTTACAATAAATTATAAATACCTACAAATTTGTACAGATATATCAGTGGGCGAGTCCGATTTCCTCCTGTTTGGTTATATATTATGTAAGTTAAGTACCTCACAAGTTTTACGGCCTAATGAAGAGATGAATTTCGATGAGTTCGAGAATAAAAGGTATATAATATATTTACCAAGTGTCATAGGGTACATAATTTTATTTAATTATTATACATTAGATTTTCGACGCTAAAATATATGTATTCATTGTTTTTTTTTCTAACCATGCCGATCCATGTATCAAAACGAAAGAAAACGTACACGGTATAATAGAGCAAGAGCCCACGATGGCCAGACATTCTTTATTTTATAAAAGCTGAAAGTTTCTCTGTACACGTCCCCTATATACTCGTAGGTAAGAACGACCAGCAACTATAGAGTTTGGGTTGTGGTTACTTGGGCAGATATCAGGTAGTAAATGTGTATAAAATAGTGCTTAAAATTCGTTAAAGTAGAAAGCTCAATTTTGTATATATTTTTCGGTTAACTTTAGAAATCTCGTCTTCCATTGCAGGACATTTATGACAATAGCTACCGCCTGCCAGACACCCTTAAACTTTAGTAAATTATTATGATACTTACGTTATGGTATAAAAGCTAAATTTTATATAGGTTATTGGGGACATGTACAGAGATGCATTCTGCTTTTATAAAATAACGAAGGTCTGGCCGTCGTGGGCTCTTAGGCTATGTGTTTAGATTTAATTTGGCATGGGAAATCATAGTGAAAATCAAATTATCTTCCAAACCTACCAAATAGTAATACTTATCTTTATACATATAATTCTACTGTATGTGTGTATGTTACAGAACTCTTACTAAACGGCTGGACCGATTTGAATGATTTTTTTTTTGTATGCGTTTGGGTTAGGTTAGGTTAGGTTAGGCGCCCTGGATAGTTTAGATTCACAAATCAAACAAAAATAATAAATATGTAAAAAAAGGTACTGATGTCGGTATACTGCAGGACAACAACTGACGGGGCCGCTAGTAGGCATTTAATTAAAAATAACATCGTTTTTCTTACATGCTTAAAACTAAAAAACTTTAAATAAATAAATAAGTGATAAAAAGATAAAAAAACCAAAAACGTACAATAATATTAAAAAAAATAGCACTTATACTAGTATAGTATTGCTAAGTGAAATTTTCCCGTACCTGTTTTCCTCGAAAACCTGTTCCCAGAACAAAAAGTTTAATAATGCGTAGAGCAGAGCAACGAGGGTACTAACCATGTGATTTTTACTGAATTGGAACTATAATTGTTGTCATTTAAAATTACTCTTTAACCTATTTTCCCACAAGACAACTCAACCTCCTCTTCTTATTCTTATTAAATTTAATTCTAAAACGAGGAGTTTTGCAAAACTGCATAGGAAATAAATATGTCTCTGGTAATTTGATCAGAGGTCAGAAATTATGAAGTTAAATTTTAAATACTAAAGTAAATATTTGTCTATACCTAAGTCTAATTTAAATTTTAAATAAACAGTCATATAGTCAATACCCAAAACTGTAGATATTTTTGACAGGTTATAGGGACATTTCATACAATACAAAAGCAAAGAAATAGCTCAGAATAATGAAATGAAGTTGTTTGTAACATCTGGCGCCTCGTGGACAGTTGTAATGGTAATACGATTCAACGATTATAGCGGGGCCAAATAATCTTTCCATTTGTAGATGTTGGAAATAATGAAAATCTTAACGATTTCAGACCCAAATTAGTTGTGTATATTATTACTTACAGATGTTTCGGATTTAGCAAAGGGTTACAAATTGAAAGAAATAACAAGAAATAAAAGGTCTCTGTTATATATTTGGTAGCATAATATTAAAAATTATTTAGACTACAAATGTTACTCTTATGTACTTTTTCCAGTCTATGCAGAACTTAGTTCAACACTCAAGTAATTTTGATTCTGTCGACAGTGCTGTACTGTAAATAGCTGAGTAAATATTTTTTTTACGGTTAACAAAAAGTCAAGGTAGGGCGTCAATTACCCCATACCCTGTAGTAATGGCCCGCGTTGAAATATGTCACACCATGCTTTGAGAGTAATTGTCGTGAGAATAATAAAATTTGTTGAAATTTTGAAAATGCGGATAGTACAAATATTCAACGAACCAAAAACATTGGATACGACAGAGTCGAGAGCTCAATATTTTTCAAATGCTTAGGCATGCAGTACGCCCTCAGAATTTATCGCTAATCGGTTTTCTTTTTATTCTCATGTTCGCAAGTAAGGCATGGCACCTATTGTGTAATACACCAGCACCAAGCGGGGTATCGGGGGTAATCGCTGGCGAACGTTCCCTCGAACAAATTGAAAAGCAATGAACCGCGGAATTCAATTTCATATTGAAAGCCATTCATCTTTGCCGCTTCTTCGAGACCGTCTGAAAGCGTTACATCTCGACTTTCCTACTCTGCTTTATCCCTTAAAGTTCGCCTTTTTCGAATTATTATTGAGTAACCAATGTGTTTTAAATGTTTGCGATAGTAGGTTAGATCATTATACTTATTTAATAGGTAGCTTACTGTAAGAAAGGATAATCAAAAGTAGACCAGGATAGGTGGCTGGTAATGGCTTTCAATAGCCTATTTATGACTTAAACATTTAGAGAGAACTTAATCATGTCCGGCAAGTTTTAATTTCTCAAAACCTATAGTTGCCATCCATTGATGGACTACTTTTCAGATAACAGAACTGTACTAAAATTATACAGGCGAAAGTTTATAAGTGTGTATGTTTGTTATATTTATACGCTCTAACGGCTGGACAAATTTTGATAAAATTTAGTGTGGAGGTAGCTGACACCAAGGATTAACACAAGATTATGTGTTAGTCATCGGTGTCAGCTTCCTCTTGAGATATTATTTATCTAATGGATAAAGAATGTGGTACACTTTTACACAGCGCCATCTAGTGATATCGAATACTGAAAGGCATAGTAGATTCGCTTTTTGAGTCATCCACTTTCATTAACAAAAAACTGTATCAGAAACTTATTGAAAAGCTCACATCTGCAGGGCGCTTATGGCGAGCTGAATGTGCGTGGCTACACATCGGTCCCAATTCCTCAGAGTTTTGTTGCCCTTCTGTACCGGTTAGGATTTAATGGCCCAACGGGAGAGCAGTGAGAGTACTACTCGTACTCCCGGGAGTGCAACAAACCTCAACTCTGGCTTGCTTTAATTGTCCGGTCAGAGGGAGGGAGCCAGATCTATATGCTCGGGGGTGGGAGCGTTATTTTTAAGGGCATAACTACGGGGAAGCCCGCTCCGGGTCTGACCCGCGAGTATTTTGATAATAATATATTAAAAAGGCAGACGCCGTTTTCATCAATATCTTAAATCAACCAATCCATTTAACACCCAACCCAATAGTCCATTTGATAGTTAGCACATTTCACAATAGTTTATCTCCCATTGAAGGTGGTCCATTACCGTTCTTCTACATAAGGCGGGCGTGGATTGTATGTAGTGGGGGTCCCATTTTCTGTTAGATTAAAATTCTCAAAGGGCCTATTCGTGTTGGACCAATATGTCCCCATGTAAGTCTACCAAAAGACCGGGTATCTTCATAAGGAAAAAAAAGAAGATACCCGTGAAGAAGAAACATAATAATAAAAATATCATTTATTCAAGTAACTAGGACTCTCTTGTTAGTAATACCACAGTATAAAGAGTAAACCTATCAGTAGCGTTACGCCTTTGAAGTTGACATAAATGCCGACAACGTCTAGACAGTGATGCTTGTAGGGTTGTCACAAGTATACAAGGCTGATGTTATTTATAATTTATTTATTAACTCGAAGCGCTCGTGGCCCCGCGGTCTCAGTGTTCTGTAAACGATCACTGAGTTACGCAACTTTCACTATGGCTGGTACTCGGATGGGTGACCACTATGTGGCATTTACATTTGCGAGCGATTCCGTGCTTCGGAAGGCACGTTAAGCCGTTGGTTCCGGTTGCCAGTAAAATGGCAGTAGTTAAGCCTGGTTGAAGGCCTTAAAAAAAATTTCAACAGCTGGTAGCCACAACCTGCGTCTGTCTATTTCAACACGGCAATGGGTTCACCACCTATTACATGGGACAGGAATCCACACGGTGAAAAGTGGGCATATAATATGCCTCTGCCACCCCTTCGGGGATAAGGCGTGATGGATATTTATTTTATTTATTTATTTTATTTTATTAACTCGTACTCGTAATCAACTATCAGCATTATAATATAATAGACTTCATATTTTATAATTAAACATTATAAAAAGTGAAAGTTTGTAGACATGTTTGTTACTCTTTCACGTAAAAACTACTGAATAAATTTTAATGAAACTTTACAATAATATAGCTTATACATCGGAATAACACATATACTTATTATCCCGGGAACAAGTTCTTATGGGAAACGGGAACGGGAAAACTTATCTACGCGGGCGAAGCCGCGGGCGTCAACTAGTATGTATATATAATAAATCACTAATATAAATACCGGTTTAAAAAAAAGGATCTAAGATTTCATCAATTGCCACACAGAAGTAAATAAGGTTCATTTCATGTCCAATCGATAGTTTTTTTTTTTATAAAATAAATAAATAAATCAATATATCCATCACGCCTTATCCCCGAAGGGGTGGCAGAGGCATATTATATGCCCACTTTTCACCGCGTGGATTTCTGTCCCACGTAATAGGTGGTGAGCCCATTGCCGTGTTGAAATAGACAGACGCAGGCTGTGGCTACCTGCTGTTGAAATTTTTTAAGCCGCCTATAAGGCTTTCAACCAGGCTTAACGACTGCCATTTTACTGGAAACCGGGACCAACGGCTTAACGTGCCTTCCGAAGCACGGAAACGCTCGCAAATGTAAATGCCACAAAGTGGTCACCCATCCGATGACCAGCCATAGTGAAAGTTGCGTACCTTAGTGATCGTTTACCGAACACTGAGACCGCGGGGCCACGAGCGCTTCATTTTTATGAGAATGCGTTTTTTTTTATGAGAATGCGTTTACAAAATGGCTGCCGAGTAGTAGATATAAAATTATGGGGTTTCTAGCAATCAATATGGCTGCCGAACTATTCTTATAAAATTTCATGTTGGGTATAGTATAAAGGGTTTTTTGGTATGCTGAGTACGAATTTAGTGTTAATTTTGCAATCCAATATGGCCGCCGCGCCATGGTTATAAAATTTCATGTTGGGTATCGTATAAGGGGCTTTTTGGTACGCTGAGCACGAATTTCGTGTTAATTTCGCAATCCACAATGGCCACCGTGTCATTATAAAAAAAATCAAAGGAATGGGAGCATGAACCAGGAATGAGAATTGACGATGAGAACTAGGGATGAGAAATGGGAACTGGAAGCTGGGGATGGGAACTGGGAATTCAAACAAGGGTGAGCTGACATATGTGATCTCATATTATTTTGTATCTTCTTTTCACGGGTATCTTTTTTTTTTTATGAAGATACCCGGGCTTTTGGTAGGGGTACATGGGGACATACTGGTCCAGCACGCAGAGGCCCTTTGAGAATTTTAATCTAAAAGGAAATGGGACCACCACTGCAGACAGTCCACGCCCGCCTTATGTAGAAGAACGATAATGGATCACCTCCAATGGGAGTTAAACTATTGTAAAATATGCTAACTAAGAAAAATGGGCTATTGGGTTGGGGGTTTAATGAACTAGGTGATTATAACTATGGATAAAGGTGGCGTCTGCCATTTTAATATCTGATTATCCTAATTTTGGCAGACGGTGACTCGCCAACTCACTAGATGGGCCCCCTATACAATCGCCATAGACATGATAAGCCTGTAAGGCGACAGGAGGCAACACCGGTGTGAGCAGCTTGGGGTGTCGAGCGGTGCGGCGCCGGTTTCACCATCGCGGGTCAGACCCGGAGCGGGCTTCCCCGTAGTTATGCCCTTGTAAATGACACTTCCACCCCCGAGCACATAGCTCTGGCTCCCTCCCTCTGACCGGCCAATTAAGGCAAGCCAGAGTTGAGATTTGCTGCACTCCCGGGAGTAGCACTCTCACTGCTCTCCCGGGAGTAGCACTCTCACTGCTCTCCCGTTAGCCCATTAAATGCTAACCGGTGCAGAAGGGCAACAAAACTCTGAGGAATCGGGACCGATGTGTAGCCACGCACATTCAGCTCGCCACAAGCTGCCCTGCGGATGTGAGCTTTTCAATAACTTTCTGATACATTTTTTTGTTGATATCAGAAAGTGGATGACTCAAAAAGCGAATCTACTATACCTCATAGGGTTGCGTTAATCCTATAAAAGATTACGACTGTCCTTGAGGGGTATATTATTATTAATAAATATTATTATTATTATGTCTCTTCTTTACACGGGTATCTTCTTTTTTTTTCATGAAGATACCCGGACTTTTGATAGGCTTACATGGGGACATAAGTCCAACACGCAGAGGCCCTTTGAAAATTTTTATCTAATAGGGAATGGGACCCCCACTGCAGATAGTCCACGCCCGCCTTATGTAGAAGAACGGTAATGGATCACCTCCAATGGGAGTTAAACTATTGTAAAATGTGCTTACTATGAAATGGGCTATTGGGTTGGGGGTTAAATGGATCGGATGAATTAAGCTATTGATGAAAACGGCGTCTGCCATTTTAATATATTATTATTTAACTACTTATTATTATTATTAATTTGTTCAATTTGTCTCTACCCCGATGAGCACTCTAAAAAAAAAACCAAATTCTATGGAGATACGAAGTTTGCCGGCTATATTAGGTATATTATTAGTAGTAAATGAGTTAATGATAAATATTTTCGGTTTTTGACTAACTTAATGCTACTGTTGTTTTTAACAAAAAAATATTACGCTTTGAACAAGTTTAAATATTAATTACGACGAAAAACTTAAACACAGGATAACATAGTATAGAGTATAGTTATAATCCCACATGTGTGGCTCCGCATACCATAATACTCTCATGCGATACCCAACATGAAATTTATAACAGTTGGCGCGGCGGTCATATTGGATTGCAAAATTAACACATTAAATTCGTAACTCAGCATACCAAAAAACCCATTATACGATACCCAACACTAAATTTTATAAACACGGCGCAGCAGCCATATTGGATTGTAATATTAACATGAAATTCGTACTCAGCATACCAAGAAACTCCTTATACGATACCCAACATGAAATTTTATATCCACGGCGCGGCGGCCATATTGTGTTGCAAAACTAACACGAAATTTGTACTCAACATACCAAAAAACGACTTATACGATACCCAGCATGAAATTTTAAAACCACGGCTTGTGGCCATATTGGATTGCAAAATTAGCACTAAATTCGTACTCAGCATACCAAAAAACCCCTTATATGATACCCAACATGAAATTTTAAAACCACGGTGCGGCGGCCATATTGGATTGCAAAATTAACACTAAATTCGTACTCTGCATACCAAAAAACCCCTTATATGATACCCAACATGAAATTTTAAAACCACGGCGCGGCGGCCATAATTATAAGATTGCAAAATTAACACGAAATTCGTACTTAGCATACAAAAAAACCCCTTATACGATACCCAACATGAAATTTTATATCCACGGCGCGGCGGCCATATTGGATTGCAAAATGAATACGAAATTTGTATTTAGAATATTAAAAACCCCATGAATTAAAGAAATCTATACAAAAATTCAAAAATCATAGCAAGCGGTCGTGAAGCGTCAGCCCTAAAAGACTGTCCCGAGCTACTAACAACACTTTGTTCGCAGCTCGGGACAAACCCTCCCGCGTCTCGTCCTTTGTCCCCCGCACGATTGCTCTGTCTAGACAGCTTCGTCGACCGACTGTATGTCTTTCGGCTGTGGTAATACTTAAAAAAACCATATCACTAGATGGCGCTAAATGTTGCTTAAATTTGCTGGTTAATCCTCATTTACCTTTAATATGAAATACTTACTACAAAAACTGCTAGTCTATGCGACTGCCGTTAGTGAAGGCTCGGGTTCGAATACTGGATCCGAGGAAGTATTCATTGTATTACCCGCAAGTTGGTAGGTATAATTAGTATAAGTTAGTTTATGTTACTATAGGTAAATGTGGATTGACCAGCAAATTTTAGCAATATTTAGTTTCTCAAATAAATGTCTGTAAGGTATTGTTTAACCATTTGATTTGGTTTTATTCCATTCTATAAAAGGTTTAAAACTGTAACTTTAGTTTGATAAAGCTTTAGTACATTTATACACATTGTCGTAATTATTTCCTCGAAAAAGTAGAATAGAAAAAGATGCAGAGGCATACTCGTATATACCACATTTCACCAGTTCTGTTTAGTAGTATATACCACATTTCGCAAATAGCATACCGGCTAATACGTAGACGTATTACACGGTGTGCTATTTGCGATGCGTAGGTATTAAAGTTTAAAGATAAATAATTAAATATGGAATAGATACTAATGAAAATTTTATTATCTTTTAAGCTGTTTATTATCATCTGAAGTAATCCTATCAAAAGGTTTAGTACATAGAATATGATACAGAATGAGCAAAGTTTCTATTGTTAAGCACAGCTATAAACTAACACTAAACAATTGTAACATTTTCATTGTATACCGTTGCGGTTTGTAACAAATCTTCTTTATGGTGCAATCCTTGCTAACATTAAACTTAACTAACAATATCTAATAACGTAATACCAATATAATTTGCTAAATAAATATGTAGTGATGAAAATTTATTTAATAAACTGTTTGTCGCTATTTAATTTTATGATATCAAAATTTTTTAATGATCTTTTTTTTGTGATTTGTAACCATTCTTTAAAAAAAATTAACGTTAGATATCTAAGAAGAAACAAATCGTATACTGTTTTCATTCTAAACACGTTTGCATTTTATTAGTACTACTACTACTAGAAATATTATTTCATCATGGAGAAACTTGGTAATATTTCAAAATAACTTGTCTATCCAGAACCCTAAGTAATTGACTTAAAAAATGTTACACTTTCTTTTTTGCTCGATATTTTTCACTTTGCTAGATTTAAATTATATCTACCAAAGTGCTCAATCACTTGGAATTGTAGCGTTTATTCAAAGTTAATCTTACTTAAGGGAAAAAGTATACTGTAAACCTTTATATAAGAGAGATAAATAAAAATAGTAGTAGATGGAATATAATGAAATAATAATTACATGGTTATTAACAAATTAAAATTTAACATATTTACAGAAAACAATACAAAAAGAAGGGGGCGGGTGGTGGGAATTATTACAAGACTGACAATGATGCCCCGACTAGGTGTCGAAGAATTCCTCCCCATCAAAATCAACCGGTAAGGTTCCCATAAGGCTGGCCGCATTGCCACGTTGTATGGCAATGCTTATTCTCTGAGCGAGAAAGAGGCCAGCCCTATGGTCACGAGAAGAATCAACCAGTCGCTTTGCGATATCACTATACAGTGAACGAGCACTTGGGCCCCACGAGCCCAGTGTCTCGACCCCAAACGGCTCAAAAATATAATTACCTATTAAATTATTATATTTGCGCCGCTTGAGAGTCTCGGCGGATGCAGCAGCAGCACAAGCGCAACTCGCCGTGTTATGAAGATGAGAAGGAGCCAGGGTGTCAACACAAGTTGCATCCCAAACTAAAGGCTTTCCCATCTTCCATGGCACCAATGACATACCGTCTGGCCTCTTGCCATCGTCACGCGCCAAACCATTAGGTTCTAGAACGGCTGGAACACCGGCGGTGACAAGAGCCCGACGGATAATGTCATTAAGGTATGCATGACGTGACCTGCGACCTGCACTCCTGCTGCATGAGAGACCGTGATGCCCAAGGCTGTCGACTACTTCACCACATTGACAGCAATGCGGAGAAACGCAGGGAGCACCTAAACGAAGACAGACAGCAATTCTGATGGAAGAGCCTGAAGCCAAACACCTGACTCCCATTCTCCCACAGCCAATAGGCGAGCACGTTCTGCAACATTCGAACACGTGTTCAATAATTTTTTTCTAACCTCGTTGCAGAGCAGCCTATCCCACTGCCTCTGGGAGCACGGGTTGGTCGGTAAAACAGTATCTGGGCACTTAAGTTTCCAAACATTTATGGCTTCAATCTTGCCTGGCACTTCAGAATTGACCAGTGTAGGAATTAAAATTTTCCTGGTCAATTCATCAGTGCCGTGAACTGAAGACAAAAATGCAGGTAAACTTATATCAGAGATGTTACGAACACCGAGGCCGCCCCAGCGTATTGGTAAAGACGCTTGGAGCCACGCTCGGTCGTCCAAATCTGCATTCAAAATTTTGGAAAGCGTGGTATGAATAATTTTGTCCATATTTTCCAAAAGGGTCGGATGTTTAAAAATTGAGATGAGCGAAGGGCATGAGTTAATTTTGGGACGAAAAGACAATACCGAATAATTGTAAAGGCCGATTGTATATTTATTTGAAGGAGTCGATCCGAAACTTCACAAAAATGTTTGATCTTTTCCTCAATGAAAGATTCATAGGCATCTTCTAGAACGGGAGACCCTAGGAGGCGTAGAGAACAATTCTGAAGGATTTTCAAATTTGGAGCCAAAACATTGAATTTTGAAATAGTAGAAACACTATCAATATTGTCATTTAGAAAAATTTCACACTTTGAAGGATTCAGATCCAAACCAATTAATTTAAATTTATCTTTTATCAATGCCAAATCTCTGAAAACTGTGTCTACATCTCCTCCTAGAGTGCCGTCATCTAAATACCAGACGTTAAATTTGGAATTTAGCTGGCTAATTATTGGGTGTATTGATAAGCTGAAAATGAGTGGCCCGAGAGGGTCACCTTGTTGACAACCCACTGCAGAATCTAAAATATTTTCCTTATACATTAATTTTGATGGGTTTCTGTAGCACTGCCAAAGAAAATTAAAAATTTTGGGTGTTTCCAATTTGGCTTGTGTCAACAAAGTGTCCCTGTTTACTGAATTAAAGGCATTCTTCAAGTCAACTTTAAGAATGACCTCTCCTTTCCCGCAGCCAAGGTAAGTAGACAGGGCATGTATGGCAGCTTCACAACCCCCTTTTGATCCAAAACCGAGCTGTATGGGTTGGAATTTGCCAGACAGTTCTTCCTTATAAAACTGACAGCAAATTTTGGCTACCATACGCCTGAAAGTACATCCCACGGCAATGGGACGAATTCCACCCTCCTTCTTGCGAAGAGCACACAGATTGGCACCATAAAGGATGTCGATGATGCCTTCGTCCACATTGCCGGACAACATAAGGTTAGCCAAACCTGTTAGCTCCTTCAAGTGTGCCTCGCCGGCCTCCCCAGCGGCCGGACCCAATAGGTCCTTTAAATGTTGTGGAGTCAAACCATCAAGGCCACCAGCAGAACCACTACGGAAGGAGTTAACAGCTGTCAGAACTTCCTTGGCTGAAACAATCAAAAAGTCAGATTCAGAATTTGGAGGATCGGGAAAGGACAAGTCATCTATTGGCGCAGGATGCTTGCTCCTCAGATCAGCAAGAGTATCTGGAGAGCAAGGCGCCACCACGTCGCTACTAAATAATAACCTGGATGCTCCTCTTATGTCACCTTCTCTTAATTTAGATTCTACATAATGATAAATGGAATTCTTATGGAAGGTTGTGAATTTGGGGTCAAATAAACGCGACGAATTACAGTTTTCTTTAATTTGGCTAGTCAAAGATTTATTGGTTGTCTGATTTTTAGAAATATGTAGAATCCTATAAGAAAAGGTAAGTAGTTGCTCCCAAGCAAAAGTAGAATTCTCCCGTACTACAAGGCCAATACAGTGGGCTAGGTTTTGTGCCACTGCAGGTCTTGCAGCACGAGGAATCCTTTTTAAAACCGGAACAGAATTTTTATATTTAGAAATAGTTTGCCAAAAAGAAATTTTTATCTGCTGGGCCTCAAACGTTGATATGTTCGAAAGTACATTTTGGGATTTATGTACCTTCCCAAAATGTACTTTCAAACCTCGCTGACCCTTAAAAAAACGAGCTTGGGAACAATTAGGACAGCGAACCAAGCAATTTAGAGACGAGGTTGGTTGACTACTTACATTCAAAATGCCACCATCACCGCAGTCTTGCAACATATATGGATAAACTTAAAACTTACACGTATAAATCAATAAAAAAATAAAATAATAAAAAATACACCACAAATACACTTATTGTTTGTAACGCCACGTGTAGTTGTTACCGTGGGATACGGATAATGCAGCCTCTTACAAACTGTTGCCGCTGATAAACTCTCCAAGAACAGACGGCGCTTTCCGCATCAGTTTGTCAGTGATGTGTTCAAGAGTGGTGGGATATATTGCGCTAAACATTTTCATTGCCTCGTGGAAATGACTGTACTCTATGCTCTCAGGCTGGAACTGCGAAACATGTACTCCTCCTGTCCGGTGCTGCTGTGTAACTTTGCGTTTTTCAAAACTTTTACAACACCATCAATGTTGTTATTTCCTAAAGCAGCTTTTCTTTAGCAGGGTAAAGATAGTTTCCATTCTTTTTGTAACCATTGATATAAAATAATGATTTTATATTTACTAAATATAATATTATATTATTGACAGCTGACAAGCTCAATTTTTTTTATAATATATATTTCCAGATAGGGCCAAAAGTAGTGTAGTCAGGGTCGCGGGTGTCGAATATAGATAGGCAACCGTAAGGTAGACTCTGCCGCGAGAGGTCGCGGAATCTGGACTTATCTGAGGAAGGGCCAGGTGATCTTCCACGGGTCGGATGTAGTTCCTCTCGCTGTCGTAGGATTCTCCGGCTGGGCGACGGCTTCCACTCCCGGTCTAGGCGCGACTAGGAGGAGTCTCGGAGCAGCTCTCAGTCAACAGGTAGTAACCGTAGTAGTGGAACCGTAAAGGTACAACCGTAACGAAGAACCCTGGAAGACAGAAGCCTGGGGTAAGAACCTCAGCCGGAAACCTAAACGGCTTCCAGCCTCTCCTCAGGCCCATGTTGGCTGGAGAGGCGGGAAGTCTTACATATAGGTTGTAGGTGGTAGGTACATAGAATTAAATTTAGGTTGGTTGGCACACTTGTGAAAATTAAAGCTTTATACGTATTCCTACCCACTTACAGCTATAGCTGAAAATTAGCAACTGTCTATTACAGTTGCTAATTTCTTTAATTTTTACCAATGTTAAAAATAGCTATTAATGGAGGTAATACATAAGCTGAAATGGAAATAGGTATGAACACTATAGATGGAAATAGATTTACACTCCTTCCTGTGGGAAACAAATGTTAGCAAGGATGATTGATTTGATTGAAGAATTAGAAAACTTACCGGGGTATTCCGGGTCCAATACTTTAACAAATATTATATTGCATATTGAGACTTTTAGGTAGTTATAGTAGTTCAACGGAATTTTAACTATTTAGAATGATGTTCGGACTGACATTGCAACTGACACAGTAGCGCAATTGGCAAATCTAGGTTCTTCTCGAAACTTCCTGTCAAATGCTTATATAGGGCCCAGGGGTGGATCGAGGCGCGGGAGACGAAACGGGCCTCGAAGCTCCCACTCCATGCTTATAGTAATTTAGTACCGCATCAGTCCGACAGATGGCGTTACTCGTATGATGGCGCGGCTTGACCACGCATCATTACAATACTTTACTTAGTAAATGCTTTGAACTTGCAGCATTATTTTAGTACGAGTTCCCGTGTCGGAACTATTTAAACGTAACAAACTTTAAACCTCCGGTACACCAACTTAAATAGGAAATGTTTAAAATTATTTTATAGTAAGTGCCGACGTCATAGTTATGAGCCGAATAAACTAGTCAGTCAGTTAAGACAAGCCGTTATACCGAACCTCAAAAAAAAATAGAAACCTTATTTGAGGATCACTTTGATGTTCGTTCATATGTCTGTCTGTCACGACCTTTTTCCCAAGAACGCGTGGACGTATCAAGGTTTAATTTATATCTAATACTTAAGTCTACTGTCTCTTGGAGCTGTGAAAAAATCAAACTTCTAAGCCTAAAGATACAGCCGTTTATGCCGCAAATTTACGACACTCGCACGGGAATCTACACCTACAGGGTACTAAGGTGAACACAAAATCTTGAAATTTGGTGCGATGCAACGTCTTATATCATAGATAAAGGGAAAATTCTATAATATAAAAAAGTAGAAAATTAGAGTTGTCTCCATACATACATAGAAACACCAATCAACATAGACCTCTGAGTTGTATAGGCTCATACAATTTGGAGGTCTAGGTAAATTGGAGTGTTATTTAAAAAAAGGTACAATTTTTTTACGGAACCCTGGGCGCACGAGTTCAACTCAAGCTTGACCGGTTTTTTAATCGAAATATTTGATTCGATTTAAAAAGGCAAGCTTTTTATGTTAAGAACACTGTTGTGTGCAGTGTGTGAATAAAATTTTATTAACCTGCAAAGGGTCGAAATGGGGAATAAATATTTACTACTGGGGTGTGTTGGTACGCACTAACAAGATAGGTTGGTACCTATCTTGTTAGTAGAGACTGTAAGCTAGTTTTATTGCATCCTTATCCTAAAATCTGTAGGATGAAATTAAACACACTGAAATGTTCTTGAAAAGGCCAAGCGATCTGAAGGATTTCGGTGCAAATTGTCCCTGAAACTTTAATGTAAAAGCTGAGGTTGCCAAGAAAATCTCCACTAGAACCTTGATTTCTGTTTTATGTGATTTTCAAGACTATCACGCAATTTAATGGAATAATAAAAAGTATCTCGAGAATTAAACTGTTAGTTGCATACATTTCAGGCTACGAAATGCTAAAGAGAGTAAAATACAAAAATTGATGAAGACGTTTTTATAACATAGTTACGTCTAAGGTTTTTATGACCTACTTGTAGCCTAGGTGCCCTCAGGAGGTGCTACTTGTCTGGGCCGATTGGTTTATCCCGGCTGGAGAGACTGCACGAGACGTAGACTATGACAGGTCATTACCTGTCATAGTCCCCAAGCAGTTTACGCAAGTATCTGCGGGAGAGGGTTGAGTCACACTCCGTGTGTCGTCACTGCCTGGGTTGCACCGTATGCGTTGCTTGGATCCGTTACCGTGTTGCCTTCGCGAGAATCGTTGGTACTGATTTGCAGTTACTTGCCGTGGTGCAAGCCTGTTTTGGGTACGTTAAAAATAAGACTACAGCTCACTAATATTTTTTTAATTTAGTTGGATTTTGTTTAGTATTAAATATGACGTACAGAAATTATACAACACAACCTTAGCAGCCATTACCGGAGGCCAGAGACTGTTCACCGTCTTTACAGAAGCTTAGCCCAAGACGGTAGCGTGTCGTGAGAATTTCACGCACGCTACATCTCCTAAGAAGAGGGATAACACACAAACTAACCCTCTAAGAAGTGGAACAACACTCGAACCATATAAGAGGGTGTGGTGGTAGTTAAAGTCCGCTGGAAAACCTAGGGACATCCTTCCGAGGAGTTAAATGGTGCACCTGCCTATAGACAAATAGGTAGAGACTACTATTTTATACTATTTATTGAGTCTGGCATAACGTGTGGTAATTTCCAATGTAAAAAAAAATGACTTTGTGATAATAACTAATATAAAACATAAAAGGCTCGCAACAAATTATATAGATAGCTGCGCTCTGTAATACCTTTCATAAAATATTGTTACGAGCATTACGTTGACAATTTAATTTAGCACACTGCAGTTATCAGATTTATAGCTATATCAGTCACCAAAAGTCTGAATTTACGGTGTGAAACGGCGCAGAACCCATCACTGTGCAATTAGTGTTGCAATCAAGATTGTGTTTGATTGCTCCTGTGAATGTATTCCTGTGGAAGGGATCACCGTTTGTTAAATCAATGCTGTTTTGCTTTAACCTTACGTTACCTTTGCTTTCGAGCAAAAATACGAGACATTAAAAAGTTTTAGAAGTAACTGAACTTTCTTAATACTTCATATATTCTGCACTTTAAGCCGTTTATTCCTAGACTAAAACAATTTAGCTTTGCATTAACGATAAAACTTCAAGGGACTTGTGTTTCAGTGTAAAAAAAAATATTATTCTACATTTAGCTTTAAGTGTGACAATATTTCAAACATATTTTTATGAAAAGTTGCAATAAAAATCAAAAATAGTGTTTATCATTAAGACTTCGAAGTTGTCAGTTTAGTTTCAGTTCATCAGTTCTCATAGCACAAGCTTATTTTGGGTTAGATGGTGCTGTGTAAAAAATATATGGGTCGCCCACAGCTTACGCATAGAAGTAATATCTATATATCAGTAGTGGAAAGATCGCTAGGCTTCGCGATCCATGCATACTTCTTTCGCTTCTTGCAGATTCATTTATCGTTTCAAATATGCACGTCTGGGTGTCCGAGTACTTTAGACCATTCCGATTTTGAGCAATAAAGGAAATATAATAATTATAAAAAATAAAATAAATAAATATCCATCACGCCTTATCCCCGAAGGGGTGGCAGAGGCATACTATATGCCCACTTTTCACCGTGTGGATTCCTGTCCCACGTAATAGGTGGTGAGCCCATTGCTGTGTTGAAATAGACAGACGCACGTTGTGGCTAGCTGCTGTTAAAATTTTCAAGCCGCTCATAAGGCCTTCAACCAGGCCTAACGACTGCCATTTTACTGGCAACCGGGACCAACGGCTTAACGTGCCTTCCGAAGCACGGAAACGCTCTCAAATGTAAATACCACAAAGTGGTCACCCATCCGAGGACCAGCCATAGTGATAGTTGCGTAACTCAGTGATCGTTTACAGAACACTGAGACAGCAGGGCCACGAGCGCTTCTTAATAATTATAGAACAGTTTAAAAACAAAACCCATGATTACCTTGCCTGGTAGAAGTATCCACCATTTGTAAGGGATTCCTCCACATCAGATAATAAACATAAAACCCAGGGTCTCTGCAGTCTAATTGAAAACCCATTTTCTTTTTATGGAGTTCGTAGTTTATGGACACTTAAAGCGATGCTTTCGTGAATGTTGTGTCTATAATAAGAGTTATATAACGACCCAATGTTGTTCGTGCTCTGAGATTACCGGCAAAACGAAATTTAAGGCGGTAGCTTGCTCATTTCCTTTCTTTGCATATTTTAGGTGTATAGGCTTATCGGCAGCTATATTGTTAATAATCAGTGATCATCTATATAAATAGCACAAACCATTGTATAACACTAGCTACCTGGTGGTACAGCTGCCTGTAAAGAAAGAATATTAAAGATGTCAGACTAACACAGTGTCACTCACATCACTTACATACGACCTCAACTTTGTAGGGATCGTCTAGTTGAAGTGAAGCTGTAACTCTTTGTCCGGACATAAAAAAGAATTGTAATAACTTTTAAATTCAGCATTTTAGGGAAATTTAGATTCAGAATGTTTTACTTTATGTGTGAAATAGAGTCAAAAAAAGAGATATCGGAATCTACACAGCGACGTCGTACACCGCGGGCTACGTGAGAGATGGCTTTCAATATCAAATCGAATTCCACGGTTCATTAATTTTCATTTTGTTACAAAATATATACTAAAGAAACAGTTTTTATTTTAAAAGTTAAATAATGCTTACTCGTTTATAAATACCATTCAACATTAAATTAATGAGTAACAACGAGGTTTTCTTAAAAAATGCACCGAATGCAGTTAGCAGTTATAAAAAGTTGTATATAAGACAGATTGTTTATCAATCACGCCTTATACCCGAAGGTGTAGTAGAGGCATATTATACGCCTACTTTTGTGTATATTCCTGTCCCACGTAATAGGTGGTAAACCTATTGCCGAGTTGAAATATTAAGACTAAAGATAATAAGAGAGAATAAAGACGCAGTTATAAACATTGATAGGGATAGGTTTATATGGATGCTTACCATTAAAGTTTACAAAAATGTATTATCGATGGCAGCAAATAAAATACGAGCATTTATAAAATAGAATAGTAACTTTATAAATATAATAATAATAAATATTGTAAGACACTTTTCACACAGCGCCATCTAGCCCAAAGTAAGCTAATATTAGTTTGTGTTATGGGATCTAGATAACTGATAAACATACTTATATATTTCTAAATACATACATTTTACAGAGAAATAACACCCAGACACAGAATAAACCATCGTGCTCATCACACGTTTTATCCTGGGTAGGAATCGAACCCACGACCTCTTGCTTGTTGAAGTGATTTAGTATTAGGTTGTTTTTTTTTTAGTAAAAATTTAACTGTTATTAACTGAAATAATAAAAAGAGCTTTAACGTAGAGAAAAAGACACCTGCCTGGTGTCCGACCTTGTATTAAAAGGAGAGTTCGTTCCAATTTTAATATTTTATAAAATAACAACCTTTCGTACTAATTATTAAAAGTATGCTATGAAAACTGAGCTACATAATTACCTCGATTTTGTAAAGGTAAAAGTGGGAAAATTCTAATTGTGCTGTCGCAATTTTAGAGTTTCGTATCTCAAAAGGGGATTTTTGGCGCTAACACGAGCAGTGACGCACGTTTGTCGTATATTATTTTCAATAACTAGTGTAAAATTCGTGTTTTTGTGTTTAATAATGGTGGAATATTATACATAGAGTTCAGAAAAGTGCATTAGTGAACGAAAGTGATATATTGCAAAGAATAGCGGTGTTGTTTGTGTTAGTGCCAAATTTCCATAGATAGCCGCATTAAGGGATCCACTGCCTTATTGGGGCATGGACTAGGACCTAGGACTGAGGACTTGACATCGACAAACGACTAGACAGGACTAAAACAAAATAACAAGAAAATAATAAATACTGAAGACTAGGCTGCATGGACTAAGTTTCCTTTGCCTGCCCAAGATGGGCAAAGCCTACTAAAAAAAAAAGTATCTCAAAAGGAAAAACGGAACTGTTATAGGATCACTTTGTTGTCCGCTCATCGGTCTGTCTTATTGTTATTTTGCTGAAATAATAGTAAATACGTTATGGATATAAACGCATATCAGACCGGTGGCGGTGTCTTGATCTAAGTATTTTTTTAAAAGAAAACTTCTCCAAGCGGGACCGAGTATGAGCTAGTTCTTTTGTATATTTTTTTTATAATAATTTTGGCAGATTGTCACATATTGGTTGGACCCTGTTTTGTTTACACAGAAGACACTTGAGAAATATTTTGCTATTATGTGATATAAATGAAATAAAGGTTAGAGTACCAAATGTTTTCTCAAATTTCCCCTATGGCTTGCTTTTTTATTTCAAATATTTATATAGGATTGTGTACCCACTCGTAGCGTAGGTTTTTGCATAAGCTCTTATCGAATGATCTCCCATCTTGAAGACCTTTCACGCATTTTTATCGTAATAATTGAAGTGACCAATTTTTTATTATTGCTATTTTGTTGTATTCATTGGCTGCTATATTTTATTAGTATATATAATTACATTACAATTTTTACTGAATTATATTGTATATTAAAGGACACTCTGCGGTTTCATCCTCGTAGTATCCGCTTCAGCAAGAATACGGCAGTAAAATGTAGCCACAGTCTCTCCTTTTAACATCTGCTAGTGAAAGTCTCGTAAAAATAGGTTTAGCTCCATAGCTCATATGTTTGCTCCAGCAAACATACGGATGAAGAAAAATTTAAAAAATGAAATTAGTGTTATGTAAGTACTGTGGTATTCGTCTCCATATTATGTATGGTGCATATACGCATATCACAGTCACAGCGATAGCCATTAGGCAAACAAAAAATTAAAATATTGTTTTAAAATAAAGAAAGGAAAATAAAAGATTGATAGGCTGATATCACTTCTTCGAAGTTTGGGTGGAGGAGCTCCGTGGTGTTCGCTGCTGATCCCACCAATAAAAATCCGGTTAAGATACTGCATTGAATGTGCAGTCGCGTTTGTGATCCGAATATTAAAGTTCTGTGCAACGTAAATACACGCGACAAACCTAAATAATAAATTACATATAGTTCATATCGGTATTTGCATTTACAAACCAGTGTATCCCACGTCCCTAGTACAATACGCGTACTATGCCCATTTAGTGAAAAGCAATAACTTGGAATTACAATCACATATTTAAATTTTATTTTTTTGTATACAATATATGAAAATTACTATTATCATAGTCGTTTTTGGTGATACTGTCACTTATACCGACGACCATTCGGTTACTTAGTATTACAACGACGTTATAGGGCAGTATAGAGAAATGATATAACGGCAGTATGTCAACGTAGATTGTTTATTGCTTGACTTACAACGACAGAATGAACAGAGAAACATGTGCATACGCTATTTATAATTTTATTACAGGTAAGCATTGCCGCCCAATATGGCGTAGTAGGAAACTAAGTCACAACTTGTGTCGACTATTAAACATATTTTCTGGCGTGGCGTTACATTAGTTAAAAATTATATATAATGGCTTAACAATATCAAAAAGAGAGGGCAAGAGAGGAGACCAAGATCTTAGCACAACTTCGACGGTCTCATTATCGGAGATTGTAAAGGTAATCATTAGCTCTGAAGCAAAGACCTCAGACGCAATAGAAAATAACGACGAACTAAAAAGACTAAGATACTTTATCGCTCTATTACTAACTTTTTTAGAAAAGGTTTTGTATTATTTTGTGAATTTATCGTAAATCTGTTTAGTTTTCAAAAATCAATACTATTTTATACTAAAAGTGTGGTATTCGATAATCTGTACAAAGTAGAAGTTGATTCAAACATATATACATATTGTCACGGGGTAGGCAGAGGAGATACACTATACGCCCACATTTCACCGTATCTCACCGTAGACCTTAAAAAAACATGGTTAAAATAAGTATTTTTATTGTGTTCTAGATTTTCTTCATTATTCCCACTAATTTCCCAGTAGAGCATTAATGAAATCTGCGAAAATATTTTACAATATTATTGTGTTTCTTTTTTTTATATCCCTCAACGATTATTTTTAATTTCCCATAGGATTACGTTTTCACAGAAAAGTTGGAATTAATTTCAAGTTAGTAACGCTTAAGTTTTGACCCATATCTCTATCCAATTTATTCCCTAGATAGAGTATAAAATTTCTTGGGTTTTTAACGTAAACAAAATGGATGGTCTATGGTTAAGTCTAACTTAAAGTATACTATGTCTATTTTAACACAACATTGGGCTCACCACGTGAGACTTAAATGCACACGGTGAAATATAGGCGCATAATATGCCTCTACCACCCATTTGGAGAAAACGGCGTAACTGATGAACAAAGCAAACTATACAATTTAAATATTTATAATGTATTAAATCAAATTAAAGAAAGAATCAATTATAGGGTCGGTCTGCCACCTTAGTGGTTTAAAAAAAAGCGAGATTAAAATTATATAATTTGACGATGTACGATTCTAAAAGAAACAAAATAATGGATTAAAGTGACCTTTATATATGGCTCGGTTAATAATGATGCCTTCAATTCTTCTCAATTTCTCGACGTAAAAAAGGCAAAACAAACACATAAACATGTAGTATACACACATAAGCACATAAATATGTAGTATGGATTTTATTGTAATAGTCTTTTGTTCTATTACTCTATACTCTGATTTTAATTTTCCATATGGGCTAGAATAATAGTTCATTTTGACTTTTTTAAATGTTGCAAGCTTACAAGTATAGTGTCTTACTAAGTTAATTTAGTTGTGAAAATTATTTCAAAATTTAAAAATTATTTATAAAATCTTCATAAAATAGAATCAGAGTGCCTATTAATACCAAAATTAATGTTATAAAATATATAGTAAAAGTTATTAATTTTTAATTTTTGGATGTGGATATTGTGAGCGAAATCTACGGCCCGTAGAGTGTGGTAAGGGCTCCGTAGATTTGTCTTCGTTCAAGGTTACCAGTCTCCACGACCTGAACCTGAGGGCGAAGGGCAAATCAACCTCTAAAGAAACGGGATAACAGCCGAACCAACGTTTGTTTTGACTGCCTTGGTGGAAATGTTCCACTGAAGCAGTCAAGGGTGTATGCAAAAATATGTTATGTTAGAAACTTTGTTTCTTTTAAATAGCCATTTACGATGCTCATGAAAAGATTTGATGTCAATATTAAATCTCTCCGCAACTCAGTCGGAGGCACTATTTTGTAGCATATGCGCGTGACCTCAACCAGACTAATGTTGTTCTGATGGAGACATTGGGCAGATGGGGGTAAGAAACTAATTGCCTCACAGAAGAAATAGTCCGCCGGATGAAAGATAAGTATGATAATGAGTTTTGCCGGCTTTGTTTCGTTTCGTTCCTTGCCGGTGGTCATTCCATTCATAGGCAAACCTGTCTGTGACACCTTTTATACGACGGAATAGTTTGAAGGACAATGACATTGACACGTTGCTACTGTTATTGTATTTTATTTTTCATGTACCTATGTTTTTTTTTAATAAATAGTGATCAAGACGTTTGTTGAGAAGCGCTCGTGGCCCCGCGGTCTCAGTGTTTGGTAAACGATCACTGAGGTACGCAACTTTCACTATGGCTGGTCGTCGGATGGGTGACCACTTTGTGGCATTTACATTTGCGAGCGTTTCCGTGCTTCGGAAGGCACGTTAAGCCGTTGGTCCCGGTTGCCAGTAAAATGGCAGTCGTTAAGCCTGGTTGAAAGCCTTATAGGCGGCTTAAAAAAAAATTTCAACAGCAGGTAGCCACAACCTGCGTCTGTCTATTTCAACACGGCAATGGGCTCACCACCTATTACGTGGGACAGGAATCCACACGGTGAAAAGTGGGCATATAATATGCCTCTGCCACCCCTTCGGGGATAAGGCGTGATGGATATTTATTTTTACCTTTGTTTCAACTCGCACGTCAGGTACATTTATGCGACGTTAAGTGCTTGCGCCCCAAGCACAAGTAAGCACTAAGGACTAAGGGTGTATTGGCGAAAAACATTCCAAGTGATCGACGTTGCGAGCATACGCTAGTCTATATTCCAATGAAAGGAATGACTGAATGAAATAAACTATAATAATTTAAAAATTAAATACTCCTTGAAATTGATTAAACACAATTTTAAACTAATTAAAATTTTTGAAGAAAGACATATTTTACATGACATGACAATTGAACGATGATCACCATAATATTTTTCTACTACGATAAAACGGCAACTCTTCAAATGTCATTCTGGTCCACATAGAAAAAAACAAAGAATATAGTTATTACGAGAATGATTTTTTTTAATCTGCATTACATTCATTTTCAATTATCCATTTATCAGTTACCAGTTATAATATTTATTAAGATCGTTTGTTCCACTTCACGAACTAGAATATTTATACAAACTTCTAATAATAATTAAACGTGTTAGCAAAGTTTGAACTGTAAATTAATGGAAATTTCAATCAATTAAGTCGTCCAATTACTTCGAATACCGTTTGGTTTAAGGTTTGGTTGTTTATAATTTATGGTTAAGAAAATATCTGACTTTATATAAGGTCAGTTCTTTTATCCTTATAAACATAAAATGGTTAAGTAATTTTTTTCAACTTTATTGACAATATTAAAATGAACAATATTTATAGTTTTGACTTTAATTCTTATAGAAATAGTAGACAAATACATGTTATATAGAGTAGCAGGCCATACAGCATTTAGATTTTCAACATTCTGTAAGTTAGCTTAGATTTTGGATCTAACCAGGGCTAACGGCAATATCAAAAACTTAGCCCTATGCTCATCAACGTGTAACGGCACCCGAACCCTCTCTAAAGAAGCGGGATAACACCCGAACCCTCCAAAGAAGCAGGATAAACCCCGACCCCCGAAGATAATGCCGTGTAGGCGGATAAAGTCTGTCAGGAGCCCTAGGGCTATCATTCCAAGCGCTCACCCGGGCCTTCTGGCCATAAGCAGATGGAAGGTCAGCGTGTGGTTTTAATCGGTAAAAGTCCGGCATAGCATCCATGAGGATTTCCACACGTATCAAAAAAAGGCCACTCTTATGGTCTACTGTGATTGATGGTTATTAGTAGATATTAATTGGCTTTCTTTGAGTGTACTTCTGAAAAGCGCATACCGCCGATCGACCTAACATTTGGTATACTAACGTATTTTGACCTACTGATCACGAATATAATAACGAAAATTGGCGCAAACGAGAACCTCTTTTCGTCGATAGTCGAATAACTTGCAATATTATCGATATTTATTAATCATACATAGCTAGTATTCGCTCCAGTGTGCCCCTCTAGGTTAGGTTATGTTAGAACAGTGACCATTAACGCGCGCGTATTTATCATGAATATCATAACGAAAATGCGCCAATTTTCGTTATGATATTCAGGATTAGGAGGTCAAAATACGTCATTACACAAAATTCCAGATTGATCGGCGGTATGCGCTTATCGGAAGTTTATCCCTCTATTTTGATATTACGAGTAGGTACTAAACTAACGCGGTGCCATGGGGCCCTGCTTTGGTCTTAGGTATTTTTTTTATTTACATTGACATACAAATTTAGTACAAGTTTCAATTATTGTCCCACAGAACCGCTTACACAGTTTGTCTGCAGGAGCAGACTCCTTTGCTGCATTTTTACAGAATACTGCTGAACAGACAAGGCGAAGAAGGAAAATACGAACTAATATTCATTTTTCAAAACGAAAGTTCACTTAATCAATCCATTGTGTAATAATAAACAATGAAGAGAGCAAACTATAATTTCTCAATAACTGCGAATGCGTTTAGACTATGTATAAAAATACAGTCACATTATGCACAGAAAACAGTCTGTCGGGATATTCGTATGAATAAATTAAAACCAACAATAGCTGCTACCGCTGAGTCTAAGTAAAAAATACAGATAAAACAAGCTATTTTTCCTTTAGAAAGAGTATTTAAAAATAGAATTATTTTTATGTCTGTTGCATCAAATGAGCTAACTTTTTAAATTAACTTTCTTTTTCTGTTTCGATGGCAAGAATGTATGCAATAATTTAAAAACTCTCAGTTATTCGACTAGACGACCAACAGCTGTGGATGTCAGTTTTAAAATATATCTGTTTAATATATTGCATATGCGTAGGTATGTATAGAAAATTTAATTGGAAATAAGTAGGCAAATAAAGAGCATATACTCTTTATTTGCCTTCTTATTTCCAATTAAATTTTCTACATTGCAAATGAAATTTGTCAATGATTCATCAACAGGTAGTGGTTCAAAAAGAAGCCTTGTTATTTCTATGAAAAAGACCCGTACTTATTAGATAATTTCAATTTCAATAACATTAAATCACAATCAAAAGACAATGTATGGTGAACCAATTTGTAAAATACCACTTTCTATATTTAGAAACATAATCAGTTTATTATTATTAATTCAATTAACAATTTTATGTAATTACGCCTCTTACAATACTGTTAATCATTACAATATAAATAATAAACAGATTGTATGCCACGCCCGACTCCTACCAACTAAAACCACTTAATAACATTCCATCTACCTGAAACAATTTAACACGCAATTTTGAAGATAAGTTTTCATTTATGCAGCAGTGGGTAAATAAAAATATCAAAAAAAGTGAAGTGAATATTTTTATTCATTGTTTATTATATATGACTGGGCGGGTATTATCATCTACACTATGTAATTCAGACAGCAGAAGCACTAGTTACCGGGATTTCTTTAAAAATCATGTTTAATTTGTTAGTAATTAAAATTCCTGCCCTGTCTGCCGGGCAAAATTATATCACCAACTTGACTGTTTTGACTTCATTCTTCCGTCTCTTGTGTGTGTGAGAGTTTTATATAAATTTTTCAGAAATTTATATCTACATATCTTTTCAAAAACCACAAACTTCGCACAGTCATATACTTATGACTTACTAGTAATTTCTTTACTTTCCCAACTTACTTAGATAAATTAATAAAGCACGTATAAAAAAGAATCTTTTAACAATTCATTGTAAGTTCTGCGGGCTTTCCGTTTACCAACCTAAAGAATTCTGAAACGCGTTTAATTGAATTTTTTCGCTTTGACAGATATTGATTGTCGGCAGTTTCAATACCGTACTGTTTTATTCTGTGGATACTTAAAAGCAGTATAATAAATCACTAAAGAGAAAGCTGCTTTTTAAGCCTTTGAAAGTCTATAAATCATTTACATAAATGAGGTAACTATGAACTATCCGTATTCTTAATAGAAACGAAAGTGATTTTCAACGTAGATAGTAGCTAAAATAACTTTGATTTAGCCATGATTCTAGTATTTGTGGAAAAATAAACTAAATACTAACGTGGAACTTGTGAGTACAAATTTTTACATTAAATATATTACTAGCCAACGCCCCGCGCTTTCGCCCACGTAGTACCCGTTCCCATCAGAATACGGAGATAAAATGTAGCTTAAGTTTTAAATATCTGTCAGTGACCCCGGCCTGGCCAAGTTAAAATTGGTCCAGGATTCAGAGTACGGCCAGATTTTTTTTTATTTATATAAAAACCGTATATAATTTCATAATGCATTTAGGGAAAAGCTGTTAATTTGCAATCACGAACAGACACTTTAATTTTTATTTCTCTGCATAAATGTTCAATATGGAAGTTTTTTAAATAGGAGATATCGAAAATGTGGACAACTTTTCGTTCTGATTCCAACGAAACATGGTAATCTAATACAACGATTCAACAAAACATGTTGAGTACAAAAATATCTCTAACTAACTAACTATCTTCACGCTGTATCCCTGACGGGGTAGTCAGAGAGGACAGATCGCCAGGCTTCGCGATCCATGCATACTTCTTTCGCTTCTTCGAGATTCATCAATCGCTTCATACACGCACGTCTGGGTATCCGAGTACTTTTGACCTTTCCGTTTTTGAGCAATCTGCTCACGTGGTCTTCATATGTAAGTCTCGGCCTTCCCTGACTCCTTCTACCATCTACTTTTGAACAATATATATTCTTCGTCAATCGTTCCTCACTCATTCGTTGGACGTGTCCAAACCAACGGAGCACGCCCTTTTCCAGCTTAACGCTGACACTTTCATTCAAACCTGCCATATTGCGTATCACTTCGTTACGTACGCGGTCGGCCAAGGTAACGCCGCACAATTTTCGAAGTGATCGCATCTCCACAGCATTCAATTTACTTTCATGCATCTGCTGACATACCCAGGTTTCACTACCGTAAAGCAAAGTTGGCACTAGCACTGCGTTATGAATCGCCATTCGTGCTTCTTTTACGATGCTTTGTCGCTTTACTAACTGGGACAAAGCACCGTTAACATTGTTTCCGGCAGCTACTCGCCGTTCTACATCCGAATCACATCTTCCATCCGCGCTAAACATACTTCCTAAATACACAATTTCATTCACTTGCTCTAGACGTTCCTGGTTTACCCTAATCTCGCATTTAGTTCTTACGTCACCTCTTTCAAATACTAGAACCTTAGTTTTACTTGCATTCAAGCGGAGACCCTTACTTTCACACCCCTCTTTCATATTAGTGACTAATGCCTGTAGGTCGGCTTCTGATGAGGCCATGAGCACCGCATCATCAGCGTACAGCAGACAGTTTACTGTAAAGTCATATTAAAATCTTTCAACTTCTGCAGGCAACTGTCCAGATACTGTCCTTTAGACCATTCCGATTTTGAGCAATAAAGGAAATATAATAATTATAAAAAATAAAATAAATAAATATCCATCACGCCTTATCCCCGAAGGGGTGGCAGAGGCATACTATATGCCCACTTTTCACCGTGTGGATTCCTGTCCCACGTAATAGGTGGTGAGCCCATTGCTGTGTTGAAATAGACAGACGCACGTTGTGGCTAGCTGCTGTTAAAATTTTCAAGCCGCTCATAAGGCCTTCAACCAGGCCTAACGACTGCCATTTTACTGGCAACCGGGACCAACGGCTTAACGTGCCTTCCGAAGCACGGAAACGCTCTCAAATGTAAATACCACAAAGTGGTCACCCATCCGAGGACCAGCCATAGTGATAGTTGCGTAACTCAGTGATCGTTTACAGAACACTGAGACAGCAGGGCCACGAGCGCTTCTTAATAATTATAGAACAGTTTAAAAACAAAACCCATGATTACCTTGCCTGGTAGAAGTATCCACCATTTGTAAGGGATTCCTCCACATCAGATAATAAACATAAAACCCAGGGTCTCTGCAGTCTAATTGAAAACCCATTTTCTTTTTATGGAGTTCGTAGTTTATGGACACTTAAAGCGATGCTTTCGTGAATGTTGTGTCTATAATAAGAGTTATATAACGACCCAATGTTGTTCGTGCTCTGAGATTACCGGCAAAACGAAATTTAAGGCGGTAGCTTGCTCATTTCCTTTCTTTGCATATTTTAGGTGTATAGGCTTATCGGCAGCTATATTGTTAATAATCAGTGATCATCTATATAAATAGCACAAACCATTGTATAACACTAGCTACCTGGTGGTACAGCTGCCTGTAAAGAAAGAATATTAAAGATGTCAGACTAACACAGTGTCACTCACATCACTTACATACGACCTCAACTTTGTAGGGATCGTCTAGTTGAAGTGAAGCTGTAACTCTTTGTCCGGACATAAAAAAGAATTGTAATAACTTTTAAATTCAGCATTTTAGGGAAATTTAGATTCAGAATGTTTTACTTTATGTGTGAAATAGAGTCAAAAAAAGAGATATCGGAATCTACACAGCGACGTCGTACACCGCGGGCTACGTGAGAGATGGCTTTCAATATCAAATCGAATTCCACGGTTCATTAATTTTCATTTTGTTACAAAATATATACTAAAGAAACAGTTTTTATTTTAAAAGTTAAATAATGCTTACTCGTTTATAAATACCATTCAACATTAAATTAATGAGTAACAACGAGGTTTTCTTAAAAAATGCACCGAATGCAGTTAGCAGTTATAAAAAGTTGTATATAAGACAGATTGTTTATCAATCACGCCTTATACCCGAAGGTGTAGTAGAGGCATATTATACGCCTACTTTTGTGTATATTCCTGTCCCACGTAATAGGTGGTAAACCTATTGCCGAGTTGAAATATTAAGACTAAAGATAATAAGAGAGAATAAAGACGCAGTTATAAACATTGATAGGGATAGGTTTATATGGATGCTTACCATTAAAGTTTACAAAAATGTATTATCGATGGCAGCAAATAAAATACGAGCATTTATAAAATAGAATAGTAACTTTATAAATATAATAATAATAAATATTGTAAGACACTTTTCACACAGCGCCATCTAGCCCAAAGTAAGCTAATATTAGTTTGTGTTATGGGATCTAGATAACTGATAAACATACTTATATATTTCTAAATACATACATTTTACAGAGAAATAACACCCAGACACAGAATAAACCATCGTGCTCATCACACGTTTTATCCTGGGTAGGAATCGAACCCACGACCTCTTGCTTGTTGAAGTGATTTAGTATTAGGTTGTTTTTTTTTTAGTAAAAATTTAACTGTTATTAACTGAAATAATAAAAAGAGCTTTAACGTAGAGAAAAAGACACCTGCCTGGTGTCCGACCTTGTATTAAAAGGAGAGTTCGTTCCAATTTTAATATTTTATAAAATAACAACCTTTCGTACTAATTATTAAAAGTATGCTATGAAAACTGAGCTACATAATTACCTCGATTTTGTAAAGGTAAAAGTGGGAAAATTCTAATTGTGCTGTCGCAATTTTAGAGTTTCGTATCTCAAAAGGGGATTTTTGGCGCTAACACGAGCAGTGACGCACGTTTGTCGTATATTATTTTCAATAACTAGTGTAAAATTCGTGTTTTTGTGTTTAATAATGGTGGAATATTATACATAGAGTTCAGAAAAGTGCATTAGTGAACGAAAGTGATATATTGCAAAGAATAGCGGTGTTGTTTGTGTTAGTGCCAAATTTCCATAGATAGCCGCATTAAGGGATCCACTGCCTTATTGGGGCATGGACTAGGACCTAGGACTGAGGACTTGACATCGACAAACGACTAGACAGGACTAAAACAAAATAACAAGAAAATAATAAATACTGAAGACTAGGCTGCATGGACTAAGTTTCCTTTGCCTGCCCAAGATGGGCAAAGCCTACTAAAAAAAAAAGTATCTCAAAAGGAAAAACGGAACTGTTATAGGATCACTTTGTTGTCCGCTCATCGGTCTGTCTTATTGTTATTTTGCTGAAATAATAGTAAATACGTTATGGATATAAACGCATATCAGACCGGTGGCGGTGTCTTGATCTAAGTATTTTTTTAAAAGAAAACTTCTCCAAGCGGGACCGAGTATGAGCTAGTTCTTTTGTATATTTTTTTTATAATAATTTTGGCAGATTGTCACATATTGGTTGGACCCTGTTTTGTTTACACAGAAGACACTTGAGAAATATTTTGCTATTATGTGATATAAATGAAATAAAGGTTAGAGTACCAAATGTTTTCTCAAATTTCCCCTATGGCTTGCTTTTTTATTTCAAATATTTATATAGGATTGTGTACCCACTCGTAGCGTAGGTTTTTGCATAAGCTCTTATCGAATGATCTCCCATCTTGAAGACCTTTCACGCATTTTTATCGTAATAATTGAAGTGACCAATTTTTTATTATTGCTATTTTGTTGTATTCATTGGCTGCTATATTTTATTAGTATATATAATTACATTACAATTTTTACTGAATTATATTGTATATTAAAGGACACTCTGCGGTTTCATCCTCGTAGTATCCGCTTCAGCAAGAATACGGCAGTAAAATGTAGCCACAGTCTCTCCTTTTAACATCTGCTAGTGAAAGTCTCGTAAAAATAGGTTTAGCTCCATAGCTCATATGTTTGCTCCAGCAAACATACGGATGAAGAAAAATTTAAAAAATGAAATTAGTGTTATGTAAGTACTGTGGTATTCGTCTCCATATTATGTATGGTGCATATACGCATATCACAGTCACAGCGATAGCCATTAGGCAAACAAAAAATTAAAATATTGTTTTAAAATAAAGAAAGGAAAATAAAAGATTGATAGGCTGATATCACTTCTTCGAAGTTTGGGTGGAGGAGCTCCGTGGTGTTCGCTGCTGATCCCACCAATAAAAATCCGGTTAAGATACTGCATTGAATGTGCAGTCGCGTTTGTGATCCGAATATTAAAGTTCTGTGCAACGTAAATACACGCGACAAACCTAAATAATAAATTACATATAGTTCATATCGGTATTTGCATTTACAAACCAGTGTATCCCACGTCCCTAGTACAATACGCGTACTATGCCCATTTAGTGAAAAGCAATAACTTGGAATTACAATCACATATTTAAATTTTATTTTTTTGTATACAATATATGAAAATTACTATTATCATAGTCGTTTTTGGTGATACTGTCACTTATACCGACGACCATTCGGTTACTTAGTATTACAACGACGTTATAGGGCAGTATAGAGAAATGATATAACGGCAGTATGTCAACGTAGATTGTTTATTGCTTGACTTACAACGACAGAATGAACAGAGAAACATGTGCATACGCTATTTATAATTTTATTACAGGTAAGCATTGCCGCCCAATATGGCGTAGTAGGAAACTAAGTCACAACTTGTGTCGACTATTAAACATATTTTCTGGCGTGGCGTTACATTAGTTAAAAATTATATATAATGGCTTAACAATATCAAAAAGAGAGGGCAAGAGAGGAGACCAAGATCTTAGCACAACTTCGACGGTCTCATTATCGGAGATTGTAAAGGTAATCATTAGCTCTGAAGCAAAGACCTCAGACGCAATAGAAAATAACGACGAACTAAAAAGACTAAGATACTTTATCGCTCTATTACTAACTTTTTTAGAAAAGGTTTTGTATTATTTTGTGAATTTATCGTAAATCTGTTTAGTTTTCAAAAATCAATACTATTTTATACTAAAAGTGTGGTATTCGATAATCTGTACAAAGTAGAAGTTGATTCAAACATATATACATATTGTCACGGGGTAGGCAGAGGAGATACACTATACGCCCACATTTCACCGTATCTCACCGTAGACCTTAAAAAAACATGGTTAAAATAAGTATTTTTATTGTGTTCTAGATTTTCTTCATTATTCCCACTAATTTCCCAGTAGAGCATTAATGAAATCTGCGAAAATATTTTACAATATTATTGTGTTTCTTTTTTTTATATCCCTCAACGATTATTTTTAATTTCCCATAGGATTACGTTTTCACAGAAAAGTTGGAATTAATTTCAAGTTAGTAACGCTTAAGTTTTGACCCATATCTCTATCCAATTTATTCCCTAGATAGAGTATAAAATTTCTTGGGTTTTTAACGTAAACAAAATGGATGGTCTATGGTTAAGTCTAACTTAAAGTATACTATGTCTATTTTAACACAACATTGGGCTCACCACGTGAGACTTAAATGCACACGGTGAAATATAGGCGCATAATATGCCTCTACCACCCATTTGGAGAAAACGGCGTAACTGATGAACAAAGCAAACTATACAATTTAAATATTTATAATGTATTAAATCAAATTAAAGAAAGAATCAATTATAGGGTCGGTCTGCCACCTTAGTGGTTTAAAAAAAAGCGAGATTAAAATTATATAATTTGACGATGTACGATTCTAAAAGAAACAAAATAATGGATTAAAGTGACCTTTATATATGGCTCGGTTAATAATGATGCCTTCAATTCTTCTCAATTTCTCGACGTAAAAAAGGCAAAACAAACACATAAACATGTAGTATACACACATAAGCACATAAATATGTAGTATGGATTTTATTGTAATAGTCTTTTGTTCTATTACTCTATACTCTGATTTTAATTTTCCATATGGGCTAGAATAATAGTTCATTTTGACTTTTTTAAATGTTGCAAGCTTACAAGTATAGTGTCTTACTAAGTTAATTTAGTTGTGAAAATTATTTCAAAATTTAAAAATTATTTATAAAATCTTCATAAAATAGAATCAGAGTGCCTATTAATACCAAAATTAATGTTATAAAATATATAGTAAAAGTTATTAATTTTTAATTTTTGGATGTGGATATTGTCTAGTTGGAGATTTCAGTCTCCAGGGGAGCGAGTGGAACGCTGCCGCGTGTTTCTTCGAACAGGACAGGCTCGCGATAAAGTCTGTGGAGAGTGGGCGGGAGCGAAATCTACGGCCCGTAGAGTGTGGTAAGGGCTCCGTAGATTTGTCTTCGTTCAAGGTTACCAGTCTCCACGACCTGAACCTGAGGGCGAAGGGCAAATCAACCTCTAAAGAAACGGGATAACAGCCGAACCAACGTTTGTTTTGACTGCCTTGGTGGAAATGTTCCACTGAAGCAGTCAAGGGTGTATGCAAAAATATGTTATGTTAGAAACTTTGTTTCTTTTAAATAGCCATTTACGATGCTCATGAAAAGATTTGATGTCAATATTAAATCTCTCCGCAACTCAGTCGGAGGCACTATTTTGTAGCATATGCGCGTGACCTCAACCAGACTAATGTTGTTCTGATGGAGACATTGGGCAGATGGGGGTAAGAAACTAATTGCCTCACAGAAGAAATAGTCCGCCGGATGAAAGATAAGTATGATAATGAGTTTTGCCGGCTTTGTTTCGTTTCGTTCCTTGCCGGTGGTCATTCCATTCATAGGCAAACCTGTCTGTGACACCTTTTATACGACGGAATAGTTTGAAGGACAATGACATTGACACGTTGCTACTGTTATTGTATTTTATTTTTCATGTACCTATGTTTTTTTTTAATAAATAGTGATCAAGACGTTTGTTGAGAAGCGCTCGTGGCCCCGCGGTCTCAGTGTTTGGTAAACGATCACTGAGGTACGCAACTTTCACTATGGCTGGTCGTCGGATGGGTGACCACTTTGTGGCATTTACATTTGCGAGCGTTTCCGTGCTTCGGAAGGCACGTTAAGCCGTTGGTCCCGGTTGCCAGTAAAATGGCAGTCGTTAAGCCTGGTTGAAAGCCTTATAGGCGGCTTAAAAAAAAATTTCAACAGCAGGTAGCCACAACCTGCGTCTGTCTATTTCAACACGGCAATGGGCTCACCACCTATTACGTGGGACAGGAATCCACACGGTGAAAAGTGGGCATATAATATGCCTCTGCCACCCCTTCGGGGATAAGGCGTGATGGATATTTATTTTTACCTTTGTTTCAACTCGCACGTCAGGTACATTTATGCGACGTTAAGTGCTTGCGCCCCAAGCACAAGTAAGCACTAAGGACTAAGGGTGTATTGGCGAAAAACATTCCAAGTGATCGACGTTGCGAGCATACGCTAGTCTATATTCCAATGAAAGGAATGACTGAATGAAATAAACTATAATAATTTAAAAATTAAATACTCCTTGAAATTGATTAAACACAATTTTAAACTAATTAAAATTTTTGAAGAAAGACATATTTTACATGACATGACAATTGAACGATGATCACCATAATATTTTTCTACTACGATAAAACGGCAACTCTTCAAATGTCATTCTGGTCCACATAGAAAAAAACAAAGAATATAGTTATTACGAGAATGATTTTTTTTAATCTGCATTACATTCATTTTCAATTATCCATTTATCAGTTACCAGTTATAATATTTATTAAGATCGTTTGTTCCACTTCACGAACTAGAATATTTATACAAACTTCTAATAATAATTAAACGTGTTAGCAAAGTTTGAACTGTAAATTAATGGAAATTTCAATCAATTAAGTCGTCCAATTACTTCGAATACCGTTTGGTTTAAGGTTTGGTTGTTTATAATTTATGGTTAAGAAAATATCTGACTTTATATAAGGTCAGTTCTTTTATCCTTATAAACATAAAATGGTTAAGTAATTTTTTTCAACTTTATTGACAATATTAAAATGAACAATATTTATAGTTTTGACTTTAATTCTTATAGAAATAGTAGACAAATACATGTTATATAGAGTAGCAGGCCATACAGCATTTAGATTTTCAACATTCTGTAAGTTAGCTTAGATTTTGGATCTAACCAGGGCTAACGGCAATATCAAAAACTTAGCCCTATGCTCATCAACGTGTAACGGCACCCGAACCCTCTCTAAAGAAGCGGGATAACACCCGAACCCTCCAAAGAAGCAGGATAAACCCCGACCCCCGAAGATAATGCCGTGTAGGCGGATAAAGTCTGTCAGGAGCCCTAGGGCTATCATTCCAAGCGCTCACCCGGGCCTTCTGGCCATAAGCAGATGGAAGGTCAGCGTGTGGTTTTAATCGGTAAAAGTCCGGCATAGCATCCATGAGGATTTCCACACGTATCAAAAAAAGGCCACTCTTATGGTCTACTGTGATTGATGGTTATTAGTAGATATTAATTGGCTTTCTTTGAGTGTACTTCTGAAAAGCGCATACCGCCGATCGACCTAACATTTGGTATACTAACGTATTTTGACCTACTGATCACGAATATAATAACGAAAATTGGCGCAAACGAGAACCTCTTTTCGTCGATAGTCGAATAACTTGCAATATTATCGATATTTATTAATCATACATAGCTAGTATTCGCTCCAGTGTGCCCCTCTAGGTTAGGTTATGTTAGAACAGTGACCATTAACGCGCGCGTATTTATCATGAATATCATAACGAAAATGCGCCAATTTTCGTTATGATATTCAGGATTAGGAGGTCAAAATACGTCATTACACAAAATTCCAGATTGATCGGCGGTATGCGCTTATCGGAAGTTTATCCCTCTATTTTGATATTACGAGTAGGTACTAAACTAACGCGGTGCCATGGGGCCCTGCTTTGGTCTTAGGTATTTTTTTTATTTACATTGACATACAAATTTAGTACAAGTTTCAATTATTGTCCCACAGAACCGCTTACACAGTTTGTCTGCAGGAGCAGACTCCTTTGCTGCATTTTTACAGAATACTGCTGAACAGACAAGGCGAAGAAGGAAAATACGAACTAATATTCATTTTTCAAAACGAAAGTTCACTTAATCAATCCATTGTGTAATAATAAACAATGAAGAGAGCAAACTATAATTTCTCAATAACTGCGAATGCGTTTAGACTATGTATAAAAATACAGTCACATTATGCACAGAAAACAGTCTGTCGGGATATTCGTATGAATAAATTAAAACCAACAATAGCTGCTACCGCTGAGTCTAAGTAAAAAATACAGATAAAACAAGCTATTTTTCCTTTAGAAAGAGTATTTAAAAATAGAATTATTTTTATGTCTGTTGCATCAAATGAGCTAACTTTTTAAATTAACTTTCTTTTTCTGTTTCGATGGCAAGAATGTATGCAATAATTTAAAAACTCTCAGTTATTCGACTAGACGACCAACAGCTGTGGATGTCAGTTTTAAAATATATCTGTTTAATATATTGCATATGCGTAGGTATGTATAGAAAATTTAATTGGAAATAAGTAGGCAAATAAAGAGCATATACTCTTTATTTGCCTTCTTATTTCCAATTAAATTTTCTACATTGCAAATGAAATTTGTCAATGATTCATCAACAGGTAGTGGTTCAAAAAGAAGCCTTGTTATTTCTATGAAAAAGACCCGTACTTATTAGATAATTTCAATTTCAATAACATTAAATCACAATCAAAAGACAATGTATGGTGAACCAATTTGTAAAATACCACTTTCTATATTTAGAAACATAATCAGTTTATTATTATTAATTCAATTAACAATTTTATGTAATTACGCCTCTTACAATACTGTTAATCATTACAATATAAATAATAAACAGATTGTATGCCACGCCCGACTCCTACCAACTAAAACCACTTAATAACATTCCATCTACCTGAAACAATTTAACACGCAATTTTGAAGATAAGTTTTCATTTATGCAGCAGTGGGTAAATAAAAATATCAAAAAAAGTGAAGTGAATATTTTTATTCATTGTTTATTATATATGACTGGGCGGGTATTATCATCTACACTATGTAATTCAGACAGCAGAAGCACTAGTTACCGGGATTTCTTTAAAAATCATGTTTAATTTGTTAGTAATTAAAATTCCTGCCCTGTCTGCCGGGCAAAATTATATCACCAACTTGACTGTTTTGACTTCATTCTTCCGTCTCTTGTGTGTGTGAGAGTTTTATATAAATTTTTCAGAAATTTATATCTACATATCTTTTCAAAAACCACAAACTTCGCACAGTCATATACTTATGACTTACTAGTAATTTCTTTACTTTCCCAACTTACTTAGATAAATTAATAAAGCACGTATAAAAAAGAATCTTTTAACAATTCATTGTAAGTTCTGCGGGCTTTCCGTTTACCAACCTAAAGAATTCTGAAACGCGTTTAATTGAATTTTTTCGCTTTGACAGATATTGATTGTCGGCAGTTTCAATACCGTACTGTTTTATTCTGTGGATACTTAAAAGCAGTATAATAAATCACTAAAGAGAAAGCTGCTTTTTAAGCCTTTGAAAGTCTATAAATCATTTACATAAATGAGGTAACTATGAACTATCCGTATTCTTAATAGAAACGAAAGTGATTTTCAACGTAGATAGTAGCTAAAATAACTTTGATTTAGCCATGATTCTAGTATTTGTGGAAAAATAAACTAAATACTAACGTGGAACTTGTGAGTACAAATTTTTACATTAAATATATTACTAGCCAACGCCCCGCGCTTTCGCCCACGTAGTACCCGTTCCCATCAGAATACGGAGATAAAATGTAGCTTAAGTTTTAAATATCTGTCAGTGACCCCGGCCTGGCCAAGTTAAAATTGGTCCAGGATTCAGAGTACGGCCAGATTTTTTTTTATTTATATAAAAACCGTATATAATTTCATAATGCATTTAGGGAAAAGCTGTTAATTTGCAATCACGAACAGACACTTTAATTTTTATTTCTCTGCATAAATGTTCAATATGGAAGTTTTTTAAATAGGAGATATCGAAAATGTGGACAACTTTTCGTTCTGATTCCAACGAAACATGGTAATCTAATACAACGATTCAACAAAACATGTTGAGTACAAAAATATCTCTAACTAACTAACTATCTTCACGCTGTATCCCTGACGGGGTAGTCAGAGAGGACAGATCGCCAGGCTTCGCGATCCATGCATACTTCTTTCGCTTCTTCGAGATTCATCAATCGCTTCATACACGCACGTCTGGGTATCCGAGTACTTTTGACCTTTCCGTTTTTGAGCAATCTGCTCACGTGGTCTTCATATGTAAGTCTCGGCCTTCCCTGACTCCTTCTACCATCTACTTTTGAACAATATATATTCTTCGTCAATCGTTCCTCACTCATTCGTTGGACGTGTCCAAACCAACGGAGCACGCCCTTTTCCAGCTTAACGCTGACACTTTCATTCAAACCTGCCATATTGCGTATCACTTCGTTACGTACGCGGTCGGCCAAGGTAACGCCGCACAATTTTCGAAGTGATCGCATCTCCACAGCATTCAATTTACTTTCATGCATCTGCTGACATACCCAGGTTTCACTACCGTAAAGCAAAGTTGGCACTAGCACTGCGTTATGAATCGCCATTCGTGCTTCTTTTACGATGCTTTGTCGCTTTACTAACTGGGACAAAGCACCGTTAACATTGTTTCCGGCAGCTACTCGCCGTTCTACATCCGAATCACATCTTCCATCCGCGCTAAACATACTTCCTAAATACACAATTTCATTCACTTGCTCTAGACGTTCCTGGTTTACCCTAATCTCGCATTTAGTTCTTACGTCACCTCTTTCAAATACTAGAACCTTAGTTTTACTTGCATTCAAGCGGAGACCCTTACTTTCACACCCCTCTTTCATATTAGTGACTAATGCCTGTAGGTCGGCTTCTGATGAGGCCATGAGCACCGCATCATCAGCGTACAGCAGACAGTTTACTGTAAAGTCATATTAAAATCTTTCAACTTCTGCAGGCAACTGTCCAGATACACTATGAACAGCCAGGCGGACATGACACATCCCTGTTTGACGCCTGTACAGACATCAAAAAGAGGTGACACATCCCCCCCTACTCGCACGCAAGCCTTACAGTCCCTATAAAGCGACTGTATTGCCCGCAGTAGCGAGCCATCCACACCATATCCTGGCAGCAAGTCCCACAGCGTTTCTCTCACAACGTTATCAAATGCTTTCTCTAGATCCACAAAAGCGCAGAAAACCTTCTGGCTAAGAGCCAGAAACTTTTCCGCGATCATGCGGAGAGAAAACACTTGATCCATGCAACCTCTTCCACGTCGGAACCCGCATTGAGCCTCCCATAAATACCTTTAAGACTTTTCTTGCATTCGTGCCGTTATAACCTTTGCATACACCTTACTAGCTAAGCTGACCAAGCTGATCGCCCTGTAGCTGGAGCAGTTTAGGCGCGAGCCTTTCCCTTTGTAAATAGGTACTACAACTGCTACTCGCCAGTCATCTGGGACCTCACCCGTTCGCCAGCACAAGTTGCATAACAGACATAGTGTGTCCCAGACACGCGACCCACCGTACTTGATCATCTCAGCAGTAACTCTGTCTTTTCCCGCAGCCTTACCACATTTCATACTTCTTATCGCTTTTTCTATTTCTTTCATACTAATGACTTCAATGACATCGGGATCCGGAGCATCAAAGTGAGCTCCACTTCCCGATGTGGCATCTCTGTCTTTTCTTGCATACATCTTTCCATAATATTCACTTCATCTCTGCAGGACGTCACTTTGGTCTGTTAGGACGTCATTGTTAACACTAAGCACTTTATTCATACTGCAGATTGCAGAACAACTCCGGGTCTTGCCTACCTCTTTCCAGAAGAGCTTGGCATTATCCCGGAAATTGGACGACAACCTTTCATCCGCTTTCATTCTGCACCTTTCACGAGCTTCTTCTATCAGTGCCTTCGTGTTAACTTTCTGCAGCTTGTATCTCTCTTTCATATTAAAATCATTCCGCGAGGCTAAGTAGTCTAGCTATGCTTTCTTCTTCATTCGAACTGCTTCTTTCACTTCCTCATTCCACCATGCATCACGCTTATTACTACTGCCTCTTTTCGTTTCTCCACACACTTCCACAGCGGCATTTATCATACTGTCCCTAAGGTTCTGCCATACACTTTCCACATTCTCACTGCTTACATTGACGTCGCCAAGCTTTTCGGCTACCCTTTCATTATATTTATCGCTAATGGATGCATCCTGCAGCTTCCAGCTTTGGATGCTATAAGTCGGCTCAGGTTCAGGACACTCGGTACAATGACGCCAACCCGCGAACAGACCCCTAATCCTAGTTATGACTAGGTAGTGGTCTGATCCCAGCTCAGCGCCTCGATAAACCCTTGTGTCCATCACCTGTTTACGGAGCCGACTATCCATTAGGAATAGATCTATCATGCTTCTCTTTGACTTACATCTCCTCGTATACATATGAATTTGTTTGTGGTTGAACATTGTGTTCGCCACAAACAAATCCTTTTCCTTACAAAATGCCAGTATTAGCTTGCCAGCGTCGTTCACCCTTTTATCCCCATACTTCCCGAGTACCGATTCAAAACCATCGCGAGCGGTACCCACCCATCCATTCAAGTCTCCACATACTATAAGTCTTTCATTTCTTTCTATCACATTTAGAGCTTCTCTCATACTTTCCCAGAAGTCCTCTAGCTCACTCGCGTTCGACAAAGATACTGGCGCGTAAGCAGCTACCAGGAAAATCTTCGTCAAACCAAGTTTTACACGGATCCAGAGGATTCTAGGACCTACCAGTTTGTACTCATACATACCGGAGGCCAATCGCGAGGACAGCAAAATTCCAACCCCCCGACTGCCATGCTCGCTCTCTGGTACTCCAGACCAAAGCGCGAGCATCCCACCCGGGAGCTCTAAGACTTCGCTGCCCTTGCGCTTGGTCTCTTTCAAGCACACTGCATCTAACTTTCTCTCATTCATAACATCCATCAACTCATTCATCTTATCTGTCATTCCTCCCCTAACATCCCACGCAGCTACCCTGCACTCCATCCTCCACTTCCCGCCGTGTCGGGCCGCGCGTGTAGGGTGGCGGTCCCCTACGCCGCTCTGGCACACACTTTTCGCACCAGCGGGGACGAACTGGTGCGCGTCGCCTCGGGGGCACGCCCTAGCATCATTCGTCCTGGTGGCTCTCGTGTTGGAGTAGAATTGCAGCCGTAGCTGGCAGGGATGGCGACTTGCACGCTTCTACTCTTCATCCCCATATAAAAATGTCTCGGTAACTTGAAAGAGTAGGAAGAGTAGAAATAGTAGGGATTGTAAGTTGTAATCATGTCAGCCACTACACAGCTCGCAATTATTATTTTATTGTAGTCAAACTAAACTTGATCGCTACGCTATTGAAATTTTAAAAATATAGTCAGATTGGATCAGGAGGTGAAAATAGGAGTTCATATTTTTTTAATTAAGCGCCGTATTTTATTGAACCTAAGTAACTAGGAACATTATTGTGCACACCTATTTCCTAAAGTATTTTCTAAATCCAGTCTATAAAAATAATAGAAATGGGGGTTTGAAGAATTAAAGCCTTCCGAAAACCTTTAATATTACAGTTTCAATCGTTACTTTCACTAGTCAGAGAATTGGAACCTACTACCTGGACACTGTACTAAGGATCTTGTAAAATAACATAAAATATGAGTTTTACAAATAATATTTAGAAATTATTTAAGTAGTTAATATTATTGCAGCCAAACTGTGTAGGCTGCCTTGAGAAATATTGTTTTCCCGTCTTTTTTTCGTGTGAAAATTCTCATGGATGCTATGCCGAACTCCTACCGACTAAAACCACACGGTGCCCTTCCATTTGTATATGGCCAGGAGTCTTGAGTGAGCCCTCGGAAGTCTATACTTCAGAGGGCTCACCCTAGACTCCGATAAAGTCTTGGCGGATAAAGTCTGCTGGGAGCTCTGGGGCTCAGGGCTCCCAGTAGCCTTTATCCGCCAACGCGGTATAGTCGCAGGGTTCGGGTGTTGTCCCGCTTCTTTGGTGGTCTGTATGTAATTCGAGTGCTGTCTTACTTCCTTGAGGAGATGAAAGGCGTACGTGTAGTTGTCACGTCACGCCACCGTCTAAAAAAACCGCCTTTTTATGAGTTACCATAATTTGAATAAATATCCATCACGCCTTATCCCCGAAGGGGTGGCAGAGGCATATTATATGCCCATCTTTCACCGTGTGGATTCCTGTCCCACGTAATAGGTGGTGAGCCCATTGCCGTGTTGAAATAGACAGATGAAGGTTGTGGCTACCTGCTGTTGAAATTTTTAGCCGTCCATAAGGCCTTCAACCAGGCTTAACGACTGCCATTTTCTGACAACCGGGACCAACGGCTTAACGTGCCTTCCGAAACACGGAAACGCTCGCAAATGTAAATGCCACAAAGTGGTCACCCATCCGAGTACCAGCCATAGTGAAAGTTGCGTAACTCAGTGATCGTTTACAGAACACTGAGACCGCGAGGCCACGTGCGCTTCAAAGAAGAAAGAGACAATTCGATTCGAGACAGGGATTGAACCTGTGACCTTTGCCTAACCAGGGCAATGTTTTAGCCACCTGAACTACCCGAACCGTATCGAATTAAGTTGAAATTCTCCACCATATTTTAAATCGACATTTTAAGAGTATGACCATTAAGAAAGATTTATGAGAAAATTAGCAAAATAAATGCTTTAAAAAATTATCATTATAAATGCTGTTGTAACTAGCTGTGCAGTGTAGTAACTAGCGCCTAGATTAGCAAACTGATCTTAATTTAACAGTGACGTAATCATATAATGTTAGTAAATCCTACGAGGAAAATCTTCAAGACAAGCCTTTGCATTAGTATTGGGATGATCTACAATAACTCTGTATTATCTAACCAGTTAAGGAGGGAACAATTTGTCGAATTACAGCTTGTGAAATATTCACAATGACAATAAAAATATTATTGATTTTTAGCAGTGAATAATATCATGGACCGCAAAATGAGAATCACATACTCCAATCGTTATTTTTAGAGAGAGTCAAGTAATATCTGCAGATACAAACATTCGCCATATAAGACGAGTTTCGGCGAAAGGCCTTGATAGACATGGAATAATTGATAAGGGTCACATGGAAACATTTTCTAGTCGTCACGCTAAACCTAGTTTTTTAGAGAAATTCTTTTAGCATGTCACCTAAGTCACCGGTCTCGTAGATACGTTGCGTGTAGCCATAATAAATAAATTTCGGTTTTTAATAATACTTTACTTTTATTGAAACAATATTTCTAGTAATTTAATCAGTTCCATCAATTAATCAAATTAGACTATTTAACTTAACTAACTTAACTTAACTTAACTATCTTCACGCTGTATCCCTGACGGGGTAGTCAGAGAGGACAGATCGCCAGGCTTCGCGATCCATGCATACTTCTTTCGCTTCTTCGAGATTCATCAATCGCTTCATACACGCACGTCTGGGTATCCGAGTACTTTTGACCTTTCCGTTTTTGAGCAATCTGCTCACGTGGTCTTCATATGTAAGTCTCGGCCTTCCCTGACTCCTTCTACCATCTACTTTTGAACAATATATATTCTTCGTCAATCGTTCCTCACTCATTCGTTGGACGTGTCCAAACCAACGGAGCACGCCCTTTTCCAGCTTAACGCTGACACTTTCATTCAAACCTGCCATATTGCGTATCACTTCGTTACGTATTCGGTCGGTTAATGTAATGCCGCACAATTTTCGAAGTGATCGCATCTCCACAGCATTCAATTTACTTTCATGCATCTGCTGACATACCCAGGTTTCACTACCGTAAAGCAAAGTTGGCACTAGCACTGCGTTATGAATCGCCATTCGTGCTTTTTTTACGATGCTTTGTCGCTTTACTAACTGGGACAAAGCACCGTTAACTTTGTTTCCGGCAGCTACTCGCCGATCCGAATCACATCTTCCATCCGCGCTAAACATACTTCCTAAATACACAATTTCATTCACTTGCTCTAGACGTTCCTGATTTACCCTAATCTCGCATTTAGTTCTTACGTCACCTCTTTCAAATACTAGAACCTTAGTTTTACTTGCATTCAAGCGGAGACCCTTACTTTCACACCCCTCTTTCATATTAGTGACTAATGCCTGTAGGTCGGCTTCTGATGAGGCCATGAGCACCGCATCATCAGCGTACAGCAGACAGTTTACTGTAAAGTCACCCAAATTCACACCTATTTTAAAATCTTTCAACTTCTGCAGGCAACTGTCCAGATACACTATGAACAGCCAGGCGGACATGACACAACCCTGTTTGACGCCTGTACAGACATCAAAAAGAGGTGACACATCCCCCCCTACTCGCACGCAAGCCTTACAGTCCTTATAAAGCGATTGTATTGCCCGCAGCAGCGAGCCCTCCACACCATATCCGGGCAGCAAATCCCACAGTTTCCCTCACAACGTTATCAAATGCTTTCTCCAGATCCACAAAAGCGCGGAAAACCCTCTGGCTATTAGCCAGAAACTTCTCCGCGATCATGCGGAGAGAAAACACTTGATCCATGCAACCTCTTCCACGTCGGAATCCGCATTGAGCCTCCCATAAATACCTTTCAGACTTTTCTTGCATTCTTGCCGTTACAATCTTTGCATACACCTTACTAGCTGAGCTGACCAAGCTGATCGCCCTGTAGCTGGAGCAGTTTAGGCGCGAGCCTTTCCCTTTGTAAATAGGTACTACAACTGCTATTCGCCAGTCATCTGCGACCCCACCCGTCCGCCAGCACAAGTTGCATAACAGACATAGAGTGTCCCAGACGCGCGACCCACCGTACTTGATCATCTCAGCAGTAACTCTGTCTTTTCCCTCAGCCTTACCACATTTCATACTTCTTATCGCTTGTTCAATTTCTTTCATACTAATGACTTCAATGACATCGGGATCCGGAGCATCGAAGTGAGCTCCACTTCCCGATGTGGCATCTCTGTCTTTTCTTGCATAAGGTCAGTACTTGAAATAGGTCTCACCAAATTTGCGGTCTCTATTCTACAACTCGATAACTTGTGTGAGCGGCAATAAACTGAAATGATGAAAATTGTTGATGATGATATAAATAATACTCACCACCTATTACATGAGACAGGAATACACATGGTGAAAAGTGGACATATGAAATGCCTCTGCCACCCCTTTGGGGATAAGGCGTGATAGATAAATAAATGATATATATATATATATAGGTAGACGCAAGACCATTTGATTACGTACCTACCTATATTTAAGATGCTCTCCTTTTTCATGTGCACTACTGTTTGCGTCCAAACCCTACATGATATTAGTTGACTACTAGGAGCAGCTATCCTTTGGAAGCGACTGCCGTCGGGCCTACCAACCCCCTGCGGTCATTGGTCAGCAGATTTTAACCCTTAAAGCGACGCCGCGTTACGACTACTGAAAATCCTAAAGAAGCAAATGACCTTTAAACATCAGACTTAGTATTATGTTATTTGATATTTTTTTATAGATTTGACTGAATAATAATAGATTCTTTGTTGTAGCTCACTTTAATCAAGTTCTTTGAGTATTGAATTTGTTGAAAACGCCGTCGTTGATTATTCGTTTGAATTTCTTGAAAAGAATACAATTAAATAAGGTATTCAGTGGGATTTGAAAAAATGATTTAATTATTTGGGGAAAAAATTGCTTAAAATAGATCTAAAATATTCTTACAATACTTATACTTACTTATATTTGTAATTTTGTCTTATTTGGTCTCAAGAAATGTTTGTGTATGTCTAACTCACATTTCGGGACAAAACGTTAGACGAACTGTGTAACGTTGAGTAATTCTAACCTGAACGAATGAACACTGTGTCCATTAGTCCAAAATGTTAGTGGACGTTGTGTTCGATTGCTCTTGCAAGACATTGATCTCGAGAATTGAATCTATAGTGATTTTCCTATTGTTCTTAAGAAGATAGGTACGTTTTGTGATATTAAAAAAAACTCAATAAAGTATAAGCATTTTTATTTTTGCTATCAATAACTTCTTACTTTCTTCGGAAGGCATGTTAAGCCATTGGTCCCGGTTGCCAGTAACAGGGCAGTCTTTAAGCCAAGTTGAAGGCCTTATGATTAAAATTTTTCAACAGTAGGTAGCCACTAACAACGTCTGTCTATTTGAACACAATTTAATATTTTTGTATTACACAAATTCTAATACCTAAATACTATAATAATAATTATTTAATACTATTTTGGTAAACAACACGTAGCATACATTTTGTTGTTGGAGGTATGTATTGTCTTCTAAGTAATTTTTCGGCACCAAACTTCCGCTGGGTTAAGTGCTTCAAAGGACAGAACACATAAAAAAATTACAATTTCACATACTCTATTACAAAAGGCGAATTCTTATTCAATTATTCAATGCCAAACAATCAATCGTAATAGAAAACAAGTATAATATTATAGTAGTGTTTACCGGATGAATAATAGAAAATTTCAAAGTAACAAGAACAAGCAAAATATTTATACTGTATGTTTGCTCTGCCTGGGGGTTTATATACTTTAACATTAGTATATGAGATATTTATAATATAATTGGATTGGCTCGTACGTCCAGTGAGTAACTCAAACAAACTATGAGGCTGGCACATAGTGTTTAGATAAGTCAGCCCGCCTGTGCAACATTTGGTTTACTCCATTTATAACTTAAGGTAATGTCACAATTGTTATGTCAAATTGTAATTTTAAATTAACTCAATGAGTCCTTGTCTTCACATTTTAATAGAACTGTCTGTATGATTAATTGCATTAGTTGTAAAAAGGTGTGGATTTGGTAATGACATTTAGATTGAAAAGCACATAAAAAAAAACAAAAAACAAAGTACTGCAAATGTAACATAATTATTTTCAAACTAATTATATATCGTGAAACCGGGCGATCTGTACTCTCTGATTACCCCGTCAGGGATACAGTGTGAAGATAGTTAAATTCTTTAATTAAAATATTATTTACAAAGCCGAGCTCAGCTTTATATTGGTTATCGTTTAAAAAACATTAACTTGTAGAAAGTAGAAATGCATGTAAAAGAAAACTGTAAAACATTAGAGGAAATCCTATTAAACGATATTAATATCTGAATGTTTATAAAGTACTAGCTGACCTGCCCGGCTTCGTCCGTGACATACTTCCAACCCCGTGGCACCCATTTAATCCCGTCGCTTATTACTTTCCCAATAATGTATGAAAATTTTCCCGATTTGTTGACATTTATGATTACTGCTCCGCTCTCCTGTGTAGTGGCGTGATGATATATAGCTAAGAACCTTCCTCAATAAATGGGCTATCCAATACAAAAATAATTTTTCAAATCGGTCAAGCCGTTTTTATGCTATGTCGTGACAACGTAAAACGGGTTTCATTTTTATATATATAGATGTATACAGTACATATTTCATTATAATTCTGAGATACATAATAAAATAACCAAAAATGATGATAAATCGTAGCTAAATAATATAGAGACGCAAAGTTATAAGGTTGTGTAAGGAACAAATCGGTGGCAACCGCTCAGTTTCTACTCCAACTAGTCCTACCACGGTGCATTACCCACGTCCACCGCATTCGAGAGCTATTTGCTGCCGGAGATCAGATTAATGTTGCCACTTTTCTACTTGTCGTAACCACCAAACTGCACCCTAGTTCCTTTACCCACTCAATTGTATTCTGAATTATTTATATCCGACTCTACATACATTTTTCAAAACAAGAGTAGGTACAAAATTGTTTCCTTTTGTAAAAATAGTTTTACATTTTGGGATAAGTACTCGTACTATATTTTTAGGTTTGTTGAGGTTGTAGCGGCGGCTACTTTGGCTTGACAATGACACAATATTATTTAATTTCTTGACTGGCGGGCTGAAGTCTTGGGTCATTCCTTTTCGGGACAAACATTTGTGGTTGGATCAATCAACTTATATCCCTGAAGGGGTAGCGAAGGTATACTATACTTTATATTTCACCGGAAAGCCGTGAAGCCCGTAAGGAGCTCGTAACTCTCGCTCCTAACTCATATTATCACGACTTTATCCCCTAAGGGGTGGGCAGAGGCATACAACACGCCTTAATTTTTCGCAAACAATTCCTTTTTTTTACATAGATTAAAATTACAGTGCACATTTATTAAAATTTGAACACAGTATATTACAGATTTTTTTAAAGTACTAACTTCAAAAGAAATCGTAGCGTGCTCTTTTATTTGTGAACGATCACTGCGTAAGTTGCTGTGATAGTCCTGAGAGTGACCCTTTGCAGTATTTCTATTATTAACGATTTGGGTTTTGGGTGGTAGGCTAAGCCAATATTACTGACTGCAAATAACAAAGTAGTCCTTGAGTCAACTTGAATGCCTTAGCCTTAAAAGTTCCAACAGCAAGTTGTACTAAATAATAGTATGTGTGTATACTAAACAAGTAACGTATCCTTGATTATCGTTACGAAGGAATCAGCTGACTTCTAAACCGAAACCGAACAGTGATAGAAACTTCAAAATGACCTCTACGACTGCCTATGATTTTTCATCTGAATCGAATGCCGTAAACCGTAGGTCTTTGTCGATTATGGTTCTTGAGAAAAAAAAGGTACTGACGTATTAACGACAAACTTCAAAATCACCTGTACACGTATTCATAGTGTTCTAAATCGAATGCCGCAAAACGTTTGTCACTATGGTATATCTATCTCATGGTTCTTAAGAAATAGATGCGTATAGACGGACGGACAGAGCGAGAGAAAGACATTTTAAAAAAACCTGATGGTTTAAAAGTCTAAAATTTACCATTGACTATAATTCCAAACTTTATAACAGAAACTTTTATGAGAATAAATACAGTCTTGCGTAGGTAAGGTCGGGATAAAAATGCGGTCGCTAAATATAGATAGGTTCTCTTTACTCCTTGCTTCCGTACACGCGCCGGTGAAAATATTACGTGGAGGTGTAAACGAGCCCCGGCACCGCGTTTATTGCCGTCGTTAAGGTAAAAATTTCTCTCTTGTATTGCATAGTGAGCGTGAAATGTAAACAATGCATAGAACTTAAAGAAATTTAGTACCGACATAAACAACGAAACACTTTGAATTTAAAATTTACAATGCATCTAGAAACTGTAACCTACTTTTTTGAATATTCGTCAACTTAATTACTTTTTGCAAGAAGCCGAAAGTTTTAAAATGAACATAATTCAAGAATATTTTATTTAGTTGCGAAAATCTCCACCAAATTGTTACTGCAATAGTTCAAAAACATTGCTCCGATTGATACAAGGTATAAAAAAATTAAAATGTGATGTTAGGTTGCTGCATAAATACTATTTCATTCATCTTGACAGCTTTGAATTAGTGTAGCTCTTCTTCGCTAGATGGCACCAGTCACCAAAGAGGCTATATTAAATATAAATTGTTTCACGTCAAGCTCGTACATAATACTTATTATGTAGCGATCAATTATATGCCAATAAGCCCGAGGTTGATGATCAATAAGCCCTTGTTTTTATCATTATTAACTTATATTTTGGCGCATTAGGTTAAATTATGGGAGTTAATTTTTACAATGCGCGCGCATACCGACACCATGACGTTAGCTAATAAGTGTTTCCATGACAACCTATAAACACCCTGAAGTTAGCTGATAAGTGTTTTCATGACAACTTATAACGTATGTATTAACATTAAATATAACCTTAAAATAATAATAATAATTAATAACTATATTCAAAGTAGTTTACATTCTTTTGATGTTATTTTTTTCTTACGAATTTTTTATTCCTGTAACAAACAAAGAGTTGTGGTATATGTGATAAAATCTTATTAGACTAAAGCAGTATAACTTCTAACGCGTGTACATAAGTACACACACTCTTTTTTACATATAATAACTAAATCAGCCTATTAAGCGTTTTGCTGATTGTTGGACTAAGATAAATAATCTTAAACATAAGTCATAATGAGATTGAAATTACATCTACTATGCATGGAAAATAATTATGCTATCGAAATTTAAATTAAAACGTAGAAGGTAAAGTACTCGTAAGTATACCACTAATATTTTAAGCTTCACAAATCACAATGTAAAGTTCTGCATGAAACAGAATTAGGAGATTGTGTGAATGTGATCCTAAACCCCACGTTAAATAACGGCAAAAGAACATAACGGTCAGAATTTTACGAAGTATGTACGTAAAATTTTAAACAGTCAAATTGATATTGAAATATATAATGCCTTTGTTTTCAACTCTATCGATTCGAATCTACCTGTAAGACCCTTTGTCTTTTGGGACTAAACCTTTAGAATAGGCGCTTTTAGCAATCATGACATTTGTATACATGCAGTGACGCTTTTCCGATGAATAGAGAACGGTTGTAGCTGCCTGGTGTTGAATTTTTCATGCCACTATTAAAGCCTATATTTTGGCTTAATAACTGATATAGTACTGCCAGACTTTAAACCACAAACCATTTTGAGTTCTCTCAAACTGTGTACAGGTAATAGAAAAAAAATTGAATATCATCTATTCTAATATTATAAAGCTGAAGAGTTTGTTTGTTTGTTTGGTTGAACGCGCTAATCTCAGGAACTACTGGTCGGATTTGAAAAATTCTTTTTATGTTTGATAGCCCATTTATCAAGGAAGGCTTTTTGGCTATTTATCATTACGCTATTACACTGGGGAGCAGAGCAGTAGTCATAAATGTCGACAAATTGGGCAAATTTTTATGCATCATTGTAGAATTTATAAGCGACAGGATTAAATAGGTGCTACGGGAGGTAGAAATATTCCACGGGCGAAGCTGTGTCTGTGTGTGTCATCTAGTTATTTAATAAAATCGTCTTTAACGGTGATTTCAAAATTTCCACCACAATTCTAGTATTATCCTGACATTAGTAAAACTATTTATTTGCTAGACTATTTAATATGAACGTTGTGGTCTTGCTGCAGTCATTGAGAGGTTTAGTAAATTAATGTACGTCGACAGAGTCAAAGGCAATGAGTAAATTAAATTTGTTAAGTTTAAAGTTAAGAGATATATTAAATCTAACAGGTACATTTTTAGTTGAGAGTTAGAATAATATTTAGTCGTAAAATACTGTTGAAAAGACGACTTCGAATTTGGTATTTTAAAAACAAGATTTAAATAAACTGTTTTTTTTTTATATTTGTCACATCATATTTATTTAGTAGAAGACTGATACTTAGTCATAAAACCGCTGAAAAAACGACTTTGGCTTTGATATTTTAAAAACAAGATTCAGATCAACTGTTTTTTTTTTAATATTTTTCATATTATAACATCCCATAAACTAATTTCATTGATTAAAGTTCTTTTATATTCTGTTTCAATTTATAAGCATTGAATTTAACTCGACCTTTTTTGAGGTCCAACAAATAGTACAAACGCGAAAGTTTGTTTGGATGGGTGGGTGGATATTTGTTACACTTTCACAAAAAAACTTTTAAATAGATTTTAATGAAACTTTACAGTAATATAGTTTATACATTGGAATAGGAAATACGATAATTTTTATCCTGGGAACAAGTACAGTTTTTAGGTAACAGGAATTGGAAAAGTTCATCTTATAAATACAATCTATACTATAATATTTTAAGGCTTCAGCTTTATAACATTAGTAAAATTTGTTTGTTTGTTTATTTGTTTGGTTGAACGCGCTAATCTCAGGAACTACTGGTCGGAATTGAAAAAATATATTTGTATTGGATAGCCCATTTATCGAGAATGACTGCCTCTGTGGCGCGATGGGAGTGCATCCGACTGCACCGCAAGAGGTCGTGGGTTCGATTCCCACCCAGGATAAAACTTTGTGTGATGAGCACGATGGTTTATTCTGTGTCTTTAAGTACGTGTTCTTTAATATGTATGTATTTAGAAATATTTAAGTATGTTTATCAGTTATCTGGTTTTCATAATACAAGCTCTGCTTAGTGTGGAATCAGATGGCGTTGTGTGAGTTGTCCCAACAATATTTATATTTATTTATATTGAATGGCTTTAGACTATAAAATTATCATTACGCTACTAGCCTGAAGAGTGGAGCTGTAGTCATAAATGTCAACAAATCAGGCAATTTTTTATACATTATTGTAGAATTTATAAGCGACGGGATTAAATAGGTGCAACGGGAGTTCGAAGTATGCCACGGGCGAAGCCGAGGTGGTCACCCAGTAAGGAATAAACAACTACGACTGTACTCTTAAAATCGTTTAAAATACAGTAAAGGATTTCAACTGGTTGCATCTGGGATCTTAGAACATTGTAATTTGTCAATATTAATCATTATTTTTTGTCATGTAATCAATAGAGTAATTTATTACGTTTGATTCGTACTCAATGTTGTATGTGTCCAGCTTAAATAAAACAATTACCTATATGCAAAGTATTTTAATACAATTTCGATGTCCACCGTCATACATTTATCTACTATTTAGCCAGCGTTAAATATCTGGAGATATTCAAACTGTATTGAATTGAAAACATAAATGTATCTATTGGTGGATCTACTTGTGAGAGTATCTTGTGCTGTTCGCATTCCCTTAAAAAGTTCGGTGCGACTTTTTTATTTATCACTTTTATAGACCCGAAATGCAAAATTAACAACAGAGATCTTTATTTTTTACACTTTTTGCTAATAAAACTTATAAGATATAGAATTGAGCAGCATTTTGTTAAATCTGTGCGATTGGCGCATCAAGATATTCGCCCAAGTCAGCTTCAAATACACGAAAAACTCGAGCCCTGTTTCAACCTACCTAACTAGCGTGGTACAGTGAGGTCAATAACCTACCCAATTTTTTCCATGACAAATTTTAAGTGTTATAAGCCATTGACCCCCTTCAAGTATCTCTTTAATCAAGGCAAGTTGTCGAGTATCTGCTATTTTAAAATAGGTAAACTTTTTTTTTTTATATTTTTTACCCGTAATTAAAATATCCCATTTTAGTATTTGTTATTTTTAATAAAATTGCCTATACTTTAGGCAAACTTTATTAATTGGTCCGATGCAGTTGAAATATTTCACGCTTGTAATACGCACAGAGTGTACCAATAGTCACAGGATCGCGAATAATTGTGTCGCTATTTCACCAATGGCTGCATATGCGTCGATTGTATGGTTGGGGCACTAGAGAGTTCTCTATCTAGATTGGAAACTCGATAGCTATGCCAATATCAAGCCGAAAACGTATTTACTTGTCAACTTCGGGCTCTTGGCAAATTTTATAATATAGAATTATGATTTGAAAAAAGATTTAATTGTGACAGCTCAAACAAAGCCGGGATACTTTTTTTAAGACGCACGATAAGTTAATAATAAATCACTGTTGTGGGAAACTTTTCACACAGTGCCATCTAGCTCAAAGTAAGCTAATATAAGTTTGTAGTATGGGATATAGACAACGGATAAACATCCTACTAATATTGTACACGCGGCAGTTTTGTAAGTGTCGATGTTTGTTACTCTTTCACGTAAAAACTACTGAATTGATTTTAATGAAACTTTACAATAATATAGCTTATACATGAGAATAACACATAGGCTACTTTGAACCCCGTTTCCCACAAGTTCTTGTGGGAAACGGGGACGGGAAAACTTCTTTACGCGGGCGAAGCCGCAGGCGTCAGCTAGTACTTATATATTTTTAAACACATACATATTATGAATAGGAAATACCCATACTCCCAAACACACATTCGTAGATTACACAAATATTTTATCCGACCCGGGACCGAGCGCAGCAGTTACATTCCACTACCACTGCGCCACCGCCACCGCGGCGTTAATTGCGTTTATATAAGGGTTGGAACCCCAAAAAGGCAGATTTAATTTTAGATTAACCTCGTTTTGACATATACGTTGAATGTAATCGAGTGTGTTTTTTGTCTGTTAGCTGTATAACTGCAATCTCTCGTAGCACATTGACTCCCTATAATAGTGTCGACATTGTGATTTCCTCTGAATTAAATGAAATATAGGATTATTTTAGTATAGAGAATATTTTAGTTTTGAAATTATATACAAAAGTCTGTTGGTGCATAATTTGTTTGTTTAAAAATATATTTATAAATTTCGATGCTTATTTTAAGAAAAATGTATATTAAACAAGTTGACTTAAAAACTATCGCATGTTTGATTGCAATTAGTTGAGTAGAATCTGAATATGAAATCATTAAAAATAATAAATTTTGATGTAATATGACAATGTTTCTTCTATGTATTATGTAACGCATGAAAATATCGACTCATTTTAGTTATTATAATAATTGCCTCGGTGGCGCAGTGGTAGTGATTTCAACTGCCGCGCCTGAGGTTCCGGGTTCGATTACCGGAAAAAATTTTTAATCATCCACAAATGTTTGGGATTTGGCTGTTTACTATGTATAAAATGTATATATTTAGAAATTTATAAGTATGTTTATCAGTTATCTAGATCACATAGCAAAGCTAAAAGCTTAGTTTGGTGTAGATGGTGCTGTGTGAAAAGTTACCCAATAATTTACTTTGTTTTTAGCTTCTGCTTTTCATACATATAATAGTTTTCTATCAGAAACTTTCTTTTAGTAGATTGTTTATTTTATATAATAGATTTCATAGAAATGATTGCTTATATATGCATAACTTTAAAAAATATTTGTAAACATCAAAAGTTTAGCATACAAATCTTGCTAAATCTAAGTCAGTATGAAAACTTTACTAAAGAATAAACTATAGTTCCTCAAACAAAGACCAAATTGAAATGCATTGCACGATCAAAGGGGAAAATTCGAGATTGTAACAAACAAGAAAATTTGATGAATAATCTGGGACAAAATTGTGATCGCCCGTCACCAAAACTAGATGAACAAAAGAGAATATTTTGAACTAGCATGAACGGGGAATTTAGAATGACCAAGGAGAGTATTTTCAGTTTTAATTTTAATATTTTCTTTGTTACTGAATAAATTAAGAAAATTGAAAAAAATAATCGTTTTCTATATCGTATTTTGGCAGTACCAACATTATTTTCGTTCAGTACCTACAGCATAATTTCGAATAATTAGGCACCTATGTTCACCAAATCTCGACACGAATATCACAGTGATAATAATATTTATATATTTGTGTAATATTTATATAATTATTAGTGAAATATACTTGTTTCAGAAACTTATCTTTATGCAAACTGGTATTTCCACTATTCAGAATAATGATCCCGTTAAAGCCTTTTGTTTAGTCGCTACTGGTATCTGAATATTCACATCAATGCTTAAGTTCTTGAACCTTTAAGCTACGAATTCTGATAATCATCAAAATTTTCCTTTGAAACAAGGACCAAAAGTTCTATAGTAACAAAGCAAGTTGTTATTTTTGCTTTCAATTGGCTCAATACAAATAGCTTTACGAATACTTTATAATAAACTTAGGTATTATCTAATTTGATATCTTATTTTTTTTTAATATTGAAGAACATGTTACTGCTGTAATAAAAAATTTGATTGCTAAATTTGTTGAATAAGAAAATCAAAATTTTCACAACAATATTAAAATTTCATACATAAACATACATACTTTCACGCCTTTATCCCCGAATACGCCCACGTTTCACCGTATGCATTGCTTTTTATCCCACGTAACAGGTGGTGAGCCCATTACCGTGTTGAAATGGACAGGTGCAGGTTATGGCGACCTGCTGTTGAAATTTTGCAAGCCGCCCATAAGGCATTCAACTGGCTTAACGACTGCCATGTTACTGGCAACCGGGACCAACGGCTTAACGTGCCTTCCGAAGCACGGAAACGCTCGCAAATATAAATGCCACAAAGTGGTCACCAATCCGAGGATCAGCCATAGTGAAAGTTGCTTAACGCAGTGATCGTTTACAGAACACTACATCCGCGGGGCCACGAGCGTATTATTATTTCACCACTTATTTACCTGCCTTTAAAATATTTGTGTATTTTGGCATACCTAATATAATCACGTTAAACAAAATTAATAGTTTTCATAACCGCGACCTCCGTCTAATACGACAATTATTCAATCATTATTACTGAAACTCATGTTACTGAATGAAGTAACTCACTTCATTAATCCTAAAAGACAAGTCTTAGTCGATACTTGTTGTTCATATCGATAACTGATTTCCTCGCATATAGTTTGAGTGAATACCGTAGGAACTTATTCGTCCCGGCACGTTTGGCATTGAAATATGATGGCAATTTTCAGTCTGCCAAATATACCTATAGTTACCTATTGGGTGCGGGTGAGACTCAGTCAATCCTACTGTTTGTCGATCAACACGCATCGTATCCAGTGAAATTGAAAACGTTATTTGATTCTGACTTTAGAAGTTATTGTGACTGTAAAAGCTTTGATTTACATCTGACGTTGTCTTATTTCTGTGGTCGAGTTAGATTTCGTCGAGTTGGTTTATTTATAAATAGGAAAGAAAATGTTAATCGCTTTAAGTTTGCGTTTGTACAAAGTTGTATAGAAAGCTTTCCAAACTATATGGTGTTGAAATCAAATTTGATATTTAGATGTAAATTGATTGATAAGTGAATCGAATCGTTTATTAAATGAAAGGGCATACAGAAAATAATGTTCACAGGGGACTTATAAAGTGTTCATAATATTACAAGTAAAAAGAAATAAGAATTAAGTATATCTAATAGTTGTGACTATTTAAATTAGTCTAAAATTTTTACTTTGTTAGGTTGTAGAATCATTATAATATGCTGGTGCATACAACGTTGTTTGTTGATGTGCTTGTTACATAAAATTATAATAGAAGCAAAATGGATAGAGTGGTAGTAATAAACAGACAATATACTACGTGTATTTTGTGCTCTAGAATCAATTCTGCAAAATGATAATTTTATTCATAGAGTTCCAGCCAGAACCGTATCGCTTACTTTGTCCGTGATTTGGTTCAGTAATATTTTATGAAACAAACGTTCACATACATTGTACTAATGCATTAGTTTTTCACTGATCTCGAAGGGTAACGAAGGCAATTATCGTGTTTTTGTCCACTCCTCACTTTTAATTAATGGCTGTTGAAATAAGTTACAATAGCGAGAGTATGAAAGACTCAGTTTTGAACATAATAAAAATGTTATTATGTTCAAAACTGATTAAGTCATATTAAATGCATAGAATTTCAACGATTTTTTTATATTATCGTTGATGTTAGTATTATTATTATCAGTAATGCCTTGCTTATAAAATGTAGGTATTTTAATTACAGACAACAAACTAGCATTGAGTTTAAACAGTAACAGATTTGTGTGTCGATCATTAAAATTAATTGATGTCAGTCATTATTCTCTTTCATAATTTGTAAGCATAAAAATATGTGCTCAAACTACAAATTTTAAAACGATCTGGAGTCTCAATAAATTGCAGTTTCCTCACGAGTTGCATTTCAACATCTTCCTTATCAACGAAGTGAGCACAAGTGAAATTTTGTTCGACAGAAATTGACTGCATTTCATAAGGAGGTAGAAGAGCAATGGCTTTTATAACTCACGAATGTCTTTCGAGCACACTCTTAAATTCTGCAACTTCACATCTAAATGCATATGTTTGTTGGTCTATACAGTATAATATTTGTAATGGGTGTTTTGACTGATTCTATGCCTATTTTGCTTCCAAAAAAACAGCTCAAAATAGTTATTAATTTAATAACTGTTTTACCTGTGATTTATGATGATATGATTTTGCAGCAAACATTGCGTAAATTACTAGTATATACTCTTTGACACTCACTTTCTATTATCTACTATTGTAAGAAATTTATGATTCATTTTACAAATAAAACAGCAGGCAGTAATTTGTTATTAAATAAGGAGCTTTACTTATATTTTTTCAGAAATGTGTGTTAATTACGTCAAGCGGCCCTCCTACTCTAAAATTTACTGTTGAAAAAAGACTTGGTACAACATTAGGTAATAATAGAACTGAAAATTAATATTAAAATAATTTATAATAGCTTATAACCACCTCTCCTCATAACTTGACTTCATCTAGAATGGAATCAAGTTCCATTCTAGATGAAGTCAAGTTATGAACCATCATCATATATAATCGTTTATAAAACACTTGAAAAGGGGTCTTAGAAGGTTTTAAAGGGGTCGGCACCGCACCTCTGGTGTTGCAAACGTCCATAGGCCACGATGACCAGTTCCCATCAGGTGGACCGTATGCTTTTCTGCCAGCTCAGTGGTATAAAGATAAACATGAGTCAGCTATGCCACGAGCGCTTCTAAAATGTAGGGTAGATGTAGATCTACAAAAAAATGGGTATGGACCTTTTTGAATCTAACTTTAAAAGAGAGTGATAGGAGTTGATAATAATGCGCATTTTGACACACAAGCGTAACAGTTAGATATCGATAATTCTGTTGATATAAATATTTACATACAGTGTTTTTCCGTAAGTGAAATAGCTTTAAACCTATCAACCATTCTCATTACAATTACAAGAAATTATATTTTTTATTCACTCTCACTGGAATTATACCATGCTAACGATCAATATATATGATATGATAATAATTTTATGCATTGATTAACGATGGCTTTGCATACCTATATCTGGCGCTTGATTGAGTGCTTTACCAATAATTAATATAGTTTCATAGTTTGCAAACATTAGTGTATATACAAAGCAAAGAGTAGGAGTCTGGGTAGACCGAGACTTATATATGAAAACTTCGTGAGCAGATTGCTCAGAAACGTAAAGGTCATAAGTACTCGGATAGCCAGATATGCATGTATGAATTGATTAATTAATCTGCAGGCAGCGAAAGTATGCATGAATCGCGAATCTTGGCGATCTGTACACTCTGACTACCGTCTGTCCGTCTGGGATACAGCGTGAAGATATTTAGTTAGTTTAGTAGTACTGATAATATATGGATAGTGAGTGTGCAATGTGTAGCAGGTATTTGTTTATTTTTTTCATCAACTATCGTTATTATTCAGGATGTTCATTCGTAAAATATGATTTCCAAAACCAAGAACAGCATACTGATATCGACGATGTTCATTTCTTTTACTGACATGTAGTACGTGGGTAACACTGAAAATGTTTAGAAAATAAAAAACGGCTTAATGTAGAAAGTTGCTAATACTTTTATTGCTTTTCGAAGTAATCTCCGTTCCTCTCTACACATCGTCGCATTCGATGGATCCACTGAGAAAAGCTGTGGGCCCATTCTTCCTTAGGGGTCTCTTCTATGGCATTTTCGTACGCTTTCACCGCATCTTCAGGACTCGTAAAGTGAATACCTCGAAGTTTATCTTTAGTACTTGGGAATAAATGAAAGTCGCAGGGCACCAGGTCGGTACTGTATGGCGGATGACTCATTATCTCGACACCTGCCATAGTCAAATATTCAACAGTCCGTTTTGCGGAGTGCGCTGAAGAATTGTCGTAGTGAAGAAGGATCCTGCTTCGAGGGCGCTGCTGTCGAATTTTTTCCAAGACAACAGGCAAACAGCGATTGACGTACCAGTCTGCAGTAACTGTCCTTCCATCTTCTAGCATAACTGTCGAGAAACGACCTTTCCGACCAAAGAACGAGGCTATCATCTTTTTTCCTTGACTTCTTCCTTTCTTTACCTTAGTTGGCCGATCCTCAAAAGGAAACACCCACTGAGCTGATTGTCTTTTGGTTTCGGGTTCGTAGCAATATATCCAGCTTTCATTACCTGTGACGATGTCAAATCCAGCATTTGAGTCACCGCCGTTGAACTTATCTAACATTTCGCGACACCAGTCTAAGCGAAGGCGTTTCTGGTCGTCGGTTAAAGTATGGGGAATACATCTGGTACAAAGCTTCCTGATGCCTAAATGTTCGTGTAATATTTTTTGAACTTGACTCATACCAATGCCTAGGCTTGCCCGTATCTGCTGATAGGTCACCCTCTTATCTTCCTCTATCATACATCGCACAGCACTGATGTTATCTTCAGTAGTCGCTGTTAAAGGACGTCCCTCACGCGGATCATCACTGAGATTGCTACGTCCATGCTTAAACTAGTTAAACCAGTTGTAAATAGAGGCATGAGATGGGGCTTCATTATGAAATGCTAATCGAAGCCTATCATAGCTTTGTTGTTAAGTAAGCCCACAACGAAAGTCATAATAAATCATTGACTGAAAATTTTCTCGCTTTAAGTTCATTTTCACGTTTAACAAGAGTTTTACATTTGCCGCCAATTCACAAAAACAAATGACAAATGAATGCAATATATTACATTAGGTTACCAAAGAGTTCTATAATTGAAATTCACATTTCTTTCTGACCAGTTCTAAACATTTTCAGTGTTACCTAGGTATACATTAAAGAAATATTTTGATTTTTTGGGGATAAACGCCTGGCAATGATCACGCCTGGTACAAACTGGTCGAAATGTCAGACTATGAAACGGTGTGGAACATCATAGTGTTATCTACCGTAAAATTTTATTTAGTATAGAAAATTATAAGCATAAGTATATTATTAATTTTTAATAAAGTGGAAAAAGACAATTCGATTCGAGACGGGGATTAAACCCGTGACCTTTGTCTAGCCAGGGCTATGTTCAAGCCACTGAACTACCCGAACCGTATAGAACCAAGTTGAAATTCTCCACCATATTTAAATCGTCATTTAAAGAAGATGACCAGCGCCTAATAATAATATTTTTCTACATATATAATCATGCTTAATCTTCAAGGGGGTAGTCAAAAATGCGTACATTACATACAAGAGGAAATCTCAATTCAATAATCCGAACCAATATTCTAACACCGATGACAGATGTTACATTATGTAATTAAAAATAAAATCTCCGCCCTCTAAGGGTATATATCTACTGAAAAAAAATGTGGGAAAATAAGATGAACTTTGAACTTAACGTGACCATAAAGTACGCGTTTTGACAAGATACTCAATCATCTTTATGACACTGCATGCCCTCGGTTCCTCATGTTTACTAAACTTTGTTGGTCAGTCTTTTTCTAAGCGTTGTTTCCACGTGTAACGCTTTTAGATTTCAAGTAAACAAAATTTGCACACAGAAAGGTTTACTATGGGAATATTGCATCAGACACTAGAGGTGTTATTGAAATTGGGTATTTTCAGTTTACTTTTCATATCACCCTAGAACGTAATAAAACTAGACCGTAAAAGAATGTTTTAAAATTGTTGCAAACAACACTCATACCGCATTTCATAACTACCTAATCGTTTCCAAAACGTGCAAAGATTTTACCCCCTATTATAATCTCCCAGAGGAATTTTGATAAATTATTTTTAGTAAATGCCTACATTATAAATGTACTTCACTGTAAGGATTTCAAATTTCTAAGTTCATGGAAGACTAAATGAAACACACATATTAATTGAAATTGATGTTATAAGTTATAAATAAAATTTAAATAACTATTGAAGGAAATTTTTGGAAGTGAAAATGGGTCTAAGACCTGATCGAAAATTTGTAAGCCGGAGAGAGTAGACCGTCGGTGCGGCGTAGGAGAGGAAGTAATATCTCCTCTCTTCATACCGCGCGAAGAATTATATAAATTGTAATGTTTGTGTACGATAGCTCAATAAATGAATTTAGTATTTTACCACATAAATGTCAGTACTTTGTTAATTCGTGCAAAATTAGTCCCTAACCATTCCAAAATATTCAAAAATGCTCAACGTTAATGTTCAAGTTTTCATTTCCGCCTGCACTCCTGGAGTGCAACACGTTGTTTTTTTTACAAGTTCAAGTCTTCCAGATTGCCCATTCACGCTCTCCTGATAAATCTGTTTCATTGGTCTATTTACATCCATCCTCTTAACGTGTCCAAACCATATAAGCATCCTTTTCTTTTTGAAAGATATAACAAAAGCAATTAACAAAGATATTTTTCCATTCTACAGGTCTACAGAAAAGGAGAATCTACACTACGCGGGTGAAACTACGGGCATCAGCTACTTAACGATTAAAACTTACAGTAAATTTGTTAAGCTCTTCAGTTAAGTCAGATAAAAGAAAATAATGAAAATTATGCTCTTAAGATAACTTATATAAATAAGATCAAAGTAGATAGATCTTACTTTATCTATTATAAGTCTTTAAGTTTATAACATTATTATTTCTTCTGTAAAAGTAAATTTAGATGAATTTAAATCTGATTACAGTGATATTTATATTTCTTTTTCATTAATGATACGAAGATAAATCTTATTGATATCTGCTTGATAAATTGCAAGCATCATATTTGTTAGTTAGCCTTGTGTTTCCAGGCATCTTTTATACCGCTCGTAGGCCTATGTGCTCAGTGTTCTGTTAACAAACACAGTTTTAAGGATATTCCGCTATGGTCAGTCTTTTGACAGCTGCTCACTTGTGGCATTTCCTTTCCGTTTCACTGACCACGGCTGACCGTAGCATGGTAATCATTGAGCCAAGTTATAGGCCTTAGAACGACTTACAAAATTATTACAGCTATAAACCACAATTTGCAGTTCGTAGGATTAAACAGAACTGGTAAAATGTATGCATAGATATAGCACGTCAACTTACCCCTTCATATATAAAGGTGTGACTCTATGTATGTATGTATTGCTAACACTAATATCACGCCGTAATTATATCTAAGCAATGCAGGTGTATTGGCGTCGGTCGCTACAAACGAGGTGGTTGACGAGATAAGAGCGCTCACGTAAGTGCTACCATTGTTGTACCGAACAATAACCCCACATTGCCAAGCATTATCAGTAACGCACCGGTCGGTCTCTTCCGATGGAACAACCTAATGGATACCCTGCACTTATCTTAATTTTCGCCAAATAAACGGTTAAGTACTTTTTGATCCCTTTACCCTTGAAATTTAAAACAAAATATCTGAATTATATAAGAAAGTAGTTTCAGATTTTCCTTTCAGCAATATTTGAGTGAAAAGCCTACTGATTTCTGAAAAGATTTTGTTTTGTTGTCATATTTTCTGAATATTTAGGTTGTAGGTTTTTTATAAAAGGACTCTTATAAACACAAAAACTTTACCCCGTAGGCGTGGGCTTTTTCATTCTTTGTAAGCCGTCTATATAGATTTTGATGGAGTCATATTTTTTTGGAGAAATGCAAAATACGAAACATTATAATAATGAAAAATCGTGTTACTTTAAACAATGCTAACACAAAAATCTCGATGCACGTCACAGTAATTTGAAGAAGCTTGTTCTAAATTTACAATATCCTTATTCATTTTTATGGTTAAACGATGAACTGGCTTTGATGATTTATAAATTGTTACCTTCAATAGTATAGGCTTGTAAATTATAAACACCTAACATGAATTCGTTCAATATCTTTATTCAAGCAAGTTTTGTCTCTTTTTATAAGCTTAAAGGTTAAAGGTAATTAAAGAAATTTTAATTTAAATAAAATTGAATGTTAGTCAAAAGAGAAGAAGGCAAGAAGAACAATGTCAAATTTAGGCTTATTTATAGTGTATGTTATATTGCTATGTAGTTCATACATGATTTCGTTTACGTTACTTTAAGTATTTTATATTACCAGGATACCATTAGGTAGATCTGATATATAAGCCAACCCACCAACCGAAAAGCCACAATACGTTCAGAAGTATTTTTTTTACTTTTTAGTTGAACCTAGTAACAGTAGATCAATCAAAAGATTGTAAGGGAATTGAGTGATGACTCTGGAAAGTAGGTTGCCTAACCCTAAAATATTAATACTTTTAATTCACTTTCATATTACACCGATATTAAATTACTTAGTGGTCATTATTTTTCATTAACAGTTAGGAATATAAATCGACTTTTCTTATAAATTAATAACAGTGCTACGGTTATTAAAAAAGATTAATTTTAGGACGAAGTCTCATAACTCAGATTTTAACAGTTAGATTGTCTGTAAGTAACTTTTTTTTGGTTTTTCCTTCAAAAGTATTATGGATTCAACGTCATTGTCAACGATCATCTACCAGCAGGCGGTGTCGAGCCCCTTCGCGACAGGAAAGACTTCGCCTATTATGCTTGTCTGCCACCTCAGGGTATTAAACGGCTTTACCGGGGTCTCTCAGTCAAACATAGAATGTGAAAGATGTATCTACATATACAAAAAAAGCCTTACTCTTCTTTGGCGAAGCTATAAAATTTTTAGAAATTTTATAGCCGTCACGTTTTTCGGTTACACGCCATGTTGTCTTGAAGTGAAATTTCTTTATCAAGAGTGAAACTTCTTTATCGACGTATGAGAATGATTCTATAGCTGTAAAAAAATGACGTTAAGAAGTTTCACTTCTTACCTGTGTACTTTAGTACACACACATTTTTGTTTTATTTAATTTTACCCAAGCGAAGCTTTACACTACAGCTATATATATACAGAAGAACTTGTTTATAATCGTAGTACATACAAATAAAAAACTAAACATTTTACAAAGTTAAGCTACATCATTTTTATAACTTTTTTTATGGTCATGTTTTGTTAACTTTTGTCTCCACCCCAACTAATAACAAAATATAAAATATTATTTATACCATTAATAATAATAATTATTTTTGTTTTAAAAAAATTTTTTTTTTTTTAAACAAAAATTATTATAGTTTTTTTTAAAATGGATTTCCGCCATGTAACGCCTGATTCAATTAGTTATACCATTAAAATTGTAAACAATTGTACCGCCTAACATTTTGACAGTGGCCATTGTAGGCTTTGGTGGTTAAATAAACGACACGAAAGAATTAAATATACAGTCACTGTAAATTACCAGTGTAGTCAGTGTAGTAAAATAAGATAAGATCTGTAGAATGCTCGTTACACGTCGAGGACATCTACCGCTATTAAAAACAAAGATGCTGAAACCTAAATATATAATCAGCTTTGAACTCAAGGTTGAGTAACAAACTTCTTGAGATATTCGCATTTATAATACACTCGGAAGCGCTAACTCAGTGTTCTGTAAACGATCCCTTCGTTAGGCAACTATCGCTAAGGCTAATCCTCGGATAGGTGACCAGTTCTGGCATTCCTATACGCGAGAGTTTCCGTGATTCGGAAGGCACCTTAAGCCGTTGGTCCCGGTTGCCAATAACATGGCAGTCGTTATGCCAAGTACCTACAATATACTTATATAGAATTTTAGAAAAAGCCGGCAGACCTATTCATGTATACAGATCAACTTTCAGCAGGGATTGTAAGAGAAAATTCTCAATAAAAATTACAGGTAGCTTTCTCGCTTTCCATAGCTATTCAGCGTGGGAATGCCTGCATCATGGGTACCCTACTGAGGGGGCCCAGTTTATATTTTGATAGATAGGTTATGTAGATTTAATTTAGGTAGAGTTTTGATTGTTTTTTACTCAGAATAATTTCAAATTGTTTTTCTTTTATTAGTGACTGTAATAAAAATCACAACTTACGAGTTAACAATACATGGAAAAGATTAAAATTGTATCCGTTTCAACTCCAGAGTCATTACTTTACAAGTAACAAAAGACACCTGAGATCGACAAAAGTTTGTACCAGGTACTTTGTAATGGAAGAAAGTAAATGATCCGAGGCAGGGTAGAAAATGCGAATGTACGAATGAGTTTTACCAAGATGAAACTGCATTTTACATGATTGTATTAACTTACAATTTTTCTACTTGTATGTGCATGTGAAGAACAAACATGGCCAGTCTAAATTTGAAACATTTCAATTGATTTCAAATTTAATAGACCTATGTAACTTGGATGACAATACTTTAATTTTTAGTCATATATATATTGTGGTACTTTATTTTTACACACCGCCTTCTATCCCAAAGTAAGCTAATTTCAGCTTGTGTTATGAGATCTAGACTACTGATAAACATATTTATATATTTCTAAATACATAGATATACGAGTACAAAGGAAACACCCAAACTCCGAAACAGATAATTATTGGATTACAAAAATATTTTTTCCGAGCCGGGAATCGAACCTGACCTTAGTCGCGGCAGTTGCATACCTACCAACCACTGCGCCACCAAGGCAGTCAAAATGTTTTCATGAAGTTGATTTAATGACTTAATGAGAAGGTAGATGTAGGAACTAATGTACGTAACAAACTAATCGCATAGTGTTAGGTTCATTTAGTAGTAGCATCTTGCCATGAAGGCAATTGCATCGATTATAAACTTTAATTTTATTTACATTTACATTCTTTAATCATATTAGCGGAGATATATATCTATCTATCACGCCTTATCCCCGAAGGGGTGGCAGAGGCATATTATATGACCACTTTTCACCATGTGTATTCCTGTCCGACGTAATAGGTGGTGGGCCCATTGCCGTGTTAAAATAGACAAACGCAGGTTGTGGTTACCTGCTGTTAAAATTTTTCAAGCCGCTTATAAGGCCTTCAACTTGATTTAACGACTGCCATGTTACAGGCAACCGGGACCAACGGGTTAACGTGCCTTCCGAAGCACGAAAACACGGAAAATCCTCTGCCACGTCCAATTCAACACGGTAATAAAAAGATATTGGTATCATGATTTAATATGATATTTAATATTCAATATAAAATTGACTATAACTTTTTTTTTTATTTAAACTAAAAGGTTTTTGTTATCAATGTAAAATTTATTCACATGTATTATCATAAGTCTGAATCTTTGAATATAATGTTATTTTAGGATTGCTTGTCTAGAAAGGGTAGCCATGAAAGGAAATTGAATAACATAAATCCGTAACGACGATTTCACATCGGTTTATAATATTATACGTTTTATAAGGTCGTTTCGGAATGTTATTCTAAAATTTGAGCTGATCTACTAATTAATAAATATAGGTAGATATGCATACACCAGAATTCGGTCCTTAGTCCGCTTCTGTTCAGTGTAATATTAGACGAATTGTCGGACAGCATCAGGAACTCGCATGAGCAGCCTCCATGGTTGCTCATGTATGCTGACGATATTGCGCTGGCAGACGCGGACAGGGGCAGATGCGACGTGTAAAGGCGTGGAAGGAGACGCTTGAGAACGGCGGTCTGAAACTAAATGTGGCGAAGACCGAGTACTTGGCACTAAACTCGACAGATCCCACATCCGTCCACATAGGCGGTGATTTGGTCGAGCGCACGGACCAGAAATACCTGGGATCTGTTTTTCACACGTCCAGTCACAGCGATTGCGATGTCAAGTCACGCATTGCTGCCGCGTAGGCCAAATGGCGGGAGATGACCGGTGTCATTTGTGACCCTAAAATGCCGATCCGGTAGAAGGGACAAGTCTACAAAACCATCATTAGACCTGTCCTTTTACATGGCAGTGAGACGTGGCCGATATTGGAGCGACACAAGCAGGAGCTGCGTGTCACGGAAATGAAGATGCTGCGGTGGATGTGTGGAAGAGTGTCGCCTTCGTTGGTGTGGTCACGTCTTGCGGCAGCCGCCGGGCTACGTAGGAAACAAATATCTGGCGATGTCAGACCCGCCGGGTCCATGTAAGAGGGGAAAACCAAGAAGTACTGGCTTGACGACGTAAGGGATGACATGCGTGCCGATGGTCTCACTACAGGGGATGCCGACGACCGTGCGAAGTGGAGGAGAAAATGTAGGAAAGCGAACCCCGGGCGTCGCGAGACGCTACTGGGACAGACGCTCGGATGATGATGATGCGTCTGCCTTGCCAATTTATTGATATGCACGAGGCTTTTGGCGGTGTCAATCAATCTGATGGATTTTGCGGTTCTTAGGTGTTCTCAAAAACCCATATCAATATAGCCTGTAGCACGTGTCACGACTCCAAGTCAACGAAAAACAAATTGCAACAGAAAGCCCTTTAAAATTTTTACTGAATGACGGCGAATCATTAGTGTACTCAGCTTGCTATTCTTCGAGTGGGTTCTTCCATTTCTTCGATAATCAGCTTTGCTTGAAACATGTTCAAAATGCCTACCAGTTGGTGCTTGAACCCTCATTCCACCAGAAGTTCCATAGGGTTCTTGATCGATGCCTTTTGCTGTAAGCCTTAGCAACCCATTTAACTCGACGAACGAACTCAAATGCTCTATCATCCTTAACGCAGCTAAGATCATTAATATAATTAATAATGTGCAGAATTGCTCGTGGCCTCGCGGTCTCAGTGTTCTGTAAACGATCACTGAGTTACGCAACTTTCACTATGGCTGGTCCTCGGATGGGTGACCACTTTGTGGCATTTACATTTGCGAGCGTTTCCGTGCTTCGGAATGCACGTTAAGCCGTTGGTCCCGGTTGCCAGTAAAATGGCAGTCGTTAAGCCTGGTTGAAGGCCTTATGTGCGGCTTGAAAATTTCAACAGCAGGTAGCCACAACCTGCGTCTGTCCATTTCAACACGGCAATGGGCTCACCACCTATTACGTGGGACAGGAATCCACACGGTGAAAAGTGGGCATATAATATGCCTCTGCCACCCCTTCGGGGATAAGGCGTGATGGATATTTATTTTATGTGCAGAATAAAGTCATACTCATAAACGAAAAATATTATTTATTTTTTAAATTTATTTATTATTACAAAATAAGATAATACATGAATATAACAACTGTAAGATGTCACATTAACTCAATTGAGTTTTTCCGTGCACTATTGTCATCGATATTTTACAGGTACATTTATTATTTTACTTATAATTCTCGTATTATAAATAAGATATTTGCTATCTGCTAGCCCATAGTAACAAATAAAAAGTTTATTTTTAGAAGCAACTTTACCAATATCATTAGAAATTGCTCGCAGCGATGAAAACAATAAGATTTCTCCAGAAATGGACTCTGCTTAGTCACGTGACTTAATCTCTTAACCTTTACAGCACCCAAGGGAAATGTTGAAATGGTCGTTTATACCCTCTACCATTTTGAATATAGACAATATTATATTAAAGCCTGTTAAGTAGCACGGCGGGTTACGGTACTCTGGGTGTCCGTTTATTCTTAATTGAACATTAGGGTAAGTAACCCTTTCATTTTCTAAGATTCCTTTTCAGGTCAGAAAACTATTAAGTACTCTAATGAAAACTGATTACCTACATAAAAATAAGTAATTCATTAATATTCAATTTCATGTTAAAACTGATAGCTTCTATTGATGATGATGATAGAATATAGATAATAGAGAATGCTGACTAGAATTTAACGGTGAAGAGTAAGAAATGTCAATATTTCATTGAATTTTTTTTTCACTAATAGTGTATTTGTTAATAAAATAATTAAGATGATAATATTTTTTTATAAAATTTATCCGATAGGTACTATTACTATGTTATTTTATAATTTCTGCCTATTCTGCAATTTTTGTAAAAGCCTTACTAATTTTGACAAGATGTTGTCTAGATACAAATAATAGGTGCATACAGGCTAGATTTTACGTTTCATGCACACAACGTTGAGGCAGTCCACTAGTATTACCTTCATCCTTTTATCATTAGATCATTTGCTTTAAAGCAAGTAAACTATGTACCATATTAATATAATATCTGCAACCCGAGAAGGAATTCTCATTAGATTTCCTCGTTTCAGTCAGTAACATGACATGCCAAGATTGTATCCCGCATACTTCAACTGAGATATGTGTACAAGTATGAAAATTATTATACGAGAAGAAAAATTGTTCACATATTATTAATATCGCTTGGTTGTCGTAACAACGTGACAATTCACTTTGGAGAGAGACTATGTTTTGGCCTTATGTAGCTAGTAATTTTACAGTTTTTTACATTTTTATTCATGATTTTGCAAAAGGTTACTTCCTGGTCCTATTGATCTTCAATTACTATTACCGTAAGCCGTAGAACTAGAATACGGAGATGCGATAAGTGGAGTGATCATTTGGATGAAGTTTGACAACGTTTCCGGAGAGCATGTCAGTCTAATTTTAATACATATCTACATAAATACATATTGTCACGCCTTTATCCCCTAAGGGGTAGGCAGAGGCTATATTTCACTGTTTGCATTTTTGTCCCACGTAACAGGTGGTGAGCACATTGCTGTGTTGAAATGGACAGGCGCAGGTTGAGGCGACCAGCTGTTGAAATTTTTCAAGCCACCCCTAAGGTCCTCAACCAGGCTTAACGACTGCGATTCCACTGGCAACCGGGACCAACGGTTTAACGTGCCTTCCGAAGCATGGAAACGCTCGCAAATGTAAATTCCACAAAGTGATCACCCATCCAAGGACCACCTACAGCGTATGTTGCTTAACGCAGTTATCGTTTACAGAACACTGAGTCTGCGGGGTAATGAGCGCTTCCAGAAATATTCCAAAAATCATTTAGTATATTTATGTTATGTTTATTTGAAAATATTACAATGCCTTTTTCAGCATGACATGCGTTTTTTAAATAAGATCAATCAAAATTATAAATCAAAATTTATAGGTCCATAAATTTTAATATTAATTTTATTAATATTGTGTATTATTATTATATTGTGTATTTTTATCCTGGCACAAGTATTTCTATCCTTAATATGATGACTATATGATCAAAAAGAATAATGTAAATTATTTGGTTTCTAAAAAAAATATTATTATTTGCAAATATGTAGTTTTCACATTGTATCGTAATGTAACTTTTTTTTTCTGTAATTATATTATAAGACGGTATTGCTTGCCAAATTTCATAGTCCTCGGTCAACTTTATTTCCCTATAAATTTTTATTCCCTTGATAGTGTCGAAATATAGATATATTTTCCATATAAAATGGACGTATCTTTTTTTTTATATTTACCTGGAAGACTTTTTCAGAACTTTTAAGAACTGTAGAACTGCTGTAAGGTATGAATTTCAATTCGTTACTTTCACAAGAAGATAAAAGGTCTTAACAGAAAAAAGACAGACACTTTTGAGGTACGGAACTTTTTATGGTTTCCAAGCAGAAGTTCTTCAGAATAACTAATTCAACCAAGCAAACTCTTTGGTTTTATAACATTAGTATGAATTTGCAATGGTAATTCATCAAATAAGTGTTATCAAATGTTAAGTTACTACATTAAGTTAAACAAAGATTTCCAACTCTGACAAACAAATTAACATGACTAAGCAACACTTTAGCTAGATATTAAGTGCATTAATAACTTCCAATGTTATTTACAATAAGTTTTACATTTTGATTCAATGCTTGAATCTTAGTGTAAATTTTCAGAATTGGCACGTAATGAAGTAGACAAGTTGATTAATGGAAAATCAAATAAGTACTTAATGTATAGTTATGAGCTTCCTGAGGCCGTACGGCGCGCTCACAGGCTCTTAAGCCCCGGGCTTATTAAAACTTGTCACAAAACTGCTGCCCGCATCGGTGAAAACTCCCTTAGGAGTATATCCAATCTAAGCTCTAATAACATTATTGAGTAAATAACGAAGTTGAGCTTTTGGGTAAAAAAATAAAATAGTAAAGTTTCGATAAGGTTAATAAGTTTATCGTTAGCTTTTATGGGGTCTTTCTGATGTCTTCGGGACCCAAGCTGTCGCTGCCGTGGTATATTCAGTACTTACGACCAAGTAAGTACCGAATCTACCACGGCGATTGTATTAAAAAGCTCTGTAACTTTAATACCTTTTGATTCCCGAACAACGCGTGCGTCGGGTAGAGGGGCTCTACTCATAGCACGCTATTCTCTCGCAAGCGGGAGGCGTCATTATGACAAATATTGAGATAAGAGAATTGGCAGATGAGGTCATGGCTTAGGGAAGGAAAACTTAAAACAAAACCATGTACTAACTCGCCTGACCGTCGTCTGAGTCGTGCAGTAAGACTTATTATCCTCACAATGTCGCTAAAATTGAGAGAGGCCTACATCCATCCATACTGTAGACGTTCGGGAAAACCAATTCTCGAAGTTCATTCGACAATCTAAGTGTAGGCGGAATAAAGCCTCTATCGGACCTAACCTTATGCGTGCGCTCTGAATGCAAAGTGTTAGAGTGAACACCTTGTCTATGGTGAGCGGTGCGATGATAGAAGGTAGCCGTGGGCATCATATCAAACAACTCCTTAGAGCACAGACCGTTGTACAGGCGATAGAACACGCTTACGGAGGCAAAGTCTCTCCGGTCGCGAAGGAGTACGACACTGCCCGCTAGTAGAGGATCGTTGACAATTCTCACAGCACGCCTTTCTACCGCGTCGAAAGGTCGAAGCTGGTATTGATTTGTTAGGTTTTATTTTTATAATCAATATTTAAGTCAATTTTTATCTGCAGGCCTTCATAAATTTATAGATAATAATATAATATGTGTGAAGTGACGCCATGTTTAGACACAAAATACCAGAGTAGACAGATGCGATAAAGCCTTCTTTGTCCGTTTGTAGGTTCAGTAGATAAAAACCCTAAAAGTATTGGTAGAGCTATTTGCAAAATATGAATTCTTAATATTATTAGATACTAGCTGGTGCTTACAGCTTCTACAGCGTAGTGAGGTTTTTACGTACACGTTTCCTTCAGTGTTATAGCAAGCTAGTATGTTATCCTTTACAGATAAACATGTGCCTTCGCTGACTTTTCTGTAGACCTATATAAGATACACAATTCCATCATACAATATTTTGTTATATCTCAAAAGGCTTAGGCAACGTTTTTGTTGACGGTATATTTTTTCCGACAGCTTCAACAAACGTCGTTATATTTTAAAAATTTATACAAAAACTTAACAAATTATATACTACAACATTCCACGACAACCACTCTATTTTATTTGTGAAAACACCTCAAAAACCGAACCGAACCAAAGAAGCGCTCGTGGCCCCGCGGTCTCAGTGTTCTGTAAACGATCACTGAGTTACGCAACTTTCACTATGGCTGGTCCTCGGATGGGTGACCACTTTGTGGCATTTACATTTGCGAGCGTTTCCGTGCTTCGGAAGGCACGTTAAGCCGTTGGTCCCGGTTGCCAGTAAAATGGCAGTCGTTATGCCTGGTTGAAGGCCTTATGGGCGGCTTGAAAATTTCAACAGCAGGTAGCCACAACTTGCGTCTGTCTATTTCAACACGGCAATGGGCTCACCACCTATTACGTGGGACAGGTAAATCCACACGGTGAAAAGTGGGCATATTATATGCCTCTGCCACCCCTTCGGGGATAAGGCGTGATGGATATTTATTTATTTTTAATAACCAGTGCGGTAGTTTTTTGTCGGGGCGAAGAATTTTGTTTTATACTTAATATGTATTTTCTGTAAATCAGTAGACTGGTTTGTATTTGTAGAAATATTTAACTATATCAATTTTAAAACGTAGTTACAAATTGTGTTTTCAGTTTTAAACTTCACAGAGACATAAAGAGGTAACTGTGTTCCAGGTAAAAGTTTTTACGACAGAAATATTTTTCACAAAGTTGCCAATGTTGGCACGCCTACACTGCAGAGAATAGTACCTATACTTGAAAAATGCCGTATGGTACAGATAAAATGTATTATATTATAGACTCAACGAGAAGCAACAGTAATATTTGTGTTGCATAGTAATCTTACAACTTTAGTTTCATCAAAGTGTGACATTATTATACAAAATGGATTGAAGATAAAGTTCTTGCAGTCTTGCTAGCTCAGTGTTCTCTTAAAAAGATGGGTGACCATTTGTAGAATTTCAATTGACGTATGTTTCAATGCTTTGTTAGGCTCGTTAAGCTTTTGGTCCCGATTGTCACTAAAATGGCAGTCGATAATCCAAGGTAAAGGTAAAGGTATCTTATGGGCAGCTTGAAAATTTTTAACAGCATTTTGCCACAACCCGCGTCCTTGTCCACTTTCAGACGGCAAGAAATGCATGCGTTCGTAAATATAAATGCCACAGAGGCATCACTCATGTGACATGTGACTAGCCACAGCGAAAAATGCTTAACTCAGCAATCAGTTACAGAACATCAGTGTTCTGTAAACGATCACCTCGTTAGCGGGGCTACGAGCGCTTATAACTAATACCAATTTTGTGCAGGTAGACCCTATGCTTGTCTGTCACCTCAGTACAATTAAAAAAGAACAACATACATTTTTTCATTTAAAAATATATTCGTATTTTAAATCCTTATACAAGCAGGCGACTCACTTTTGACAGGTTTTTATAAAAAAGGAAACTGATCCTTTTAGACTAAACACTGCTCCTCTGTATTATTGTGTATTGATAAATTATATTTAGTTTTCAGTAGAATCCATTTATTTGTTGTTCAATTTCAATTACAAGATCACATAAGTTATATATTCAGACGAAGGCACATCAGGCTCGTGTAAATGAACCATCGACAAGGTGTAAGTGAACGAGCCCTAGAGATGTGACATAAATAAGTAACTAACCGTCACTAAATAGTGATGTAACATACCCCTTCTTAAGTCTTAAGATATGCCCTTATTGACCCTTTACAGCTCAGTATAAATTATGTGAAATTACATGCAACCGAATATGATCGACAATATGTGAAGATACATTTTATTTACTTTTCGGTTGTAAGGGGCCCCACCAAGTAACCCGGGCCCAAGTCACCTCACCTGCTAGCTGTATATCTGCGGTATAGCTGTATAGTTACGGAGGCAACGACACTGGCGCCCTTACGGGGATGGGAGTCAGAAGGCAGTCACTCCCAATAATCCCAAAAACTAAAGCCAAAGTATAGTTGCTCCTAGCAGTCAAATAAATGTGGACCCCAGGCTCTAGTTAAGGTTATCTCTGGAAGCAGCTGAGAATACATAGGATAAAAAAGATAAATAAATAAATATTGTGGAACATTTTTTTTTACACAGCGCCGTCTGGCCCAACTTAAGCTAATATAAGCTTGTGTTATGGGATCTAGACAACTATTAAACATACTTATATTATATTTCTAAATACATACACATTAAACATAGGAAACACCCAAACTTCGAAACAAACATTTGTGGATCACACAAATATTTTTTCCGACCGGGGACCGGGGACCTCAGGCGCGGCAAGCGCATACAATACCACCGCGCCACCGAGGCAGTCAAACATTATGTTTACGTTCCTGCCAAGCCATTAGCAGATATAATCTGAGTTTACAACTTTTTATTTAAAATTATTCATAACTGAAGTAAATTATGTGTTACTTGTTAACTCCTAAATGCATTTTCTAGTTTTATATTGAATCTCTCATTTTCATGCCGCGTCGCAGCCTCGAGGTCTATTCATTTCTCAACTTTTGGAGCAATTACCAAAGTAGTTGTAAAGTTTCGCTTCGGCCTCTCAAGATTTTCATTTACGAGAATGAGTTTTCAAATCACAAACCAGCATTTTAAATATCCACGCTATACTTTTGCAATGTTTAAATAAACGATATTAGAAAGAACATTTTGTTTCTGTATTAAAAGATTACGTGGTAAAGTGAAAAAACCTGTTGCGAGGGACAAAAAAAATTATACGGTGAAAGGTGGGCGTATAGTATGGCCTCTCATAGAGGCGTGACAATATGTATGTAACAATAGAAAACGATTAGTTTTATTCTATCTCTCAAGCCTATAATATCAATAGTTTCATAATGTCGTAGATAAATAATATACTAGTACTAAACTCATTTCGTTTGATTTCAAGCACTAACAAAAAATGATTATGATTCTAGTACATTAAAAAAGTTATATATTATTTTTATAACGATTATAATATATATTATAGTTTTATTACGGTTTTAATATATCTAGAATTTCTAATTTGTCGCCCAATTGAATACGTTGCAGTTCATGGTAGACGAAATAAATAATATCGTAAAGCACATTTCGTTTCAATTGATTCCTAATTTGTCATAATCAACAGTAGCAACAGCAGTATCAACACATAGGGTATATATGAGCAGCCTTAGGTATATGAGTATACTGTATTGACAAATTGGTGCATCTACGTACATAAGGTCGCTAAAGGTAGCCGCAAATCCTACAAATTTCAGAATTGCGCTGCACACCGACCATAACTACCATAAGTCCCATACAAAAACCCCAGGTCAAATAATACAAAAAATGTATTATAACCAAAATGACCTAAGGGTACATAAGACCTGTCTACAATACAATAAAAACTACCTACCTATCATTATCGTACGATACGCTTCCGAAAAACAAGATAATGCTTTACACATTATTAAATATTTTTTTTACCTCTTAGAAATTCTTTTCAACAGACCTAAACCTCAGCGAATGAAAAACAAAAGCGCTTTTAGAAAACATGATGATGCGTAAAGTGATTATATTTTTTGCGCGTTGGCACTCCGCGATATTTTTTGCTACTCCCCTGTTTGGAACTCATCACTGGAAGAAAAGGCGCGTTAAATAAGTTGGAAAAACGACACTTAGCCTACATACTTGCGCCTTTCCTATGTATGATAGAGCAGCCCCTAAGCTTCGCAGTAATTTTCCTCGAAAACATTATTTTCCATGCCTCACGCTCACCCCAAGGCCATTACTATTGGCGTTTTCTTTCTTTGACTTATTTTGCTTAGACGCTTTGTGTTTTGATTCAATACAAGTCATAATTTTCTTATAAGTAGCAAACTGCGTAGCGTTTAATGACCGTTTAAAATATTGTCTTTACTTTGGTGCATAGCTATTAACATGAGAAAAGGTTTTACTTATTGTTTTAAACTAGTTGCCGCCCGCGGCTACGCCCGCAAAGAGAAGTTTTGCGTTCCCGTTTCCCATAGTAACTAAATCTCAGGATAAAAAGTAGCCTATGAGATATTCTGATGTGTATAATTATAGTAAGGTTTTTTCAATATCCATTTAGTAGTTTTTTCGTGAAAGAGCAATAAACCTACATTCATATTTTTTTTATAATTACAATGTTTATAATATTAGTACAGCAGCCTGCGCCTGTCCATTTCAACACGGCAATGGGCTCACCACTTGTTACGTGGGACAAAAATGCATACGGTGAAATGTGGGCGTTTAATATGCCTCTGCCTACACCTTCGGGGATATAAACTTAATATTTTTTTCGGGACATAAGGTATGTTAGGTACTGTATATATATACAGTACCTAACATACCTTATGTCTACTATTACTACTATTGTATGTTTATCAGTTATTCTGGTTACCATAGTACAAGCTCTGCTTAGTGTGGAATCAGATGGCGTTGTGTGAGTTGTCCCAACAGTATAAAAAATAATAATAATAATAATATATGTTTACGATTAAATAACAGGTTGAGGAGGAGGTGGTAGGAGTATCCTCATGATACTCTATTGCTTATGGAATACACTAATTTTATTTGTCATACGATGGGATTGATTTCACTCCTTCATATTAAATCACTAGTTGATGCCCGCGGCTTCGCCCGCGTAGAGAAGTTGTCCCATTCCCGTTTCCCACAGGAACTTGTTCCCGGGAAAAAAAAGTAGCCTATGTGTCATTCTAACGTATAAGCTATATTATTGTAAAGTTTCATTAAAATCAATTCAAAGTGAAAGAGTCAAAAGTGAAAGAGTAACAAACATCCACACAAACTTTCGCTTTTATAATATTATTAAGATATAGGCCGTAGTACAGCATTAAAAACCGAAATTAAACAAAATTGGGGAATGCCTTCCGTGTAACAATTTACCATTTTTTAAATTTAAGGTTTAATTATAAAGCTCTTATAACGTTCATTCAGATTGAAATCATATAAATATGGAGCACTGTTTGCAATATTAAATATATTTTTTTATGTTATACGTTTATTTGACTGCCTCTGTGTATCCAACTGCTACGCAAGGTGTCGTGGGTTCGATTCCTACCCAGGATAAAACTTTGTGTGATGAGCACGGTGGTTTATTCTATGTCTGCATGTCTGCGTGTTATTTATTTTTAATATGTATGTGTTTAGAAATATATAAGTATATTTATCAGTTATCTGGTTACCATAGTACAAACTCTGCTTAGTTTGGAATCAGAACGTTGTGTGAGCTGTCCTAACGATTTTTATTATTATTATTTAAATAAAATTATAAATACATACGAAACCATTTGGATAATCATAGTAAGTTGCCGGCGGGGGGGGGGGGGGGGGCTGGTAAATCTGTATGACAGGAATAATTTTCCTAGATCAGATGCCAGTCTTTCACAAAGGGTATTACATGCGTTATGCTATTTCTTTGTGCAAATTAAAATTTAAAGCACCTTTGTAAAAGAAAATTTAAATAAACATATTATTATATTTTATTGTCATAACACAATTAATGTGGAATGTAAACAAACCTCAGCAGAAAATCTCCAAAGACTGTCATTCAATAACAATAAAACATATTTGGTTGACTGAAATGAAATGAACGAACGAATGTGAAACACAGATGGTACGTTATAAATTTCAGTTTTTTTTTAATTACTTAATAGGGTGTACGAGAATTCATTATAAGGCTTATGATAATTTAACGATTACAATTTAAATTGGCTAGTTCGCTGGTCATCATCATACAAATCGCATTTTTACTATAAAGCCAGTAGGAACTATAATATTCCCATTACTAATACAAAATTTAATAATGAGTGACAGATTTCTTTTTAACCCTTTAACGCACACCTAAACTTTTTTTTGTAATCACTATATTTTTATGTGACTATGTATTCTGTAAAGTAGCGAAGAAGTAGTGTAGAAGCGCTCGTGGCCCCGCGGTCTCAGTGTTCTGTAAACGATCACTGAGTTACGCAACTTTCACTATGGCTGGTCCTCGGATGGGTGACCACTTTGTGGCATTTACATTTGCGAGCGTTTCCGTGCTTCGGAAGGCACGTTAAGCTGTTGGTCCCGGTCGCCAGTAAAATGGCAGTCGTTAAGCCTGGTTGAAGGCCTTATGGGCGGCTTGAAAAATTTCGACAGCAGATAGCCACAATCTGCGTCTGTCTATTTTCAACACGGCAATGGGCTCACCCCTATTACGTGGGACAGGAATCCACACGGTGAAAAGTGGGCATATAATATGCCTCTGCCACCCCTTCGGGGATAAGGCGTGATGGATATTTATTTCATTTATTTATTTATATGTATTCTGTAGTGTTATTTATAAATAAATTGTTCAATTTTTGTACGTAGTTGTTATAAATCAACTCTGCAATCAAACAAATGGCGGTCTTGTAGGTGATTTTTATCTGTGGGAGACTTGAAGTTAGTGGTGAACCGAAAAGATAATTCTGGATTGAGCTACAAAAATCAATTAATGTTAGATTTTTTAAGTATTAATAGACGTAATCATTTTAATTTCATTACTAATCACAAAGGCCACACTCTGGACCCAGTACTTGTATTCAATAAATGCATGTAATGTAAACGAATGTTCCACGTCTTTAATAAAATTCACAAACCACATCCTACTTTGGACGTCTCAATCTCATTAGAAAAAGAAAGAAAGCTTACCTACAATACTACTAAAATAAGAATAAATTTATTTAAGAGACACCACCAGGAGATACGCACATTTCTAAATGAATTAAACTAATAAATTAATGTGGATAAAAAAAATCACTTCCGCCGAGGTAATCTGTAAAGAATGCTGAAAAATAAAACATACTTTTTAAATTATACATTTAATTTTATTAATATTAAAAGTTACATGAGCCATATTGGAAATTACCTACTATAAAAAAATAAATTTTGATTTTCCTTCCTTTGAGTGCAAAATCTAATAAAAATAGTATCTATATGAATGAGCCTCCGAGCTCTAGGGTTCGATTCGCGGGTCAGTACAAACTTTTGTGTGATCCATAAGTCGGTGATTACAATGTTTATTGTATATATGTATTTAGAAATATTTAAGTTTATTCAGTTGTCTAGATTCCATAGCACAAGCTTATAGCTTAGTTTGGGCTAGATTGTGCTGTGTGAAAGTGTCCTAGAGTATTTATTTATTATTTATAACACCTAGACAAAATAATTTATACTGTTGATTTATGGCACTTGGTGGAATTTGAACTCAAATGTCAACGTGTCAATGTCAAAGTGTCAAATTATTAAATGTTAAGAATATATATGTCAAAATTTTGACACGTTGACATTTACTATTTGACACGTTGACATTTGAAATTCTAATATTTTGAATATAAATTGTCAAAATTTTGTATTCTCCCTAATTTTGGGGTAAATTTCGAAACTGGTATCTTGATGTGTTGATATTCCTACATAATAATGTTATTAATTTTAGTACACCTACTAGATCCAGTTTGTCATATTGTGTGACTTTGAGAATGCCGTGAGGCGAAACCGGTAAGGTTTATCAAGTAAATATTGTGGAATAGTACAAGTGTATTATTGAAAACCTAGACAAAACTTTTATGACCTAGAATCCACATGACTAATGCACTTATTTTAGAATATAATATACCTACAGGAAGCGTCCGCTAAAGAGGAATGATAAGAGAAGTCAAATCAAAGAGTATTTAATAAAGCCGTTTCATAGAACATTGCTGAAGCGTTGTAATGTTCCATATTCAAAAAACGCTCTATCAATGCATTTCATTTACTTTGTCCGTTAATGCGATACTTCGTATATTCTTTTTTCGAAATAATGATGGTATTTCCATGCATACATATTAGTCTTTTCGTTTCGTTGATTTGACGAATATCACCTGCGAATGATGAAAATACGATACTTTAAGTAATGTGTGTCGAAATCGTGATCGAGTATGTAAATAATAAATTAAAAAAAAAAGTTATAAATCTAATATTACAAAAATCTTTTTTAAATACAAGTATAATATGCATTAAATGTGCACAGGAAACAGCACACTTAAATAAATGCTTGTTGTTTGCAAGGGCGGCAAGGATTGGAAGAAAATTTAAATGAGCTAAAAATAATTCCAATCCTTTCATTCGATACCCATATATTAAGAAATAAAAAAAAAACTTAACCGATCTTAAGAAACCCGCAATTTTGGGTTCATAGTAAAATTACTATATATTTCGAGTGATCCTCAAGAACCCCTCACATTCGATACCCATTTTGTAGAGATGCATTAATATAATTATTTGTCAGCTTTCTTTGGTGTTCCACCTGTTGGATTTAGAATGACGTAACATTGCTTACACAATAGCGTACAAAATTTCTGCTCGATTGCTTCAAGATATCTACTATAAATTAAGGTGGATGATTTCACCTAAACTAACATAAGTATGGACAGTTCCAAATAAATCTCACCCCCTTAGAATGTATATGTAAACTACTGGGGGTGAGGTTTCTCCGGACTGTACATGACAAGTTAATAGAAAGCTTGTAAAATATGAAACTTGTTTATGCTAGGTTGAAAGAGACAAAGGTTAAAGTAAATATACTTGTTTTGTTTATCTAACTGACTTTGATGTAAATACTCCATTATATACCTTTGTCAGAAATAAACAAAAGGGAACTCACAGGTCAACGTACATGTGTACGTGACGTTCTATCATAATTATACGAAGGCTCCGTCAGAAGGCATTTTCAGTTCTTTTTTCGGTGTCTGGCTATTTTCGTCATATAAAGGTAGATGTACTCCAAACACAAATTTCTAAATAAATCTACCTTTTAGGAGATCCCCATTCTTTTGTCTGTTAGTTTGAGAATATGTATCAAACATTTCATATTCAGCTAGTCTTTGTTCAAGAAATAAGTATTGTATAATACAGATTGGATAAGATAAGTAGTTTACTTATACGTATTCAGTATAAAGTAGTTTTATTATTCAATCAAGTCTTTAAAGCCTATTTAGAACTTCTTACTTAATGTACTAGCTACTTATCTAATCGAAAAATTCTTGTATATTTAAAGCAGTTTTCAAAAAGAATTTATCAAAACTGCTAACAATATTTAATTTCCGATAAAGGTTATAATAAAAAAAGGACTTAATACAGTGGCATCTTGAAAACGTTCTAGGTTTGTTTAAAATCTAGGTTCTAAAGCTGATATAAGAAATTATATCTTTGGTAAAGTAGAGTCGAATAAGTACTCATTTGTATGCATTGTGCTCTTTTGTGTGTATAACGAAATCGAAATAAGAGATAAACGAGTTTGTACGTGAATCGTGGTTGTGGATAGCAGTGAGAGTTGGTGAACGATGTGAGCAAAAGATTCGGAGGAAAACCCGGTTCTTAACCGTGGTGCTCGGCCGCACTAAGCGCTGGAGATCCCATAATGTTTTCCAACCTCGATGAGCGTGACGTTGGGTGTTGTTACGAGCTAGCTGATGCCCCAGTAGAAGTAGGCCCAGCGGGCAGCCGGTTGCACCGTGACTGTCTGTGCATAAAGAAAGGGTTATTGAACCCCAAACAACAGGCAGAGATCACCAAGATTGCCGAGTAAGATTGGTCATGATTACAGAAATTTCCCAATCAGATCCCTTGTGGCAACTTAGAAGAAGCATCCAAGATTTTAGTTGGCAGTATGGGGTATGGTGCACCTACTGCAACTGAAACATCATTATTAAGATTTGAAAAACAATAGCAGTAAACATTCTATTGTCGAATTTCGTAGTCGTGTCGACTTTGTAGACAAGGTAGGCCGGCCAGTGCTTGTGAGGATCTTTTTTTACTCAGTATCACTAATAGGTGCCAATCACGTGCAACGAAGAGTACAGAATGGAGACCAGGTATCGGAACATGTAAAAGAAAAAAAAACCGTATTGAAGTCAATCCGATAAGAATCTATACAAAGATACTCACGAGTCACGGGATACACACGTCAAACTTATAACATCCCTCATTGAATTGGGATTAGTGACTGCTTCGGCAATGGAAGTGGTAGTGTTTGCAACTACCTCGCTGAGGTCTTGGTTTCGAATCCTAGGTCTCATCAAATAATTGTGGCATCCGCAAATATTCGTTTCTGTGATTCACACAGTCACAGAATGTTTAAAAATGGTTGTAACACTGTTCATTGGTATCGAGTTGTTCATTAGCTCGATAGATGGCTCTGGTCATACTCTTAAAATAAAATGGCTCTTAAAATGACGGTTAAAATAAAGTGGAGAATTTCAACTTTATTCGATACGGTTCGGGTAGTTCAGGTAGCTAGAACATTGCCCTGGTTAGGCAAAGGTCACGCGTTCAATCCCCGTCTGGAATAAATTTTTAATAAAGTGGCAATAGACATTTTCCACTTTATTAAAGATTTATGACAAATTTTGCATAATAATTGCTATATAAATTTGTTTATCAATTGTCTAGACCTAATAGCTTAAGCTAGTATTATTTTAGTTTGGGCTAGATAGCGCTGTGTAAAAAGTTTCCCATAATATTTATTTAATTCATATCATGGTTAAAAAGTACTAGTGATTAAGTTTTGTGTTATGAAAATTCGTCGCAACATTCAAAGGTTGGACCTGTGCCAGTGTTTCTTTAAAATAACTCACTGAACTTGGAGGTATGCTTGTGGAAATATTTTGATAAGGAAAGTGTCCTCAAGATAAACTAATTGACAGCGTATCTGCTATTAGAGCTTTTGAACATTGAAATTAATAGATATTGTGGAACATTTATTTGATAGACTGCACCATTCAGGCCAAGGTAAACCAATATAAACTTGTAGTATGGGATCTAAACAATTGATAAAGATACTCATATATTAATAAATACATACATATTGTTTATAAGAAACTGGGAAAATTTGGGTTAGTAATACAGCCATATAGTAAAATCCATAATATATGAAAACATCAAAATTATAACATGTGCTATAAGTACGTACTAAACATTGATTTTACAATCAAAGAAACAACAAGCGTTTCGGCGACTTGTTTTAAAGCAGGGAAGTTATGGAGCTCCTTAACCGTAACCGAAACTATCGAATATCTGAAATATAAAACTCTCCGTAACCGAAAATATGTAAATAGTTTTTATTGTGTGATTATATTACTTACAATTTTATATTTACACGTTTTAATTCGATGAAGTGAAAAATAATTGTTGTATTAGTAGCGGAGCAATAATATCGCCACTAGAATAAATACAACAGTCAAGCGCAAGTTGAACTCAAGCAGTGCGACGTTCGGAAGGTGCTGCAGTCGCTCGACGTTCGTAAGTCCAGTGGGCCTGATGTTATTCCTGTGGTTGTTCTTAAGAATTGTGCAGCACAGTTGACTCCAGTGCTAATACGGTTGTATTGCCGGTCCTACTTTACATATCCGTAACCGAAACCGGTATAATATTATTCTTATATCCGCAACTGTATTCAGATCAGAAATTGTATCATCAAACATCCCTAGTTTAAAGGCATGTCGCACTTCATTAACTTTACCATTCAAGAGTAAAACAACAAGCTCTTTGACAATGCGCAGTTTCACAACTACCTCCGTTACAAATTTTACAAAGCTGCGATCCATCGTCATTGCATAATGACGATAATTTAAGTTCCTTTGTTGTTTTGAATAAACACAAAAATACGTATGGCGCTGAATATACTTTTATTTCGGTTACGTTGGACCAAACTTTACCAAGCACCCTGGCCCGCTGTGCCGCGGCATTTTAAGCTTCGCGACATTTCAGTTTGTTTTAGTCGAGTATTCACTGCGAACTTTTTTAATTTACTGAAAGTCAATACAATATCTCTACTCTGTGCCATAAATTCATAACTACTTATGTTTTTTTGTTACATTTAGTTACTTTATGTGGTACAGATTTTAAAAAGTTTTCATGGGTGAAGCATGAATTAGGCGACAATTTGTGTCAAATTCAAGCTTTACCCAGTGCATACATTAAAATACATACAAAATGTAATCTAACATTTTAAAATAAACATTTTTGCTAAAAATTGGGACATATTGTCGATGTAAATAATAATAAATGATGTTGTAGAGGTAGAAATAGAGTAGGTATCATTATCAAGTATATTCTTGAAAACTAGAACTACCGATTTCTTATGACTGCCTCAGTGGTGCGGTGGGAGTGCAGCCGACTGCTACGCAAGAGGGCGTGGGTTGGATTCCCACCCAGGATAAAACTTTGTGTGATGAGCATGATGGTTTATTCTGTGTCTGGGTGTTATTTATCTATAATATGTATGTATTTAGAAATAAAAGTATGTTTATCAGTTATCTGGTTACCATAGTACAAGCTCTGCTTAGTTTGGAATCAGATGGCGTTGTGTGAGTTGGGAGCCCTTTCAATCGCATAATTTTTTTCAGCATAATGTAGTTTGGCATAACAGTTGCAGCATAAAGTTTTCTCGCATAAATTATGATAAGCAGAGTGTTATAAACGCATAATGGTTTTATTGGCATAACATTAACTTACTCTAGTTTTTTTATCATAATTTTAATCAGCATACATGTAAAGGGCATAATTGTTATACGCCTAAAGATATAAAATATCATAAAATACAAAACTCATTATGGAGGTATGGATAACCGTTTAAATCATAAAATAATAATAATTTGACTATGAATATTTTAGTAATGATAAAACACCATTGTAAATAATCATCTCACTCATAGCCAAGTTTGTAAACTGTAACATCATCATCCTCTTGCCCTTGTCCCAATTTACGGCGCAGTATGTCTAAATTCCATACTGCAAAATGTTTGGGCTTGGTTTTTATGGTCGGCCACCAGCCTGACACCAACCCTCCTTGGGAATGCTCTCGTTTGGTGGTTTGCCCGCCACCACACGGGTGCTTTTCCGAGCCTTTCAGAACTCCGAACCTTTACAAGGGGCAGGTTGCTTTTCACAGGCGGAGGTTCTTCTTTGGTATTAGTAGTCCTTGTTTTACAATGCGTTGACGTCAGCCATAGCTATACGTCATATGCAATACGGCATATCCTTGTCGTGTACCATACGAGCTACTTATGCAGCCCGCGCTTCTTATACCATGATGTCCATCGTGCTAGGTTCTTCTTCCATATATATTTACGGCTCCTATAGTATCTAACGCTTTAAGAAACTACCTCTGACCATCTCTAGTAAATCTGATCTCCCAAACTTGGGTGTTTGGAGCAAGGTGACGATCCACTTTGACGGATTATTTCTTAACTAGACGTAAGAATATCTAATTTGTTATTTAATATAAATTTTATACAGAAATCATGATATTTGAGTAAAACATTTTATTTAGTTACTGAAAAATTTGATGTCATTTTTAAACTGTAACATATACAACGATATTTTAAGTGTTATTTTTTTAAGACTAGTCTTGAGCAAAGTCGTAAATAGGTACGACGACGAGAACTGAATCTCTCGTTTTAATCTACCTACTTCTTTTTGTATTTTATTTATATATTCTATATTTAAGTGTTGACATTTTGAACTTCGATATAAAAATAAAAACGAGTACATAACTCGTAAGCATTATGGAATTCTATATGTAATGACTTGTAATCTTAATGCTAGAGTGAGTGAGATGCTAATAAATGTTATGATTAGTCTTGATTTGGTTATTGTAAAAAAAATATGCGCAAACATTTTATGCGGGTTTATCATTATTATAAAGAAGTTATGGGAAAATAAAGTATGCCTAATGATTTATTTCTGTTTGAACGTTATGCGAAACGAAGAGTATGCCAAAAAACGATATGCAGTTTTAAGTTATGCCTCTAAAATTTATGCAAGCTAATACGGACCCGTGTGAGTTGTCCCAACGATATTTATTATTTATTTATTATTATTTATTTATTATTATTTATTTATACTTAGCAAGGTAAGGTGGGACTCTGCCGAGACAAAAACACTATTTTATAGTAATTCTTTTACACACACATCAACAAATACAATCTACTTTCGTCAATGTGTGCGTACTAAAGCTCCTGGGTTACGTTATTACGTCTTTTATTTTATTTTTACGATACCACCACGTCGTCATACTTTGTATACAAAATGTAATCTGTAATTTTAAAATGAACATATTTTGCTAAAATCCGGGACATATTGTCGATGTAAATAATAATAAAAGATGTTGCAGAGATAGAAAAGTATTTATCAAGTTTATGCTTGAAAACTAGAACTAATTAACGATGATTTTTGATATGTATATGCAAAGTAAGATGCCGAGATCGTCAAGCCAGCTTCACTTACAATTGGTATACCTGTTCTTTAACGGAACAACACCCTGTACTAACCCCTTTGGCTAGCGTAATACAGTGAGGCCAATTACGGAATGGTTTTCGAAAACATAGCGTGGGAAGCGACAAACTTGATGAACGGAAGTGGATGGCACAGCACTGAAATTTGGTGATAAAATCTTTATTGAAAATCCAACCAACTATGACGACCTTAATCTAGATATATATATATATATATATATAAATGAATCCCTATTTCCCTTGGTCGAGCCATCACGCGTGAACGGCTGGACAGATTTGAAAAATTCTTTTTGTATTGGATAGCCCATATATTGAGGAAGGTTCTAAGCTATATATCATGACGCCACTACACAGGAGAGCGGAGCAGTAATCATAAATGTCAACAAATCGGGGAAACTTTCATACATTTTTTGGAAAAGTAATAAGCGACGGGATGAAATGGGTGCCACGGGGTTGGAAGTATGTCACGGACGAAGCCGGGCAGGTCAGCTAGTATAATATATAATTAATTTGGGAAGTGCTCGTGGCCTCGCGGGCTCAGTGTTCTTTAAACGATCACTGAGTTACGCAACTTTCACTATGGCTGGTCCTCGGAAGGGTGGACCACTTTGTGGCATTTACATTTGCGAGCGTTTCCGTGCTTCGGAAGGCACGTTAAGCCGTTTGCCCGGTTGCCAGTAAAATGGCCGTCGTTAAGCCTGGTTGAAGGCCTTATAGGCGGCGTGAAAATTTCAACAGCAGGTAGCCACAACCTGCGTATGTCTATTTCAACACGGCAGTGGGCTCACCACCTATTACGTGGGACAGGAATCCACACGGTGAAAAGTGGGCATATAATATGCCTCTGCCACCCCTTCGGGGATAAGGCGTGATGGATTTAGAATTTTGTAGTTTAACCCAAATTAATAATAAATATTAATTTGGGTTAAACTACAAAATTCTTAAAGCTATATGTCGAATCTGTAATTTTTTTACTATTTTTAAGTAGCATATATATTTTTGGTCTAGCTTTTATAGTTTCCAAGATATCTCGATTTTGGTTAATTTGGTAATAGGTTAGGAAGAACTAGGTCATCGAAAAACCGTGATGGTCAAGTGGATAACCACATTCCAATCGGGGAGGTGCCTGAATCGTTTCTGGAGATAATAGCATACACATGTAATTTTTCTTAAGGAAAACAATGCCAAATTGTTACAAATAAAACCCATTAGTACTATCATATATATATAGTCCGATACTACCAGGACTTTAATTGGTCGTGCTAATAAGTGTCTAGCACATAAGCTCTTTTAGCCTTTTTGTTACCACCTCACTAAAAAGGCAACGGGTTCAAAATTTCTTCCAAATTTAACATCTAAAATCGACACATTTTTATTTTATTAAATTTATTCGTCCCTTTAGACCCAACCAGTTTCGTGCTTCGGAATGGCAGTCGTTAAGCCTGGTTGAAGGCCTTATGGGCGGCTTGAAAAATTTCAACAGTAGGTAGCCACAACCTGCGTCTGTCTATTTCAACACGGCAATGGGCTCACCACCTATTACGTGGGACAGGAATCCACACGGTGAAAAGTGGGCATATAATATGCCTATATATATTAGGGATAAGGCGTGATGGATATTTATTTTATTTTATTTATATTCACATATGATACCATTTCTCGAATGTAAGAAAAAATTTTAGTATGATAGTACTGCATATTGTCATATTGTCACGCCTTTATCCCCGAAGGGGTAGGCAGAGGCATAATAAACACCCACATTTCACCTTATGCCCACATTTTTGTCCCACGTAACAGGTGGTGAGCCTATTGCCGTGTTGAAATGGACAGGCGCAGGCTGTGGCGACCAGCTGTTGAAACTTTTTAAGCCGCCCATAAGGCCTTCAACTTGGCTTAACGACTGCCATTTTACTCGCAACCGGGACCAACGGCTTAACGTGCCTTCCGAAGCACGGAAACGCTCGCAAATATAAATGTCACAACGTGGTCACCCATCCGAGGACCAGCCATAGTGAAAGTTTCTTAACGCAGTGATCGTTTACAGAACACTACGTCCGCGGGGCCACGAGCGCTTGAATATAAATACCTACTAACATGCAAGGGTAATATGTAGTAAGGTCGTAATAGGCCCTAGCGACATTATCGTTGAGTGGCGAACATTCCAAATCCCTGTGGCATGAATGGGAGGTTCATAAAATATAATAAGACGACTCGTGTGACCTGGTAAAACGGGTCACTGGACATTAAAACCAGGTAGATCCGTTTTTTTTAGTTGCAGACAATATGATTTGTATTTCCATTGAAATTTGTTTCCAATTATTTATTGTTTTCCTTGTAGATCATATATTTTATTATTTAATAGTGAACACCCCACGGCTTAACCCGCAAAGTGGCCGTTCCCGTTGGAATACGAGTGTAAAATGTAGCCTAAAGTACTCCCTATAACATCAGACTGGTGTTTACCTGTTTAAAAAAATATCCGGAACAAACATACAGGCTGACTAAGAAAACAACGTTATTTTTTTAAGATTAATTCAATTGCATTTAGTTAAATTTATGCATTAATAACTGTTAATTTTGTATTACATACAGACATTTCAATTTTATACAAGCAGACGTACGAGTATATAAAAGAAAGTCGTGTTAGGTACACTATTTATAACTGAACAACGGCTATACCGATTTGGCTGAAAATTGGTGGGGAGGTAGCTGAGAGCCAGGAGACGGACATAGGCTACATTTTATCCCGGGAACAAGTCCCTGTGGGAAACGGGAACGGGAAAACTTCTATACGCGGGCGAAGCCGCGGGCGTCAACTAGATATTTATAAAAATACTAATCAATTTAGCCTATTGTATTTAAATAGCATAAGTTAATTCCATAATAATATTAGCTACCGGTGATAACATGTTAAAATTGACCCAGTCATTATAGAATTTGGTGTGGGGTACCATACAGACCGACATGCTGATAAAGCAGTCAGTTCAAGAAATAAACAAAGTTTGTTTTGTTTTTGTTAATGAACTTTTAGAACAACATAATATTGACGTTTAACATTATACTTAAATAATCTTTTATTAACATATTTAGGTTTTATAATGAATAGTGCGAACTCGCGGAGTAATTAAAGTTTTTAATATTTTAGTTACAAACAAAAGAAAGTTGTTAGATCCGTTTATATCTTTAGCGCGAAACCTTGAAGTAATTCCTTCTCTTTTAAAAAATACAGTAGTTTATGTTACTTCCTGTAACATCAGCTGTTAACTGACGAAAGTCGTTAAATCGTACGAGCAGTTCATGAGATTACCCGGAACAAACAGACAGACAAAGTAAATTTTATGAAAGCTTTTTGATTCTAGTTTCTTGCATACATAGTGGGCATATAATATGCCTCTGCCACCCCTTCGGGGATAAGGCGTGATGGATATTTATTTATTTTTTATTTTTTTACACATACTCACGTAGTTTTAGTAAAAAGACGTTAGATAATTGAATATTATTAAGGTAAAGTAAGTTTGGTTTTTGAAAAATAACTTTTATAATATTGTGAATTTATTGGCAACCTGTTACGTGGGACGAAAAAATCATACGGTGAAATGTGGGCGTTTAATATGCCTCTGCCTACCCCTTCGGGGATAAAGGCGTGACAATATGTATATATGTATGTATAAATTTAATAGCCCCGTAACATTATTTCATACTTATGTAAATTGAAATGCTAAAATCTATCAACTGAGATTTAATCTGTCACCAAACCACGAAATGTCTTCATTTGATTTTACAAAGTAAATTTCACTTAGTTTTCAAGAACCTTTAGTAATGTTTCTTAAGTAATAGTAATTTATAAACATCAAAGCTCCGACCACAAAATGATACTAAGTACGAACTTTATTAACTCGACCACAACAACAACTTAATCGCTATCGATCCAAAAAGCCTTCTCATTATTTCCTCTTGCCATTTTTATCTTCACAACAATAGGCAAATAACGAACGTATAAATGGCAGTCGGATGATAAACAAGCCATAGCTTTTGAGATAAGAGTCTGCTCTATTACGAAGTAATTTGTCTGTGAAGCTCAACTGTACTAGGTACCTCTCTTTTTTACATATGAAATATGTATAAGCATGACTTTTCAGTGTTTTGTGAATGACACTTTTTTTTTATTGATTTATTTCTACGTATACAATTGTATCTTTATCAATCAATCATAACAGTCAATACCACTGGACCCTGGCCGTCTTCCAATCATGATAGCGAAACAATTGGCCTTGCATACCATTATCAGGCGGACCATGAATGGATAAAGGGTTTGGTTTTGAATTTTTTTTCTCTTCACAATGACCACGTCTGTTAGTCAATAGGTGCAACATTTGTAGGTGAGCCTGACTTGGACTGCGTACATCTGGATAGTTCCACATTATACCTATATTATTATCTAATAAAGTATTTAAATACAGAGGTTCGTACGTCCTTCGACTGTAATATATCTATAGCTGCATAATATATTATGGGGTATTTTATATTGTGGGCATTTCATCTAGCCTAAACTAAGCTAATAACATCTCAATAAGTTTCACATCCGAGAAGTAAAGAACCACGAATTCGAGTCCCCCTTGAGGCTAAAAAACTATTCCACTTTATATTTATGACATGATGTGCTAACTATAATAATAATAAATATTCTTTATTGTGGTGACATAAGAAAATTTTTAAACTATATTAGCAAATACGAATAAAATTAAAAAGAAATCTAGTAATAGTTGGAATTTCCAGTAAGTTTTTTTAATGATTTGGATTTACGAATTTATACAAAGTTATAGTGGTCGAATTGATCGAATTGTTTCTAGGGCTAAAATTTACAGTCCTGCCTTATTATTTCTATGAAAAGATGTAGTAGAATAAAAATATTAAAAAGTTTTGATGGCTTGCAAAGATGGATGAGTGCAGGCTATTCTCTGGCGGCATTCCAAATGCGTCCATTTTCATCATATTTAACAGGCATCGCAACAAGTAATGAGCTCCTTAGACGATTTTTCTCATATTTTAAAACTAATGATTGATAAGAGAATGTATTATAAAAGGACAAATCAAACTATTTTTTACTACTTTTGTGCTTAATGTTTTTACTAAATATTTTGTAAGCTTTGACAGCAGATGGTCTGTCTATATGAACTTCCTGTTTCGAATTATAAGTTTTGAAACGAATATAAGTAGATTATTAAGAAACACATCATAATTTTCTAAAGAATGTTGTTTTGATCCTATTTAGTAACAGGTTCTATATTTTTGGGCAGGGGACGACAGGAACTGGCAATAGAAAATGGTGTCATTTTCCATTGCATAAGATACGTTCTTAATAATCTACTTATTTTGCTAGTGAACCTTCTACATATAACATTTTTATTTTTTATTTTATTTTTCAAGATTATTATGCGAAATATATTGAATTTTTATGCTTTTGGCTGAAAAATTAATTTCTTTAGACAACTGACTGGTGTGTGCAAAGTACGAGTATATTATAATTAATTGTTACTAATTTTAGATGTGAGTTATCTCGAAAAAAGTATTTATTATCTACAACCAAAATAGTTGGTAATGTTTACTACTGTGAACACTAAACTACGATTAATGTGTTTAGTCAGCCAATTGATTAGCTAATGTAGTGTGTACTACTCGTAAGATGGTTAATGCATTCTTTATTATTATTCTTTAGTCGGTCGGTTTTTAGCTTCTATCGCGGGCTTTGAGCGTGGAGACCGAATCCAGAAATTCAGTAACGAAAATAACCTAACACCCCCCACTCCGACCGGCACAGCGGTGATACTTTTTAGTTTTGCCATCGATCGATGAATAGCAGAACATTTAATGACTTTTTGAAATATCACGCTCGTCTCTTTAGTTCTGCAAATCGCCTCTAGGTGGCATTGGTTGCTCTGCGCCCAAACTGGTTACTCATGCCTGCTTAGTTTCGGGGTTTCTTTTTTTTTTTTTTAGTGGTCGAAAATACTTGGCACAGACGGTAATAAATTTCCACTTATCTTGGCTGGCGATTTCAACATCATCTTCGCTGATAAAAAATCAGAGCGGTTGACAACGTTTCTTTCGAAAATATTGGATTTGAAAATGAATAATGATCCACAAGAATCCACAACAAAATATGGGACCACCATTGACGCGGTATTTTCCAGATATTTAGAAGATATCAAGTCTCAAACTTATGTTTCTTATTTCAGTTACCCTATACCTATAGTTTCAATGATAAATATTCCTGAATAACCTACATGTATTGTAAGATAATAAAAACATTTTGAACAATATTAACTTCTCATTTATTTAATAAAAGAAAAGAAATTGTTTTCTTATCGGTCACCACGCTCAAAAAGTGTAACTTGAATTAATATCAAAGAAAAACAAAGGAAAAAAAATACTGCATAAATAAAATAAATAAATAATTATAATTACATAAGTTGATAAAAAATGCTATGCAATAGCTTTACCGCGGCAGTCTCCGAGTGCCACACGTCTTTTTTTATTTATTGCCGTGTATTATTGTTGAGTTTCCTGTTAAGAGTTCATTGTATCACATCTTATTTGCAGTAAAAACTCATTTTACTGTTGAAACATCCTATTGAAGCTCAATAAAATGTTGTAAAAACGAATAAAGTAATGTAAAATTTTCCGTATCTAGATTAGGACAGCGATGAAGACACTTGAGGTCAGTTGAGTTGTATAAATGTTCAATTCGGGTAAATTTACAACTTTTCTCACTTCGCTGTCGCAACTTGGGGCAGTAAACTGCGAAGCAATTTCAGCGTACACTGACTAGAACGTTATTTCGTACAATATTATGGAGCCCGCATCTAATAAAATGACAAATAGCTGACGGCTCTGCTCATGGACGTAGATATGAAATGAGATGAATGTTGACAACAAACTTTGGAGATTTATTACTTGATTGTATTATTACTTACATAAATAATAAGGATATGAGATAAACAATATTTCTATAAGACTTTCAAGCAGTATTGACAAGTCAAAATATAGTTGACCGAGCGAAGTTATGTGTCTGCATATTTGTCGTAATCCACATTTTTACATACATAACAATAAATAAATATCCATCACGCCTTATCCCCGAAGGGGTGGCAGAGGCATATTATATGCCCACTTTTCACCGTGTGGATTCCTGTCCCACGTAATAGGTGGTGAGCCCATTGCCGTGTTGAAATAGACAGACGCAGGTTGTGGCTACCTGCTGTTGAAATTTTTTAAGCCGCCTATAAGGCTTTCAACCAGGCTTAACGACTGCCATTTTACTGGCAACCGGGACCAACGGCTTAACGTGCCTTCCGAAGCACGGAAACGCTCGCAAATGTAAATGCCACAAAGTGGTCACCCATCCGACGACCAGCCATAGTGAAAGTTGCGTACCTCAGTGATCGTTTACCGAACACTGAGACCGCGGGGCCACGAGCGCTTCTAAGTACAAATATACACTTTTATATATTATATATTCATAATTTTTGGCATCAGGCGAAGACATGCACAATGGAGAATTGCTCCAAAAAGGTGGAAATATATGTTTAGATTACAGTTTCTTCACCAAACTTGGGAAACATTTATAGTTATTACATCAGACAAAGAGGAAATTTTTGTTCGAGGGGTAATCCCTCCCAAAATAGGAATAACAACTACTGACATGAGCTTTTACGATTTAAACTTGGTATATTATGTTTTTTTTAACATCAGGCAAAGAGATCAACGAGGGCTGGAAGGATTTTGATGATGATGAGTGTATAGTGATAAGACAATAAAAACATTATGAGCACTGAGTTGTTCCGAGGCAGCTTGCACTATGTGTATTTTTATTAGAGGAAACTTTAGTATGCAAGCTTCTTTGCGAAGTAGTGGTAAGTTTTTTAAGATATACTGATGAGTATGAATAATAATTGTGTTCCAAAATCACAATATCGGGCCAATGCTGTGCCAATCTAAAGCTTTCGTCTCAGGTTAGATTGTCGATTACTATATGAGACGTGAAGAACTTTTAGGCGAATGGCAGCTGCACTGAAACACTTCCATCAATGGACGTCACCTCTACGAGTTTTTCCAAGACGTTCGAAAACGTCTGAGTATGTCATGGCGGATCATTGTGTTGCTCAATTTCTTACAGGACATGGTAACTTTAGGAGCAAACTACATTCGTTTAAGCTGGTCAAGTCACCGTTCTGTCAGTGTTCAACAGTTGATGCCAAATATGATCAAACTGCTCAACGCATACTCTGGGAGTGTAGCATTTGGAATTTCGAAACGAGCGAGTCATTTCGCTCGTTTCGAAATTCAACCAAGTACAAGTAACATCGGGAGAAGTTTACTGTGCGTATCTCGTTGCATCTGGGGTGAATTTTCGTGCTTTTAGTCGTTTCTGCCATACATATTACTGGAATCAAACGTAGCTCACAAAAGACCCGTAATGTACTACCGTAATGCTTCCCTTTTTCTACAGAATGTACACCTAGGTGCCTTCTAGGTCTCCCGCTTTGCAAAAGAGAGAAAAAGGCGTTAATTTCTTGTTCCAACTCCTTCAAATTACTTCTGATTAAATTCGATGCGGTTTCCAAGACACTGTAACTTCTCCTGAGACTTCACCGAGATCGAGCGTGGTGTAACTTTTTTGATCTTGGTCATTGCTGTAGATCCTGGTTTACAGGAGTCACAGTAATGGGAATATGGACTAGTACCAATACTATGTGAGATCAGATGTAATCTTATTTGCGATATTGTCTTAGCTATACTATTAAGTACAAGTAGATAGATAGATATACACAAGAAAGAGACGTAACATTACTGACTCTCTGAAATTCACAAATTATGATGAAAATAGCCTATTTGCCTCAAGCCCTATTTAAGTAGTTCGAATTTCGAATTCAAGAAACAAAATAACGTAGATAGAATTTAATAACCATTTCAAGCAAAACTTTATTAAATTTATACCTTGTAAATGGCGGGTTAGTGGTTTTGATTTAACTGCTATAGAACAATTTTACCTGTGCAAAGTAAAACAAGCAAAGGTTGATAAAGCCAAAGCTTTATTTTTATTTATTCAATCCATTTCATCGAATCTAACTATTTTAGTCTAACTATTTAGTAAATTTTGTATCTGATATTAACATCTTAAGTTATAGTTGTGAAGTATCTAAGTAAGCTGAGTAAAGCGGGAGGACAAATAGAGGGACGGATTTCTAGGCGATTCTGTAGTTTGCAACAAAAAAGTATCTTAACTTAACTAACTTCACACTGTATCCCTGACGGGGTAGTCAGATAAAAAGTATATTTACAGTTTCTTTACTACTTGATACCTTTTACTGTCTGTCGTTCGAAACCAAGAGATCATTTAAGCTAAGCTAAGGACATGATTATGTTCATACTATTAAGGTGCTGCCTCTTATCCACAATTACAATTTGGTTTCAAACAAGTAACACGCTTTCACTGAAAGGAATTAGACTCCTAAATCGATTATGCATTAATACCAAAATCGAAAATGGTGAAAATCGTCTGTGCATCGATGATTTTCATTTCATTTGATATGACAGGTATGCTATATTTGGTATAAAAGTCTGAGCCATTTCACAAAACGACTCAGTCAGACTTCAGAAAAGTTTAAAATCTTAAAGAAGAGAGTAAAATAAGGTAGTAAATATCTATAAAACACCCACTTTGTTAAACATTATAAAATGTTGTCACAGAGGTGATTGTTCTACATGTCACCCATATCTCATTAAATAATAATCATAAATAATACTTACTTTTCTGGATAATGTTTATAATTGGTGCTTATAGATGATCGAACTGTATTTCTTTACCAAAATATGTACAAATAATAATAATAAATTCTTTATTCACACATACGTGGTAATAGTCTTATCATTGGAAAAGGTAAAATGTAGTGTAAAGTGAAATTGTAGCAACAAGAGTTACAAAGCACATGCTTGGACTAAGATTGCAACATTATGCTTTTGAATAGCGATGAATTTAATTCAAAATTATACTGATTTTTCTATAAAGTTAACTAACTAACTATGTTCACGCAATATCCTGGACGGGGTAGACAGAGAGGACAAATCGCCAGGCTTCGCGATTCATGCATTCTTATTTCGCTTCTTCAAGATTCATCAATCGCTTTATACACGCACGTCTTGGTATCCAAGTACTTTTGACTTTTCCGTTATTTTTTTCTATAAATATAGCATACTTATTTGATTTAAGTTGTCATAAAACACTAGAATCAATATAATTAGTACGAGTTGAAAGTGAGATCGTGCACTTAATATTGTGCGTCAAATGTATTTTTATTTATTATTATTTATCTATCACGCCTTACGAGGACTGCACTAAAAGTATCGGGAATGGAAAATTTTTTTTTGACAGCCTCTGTGGCGCGGTGGGAGTGCATCCGACTGCTACGCAAGAGGTCGTGGGTTCGATTCCCACCCAGGATAAAACTTTGTGTGATGAGCACGATGGTTTATTCTGTGTCTGGGTGTTATTATTAATATGTATGTATTTAGAAATATATAAGTATGTGTATCAGTTATCTGGTTACCATAGTACAAGCTCTGCTTAGTTTGGAATCAGATGGCGTTGTGTGAGTTGTCCCAACAATATTATTATATTATATTATTATTTCCACTGTTCGTGTCATATTAAAATCTTTTTAATTGAAAACTCCTTGATTTTAAAAATCGAATACCATTTATTTATTTAGAAAAAAGATTCTCGGTCTTGTCTCAAGGTTTTGTCAAACTTGTTTAGTAGATGAGAAAATGGATTTGAATCGAGAAAATTCAAGAGCAATGATTTATTATGACTTTCGAAGTGGTTTAACACAGAAACAGTGTGTTGACCGGATGATTTCTGCATTTGGTGATGAAGCTCCATCCAAAACCACAATTTATCTCTGGTTTGCTGAATTTCAACGTGGACGTCTCAAGCTCAGTGATGATCCCCGTCAAGGTCATCCAAAAACTGCAGTCACCCAAGAAAACGTTGATGCTGCGCGTAAGCTGATTGAGGAAGATCGACATGTGACATACCGCGAAATTCAGGCAACTTTAGACATTGGCATAATGATGGTCATATACAAATAATTCGCTCTGTGATGAGAAAAAAGCGGCTTGCGTTACTTGGTGCGTCAGAACTCTCGAAAGATTCCACGCAGGATCCTCAAATGCTGTATACAACATCGTATCAGGTGACGAATCCTGGATATACGCGTACGAACCCGAAGCAAAAAACCAGTCCCGAGTTTGGGTGTTCGAAAATGAGTTAAAGCCAACAAAAATTGTTCGTTCACGAAGTGTTGCAAAAAAAATGGTGGCCACGTTTGTCTCCAAAACCGGCCATGTTGCGACTATTCCTCTTGAGGGACAAAGAACGGTTAATGCAGAATGGTATGCTAGCATTTGTTTGCCACAGGTCGTTTCTGAACTCCGTAAAGAGAACTGCAACAGCCGCATCATCCTCCATCACGACAATGCTAGTTCTTACACCGCGCACAGAACAAAAGAGTTTTTAGAGCAAGAAAACATAGAATTATTAGACCATCCGCCGTACAGCCCCGACCTAAGCCCTAATGAATTTTATACTTTCCCTAAAATAAAGAATAAATTGCGTGGTCAGCGATTTTCATCACCTGAAGAAGCTGTGGACGCCTACAAAACGGCCATTAAGGATACCCCAACTTCCGAATGGAATGGTTGCTTCAATGATTGGTTCCAACGTATGGAAAAATGTGTCAAATTTCGCGGAGAATACTTCGAAAAACAATAAATACATTTTAAATAGTAATGTTGTGTCACTTCCTTGATTCCCGAAATTTTCAGTGGCGCCCTACATAGTAATTAAATACAAGAGCTAAGAAGTAACCGGTACAAGATAAAAACACCTTGCAAATCTTGCATTGTGTGAAATTTTCAAATATAATTCAAGTTAAATCAGAATTGTCTGCTTCTTTTTCTCTATGTAAGTTAAAAAATTACTTGTTTTATAATTTCCAAATCGCTAAAAAGTATCCTAGGGTGATATTTACAGATGCCATTATAGTTCCCACTCAATAAAAAGTTTCATAAAATTATGCACAAGCAGCACCAGCGAACCACAAAATTAGGGAACAACAGAACTTACGACGTAAATAATGTATAGTTGCGTATTATTTTGGCATATATTCAAGGAATCATTTGCAATAGTAGCCCTCAGTGATAAATTGCAAAGCAATTTGGCACAGTTCCTAATTTAGAATGCGCTAAAACTGTAAAGAAGTTAGATCTATGTAGTTCTATTTTCCAAAGTCAATCTGTTTTTACTGATTTCATATAAGAATCTGTTGTGTTAACAGTTCGAATTTTCCCGACAGCGACGCGGTGTCAATATGTTCTACTGAACTTTGTGATTGCTTGAAGTCGAATGAACACAAGGAAAACTCAAAATAAACCCAATACCAACCCCAAGGCCTAATATGACGAAAATGGGGAGATGTCTTCGGCCAGCAGTGGCCTGCGTTAGGTTGATGTGATTTTTTGATAGAATAAGTATATTATTATTATTTAATGACGAGACAAATTTAATTGAAGTTTTACCCAGTATTCAAGTAAACATTGAAAAGTAAGAATTGTAGAATATATTGATACTAATAACGTGAATCAATAATATTTGATTATCATCAATTCAAAAGGTAAATGGGCTGTAAATGGCCTCTAATAGCGATTCAAAATGAGAAGTGAAAAATTCATGATTAAATGTAATAACGTTTTTCATTTTAATCATGATAAAACTTTATATTCAAATCACGGTTGCGAACGTGAAAAGGTAATCTAAATTTATTATTCTTCTCAGTAATGATTTTTCAAGTGTCACATTTCTTTCGTATACAAATACTTTGCATGATGCATTCTGTACGTAGAATATATTATAATAGTTGATGCTCGCGACTTCGTTCGCGTAGAGTAGTTTTCCCGTTCCCGTTTCCCACTGGAACTTGTTCCCGGAAAAAAAAGTTGCTTATGTGTTATTCTGATGTATAAGCTTTATAATTGTAAAGTTTCATTAACATCCATTTCGTAGTTTTTGCGTGAAAGCGTAACAAACATCCATTCTTACAAACTTTCGCGTTCATAATATTAGTAGGATTATTTAAAAAAAATGATTGATACTAATGCAAAAAATGCAAAATATACAAAATTATTGTAGCTGGCTCTCTGTACGTTTCGATAAACTCAAAAATAATCGTAGAGATTCGCGTGAAACTTAGCAGGATAATGATAACATACGTTTAATCCCGAGATAAATCTTGGCTCAGACAGGAAAATGACCTCATAACCAATTATTACTTTTTCTGTATATATTGTATGTATATTGTATATAATGTACGTATTGACCGTCGGTTATACTACAAGGGATCGCGAAGTCTCCTCATCTTAGTTTTTTCCCAGTTACTTCAAACGTGGATTTGGAACCTGGGAAACCCCTTTATTTGACTGCTAGGAGCAAGTCAGCCTTCGTGTCCGTGATATTGCAGACAAATTGGATTCCAGAGCTGTTACGATCTAGAAAACTGGATACGTGGGAATCAAGTGCTTAATTTATGTCTCAACTAGGTGCTATCAGAAGTTATAGATCGAAGTAATCCGAATACGACGCGGCGTACAGAATCATGGTTATTAGTCCTACGGTCGGCCAACCGCGACTAGTACTCGAAAGCTCTTGCTTCCTTGTACTAAGGATACCGAAAACAGAATATCTCATTTACTGGCTGATAGCTGATGTTCTTATTATAGCAGTGGGTGTTAAGAATGGGTAGTACTTTATTCGTTCTCGGTAGGAAAGGTGCAGAGTCAGCCTTCGTGTCCGTGATATTGCAGACAAATTGGATTCCAGAGCTGTTATGATCTAGAAAACTGGATACGTAGGGATCAAGTGCCTAATTTATGTCTCAACTAGGTGCCATCAGAAGTTATAGATCGAAGTAATCCGAATTCGACGCGGCGTACAGAATCATGGTTATTAGTCTTACGGTCGGCCAACCGCGACTAGTACTCGAATGACGACTATTATTTCTTCTCTAAGACTGAAATGCATACAATGCTAGAGTCCTACAAGAAAATAGTATTGCAGAGATTGGATGTAAGAAGTCATAATGGAGGGAGCTGTGTGTTTGTTACACAAAAACGTCAAGTTTCATAGCAAAACCTTTAATCTGCTTCATCTTACGTTATGTTTTTGCTCTAAGTTTCTTTTTTGTGGACACCAGCACAATGCGATGCGACTAATTGTCTACTGCAATGTATACCCTCCACTAGTTTCCAGTAAGAGATTTAACTAAAAAAACTGGAGCTATTGGTAACCCTGAGAAGTGGAGGATAATGAAAGATGATCCCGGGCATCGTATGAGACCTGGACTTACTTTTAGATATTTATTATAATGTCAATTTGCGTTTTGAACTTAAGTCATTTGACGTAAGCAAGAAAATAAATTAAAAAACTACCCCAGATTCCTTCCAGATACCTAGACTCTTTGATGATATATAGATGACTAGTTGACCCACGCGGCTCCGCAAGCGTGGTGAAGTTTCTCCGTTTCCGTTTCCCACAGGAACTTGTTTCTGGGACAAAAAGTAGCATATGTGTTATGTCGATGTGTAAGCTATATTATTATTAAGTTTCATCAAAATCCATTAAGTAGATTTTGCGTGAAAAAGTAACAAACATATGGATGTGTACAAGCGTCTACGTCGCACTTCAAGCAACAGCCGCTCGTCTAATTGGCTATTTTATTTCATTTTTTTTTGTTTATATAATATCATGTGGATACATTTTTTTCCACTTGACAAGCAAGATCGATTTAATACTTCTGTACAATACGTTAAAGAGATTAAACATAGTTACACAATTATCTAGTTTTTACTAAAGAAACTCCATTTCATGCCTAAACAAGAAAAATTGGCGACCGTAGACAGGACATACAAAATACAATAGTTGGATTTCGAGGTATACAAATTGCAAAAAATACCTAGAAGTACAAATACTAAAGAAGACAAAGGTACTGGAGATTCCGATTGCGTAAGCCAGTTTTAGCATCTTGGACAGTGATACCGCTAAAGATCGCACCAGGACAAACTGCCAGCTTCTACAAAATCTCAAGATAAGTGCCATTCTTTGTTCCACAACCACCTACAGTACCTAATATTTCATTTCCCAATCCTATATTTATGTATTTTAATACAGATTCATCCTATTTCTTTATTGTATTACACATTACAACCTTTATTTGTGCTATTTTCACAGTACTTAGCGTATAAATTAGGTCTCTAAGTACCTACATACATCCTATTACAAAATATTTTTTCTCCATTTGTGCGTGTGTCCATCGTAGCGTTTTCCTAGCTGCACACGGACTTTTGGTTTTAGACCCCCAGAGACTGTCTGGGGGTCTAAAAACAAATTTAAAAAGGGTCTGTCGTTGTATTATTCAATTGCGTATTTTTTCTACGAAATAACGTTTTTATTCATCTTAGTGTATTCCTAATAGCATAGAAACTTTTTCGATTTCATTCAAACTCGCACAGTCGTACGTATCGGTTGCTACCAGTGATTCAAAGTATTGCCGTCTGTCGATAATCAAAATGAGCAAGTGTGATAATTGTATGAAAGTAATAACAAAGAAAGTGCCGGGTCTTGAGTGTAGATCATGTGGAAAGTTGGTTCACGCAAGTCAGGCTTGTTCCGGGCTCACTGCGAAGCAACTAGTCGCCATACGGAATTCGGACAGCCTGGACTGGACGTGTAAGGAGTGTACACGTGATTCACCTCATAGGCGGTCATCTTACATCGTGCCAGACGAAGATGATGAAGAGGAAGACAGTGTAACATCAGGTGGAAGGAAGTTGAGTAGCAATATAGACATAGAGAAGTTTTTAAGAGAAATAACAGCAGAAATGAAAAAAGTCTTAAAGAAAGAATTACAACCACTAGAAGCATCAATCAACTTCTGCAGTTCGAAAATAGACGAGCTCTCTAAAACCGTGGAAGACCAAAACAAACGTATACTACAATTGGAAAAAAGATGTACCCACCTACATAACGAAAAAAATCATATGGATCTTGAAGTCAACTCCTTGAAACAACAGCTAAGAAATTTTGAACAACAGCGTTTGGATAGTATGATAGAGGTAATAGGCATCCCTAAAGATCAAGGTCAAGATTTAGAAATAATAGACAATAACTTAGCAGAAGCTATCAATATGCCAATGAGTCAAATAGCGAAAGTCAAACGTCTGGAAGGTCGTAATGATACTGATGGTCACAAACAGGTGGAACTTAAACAAGTTGAACATGCAAGCAGTTGGGTTCGTGCCGCTAAAAAAGATGTGATTTTAGTAAATAAAATCATCACAAACGCCCACAAAGATAAATCAAACTCTAAAATTACAGTACGACGTGCTTTGACTAAATTTAATAAAACTTTATTATTATACAGCCCAACAGCAGTTAAAACCGCACTATAAATATGTATGGTTCCAGGACGGAAAAGTTCTAATTCGTAAAGAAGATAAGGATAAGGTCAAAGTTATTAGAAGCGAATCTGATATCGAAAAACTGTCGACAACATCGCTGACAGGCAATAACAGGTGTCGGTAATAGTATAAATGGGTACACAAGTCTTTCACACGGATCATCAAGAAATTTTTGATTGTACTAACGTTAATGATTTTAGTAAGCATTTGCCTACTTTTTATAAAACTAAAATGAACATTATACACATAAATATAAGATCAATGGTGAAAAATTTTTGTTATATCACTCAACTAATACATTCGTCTAAAATAACACTTGACGTGATTGTCCTAACAGAAGTGAACATAACACGTGAAGTTATTTCTATGTACAACATTGATAACTTTGAGATGCACAGTATATTGCGTAGTAAGAGAAAAGGCGGTGGTATAATAATGTATGTTCGGGACTGTCACGTATTTACACCAACAAATCACTGTACAAAACACTGCGAATCAATCATTGGTCAAATCACCAGTTGTGACAACTACTCCGCGAATATTTGTGCAATTTACAGGCCGCCGAAGGAAAGTAAACATCTATTCATTACAGAAATAAAAACATTACTCTCTAGTACCGTTATCAAATGCTTAGATACACTTTTCTTAGGAGACGTTAACATAGACCTGAAAACCTATTGTAACATTCGGGAGTATTATATTAGTAGCATGGCCGAGTGCGGACTAACCAGCGTAATATCCGATTACACAAGAATTGAAACTCGCGATAATAAAACATCTCGTACTTGTATCGATCACATATTTGTAAGAACACGCTCATTAGACTTGTACTCGGCCGCGCTTGGAACAGTTATGGCGGACCACCGCATGATTATTCTATCGTGCGCTGGGCCGGACCCAACACATATACAGGCTGATGTTTTAATATTAAACAAACTAATAACAAAAAAGTTAATATTATACTTAATGAAATAGACTGGAGTGAATTACATACATACGAAGACCCGAATTATATTTATGAATATATTAAAAATAAATTTAATGCTTGCTATGAGGAATCAGCATATGTAAAAAAAGTAAATAAAAATAGTAAAAGAAATAAACACCCATGGATAAACAATAAAATAAACAATATGTGCAAAAAGAGAGATTTGATATATATAAAGTGGAAAAATAATACATATGATTGGGAATTACGACTACAATATAATAAACTAAGAAATAAAACTCGTAAACTAATAAAAACATCGCGAAATAAGTACTACAAAGAACAAATAATTACAAATAAAACCAATATTAGAGAACTATGGCAAATTCTGAATTCAATAACAGGCCGTAGTAAAATATCTATCGATAAAACTATTTTTAAAGCATTCCAAAACCGAAAAGTTAATGCCAAAGAAATAGTCAATAACTTTGCTAGGGAATTCCAAAATAACGTACTGAAAATATTGCCAAAATGCAATATAATGATGATGAACGAAGGAGAATACACCTATCCGCAAAATGCATCCATGTTTTTTAAAAAAGCTACACGTGGAGACATACTCAAAATAATTAAAAAACTTAACACAAATAAAGCCCCTGGGGTAGATAATATTAGATGCATTGACATAAAGTCTATATGTGACAAGATATCATACATTATAGCAAAATTTATTAATTCTAGCTTAAAAGAAGGCATATACCCCACGGGCCTAAAAACAGGTATAGTGAGACCAATTTTTAAAAAGGGAAATCGCAGTGATTATGCTAATTATAGGCCAATCACGATACTTCCAGTCATTGACAAAATTGCAGAGAAATATGTATGCAACCAAATACAAAACTTTTACACGCAACATAATGTACTTTCGGATTCACAATACGGTTTTCAACCAAATAAATCTACAGCAGAATGAATGAATTACTATCAAAATTTACCAATGAAGTCAATAAGTGTCTTGACGAGAAGAACCACGTTATCCTGCTTTTTATAGACTTTAGTAAAGCATTTGATACGCTTAGACATGACACTCTTTTGAAGAAACTAGACAACACGGGTATCCGCGGTCCAATCCTTGCTTTGTGTAAAAATTACCTACAAAATCGTAAATATGTCGTTAGGGTCGGGGATGAGGAAAGTGATGCTGTTGAAATCACACTTGGAACTGCTCAGGGTTCAGTGTTAGGACCATTACACTATCTGGCATACGTCAATGACATGGAGCATGTAGTAAACCAATGTTCCATTTATCAATATGCAGATGACACTTGCCTTTTATCTGCTCACGAACATCTTAACGAAGCAGCACAATGGCTACAGCAAGACTTTACCCGAATATGCAAGTGGTCACATGACGCAGGTCTAGTAATTAACGCAAATAAAACAAAAATAGTTCATGTCCATTCAAGTCACATAAAATCTGTACCCTTTAAAATAATTGCACATAGTCACAGCTGTTTACATAATACATCTCAAGCAAATTCATGCAGGTGCTGTGCAATTGATCAAGTGACCCACCACACTTACTTAGGACTTTTGGTAGATGACCATTTCAACTGGGGTATTCATATAGAATCAGTCTGTGAAAAATTACGCGCTTAATTGGCCAAATTATACATACTGAAACCTAAGGTACCCTGCAGTATTCTTCGAAATATGTATTTAGCATTAGCAGAGTCTATAATCTCTTATGGCATAACGAGTTATGGCAGAACATTTGAAACCTATATTGACACTATTTATAAGCTGCGAATAAAGCTTATAAAACTCTTTGTACCGGAGAAAATAAAAAGACAACATAAAGATAACCCTTTAGAACTTTTTAAGTATACTAATATATTACCTATACACAAAAAAATTCAAATGAACATATTAATGGAACAGTACAAGAATAAAAATATTCAAAAACCCATAGCTCATAAAATCACCACTCGAAACATTAGCGAAAATAAATTAATAGTACCTAGGTGTAGAAATCGGATGTAGAACGGCGAGTAGCTACCGGAAACAAAGTTAACGGTGCTTTGTCCCAGTTAGTAAAGCGACAAAGCATCGTAAAAGAAGCACGAATGGCGATTCATAACGCAGTGCTAGTGCCAACTTTGCTTTACGGTAGTGAAACCTGGGTATGTCAGCAGATGCATGAAAGTAAATTGAATGCTGTGGAGATGCGATCACTTCGAAAATTGTGCGGCGTTACCTTGGCCGACCGAATACGTAACGATAATGTGATACGCAATATGGCAGGTTTGAATGAAAGTGTCAGCGTTAAGCTGGAAAAGGGCGTGCTCCGTTGGTTTGGACACGTCCAACGAATGAGTGAGGAACGATTGACGAAGAATATATATTGTTCAAAAGTAGAGGGTAGAAGGGGTCAGGGTAGGCCGAGACTTACATATGAAGACCACGTGAGCAGATTGCTCAAAAACGGAAAGGTCAAAAGTACTCGGATACCCAGACGTGCGTGTATGAAGCGATTGATGAATCTCGAAGAAGCGAAAGAAGTATGCATGGATCGCGAAGCCTGGCGATCTGTCCTCTCTGACTACCCCGTCAGGGATACAGCGTGAAGATAGTTAGTTTTTTTTTTTTAGGTGTAGAAATTTTGATGGTAGGCGAACTATGGAATATATGGTTCCAACCCTGATGAACGATATAGTCAATTCTCATTGGCAAAACTCTAATATTAAAAACTATAAATCAAAAATTAAAATATTATTTCACAACAAAATAACGAATACCTAAATCGAACAACCTGTATAATATTCCTGCTTATCGTACAATACAAATGAATAGAACAGGTTTCTTTTAAAATTGAACAAGACAATAGGAGCTAGAACATAGATTGTATTCACGAATTTTATAATGTGAAATAGATGTTTAAGCCTAAAGCAATAAGGTTTAATATTTGTATTAAGAATAGTTTCATAATACCCACATCATTTCGTTAGGTGGCAAAATATAGATTGTATTTACGATTTTTTATTTTTGTTATTATAATTTGAATAGATGTTTAAGTATTAGTCAATAAGGTTTAATATTTGTAAGAAAAATACTTTCAAGATACCCACATCATGTTGTTAATAAGTGCGGACGTTTCGAATGTGAGTGCCAACACAAACCTTCTACTAGGTTTAATGGTACAAATTTTAATATTTTGTTGTAAACGTACGTATCTAAATAAATTAAAAAAAAAAAAATTAGCAACTGATAGCAGTGCTAAAGCTGCGCTAAGGGAGTTGCTAGTTAAACGTAGTTCCATTAAGGGACAAATCACGAAATTTAAAAATTATTTAAGTAAAATTAGTAAGTTGTCTCTGCTTACACCAGTTCATTTAGCCGAATTAGATTTAAAATTAAGTAAGTTTCAAGGTTTGTCTACACGCTTTGAAGATTTACAAACTGAAATTGAAGTTTTAATTTCTACAAATATTGAAGAGGAACTTGATGAGCGAGAGCGCGTGGAAGAAGATATTATAGATAACATTGCTATTGCTAAAACCGAGTTGCAAAAATACTATGCTGATGATGATGTTAAGCGTCGTCAGTCTGTTATTGTCAGTCCAGATTTTGATGCCCAGAGCGTCGCATTCAAATTACCTAGAATTCAAATTTCTAAATTTGACGGTTCATACTTCAGCTGGATGGAATTTCGTGACACATACGTCAGTTTGATTCACAAAAATGATCGCATGCCAGATATACACAAGTTTCACTATTTACTGTACAGGCAGGTAGCTGTCCATTCGGAAGACTGTAGCCTACAATTGATACTGTGGAGAGAGGAGGAGTCGCATCCTATTCAAACTCTACAGCTAAATACAGTCACTTACGGCTCTGCCAGTGCCAGTTACCTCAGCACACGATGTCTTTGGCAAGTGGGGGAAGAATGTGATGATGACTCGATAAAAACTATTATTCAGAATGATTTTCTAGTCGATGATTTGATAACAGGTGCAGATAGCGAAATACAATTACAATACATACAAACTCAGATTTCAACAATACTAAATTCAGTTTGCTTTCCTCTAAGAAAATACAAAACTAATCTATCGAATCCATTTAATGAATTAAAGGTAAATACAAAGGAAAAACTCACCATTAGCGAATCCTTCAACACTCTCGGTCTAGGTTGGGATCCAAACGATGATACGTTTAACTTTCCCGTGAAAACTTGTCCATTTAGTGAAATAATAACAAAACGATTCATAATGTCACAAACTTTTCGTATCTTTGACGCTTTAGGATTATTAAGTCCTTTTATAATACTTCCAAAAATCTTAATCCAAAAATTGTGGATCAAGGGTATTGATTGGGACTAGTCCATACCTGACAATTTAAAACAGGATTGGTATGAGATTGCTAGCAATTTACCTCTACTTTCAGATCTTCATATTCCACGTAGAGTTATATGTGACTCACCAATTTCTATACAGTTGCACATGTTTAGCGACGCATCGCAACTTGCTTATGGAGTTTGTGCCTATATAAGAAGTCTTAGTAGCAACAATGTTGTAACCTTGAGTTTGTTGTGTGCAAAGTCAAAAGTTGCTCCTGTTAAACCTACTACCATACCTCGCCTTGAGCTATGCGCAGCTATGTTATCTGCAAAACTGTGTAAGTCTATTACAGAGACTTTAAGGTTAACTTTCGACAGCATTACCTTTTGGTCCGATTCACAAGTAGTGTTATGTTGGATCAATGGTGATCTTACTAAGCTTAAGAAATTTGTAGCAAACAGAGTAGTAGAGATTTTGGACTTAACTAATAAAAATTCATGGCGTTACGTTCCTACAGGTGCTAACCCAGCAGACTTGATCTCCAGGGGCGTTATCGCATAACAACTCTGTGATCACACTTTATGGTGGAATGGTCCATCCTATCTTTATAGTGATAAGTCACAATGGCCAACCAACCACAAGAAAATCGATGTACCAGAAATAAAGGACCATTATACCAATTTACCAGAATCTACCTTCGAATTTAGCAAATTTTCTAACTTTATGAGAGTACAAAGAATATTTGCATATATTCTACGCTTTTTACACAATTCTAAGATGTCAAATAAAAACAATAAACTTAATGGTATTTTAACTTTAAACGAATTGACTGAGTCATTTTATTTTATTTGTCGCATATCACAAAAGCAGTCTTTAACAAATGACTATAATAGAATAGAATAGAATATTCTTTATTGTACACCAATCACAATATAATAGCAAAGGATTGTACAGGTATATTGATATGTACAATCGGCGGCCTTATCGCTAAAAGCAATTTCTTACAGGCAACCTTTGGATGGACACATATTCAAAAAAAAATCCAATAATATACCTAGTGGGTAGTCGTTGGTGTAAGAAATAATAAACAATAAATTAATAATATATAATAATAAACCTATATAAAAAGGAATATATATATATATACATTGAACTAAAATTTTAAGAGAATCCAAGGTACAGACAAATAAACATACCTACATCTATCCAATACACACAATATACCATAATAATAGTGCATTAGTAGAATATACAGGGATATTATAACATTATAAAATAAACACACAGACCTACACATCAATAAATATACAAATTCAAACTCATTCAGGAACGAAATATTAACGTTAAATACTGACAGGAAATATGCAGTCAAGACATAAGACAAAATTCTTTGACCATATTCTTAAACACAGGCAGTGATTGCGCACGCCTAATGGACACAGGTAATGCATTCCACAAACTTACAGCTTGTACAGTAAAAGATTTATCATAAAATTTTGTGGAATGCATAACCTATGCATTCCACAAAATTTTATATTGCCAATTCCAATGAATCCGACGACCTCAAGGTCGTGTCGTGTATGTGTGTCATGAAGGAACGTAAAACGTTCTTTTAAATATCTAGGCGTACAGGGATTAAAGAGAATGCCATAGAGAATAGCAAGAATATGAGTATTCCGACGAAGGCGAATTGGGAGCCACCTGAGCAAGCTGCGGAATTCTGAAACGTGATCATATTTGCGCAAGCCAAATATAAATCTTATGCAAAAATTTTGAAGGCGCTCAAGTTTATCGAGTTGCTCCTCCGTGACATCAAGATAGCTGACATCGGCATAGTCGAGTAAAGGAAGAAGCAGAGACTGTGCAAGCGCAATTTTAGTGGCGGTTGGTAAAAAATTTCGCAATCTTCGCATGGAACCTGCCGATGCATACAATTTACGACTAACTTCACGTAGTTGTGGTCGCCATGATAATGTGCTATCCATTATTATACCCAAATTCTTTAGCTCAGTGCTCACAGGTAATGGCACTCCATTAAAAATAATACTTGGAAGAAGTGACCAATCAATTCTAGAAGTCATCCAGGAACTACCCACCACCACAATCTGTGTCTTAGAGGGATTCACTTCTAATCCATGTAGCCTACTCCAATTTGACAAACGTGTCAAATCACTGTTAGTATCTGAGAATGCTTCGGATAGAGCAGACAGTGGCGCTTGCGTATAGATTTGAAGATCATCTGAATCAAGGATGAAGTTAATAAGTTGGAGATAGAATTAATAAAAATCGCGAAGAGTAAAGGAGAAAGCACGCCGCCCTGCGGAACACCGACAGCAGTATTAGACCACGACGAATAGGTGTCTTCGAGATGAATACATATGATATAGATGATATATAATCAAATTATTTCTAACAAAAATTTACTTCCAAAGTCGAAGTTATTGAGCTTATCCCCATTTTTAGATCCAGTAACAAAATTAATAAGGGTCAGGGGGAGATGAGCAAATTCCAATTACAACTATGAAATACGTCATCCCATATTATTAGATGCCTCACATCACATTACAAAAATCTATTTCAAATACAAACACTTATGCAATTTACATGCTGGCCCTCAACTATTACTTTCAACTATAAGAGAGTCAGTATGGCCTATTAACGGCAGAAAACTTGCACGCCGTAATGTAAAACAATGCGTTATATATACACGAATTCGTGGTCAAGCTTTGTACCTAAAAATTGGGTAATTTACCAATGAATCGAGTTTTAGTTGATTATCCCTTTAAGACAGTAGGTGTCGACTACGCCGGACCTTTTTACATTTTGAACCGAAAGGGGCGTGGTGCTAGAGTAGTGAATTGCTACCTGTGTATATTTATTTGCATGCGTTTCAAATGTGTTCATTTGGAACCAGTCAGCGATTTAACTAAAGAAGCGTTCATAATGACTTTACGTAGATTCATCGCGCGCCGTGGTAAACCAGCGGATATATGTTCCGACAATGGCCGAAATTTTATCCCGGCGGCTAAAGACATTGGTGAATTTTTAAACAATAATAATAAGTCTCTGTCTGAGTTTGCATCGGGAGAAGGAATAAGGTTCTCATCTCATTTATACCGGCTTTTAGTCCTCAGTCATTAAACGCATCATGAGCAACACCCATCTCACTTTCGAGGAAATAGGCACTTTATTCGCGCAAGTAGAGGCGGTTCTAAATAGTCGTCCAATATGTCCTTTATCATCCCCTCCCGATGACTTTCTTTCCTTGACCCCAGGGCACTTTATAATTGGAAGACCACTCAATGCATTACCAACACCCAATCTAGAAGACGACAAACCAAATAATTTTCAGTGGTATGCTCGACTTGAAGAAATCAGGAGACATTCTGGATGCGCTGGCAAAGGGAATACATATTAGAATTGTAACAACGTACCAAATGGCGAACAAACTGTGCAAAGTTGAATATAGAAGATCTTGTACCTATTTCTGAAGGAAGATAACCTCCAACCACTAAATTAGCGTCTTGGACGTGTAAGAAAACTTTTCCCTGGATCTGATGGGATCGTTCGTGTCGCCGACGTCGACACAACTAAGGGCTGCGTACGTCGTTCATTGGTTCGACTGTGTCGACTCCCTGCACCTGAAGACTAGTAAGGTTGAAGCTCTACGCCCTTCAACGGAGGGAGTTTATGTACAAGCGCCTACGTCGCACTTCATAGCAACAGCCGCTCGTCTAATTGGCTATTTTATTTCATTATTTTTTGTTTATATAATATCATGTGGGTACATTTTTTTTCCCTTGACAAGCAAGATCGATTTAATACTTCTGTACAATACGTTAAAGATATTAAACATAATTACACAATTATCTAGTTTTACTAAAGAAACTCCATTTCTTGCCTAAACAGGATGTTTGTTACTCTTTTTCTACTTACAAACTTTTGCGAATTAATATTAGTAGGATTGATTTTATTGTAACGTTTAAGTTATTTTTATTAAGTAGATTCGTAAGAAGAAGCAGCAAATTTTAATTGTGTTAAACTAGGTAGCTAGTTTAAAAAAAAAGGATAAATAAAAAAAGCTTTCGCATAAAAACTAGATACTTCATAGAACTAGCATTATTGATAGTTACTTCATTATTATAATACTTCAGTGAGCACTGAGTACTGAGCGCTACTCTATTCTACGAGGTCCTCATTAAAAAATAAAATAAACTCTGCTGCTTTACATTCAAAGATTACAACGTTGTTTGTCACAGAGATTCTTAGAAAGAAAATTACAATTCAAATTTGTCTCAACACACGTATCCATAATTTTTTTATATAGGTACCTATATAAAAAAAATATGGATACGTGTACCTAATTTTATTGTAAAGGAATTTAATTCATATATAGACATATTGTCACGCCTTTATCCCCGAAGGGGTAGTCAGAGGCATACTAAACGCCCACATTTCACCATATATGCACTTTTGTCCCACTTAACAGGTGGTGAGCCCATTGCCGTGGGAATTTAACTCAGTCGGATATTAATTTGCATAACCACTTCAAACCTCAATTATTAATTACAACAAGAAGTTATCATGCTTATATAGTTATATTTTAATCGTGAGTCGTTAACTTAATCTCCTGTTATATATTTGTATAAGTGGTTTTATAGTGTATGTCTATTTTTTACAATGCTGTCTTCCGAATGTGGATAGACAAAAAAAAAATAGCAGTATACTCTAATATATTTTAAAAATATACAGTTTAGAACATTCTAAGAAATAAATTTGAACGGTTTTGTAAAATTCTTTATATTTAATGTCGAATAGAATATTTAAAGTAGTTCGTTCACATTCACATCAACAGTGGCATGAAAGTATTGGGTTAGAGCCTTTAAAAATATTAAAAATAAAATTTTAATTAATATTTATCACGCCTTATCCCCGAAGGGGTGGCAGAGGCATATTATATGCCAACTTTTCACCATGTGGATTCCTGTCCCACGTAATAGGTGGTGAGCCCATTGCCGTGTTGAAATAGACAGACGCAGGCTGTGACAACCTGCTGTTGAAAATTTTCAAGCCGCCCATAAGGCCTTCAACCAGGCTTAACGACTGTCATTTTACTGGCAACCTAGACCAACGGCTTAACGTGCCTTCCGAAGCACGGAAACGCTCGCAAATGTAAATGACACAAAGTGGTCACCCATCCGAGAACCAGCCATAGTGAAAGTTGTGTAACTCAGTGATCATGAAAATATTCAATACATTATTTGACATTATGCTAGGCAAAACAGCCGTAATGCCAACATTGTTCACATTTTGCCTAAAATGTTAATAATCCTTCATTCCTTTCCATTTCTTAGTTATGAGTAGGGACCAGAAGAACCCTACCAGCCATTTTAAAAAAGTGAACAATGCCCATTGTTTCTAAATTCTAAATGGATTTGAAGTCTGGCTTATAGTAGATTTGGAGCAGCTGTTTTAGCAGACAGTAGGTGCATCAAGATTTATTTTAGTTACATCATAAGGTAGGATTAATAGTAGGTTGTGTCACTTGTGTTATCAAAGGTAAAGACAATGGCCTAGAAAGGCTCTGCAAGCAAGTCCGCTTTAAATCTCCAGGCTTGCTAAGGTTACTTATATCCATAGTTATTGGAACACCTCGATCAGTACAATAAATTGAAAATTTCATTATTTGAAGAGGAAGCAGCCAGTTGCCAATTGCAATTTAGTTTTCCGATCACGTCTTCATACTATTGGTGAGGAAATTCGAGCCACCTGTGCTCGTACTCTATGAGGGTTTAAACGCGTCTCAGCTCTTTCGATAAACCGACTGTGGAATATTCGTACCCTAAGCCAGACGCTGTGTTTGCTTATGAATGATACATCATACCGGGCACGTTTTCAAGCTGCAAACGCGATCGAACCACTCGTAACTCGAGCGCGATGCATAATTTCTAAATTTCTTGGTGAAATTTTAGTTGATCGGTAGTGAGATATTCTAGTAGTTTAAATTCATTAGCTGACTGCAAAAAGGAGGAGGTTCTCAATTCGATTGGTATTTTTTATGTATACATACATACATATTGTCACGCCTCCATCACCGAAGGGGTAGGCAGAGGCATACTAAACGCCCACGTTTCACCGCATTAATTTCCGTTCCACGTAACAGGTATGTTATGTATTTAACTATTTTATGTATGCACACCGATTACGCAAAGATTTATTATCCGATTTACGTGATTAGTCTTTCGTTGGAACTCCTTATTTATACCAGTATGCTATAAGCTTGTACTATAGGACCTAAACAACTGATATACCTACTTATATATACCTAAATACATACATATATACAGAGGAAATACCCAAACTCCGAAATCAACATTTGTGGATCACACAAATATTCTTTTTCCGCCCTTGGAATCGAACCCGGAACCTAAGCGCGGCAGTCGCATACTGCGCCACCGAGGCAGTCATTCTACATATTTACAATAGCTATGGTATTTGCCTTCGTTATTAAATTCAGTACATAGGAGTAGCTCAACAGGTGGCTGAAATAAATCAATTTAATAAATTTATAACTAGATGACACCCCACGACTTTGCCTGTCACATACTTTGAACTCCCGTCGCACCTATTTAATCCCGTCGCTAATATTTTCTACAATGATGCATAAAAATTTGCCCGATTTGTCGACATTTATGACTGCTTTGCTCCCCAGTGTAGTAGCGTAAAGATATATAGCCTTCCTCGATAAATGCGCTATCTAACACAAAAATATTTTTTTAAATCCAACCATTAGTTCCTGAGATTAGCGCGTTCAAGCAAACAAACAAACAAACTCTTCAGCTGTATAATATAATAATAAATTTAAAGTGGAATTTTTTCAGCCTCAAGCAAGGCATCAAAAATTCGTAGTTAGTATTTTACTACTTATTTTTCTTGACCATGTAAAATATAATAAACACAAAATAAAATATACCAGCACGTTTTAAACGCTTAAGTAACCACGTCTAACGTCTGTATAAGAAATTGTAGTTATTCACTAAACGGATTTCTGTCGAAATACTGTCAGTAGTTGGAGTATACAATTTGGTTACGACCATCTTTTATGTGCTAGTCTGAAACAAGAGCCATAAAGTTTTGCCAATATTTCTTTTTTATCACTGGAACATAAAGTACTTGCAGAGTGGCAAATCTATTTTTCAGAATCGCTACCTCAATATTTCATGTGTGTAGCATTACATTCTTTTTTTACGACATTGCCTTAACAAAAAACATCTCACTAGTTTTTGCTTCCATATATCAAGTGTACGTTAAACCGCGAAATGTGTCTTAAGCAGTATTAAAGTAATACAATGGCAGCTAATTCTGTGAATAGCTACGAAAAGTTGGCAAGTCGAGAGGTCAAGAACATATCTCAAATTAAACACCGCTAACAAATCTTCATAGAAGCATGAATCTGCTGGCCTCTGAATCAACTTTTTATATACTAGGTACTATTATATTGTATGCTCTCGGTTTGAAAAGGGTAAAACTTTCTTCTTGTGGAAAGTCATCTGATTGGTGCAAACCGTGTGAAAATCGATAGGTCACATTTAATTTAAAAGTAGAAGTTTTTATTTCTGTATCGAGCTGGACTCGAACTACTATAGAATGATATTTGTTTCTAAAGTTTAGGCAGGTGTCATCGTACCTTGTAACTTTGTTAAGTACCAGTAGATGGCACCTTACTTCGCCTTAAAATTTAAAGAGGTTTATTAATTCGTCAGTTTCGAGTAAGTCTCGATGGGGTAATTGGTAACGCGTCTGGTGCGTTAAACCAGAAGATGGTTCGACTCGAGCTTTAGACTGCATTTTTTTTTTCGTCTCAAATTTTATATATACCTAGCATACTGATTGCTTTTCATAATTTGTTTCTTATATAATATGTTATTATTAGTGTATTAATGCTATTCAATACAAAATTATAAAAATAAATAAGTAATTTTTTTATAGTCTTACACATCCATATTATTATATTTTATTATGAGCTCAAAGTGGAAAATTCTGAATTATACATAATGATAGTTTAGTAGAAACGGATAAGGTGCTAATTACCTTCTCATCTCCTACATATTTTAATATTCTACGTGATATTTTTTGCACATACTCTATGGTAGCTTTTTCATGCCGAGAATAAAGCTGTTTTAAGGTATGGGTTCATCTCCGAGCTTGCAGTGTCTGTTTAGAGTTGCAATTTGTTCGCGTACGGTCATTAAAATAAAAATGTTATTGTTATCGTTCGACTTGAACTGTACTTCGAGATAGTATAAATGAGTTCATCTAGCTAAAGTAGTTTTATAACTCGAATAGAATGCAGATAAATAGTTAATTCCGAAGTTTTAAAATTGGATTAGATCATTTTACGAAAATCGAGGACTGTTGCTGCAGAATTATGATTGATATATAAATGCTTGGCACCGGTATAACAAGAGGAGAAATATAAAAAATCAATACAGTTAAAGGTTTCTCTTTAAGATTTCAATATATACATGACTTTGAGTTAAATTCTAAGTGCTATGATAATCTACGATAATTCAAAATACATAGATCCGTTTCAATATTCATATTGATTAATAAAATCAATAGGTAATTCTATATAGATCACATAATTGTATGGATTCCATTACTGTTGGTTTAAAAATCGAAAACTTAAATCTACAAAGGTTTAAGGTTGTTTCAATAAAAAAAATCATCTATGTTCATTAAGGTCACATAGTAACACTTATGAACGTGAATGATACTACATTAACATTTACTGCCAGATTCGCAGATCCACAGTTAAAGCCTGTGAGAAGTCTGGCAAGAAATCTTACTTACGGTCACTCTTTTCCAATCGCAAAAAGTATTAACAAACTGTTATAATATATTACAGTGATCATAAGTTAATATAAAAAGAAAATGATACACCAATAAAAAAACAAATGTACAGCAGTAACAATTACGAACTAAATTATCTTAATTTAATTAATCCACATTAATGTTTCTGATTTTGAAACCAAACTTAGGGCTTATATAGTTGATGCATTTTATTATGATGAATAGCTGGAATGCGATTGACATAATTATCTGCTATTGACCATTTCTTTTTCGTTTTTATGTTGTTGTAAAATTGGATATGTATTATAATAAATGTGACTAATGCTAAGACTAAGTTATATATTTTAATACAATTAGACATTGTCAAAGAAATCAATAAATAAAAAGTTCTGTATCATTTAAATAATCACTCGTAATGTAAAAGCGTTTTCGTAATAAGCGATCGTCCATGATGTCCTTAGGAATCAGTTTTAGACTTAGAACCAGGAAAAACACCCGCAAAAGAGTAATAAAATCTTTGCAGACGGTGGTATGTATCATCAAAATGTGCTTATTTCTATATAGTATTGATCGAATGTACGGCACTTTTCTTGCTGTACAAATGAATATTTGGTTCGACGTACATAACATTTGAAAAAATTTATTACGGTGCTACCGTTAAAATACCGATTATTTTTAATCTTTCCCTAAGAGAAACTCGAGTGCCTGAATTATAAATAAAGCAAGTTAGTAATATGGTGTGCCAATGTATTTTAGTTAATGATTTTGAATATTTATAAACACGAACGATAAAATACGTCAGTTCTTAAAATTATTTACTTCTAACACTCTACATCCACTATAAACAAAATAAAACAAAAATCTGAACAAAGGCATGATAACATCAACGTTTTAACAAAACGAAAAGAATAGCTATCAGCTTGACGCGCTAACAATCATTCCTATTAAGCTACGCGACAAAAAATGGCTACACATAAATGACGTCAGCTAGAGAAATAAAATATTAAAATTGTGAAAAAGGCCGTATTACATGGACGCTACCCGCTGAGATTCAGATCAGACTCGGAACAAATAACGTCACTGGGGCCGTGCAAAATGGAGCGGATAAAACACGTCTATCACACCGTTCTCTGAGTACGTAAATTGCCTCTACGAAACAACCGCGAATTTTTTTTTATAATTGAATGAATGGGACTTTAATTTGGTCTGGTTAAGTCTTCCTTTAGTATATGCTTTACTAACTGAGCGGTTTTACACAGATGAAAGTCCTATTTCAAGAGGAGCTTATATTACTTTCTGTTTGCTTTAAGTGCGTATGAGGTTAAAAGTTCCTAAGGAATACCTTTTGATAATTCGGCTATAATTATACAGGGCCTTTTGTAAAACACGAGCAACCTACCATGACTAGGTAGCAAACATCTTAATAAAACATTCTATGATATTTCTTTAATTCTTGATTTTTTTTTTGAATTATTACTATTATTACTTTTTTTTTACATTCATTTAATGTAATGTACAATACTACGCAATTCGTGAAAATCACAGGTGGTGGGTCGGTGATAGCTCTTTTGACTTTGACCTTTTCAACCTCATTGAAGCGCGAACATCCATCGTACATTGAGTTATGCAGTAAGTGACGAAAAAGAGTATCAGTATATGATAATACTCGTTTCGTAACGAATTGCCAAAAGTTGTAGAACAAATGTGGTTGATTATGACCTTGTCTATCCACTCCTAGCAGGTTACTGGTGTTTTACAAATGACCCTGTATAATTACCAATCAAAAACTTGTATTTGAGATACAGCTTTCGTGTTCGGAATATCGCTAACAAACTACAGTTGTAACTTGACTGCTACGATCGTGATGATTTTCAGTGACTACTAAGTTATGATTTACCTTTTTTAAATACATTTTCGGATTGCGTTTGACCACTATCTCACCTTGCATTAAATGTAGAAGTGGTCTACGATGCAGCACGCTTGCCTAGAAGTAACCTTTTCACTCGCGACCTGAAAATCACCTAGATTATAAGAATCGCGAAATACATTCCACTCTTTAACTGTGCGCATAATGCAGAAAGATGAAAAGTATTTGGTTTGCATGATTGGTATGTCCACAATATAGGTGACGTTGTTTGTCGTGCGGTGGTTGAATGTACACATTATTAAATTCGTTCAAAAAGTGGCAGATCCAAAAATCTTGGCACTGGTTAGACTTTGTGGAAGCTGATTTATATTCATAATTTCAAAAGCACGGATTGCGGATCGAGTGTTTTCGATACATCAAGGAACAAAGCACGAATAAAAACAATGACAATGTGAAATTGAATGCAGTAGAGTAACTTTCATAGATGTTTTTCTTAACTTGACTTACTGTAGAGTTGTTTTTTGTTTGTTTCGTTTAAGACAAAACTGAATAAAATAAAAATGATAATAACCTTATTGATAGGAATATCTATCAAGTTAGAATTCCGATTCCATTTGAAACTAATTCACTACTATAAACACACGATATTAATAAACTGACTAAATTTATTTATGTAACTTGTCTTTTTATATTGTATCGAATTGCATGAAGGATGTAATTTTATTTACAATATTATGTTAAATGAATTAAGAGCATATTTATAAATGAATAAGACACTAAAAATAAATCTATTTACACAATTTTAGAGGAGTACGATGGAAAAAAAACCATTTAATCTTGAAAATTTTATTTATTTAAAACGACACTCAGTTGTTAATACGGCGGCCATTGGTAGTACCTATTCAGTTCGGTCTCGTCGACTACATTAAACTGATTGCTGCAATTAGCGAATGGTGTAATTCTCGTTTTTCAAGCGGCTCCCATCAGACGGGCACAAGCTCTACCCCCCCCCCACCCTTCAGGAAATTACTTGAGTCCGTAGGTCGTGGCGAGTTTCTTGGGATTAAATAAAATTGAAGAACTGTAATGAAATTGTACTGTCTAGAATTTCTCATCTTGATCAGTTGGATTTGACGCTTTCCACTTGTAATCGTGGTCTTCATTATAGTAAGTGGATTGCTAATCGTATTACTCGTAATTGTCTGGAATTTCCGCGAATTGCGGCATGCTCGAATTTAGAGCCCTTGTTATTCTCAGAATTTTGTATTTAACAGGTGGAACTTTGTATCCATTAATAGTATTTTGAAAGGTCATTCAACTTTGAGTCGAAAGTTTCAGCCACATTTAACATTATTCTAACAATAGTTTCGAAAATGTATAATTGATTTTTGAAATTATATTATGGTGAATTCATTGAAAGAATAGCAGACCCAGAATATCATGAATTGACGTCGAAAAGAGTGACATATAAACCATTCAACGTATAATTGGAGCTGCTGTGATAAAAAAATACAGTACAAGGTTCTTTAAAAGAGATTTCGATTTCTTCGATCTACCTCTGCCCGTATGAGTCTGTCACCTCAATAGTAAATAAAAATAAACCGTAATATATAAATATATATTTAAAATCATTTAAAGTACCTCCCTTTTGTGTTAGATCCTGAGATTATAGCGTTTAACCAAACAAACTCTTCAGTTCTATATGTTTATATGTTATATATCTATATATCTCTATTATAATATATAGATATATAACATATAAACCTGTGACCTGCTGTTGAAATTTTTTAAGCCGCCCATAAGGCATTCAACTTGGCTTAACGACTGCCATTTTATTGGCAACCGGGTCCAAGGGCTTAACATGCCTTCCAAAGCACGGAACTGGGGTGGGTCTAAAGGGCCAAATAAATTAAATTAAATTAAATTTGTCTATTTTAGATGTTAAATTTGGAAGAAATTTTGAACCCGTTGCCTTTTTAGTGAGGTGGTAACAAAAAGGCTAAAAAAGTCTTATGTGCTAGACACTAATTAGCACGACCAAGTAAAGTCCTGGTAGTCTCGAATCCCTTTTTTATTTATCGAATAACAATACCATGACGATTTTAGGCAATATCCTTAAATTGTTTACGAATATTTTTTGCTACGAAAGAGGGATTTAAAGGGTCCAAGATAGCTCAGACTCTAATGTTTGTTTGATGGAGTGCACAAATTTCAATGGCACATTAAATAAAAAGAATATTTGCATTATAGATAATGTAATGTAATAATCACACACTTTTTATCGTATATAAAAACTATTTATAAGAACTTTATTAGAAAAGTTGTAGATCATGGAATTTTAACAATATTTTGAAAAGAATCCGTATTATAAAATCGCAGAGGTGAAAAAGTCTGGAGTACTTGATAGTTAATGTAAGTTCAGAGCGCATTATAAAAGTGTATTATCCAAGCTCAGAGGGGTTGGTAGCATGTCTGCAACCCAACTTGAGGTCTCTACCCGAGAATAGTGCAGCTCATGGCCCAATATAGGGCCAAATATGGTTAAAAAACCAAACGCACGGCAAGGTAACAAATGTTACAATGCTGTGACGTCCACTAAACCAGCCCATTTTTTAAATATGTGTACGTGTCCCCTCAGATGTTACGCCGGACTCAAACCGACTAAAACCACACGGTCTTTACCTGTCTGTCTAGCGCCGGGTGCCACGAATAACTCCTCGGAAGGATGTCCCAAGGTTCCCGGCAGATAATAATGGTCTTATTTTCATAGTATCATTGCTAGGATAAAAAAAAGTGTGAGTGAGAGTACACCGGTAAGAAGTGAAACTTCTTTACGACATATTTTTTTACAGCTATAAAGTTTCTCGCATACGTCGATAAAGAAGTTTTACTTCGAAACAACATGGCGCGTAACCAAAAATCGCTACGATTTTTTACTGCATATTTCTCTCAACGTCGATAAATATGTTTCGCTTTAAAAATAAATTACATTCAATAGTAAATTTACATTTTTTTTAGATTAGTGCCTTTTTCTTTTTCATAATTACTAAAATGTTTCCTGATAATAAAACTCTGAGACATGAAAGTACAAGTCAGTAATTAGTTTCTTTTTTTAAATTGTAACTTCACTTATAAACAAAAATGTAATTTTGTATTTGCGCCCCCCTTTCAGATACCTACAATACCTACTATTTAATTAATTTATCTAAGAACGAGTATACAACATTAACCGCACTTGTCACCACATCAATTCAGAGACCGCTCTAAAAAAATAAACAAACTGTTACTGTTCCAATGCGTAAGTATGATATTCCAGTGAAAAGAATCCGACGGTGCCCTCTATAATGGATTATTTGAAAATATTTTACATTCATGTCCACGTTGAATCAGCGGTGTTGTTCATTTTCATTCAGGGTGGGTCCCAGAGGGCCCAAGCATGACGTGATTCATTTTCAGACTGCATTATAAATTTGTATTCTATTGTTTCTTTTTCAACAGCCAACTGGTTCAGTTACCTATTGTTGGAGCTGACAAAAGGATTGAGATATGCGATTTTTAAGTGCATTTGTCGGAATTTCTACTATTTTAGCAGTTTTGTGGTTAATCAGACTTTATAACTTTGTCTGATGAATAACAGTATCTTTTTATAGTAAAGAGTAAGTATTATATGATTTTGTAAGGCATTAGAAGTAGAGAATTAAAAAAAAAATGAAGCAGTGATTAAATTAGTGTCTCTGAATAATATTCATGCGATGAATGTGGTCTAGTATAGAAATAATAGGACAGTTGAATCTCAAGGTCTGCTGACAAAACATCTAGCTGGTTGTCATCGTGTCGTCTTATTTTTCAATCCCTGCGATATTGAGATGGATGGATTTTGGATTAATGTCTGTTTTCACTCTCCAAGTTACAATATTAAAAGTTTTCCAGCTAGGTGCTATGGCACAGCTGTCAGAAAGTTTTAGTTTTCTTTATTAACCCTTCTAATAACAGTTTACAATACACAGTGACTAACTTTAGGCTTAAGCAAATTATAAATATTAATAATAGTTATATGTTCTACAAGGCGAAAAAGTATTTTGTCTGATTAATACTTGTATTATAATCGAAGCTAGCAAAGGATTGAAGGATGAACCAAGACTGAAGAGAATGGTTCAAATATAGAATCGCAAGCAAAGCGAGATTTTCAACTAGCTGATACCTGCAGTTTCACCCGCGTGGTGAAGTTTTACTATTCGAGATTTAGTACAAAACCCTAAATATTTGCTGCCGTTTTTCATAATATCTTGCACGTTGCCAATTAGTGTGTTCAATAACATAAGACATAGTTGCATTGACAAAGGGAAAAACTGAGCATTCAGTTTTCAAACACACGTTACATTTAGTAAATATTTTGATACACACATTCATATCACATCACATGGTTTTACTTTTAAAAAAGAATGAATGTTTAAAATGATATCACGGCAAAAGAGCAAACTATGTACTTCTTCTTATATCACAATAGGTAATGGCTATGCATTGAGCAGTTATTGGTAGAATTATTTTGTGAAACCATACTACGGTTACAACCAAAATTACGGTTACAATGGTTGGTAAATATATAGATACAATTAAAATTTTATGTTGCAACTAGGAGACGCCCGCGACTATGCTCGCATGTTTATATTTCTTGTACGCATTTCCCACATGAATCTGATCCTAGTATATAAAGTATGCTGTGTTAATCCAGTCTATCAGGTAGCTCACATTAAAAAATTCCACCAAACAACAGATAGCTCTATACAAACTTTAACATAATTTTACAACCAAGGATTGAATTTTCAAAAATCTTTTTCAGTTCACTTTTACGTCACTTGAGGTTAGATGAGGTATAGATGTTGTAGTGCTTAAACAATTTTAGATAGACTAAGAGACTAAGGTGAATCTTTGTACTTCATTGACGGACTATTTTGTATTCATCACAAGACAATGAGAAGAAATTCCAATAAGTAGTTTTTTCCTCATTATTTTTGTTTAATACAGCCAGAGCCGATTACAGAGCCCACGACTGCGGATACAATTGTATTATTATATATATTTGTTTCTTTTAAATATTTACTAGAGATAAAAGGGATATTCAGCAACTATATAGAGTTGGGATATAGAGCCAGATACCGGATAATGAAAAAAATATTAAGTTAGATAAATGCGGTAATAAATAATATTAATATTTAAATTACTTTATATTATTCAGGAAACAGGAATCCACACGGTGAAAAGTGGGCATATAATATGCCTCTGCCACCCCTTCGGGGATAAGGCGTGATGGATATTTTTTATTTTTTTATATTATTACATATTTTTAAGCTTCCCATAAGGCATTCAACTTGGCCTAACACTGCCGTTTTATTGGCAACCGGGACCAACGGCTTAACGTGCCTTCCGAAGCACGGAACCGGTTGGGTCTAAAGGGGCGAATAAATTTTATAAAATAAAATAAAATGTGTCAATTTTAGATGTCAAATTTGGAAGATATTTTGAACTCGTTGCCTTTTTAGTAAGGTGGTAACAAAAGGCTAAAAAGTTTTATGTGCTAGACACTAATTAGCACGACCAATTAAAGTCCTGGTAGTCTCGGACACAAATACATCTTACTAAATCATAAAAAATGAAAACTGGTTATATAAAAAAGTAAAAAAGTAAATAGCTTCCCTAGTAGTAAGAAAATAGATGTAATATTAGCTCAACGAATTTGTTTGGTTGTAAGTATAAGGTCTTTGGGCTATCCCTTGGTTACTCTTGAGTAAAACCGTTTAGAAAAATACATTATTATGTCTCTTCTTTTCTCGGGTATCTTCTTTTTTTTTTTTGAAGATCCCCGGGATTTTGGTAGGCTTACATGGAGACATAGGTTCGAACTTCTACATTATTATTATTATTACATAAAGTAATACTGTTATTTATAATGCAGTATGAGCAAATTGTTACGAGCCTACGTAGTCTTAAGACGGAAGTTGATAAATCCTTCGTTTCCATTGTCTTCGGTAGTCTAAGCCGGCAAGTGAAAAATCGCAGGTTCAATTCCTGCTCAAGGCTAAAAATTAATCCTCTTTATATTTATATTTTGAATTCTAAAACTAATTTACTTGTTTTGGAATACTTTTCGAAGGTCGGAAGGTCGAGAGACCCCGCTCACAATGGCCTTCTGTCGGCTGGCACTCTTTGAGTTCCGGGGTGCCTTTTAGTGCTCGCTATATTGCTCTCCACCTCCTCTGATCTCAGAAGGACGTTCAAGGTCGGGTTGAAGCAGGCACAGGCTAATCTTCTTCGGGAAATCGTGGGGGTAGAACATTCGGCCTCTCGAGGAGAACCTTGTGTTGGGGCATTCCCTTAGCCGGGTCACCGCGAACAGCCTTCAGGCCTATCCTGCGACCTGAATGTGAAGAAGGCTAAACACCGCAGGGATTCAGTGAGTAGGACGGCCCCTGAAAAGCAGGAAATGATGATATATTAAAATCGGTCTAGTACTCCTTATATGGAATCTTTATTTATTTCTTGCAATTAAAACAGCCTGATCATTGAATCAGTGATAATGTCGCATTCGAATGGTGAAAGAATTTTTAAAATCGGTTCAGTAATTTTTGAGAAAATTCGTTACAAACATACTTACAAACAAAGCTTTTCTCTTTATAATATTAGTATAGATAAACTAATGTCTAAAAAATTTTATGTAGCTCTCCGAAAATTTTATTTTAGTAACTTAGGGGCTGGACTCAAATGAAGCACAATGTCCAAAGCATTAAGTCCATTATTGTAAGTTTTAATCTGTGCTTATTTTTATTAATTATGAATTAGTGTATGAAATAAATACTTTGAAATATTTTTCACTGTAAACATGTTTACAATTTTGTACCTACTTTCTACATTTTACACTTTTTTGACAATCTAGCTCAATGAACCTAATATAACTTTATGCTATAGGGTATATATCACTTGCATAATATACTTGTAAATCAATGACTATCTAAATAATATAACTGACCATATTAAAAAAAAAAAACAAGTGACTTTGGGAAGCAGTACATAGCAACTACTTACAATAATTTAATTACGATAAAAATAAAAATTTACAATAAAGTAGGTATTAGTATTTTTATCGATAAAACTATAATTGCAAGATTAAAATACTGGCCTATTGTAAAAAGGTAATATTAGTAAACAATAAAGGTTGCTGTACTATATTAAGTAAAAAGTAAAACACAAATATTATATTACACTTAATTTGAGTGCAGTGTGGACATAAACTTCTTGGTTATTACGCGTTTTGAGTGGTACCCGCGATGCCGACACACTTCCGGAGCTAAACAGCCTCTCGAAGCTGTAAACGTCTCCAGCGCCTGACTTTCGGTGATTTACTTCAATTTTATGTGTCGCCTCCACTAGATACTCTGGATTTATATTAAATTTATTTTATGGTGCAATTTTACAACCCTGAGCATGTTACGATGGCCATTTTCTTTAACCCTGTTGTACGACTTCCATTTGCCTTAAATTTAATTTATTTCTAGTTATAATGCTGCATCCAAGGGTTAATACCATCACTAGAACCCATAAGTTAATGTGAACAATGTGGCAACACATTTTAGTGATTGATACTTATAAAGTGAAGTATGCTCAATAATGGTTAATTAAAGGTTTATGAATAAAAATATTGCATTAATGACAGCTTTACTTTCATTAATATTAATATGTTATTCAAAGTCTTCAAAAATGTTAGTTGTAGAAAGTGCTTTTTAACTTGTAATGCGAGGACGATGAAAGTTTATTTGAATCGTTCTAAATGGGTAGAAAGTCAAATTGTATAATTACATAAACTAGAACCTATCTCTATCTTAAAGAAACTTATAATCAATATCTTAAATGAAGTTACGTAAACATGTTTGTCTTATTATCTTAGAAAGGATACATTATATATAATTTCCTTTACATGTTTACTTCCGTAGAGACAGTTGGGCCGGGATTATCACAAAAGGGCATTTTCTTAACATGATATGAACTTTTTGTTATTTTCATCTTGTTTTTATTTACTCGCTTTCTTATAGGTCTCGATAGTATTTTTTTTATGATAATTTTGTAATTGATTAATTTGTAATATTTTGTAATCTAGACTAACGTCCCGATGAGCAAGATTGTGGGACATTTTTACTTGAAATTTGAACATAACTCAGAAATGGATGTGAAAAAAAAAGCAGTACTGATATAGTGAGATTATTTTAAAATAGCGGATTCTACTTATTAAACGGCATAATCAACGGATTATCTTCTTTCTTATAGGTACTTCTTATCATAATCATTGGAGTGTACCTTACTAGCTAACTACGTTTATTCACTTCCGAATCAGTACCAATATCATAATGGCGAATGTTGTGAGTATATATATGTGTTCTTATTTCCACAAGCTCAAACCAGATCAATTTAGGAAAAATTTGGTGTGGAGGTAGCTGACAGTCTGGGTTAACTCATAGGTTACTTTTTAATTATAGACTCCTGTGGAAACCGGGTACGTTAGAAAACCTATTTTTTATTAGTATAGTAAAATGACGATGAGAACTGCAGAGGCGTCGTGGAACTTGTTGCATATATTTGACGCCAACCTAGTCGAATTAAATGCTAAGAGGAAAATTTAATTAGGCTTGCGCGTTTGCCTACACTTTATTTGCATTTCTTCTTTACTGCTCTGAATACGCAATAAATCAGTGTCACAGCGTTTTGGGTACTGCACAACTGTGATTTGATCTTTTACTTCTATTTTATAATATTGGCTACATAGTTGAAAATTTCAAACTCAAAATAGGTACATTAAAAACAAAGTCCCACTTCGCCTCTACAAACTTGATCTAATTTGATTCAACACTGACAAACCTTAAACAAAGCAAAAGGTATCGTCGTAACCTTCGATTATTTTGATTTTAAGATAACGTTATATTTCCCTAGCTATTACGTGCGATTTTAAGTTTAATGTGTTAAAGGTTAACGGGTTGAAGGTAAATTAGTAAGCTTAACGCGTTAAGGTTTAACGGGATTCCCAGTACACAGTTCTCGTGTCAACATAATGATTACTATCGATGCAGTAGTTTGAGACATTGAGACAAAAACAAACACGAAAAATATGGCAGTTAGTCGGCTTAACAGTGTTAACTTTGGAACAAAATTAATAAAGAAGGCGGAGATATAATAAAAGGAGTTAGCGAAAATACATACGTGACCAATACTGGAAGGTTTCAGCGCTTGAGCTAAAACATTATAGACCTCACGTACTACATGTTTGCTTGTCAATGTGAGATGGCTACCTTACTGCTTGTTCTGCTCGCTTAGCTTGTGTTTGAAATCGAAATAAAATTTTAAAATACGTGCGTCCAAAATTAACAAATTTAATCCCAAAAATGAATATCTTTACAGAAAATTAGTTTTACATAGCGTCAACTTTGTATAGATGTTACTTTATGAAATTATATAAAATGGCGTATTCATCGTCCGTTCAGAACTATGCAAAGTTTTAATTAAGCTGTTTTGAAGCAGCAAATATGAAGGCAGTGGTTTATATTAAGTTCTATGGGTAAGACCCAAGGGTCAGCATTGAATGAAAGGGTGCGATGACTATCGGAAGCCAACGGTTTCAATCACGCCAGAACTTTGCTCGTTAGACCACATACATGTCAACAAATGTCTATTCATAACACTTCGTACACAGCTTTTTCATGTCACCGCCGTCGTTGAGTTGAAAGTCCCTTGTCAACAAAGTTTACCAACTATACAATCATGAAAATATACATTAGCGGTGTTGACTTGAGTGGCTTCTTACGTTACAAAAAGGTGATAGTTTGTAGTAGGTATTTATTTAATCTTTGGACCTTTACATTTTATTAACTATATTCATATAAAAATATCAACTTCAATAATTCACGTTGACTATTTATTTAGGGGATTTTTCATTTTCATTTACAGAGTTCTTAATGGGGTATAAAATTGCCGTTTTGAATCTTTGGAGCCCAAGAAACCTACTTACTCTATTGCGCTACACTATTGCGGCCTCGTTTAAGGGGTGTTCGGGTGTTATTCGTTTTTTTGGGGGTTCTAGTGTTATCTTGCTTCTTTGGCTTCAGTTTTATGCTTTTAATACCAATTGCTTGGGAAGTGATGGGCGAGCGAGTAGCTCTCACGGCCCGCCATCGACCTGGGCCTGCTTCTGTAAGATCGGCGAGCAGTCTACCCGCCTTCTTCAGGCCCCGGTCATGAAGGACTAGTAGTCTTAGTCGAAGTAATCAGGGCCACTAGAATATAATAAAATATTTCAAAAAAGTTGTGTCTTTTTTTCTTATATTGCTAGCCGTTAGACAAAAACTGTTTAATACAATTAAAACACCATTATTGTGTGTATAAATAGCAAATACAATATAAAAACATAATAACATATAGATATACAGACAAAAGCATGTATATGAAACTATTATATGGCAAATTTCCTACATAAGTTATATTTGTATAAAATGTCATCATCATCATCCGAGCGTCGGTCCCAGTTGCGTCTCGCGACGCCCGGGGTCCGCTTTCCTACATTTTCTCCTCCACTTCGCACGGTCATCGGCATGCCCTGTAGTGAGACCATTGGCACGCATGTCATCCCTTACGACGTCAAGCCAGCACTTCTTGGGTCTTCCCCTCTTACCTGGACCCGGCGGGGCTGACATGGTCAGACATTTGTTACCTACGTAGCCCGGTGGTTGCCACAAGACGTGACCATAGCAGCGAAGGCGACACTCTTGCAACTTGTCTGCAATGTCACGGACGTGAAGGCTGCCGCGGATGCGAGAGTTCCTCACGCGGTCCATCCGCGTGACTCCACACATCCACCGCAGCATCTTCATTTCCGTGACACGCAGCTCCTGCTTGTGTCGCTCCAATATCGGCCACGTCTCACTGCCATGTAAAAGGACAGGTCTAATAATGGGTTTGTAGACCTGTCCCTTCAACCGGATCGGCATTTTAGGGTCACAAATCACCGCCTATGCGGACGGATGTGGGATCTGTCGAGTTTAGTGCCAAGTACTCGGTCTTCGCCACATTTAGTTTCAGACCGCCGTTCTCAAGCGTCTCCTTCCACGCCTTTACACGTTGCACCAATCTGCCCCTGTCCGCGTCTGCCAGCGCAATATCGTCAGCATACATGAGCAACCATGGAGGCTGCTCATGCGGGTTTCTGATGCTGTCCGACAATTCGTCTAATATTACACTGAACAGAAGCGGACTAAGGACAGAACCCTGGTGTACCCCGACGGTGATGGGGAAGGGTTTCGTGTCGCCAACAGCAGTCCGAACCATTGAATCGGAGTCACAGTACATGTCCCGGATAGTGTCAATATAGACCTCCGGAACCCCGTTGGACCGCAGTGCCCACCAGATCATCGCAAGAGGAACACAGTCGAAGGCCTTCTGCATGTCTAGAAACAAACAGTGCAGAGGCGTGTTCTTCGACCTGTATTTCTCTGCGACAACCCTCAGGGCAAAAACAGGGTCCGTGGTCCCATGACCAGAGCAAAACCCATATTGACATTCCGAGAGAGTACACTCCTGCCGGATCCGAGAGTCTATAATCCTCTCGAAGATCTTCATGGTGTGGGACATCACCTTTATACCGCGGTAGCTCCCGCACTCCTGCACTGACCCCTTACCTTTGAAGACTGAAGTAATAATACTCAGTCTCCATTGGTTCGGGATCTGCCCGCTGAGGAGTATGCGGTTAAAAAGGTTTACTAAGATGCCCACACCGCGAGGACCCATCGCCTTCCAGGCTTCGATGGGGACTCCATCGGGTCCGACAGCTTTCCGATTCTTCGTCGCAGTCAGGACTTCTCCAGGCGTTACCGGTGGCACTAGTCCCTGATTCGGAGGGAGGTCCGGAGGCTGCACCTCTTTATGCTGTTTATTAAGCAGATTGTGGAAGTACGAGCGCCATCTCTCCTTTACCGCGAGGTCTTCGCTTAACAGGTTGCCCTTAGGGTCTTTTACACAGCGACACTTGGATATATCCTGTGCCGCTTTGACCCTGGAGCACGCCAGCTTATAGATGAGCTTCTGACCCTCAGACGATTCCAGCTTATCATACAAAGGTTGTAAGTGGTCTCGTCTGGCTCTGGCTACAGCTCTCTTTGTGGCGCGCTTGGCAGCCCTGTACGCGTCGCGGTCTTCGGGAGATCCGGTCGCTTGCCACTTTTTAAAGAGGGCTTTCTTCTCCTTGGTCTCCCTCAGGACTGCGTCGTTCCACCACCAAGTTTCCTTGTCACATTTGCGTCCACCCTTAGACTCACCGAGCACCACCCTCGCCGCTCCAAGGATGGCCGCCTGAACTTTGTCCCAATAATCTTGAACTGGTTCGCCTTCAGTGTCGGTGCACTTGTCACCGACAGCTGAGACGAACTCCTGGGACCTAGTTTCGTCAAGCAGCCACCATCTGATGCGGCGCTGGCACCGCTCGATGCGTTTGCCTTTAGGCTTCACGCAGAGGTCCATGACAAGGAGACGGTGTTGTGCAGTAAGACTCTCACCGGGTATTACCTTGCAGTTGGCCACCTTGCCGATGCTGTGTCGCCTAGTGAGTAGGAAATCGATCTGAGTTGTACGCCTCCCGCTCTTGTAGGTGATGAGATGTTCGGATTTCTTTTTGAAATACGGGTTCACAATGGCCAGATCGGCAGCCGCACACGTTCTGAGGATAGTTTCTCCTTCAGCGTTGCGGGTGCCGTATCCAAAACCACCATGAACACGCTCAAACTCCTCACACCTCTCACCCACATGACCGTTTAGGTCGCCGCCCAAAACGATTCCCTGTGACAACGGAATTCTCCGAAGCACTCCCTCGAGTTGGCCCCAAAACGACATCTTATCGGCGTCGCTACAACCGGCCTGTGGCGCGTAGGCACTTATCAGGTGGGTAATAATCCCATCGATAAGCACCCTCACGATCATAAGCCGGTCGCTACAGCGTTTCACCTCCAAGATGTCGCTCTGCAGCCCTTCGGAGAGCACCACGGCCACCCCGTTCTCCCCACCAGGCGCACAAAATGTAACTATATATATATAACATAAATGTAATATGTAAAAAATAGGAATAGCGCTCGCTATTTATAATGAAAAAGGCGATGTTAACAGTTTTTCCCTGTTTGTCCATTGTCTATAAATTGGATGCTCCGGTAATTTGTTCATCGTACTGTTTTAAAATGGATATTTTATTGTTCTGTCTTTTATTTAAACTGAAATTCTCCTCATTCATTAGGAGAGGACGCAGCTCACTCTACTCCATTTTTATTTTCCATTGTTGGTTTTCGAAATTAAGCCCCAGTAATAATTGCTTTGTTAATAAGAGTTTCGAGATTAATCTTTTTTATTTTCTTTTTCTACGAACCAAGAAAGTCTTAGAACAACATTAGTATTTTTTGTCCCTCTAAATTAATCAGACTATAAAGCGTTTTGGTAAATATTTCGTAAGAAAAAACGTCACGTGGCATTTACCAGCGAAGGTAATAAAACTGGAGGATTTTTATTTCATGTTTTTCGTCTTTTATTACAAGTAACAAATCCTTTGTTATTATTTTTATATTATTTATCCCCGAAGGGGTAGGCAGAGGCATACTATACACCCACATTTCACTATGCACTTTTGTCCAACATAACAGGTGGTGAGCCCATCACCGCGTTGAAATGGACAGGCGCAGGTTGTGGCGACCTGCTGTTGAAATTTTTCAAGCCGCCTATAAGGCCTTCAACTGGGCTTAACGACTGCCATGTTACTGGCAACCAGGACCAACGGCTTAACGTGCCTTCCGAAGCATGGAAATGCTCGCAAATGTAGTTGCCACAAAGTGGTTACCCATCCGAGGACCAGCCATAGTGAAAATTGCTTAACGCAGTGATCGTTTACAGAACACTGAGTCCGCGGGGTCACGAGCGCTTCTTCGCTTATGAGGTAGTTTGTGGTTCTAGATGTTAATTTGTTTGTTAGATGTTAAATTTGAAAGAAATTTTCTACCCGTTACCTTTTTAGTGAGGTGGTAACAAAAAGTCTAAAAGGTCTTATGTGCTAGACACTAATTAGCACAACCAATTAAAGGCCTGGTAGTACTACTTGGTATACTGGTATCTATGCAATTTATTTGTTATAATCAATTAAGTAGTAAAGTGGCTATTACGTGGGACAGGAATACACATGGTGAAAAGTGGGCATACAATATGTATGCTTCTGCCACCTCTTCGGGGATAAGGCGTCATAGATATATAAATAAATATAAATTAAGTAGTTAACAGTGAAGTTGACTATTCAAATCAGGAGTGTGAATAATATCAAGTAATTCCTCAGAGCAAAAACACATACAAGCATTAGAATACATATCTTTTATACATTGATTTTGATTGGATATTGACGCTGCTTGCCGGTAGAGAATCTTTGACAGCTCATAGCTATTAAAATAATATTGAACAGAACTAATTTAACCAGCGTGTGTTTTATGATTCGTCATTATAACTCAATGATCATAACTCGTGGTGAATTTGAGCTACCCCAAGCAAGGGCCATGGGTGTTTTGTGGGTTCATCCCCCAACGCCTACTGCTGTTTTTAAAAGGACTATAAATTCTTCTCCTAATTTAAGCCTTCTAAATTAAATCGTTGGCAGGCTACAAGCGTGATATTGATATCAGTACAATAATAAATCGTAACGTCTCAACCGCTGTTATCATCTCAATCAAATTCGTATGCTAATTTAATCAATGTCTTAATATAAAGGGCGATAGTGGAAGCTAGATTGTAAGTCTCCACACGCAATTTGGCAGCAACTACGGAACTAAAATTTCAACGCAACTGTTTTCATCAAAGGAAGTCGTTAGACGGTATCTGAACCACCTCACACATATTAACATACATAATTATAGTTACTTTAGCAATTGGATCTGTGCCAACTCATTTCAACTTAAATTATACGACTGCTACCGTTTTCAGGTTTCCGCTAGAAAGGGAAACAATAAGTTCGCTGATGTTCTTGTATATTTTCGACATGGGTGGTTCTTTAGTCAGATTTATCGGCTGTTAATACTTCCATGTTATCTTGATGCTTTCGTAAAGAACCTAAAATAATAGCCTATTTTTATGATTTATGTTATCTGGCCAATACCAACCTATTTCGCTATAAATACAAAAACTTCATTATTAGTAAGCCCTATTACTAAGACTCTACTTATCTTCTATCAGTCTAACAAACTGTGATAGTTAGACAGTTGAAATTTTCACAGATGTATTTCTGTTGTCGCTGTAACAACTAATATTATTCAAGGCTAAGGTAAACGCTTAAAATATTAACAAAATATTTAGTTGAATATTCCCTTTAAAAATAAAGAATCACAAAATGTCTTAAAAAAAAGGTTTTAATTATAGTGTTATAAAGATTATAAAATATTAATGTTATAAAGATTCCGTGCCATTGCAGGGAACCCTTCGTCTGCGTGTACAACTCGCATTTGACAGATTTTTGGTGTATGCCTACAAAATAATAATAGATAAGCCAGATGGAGCATTATCTTAAGTATGTACTAACCGATATTAAACTAATGCTGAAGAACACAGCAGACGTCCTGATATGTCGGGATCAAGCATCCAGCAGGAGAGTTAGACACAGATAGACCAGGCTGTATGTAGTGGACGACAACATACGCGAAGTGAAGAGATAATAATCCTTTTATCATTTTATTAAGATTAAAACATATTTTTTATTGTGTTAAGTTTTATAACTATATAATTTTTCTCAAAAATACTATTTTTATGTCAAGGATACTATACTATTTTTATGTATTTTGATATCATTAATTTCATGTATTTTGCATGGATTTACAAATTTTCAAGTTTTTAGTGGCATTAACCTCTTGTAAAACAAAACAAAGAGAGTACCCCTTTTATTGTCAAGTACAAGGGCTCTGTTGCTGACACTTCGATTAAGTACCGACCCTTGGTTTGATAAAAGTCCTTTCATATCGTTTCACCTATTATTTATGTACTTACATGCAAACTGCAAATAAGTGCCCTATGTCATCGTTAATATCATCCTTTAATTACACTAAAATCAATTGTTCATCAATGATATTGAAGTTATGAATATTTAGATTTTAATAATATTAAATTTGATTCTAATATAATTCCTTCTAATGATCTTAATATTATTATCTTTTATTTATTAAATGTTGATATACATACATTGTAGTGTCTATCTGTTTGTTCCGGATAATCTGTGATGTGACTGGATCGATTTAAACGAGATTTTCACTGGTAGCTTGTTAATTTTATAAGGAGAAAGAAGGGTATATTTTATTTCGGTATTTGTACAGAAACGGGAACACGCGTGTGTCACGAGGCGTTCGCTAGTATTTATATAAAATCTATTTATTTCTATTTTGTTACTTGAAATATGAAGCTTAACTCAGCGTTGAAATTGACTGATGGTATACAAATGTTATTATAATATATCAGCCATTAAAAGCGTTTTAAGCGCCTGTCACACGTCAATCTGAACGGCTTTATGAATACTCGCATTAGGGTGACATATTTTTAAATACACACTGTTTGCGTACCTTCGCTATATATTTTTTCCTACTTAGTCAATATGAAATTAATGTCATGTCGCTTATTGCTTTCCACATATTATAAATTTGCATTGATAATATTTTTAACGTCTATTTAGTACCTGTAAAAGAAATTTCAGCAAGAAGATATTGGAACTAAGTTCCTTAATGCGGCTTACAGATAGGTAGTGCTATTTAGTAGAAATGATCTCGTAACGAAATGCCGTACGCTGTATATATGGGTGAGTGTATCGAGCCTACTACAAGCAAATTTAATTTTCTATATTTATTTAGTGTACATACATATTCAGTATTTCATGGACTAATAATTAAGTCTTCGGTAGTATAGTGTTCAGTAACCCCGCCCGTCACGCGGGAGACCATCACCACCGAGGTACTATTCCTGTCCTTAAGGATTCTCTTTTTTTTATTTTTCATGGAGTATTTCACTAAGTATTCTCTCAACTTGCTACATACTTCATTTTTTTAAATATAAAATGAATTTCATCACATATTTTTTTATACTTCGTCGCCGTAAGTACTTTTTGCAGTTAAAGAACCTGTAAAACAGCGTTCTTAACCCGTGACACCAGTAAGTGAAACTCCCAGTTCCAGGTGTTATGGAAAATCTCTTCTTTATCTTTGTTCCCCGAAGTACACTAACTCAGAAGACCAATTTTATTGTAGTTATTTATTGTCTAGTTTCACTATCTACTTTTTTTGCGGCATAGATTCAGACATCACTACCATGCCGCAAAAAATGCAAATAAACTCCTCACACTGGCAAAGTATTTCTCAAGCAGTTCTCTAAGTGAACTAACTAATTATCTTCACGATGGGTCGACAGCGCGAGTGCTGCACCTCTGGTGTTGCAAACGTCCATAGGCTACGGTGACCACTTTCCATCAGGTGGGCCGTATGCTTGTCTGCCAACTCAATAGTATATATAAAAAACTGTGTATTGCTAACGGGGTAGTTAGAGAGGACGCATCGCCAGGTTTCGGGATCCAAGCATATTTCGTTCGCTTCCTGCAGATTCATTCATCGCTTCATACTCGTAAATGCACATCTAAGTATCCAAGCACGCGATCTTCATAAGTATCCTGACTCCTTCTTACCTATTCTGTCGGGCAGCATATATTCTTTAATAATCGTTCCTCACTCATGGGTTGGACGTGTCCGAACCAACGGAGCACGCCCATTTCTAGCTTAATGCTGACACTTTCATTCAGGCATGCTATATTGCGTATCACTTCGTTACGTATTCGGTCGGCCAAAGTTACGCCGCATATTTTTCGATTTATAAAATACCTTACCAAAACGTAATTTAATTTCTTCTATACAGCCATTAAACTTTTATAACTCTAAAACATCTATTAGTAAGCTCGTGGCATCCATTTAAACTTCCTCGCTTTTAAAAGTTAAAGTTCAGTCGAACAAAGTAAAGATGGAATGCAAATCTTTCGCTAAATACAGTGACTATTAGAAAAGACAAAAACCACTGTCTATACTTCGATTCAACCAATATAAATTGCGGTTTGAATTTATGACTAAAAACTTAAGTTTCAGATGTAGACAGTAGAGATACCTTAGACATTTTTATTGATATAAGATATACCTATTTAGAACTCCAACAACCAAGACGTTTTTTCTTCTTACTTCTTACTTTGTAATCAATAAAAAATATTATTTTTAAGCTTTCGCGATTTAAACTCATATTTTATATACTACTCGGGACTTCACGCTGAAAAATTATGTTCTTACATTCACCGACGTTTCCGTTTCGATCCAGTGATTACTACCCGACTCGAGTTGTTCTGCTATCGCCGATTTGTTGAACTGATGGTTTTTCACTATATATACCAAACTAAACGAACTATCGCAGAAAAGGTCAAAGAACACATTGCAGCTGTGAAAAACCGTGTTAAGTCAAGTTGAATGCCTTATTCGAACCTTGCAGATAGCCATAACCTGCACCTCTCCATTTCAATACGGCCATAGACTCACTTGTTACGTGAAACAAAATATAAAGGGTGAAGTTTAGGCGTGTATTATAGCCATACTATGACTGTCTACCCAAATGCGTAAATTTGTAAGCATGTAATTGAACATAATGAATAAATAAATAAAGCAATAATGTTAATAAAATTTAAGTAAATCTTGCAATCTGTGCATTTCTAAAACCATGGTTAAAAGTAGGTCTGCAATTGACTTCTTTTTCTGCCGGGAAAGAATCACAATCTATTGCTAGATCTATTGCTAGTATGGCAAATCACGTATTTGGTTACTAAATTTACAAGTTTCTATATAATTTCAAGTACTAGCTTTTTGTGACTGGATTACAGACTTACCAGCTTTTATAAAATTTTCAGCTTTTACATGTTTTAATTAAACAGAAAATTAAATGGACAAGGCTGTTAATTACTGAATTCATTGAAAATTTATTAGCGAAGTATCCGGTGTCTGGATTACGTTTACGATGTAATATTTATCGCTTGTCATAAATATTAATTAATAATTTAGGAGTTAGGCACAGTCACGTTCACGTCAAGGCATTGATGCTACAGTATCTCTTTAATTAAATGTCATTGCTATTATACGTCGCAGTCGAAGCTTGCCACTCTTCAGTCCCATCACACCCGTTTGATACTCAAGACATGAACATTGAAGCAATTAGACACCTATAATTACTATGTTAATTACAACACTGTTCTTGTTTCTCATCTTGCTATTCCGACCGTTTCGTTGTTAAATAAACACAAATTCGTTCTCTTCGAAGTAAGTACTAATTAACGAGCGCGAGTGATTACAGGGTCGGTATTTACTTTAAAATTGGGTTTGGGTTTAAAATGACAGCGCTAACAAAACTAATAGTTGCTAGAACTCCGTTTTCGTAGAGTTTGGTAAAAACAAAAAACAAAGTTTTAAAATATTTAGGTATCCAGAGAATGAGTTTGAGCATTTTCTGAAGTCCTGTCCGCTAGTTTACCATGCTTTACCTTAATAACTGTCAATAAAATATATAAAATACGTAAAACTAAGATTACTCACAACAAATTACAATACATGATAGTGATTTCGAAATAGCCATTTACAATTTTCGTAGCTTACACAAATATATAGGTTGATTTTTATGAATTAAAACTAACTGTAAAGTAGTTTTAAAAAAAGTAGTTTTGAGCCTGAAGTACTATATATTAAGATGATAATTTATGCTAAAAAATAACATTTAATGAACTAAGTAGCTGTCTTTATATTGTACCCCTGACGCGATACATACATACATATTGTCACGCCTTTATCCCCGAAGGGGTAGGCAGAGGTATATTAAACGCCCACATTTCACCGTATGCATTTTTGTCCCTGACGCGATAGTCAGAGAGAACAGATCGTTAGACTTCGTAATCCATGCATACTACTTTCGCTTCGTGCAGATTAATTAATCATTTCATACATGTCTGGGTATAAAATAATTATCAAATTAAATTCTTATTGAATTACTATAATAGTGATCCCCGCGAACAATGCACAATTTTTGAAAATATATGAGATAAATAATTTTGTAATTGTACGTTTTCTGTTTGGAAGTTCGGAGTAGAGACAAATTAAAAAATGGACTGTCCGTTCTTTTATTATAAATGGTACAACTAACGCGATGCATAATGTAGGTATATATATTTTTATGTTTTATTATTTATGTTGTATGTATGTATTGTATGTATATAGTTTTATGTTTTATTATTTTGTTTTTTATGTTGTATTATGTTTACGCTGATGATCAGGTAATACTTGCATCATCAGCGGACGAGTTGCAGTTGATGGTTAATATTATGCATGATGCGCTGAAAGGCAAAGAAATAAAAGTGAATGTAAATAAGACGAAAGTAATGGTTTTTGAAAGAGAGAAAAACATGACAGATTGCTCGATTTTTGTGGAAGAAAAAAGAGTGGAACAAGTGAATGAATTTATATACCTAGGCTCAAAATTTGCGAGAGATGGAAAGTGTGATGATGACATTGGAAGAAGGGTTTTGGCTGGCAATCAAGTGAATGGAGCAATGTACACCTTTATGGGCACCCAGAACGTGTCTAAAAAGGCAAGACTGGCTGTGCATAGAGGAGTGCTTGTCCCTACACTAACATATGGCAGTGAAAGTTGGGTATGGCAGAAGAAGCATAGAAGTAAAATTAATGCAGTAGAAATGAGGAGTCTGCGAAGTATAGCTGGAGTGAAATTTATAGATAAAGAAAGGAACAGCGTGATAAAGGAACATTACGGTATGACAGAAGACGTAGTGACTAAGGTAGAAAAAGGGATGCTTAGATGGTTTGGACACGTGGAGAGGATGGATGAAAATAGACTGACCAAGAAAATTTATGCGGTGAGAGTAAATGGGCAAACTGGTAAGGGTCGACCTCGACGTACATATACCGATCAAATTGAAGATCTTTTGACAAAAGGCCAGGTCAAGAGTACCCTTAATCGGCGAGCGTGTATGAAAATAATTATGAAAGTTGACGAAGCGAAAGTTGTATGCCAGAATCGTAGCAAATGGAAAGCCATAGTCTCTGCCTACCCAGATGGGAGACAGGCGTGATGATATGTATGTATGTATGTATGTATAGTTTTATAATTATTTCTGTAAGTCGGTTGATGAACAGACATATTTTGTTTGTTTTCGGATGTAAAGCATAAGCGCCATACACTCATTTTTTTAGCTGTAGGTGTCCATTCTGTACTATAATTGCAGATTCAAATTAGACTAAGAACACCTGTATATTTTAGTTTGTGAATATTTTAGGACGTGAATGGTACTCAAACAGAGCACTATATTACATAGCATTCATCAAAAATAATGCATTGATTGCAAGATTTGCGCAATGCATTATTTTTCAATATTTGAGGCACGTTTATAAGGAACGACATTATGAATGAGTTCATGGTTTTTAAAGGTAATAAAATGAACCTTACGTCATACCACCCTTGTTACTTGACGGTATACCTTTAGGTCGTGTTTCGCAGTTTAAGTATCTAGGGCATATAGTGACGGAGAAATTATGTGACAATTTGGATATTGAAAGGGAGCGCAGGGCGTTGTCGGTTCGCGGCAACATGTTGGCACACAGATTCGCTCGGTGTACAGCAGATGTAAAAATAACATTATTTAAATCGTATTGCCAAACTTTTTACACTAGCGGTCTGTGGGCCAGCTTTACGCGAAGAGCTTACAGCGCCTTGCGAGTCCAATACAATAATGTGTTCAGGGCACTGTTTCGGCTCCCTCGGTACTGCAGTGCTTGCGCAATGATGCGGAAAAAGGTAACTTCAGTGGTGCGGCGGGTTCGAGGGAGCCGTAACAGTATACTGGCAATGATAGGTCAAAGAATAGACTCGGTGCTGCTGAGTAGGTTTACTGAGCTTCATGTGTGGCGAGTCAGTTAAGCCACAGAAATAAATAAACAATTTGAATGTAGTTTAGTTTATTAATATTTTATTTATTTTAATTTTAGTATTTTAATTTATTTTGTTTTGATTTGAAATTTGATTTTATTAATTTATTTTATTATTATTAGTTTTTCATTTTCAACTTATTTTAATTTTAATTTTATTTAGATTTTTTTTAGATTTTATATTCTTATTGTTATTTTAATTTGGTTAAATGTAATGTAATTGTATTAATTCTATGGACTTGATGTCTGAAAATATTTTTTTTTAATTTTTTTTTATTTTTTTTTATGTTTTTTTTATTATTTTTTTTTATTATAACTGAATTTACTAAATTAAAATGTTTCAATATTTAAAGTATAACCCCATACCTACTTCCTTAATAATATTATATGTAGGTATTCAGAGCGGATTATTATCAGCGGCACTATCACACAATATTTTTTAATTTTATACTACAGTGAACACATGATTAAATTTTTTGTTAATATTATTGGTACACAGTCAAATGTTCATTGCGCGAGCTAGGATACTGCCATAGTCTACTATACTGCTGCCATAAAAATCCCTCTAGAGCTAAAGTAAGGTAGCTATATTGGTTGTTAACCCTTAACAACCTATTTCAGTCGGTGAAGGACCTACGTGCGGTTCTGAAAACCGCTTATTGATCATTACTTTTATAGCACTCATTTAGTATCGAAGGTAATAAATAAATTTCTCACTAGCAGCAGTGCACCAGGGGGCCGAGTCTGCTATTTCAATCGTGTCGGTATAGAATTGAAATCGCCGCTCAATAGATAGCCAAAGGTATAATTTTGACAGTTTTTGTAGTCTACTATTACAATCGCACTCCAAAAGTCTTCTATCGGTCGGCCGCTGCCGCGGCTAACGTACGAGAAAAACGACGCAGCCACCCTTACCTTGTTGTGAAGTTAGACAGTATTCGCTCAAAATCAAAAGTCAAAAGATACTCGTAGCTGCGCCCAGCAGATGAGTAAAAGATACTATTCTAGTGGTTCTGTGAACCGTAGACTTCGGAGTAAATTGAGGAAAAAGACTAAACATTTTTTTGGTTTATGTGTTAATTATTATTAGTAGAGAGCATGCATGGCTTTCCTGTTGCGCACCCATTAGGTACCATGTACTTTTTTTTTCTAGTAATTTTAAAATAAAAATAGAAAACGCTTGGCTCAGCTGCACACTTCAAGCCTATATCACCCTATACCGTTTTGAGCGCTTTTGCCATTTCCACCGTTGGGACCATTTCCCCTCCCCTGCCTCCATTATCCCCCTGATCAAAAAACCCCTTCGCTAAAAGTTTTTAGCTATATCAAGGATTGTCCCTGCCAAATTGCATGTAAATCCGACTAAAAATGCGACCTGTAGACTGAATGGACGGACGAACGGTCAGACATCGATAGCATTTTTCCCGTACCAGTGGACTCAAAACGGACTTGTTGGCTACAGTTCACTCCTACAAATATTCTTTTCCATTTAAAGGTTGAAATTGCTTTAGGCGATAAGGCCGCCCATTGTATTGCTATTTTGTGTAAAATTTTTAAATTGAAATACTACCCTGGCGTACAATAAAGTAAATAATTATATATAAATAATTGTGTACCTAGGGTTATAAATCCAGTTAAGATATGGTTACAAATAAAAGTACTAGATACACGCAGCGGACGTTCAATTGTTTCTCGCGAACAAAAAAATAATTTGATAATGTCATTCTTTCGTAACGAGAAATGTAATGTAATGAAGTGATATCATCATCATCATGTGAACTGCGGTGACTGATTTGATAGATAATGGCATCATGTATTTGTCATGCTGTCAAAATTGTACAAGTAGGTTCAATTATTACATTCCTGTTTAGGTAGAGGCTAGGTTACGTTTACCACTTAATATTAACGATACGAAAAATACATTTATTCACTTTGAGGACTGGCTTTAATATAAGGTCAAAGTAAAACATAATGATTGGAACGTATCACTGTCGTGAAACTGTACCTCTGGGAATCGCGGATAATAAAAATTCCGGCACGTGCGTTCCAAGTGTGCTCTCGAGACAGTAGTCCGCGAAGAAATACAGCCTCTATCTACTGCTTCCACATTTGTAACTGGAAAATCTCCATTTCTCTTTGACTACCAGTCGTTTCAAAAGCCACCGGGTCCCTCGTGTATCGTCTGGAGGCGACGCTCATAAAAATTCGCGCTACCAAAGTTTCGCAGTAACGTGTCAGATGGTGCTAAAAATAAGTACTGAATATTCCGCGTACCTATTATGTTTTTAGAAGCGAATATAACTTAAATAAAATAAAACAAGTTATATTTCTGTGCTTCATCTGTGACTTCGTCATAAAAACATTCGTAACGGTGCTATGAATAATAAAATATCTCCAATGATGTTTCGACTAAAACGAAATTTGTTCTGACTTTTTACTTCATCAAAATATTCAACATTGAATTTATCAAAGGAGAAACGAAATAAAAAAAAATATTTAAGCTATACATACTCGTACCTAAGCTTTTGATCGGTGTTTCTAGTGACCAGAGAGTTATACGTACTTGGGTCAGAGGTTCAATAGTACCATTGAATGACAATGATGCCTGCATGTTGGGCACGGTAGTGGTCGTCACCGATGTGGAACAAACTTTTTGATGCCTAAATCGTATTATGTGTTTTGTTTTTTAATAAATTTTCTTTCGAAATGCAAATAAGAATTTAAATTTATCATTATCTATGACAACGAATCAAAAATACATAACTTATACTAAAATTAATTTTCAGATTCAGGAAATAATGAAATACAGATGAGGCAGTTCATTTTCCATCTCGTTTGCTACATTAAATCAAAGTTGACTCTTCGCCTCGTTAACCATCACTGCTATATCAATATCATAACAATTAACGATATTTATTTATGAGATCAGGCTAGTATTAAATATTTACCGTAGTTTCTGTCCCTCTCAGATTCCTAGTCAATAAACTAATGGCTGTATACAAGACAAGTGTTGCAAATTGTATACCCTTTTACCAGTTTGTTGGGCCTATGACAAATATTTTACCTTCCATGTCAGTAATTTAAGACTGTAGTATGTGAAGCACATACTCTGCCCTGTTTTCGCTATAATATCAAATTCTGGTTACGCCCACGGCTATATATTGTGCGCGTAATAACTTTGGGGACTCGCAATGCTGTCATTTGTTAACATACTTGATTAGACTGTGATTCATTAGAAGTAAGCACCTGTACAGCGTTGTCGCTGTAACGTTAACTGAATATTTAATAACTTAATTTTAATACAAATTTCATTACAATACCTTCTAATAATAATAAATCGAGTGAACCGGAGCGAGTTTCCAGTTCGAAATGGAGAATATTTCTTTTTGATGTATATATTACAGAAACTATATTTTATTAAACTTTTTACATTATGTGTTTATTGATTAAATAAACTTTGTACTGTGACTCCGATTCAATGGTTCGGACTGCTGTTGGCGACACGAATCCCTTCCCCATCACCGTCGGGGTACACCAGGGTTCTGTCCTTAGTCCGCTTCTGTTCAGTGTAATATTAGACGAATTGTCGGACAGCATCAGAAACCCGCATGAGCAGCCTCCATGGTTGCTCATGTATGCTGACGATATTGCGCTGGCAGACGCGGACAGGGGCAGATTGGTGCGACGTGTAAAGGCGTGGAAGGAGACGCTTGAGAACGGCGGTCTGAAACTAAATGTGGCGAAGACCGAGTACTTGGCACTAAACTCGACAGATCCCACATCCGTCCGCATAGGCGGTGATTTGGTCGAGCGCACGGACCAGGTTAAATACATGGGATCTGTTTTTCACACGTCCAGTGACATCGATTGCGATGTCAAGTCACGCATTGCTGCCGCGTGGGCCAAATGGCGGGAGATGACCGGTGTCATTTGTGATCCTAAAATGCCGATCCGGTTGAAGGGACAGGTCTACAAAACCATTATTAGACCTGTCCTTTTACATGGCAGTGAGACGTGGCCGATATTGGAGCGCCACAAGCAGGAGCTGCGTGTCACGGAAATGAAGATGCTGCGGTGGATGTGTGGAGTCACGCGGATGGACCGCGTGAGGAACTCTCGCATCCGCGGCAGCCTTCACGTCCGTGACATTGCAGACAAGTTGCAAGGGTGTCGCCTTCGTTGGTATGGTCACGCCTTGCGGCAACCGCCGGGATACGTAGGTAACAAATGTCTGGCCATGTCAGCCCCGCCGGGTCCCGGTATGAGGGGAAGACCCAAGAAGTGCTGGCTTGACGTCGTAAGGGATGAAATGCGTGCCAATGGTCTCACTACAGGGGATGCCGACGACCGTGCAAAGTGGAGGAGAAAATGTAGGAAAGCGGACCCCGGGCGTCGCGAGACGCAACTGGGACAGACGCTCGGCTGATGATGATGATGATGATTAAATAGACTTTTTGTCAGCAATTTTTGATTACGAAATAAAGGGAAAACATGGGCAATATATATTAAATTGTAATTTATAAAAATATTGGTATGAAATATGTTCAATAATAATTTCTTCATAAATTGTTTTAAAAAGTTTTCCACGCACTTCTTCCTTAAATTGTCGTCTATATCATAAATAACGTATATTTGTTAAGAAACAAATCAAAGCCATGTAAATATTGTACCTACATTATCTTTGTTCGGTACCAATGCTCGTATACATACTTTGTCATCATTCAATATTAATATTATCATCCCATCCACTAAATATGTAAAAAGCCCATACGGAAACTCAACTTTGTTTACTTTACTTTCAATACAGCAGGAACCCGAGGGATTACTGCTGAATATTTACATATAGTTTATTTGCACCTGACAAAACTATATCATACGATGGTAGTGTAAGCACACGTCATACATTATTATATTTCAATGGACCGCTTGTATCGCCGCCAGTTTAGTGTTTTATCAAAGACTAGTGACGCCCGCGGCTCCGCACGCGTGGTGAAGTTTTAGCGTTCCCGTTATCGCGAAATAAGACATAGGCTACTTTGTATAACCTGAATAATCCCAGGATAAAAAGTAGCCTATGTGTTATTCTGATGTGTAAGCTATATATTATTGCAATGTTTCATCAAAATCCATTCTGTAGATTTTGCGTGAAAGAGTAACAAACATCCATTCTTACAAACTTTCGCGTTTGTAATATTAGTAGGATCACTACGCTAAGCAACTTTCGCTATGGCTGGTTCTCGAAAAGGTGACCGGATTTCCATTTACGAACGTTTATGTGCTTGTGAAGGCACATAATGCCGATGATTTCAGCTATCATTTTTGTTTTTGTTTGTATTATGGTAACATTATAGTCGATAAACTAAGTTTAAAGCGTTATGTTCGATTTGAAACATTTTCACAGCATGTAACCGAAACTGGCGCTTGTACGTTCCATCACCGTGGCTCATATAAAATGCAACAAAATGAAATGAGCTTATAGTCTACCTGTCTTTGCCTACCCTTTCAAACCGTGGTTATATGTATGTATGAGATAGTCAAATGACGCCACCTACATGGTGGAAAACAATGATGATATAAAACGATGGAGTACCTATTGAAGAATGCGAAATTGTATCTACATGTCTTACTTGAAGAATTTGAAATCGTAAGGAGTATTTCTGTGATAAATCCTGATCCTATCCTACAACAGAGAAAACACAATTCGGGTTGTTAGGTTTGAGTACGATTGACTTTATGAGATTGACACCTCTGCTTTGCACCTGTTATTCTACTCTCTGCTTTTTTCTATCAATCTCATAGATAAAAATAAAAAGCAGAGTAATAACAGGTACTGTGTGGATTTCATTACTAATAATTATGTTATTTAATTCCTTGCATGCCTAGATTTAATGGCGATAAAAAAAAAAAAATATCTTTATTTTGCATAGACCATTTTAACGGCGCTTACAAAATGTCATACCCTATTTAAAATATTTAAAGCGACCACCGGTTCGGAACGCGGCCCACCTGAGAAGAACCGGCAAGAAACTTAGGAAGGCTTTTTTTTTTGATGGCCTATTTACAATTTAATATTATTTCACTTTGCCAGCAGATCATTTCCAGGCGTCCCTGTCCTGCAAATAGTCTGTAACGGAGTAAAAACCTTTTTCACAAAGCTTGCTTTTAATAAACTTTTTAAATTTATTTAAAGGTAAATTTCTCAGGTCACAGGGAAGCTTGTTGTAAAAGCGTATACAGTTACCCTGGAAAGAATCGCCAATCTTATGTAGTCGACTGTGGTGGACTGAAAGATTATTTTTATTTCTAGTATTTATATTATGTTTATCACAGAGTTTAGAAAACTGTGATAGATTTTTCTGGACATACATAAGATTGGCAAAAATGTTTTGTGATGGTACGGTTAGAATATTTACTTCTTTGAATTTTTCTCGGAGAGAAACTCTGGGGCCCAAATTATAAATAGCGCGTACAGCCCGCTTTTGTAGAACAAAAATAATATTTAAATCTGCAGCACTCCCCCAAAGGAGAATACCGTAAGACATAATACTATGAAAATAGCTGAAGTAAACCATTCTAGCCGTATCCACATCTGTTAGAGTCCTGATGTTTTTTACAGCGTATGCAGCCGAACTTAATCTAGAGGCTGTCTTTTCTATGTGTGGGCCCCACTGCAAATTGGCATCAATAGTTATACCTAGGAACACAGTTGATTCTACAAACTCTAACACTTGTCCATTCAGTTGAACATTGGCCGCAACTTGTTTTACATTTGGTAGAGTAAATTTTATACATTTAGTTTTATTTTCATTAAGGCAAAGATTATTTGAGCTGAACCAATGAACTACTCTTGCAATTGCATTGTTTACATCGTCATAGTTATTTAATTGTCTTTTAATTTTAAAAATTAATGAGGTGTCATCTGCAAACAAAACAATCCTATTCCTGTCCCCTACATAAAATGGTAAATCATTAATATAAATGAGCAACAAGAATGGCCCAAGTATCGAGCCTTGCGGCACACCCATTGTAACCATGGATCCTACAGAACGTGTACCATTAATATCGACCCTCTGTATTCTATTGTTCAAATATGAAGACAGAAGGTCGAGAGCTTTGCCTCTTATTCCATAGTGGTGTAGTTTCCTGCACAGCGTTTCATGTTGAACGCAATCAAAAGCCTTTGATAGATCGCAAAATATACCTAATGCATCGTGCTTGTCTTCCCATGCTTCATGAATACATTTTAATAACTCAACACCAGCATCGGAAGTTGAGCGCCCTTTCGTAAACCCAAATTGATTCGCATGGAGTATTTTATGACTATTAAAATGGGATAGCATTTGATTCAAGATTATTTTTTCAAATACTTTGCTCAAAGTTGGCAGCACTGACACTGGTCGGAAATTAGACGGCTCTGTAGCGCTGCCAGCCTTGAACAAGGGAACGACTTTGCTGTGTTTCATTAAATCAGGAAATGTACCACTAGAAACACAGTCATTAAACACAGTTGCTAGATGGGGCGCAATTACCTCAATTATACATGATGCAGTTTTGACCGATAATCCCCAAATGTCCGCGGTTTTCTTAATTTCGATACATTTAAATGATTTTGTTGTCAATATAGGTACATTTTTGAAAAAGTGTTCAAACTCCGTAGCCACTTCCAGGTCCCCTGTAACATGGCAACCATTTACTTTTAAGTGGAAATCCCTTTCAGTCACTAAAGATCTACCGCATTCAGAGTTAATGATGTTCCAAGTCATTTTTATTTTATTTACAGAATTAGAAATTTTATTTTTAATGAAGTTTGACTTAGCAAGATGACACGTTTGTTTAAATATCTTTGAATAATTTTTAACATATTCCTGAAAGGTTTGCCTAAAATTATATGATTTTTCTGAATATAATTCAAATAATTTATTTCTACTTTTAAAGATACCTGGTGTTGCCCAGTCACTGAAAACAGGACGACCACCAATCTGTAGAGTTTTTGAGGTAAAAACTTTGCCAAACTCATCATTAATCAAATTAAATAAGTGTTTATATGACTGGTCTACACAAGTAAAGTTAGGTAGATATGGTAATCTCTTTAATACATTTTCTTTAAAATTATTCAAACGACTTTGGTTAATTGGTACATATTTAATTTGTTTTTTGCTGACTTTGTTACTACTTTTAGGAAATTTTATCCATTGGCCACGATGATCTGACTCCACAGGATCCACAATACCTTTATCTATAGGTTTAATATCAGTAAAAATATTATCAATACATTTTGCACTGGTGGCTGTAATACGAGTGGGTTCTAAGAATGTACTATGCAGATTAAAGGATTTAAATAAATTTTTCATTTTATTTCTCTCTGATGGAGTTAATGATGTATCTAATATATCAACATTAAAATCTCCACAAACTATTATAGATTTCTTAGAACATTGGCATTTGAACAGTGCTTCTTCAAGCTTTTCTTCAAATTTAATGTAAGAAGCATCAGGGGGACTGTATACGCTTAACAAGATGAAATGCTCAAACTCAATACTGGCAATCTCAATAACTCGCTCAATGGAGAGGGCTACTAAATCCTTACGTTCTTTAAATTTTAAGTTTTTATTAATTAATATTAAAGAGCCTCCACGTTTAGAATGTTTTCTATTGAACGAGCTAGCAACCTGGTGATTCAACAATGTGATTTGATGATCTTTTAACCAGTGCTCTGTAGCACAAAAAATATTAATAGAATTTGCATTAATGTATAGCTCTAACTCTAAATCTTTACCATTTATTAAACCTCTAACGTTATGGTGCACCAGGTTTATAAAAACAATATTTTTACTAAGATTATTCTCAGGGGCCAAAGTCAACTGGCCAGATTTATTATCTGTTGTCCTATAAGCTAGTTTTTTGGAATTTCATTTTCCAAATGTGAAGTATCAAAACTATCCTGCTCAATAAAAACAGTTGTACTAGCCAATAATTTGGCTTGAAAAATTAAAAAAATAGATAGCAACAGAGCTACTAAATAGAGCTAAAAATACAAAATTTTTACTACTTTCGTTGTAAAAATTTTGATAGAAAATATCTATCTAATGTCAACAAACTATTATTATTGAAAATTATGTTCCAATCGAACAATTCAATTTTTTTGGAATATGATACCATGGTATGTAGTTTCATATTTAATTTGTATCTTAAGTAATTTTCCTTGTGGCTCATAGCAGTGCTGTATGGCAAGGTGGACAAAATTACTTGTTTTACTTGCAGACTTGATAACTTATCAAAAACTTTTAAAAGTTTGTCACTATTAATATTGCCTCTTCTGCCAACCAGCACCACTATAGTAGACTGCATGCAGTGTGTACCAGTCAATATAAAATCTATAATTTGAGAGTATGAAGCTCCTGGATATGTATGATTTATTACAGAATGACTTAACTGTGATAAATAATGTCCAAAATTTTTACCTCTTTCATCGCAATAGACTATGGTCTTTGCATCACTTTTTATTTGCAACTTTTCTATTATACTCGTAGATGCCTCGCAATTACTACTTGAACTTAATATACTATTATCCACACTGCACACCGTTTTAATTGGTGAAAATTCATCATTGCATCTAATTCTTTCACAACTTAAGGGTGAGGAGGGAACATGGCCTGCGGATGTCAATTGGTCATTTTGACAATGACATGAATTTACTAATTTACCTATGGCTAACACCTATTCCCTACTCTGTTTCTCTGCTGTTTCATATTTATATGAAATTGATTTCAAAGAGTCTTGAAGTCGGTCAATCTGACATTGAAGGGCCTGTGTATCAGTTTTGTACTGTTGTGCAACAGTATCAAGTTCTAACATATACATATTTACCTGGTCAATCAGTTGCAATCTCTGTCTATTAAGTGACATGCTATTTATAAAAAACTTGTATTTATGTATCATTTTTTTAGATTTAGTAATAAACTTTTTACTGTACATGTACTGTGCTGAATTTGAAACTACAACATCTTATGCAAAATCGAGCAAATAAAATAAATTTAACTAAATAACTTTAAACTTTTTTTAAAATTAGGTAACAACCTATAGGGTATGTGGCTCCACTGTAAGAGATCACTGCGTTAAGCAACTTTCGCTATAGCTTGTCCTTGGATAAGTGACTACTTTGTGGCATTTGCGAGCGTTTCCGTGCTTCGGAAGGTACGTTAAGCCCGGTTGCCAGTAACATGGCAACCGTTAAGCCTAGTTGAAGGCCAAAATGGCTTGAAAATTTTCAACAGCAGGTCGCCATAGCCTGCGCCTGTTTATTTTGGTTGGTTCTCATGAAAGGTTTTAATATATAAACTGTTAAGTTTTTGAATACATTGGCTAAAATATAATAAAAGTTGTTAGAGGTTTCGCAATAAATAACCCATCTTTTAGCTTTCAACGAAAACACTGCTAAACCGTCTGAGATAATTACAAAATAAGGTATGGTGAAATAATGTAAATTATCCAGGTTGTAGGGCTACATTTTAATGAATAAACACCACATATACACTACTGTTTGGCACGGACAAATAGCCAGAAGTTGTCAAGTTTGTTAATTTAGCAACTGGTGCAATATGCCTATTGCAGCTTTAATGCGTTGTGGTTTGGAATCGGTCCACGTACAGAGGTCACTATAAAAGTGGCAGAGCCTTGCGGTATTCAAATTGTTTTCATTCCACATACTCACACGGTACAGTAACATGGCAACCCGGAAATTAATTTATTCTAAAATTGGATTACATTCAGAGCTTTTATAAACAACTAAAATCTGATTCGGATTTGCACGAAAGGAATTTTTGAATTTGCATTCTACACATATTATTTTATGGGGATAAATGCTGTTATGTTTCTTTTTATGTTCATATCGAGGTCAAAGGCTAACTGTAAATATTTTGAAATAATTAATATTCAATAAAGTGTTTACTGTAGGTACTTATTTCTAATAAAACTGTCAAGTTTTGTATTCTTGCTTATTTAAACAGAATTGAATTCCTCTATAATTGATTTGAAAATGTTAATTTCTTATTAAATACGGCCTACCTGATGGAAAGTGGTCACCGTAGCCTATGAACGTTTGCAACACCAGAGGTGCAGCACTCGCGCTGCCGACTCTTTATAAACCTTCTAAGACCCCTTTTGAAGAACCCTATATTGTAGCGGCGAGTAGCGTTCAGTAATAGCGTAATAGTCATTCCGTGTGTCTTACCGGTACCGGTATTATTTTGAAATAAATTGGCAAAAAAACTCGAGTTTGGTCTTCATTCAGTTAATAGATTATGTTGCTAAAAGTTAATTAGGGCAACACTGTAACTCGGCCGATATAAAAATTTATGTTGGTCATTTTTTAACGATCACATTGAAAATTGGAGGAGCCATATCGACATATTGTAGTGAATGTAATGTTGAAATCTGAATTAAAATTTATTATTAACGAGATCTGCGGGGAGTCTGGTACGTAGTCATTGATTACAATACAATCTATTAAGAGTATTGATCGAGAGAGAGACCATTAACGTTTGAATTGTCCCAAATTTTATTTAAATAAAATTACATTTATACTTTATACCATTTATTAATAATAGCCACCTAATATAAAGATAAAAAGTGTAATTAGGCATCATTACGTATTATTTTAGTGTATTTTGGTGTGAAATTGCTGGATGTACAGTACTAATTGTGTGACGATTACCGGTAGTTTGACAACGGATTTGTAAGGTAAAAAATACTGTATTTGATCTCAATTTCACGTAAAATTTAATTTATTTCGTTTTTTTAATCAAAGTAACATAGTGATTATTATATTTATCAGTTTTAAAAGTAGAACATAGCACTGGTTAATGCGTGAACATACCTAACCTGACCTCCTACCTCAATTGCCTAGTTACACGATTGTTTTAGTTTTGTTTTATTTTTTAATCTAAACAATAATGGCTGGCATTACTACCCGTGGGGCCTTGGCTCGCCAGACAGAGGAAAAGTTACAAATTGTACTGAAGGAACTACAGACCTCCAAACAATTATGTAACCAGTACAGCAAAGAGTTGGAGGATAATGAAATAGTTTTAAATCAATCTTCAGAGGAAATAAAATATCTTAAAAACCAATTGGTTATATTATATAATCAATATAGTGATGCCATTGATGTGCAGAATAGGCTGCAATCTGTGATAGATGGGTTTGACCAATGTCGCAGAGAGTATGACTTTGGGTTGCAGCAATTTTCAAGGTTAGAAAAAGAGATTCACGAAGCAAATAATGAAATATCAAGATTAAAATCACAATTAGATAAAACTGAACATAAGTTAGTTGCTTCAACGAATCGGTCCCTCTATGATGAATTGTTAGTCGAGGACGCTTCTATGATTTCTGCTGCTTGTTATATGCCGACTGTAAACAAATTAAAGAAATATGTTAAAATTAATAAGTATATTAAGAAACCTCAAAAATTATTTAAAAAAACACAAGTTTTCCTTTAAGTATGAAAAGTTTAATACAGAGAGATTGCAACTTAGAGAGAAAGTAAAGGAACATTCAATGAGGTTAAAAAATATTATTTCAAAACATACATTGGATGTGCATACTCAACAAGTTACAATCAGCCAACTCCAAGATTCACTCCATTCAATAACCAAAAAATATGAGCTTTCTGGACTACAAATCCAGCAGCACATTCTTGCTATGGATAAACTAATTCGGTTAAGTAATTATAATAATGAACGGTTTGAATCTTTATCAAACAAGCATATTTGTGAGTGTCTGCTTTTAAGCGATGAACCGTTATGTGAGCAATCCTATTTGGAAGATGATTCTCCGGCTATGTTGCAAAATAAATCCAGTAATAGTAAAGACTCCTTTAGTGTGTCACTGTCTGAAGAAATGAAGCACCTTGCTACTAAGTTATATAAAAAAATGAAAATTTCAAAAGCAAGCATAATATAGTAATATTTAGTGATGAAATTTGAAAAAAATTAGGTTATTTATTAACTAAGATGGAACATTGCACAATCAACTGTTGTATGCCTGGTGCCTCGCACCAGTACATATTAAAATCAGCTCCTGAGTATGTATATAATTATAATAAAACCTTAATGATATTTTTGGGAAATAGGGGGAATTTGAACAAGTCCACTTTGATAAACTATATAAATAAACTGGATTCTTTAAATGTAAAGAAAATTATAATGTTCACACTCCCGTATAGTAACAGTTTGTCACAGGAGGAAAATATTACTAGATATAAGTTAAATATGACTTTGCATACATTATGTATGAATAATAAAAAGTTTCATTTTATTGATACTAACAACTATGTTAGAAAATCATTTTATTTGACAAAAGATAATTATTATTATCTTTCCAATTATTCTATAAGACAAATAGCTACTTCGCTATCATATTTATTAGATATATTATCCAAGAACTTGGCTAAACAAGTTGCTCCTATTGAGCAATGTTTATATGACATTCACAATGTCAGTAATTTTACTACTGACAATTCAAATTTATTTAATTTAAACTAAGTAATAAGACAACATATAATTTGTCTTGCATAGTACCTTCATATGTACCTCCCTATTCTGGGGCTAAAGAAATAAAATGTATAACTAGGGTTTCTAATAAAAATATGAACTCATCAAACATATCTGTGAATTGTAACAATATGAAGAAGTGTCTCAACCTGGTGCATCAAAATATTCGAGGTTTAAAAGGTAAAGAGCTAGAATTGGAGTTGTTAATGAATTGTAGCAGTATTGATATTGTATGTTTAAATGAGCTCTGGCTGTGACGGCCTCTACCGCCCCCTTTATATAATAAATAAAAGTAACTAGTGGAGTACATAAATGGCTTATAATTTTTTGTTGTTACGAAAAACTTCGTTGGGTTTGCATACAAGTGCGGTTCGGGCCATAAATCGTTATATTTTTTGTACTTATTTTAACTTTGGGTCAGACGAATGCTAAGAGGTATTCATTTAAAAATACGCACATAAATAGTAAAATCGGGTGACAGTTCATAAGTGCTTTGGGTACAATGATATTAATTCTAGTTAAAATTGGCCGCATAAGTGGGAACTAAACCATTTAAACAGTTTTTCTGCTAAACTTTTGTGTTGATATCTGAGATTTTGTCTTGTGACCACTTGACACATGTTTGTGTTAAAATAATATTCTCTGAAGGGCGCGCGCATTTTGTAAACAAAAAAAAGGGATACCTTTTTTTGTTCTGTTCAAAACTGAGGACAAAGGGCCAAAATACCATGAGTTCAAATCATGAAAAGTTTTATTCAGTTGCACACCGGGCGCGTTTCGAGGCACATTTGCCTGACTAGGAGTAAGACCTCCGAATCAAAGTCTAGTGTTTGTGTGAAAGTGACTAGCTGCTTATAAGTTAAGTATAACTACTTATTGAGACTGCCGTTTGTTTTTAATTATTCCTATTATGTTTATTACTATTACTTTAGGTAATCTTATATCTATTGAGTATTAAGTATAATTACTTATTGAGACTGCCTTTTGTTTATAATTATTAAGTATTACTTAATGAGACTGCCTTTTGTTTATAATTCTTCCTATTAAGTATAATTATTTCTTGAGACTGGTTTTGTTTCAAATTATTCCTATTAAGTATGATTACTTATTGAAATCATCTATTGTTTCTTTGATATTCTTTTATTCAAATTAAATTAATTATTTTCTAGGTAGATGGATTATTATTCGAATGCTTTTAAAATTAACTAATAGATTTGGTTTTGATTTATTAAAATATATCTAGATAATTCAGTGTGCAAATAAAATTAATAAGCTGAGAGTATTTAGTGTTTGATTATGAATTTTCTCATGGATGTAAGTTAAATACTAAAATTAATTAATTAAATACGAAGATATCGTTGATTGAGCATCATTATGAGGCTCAACGGGTCAGATATAAGCAGATTATATTATAATAAAATATATGTATCATATGTACTGAAATGTATGTAATTTGTTTATGTGCATGTGTGTGATTTTTAGATAAGAGGTTGTGCATGTAGAATTTATTTTTAGATATCTATTTGCATATTATATATATTTGTAATCTTTTGGACTTCAGATTTTATATAATTTAAAACATTGACTAAATAATTTACAACATCGTAAAAAGTGTTAGTAAATAAGGAATAATTAAATTTAGCTTAACGACAGAACGATTAGCTGATTTAATTAGATAACTTCAATATACTTTATCCGGTTTGGTTTTGGTCTAAACATTATAAGAACAAGTATTATTGACGATGCGACGTGCTGGCGATTACAAATGACGACTGAATTAATGTAGCGTGCTACATACGTTACAAAATTGTTCCTTTTGACTGAATTAAATGCTGAGTACATTTAATCAGTGTTGAATCATACTAGATTTCGGCTAACTTCGAGAAAATATAGATAGTCCAGCGTATACCACCATCAGACACTACTATTTGAGTCGACGTGCACAGCTATTCAACGACTACAAACCTATATAATACGAATACACACTAATATTAATGAGACATGGCGTTTGACGCTACGATACTCACACAAACAGGACGATTTATGAGGCTGTAAATAAGTTCTCGGGGGATATCTATGATTGAACCTGCAACGTGGGAAGCTCCTAGTTGTGATGTTATCTGGCTTAGTCATGGCTAACTTGATGAATATGATCCAGAGTTCCAGCTTAAAGATGTGCCTAGACTGCAAATGTATTGTTCAGTAAGCTTAATTTATTTAAGCTACTATAATGCGCTAGTCATTTATATGACCTTTCATACATCCAACTATCCAACTATGACCTTTCATATTTAATATGAGGTTTCACGCTAGTACGTGTAAGTGCTAGACTTCAGTTAAAGACTGAATTAAGTGCTGAATGTATTTAATCAGTGTCAATTCTACTAGATATTAGTCACACTTCGAGGCGATATACATATGGCAGAGCGTCTTTACAACTTACTCGAAATTATCTCATTGGCTGTGAAGTAATGCGAGTTCATTTAATTTTTCTCTAGCCATGGTGTTCGACGCTAATGGTACTCACACGACAGGACGACTTATGGGGTTAAACATATACCTCCGGGGAAAGTCTAGCACAGTCTGGCCGATCTGTAGTGATGACGAATAATCCTCGCACCGAGGGGAGTTCCTTGCTGTGATGTTATCTGGCTTAGTAATGATTAACTTGATTAAAATTACTTTGAACTCCAATTACACACATGCTTTGAATTGATGTAACGCCCCCCCCCCCCCCCTGTAGAAAAAAGCCCGAACTCTTCCGCGCATGGAAACTAAAGGTGTGAAGAATGAAGATGATGGATTCTATAAATCCCTCGCTAACCGTGAGTTAAATAATTCTAGCTAAAGAAAGGAATACCTAAGTGATGCTATTGAACATGTTACGTAATATATGGCCTTGTGATCCGTAATCGTCTAGTGGTTAAATTTATAAAAAAAAGGTAATTGTTTGATAATATTTTATAAAATCTCTGAAAAACACAATGATCGAAACATACAAAAGATGAATGGTGAATTGTTATCTTAAAATAAAGAATAGTTTGTTTACTGCAAATAAAGTCTCATGCATTCTGACCTGATATAACTGGCACGAACTAATTTCTACTTGTAGGTGATTCGGGCTCGATTCTGGATCCTGTAAATTTTAATTGAACTATGAGACTAGCCTTTGTCCATACTACAATACCCCAATGTGCGTCCCGTCAAATATAACACAATATAAGTTTATTCCGACAGATTTTGGTCTAAAAGAATATTTCAAGTAGAAATCGCAGAATGAGTGAGTGAGTTGTTTGATGTGAAAATTTGTAGTCCTCTTGACAGCAGGACGAAGTGACCAGAATAAATGTACTCAACATTAAATACTGGTTTTGAAGCATAGCACTAACATGTGCTGATGAGCAATCTAGGGTATCAATCCCTGTCTGGAGTCTAGTAGTTTGATATGGAAGGATAAGTCATATTGGCTGAGCGTACTAAAATAGCTTAATAAACATAGCTTCCAAAGTGTCGTATTTGAATTCAAAGCATGTGTGTAATTGGAGTTCAAAGTAATTTTAATCAAGTTAATCATGACTAAGCCAGATAACATCACAGCAAGGAACTCCCCTCGGCGCGAGGATTTTCGTCATCACTACAGATCGGCCAGACTGTGCTAGACTTTCCCCGGAGGTATTTGTTTAACCCCATAAGTCGTCCTGTCGTGTGAGTATCATTAGCGTCGAACACCATGGCTAGAGAAAAATTAAATGAACTCGTATTACTTCACAGCCAATGAGATAATTTCGAGTAAAGTTGTAAATACGCTCTGCCATATAAATATCGCCTCGAAGTGTGACTAATATCTAGTAGAATTGACACTGATTAAATACATTCAGCACTTAATTCAGTCTTTAACTGAAGTCTAGCACTTACACGTACTAGCGTGAAACCTCATATTAAATATGAAAGGTCATAGTTGGATAGTTGGATGTATGAAAGGTCATATAAAAGACCAGCGCATTATAGTAGCTTAAATAAATTAAGCTTACTGAACAATACATTTGCAGTCTAGGCACATCTGTAAGCTGGAACTCTGGATCATATTCATCAAGTTAGCCATGACTAAGCCAGATAACATCACAACTAGGAGCTTCCCACGTTGCAGGTTCAATCATAGATATCCCCCGAGAACTTATTTACAGCCTCATAAATCGTCCTGTTTGTGTGAGTATCGTAGCGTCAAACGCCATGTCTCATTAATATTAGTGTGTATTCGTATTATATAGGTTTGTAGTCGTTGAATAGCTGTGCACGTCGACTCAAATAGTAGTGTCTGATGGTGGTATACGCTGGACTATCTATATTTTCTCGAAGTTAGCCGAAATCTAGTATGATTCAACACTGATTAAATGTACTCAGCATTTAATTCAGTCAAAAGGAACAATTTTGTAACGTATGTAGCACGCTACATTAATTCAGTCGTCATTTGTAATCGCCAGCACGTCGCATCGTCAATAATACTTGTTCTTATAATGTTTAGACCAAAACCAAACCGGATAAAGTATATTGAAGTTATCTAATTAAATCAGCTAATCGTTCTGTCGTTAAGCTAAATTTAATTATTCCTTATTTACTAACACTTTTTACGATGTTGTAAATTATTTAGTCAATGTTTTAAATTATATAAAATCTGAAGTCCAAAAGATTACAAATATATATAATATGCAAATAGATATCTAAAAATAAATTCTACATGCACAACCTCTTATCTAAAAATCACACACATGCACATAAACAAATTACATACATTTCAGTACATATGATACATATATTTTATTATAATATAATCTGCTTATATCTGACCCGTTGAGCCTCATAATGATGCTCAATCAACGATATCTTCGTATTTAATTAATTAATTTTAGTATTTAACTTACATCCATGAGAAAATTCATAATCAAACACTAAATACTCTCAGCTTATTAATTTTATTTGCACACTGAATTATCTAGATATATTTTAATAAATCAAAACCAAATCTATTAGTTAATTTTAAAAGCATTCGAATAATAATCCATCTACCTAGAAAATAATTAATTTAATTTGAATAAAAGAATATCAAAGAAACAATAGATGATTTCAATAAGTAATCATACTTAATAGGAATAATTTGAAACAAAACCAGTCTCAAGAAATAATTATACTTAATAGGAAGAATTATAAACAAAAGGCAGTCTCATTAAGTAATACTTAATAATTATAAACAAAAGGCAGTCTCAATAAGTAATTATACTTAATACTCAATAGATATAAGATTACCTAAAGTAATAGTAATAAACATAATAGGAATAATTAAAAACAAACGGCAGTCTCAATAAGTAGTTATACTTAACTTATAAGCAGCTAGTCACTTTCACACAAACACTAGACTTTGATTCGGAGGTCTTACTCCTAGTCAGGCAAATGTGCCACGAAACGCGCCCGGTGTGCAACTGAATAAAACTTTTCATGATTTGAACTCATGGTATTTTGGCCCTTTGTCCTCAGTTTTGAACAGAACAAAAAAAGGTATCCCTTTTTTTTGTTTACAAAATGCGCGCGCCCTTCAGAGAATATTATTTTAACACAAACATGTGTCAAGTGGTCACAAGACAAAATCTCAGATATCAACACAAAAGTTTAGCAGAAAAACTGTTTAAATGGTTTAGTTCCCACTTATGCGGCCAATTTTAACTAGAATTAATATCATTGTACCCAAAGCACTTATGAACTGTCACCCGATTTTACTATTTATGTGCGTATTTTTAAATGAATACCTCTTAGCATTCGTCTGACCCAAAGTTAAAATAAGTACAAAAAATATAACGATTTATGGCCCGAACCGCACTTGTATGCAAACCCAACGAAGTTTTTCGTAACAACAAAAAATTATAAGCCATTTATGTACTCCACTAGTTACTTTTATTTATTATATAAAGGGGGCGGTAGAGGCCGTCACATCTCCCCCCCTGAATGTGTGCGGAAAATGAACCTGTTCACCTTTACGAACACATTCATAATCTTTTATAGCTCCAAGCCCAGTATCTTCTAAATTCTTCTTCAATTATATCTTATATTACATAAAACTAGATCCCGTAGCTTCCATTACGCTAAACGTCATCAAAGTTTCTTTACCTGCTGCTGATCCAAAGAGATTATGAATTTGATTTTTATTTCTCCGTAGAGATTTTACATACGAGCTTTCCCCCCCCCAGGTAAGTGCTCCCAGCAAGACCTGATAATATTAGAAAACCACCCTCACGTGCCAGTGGTTCACAAACCACCTCACCTGTTTATGATAAATAAGCCACATCACCTGCATACGGTATCATATAAGTCACCTCACCTGCTAATGAATATTATATTTAAGGTTGGACTCCTTGACTTCTCTAACGCTAAACGCGAAGTTTCTCTACCTGCTGCTAATTTGGAAAAGCTATGAATTGAAACTTTTCTCCGTAGGGATTTCATTTACTAGCGTTACCTTTTAGGTAAATGCTTCTAACAAGCCTCTAAATTATCTCTCCTGCGAGTGGTTTATAAGCCACCTCACCTGCTCGTGTTACTCAGGCAACCTCACCTTGCTAGTGATATAAATACAACCAAACCTGCTAATTATAGAAATGCTGACGGACAGTGTCTCCAAACAGTTTTAACAATAGTTATAAACATTGTGTAAGGGTCCAAGCCACCTCACCCCTCTAGTATTTTAAAAGCAATTTAACCTTGCTAGTGGTGCAAATGCAACCTCACCTGCCAGTTATACAACTGCTGACTGACAGACTGAATGGCATATTTATAAAATTAAGTTAAAACTAACTTACTAGAATACTACTAGCAACAACAAAATCGTGTTCTCCAACGTGACGAGTGTTTCCAAATAAATATATACACGGTGTCAAGGACCGAGTCACCTCACCCGCTATCGATGTACCTGCTGACTAGCAAATGCAGTAACGATGCCAAACGATTCCATTGGCGTTACATTAAAATAGCTGGACTAGCTAAGTGTACACTATGTTACTAATATTATAAATGCGAGAGTTTCTAAAAATGGGTGTTTGTTACTTTTTCACGTAAAACCAACTGAACGGATTTTAATGACCTTTACAATAGTATAGCTTAAGCATCAGAATTACACATAAACTACTCTTTATCCCGGGAACAAGTTTCTGTAAGAAACGGGAACGAGAAAACATCTCTACGCGGGCAAAGCCGCAGGCGTCACCTTGTAATAAATAAAGATAAAACCGGATTATTTGAACTAAAACATGATGAGTGTCACCAATCCCATCTCCAAGTTCATTCTAGTATAAGGGGCCAATCAACCTCGACTACTAGCGAGTACCTGCTGATTATCGGACGAGTACCTGCTGATTAACAGACGAGTACCTGCTGATTAACGGATGAGTACCCGCTGATTAACAGACGAGTACCTGTTGATTATAGGAGGAGTACCTGCTGATTACCAAACGAGTACCTGCTGAATATCAAACGAGTACCTGCTGATTATGGGATGAGTACCTGTTGATTAAGGTACTAGACAACGACGTAGGTGTCCTTACAGGGTTGGTAAGTCAGACGACAGTCGTTTCAATCAATGCCGGAAGTAAAAGTCAAACGCTAGTTGCTTTTAACAACCAAACATAAACAAACTTCTAAGCTCTAACCCCAGGTAGAATTTGGAATTCCCCATGTGTGTTTTTCTGTTGACAAAGAATTAATAATGCCAGTGGAACCATTTTCTAACTTATCAATACTATTCTTAGTCTCATCAATTTCTTGTTACGAATACTCAGATCCGTATTTATAGCTAATGGGTCACACCGCTGGTCGCACCTAATCCACATCAATTTGCTTGGAATAGCCGCCGCTTTTTGTGAAATCTGTTTCTTCTGCGCTTATCAAACATGAAAAAAATCCTCTTTCACGTAGCCTATATAAGGATTGAATTCATTTCGTTGTTTAAAATAAAGACAATAAATATATAATATGTACAAAATCCAAAACAGATTGCATGTGACTCTTTAAATGCAGTTTCAAATTTATAAAATAATTTATTTTTTTTATAACATTTCTCTTTTTTTCAAAATTCACCATTCATCTTGACTGTCTATAAAATGTCTTGTAACAAAGCCTATTATTTAACAGATTTGGCCATTTATTTTATTACAGGGTTATATTGTTGTTACGAACCCTTAAACAATAAAATATCTATTTCGTTTGTTCGTATCGTCTGAAAGTAATCAATGTTTTTTCTAAAACACAGATGTTAGTAAGTTATACAAATGTATTTCTAAGACAAAGAGATATCCGCTATTCATTGAATTTGCTGTGGGAACTATATAAGTAAAAATCCTTTTTTTTTTTTTGAATAAGGAATTGTTATTGTAAAATAACAGACCCAAAATTTCTATTTTATGGCACACCAGATGGCGAACCCGCCTTACCTAAAGGCGACAGACTCGACAATTTAGTATATGAAACCTATGTACATCTTTAGATATACCGTACTGCTGCTTAACCTCTCATGGCCTAATAGCATGAAGATATTTAAGCAAACTTAAATGCCTACGTTGTGTATTTTTTTGATAAAAGTTTGTATAGACATACAAACATACATACAAAATATTTATAGTGTTTATATTGAACCTATGTTCGACTAATATGACGTATAGTATCTATTATTAAATATAATATCAAACAATTTCTAAATTTATTTATTTGACCCTTTATTTGTTTTTAAACGTTGTGTTAGTAATTACCAAGTTCTTTGATACTTCGTTGCAATAATTTTAATTATCACATTTTTAAAAACGAATGTATCCTGGTCACGGCACCAGATGTAACGCCCCCCCCCCCCCCCCCCCCCCCTGTAGAAAAAAGCCCGAACTCTTCCGCGCATGGAAACTAAAGGTGTGGAGAATGAAGATGATGGATTCTATAAATCCCTCGCTAACCGTGAGTTAAATAATTCTAGTAGCTAAAGAAAGGAATACCTAAGTGATGCTATTGAACATGTTACGTAATATATGGCCTTGTGATCCGTAATCGTCTAGTGGTTAAATTTATAAAAAAAAGGTAATTGTTTGATAATATTTTATAAAATCTCTGAAAAACACAATGATCAAAACATACAAAAGATGAATGGTGAATTGTTATCTTAAAATAAAGAATAGTTTGTTTACTGCAAATAAAGTCTCATGCATTCTGACCTGATATAACTGGCACGAACTAATTTCTACTTGTAGGTGATTCGGGCTCGATTCTGGATCCTGTAAATTTTAATTGAACTATGAGACTAGCCTTTGTCCATACTACAATACCCCAATGTGCGTCCCGTCAAATATAACACAATATAAGTTTATTCCGACAGATTTTGGTCTAAAAGAATATTTCAAGTAGAAATCGCAGAATGAGTGAGTGAGTTGTTTGATGTGAAAATTTGTAGTCCTCTTGACAGCAGGACGAAGTGACCAGAATAAATGTACTCAACATTAAATACTGGTTTTGAAGCATAGCACTAACATGTGCTGATGAGCAATCTAGGGTATCAATCCCTGTCTGGAGTCTAGTAGTTTGATATGGAAGGATAAGTCATATTGGCTGAGCGTACTAAAATAGCTTAATAAACATAGCTTCCAAAGTGTCGTATTTGAATTCAAAGCATGTGTGTAATTGGAGTTCAAAGTAATTTTAATCAAGTTAATCATGACTAAGCCAGATAACATCACAGCAAGGAACTCCCCTCGGCGCGAGGATTTTCGTCATCACTACAGATCGGCCAGACTGTGCTAGACTTTCCCCGGAGGTATTTGTTTAACCCCATAAGTCGTCCTGTCGTGTGAGTATCATTAGCGTCGAACACCATGGCTAGAGAAAAATTAAATGAACTCGTATTACTTCACAGCCAATGAGATAATTTCGAGTAAAGTTGTAAATACGCTCTGCCATATAAATATCGCCTCGAAGTGTGACTAATATCTAGTAGAATTGACACTGATTAAATACATTCAGCACTTAATTCAGTCTTTAACTGAAGTCTAGCACTTACACGTACTAGCGTGAAACCTCATATTAAATATGAAAGGTCATAGTTGGATAGTTGGATGTATGAAAGGTCATATAAAAGACCAGCGCATTATAGTAGCTTAAATAAATTAAGCTTACTGAACAATACATTTGCAGTCTAGGCACATCTGTAAGCTGGAACTCTGGATCATATTCATCAAGTTAGCCATGACTAAGCCAGATAACATCACAACTAGGAGCTTCCCACGTTGCAGGTTCAATCATAGATATCCCCCGAGAACTTATTTACAGCCTCATAAATCGTCCTGTTTGTGTGAGTATCGTAGCGTCAAACGCCATGTCTCATTAATATTAGTGTGTATTCGTATTATATAGGTTTGTAGTCGTTGAATAGCTGTGCACGTCGACTCAAATAGTAGTGTCTGATGGTGGTACACGCTGGACTATCTATATTTTCTCGAAGTTAGCCGAAATCTAGTATGATTCAACACTGATTAAATGTACTCAGCATTTAATTCAGTCAAAAGGAACAATTTTGTAACGTATGTAGCACGCTACATTAATTCAGTCGTCATTTGTAATCGCCAGCACGTCGCATCGTCAATAATACTTGTTCTTATAATGTTTAGACCAAAACCAAACCGGATAAAGTATATTGAAGTTATCTAATTAAATCAGCTAATCGTTCTGTCGTTAAGCTAAATTTAATTATTCCTTATTTACTAACACTTTTTACGATGTTGTAAATTATTTAGTCAATGTTTTAAATTATATAAAATCTGAAGTCCAAAAGATTACAAATATATATAATATGCAAATAGATATCTAAAAATAAATTCTACATGCACAACCTCTTATCTAAAAATCACACACATGCACATAAACAAATTACATACATTTCAGTACATATGATACATATATTTTATTATAATATAATCTGCTTATATCTGACCCGTTGAGCCTCATAATGATGCTCAATCAACGATATCTTCGTATTTAATTAATTAATTTTAGTATTTAACTTACATCCATGAGAAAATTCATAATCAAACACTAAATACTCTCAGCTTATTAATTTTATTTGCACACTGAATTATCTAGATATATTTTAATAAATCAAAACCAAATCTATTAGTTAATTTTAAAAGCATTCGAATAATAATCCATCTACCTAGAAAATAATTAATTTAATTTGAATAAAAGAATATCAAAGAAACAATAGATGATTTCAATAAGTAATCATACTTAATAGGAATAATTTGAAACAAAACCAGTCTCAAGAAATAATTATACTTAATAGGAAGAATTATAAACAAAAGGCAGTCTCATTAAGTAATACTTAATAATTATAAACAAAAGGCAGTCTCAATAAGTAATTATACTTAATACTCAATAGATATAAGATTACCTAAAGTAATAGTAATAAACATAATAGGAATAATTAAAAACAAACGGCAGTCTCAATAAGTAGTTATACTTAACTTATAAGCAGCTAGTCACTTTCACACAAACACTAGACTTTGATTCGGAGGTCTTACTCCTAGTCAGGCAAATGTGCCACGAAACGCGCCCGGTGTGCAACTGAATAAAACTTTTCATGATTTGAACTCATGGTATTTTGGCCCTTTGTCCTCAGTTTTGAACAGAACAAAAAAAGGTATCCCTTTTTTTTGTTTACAAAATGCGCGCGCCCTTCAGAGAATATTATTTTAACACAAACATGTGTCAAGTGGTCACAAGACAAAATCTCAGATATCAACACAAAAGTTTAGCAGAAAAACTGTTTAAATGGTTTAGTTCCCACTTATGCGGCCAATTTTAACTAGAATTAATATCATTGTACCCAAAGCACTTATGAACTGTCACCCGATTTTACTATTTATGTGCGTATTTTTAAATGAATACCTCTTAGCATTCGTCTGACCCAAAGTTAAAATAAGTACAAAAAATATAACGATTTATGGCCCGAACCGCACTTGTATGCAAACCCAACGAAGTTTTTCGTAACAACAAAAAATTATAAGCCATTTATGTACTCCACTAGTTACTTTTATTTATTATATAAAGGGGGCGGTAGAGGCCGTCACATCTCCCCCCCTGAATGTGTGCGGAAAATGAACCTGTTCACCTTTACGAACACATTCATAATCTTTTATAGCTCCAAGCCCAGTATCTTCTAAATTCTTCTTCAATTATATCTTATATTACATAAAACTAGATCCCGTAGCTTCCATTACGCTAAACGTCATCAAAGTTTCTTTACCTGCTGCTGATCCAAAGAGATTATGAATTTGATTTTTATTTCTCCGTAGAGATTTTACATACGAGCTTTCCCCCCCCCAGGTAAGTGCTCCCAGCAAGACCTGATAATATTAGAAAACCACCCTCACGTGCCAGTGGTTCACAAACCACCTCACCTGTTTATGATAAATAAGCCACATCACCTGCATACGGTATCATATAAGTCACCTCACCTGCTAATGAATATTATATTTAAGGTTGGACTCCTTGACTTCTCTAACGCTAAACGCGAAGTTTCTCTACCTGCTGCTAATTTGGAAAAGCTATGAATTGAAACTTTTCTCCGTAGGGATTTCATTTACTAGCGTTACCTTTTAGGTAAATGCTTCTAACAAGCCTCTAAATTATCTCTCCTGCGAGTGGTTTATAAGCCACCTCACCTGCTCGTGTTACTCAGGCAACCTCACCTTGCTAGTGATATAAATACAACCAAACCTGCTAATTATAGAAATGCTGACGGACAGTGTCTCCAAACAGTTTTAACAATAGTTATAAACATTGTGTAAGGGTCCAAGCCACCTCACCCCTCTAGTATTTTAAAAGCAATTTAACCTTGCTAGTGGTGCAAATGCAACCTCACCTGCCAGTTATACAACTGCTGACTGACAGACTGAATGGCATATTTATAAAATTAAGTTAAAACTAACTTACTAGAATACTACTAGCAACAACAAAATCGTGTTCTCCAACGTGACGAGTGTTTCCAAATAAATATATACACGGTGTCAAGGACCGAGTCACCTCACCCGCTATCGATGTACCTGCTGACTAGCAAATGCAGTAACGATGCCAAACGATTCCATTGGCGTTACATTAAAATAGCTGGACTAGCTAAGTGTACACTATGTTACTAATATTATAAATGCGAGAGTTTCTAAAAATGGGTGTTTGTTACTTTTTCACGTAAAACCAACTGAACGGATTTTAATGACCTTTACAATAGTATAGCTTAAGCATCAGAATTACACATAAACTACTCTTTATCCCGGGAACAAGTTTCTGTAAGAAACGGGAACGAGAAAACATCTCTACGCGGGCAAAGCCGCAGGCGTCACCTTGTAATAAATAAAGATAAAACCGGATTATTTGAACTAAAACATGATGAGTGTCACCAATCCCATCTCCAAGTTCATTCTAGTATAAGGGGCCAATCAACCTCGACTACTAGCGAGTACCTGCTGATTATCGGACGAGTACCTGCTGATTAACAGACGAGTACCTGCTGATTAACGGATGAGTACCCGCTGATTAACAGACGAGTACCTGTTGATTATAGGAGGAGTACCTGCTGATTACCAAACGAGTACCTGCTGAATATCAAACGAGTACCTGCTGATTATGGGATGAGTACCTGTTGATTAAGGTACTAGACAACGACGTAGGTGTCCTTACAGGGTTGGTAAGTCAGACGACAGTCGTTTCAATCAATGCCGGAAGTAAAAGTCAAACGCTAGTTGCTTTTAACAACCAAACATAAACAAACTTCTAAGCTCTAACCCCAGGTAGAATTTGGAATTCCCCATGTGTGTTTTTCTGTTGACAAAGAATTAATAATGCCAGTGGAACCATTTTCTAACTTATCAATACTATTCTTAGTCTCATCAATTTCTTGTTACGAATACTCAGATCCGTATTTATAGCTAATGGGTCACACCGCTGGTCGCACCTAATCCACATCAATTTGCTTGGAATAGCCGCCGCTTTTTGTGAAATCTGTTTCTTCTGCGCTTATCAAACATGAAAAAAATCCTCTTTCACGTAGCCTATATAAGGATTGAATTCATTTCGTTGTTTAAAATAAAGACAATAAATATATAATATGTACAAAATCCAAAACAGATTGCATGTGACTCTTTAAATGCAGTTTCAAATTTATAAAATAATTTATTTTTTTTATAACATTTCTCTTTTTTTCAAAATTCACCATTCATCTTGACTGTCTATAAAATGTCTTGTAACAAAGCCTATTATTTAACAGATTTGGCCATTTATTTTATTACAGGGTTATATTGTTGTTACGAACCCTTAAACAATAAAATATCTATTTCGTTTGTTCGTATCGTCTGAAAGTAATCAATGTTTTTTCTAAAACACAGATGTTAGTAAGTTATACAAATGTATTTCTAAGACAAAGAGATATCCGCTATTCATTGAATTTGCTGTGGGAACTATATAAGTAAAAATCCTTTTTTTTTTTTTGAATAAGGAATTGTTATTGTAAAATAACAGACCCAAAATTTCTATTTTATGGCACACCAGATGGCGAACCCGCCTTACCTAAAGGCGACAGACTCGACAATTTAGTATATGAAACCTATGTACATCTTTAGATATACCGTACTGCTGCTTAACCTCTCATGGCCTAATAGCATGAAGATATTTAAGCAAACTTAAATGCCTACGTTGTGTATTTTTTTGATAAAAGTTTGTATAGACATACAAACATACATACAAAATATTTATAGTGTTTATATTGAACCTATGTTCGACTAATATGACGTATAGTATCTATTATTAAATATAATATCAAACAATTTCTAAATTTATTTATTTGACCCTTTATTTGTTTTTAAACGTTGTGTTAGTAATTACCAAGTTCTTTGATACTTCGTTGCAATAATTTTAATTATCACATTTTTAAAAACGAATGTATCCTGGTCACGGCACCAGATGTAACGCCCCCCCCCCCCCCCCCCCCCCCCCTGTAGAAAAAAGCCCGAACTCTTCCGCGCATGGAAACTAAAGGTGTGGAGAATGAAGATGATGGATTCTATAAATCCCTCGCTAACCGTGAGTTAAATAATTCTAGTAGCTAAAGAAAGGAATACCTAAGTGATGCTATTGAACATGTTACGTAATATATGGCCTTGTGATCCGTAATCGTCTAGTGGTTAAATTTATAAAAAAAAGGTAATTGTTTGATAATATTTTATAAAATCTCTGAAAAACACAATGATCAAAACATACAAAAGATGAATGGTGAATTGTTATCTTAAAATAAAGAATAGTTTGTTTACTGCAAATAAAGTCTCATGCATTCTGACCTGATATAACTGGCACGAACTAATTTCTACTTGTAGGTGATTCGGGCTCGATTCTGGATCCTGTAAATTTTAATTGAACTATGAGACTAGCCTTTGTCCATACTACAATACCCCAATGTGCGTCCCGTCAAATATAACACAATATAAGTTTATTCCGACAGATTTTGGTCTAAAAGAATATTTCAAGTAGAAATCGCAGAATGAGTGAGTGAGTTGTTTGATGTGAAAATTTGTAGTCCTCTTGACAGCAGGACGAAGTGACCAGAATAAATGTACTCAACATTAAATACTGGTTTTGAAGCATAGCACTAACATGTGCTGATGAGCAATCTAGGGTATCAATCCCTGTCTGGAGTCTAGTAGTTTGATATGGAAGGATAAGTCATATTGGCTGAGCGTACTAAAATAGCTTAATAAACATAGCTTCCAAAGTGTCGTATTTGAATTCAAAGCATGTGTGTAATTGGAGTTCAAAGTAATTTTAATCAAGTTAATCATGACTAAGCCAGATAACATCACAGCAAGGAACTCCCCTCGGCGCGAGGATTTTCGTCATCACTACAGATCGGCCAGACTGTGCTAGACTTTCCCCGGAGGTATTTGTTTAACCCCATAAGTCGTCCTGTCGTGTGAGTATCATTAGCGTCGAACACCATGGCTAGAGAAAAATTAAATGAACTCGTATTACTTCACAGCCAATGAGATAATTTCGAGTAAAGTTGTAAATACGCTCTGCCATATAAATATCGCCTCGAAGTGTGACTAATATCTAGTAGAATTGACACTGATTAAATACATTCAGCACTTAATTCAGTCTTTAACTGAAGTCTAGCACTTACACGTACTAGCGTGAAACCTCATATTAAATATGAAAGGTCATAGTTGGATAGTTGGATGTATGAAAGGTCATATAAAAGACCAGCGCATTATAGTAGCTTAAATAAATTAAGCTTACTGAACAATACATTTGCAGTCTAGGCACATCTGTAAGCTGGAACTCTGGATCATATTCATCAAGTTAGCCATGACTAAGCCAGATAACATCACAACTAGGAGCTTCCCACGTTGCAGGTTCAATCATAGATATCCCCCGAGAACTTATTTACAGCCTCATAAATCGTCCTGTTTGTGTGAGTATCGTAGCGTCAAACGCCATGTCTCATTAATATTAGTGTGTATTCGTATTATATAGGTTTGTAGTCGTTGAATAGCTGTGCACGTCGACTCAAATAGTAGTGTCTGATGGTGGTATACGCTGGACTATCTATATTTTCTCGAAGTTAGCCGAAATCTAGTATGATTCAACACTGATTAAATGTACTCAGCATTTAATTCAGTCAAAAGGAACAATTTTGTAACGTATGTAGCACGCTACATTAATTCAGTCGTCATTTGTAATCGCCAGCACGTCGCATCGTCAATAATACTTGTTCTTATAATGTTTAGACCAAAACCAAACCGGATAAAGTATATTGAAGTTATCTAATTAAATCAGCTAATCGTTCTGTCGTTAAGCTAAATTTAATTATTCCTTATTTACTAACACTTTTTACGATGTTGTAAATTATTTAGTCAATGTTTTAAATTATATAAAATCTGAAGTCCAAAAGATTACAAATATATATAATATGCAAATAGATATCTAAAAATAAATTCTACATGCACAACCTCTTATCTAAAAATCACACACATGCACATAAACAAATTACATACATTTCAGTACATATGATACATATATTTTATTATAATATAATCTGCTTATATCTGACCCGTTGAGCCTCATAATGATGCTCAATCAACGATATCTTCGTATTTAATTAATTAATTTTAGTATTTAACTTACATCCATGAGAAAATTCATAATCAAACACTAAATACTCTCAGCTTATTAATTTTATTTGCACACTGAATTATCTAGATATATTTTAATAAATCAAAACCAAATCTATTAGTTAATTTTAAAAGCATTCGAATAATAATCCATCTACCTAGAAAATAATTAATTTAATTTGAATAAAAGAATATCAAAGAAACAATAGATGATTTCAATAAGTAATCATACTTAATAGGAATAATTTGAAACAAAACCAGTCTCAAGAAATAATTATACTTAATAGGAAGAATTATAAACAAAAGGCAGTCTCATTAAGTAATACTTAATAATTATAAACAAAAGGCAGTCTCAATAAGTAATTATACTTAATACTCAATAGATATAAGATTACCTAAAGTAATAGTAATAAACATAATAGGAATAATTAAAAACAAACGGCAGTCTCAATAAGTAGTTATACTTAACTTATAAGCAGCTAGTCACTTTCACACAAACACTAGACTTTGATTCGGAGGTCTTACTCCTAGTCAGGCAAATGTGCCTCGAAACGCGCCCGGTGTGCAACTGAATAAAACTTTTCATGATTTGAACTCATGGTATTTTGGCCCTTTGTCCTCAGTTTTGAACAGAACAAAAAAAGGTATCCCTTTTTTTTGTTTACAAAATGCGCGCGCCCTTCAGAGAATATTATTTTAACACAAACATGTGTCAAGTGGTCACAAGACAAAATCTCAGATATCAACACAAAAGTTTAGCAGAAAAACTGTTTAAATGGTTTAGTTCCCACTTATGCGGCCAATTTTAACTAGAATTAATATCATTGTACCCAAAGCACTTATGAACTGTCACCCGATTTTACTATTTATGTGCGTATTTTTAAATGAATACCTCTTAGCATTCGTCTGACCCAAAGTTAAAATAAGTACAAAAAATATAACGATTTATGGCCCGAACCGCACTTGTATGCAAACCCAACGAAGTTTTTCGTAACAACAAAAAATTATAAGCCATTTATGTACTCCACTAGTTACTTTTATTTATTATATAAAGGGGGCGGTAGAGGCCGTCACATGGCTTAAAAGTCATCAATTCACTCATAGCATCAATAATCACCAGGTTGCAAGCTCGTTCAATAGAAAGAAATATAAACGAGGTGGCTCTTTAATATTAATTAATAAAATATTTAAATTTAAAGAAAGATTGGATGTTGTGAGCCTCTCTGTTGAGTGAGTTGTGGAGATTTCATGGGTTGAATTGGAGCGATTCATTGTGTTGAATCTGTACAAAACTCCATGCGCGCCAGTTAAGTCTCTTTTTGAAATAATGGAGGAAGCCTTAAGTAAAATATATAATAGCCATAAAACAATTGTTGTATGTGGAGACTTTAACATAAATGTTTTAGATAAGTCTTCAGAATGTATAGATTTTCTGAATTTAGCAAAATCATTTAATTTATATCACAATTTTATGGAACCCACTAGAATAACGACCACTACTGCAAGATGTATTGATAACATATTTAGTAGTGTGAAACCAATACATACATCTATAATTCATAAGGTTAACTCGGACCACACAGGGCAGTTGGTTTCCTTTTGTAATTCTCAAAGTAATGTAAAAAGACAAATAAATGTGATACCATTCAGTGAGAACCGTATAGAAAATTTTAAATGTAATATTACAAAAAAAGTTAAATTTTTGCCCTGTCACAGAAATGTGGATCACTTATACAACTTAATTAATGGTGAGTTCAGCTCAATTTTTACTCCTAAGTACTTGTCTAAGAGTGAAGGCCTAACTTTCAGTGACTGGGCAACTCCAGGAATCTATAATAGTCGTAAGAAATTGTATCAACTATACGAAGAGAAGTCCTATAATCATAATCCAAATTTTCAAGAGTTTGTAAAAAAATACTCAAAAACATTTAGACAAACTTGCCTGAAAGCAAAATCAATTTATTTAAAAAATAAAATCAAGTATTCAAATAATGTTATTAAGGAAACTTGGAATGTTATAAATATTGAAACCGGTAAATCCAAGGTGCGCAGTCATGATTTTCATTTAAAAATAAATAACGTAAATATTATAGAAGATTTTAAAGTAGCAACTGAATTTGAAAAATATTTTTCTAACATTCCTCTTTCAAATACAAGAACTCTCTCGTCTTGCTCTAACGATGCTGAACAACTTTTAAAACATGGCGTGCAGGAATGTGGCACAGACTTTGAATTTTCAGCTGTTAGTCCTAGAGATATTTTAAAAACTTTTAAGGCAATTAATATGAAAAACACTAAAGATTTGTCTACTATCTGTTTAACTATCTGTTAAAACTGTCTCTCATATTATCACTGTAATAGCTGTGTTCAATTGCTGTGTCAAGTCTGGGATATTTCCTGACCTAATGAAACATAGTAAAGTAATTCCTTTATTTAGAGCCGGCGATAATGCAGATCCCTCTAACTTTCGGCCTGTTTCCGTACTACCAACACTAAGTAAAATATTTGAAAAGCTAATGCTTGGATAGTTGCTTAGTCACTTTAATATACATAATTTACTACACAGGAAACAGGTTGCTTTACTCAAAAGTATTTATGCGGCTTGGGAGGATTCGCAGGATGCATGAGGTATTTTTTGCGATTTATCTAAAGCCTTCGATTGCGTTCATCACGAAACTCTTGTAAAGAAATTACGCCACTACGGTATCAGAAATAAAGCTCTCGACCTTATGACTTCTTATTTAAGCAATAGAATTAAGAATATATTACTACACAGGAAACAGTTTGGATTTACAAAGGGTTGCTCAACGGTGGATGCAGGGGTTGCTTAACTCAAAAGTATTTATGCGGCTTGGGAGGATTCACAGGATTCGTGTTTTTTGCGATTTATCTAAAGCCTTCGATTGCGTTCATAACGAAACTCTTGTAAAGAAATTATGCCACTACGGTATCAGAAATAAAGCTCTCGACCTTATGACTTCTTATTTAAGCAATAGAATTCAGAGGGTTGAAGTAAACGGTAAACGATCAGCAGGATCTCCAGTTGTAATGGGTGTTCCACAGGGATCAATCCTTTGTCCATTTCTTTTTATGATTTACATTAATAACTTACCTTACTATATTGGGGATAAACATGAGATTGTGCTGTTTGTGGATGATATCTCTTTGACATTGAAAATTAATAGACAATTAATTAATTATGACGATGTTAACAGTGCACTCTCAAAAGTTGTTCATTGGTTTAACGTTAATTATCTTCTTTTAAATGATAAAAAAACTAAAGTAATTAAGTTTTCGACACCTTATGTGAGACAGGTGGCGACTAATGTGCAACTTAATGGATCAGGGTTGGATACTGTTGGGGCTTCTGTGTTTTTGGGTATAACTATTGATTCAAAGTTGCAGTGGGGACCACATATAGAAAAATTGTCAGACAAATTAAGCTCTGCTGCAAATGCAGTAAAAACAATAAGACGGCTCACTGATGTTGAAATGGCTAGAATAGTTTATTTCAGTTATTTCCACAGCGTTATGTCATACGGAATTCTTCTCTGGGGAGACTCAGCGGACATTAATACATACGATATTTATTTTACAGAAAAGAGCTATGAGAGCAATATACCAGCTTGGTTCCAGGGTATCTCTAAGAGAAAGATTCAAAGACCTTAATATTCTTATCGTAATATCACAATATATATATGAGAATTTACTTTATGTGCACAAAAACATAGACACATTTCTTAAAAAAAGTGATATACATAATGTAAACACTAGGCATAAAGATAATCTTGTATTACATTCTACTCATCTCGAAATAATCAGCAATTCTTTTATGGGGCAATGTATACGATTCTATAACAAACTTCCCGATGAAATTAGAATATTGTCAATAAATATGTTTAAGACAACAGTCAAGGCCAAATTGTGTAACAAGGCATATTATAAAATTTCAGACTATATAAATGATAAAAATGCATGGGAGTAAGTCGCTCTAAGTCAACACACATAAATATACAAATATAATTAATAATAATAAAGAAATATTATAAATATAATGTACATTTGTTCAACATAAGTGATCTGAAACGTCAGGTTAACTAATATAATTATATGTATTTTGAGTTTGTTATTGTGTGAGCACCGTCCACATAGCTTTTTATAAATTTTGAAATTGACATGATGGTTGCTGTGCAGTTTGAGTATGTCATACTCGCCTAAGTGTCCTGGCAGTGGCGGTGCATGTATCGGGTCGCCTTATTCCCTATAATACGGTTGAGTAGGGCGATGGCTGATATATGCGTCATACCCGTGAACGGGTGCCGTCTGTTGGGACTGGTCAGCTCATAGCTGTTATAGCAATTATTACAAATAAAACTATTTACATTAAAGGAAAATTAAGTTTAGTCGACTGTTCTCACGTAACTCCAAAGGAGCAATGTAAGTTTAATATTGTAAGCCATACCTGCATTTTAAAATAGCAGCCATTTAGTTTCTTGCCGGAGTCTTCCTCATAAGGGTGGGCTACCTTTAAAACTGGCAACTAGAAACGCTCTCATTTTGATTTGATTTGGTTTCTTTTGTAAAGACTCATTATCTACTATATATTTTTTTCAAATATCATGTAAATAAAACTAATGTAATTACTGGCAGTTAGAAAAGAGTGGCCATGAGTTTTGTTGCCAGGTTTTTCCTCAGGCTCTACCTATTGCGTTGCGAATCTGGCAGTAAATGTAGAAGCAATAATCTTGACTTTTATAAGTGTTACTTTGTGACCTACATGAATAAAGATTTTTCACTTTCACTTTGTATAAATTTTTTATAATACTGTGTTAACTTAAATATGCTACGGACACCTCGAAGATTTGACTGAGTCATTATTCTGTAACTCATCAGGTCTGTGTGCCTGAACTCCTGGGTGGGCATTCGACTCCTGTTGTAGGGATATAGGCAGATGGTTTATCAGATTACTCCTAGCTGAGTTTACCGCAGAATTACCACTAAAGTTTACGGCAACTTTAATGCTAAGTTACCACTAAGTTTACCGCACATATATTATAATTTAAAGTACTTACTACCATTGTACGCTGCGCCGTACGTAAGCCTTACATTTCATTATTCTTTATTGAGGTTCACCCGATCGTACCATTGAGGAAGGAATCGCTGCTGTAGGACTATTGCATTTGGTATATTGTCTTTTTCCACTTTATTAAACATTTATGAGAAATTTAGCAAAATAATTGCTTTAAAAATTTATCAAATAAAAAATAAATAAAAATAAATATCCATCACGCCTTATCCCCGAAGGGGTGGCAGAGGCATAATATATGCCCACTTTTCACCGTGTGGATTCCTGTACCACGTAATAGGTGGTGAGCCCATTACAGTGTTGAAATGTATAGACGCAGGTTGTGGGTACCTGCTGTTGAATTTTTTCAAGCCGCCCATAAGGCTTTCAACCAGGCTTAACGACTGCCATTTTACTGGCAACCGGGACGAAAGATTTAACGTGCCTTCCGAAGCACGGAAACGCTCGCAAATGTAAATGCCACAAAGTGGTCACCCATCCGAGGACCAGCCATAGTGAAAGTTGCGTAACTCAGTGATCGTTTACAGAACACTGAGAATGCGAGGCCACGAGCGCTTCTTATTCTTATTAAAATTTATCAAAGTATTACTGTATTTTCTATTTAGATTTAATTTTTGACATGGATCCGTATATGAATTGCTAACTTACTGTATATTCATATGCTTTTTCTAATATATCTAAATTTCAATTTATTTGTATTTATTTTGTGACTTACCTAAGGGGCAATTGACAGTTACCTATTACCTATTTTATCATCATACCATAAATTAGGGTATCTTATAGTTGTGACACGAGTGCTCGTAAACTCCCCATTTAAAAAATGGAGGAATAAGTCTTGAAAAAAAATACGCTTTATATTTTCAAAAAGAAAATAATTCGCAGTACTTTTAAACTCAACATATAACTTAATTTACTTTTGCGTCTGTGTACAGGACAAACATTAAAAATCTGTATTTTATTGTGCAAAGTGGCGGAATGGTATAGCGCACAAAGTCACGTTCAATTTATTTTGATGGCCCGTGAAACGCCTATAATCCTTCATAACCTCCCACTTACAAATGTTGACAGAATAATAATTTTCAAATATTTTTATGCCCTGTAAAAACAGTAAAAATATTAAATACTAAAATATTAATAGTTTTATACATTTTGTGACCTGACAGAAGTATTTGTGTGACGTAAATATTCTGTGGGGATCAGGTTACACCTATATTGTGTTGATGATTAATAAAGACAGTTGGCATATGACTCTCGAGCGTTTCACTTGTCTCTATACAACTACAATTCTTTTAATTTTTAGTTAACGAATTTCATCAACATCGTCATACCATTAAAAATTTGTAAAAAAAAAATTCTGAATTGTCTAAAAATTATGGTATGTCATCTTTGTCTCTCACCAAACTCTTGATGTACACTTACACACCATACAGTGCATTTGTGACCAACATGACCGATTAATAAGTGACGTGTAGTCACAGTACAAGAATAAAAATGTTAAAATTATTTACATCAAGGTCTCTATTTAGTAAATGTAAGTAAGATCGCAAGTTAATCCTATTACTTATAAATAAAATGTATTTTCTCATTTTTCAAAATATGTTATTTTTCTGATAGTTTTTTAGTGATCGTTTACAGAACACTGTGACCGCGGAACCACGAGCGCTTTAATTTATTAGTTGTCTCGAATAATAAATATTTATGATATGTCATCATATTTATGATATTCGGATCTTATTAGCGACGTATATTATTAGGTACAAAGCCTACCTTGCACTTCTCGACGTTTTGACCGCATTACACCAGCCATCAGTCAACCCGTGACCACAGCTGGTGTAATCATAAATATAAGTGACAATAGCGAAAGTTTAAAAACATGAAAAGTCATCATGTCACAGTATATAGGTAATAGTAAAAAAAATAATAATAGATTCGGCAATAGGCTCGCCATCTATTACGTGGGACAGGAATGCACATGGTGTAAAGTGGACATATAATATGCCTCTGACACCCCTTCGGGGATAAGGCGTGATAGATAAATAATAATAATAATAGATTACATGCCGTTACATGGATTTTATGGCACGTGGCGGCGTATAATGTTTTAAAATATCTTTAGATGGTGCTTATCGATCTAAATACATTTTAAATACTCATTAGGCAATTTTCTAATGTCGAAAATAGACGATGAATTTGTTAAAATATATTTTTTGGGTACTTATGTAATCGAGAGTGTACTTGGTGCTCGGGCCACATACAATCATAAAGGATTACCGTTTGCTTTGAATGGGATCGAAAGTTAAATGTGCCCCACTGCGAACAGTAATATAAGGTCAAATCCTTGGAGGGTACAGTACCTATAATATCAATTACTAATAGGTTCGCCACATCTACTGCTTACCCAGAAACACTAGTATTACATTGACTGTTTAGTTGCCTAATTTTTTTAACTATCTAGCGAATAAAAATATAAACATAATTCGTTCCGTATTTTTCCTCCTTTCTTAAGTAAATCACAAAAACTGTGCTTCATTTTGTCTCAAAAATCATAAATGTGATACTCAGCGGAGAACAGGGCGAATATCTACTTACCTACCAGAAAGCTTTAATGCAGAATTGGATTTCGCGGTCCATTAATTTTCAATTTGCGTGATTGCATTTTTGGAGGTTTGCTTCTTGCAAAGACGTCTAGATTGGGGACAGAAAATAACAAAAAGGATTTAGGATGAGATTGGAATGAATACATTACAATCCTACTTCCTAACTTACTTAATACTGGCATCTGTTTTAGTATGAAGAGAATCTTCAGTATCTGAATTAAGAGTTTTATATTGGTTACTAAATTTTATACAAGAACTCATTCTATAAATTGTAGAACCTCTTATAAAAGTGTTTCTCGTTATAGGATTATTACGACTAAAACTACTTTTGTTGTTATGACTATGACTATGAGTTAGAGCTATAAGAGTTACTTAATTTTATTAATTAATTCAATTTTATTTATAAATGAAAAAACCTTTTCTGCAAACAAAACCTTTATACAAAAATTTGAAGATATTTTTGACTATTGTGCTTGTATTTTCTCATTATTTCGTTAAAGGCCAGACATATTTATTTTAAGCTTTCGTTTAACCTAAGTTTATTTCTGTGATCATTTTCTTTAAAAAAGAAAGATACTTACAGTAATTGGATACAGCCAAAAAATACATGAAAAACTATAGCATATTATCAAGTTCTTGTGGATAAAAACGTTGAATACTTCGAAATGAAAACCACAAAGAAATTCAAACTGAAGCTTCTGCTTAAGTTGGATTACAATTCCACCCAACCAAGTTGCGTCCATTAAACGTTCGAAACTGCTATTGACTTTTATGATGCTCTTGCTACGTCATTGTTGATGAAATCCGTATATTTAGCTACTTTGTAAAGTTATTGCTTAGCGAGATATTATAGGTACTTAACTCTTACTTTGGAACCATTTACGCGTTTTCACTTGATTTCTATAAAGATTATTAGTTTAATATAAAAAAGTAGCTATAATTCTCGGTAATTGAACCCAATTTACTCCGTAGGACTGTAATCAATGATGGAAAGGCTGCATGTTATTCTTCTACGTCAATATTAACAGTAGTTGACTGTTGCTTCTGTTAGTATTGAAAAAGTTTTAATTAAAACTTACTAGATGCAACTCGATTTTACGTAGATAATATACTATGATCTTTATGGCGCACGGAGCCCCGATATCTCAGTGTTCTATAAACGATTACTGCTGCCAGTAACATGATAGTCATTAAGATGGCGTGAAATATTTTAACAGCGCCACATCCTGTCCTTGTCCGTTTTAATACTACAATAGAGGCGGTGGCGTGTGTGTAACACCTCTGTTCTTATAATCAATTTCTAATAGGCAGGTCAGACTCCAGTAGTATAATGCACGAGTCGGACTCGCCCACCGTAAAAAGTATTAGGTTCATTATACCTATTATTAGATATAAGTGAGGAACGATTAACGAAGAATATATATTGTTCAAAAGTAGAGGGTAGAAGGAGTCAGGGAAGGCCGAGACTTACATATGAAGACCACGTGAGCAGATTGCTCAAAAACGGAAAGGTCAAAAGTACTCGGATACCCAGACGTGCGTGTATGAAGCGATTGATGAATCTCGACGAAGCGAAAGAAGTATGCATGGATCGCGAAGCCTGGCGATCTGTCCTCTCTGACTACCCCGTCAGGGATACAGCGTGAAGATAGTTAGTTTTTTTTTTATTATTAGTAACTAAATTAACAAACTAAAATTTTGATTCCCTTAAGAGTGTCGAAAAATACTTTTTGACACTCTTAAGGGAACTTCACTTTTTGCGTCATAAACAGCGACAACTTTTTTTTACATAGACTTAGAAGTTTATTTTTTTTCACATCTTTAAGGTAAAGTTGACTTGAGTATGTTATTATAATTTCAACTCGATATCTTTACGCGTTCCCGAGATAAAGGGTCTCGACAGACAGACGGACGGATAAGAAAGTGATAAGGGTTGCGTTTTTCCTTTTGAGGTGCGGAACCCTATAAGGATATTTTCAGAACAGCGTTGCTAGTTTATGTACTCGCTATCTAGAATCTTGAACGCAGAGTTATTGTGCTGATGATATCGCATTATCGGACATAAACACGGATGCAAGATACGTTGGTAGATGAAAATAATTGTAAAACTGTAAGATGATAATGTTCTGTTAGTAATTAAATCCACTTTAAACTGAAAATAAGGAAGAATTTGAATGCAAGATTGGGTAGTAGAAGTAAATTATTGCAAAACTGTAAGATGTTAATTTTCTGTTAGTAATTAAATCCACTGTTATTTGCATATTAACCCAGTGACGTAATTGTTTTATAGATCTATATTCGCTGGAGACCAAAGCCGTAACTTGGAAATTAAGACCAAGTTTTAATTGACCAGAGTTAAATCCATAGAATAAGTTTAAGTTGAATAAAAGTACTTATTGTTTGAATTTTGAGTAAAGACTTCTTGAATGTATTTATAGGTATTTTGTTCGGGTACTTTAAAATTTGATATATTATTTTGATAAATATTTATAACATTTATACATATTTGAAAAATAAGTGTCTCACATTTATTTATTATTAATTTAGATCTTTATTCGAGTTCAATTTTATGGAAATAACTGGAGTCATAAAAATTTTGTTTTTCAAATATTTGGATGATTACGCAGTTAGTTTCTGTTTCGTATAACTTCATCCTCAATTAATGATTACCATATTACAGATATAACATTTGTTCCATGAATTATGGGGTAATATTATAAAAAAATATATTGCTCTATGAAACATGGAGTAACACTGATTTCCCCCGAAAATTTCACCTTAAAACTTTATATAAATCTTTCACTTCAAACTCTCACTTTAAAGCAATACTGAGGTTATAAAGTTATAAGTCATGTTGCTTAAAAGGGGTCAAAAAGATCAGAAAAGAGAGTTGTTGCCTTTGTACACCTGTTGCCACTGTGATAAACTTCTCAGTAATATAATACATTAGCCAAGCCAAATTTATTTTTATACAATAGGTACCTAAATGCATTATTGTATAAAAGAAAATACATTTTACTAACTTATCATTTTTTATTGGTCGGGACTTTATGTGAAATGATTTTAACTTACTTACACCGACTCATTCTTTATATTAGATAGGTACTAGTTACTCCGCGATAGCTTAAAAATAATACCTTCAAATACAAAACCTTTCCATCACGTCCAAACCTTCTTCAAAGACGATTATTATTATTATTAAAGGTGGTCGCTCCTTGTACATTTATGAAACTGTAATCATTTTATGTAAGTGTTTTATTTTTGTGTGCAATAAAGTTTATTCTTTTCTATGATTAATAATTCTATTTATTTTTTTCATGGAAATTAAAGCATCCTATCCTAGTTTTTAAAGTGTAACCCTTGCTGCATGGTAGAATACGTAAGCTTGCGTCTTTAATGTGAGCGCTGTATCAAGTCAATCTTCTTCTTCTTCTACCTGGCGTTAGTCCTGGCTTTGGCCAGGGTCCGCCTTCCGACTGAGCTTCCTCCACTTTGCCCGATCTTCAACATCCATTTCAGTCAGGCCATTGGCTATCATGTCGGACTTGACGACGTCCAGCCAGCGCTTGCGAGGGCGACCACGTGACCTAGCCCAAAGGACAGCCATATTCATGCATCTCCGACCAACGTACTCCATAGGGCGGCGCATTATGTGGCCATACCATCGCAGACGACACTCCTGCAGTATGAGCGCTGTATCAAGTCAATGCGGTTGTTAAATACGTAAACTGTGTCCTTTTTTCTCCTCAATTAGATATCAACCTGAATCTCAGATATTGAGGGATAATAAGATTTTCGCGGTGAATTGGTCGGTCTTTGTAGGGTATTTCGGATTTAATGAGATTGTAAAGAACAAAAGGTCCTCCGAGTACCGGAAATTTAATTTTGCTCCACGTTGCCTCATTAGAGAATGAATAGCAGAATCAATAATTATTTCTCTTTATTATATTATTCTGAAAACATTAATGAGACCTTTCTTTTCTTGTGGTTGTACTCGTATTTGTTGTATCCGGTCCACTCGGAAATAAGAGGATACTTGTTTCAAAATAACGTTAATAAGAAAAAGAAATTAAAGTAATCGTGTCTTTTATAAAGTAGAACCTACAAAATGTGCTTCTGTACTAATATTATAAATGCCAAAGTTTGAAAGAATGTATGTTTATTGCCCTTTCACACAAAAACTACAGAATGGATTTTGATGATAGCGAACAATAATGTAGCTTACACATTAGAATAACAAATAAGATCATTAGAAGTTCCTGTGGGAAACAGGGACGGGAAAATTTTACTATGCGGGCGAAGCCGAGGGCGTCAACTAGTAATTAATATTTAGAGTAAGCTTTTTTTTTTAACAGAAAGTAAAATTCGGTTGTGTTTTAAACACAACACTTAAATAACTATGGAAATATTTACAAAAAAAAGGGAAGGGAGGTTTTAATGGGAAACTTTTTAAAGGATATATTTATTTATAAAGTAATTACATTTGGGATTTCATCTAAGTTGGAGGTAAATAGCTTACTTAACCGGCGTTGACAGTAGCTTAATAGTCTCCATTAATTTAAGTATAATTTAGAGTAACTTCAACAGGAATATTAAGAAAAAAACGAAGTGGGAAGACAGTATTCTTTTAAAGAATAAATCTTAAAAATACACAGTTATTATGGGCAATAAGTTGCAATTGGAGGCGTTAAAATAAGTATTAAAAGAATCCCCGTAAGTCCCGCAAAGGCTAAGGGTCACGTCCGTTAAGCGTTCAGTCGCCTTTCACGCATCTACCCGCATTACTTCTAATTGTGATTTAATGGGCCTTTGTGGAGGGTTTTCTTGACCTTAAAATAAAATATATCGCACATATTCTCCTGAGGATAATATTCTATAGTAGGTATTATTTTACTGGTAGCTGGAAATTTCAGCGTTATCATCAGCGTATTTTTGAAGATTTGAGATCTGATCAAAACTTTGCAATTCATCTTTTGTCAATATTTTACAGCCACAGGTACGTTTTTAATTAAACAGAAATGCTGATCGCTCTCTTTTTAAAATTTCCAAATACACAGTAAACATCTGTAAAAGTACCTATTACTACTAAACAATGCTTGTATAAGAAATTCGATTTTTTAACTAGACTGCAATTGTCCGATTTTTGAAAGTCAGTATCCGTAACGATCATGTGGTGACACTTTTTACCTTTACCTTTTCAGCAGTATCTCAGAAGCTACTAAAGTTAGATATGGGAGTGTGGAATGGAAGATAAGAAAGGAAATCAGTCAAATTTGGGCAACTTTCAATTTCATAACCTTTATTTCAGCTATCTATTAAGTGTTTCTTTAAACAGTTTATGCAGTCAAGTGATTGCTAATTAACGATCGATGGATAACTTTAGGTTAAATATTCGTAAAAAAAAGATTACCTTAATTAAAATACGTACACACAAAGAGGTATTAACATTTGTAACAAGAGACTAAAATTAGAACCAAAATATTGTGAAGCAAAGCCAAGCTAATTATGATTTAATGGTTGCCTTTGCAAATGAGGTGTATTTTTATTATTATATTACACTGGATACATGTAACAGAAATATTTTGAAACAAACATTTTGTCGTTATTTTTCTTAAATTAAAACAGCCTTTGTTTCCGACTTTGGCAAAGTAGTTAAAGGTCTGTAGTCGTAAGGTCTGGTGGCCAAGGAATGGCAGAAACCCTAACCACATCCTTTATATTGGAATTCGTCTTTTCGCTCGCTCACTTAAACTAAATGGTTCAGAATGGCTGGACCTCAAATGAGGGACCGCTTTGTTGCCTTTCGATTGTTTTAAGGCTTTGGAAGGCACGTTAAGCAGTTGGACCCGGTTGCCAGTAATATGACAGTTTTTATGTAATTCGAATGCCTAATATAGAAATAAATATCCATCACGCCTTATCCCCGAAGGGGTGGCAGAGGCATATTATATGCCTACTTTTCACCGTGTGGATTCCTGTCCCACGTAATAGGTGGTGAGCCCATTGCCGTGTTGAAATAGACAGACGCAGGATGTGACTACCTGCTGTTGAAATTTTTCAAGCCGCCCATAAGGCATTCAACCAGGCTTAACGACTGCCATTTTACTGGCAACCGGGACCAACGGCTTAACGTGCCTTCCGAAGCACGGAAACGCTCGCAAATGTAAATGCGACAAAGTGGTCACCCATCCCAGGACCAGCCATAGTAAAAGTTGCGTAACTCAGTGATCGTTTACAGAATACTGAGACCGCGGGGCCACGAGCGCTTCTAGCTGCTTCTTCTAGGAGCCTAATATAGCTTGAAAAATTTTAACAACAAGTGGCTACAACCTGCGCCTGTCTCATTTAACAGGAGTAAACACGTGACCATGTTTGTATATCAACTTATTAAATCTTCAGTTTGTTTTCCGTGTAAGAAAATTACAAAACAAAATGTATAACATAATCGGTGCTGTAACAAAATCCGGGGCGGGTTTTGCCGACAGCTTGTTTCCACAGTCAAACCTTGCCCCAAGTCACGCGACTTCAGGTGCCTGCCAAAGTTTTAGATGAATGTCCACGAAGTTTTCTCGTGAAAAGTTTACTGAATTACGTTCCGTCGTACGTGGAACCTACCGTACCGATAGACGTACAGGTACTCGTACTCTGTTGAACAACTGCAGTTAGGAATTACGTTCCAACCGTGTTTAAATTTAAAACTCTCAACTTCCTAGCATAAGCTTCATCAATTTGGGGTTTCAATAAAAACGATCAAGCTTCAAATAAAAACGACAGTTACCTATAAACATCAATGTGCTTGCATTTTTTTTTATTTTTGTTATTTATATCTTAGTTTTTGGATGTCTGTATTTACTAGTTAGTTTTCTAGACAACTAAAAACATGCACTGGCCTTTGCCTTAGTTTTCCAACTTAGAGTTAAGCCATAAAGTAAGTTATAATTTTTGGTAACATTCGTTCTGGTACATTCGTAATTTTTGGTAGCAACTGCCACTGAATCCCAACCCTTCAGAAACTTATTCGTCAATCAGATGAGGTAGATGTGGGCCTACTGGGCACAACAAGTATTCTCGTTGTGGAATTATGGACTTTATTGTTATTTAGTTACAACTCCGACATGAAATTCCTTTGCGGAACGGAAACAAAGATGCAATGAATAAGTCAGTGGTTAGAATGTTTGTTCATAGCTTTAGAAATAACCGCGTTGTCAAAGAAAAAAAAGTCCTTAGTTACTAGTTAAAAATTCAAATAACAGTTTTGAAGCTACATAAAACAGAAATCAAGGTTTCGGTAAAGATTTTTTAGGAAACAGCTCAATTGAGGCATAATATTAAAGTTTCATGGAGTAAATCGCACTGTTGCGCACTAAACGGCTCTTCTAAAACACATTTTACGTTATGTCATTTCAGATGAACATTTTGTTTTAAAATCTACTTATAGAAAGTGGCCGCGTTTTAAAATCTACTTATAGGAAGAAAAAATGGCAGGTGCGTGACAATGCATGCCACGCACCTGCGGCCATTTATTCTGGACAAATAATATACATATATAATTCACGAGGTACAATGTTGTCTTTGATAAATTCCAAAAGTAAGTATCTGATTTAACCATTTTTAAAGTGTGTTTTAAAAAAATGTAGATTACATTGGAAGATATTGTTTTTTTTTTTTTTGAGAATGCTGTGAAGCGAAACCGGTAAGGTTTATTAAGTAAATATTGTGGAATAGTACAAGTGTTATTATTGAAAATGTGTAGCAAGTTCCACCAAATGCCATCAATCAACAGTATAAATTATATTGGTTTTAGTTTCTTTTTTCATAAAATTTAATATATATATATAAAATTTCTTTCATAATATATGTTCCTGAATGAATTTTTAAAGGTCAGCTAGATAGTAAGAATTTTACAAATGAAAATATCAATAAAATACTGAGTGTTAAAAGGCTCAAGAACACGTTATACAGTAAAATGTTATGTTTTTTTTTGGAATAACAAAGTATAGAATCAAATTTTATCAAGCGCGACATTTCTCACACGAAAACAGAAACAGCATTTCCGATGTCAATTATGTATATTTCTGAGTAATTTTATTTTTTTATTGCCGTGCCACAAATTTTTCCTTCCAATTGGCAATTTCCAGTTGATACACTACACCGAATAAATTTTTAAGTAAACATATTTTCGCAAATTAACATTAGTGCAAGTATCACAATTTCTCAGTTAGTGATCTTTGGTTTTCATTTCGTTGGCATGTCAAAATTACATCTCAATACCTCACCACAGCCTTAAATTATTAAATCAGTATACAATTATCATTAGCGTCATGACCACCAATATTCATAATTTGATATTAATTTGTACGGGATTACTAAATAAAAGCCTCGACGGATTAAACCTATTTGTTCATTTTTGTGACTCTATAATTATGATTGCAAAGTAAAAATGAAATATAAATGGAAAAGTCACACATTTGTTTGTTAGTTTTTTTCTTTCACGTTACAGTTCGTAGATGGATTGATGTTATTTTCAAAATAAATATCCTAATATATTTACTAAAGTGAATAATGACAACTTGGTTCAGGAAAAAAAATTATTTAATTTGCATAGACCATTTCAAAGGCGATTACAAAATGTCATGAACCAAAGATAAATTTAATATTATTAATTTGACAACCGGTTTGGAACGCGGCCCACCTGAACCGGCAACAATAAATAACACCCGGTTTCTGAAACGCATGTCAACGAAAAAATTGCGTAGCCAGTTGTTAATTTCTATTTAAAAGAAGTTTGGGTTTCCGAACGAGCCAATTAACGGTTTGTCATTGCCAATGTCAACTCTCGAGTTAATCGCCGATTACTAAATTTTTGGGTTTTCGGAAAGTGATTTTGTATGTTATCGGCATGTTAACATCTTGCTAGTTAATTCGTGAATATCCACCAACTAACAGAGTGTCAAAAGACGAAGTTTATAGTAAATTTTAATAATAAAATGTCACTGTCCGATTTGTCTGGTGATGATATATCTTTATCAAGTGACGAAGAAGATCTGGTGCCAATAGCGAATGTATCCTATTAATCATTACAATGACCAAGATTTTAAGGACCGGTACAGGATATCAAAAACTGTGTTCAACGACCTGATGGGATTTTTGAAGCATTTGGATCCTATGACCCATCGGAATCCCGCCATCGGCGCCGAAGAGCAGGTTCTGTTGGCCATACGTTTTTATGCCTCTGGAGGATTCCATTTATTTTATTTTCACAAGTCAACAGCATGCCGTATAATTAAGAAAGTGTCTACAGAAAATCTGAGGCCGAAATCAGCGAGTTTTCTAATGTGATTGGAGCTGTCGACTGCACTCACATCAAAATACAGTCTACTGGTGGACCATCTGCAGCTCTGTTCCGCAACCGAAAGGTATACTTTTCTCTTAATGTTCAGTTCACTGAACATTAAGAGAAAAGCATTGTAAAAATCTGCAGTATTGTATGGTTAGGATCTATTCATGACACCACGATGTTCAATGATTCACACATCCAAGCTGACATTATTAACACTCTAAGTAGGTATGCACTAAGAAATTGTTCTCAAATTAACCTTCGTCGCCAGTGAGGCGTCAATGAAAGGCGTGGGATAACCACAGACTGATTTTTTAAAATATAATGTACTTCTACCCACCACCGGACATGTAGATATTGAGAGAGTATATACGTCACAGAAACAAGTTGTCTTTTTTCGCTTTAATAAAAATTTATACGAAAGTTAGCATACTAATTCCTGTAAAAATTTACCCAAAATATTCATTATTATATGCATATCTAAAACCCGAGTTATAGTCTGAATTATAAGCCGCATTAGACTTAAGCTTGCGCCGAACGCACGCCCACCGCCTGAACTGAAAGTCTTACAATTATCCTTAAGTACTTTACAGATGCAATTTACATTAGTTAGATCAACACAATACCTTAACTTAGGCAATTAAACTAACATTTTAGAGCAAGAAACTTTAAAACTCTAAACATATTTTGGATTTGTATTCCAACCAAATAATACAAATACAAACTTTCGAAACTTACTGGGGCACTCTGCAATGCTAAGCATTGTCTGCCAAAAAAATTGCGTTACCCAATCTACAACTCGCTAGTCATATCACTCTTGCTCTATTTGATAGAAATCTGGGGAAACGCACCCAAAATAATATATTTTTGTTGTCCACCCCGAACGACAAAATATAGGGAATCCAAATTATTGAACATTAAACTACTTCATAGATTTAATACGTGCATACAAATTGGGAAAATTATAGATAAGACCATTCATACTAACCTATCCTTAATTAAAAAAATACAAATAACTAAACGTGGTCTTCGTCGCCCAAGTCCACGAATTCGCACTAACTATCGTAAAAACAACATCACTTTTGAAGGAACACAGCTATACAATAAACTGCGATAGTAAAGAAATGAGCACTTTCAGTGATTTTAAGTCTCGATTATTGCAGCACATAATGAACTATATTCTACACCTAAATGATAACGAGTGTTTGACGATCACTATGCTTAAATTATGTACTTAATTGTATAATATGTTTATGTAAGAGACATTGTTATTGTATTTATAAAAATAAAGTTCTATAAACCAAACCAATTCAAAAATTAAAGGAACCATCTTTGTACGTGTAGTGTAAGCGACCTACAAGCTCACTCATAATCACTCGTACAGACCAGCACTATGACTGTCTCTTTCGCACCACATAAAAATATACAAGAGCTATAGGCGAGAGTAGGCGTGTGGGGGTCTGCCATAAAGTGCATGTACGAGCCTGTGTGATCTCCAACATAGGATTGGTTTTACAATACGTTTCATAAATCATGCAAGACTTGCTTGAAATGGACGAAATATACTGAAATATATATACAGAACAAAATATGTACAAAACAATGACGAAACTAAATTTTCTCTAATCTTCAAAAGGCATTTGTGATAACCTAAATGGATATTTACTCCGTATAAACTTGGTCATTGTATGATGTCTTTGAATTGCAAATATATTTATAAAAATAAGATATCTCCCTTCTAATGTTTCCACTAATAATTTATTCACTATTTCACGTTTTGTATTATTAATAGGAGTTAAAGTATGAAATTGCCGTTTTATTGTAATAGGTTTTTTGAATTGACATAGAATCTTCATGGTTTGAGGTTTTCGAATGAAACTTTTTTCTCATGGTTTCTATGATGTTCTTTTTTTTTTTAAATGTAAAGCATTTGAATATCGACTTTCAATTGTTTTTGTTATTCAACTTAGACAAGAAAGATGGATACAGCGAAAATTCGAGTGATTTTTTAATACGAGTTCCGACGCGAAAGTAACGCGGCAGAAACAGCCCGCAATATCAATGTTGCGTTAAGTGAGGGGTCTGCTAATGAACGCACCGTGCGATTTTAGTTTAAACGCTTTCGTGGTGGAAACTTCGACTTGAAGAACGAGCCACGACGAAGACCGCCCACACAGGTGAATAACGATGAATTAAGAGAGATGGTGGAAGCCGATCCTAGGTGTAAGGGGCCCCACCAAGATCTTCGGGGCCCAAGTCAACCTCCCGTGCTAGTGCGTGCACCTGCTGACTAACGGACGAGGCTCTGGCGCTGGCTTTCCCCTCTGGGGTTGGGAGGTCTGAGGGCGTCGCTCCCATAAAAGCCACCCGCCAAAACAACTTATGGATAAGAATAAAAGGAAAGCAGCTAGGGATAGGGCGCCGCCGCAAAACGGCGCGCAGGAGCCCCGCCCGACTCCTGTGGCAAGTGGGCTAGGGCTGCCGTGTGTCGGGCCAGCACGGCTAAAGAAGTTAGCCCCAACCCGAATCCGCTTCGCATCATGGAACATTGGCACGCTGACTGGGCGTGCGGTAGAGTTGGCCGAAGTAATCTCCAGGCGGAGGGTGGACGTGGCGTTCCTGCAGGAGACTCGGTGGAAGGGCAACAGAGCCCGGCCCTTACAGAACGGCTACAAGCTGTATTACACGGGTGCGCCTGGTGGGGAGAACGGGGTGGCCGTTGTGCTCTCCGAGGGGCTGCAGAGTGGCATCTTGGAGGTGAAACGCTGTAGCGACCGGCTTATGATCGTGAGGGTGCTTATCGATGGGATTATTACCCACCTGATAAGTGCCTACGCGCCACAGGCCGGTTGTAGCGACGCCGATAAGATGTCGTTTTGGGGTCAACTCGAGGGAGTGCTTCGGAGCATTCCGTTGTCACAGGGAATCGTTTTGTGCGGCGACTTAAACGGTCATGTGGGTGAGAGGTGTGGGGAGTTTGAGCGTGTTCATGGTGGTTTTGGATACGGCACCCGCAACGCTGAAGGAGAAACTATCCTCAGAACGTGTGCGGCTGCCGATCTGGCCATTGTGAACCCGTATTTCAAAAAGAAATCCGAACATCTCATCACCTACAAGAGCGGGAGGCGTACAACTCAGATCGATTTCCTACTCACTAGGCGACACAGCATCGGCATGGTGGCCAACTGCAAGGTCATACCCGGTGACACTACACCGTCTACTGCACAACACCGTCTCCTTGTCATGGACCTCTGCGTGAAGCCCAAAGGCAAACGCATCGAGCGGTGCCAGCGCCGCATCAGATGGTGGCTGCTTGATGAAACTAGATCCCAGGAGTTCGTCTCAGCTGTCGGTGACAAGTGCACCGACACTGATGGCGAACCAGTTCAAGATTACTGGGACAAAGTTCAGGCGGCCATCCTTAGAGCGGCGAAGGTGGTGCTCGGTGTGTCTAAGGGTGGAAGCAAATTTGACAAGGAAACTTGGTGGTGGAACGACGCAGTCCAGAGGGAGACTAGGGAGAAGAAAGCCCTCTTTAAAAAGTGGCAAGCGACCGGATCTCCTGAAGACCGCGACGCGTACAGGGCTGCCAAGCGCGCCACAAAGAGAGCTGTAGCCAGAGCCAGACGTGACCACTTACAACCTCTGTATGATAAGCTGGAATCGTGTGAGGGGCAGAAGCTCATCTATAAGCTGGCGCGCTCCAGGGTCAAAGCGGCACAGAATATATCCAAGTGTCGCTGTGTAAAAGACCCTGAGGGCAACCTGTTAAGCGAAGATCTCGCGGTAAAGGAGAGATGGCGCTCGTACTTCCACGAGCTGCTTAATAAACAGCACAAAGAGGTGCAGCCTCCGGACCTCCCTCCGAATCAGGGACTAGTGCCACCGGTAACGCCTGGAGAAGTCCTGACTGCGCTTCGCCGCATGAAGAATCGGAAAGCTGTCGGACCCGATGGAGTCCCCATCGAAGCCTGGAAGGCGATGGGTCCTCGCGGTGTGGGCATCTTAGTAAACCTTTTTAACCGCATACTCCTCAGCGGGCAGATCGCAAACCAATGGAGACTGAGTATAATTACTCCAGTCTTCAAAGGTAAGGGGTCAGTGCAGGAGTGCGGGAGCTACCGCGGAATTAAGGTGATGTCCCACACCATGAAGATCTTCGAGAGGATTATAGACTCTCGGATCCGGCAGTAGTGTACTTTCTCGGGGTGTCAATATGGGTTTCGCCCTGGTCATGGGACAACGGACCCTGTTTTTGCCCTGAGGGTTGTCGCAGAGAAATACAGGTCGAAGAACACGCCTCTGCACTGTTTGTTTCTAGACATGCAGAAGGCATTCGACTGTGTTCCTCGTGCGATGATCTGGTGGGCACTGCGGTCCAAAGGGGTTCGGACTGCTGTTGGCGACACGAAACCCTTCCCCATCACCGTCGGGGTACACCAGGGTTCGGTCCTTAGTCCGCTTCTGTTCAGTGTAATATTAGACGAATTGTCGGACACCATCAGAAACCCACATGAGCAGCCTCCATGATTGCTCATGTATGCTGACGATATTGCGCTGGCAGACGCGGACAGGGGCAGATTGGTGCGACGTGTAAAGGCGTGGGAGGAGACGCTTGAGAACGGCGGTCTGAAACTAAATGTGGCGAAGACCGAGTACTTGGCAATAAACTCGACAGATCCCACATCCGTCCGCATAGGCGGTGATTTGGTCGAGCGCACGGACCAGGTTAAATACCTGGGATCTGTTTTTCACACGTCCAGTGACATCGATTGCGATCTCGAGTCACGCATTGCTGCCGCGTGGGCCAAATGGCGGGAGATGACCGGTGTCATTTGTGACCCTAAAATGCCGATCCGGTTGAAGGGACAGGTCTACAAAACCATTATTAGACCTGTCCTTTTACATGGCAGTGAGACGTGGCCGATATTGGAGCGACACAAGCAGGAGCTGCGTGTCACGGAAATGAAGATGCTGCGGTGGATGTGTGGGGTCACGCGGATGGACCGCGTGAGAAACTCTCGCATCCGCGGCAGCCTTCACGTTCGTGACATTGCAGACAAGTTGCAAGAGTGTTGCCTTCGTTGGTATGGTCACGTCTTGCGGCAACCGCCAGGCTACGTAGGTAACAAATGTCTGGCCATTTCAGCCCCGCCGGGTCCCGGTAAGAGGGGAAGACCCAAGAAGTGCTGGCTTGACGTCGTAAGGGATGACATGCGTGCCAATGGTCTCACTACAGGGGATGCCGAAGACCGAGCGAAGTGGAGGAGAAAATGTAGGAAAGTGGACCCCGGGCGTCGCGAGACGCAACTGGGTCAAACACTCGGATGATGATGATGATGATGATGGTGGAAGCCGATCCTAGTCAAAATACCCAGGAATTAGCGGCATGGTTTAACGTTACCTTACCCACAATACTGACATCATTTGCGTCAAATCAATAAAATAAAAAAAATACGAAAAATGGGTTCCTCATGATTTGACTGATCTGCAGAAAGAAACGCGTGTTTATAACTTGTGTTGCCTTATTGAATTGGTACAGAAATAAAAGAATATTGGATTGAATTGTGGCATGTTATGAAATGTGGAATCTTTATGATAACCGTAAAATAAAAAGACAATGGCTGACCCCAGATCAAACGCCACAACAGTGTCCTAAAGCAAAACGATACGTCATGCTCCGTATTCGCCAGACCTTGCTCCAACGGACTGCCATTTTTTTCGTGATTTGGACAGTTATATACGTGACAAGAAGTTTTCTTCCCAGGAGGCAGTACAAAATGCTTTCACACTGTTTGTGCAGTCTAGATCCTCGCGGTAAAGGAGAGATGGCGCTCGTACTTCCACGAGCTGCTTAATAAGCAGCATAAAGAGGTGCAGCCTCCGGACCTCCCTCCGAATCAAGGACTAGTGCCACCGGTAACGCCTGGAGAAGTCCTGACTGCGCTTCGCCGCATGAAGAATCGGAAAGCTGTCGGACCCGATGGAGTCCCCATCGAAGCCTGGAAGGCGATGGGTCCTCGCGGTGTGGGCATCTTAGTAAACCTTTTTAACCGCATACTCCTCAGCGGGCAGATCCCAAACCAATGGAGACTAAGTATTATTACTCCAGTCTTCAAAGGTAAGGGGTCAGTGCAGGAGTGCGGGAGCTACCGCGGTATTAAGGTGATGTCCCACACCATGAAGATCTTCGAGAGGATTATAGACTCTCGGATCCGGCAGGAGTGTACTCTCTCGGAGTGTCAATATGGGTTTCGCCCTGGTCATGGGACCACGGACCCTGTTTTTGCCCTGAGGGTTGTCGCAGAGAAATACAGGTCGAAGAACACGCCTCTGCACTGTTTGTTCCTAGATATGCAGAAGGCCTTCGACTGTGTTCCTCGTGCGATGATCTGGTGGGCACTGCGGTCCAAAGGGGTTCCGGAGGTCTATATTGACACTATCCGGGACATGTACTGTGACTCCGACTCAATGGTTCGGACTGCTGTTGGCTACACGAAACCCTTCCCCATCACCGTCGGGGTACACCAGGGTTCTGTCCTTAGTCCGCTTCTGTTCAGTGTAATATTAGACGAATTGTCGGACAGCATCAGAAACCCGCATGAGCAGCCTCCATGGTTGCTCATGTATGCTGACGATATTGCGCTGGCAGACGCGGACAGGGGCAGATTGGTGCGACGTGTAAAGGCGTGGAAGGAGACGCTTGAGAACGGCGGTCTGAAACTAAATGTGGCGAAGACCGAGTACTTGGCACTAAACTCGACAGATCCCACATCCGTCCGCATAGGCGGTGATTTGGTCGAGCGCACGGACCAGGTTAAATACTTGGGATCTGTTTTTCACACGTCCAGTGACATCGATTGCGATGTCAAGTCACGCATTGCTGCCGCGTGGGCCAAATGGCGGGAGATGACCGGTGTCATTTGTGACCCTAAAATGCCGATCCGGTTGAAGGGACAGGTCTACAAAACCATTATTAGACCTGTCCTTTTACATGGCAGTGAGACGTGGCCGATATTGGAGCGACACAAGCAGGAGCTGCGTGTCACGGAAATGAAGATGCTGCGGTGGATGTGTGGAGTCACGCGGATGGACCGCGTGAGGAACTCTCGCATCCGCGGCAGCCTTCACGTCCGTGACATTGCAGACAAGTTGCAAGAGTGTCGCCTTCGTTGGTATGGTCACGTCTTGCGGCAACCGCCGGGCTACGTAGGTAACAAATGTCTGGCCATGTCAGCCCCGCCGGGTCCCGGTAAGAGGGGAAGACCCAAGAAGTGCTGGCTTGACGTCGTAAGGGATGACATGCGTGCCAATGGTCTCACCACAGGGGATGCCGACGACCGTGCGAAGTGGAGGAGAAAATGTAGGAAAGCGGACCCCGGGCGTCGCGAGACGCAACTGGGACAGACGCTCGGATGATGATGATGTGCAGTCTAGATCCTCAGAGTTCTATCGCAAAGGCATAAATGACCTTCCTATTAGATGGCAGCAATGTATAGATAATAATGGTAACTATATTGATTAAATAAATTTGTTATAAACTAAAACATAAACAATTTAGATTTTCAGAAAAAAACGGCAATTTCATACTTTAACCCCTAATATTTACTAATAGAAAATTATAGCAAAATTCTGAGATTAAACTACTATGATCGACGTGATAATTTTGATATTGAAAAACTTAAAAGTTATTTGTAAAATGTTCATTGCTGCGCTCGTGCGCTCGTGGCCCCGCGGTCTCAGTGTTCTGTAAACGATCACTGAGTTACGCAACTTTAACTAGGGCTGGTCCTCAGTTGGGTGACCACTTTGTGGCATTTACATTTGCGAGCGTTTCCATGCTTCTCATGCCTCACCCTCACCCTCACCCTCACCCTCACCCTCACCCTCGCCCTCACCCTCACCCTCACCCTCACCCTCACCCTCACCCTCACCCTCACCCTCACCCTCACCCTCACCCTCACCCTCACCCTCACCCTCACCCTCACCATCGCCCTCGCCCTCGCCCTCGCCCTCGCCCTCGCCCTCGCCCTCGCCCTCGCCCTCGCCCTCGCCCTCGCCCTCGCCCTCGCCCTCGCCCTCGCCCTCGCCCTCGCCCTCGCCCTCGCCCTCGCCCTCGCCCTCGCCCTCGCCCTCGCCCTCGCCCTCGCCCTCGCCCTCGCCCTCGCCCTCGCCCTCGCCCTCGCCCTCGCCCTCGCCCTCGCCCTCGCCCTCGCCCTCGCCCTCGCCCTCGCCCTCGCCCTCGCCCTCGCCCTCGCCCTCGCCCTCGCCCTCGCCCTCGCCCTCGCCCTCGCCCTCGCCCTCGCCCTCGCCCTCGCCCTCGCCCTCGCCCTCGCCCTCGCCCTCGCCCTCGCCCTCGCCCTCGCCCTCGCCCTCGCCCTCGCCCTCGCCCTCGCCCTCACCCTCACCCTCACCCTCACCCTCACCCTCACCCTCACCCTCACCCTCACCCTCACCCTCACCCTCACCCTCACCCTCACCCACACCCTCACCCTCACCCACACCCTCACCCTCACCCACACCATCACCCTCACCCTCACCCTCACCCTCACCCTCACCCTCACCCTCACCCTCACCCTCACCCTCACCCTCACCCTTACCCTCACCCTCACCCTCACCCTCACCCTCACCCTCACCCTCACCCTCACCCTCACCCTCACCCTCACCCTCACCCTCACCCTCACCCTCACCCTCACCCTCACCCTCACCCTCACCCTCACCCTCACCCTCACCCTCACCCTCACCCTCACCCTCACCCTAACCCTCAGCCACACCCTCACCCTCACCCTCACCCTCACCCCTCACTCTCACTCTCACCCTTACTCTCACCCTCACCCCACCCTCACTCTCACAGTCACTATCATCACATCTCATTCCTTGCGAGCTTCGTACAATCGTACCTTATAATATATGTACATACACGTTAAGCCAACGCTTGGCCGTGCTCGGTGAACTTCGTGTGACCTCGTTCCGACCTTCGTCTTAGGATTTTTTATAACGGAATTTCTTGATTAAAGCCCACTCAAAGCCCGCGATAAAAACTACGCAATAGCTTAAAAATACACTTTATAAATAGTTTTCTTGTACATGACTATTGTCATGACATGACATGACATATTGTCACGTCTTTATCCCCGAAGGGTTAGGCAGGGGTATACTATACACCCACATTTCACTGTATTCTTGTACACCTCGTTATTACTTACGGAATCTGTAGTACATTTGAAGTGTACACATTGAACTGCTCCAAATTGATAGAACAAGCGTTTTTCCACATTCCTCTCTTTACGATTGAAAAGCCATAAAACCTCCTCTATTAAGGAAACACGTAGCATAAACTTATGGTGTGCCTAATACCGTAAAAGTTTGGTCACATAAAATTCTAACAAATAGTTCACCATTTAAACTGCGTAGGTTGAGATAATTCAAAAATAAGCACACTAAATGTGTTGTATTAAAAGTAAAGTACGCTCCAAACCAGTGCTTCTCAGTCCAAATTGCTTATTTTGACCTCCCTCTATTCATTATGCATGAGGGGCGTGGGGACTTCTGTCTACGCCAGATACACCCCGACATATAAAAAGATTGCTATGAAGATAACACGTCTAGTTAATATTATACGCATATATTATACACAGGCTACCCGTTCAGATATGAAATTTATTCATGAAATTTTATCGTTGCTTAATTGCTGGCAATCATTTTTTTTTGCCAATTCAATAGAATTGCAAAATAAATGACGGGCTTCTAAAATGTGTTGAATATAATTTTCTATTACATACTATAAGTAGAAGTTTTTTTCCCACTATGTTCCATTGGGAGTTGTAGGTATGCATAGAAACATTTTTTCTGTTTTTGTGTTGTGCGTTATGAGGTATTTTTTTTTAAATGTACCATCCACATACCTTTGTTTTCCGTGTGGATATTATGCCGGACTCTTACCGACTTAAATAACATGGGCTCATTCCATTTTCTTGTGGTAGACAGTCTCGGATACAAGCCCTTGGAAGGATAATGCGAGGGCTCCTTACAGACTTCATCCACCATCACGGCCTTACCTCAGGAGCTTTGAGTGTTATATTGCTTTTTTGGGAATTTGGGTGTTTTCCTACTGTCTTGTAGGGTGATACGCTGTGCGTTTAGCTCTATATTTTGTAGTACACTAAGATAGATTTAAACGCTAAATTAATAATATAAGAGTACTACTTCATACACACACATACATACTTCATCCAGTTCTAATTTTAACGGTGACTAAAATATAAGGTTATATTGTGATTCTACAATAATTTTGCACGGTCTTATTCTTTTTCTTTTCTATCTTTGTTGCGAAGAAATTATAAAAGATAAATGCCAAACTTTTTAAAAATGCCATTAATTTTGTAACTCCATGAACAAATATCATAACCTCAATGTAAGTTCCAACATTCCAAGCGCAAGTGAAAATTATTCTGTGCATAGTTCCGCACGTCTGAAGGTAAGTACTCAGATTAACAAAACGTGTCTGACTCATTAGACGAAATTTGTGTAATTATAAAGATGAATCCGTTATATGAGACATTACACCTACGACCGAGATAATATAACATCAGTAATCTTCTTTGTGTACGTGAGGGGACGTGTTTAACAGCTTTTGGCATCAAACAAACACAGGCTCAAAGTTGAATTTGTTACTAAAATTTTAGATGAAGATCTCGTACTCACAGAGGTGAATTACGAGTAGACACTCACACTTGGCCACTGTTTTGTTGTTTCCGCGTAATGAGTACTTCTCTCTCTCTCTCTCTCTCTCTTCATCAGCGTGTATTCCGTTGCTTCTAAACACTACCAGGAGTGGGAGCCTGGGCAGCACTTTTGCATTTTGTTGCTAGGAACAGTTATCATTTGGTTTTTGATTTTTGGCATTGTCAGGAGCAACTGGCGGTCAGACACAACCTCATAAGGGTACATGTGACGATGAATTAACCATTAGTCAGCAGGTACAAGACGTGAGGTCACTTTAGCCTCGGAGATCTTGGTGGGGCCACTTAAACTTCAGTCACCAGGCACTTCTATAAAAAATCTATTCTGGAATCCAAATCGAAATTTCAATAGTCAGGACAGGTGTTACACATTTACAAGTATCAGCATTTGCAGCATTAGATATGGTTCTTATCTTAAATTTAATTAATTTATATGTACCTATAAATAAGGAATAAGCAGATGTATTAAATATACAAACAATTTACTAGAAAGATGTTTAGGGGTAGCACATATTTTTAGTTAGACGATTTTTGTGGACATAATCTTAAAATTCTAAAGTCCAACATAAAATTGAAAGGCTACCACGCACAAATTTTTGTACTGGTCTAGGAAGATATGCAGCTGAAAATTTATAAGAAAAACTTTGCATGCACACTGCTTTAACCCTATAAATTGTATTTCCCTTTAGAATGTTGAAATATATAGAATGTACAAACGGCCATCTCTCTTTTTTTAACAAATAGCTAGAAGTTAGTTATTTAATTAACTATAAAGACTATTAAGGTGTGAAATGAAACATTATATTATGGTTTTACTTTCAACTTGATAGCTTCACGAGTTACTGCGATAAAGGGTATTGTCAGAGAGACAGACATCAAAGTGGCTTTAAAATGATTTAATTTTTTTCCATTTAAGATACAGAACCTTAAAAACCATAATCAGGTCTTAACTGAATTACGGAACTATACCAATAGTATATTCTATAGTGCGTATAGTCATTAGACGAATTAATTGTCTGAAACTAGAAACACACGTGTACTACCCAATCCAAGGGTGTTCCAATAAAATACAATCAATTTGCTTTAACTCGTAACATTAAGATGAACATCTTACTAGTTACGTAAATAAAGCTGAGGAACTTTTGTGTAGGGCTATTATTATATTAATAGGTAGTTTTGAAAGGCCTCTTGAAGATTTACAATAATTTATAAAAATACGATATACGATAAGAGTAACAAACATTATATAATTACTAAGATAAAAAGCTGTAGAGTTTGGTTGTTTGGTCGAACGTGCTAATCTCACGAACTACTGGTACGTAGTAACCTTTGTTGGACACCAATATAAACTTACCATTACTAAAAAAATATTACATGCATAGGCTCTATCAATTTTTTTGTGTTAATAATAGACTAGAACTATGATTTGATATTAATATTTGGCGTATAATTCTACGCTGTATCTCTGACGGGGTAGTTAGAGAGGACAGATCGCCGGGCTTCACGATCCATGCATACTTCTTTCGCTTTTTGCAGATTAATTAATCGCTTCATACATGCACGTCTGGGTATCCGAGTACATTTGACGTTATTTTTTTATAAATATACAAGTTTAGGGATAATCTAAAGACAGGGCACCGTACAAATAAGTACGTATTTAGTTAAATAATCTAAAGTTTAAAGTATATAATGTAATGTATGTTTACTTACGTTAAATATTTTATTATTCATTCTCTCAAATTATCTGCATGGTCATTGTCTGTAGCATTCCTAGGCCTTTATATTTCGAGGGTTTTTATGCTCTCTTAATGTTTGTTTACCTTTTATGATTTTTAATGTCCGTTAATGACAAGCCTAGATTTTATTTTTAATTTATTGTTAGAGCTGCCAGTAGGTTAGGTTGTATAGATATTTGACCTTATTATAAATTTATATTCATAAAAATATGTTTAGAATTAAATTGTTTAAATTTTGAAATGCTCTGTAAAAGAAGGGAGCCGGGGGCCGTCAAATGAGTCTACTTTTGGTGCTCACCTTGAGAGGAGGTGCTGGGAATAAGTGCTGAGTGTGAGGGTTGTGCCCTCCAGAAATAGTGAAGTGATGGTCTGCAGTGTTGTGTGCTATTAACCGGCTCTGTGAAAGACGCCGACCGCTCGTTAGTTTCAGCCCTCTACCTGCCAGAATTCGCGACCAGCTTCTTCGAGGTCGGCGACGTGGAGGCCTTGAGGGGATTTGAGGCCCCCTTCTTAGCGACGTGGAGGCCTACTCGAGGCCCCCCTTCCTAGCAACGTGGAAGCCTACTCGAGGCCCCATCTTAGCGGCTGTTCTTGAAGAATCAAGACCTTATTTTATTCTCGGCTTTCCTTGGTTTTATTTTCTTAACATTTTTATATTATATTAAATCAACTTTACCTTTTCTCCTTTTTCTTTTACTTTTCCTTTTAAGCCAGGACTCCTCCAGTCCTGGTGACAGTTTCCTCTTAAACTTTACTTTTTCCCCTCCCGGAAAATAGTAACGTTACAATAGGTACAACTCTGTCAGAACCCTCAGTTAGCAAGTCCGAATCGAATGGACCACAAAGTGATTCTGAAACGGACGGACCCCTTTTAGAATGACTTTTTCCTTTTGAGGTACGGAACTTTAAAAATTAACAAATATATTAACTAAACTAACTAACTAACTATCTTCACGCTGTATCCCTGACGGGGAAGTCAGAGAGGACAGATCGCCAGGCTTCGCGATCCATGCATACTTCGGAATACATACATTCGGCATGCAGGAAAACGGATTTGTCCGCCATTTCTTGGCCTAAAATACGACTTAAAAGCTTAGCCGAAACGTCCGAACCATTAAAACGTCATTTGCTTGGGATTTTCTTCAAGTGGAGCACCAGAACCAGAGGAGTGCAGAACGATCAGTTTAATTCCTCGAGTTAAACCCTTGGGTTAGGAGTTAAACTGGTCTTTCCAACGATTGTTGAGCATTAAAGATTATTTACCATTTGTTTTAGCAAATTGCTTTCATACAGCTTGGCTGCATAACACTGTCTGCCCTAATTCATCTCATATGAGACTCGTCGGCCCTCTGCGTTGATTACATATGTCTATTGTCTATATTTTATTCTGAGGAGGTGACCAGACGCTTGTTCCGAACAAGTATAGCGGTATAGGTTGATTGAAAATTATCCAAATTTTTTTTTTTTTTTTCTCAAGAATTTAATAGCTACCGTACCTATATGTCATTGACGCCTCTAACCGCCAGTAATCAATGCTAAATCAGAATTTGACACTTGTATGGGAAAGAAGAACTACTAGCAGCTAGATCTCCATCCCTCTTAAATTTTTACATGTCCTAAAATAGACACATTTAAATAATTTTCACATTGCAACTGTATAGTCATGTCAAGTGATTGAAGCTTGATGAAACTATTGTATAATAAAACATGAAATTAAACCGATCACATACTACAATTGCAGTAGAAACTAACAACAAATACAAATCCAAACTAGTAAAATGACATTTATGTTTCACAATTTTACACGAGAATAATTTGGACGGCGCTCGAGCGGCAGATAACCACAACGCACTGCCAAATTGCAATCAAGTACGTTGGAGTACTCGCTCTTCATTTTGTTCACATGTATATATAGTTCAGTTTCTGAACAACAAAACAATTAATAAGAAACTATAGTGTATTTTATAAAATATGTCGTTTTATGGTATATATGTACAGGTAATTTCAGCAATTTTTTATAATATTATAAATGCGATAGTTTGAATGGATGTTTGTTACTCTTTCACATAAAAACTACTGAATAGATTTCGATGAAGCTTTACAATAATATAGCTTATACATCAGAATAACGCATAGATTGCTGTTTATTCCGGGAACACATTCCTGTGTGAAACGGGAACGGGAAAATTTCTCTACGCGGGCGTAGCCGCGGGCTTCAATTAGTATTTCATAAAAAGAGACCGATCCCATGAAGGAACAAGCGGAGAAGCGGCAGCAGTCACTGCCGCTTCTCCGCTGGAGATGGATTGACATTGGTCTGAAAGTCAACCAGTAGTTGTTGAGACTTACTATGAGTGACTATTGATTCCATCATGGATTGAGAATTTTTAATCCTATTGTATAATCGCTCGACGCACAAAAATATAAAATTTGTCAAATCGCTCAATTTAATAATATAAGTTTTTTTTTGTGCTCTTATCATGCAATCAGTCTTATCAGACTATAAACAGATGAGTTGAATGCTTTTTGTATAAGATAATAATAGAAGCTAATTAAAATAAAACTAGGGCTCCCAGATTAAGACACTGGAATGAACTATTGAGACACAGCAATCTAATAAGTCTATTTTATTTTGTCTCCAGTGCAGCTGATATTTATAGGGGGCTGAGCACGTCATGAAACCTGGTCAGCATGATTTGGCAAGAAAACGGCCTTTCTGTCATCTGGTTTGAAAACCTGCGTAAAAATGTATAATTTATCAGAAATGATATGAGTGATAGTAAATACTTTGAAGTTTTTACTATCACTCATATCATTTCTGATAAATCGGGGCGTATAATATACCTCTGCCATCCGTATAATATACACCTTCGGGGATAAAGCGTGATTGTTGAACATATATTTAGAAATATAGAAAGGTATATTTTTTTGTCGCATCACCATGTTAATATAAATAAACAACTGCCACACCAGTCGCAGTTACGCAACTCAGCAAGTATGTCTATTTATGTACTTGTAAACCCACTTATAGCCACCCCCGCAGACTTCAGAAACAATGTTGCGTTCGTCGAATACGTACTTTTTAATACACTAATGGTTTGCTCATCCATTCAAATACAAATATGTGAAGTTATCTTTTTATTTGGCGTACAAATCGGATTTTCGTCTATCGAGATATATCCGAAAATGCAAGCAGAAAATTCCTTTATCGAATTTCTGAGTATTGGTACAGAAGTTCGTTTTACACACAGAAGGATTTTAATCGTATTGGTTTTTTTCAGACTTTTATATGTTGAGATCAAATAGAACTGACGTTGAAGTAAAATATTTTAGAAATAAATAGAAAATACGAGTAGTAAACGACAACAGTTACATTAATATTGACGTTTTAGTAAATAATAAAACATTAATATCACTGTAGCTGTTGCTGTATATTTAAAATCTCGTATCATGTTTGATATTAATCGCCTAAGACGCGATGATCTATTTATTTTAATACTAACAGCTTCGCCCGTGGAATATTTCAACCTCCCGTCGCATCTATTTAATCCCGTTGCTTATAAATTCTACAGTGATGCATAAAAAATTGGCCGAATTGTCGACATTTATGAATACTGCTCTGCTCCTCAGTGTAGTGTGCGTAATAATATTTCGTCCTAATAGAGCAAAAAGTCACTAAGTCGAAAAATCAAGTTTTGAGATATTGAGGTTTAAAGTTTTGAAAAATATAAATCGTCATAACTTTAACATATATCTACGATTTTGGTTTTATTTTGAAGGAAATTAAATCAAGCTGGTATGGTAATTGCTATTTTAAGGAATGAATGAGTATTTACTGTGAAAATTAGAAAATCGTTAGTTAATTATTTGTTCTCTATAGATAGTCTGATCTAGCGATGACTTAGTTAACTTTCGCCCTTCGTTAGTGATTTTTCACTCAGTTATAAATTACGTCAGTGCGTTACGGGTGCGCCTGGTGGGGAGAACGGGGTGGCCGTGGTGCTCTCCGAAGGGCTGCAGAGCGGCATCTTGGAGGTGAAACGCTGTAGCGACCGGCTTATGATCGTGAGGGTGCTTATCGATGGGATTATTACCCACCTGATAAGTGCCTACGCGCCACAGGCCGGTTGTAGCGACGCCGATAAGATGTCGTTTTGGGGCCAACTCGAGGGAGTGCTTCGGAGCATTCCGTTGTCACAGGGAATCGTTTTGGGCGGCGACCTAAACGGTCATGTGGGTGAGAGGTGTGAGGAGTTTGAACGTGTTCATGGTGGTTTTGGATACGGCACCCGCAACACTGAAGGAGAAACTATCCTCAGAACGTGTGCGGCTGCCGATCTGGCCATTGTGAACACGTATTTCAAAAAGAAATCCGAACATCTCATCACCTACAAGAGCGGGAGGCGTACAACTCAGATCGATTTCCTACTCACTAGGCGACACAGCATCGGCAAGGTGGCCAACTGCAAGGTCATACCCGGTGAGAGTCTTACTGCACAACACCGTCTCCTTGTCATGGACCTCTGCGTGAAGCCTAAAGGCAAACGCATCGAGCGGTGCCAGCGCCGCATCAGATGGTGGCTGCTTGATGAAACTAGGTCCCAGGAGTTCGTCTCAGCTGTCGGTGACAAGTGCACCGACACTGAAGGCGAACCAGTTCAAGATTACTGGGACAAAGTTCAGGCGGCCATCCTTGGAGCGGCGAAGGTGGTGCTCGGTGAGTCTAAGGGTGGACGCAAATGTGACAAGGAAACTTGGTGGTGGAACGACGCAGTCCTGAGGGAGACCAGGGAGAAGAAAGCCCTCTTTAAAAAGTGGCAAGCGACCGGATCTTCCGAAGACCGCGACGCGTACAGGGCTGCCAAGCGCGCCACAAAGAGAGCTGTAGCCAGAGCCAGACGAGACCACTTACAACCTTTGTATGATAAGCTGGAATCGTCTGAGGGGCAGAAGCTCATCTATAAGCTGGCGCGCTCCAGGGTCAAAGCGGCACAGGATATATCCAAGTGTCGCTGTGTAAAAGACCCTGAGGGCAACCTGTTAAGCGAAGACCTCGCGGTAAAGGAGAGATGGCGCTCGTACTTCCACGAGCTGCTTAATAAGCAGCATAAAGAGGTGCAGCCTCCGGACCTCCCTCCGAATCAAGGACTAGTGCCACCGGTAACGCCTGGAGAAGTCCTGACTGCGCTTCGCCGCATGAAGAATCGGAAAGCTGTCGGACCCGATGGAGTCCCCATCGAAGCCTGGAAGGCGATGGGTCCTCGCGGTGTGGGCATCTTAGTAAACCTTTTTAACCGCATACTCCTCAGCGGGCAGATCCCAAACCAATGGAGACTCAGTATTATTACTCCAGTCTTCAAAGGTAAGGGGTCAGTGCAGGAGTGCGGGAGCTACCGCGGTATTAAGGTGATGTCCCACACCATGAAGATCTTCGAGAGGATTATAGACTCTCGGATCCGGCAGGAGTGTACTCTCTCGGAGTGTCAATATGGGTTTCGCCCTGGTCATGGGACCACGGACCCTGTTTTTGCCCTGAGGGTTGTCGCAGAGAAATACAGGTCGAAGAACACGCCTCTGCACTGTTTGTTCCTAGATATGCAGAAGGCCTTCGACTGTGTTCCTCGTGCGATGATCTGGTGGGCACTGCGGTCCAAAGGAGTTCCAGAGGTCTATATTGACACTATCCGGGACATGTACTGTGACTCCGACTCAATGGTTCGGACTGCCGTTGGCGACACGAAACCCTTCCCCATCACCGTCGGGGTACACCAGGGTTCTGTCCTTAGTCCGCTTCTGTTCAGTGTAATATTAGACGAATTGTCGGACAGCATCAGAAACCCGCATGAGCAGCCTCCATGGTTGCTCATGTATGCTGACGATATTGCGCTGGCAGACGCGGACAGGGGCAGATTGGTGCGACGTGTAAAGGCGTGGAAGGAGACGCTTGAGAACGGCGGTCTGAAACTAAATGTGGCGAAGACCGAGTACTTGGCACTAAACTCGACAGATCCCACATCCGTCCGCATAGGCGGTGATTTGGTCGAGCGCACGGACCAGGTTAAATACTTGGGATCTGTTTTTCACACGTCCAGTGACATCGATTGCGATGTCAAGTCACGCATTGCTGCCGCGTGGGCCAAATGGCGGGAGATGACCGGTGTCATTTGTGACCCTAAAATGCCGATCCGGTTGAAGGGACAGGTCTACAAAACCATTATTAGACCTGTCCTTTTACATGGCAGTGAGACGTGGCCGATATTGGAGCGACACAAGCAGGAGCTGCGTGTCACGGAAATGAAGATGCTGCGGTGGATGTGTGGAGTCACGCGGATGGACCGCGTGAGGAACTCTCGCATCCGCGGCAGCCTTCACGTCCGTGACATTGCAGACAAGTTGCAAGAGTGTCGCCTTCGTTGGTATGGTCACGTCTTGCGGCAACCGCCGGGCTACGTAGGTAACAAATGTCTGGCCATGTCAGCCCCGCCGGGTCCCGGTAAGAGGGGAAGACCCAAGAAGTGCTGGCTTGACGTCGTAAGGGATGACATGCGTGCCAATGGTCTCACCACAGGGGATGCCGACGACCGTGCGAAGTGGAGGAGAAAATGTAGGAAAGCGGACCCCGGGCGTCGCGAGACGCAACTGGGACAGACGCTCGGATGATGATGATAAATTACGTCAGAGAAATATAACTCGAGTTGGTTAATTTGTGTCTAACTGCTACATGTACGAAATGTGCATTTTAAATAATACCTATCTTTAAATTCGATGACTAGATGTTATATTTCTTTTTAATTTTGAAGTTTATATGAAATAAAAATTCTGGAAAGGCTGGTTTCGTAACTTCGAAATTTCGGAAACAGATATTTTTTGTTTTTAGTATATTGATTGTTAGGAGATTATCACTAAACCATTTCATAGTTCTTGCTAGAGCGATTTCTACCGAGTTATTAACTTGTAGCTACGATACATCCTGAAAAATAAGTGCCGTATCGTTGAATGAGTGGCAAAAATGTAGTTTAGCTCAATAGGGTTAAACTGGCACAGATTTTAGCCGGACATGGTTCAAATTATAACGATACTGAACCTAAATTAATGTACGATATCTACGTCTGGCATAGCATTCGGATACACGCCAGTAATCTTTTTACTAACGCCGGGTAGTTAGGACTATGTTAAACCGATTATTCTTAAATCTTCCTCAAAACACTAGAAATGTCAGTAAATTAATACATTAGAGGAAATGCACTGAAGAAGTGAGGGTACTTCTTTGACTGCCTCTGTGGCGCGGTGGGAGTGCATCCGACTGCTACGCAAGAGGTCGTGGGTTCGATTCCCACCCAGGATAAAACTTTGTGTGATGAGCACGATGGTTTATTCTGTGTCTGGGTGTTATTTATCTATAATATGTATGTATTTAGAAATATATAAGTATGTTTATCAGTTATCTAGATCCCATAACACAAGCTAATATTAGCTTACTTTGGGCTAGATGACGCTGTGTGACAAGTGTCCCACAATATTTATTTATTTATTTATTCTTCAGTGCGGTTCCTCTAATGAAATGAAATGAGCGTACCAACCAAGAAAGTCAAGTGAAACAGCATTATATCATGTGATGAGTAGAGTGAAGTTGGTGCTGGGTAATCAAAGCCTAGAGGCATTCGTGCATGCAACATGAGCTTTTGATAGGATCATATTCAGAACTTTAAACACAGTTACAGAAAGCTTTGCATAGAATCCATATCTGAGTATGATTGTATTGCTGAAGGGAAGGACAATACCCGCAGAACTCCTAGAGGACCAAATAAAAGTACAAGTATACTAACTGAGACTGAAGGCTACGCACAAGAGTTCTGTTTTCAACATTACAGTAAAAAATCTGCTCAAAAAATTAAATACAAGACCATTACATACTATTGACTATTCGAATGATCTCGTTGTAATGATCAACGGAAAAGTCAAGTGAGAGTGTTGGCCATAAGATGTGTGGATAAAGTCAAACTATTATCCCAAAAAAACTAAGTAACATTCACAATAAAACGAATCGTATCAGTAAGTGAGACGTTAAAACTATATAGTGAGAAACTAAGCATGTCCACAAAGGTGAAGTATCTAGGTGTTATACTAGATAGCATGCTAATCAAAGTGTTGAAAAGCAACAACAAAAGCAATGAGCCGTGCCGCTCTTTTTATTGAAAGTCATGTCTTACTCAAATTAAAGGTTCATTGGATCTTCTCATTGACGGTTAGATCAATATTTTCGTATGTAACGACAGACCTAAATATTATTGGTGGCCCAAGGTAAAACTGAAGAACTGTAGGCGGATGCTGTATAGGTAAGAGCAAGCAGCAGTAGATGCAACGCAAGTGCCGCACCTCTGGTGTTGCAAACTTCCATAGGCTACGGTGACCCTTTCAATAAGGTGGGGCCGTATGCTTATCTGCCACCTGTGGTATAAAAAATGCGTGGCAGTAACAGGCGCACTCCAACCGCAGCAACACTTTCACTCTACTACACATTGAGTGTTAGATGATAGAGAGATTGGAGTTTTAGATATAGATTTAGATTCAAGAAATGCCATTAACAGGCTCGGAGCTAAACAAAATAAACAAGAATGGGTCTTGACAAGATACAGACCATCTACAACTTTAAAAGGACTGAAATTCTGCAAAGCTTAATAAAGCATAGGAAAGTTCAAATATGGTATACAGATGGATCGAAGCTGAGAACCGGCTCAGGTGCAGAGGTATACAATGATCAATTTGTGAGAGTATACAGTGGTCTTCCAGGTCTTTGCCATAGTTACGAATTTGTGGAAAATATTACAGAGCACTGATCCAGGGAACTGTGGCCATACAAATAGGGCATGATACAACAAGGTAGCACCTCCACAAGATTGAACTCATGGCAAACCTGATATGCAGGTCCTGTGGCTATGGGAGTGGAACCATTAACCACCTGCTATGCGAATGTATCACATAGTGCAAAGAGATTGAATTTCCTAGGGCATGCATATCCGGTGCCGAAGGACTGCAGGCTCATCCCCTTAAAGTATATACCCAAGTTTATGGAGGTGTTATAAAGCCGCTGCCTGGGGGGATTGGTGATGGGAGGGGTACAGTACAGTAGACCTAAAAGGATCGTAATGCTAATACAAAGCTGGCCTCAATCCCGACGTATTGGAAGACGTCAGTGCCAAAAATAAAAATTACCACACACTACGCTTGTAGCTCCGGTCGCGATAAAATCACTAACTCGCAAGCGATATGCATATAAAATGCACGTCGAAGTTATAAAAATAACAACTAAGAGATTTAAAGTATCATTCAAAATAAGTTTTTAATAAATTTTTATTAAAAAGGAAGTAATTAAATTGAAATGATGAGTTTTCACTTTGTCAGTATTTTACAAAATCATTTAAAACTAAAGAGTGAATAGTCACTATTTCGATTTAGTTAATTTGCGTTTTTGAGTGTTTTAGCAAACTACTGATTTTAAAAACTGACTAAAACATTTTAGTGATTTTATTTTACTAAAAGACCACCGTATGCATTGTAAATTCAATAGAAGAAGTAATTAAGTCGTTTTATTTTTAAGCGTCGTACATTTTCAATAAATACAAAATAATTAACAATGTTTAGTTATTTCTCTCATTTTTCTAAAAAGGACAAAGGATAGATTTACTTACTTTTCACATTTCATAAATCGGAAACTAATGCACATACAAAAATGTTTGTCAGACAGATCATTAGAGAAAAAAAATTTAGTTTTATTGGCATCAATAACTCATTTCGACCATTTTTCGACTTAGTAACTATTCGCTCTACAGGGACGATATAGCCTATAGCCTTCCTCGATAAATGGGCTATCTAACAAAAAAAAAAATAAAAATCCGACCAGTAGTTCCTGAGATTAGCGCGTACTACCAAACGAACAAACGTACTATTCAGCTTTATAATTAACTAGCTGACCCGCGCGGCTTCGCCCGTGACAAACTTCGAACTCCCGTTACTTTTACAATGTATGAATATTTGCCCGATTTGTTGATTACTGCTCCGCTCCTCAGGGTAGTAGCGTGATGAGATAGCCTTTTATCTGTCACGCCTTTATCCCCGTCGCTTCCATTTAATCCCCTCGTTGATTATCTACTTTTACAATTGTGTATGTTTGCCCGATTTGTTGATTACTGCCCTGCTCTTCAGGATAGTAGCGTGATGATATAGCCTATAGACTTCCACTAAAAGTGCGCTATCCAACACATATTAGAATAGTTAACTTTATATTATTATTAGTATAGTTACCAAGGAGCAGGACACATCCTTACGTAGTCGAATCGAGCACGCGTTTGTTTGAGTTGATTTGATTGAGACGCGAGGAATTCGAAGAGCTTGCTCGCTTTTGGCTAGTCGCGACGTCACGCATGCGTAAATCGAAAATCATCGGCCATACTTTTCACTTGTCAGTTTAAGAACAAAATTTTTCACAATAAAATGATTATAGTAAGTTAACCTTAAAAGATAGACATATGCTGTCGCGAACTTTATTTTAGAACTTTTACAGGGGAATAATTATGTAATACATAGTTTTTGTGTAACTATAATCGTTTACGCAGCGTTCGCAACGGAAGCTATCAAAAGGAATATTTTGTCCCCGATTATGCCACATTTATCATTGCTGTTCCGCACCTATTTGGTCGTAGCGAGATGCTATATAGCCTATAGCCTTCCTCAAAAATAATTTTGCAAATCGAACCTGTAGTTCCTGAGATTAGCGTGTTCAACCAAACAAACAAACTCTTCAGCTTCTTATAATATTAGTACAGATAGTATAGATTTTGATTACATCGGTCTGAGAATAGATCATAAGCTATTTTTTTTGTACGTTAGAATCTAAGAGTGGGTTTAATATATCAAAACAACGTTTGCAGAGTCAGGTATTTACCTGTAATATTATATGGTAATTAATTAATTTAATTTAGTCGTTATCCTTGCTTTTAAGAGACCTTACGGGTGGTGAGCCTAGTTGTTAAGCAAGGTAATTGTTCTGCCTCTTGTTGTAACTTAGCTAAAATACTGGTTTATTACTTCACTGTGCGTCTAAAATAAATTCTCTTAGATGACATTTGAGAAGTAAAATTGTTATAATAGTTAACTAAGCCTCAACAACAAAATACACTATTGACTTATTAATTGATATAACATTAGATATTGGAAAGTGAAGGTGGTCCTCTCTCCTCTTTATGGAATCAAGATTACGTTGAATTTGAGGTACCAGCACTCTCCGTATATGCTATCAAAGCAGAATGGTTGGGGTTATGGTCTATAAAAGCTTCATTGGGGACTTATTACCTGTTATTTGCTAATACAAGTAAAAAAGAGAAATATGTACAAAATATCAAACAGCGCTACACTTAATTGAAAATCCCTTTTCTTTTTATGAAGTCCGTAGTTTATGGGCACTTAAAGCGATACTTTCGTGAATGTTACGTCTATAATAAGAGTTATATAACGACCCAATGTTATTCGGGCTCTGAGATTATTGGCAGAGCGTAAGGTCAGACGGGCAGCTTGTTTATTTTCTTCCTTAGTGTGTATTTTCTATGTACAGAAAGGCTTCAGCTTATCGCCAGCGGGCAGCCGGTTTTATATGAGCCGTGTACCTCACGCCCCTGTTCAGGAAATAAATCATGGGAAACACACATTTCCTTTCCACAAAATGCGCAAAGGAAATCTATTTTCTTTGGACGTTATTGATAAATAAAGTTGCTCCAACGATGTGTAAGGTTAATATAAAACGTATATTTAGTCACAACTTTTTCCCTGAAAGGGTAAGCAGACGCATTAAATAAGCCCATATTTCACCTGTTGAATTTTGTTACACATAATAGCTGTAACTTCAAAAAAGCTTAACGCCTACCATGTTACTGGCAGCCGGGAACAACGTTTTAACTTGCCTTCCGAAGTACGAATGCATTTCCATACTTCGGAAGGCAAATTTAGCCAAGTATATTAAATGGAGATTACTCAAACGCTAAAACTCCATCACTTAGTAACCCTATCGTGAGATCGTTTACGGAACACTAAGCAAGCGGGGCTACGAGCACTTCAACAAAATGATAGTAGGTAATCAATAAATAAATACATTGGGAACATTTTCACTCAGTTTCATTTGGCCGAAGTGAAGATATTAGCTGAAACATTCATTTTATGAAGGTTATTGGCCTTCTAATTGTACCAGGTTGAGCAGGCTGGTTCGTATAGGATTTTGTCTCGAGTTTTCTTTCACTTTACCATAACTTCGCATAGTATGCAACTGAACCACGTGCATGTCAAATTTTGTAACCTACTAATATTATAAACGTGAAAGTGAATATGATTTTGTATGGATGCAGGTTTGTTACTCTGTCATGCAAAAAAAACTACTGAATTAATTGTGATGAGACTCTACGATAAAATAGCTTTCACATCAAAATAACACATGGCTACTTTTTATACAGTTCCTGTGTTACACTCACGCTGCTTACCCTATTGTCGTGTTGAACTACCTGCTTTTAAAGAGTTTTAAGGCATTCAACTTTGCTTAATGACAGCCTTTTACTGGCAATCAATAGCTTAATGTGCCTTCCGAAGCACGGAAACGCTTGTAATAGGAAACAAAACAGTCGCCCTCTTTAGGACTGACACCGTAGCTTCGTTTGTATGTATTTGATAGACTTAACTAATATCATCGACTAATTTTCATCGTATATATTTTTGGATAATGTACAATAGTTAGGAACTCACCATTTCTATAGTAAACAATGAGAGTACTCCGGAACAAATTGAAAATCAATGAACCGCGGAATTCAATTTGATATTGAAAGCCATCCCTCACGTAGCCCAGGAGTCGTGCGGTACCACTGAGTACTTCCCGATATCTATGACTCCGTTTTACACATAAGGCCATACATTCTGAATTTAAAGGTATTCGGTATTTAGAAAATAAATATTGAACTTACAACATACTGAGTCTCATCGAATTACATGTAAGTTTTATGTAAACATGAACTGTGAGCTTGACATTGGTATTCCAATCTGTTTTTTATTGATTCTACGATAAAGAAAATCGAATACTTATTTGTTTTGTTTACACTATCAGACACCAGATATGTACATTACATACTAGGTGATGCCCGCAGGTTCATTCGCGTGGTGTAGTTATTGTAGGGTATTTCTCACAGGATTAAGCTATACTGAAAATATAGACATGTCTTTGTGAATTTTTCTGTACCATTAAATTGCAATATTTATCCATTAGTGATAAATGTATAGAAAGGGTATCTGAAAAGTTTGGTGAGAATGTCGAATGCATATGACAGAACTTTTAGGATGGAACGGAATGGTGCCGCTATGCTAGTGAATGGAATGACAAAAAGAGGGAGTTGTAATAAGCGTGATACATAGTGGAATGAAGTAGTAAAAAAAAACTGTTCGAATATAGAAAAGAGTTGGGACTACATAGCGTTGCGAAATGATCCTTTGTTGACTCCTTGTTACTGGCGACGACAGCTTTGAGTTCTTTCCGAAGCACAAAATTGATCGTTTAGCAAATACTGTACAACCGGAGCTATAAGAGCTGTGAGATTGTTCTAGTAAAATTCTTTTTTCAGCGTACAATGAACCCGCAGAAGGTTTACCACAAATACAACCTATTTAAGCAGTGTCAATTCAAATATTACAGTAAACTAAGTAGCAAAACAATAACTTTACATTAATCTAGCTTTTACAGAATAGGACAAGGCTACTTTTTATCTCGGGAACAAGGAAAACGAAAACAAACAAACATCACCTGATATCATAGACAGAACATTTCCTGAATTAATACAACATGATATATGTCATTTTAGTATTCGTACATTACACCCTAGATATCTACATATTTATAAACATAGTTTTACTTTAAAACAATATTTTCAACTAATTAGCCACGTGCATATAAAGTAGCGTACAGTATTTCTGTATTTAATGCACGTTCGAAGTAACAGCTTTTACAAACTATAATTAAAAACCAGTAGGTAATGATCAAAGTGCACCACTAACGGTTTATATTGCTACTGTAGCTATTAAAGTCTTCAACGATATAATTTGTACGAGAGCCACTCGTGTTTCTAGTGGTTAAGTTAGTATAGCAGCCGATAAGCCGACGTAGGTCTTTGTTGCCTTATAATTAAACGCAATAGTCTGTGGGTTTACAGTGATTTATCACGCAATGGATTAAAAAACCAAGGTGTTCTGTAATTAATAGTATGCCATGAGTAGGCCATTCGTAAACCTGTCTACGCAGCGATCATTTGTCACCTAGGTGAAGAAAGAAACCACTACTACTACTTTATACAGTATAAATTTCATTGTTCTTAATTGTTTTAATCCTTTAACCCATTTAGCAGCACATAATATTTTTGCAGCGTATATATATATATGTTACGCTGAAAGATCGGAAACGCGCAGTGAGCGGAAAAATTGATCACAACGCGTTGTGGTCAGAGTAAAATATCCACATGGCGAAATTCGTGTTATGGCTCTAATGAAAACGCGCACGACGCGTTGTGGCAATCACAGAAAGACCAAAACGCAAAATCGAAATGATTGTGACAGAAGGGACGCGGCGTTAATGGTCACTGTTCTAACATAACCTAACCTAGAGGTGCGATCTCAACAAGTTGTGTGACCATTAACGCGGGACGGCGAGCGAGCGTAGCGAGCGGGCCGCGGTAGCCCCGTCCCCTCTGTATTTGTGCAACAATTCGCTATTTGGTCTTTCTGTGATTGCCACAACGCTCGTGCGCGTTTTCATTAGAGCCACGACGCGAATTTCGCTATTTGGTTTTTCTGTGATTGCCACAACGCGTTGTGAGCTATTTTTCCGCTCACTGAGCGTTTTCGATCTTTGAGCGTAACATATATACAAACAATAAAATTTTAACATACAAACTCCGAAACAAACATTGGTGGATTACAAAAATATTTATTCACTCAGCATTTAGTCGTCACCGAGTCATTCATATGAAATCTTTGTATACGTACTAGTGAATTTCTTGGATAGTCGTCGATACTCGTAGTTTCAAGTTGGGATAGCATTTCATCTGAAACGAAGGCTTCATACGAAAAACGGATGTAAAGCTCAAATGATGTTGTAGATCATGTTTTTTAAAACTTACACTGTATTTATATTAACACATTTAACAAAAAAGAAAAAAATATGAACATAATACTAATATTCAGAAAATAAAATTTGTAAAACAGTAAATTACATACAGAAGTATTTTATTAAATATAAAATAAAATTCTACTTACCTACTACCTGGTTTTACCTGTTAAATTAAAACGGATTCTCTTTTTAGAATAAAGCCCTTTTCATGCACAGAGAGCATACTGCTAATAATATGTAGATTATGTTAGAACCTGCATACCCAAAAAGAATACATTACACATACATTATACATTATGTTTTTAGTAAATCTTACAATTTAAACTACACACATATATAATGGCATACAACGTAATTGTGTGTAGTAATAAATCGGGTTAATTCCCTTTCGTCTATCGATTTTGAAGTGAGCAAAGGTACAAAGATATTTTTCTAGATTGACCATTTATAAATTGTTATTATTACAGGATTAATCTGGCTAAGCGAAGATCTTTGGACGTCATGTCAACACAATGTGACTGCGAAAGAGTAAAAGTAAAAGTATTTCATGGTCTCAGTTCGCAAACCCCTGGCCGCTAATTAACAACCATACAACTTGCAAGCGTAGGCGAAAATTGACTTTAGAAATATCTTTTTTTCTCGTATTTAAATAAAAACAGTATAACACGAGACATAGATATTTGTCCAGTAAACTTTCGTCTACTCGTGTACTGTCAAAATCCTGTTGGACCCATTCTCTCTGACAAAAGGGTTCGAAAACCCCGTTGGACTGGATCAATGGAACTTTCCAATGGAGCCAACAGGCCTGAACCAAAATTCGGGTCCCTTATGTAATACTATATTTTAGTACTCCAAACTGGGTGGTTATCTGGAGTCAATGAAGAAGAAAAATTTGTATGAATTGACACTATTACATATATAGCTGTTAATAGGCTTCAAGAGACGCATACGGCGACTCATTTTTAAAAATAAATAATGTCGTACCAGTAATGGGATTCAAGGACAGCTAAGCCAAGAGTTAGTTTATTAAATATAATTATCAAACAGCTTTTGCCTCGGTATTCCAGTAATATTCCAATATCAAGTTAATTATTATTAAATAATACTGTATTAATTACTGACTACATACTAACTAATATGTTAAGTATTTATTTATCCTTCTGAGAATTTATAAATATAACAGGTACAAAATTGATTATTTAATACCTTTATTTACAACAAATTATTAAATAACCTTAAAATATGAAAATTTAAAATATATTAATATAAGGAGTCCCTTTAGGCAAGGTTCCGAAGATACTGGCAGCGTTCCCCCTTTGAATAGCTAAACTAATTCTTTGGCCGAGGTAGCTGCCAGCTCTTCGGTCTCCTGTGATGTCGACTAACCTTTTTGCTATTTCTTTAAAAAGCCTTGTAGCCCTAGGACCCCACGGACCAAGGGTCTCGACACCGAATGGGACAAAATCATATTCGGAGCCTAGACTCCTGTATTTGCATGCTTTAGCTTTTTCAGCCGCTTCACAAGCCGCACCAGCTCTGTTGTTGGTTCCATGTAGATGGGAAGGGGCCAGCGTGTCTGAACAGGTTGCATCCCATACCAGCACCCGGCCCATCTTCCATGGAATCAAACTCATACCGTCCGGTCTCTTGCCATCGTCTCTTGCAATACCAGTCGGCTCAAGTAGACTTGGCACGTTGACAGTGGCAAGAGACCGGCGAATGATATCGTTTAGTGCGGCATGTCTCGAGAAGCGGCCTGCACTTTTTTGGCATGACAGTCCGTGATGTCCAAGCTTGTCGACATCACTGCCACAGGGACATTTATGAGGAACGCAGACCGGAACCCCAAGCCGTAGACAGGTTGCGATTCGAAGCGTGTCAGGCTCAAGAAATGTTCCTGTATTTGACGAAGGGTACGCGTGAAGCCAGTAGCCGGCCTCATGCGCACCCACAGCCAAAAGCCTAGCACGCGCCGAACCTGTACTACAGCTCAAAAGATTGTTAAGATTGTTATCCTTCTTGCACCTCAAACATCAAAGAACAAAATTAAGTTGTAGGTACTTGCTCTGAATTTGGAAGCCAACTTCGTCTTTACTGGCATTACCCTAATTAATATTTACCAGCCCGTCCTTATTAAAGATAGGCCGTATTATGAAAGTTATTACCCAATTCCGCCCTAATATTAAAGACATTGAAGTGATTAAGTGGGTCACACATCATGGCGACATGGCCGTTATTGCATCTATACTGAGAAATATCGTAGTAGGTGTCTACTTGACCTATTCAGAATAAATTTGTTGCCTTTGATATGTGAATAGTCATTTTTTATGTAATTTTCTGCTATGACTTTATTGCCAAATTTAGATCATTTTGAGAGGAATTTATATTAGGTTTGACATAAATTTAGACACACGCTACTTAATTTTTATAAAAGTCGAGTACGATGTTGATAGCCGATGATTATAGAAATTGCGATTTCCTTGTCCAGGTTCTTTTTGCCAACTTGTATATCCTGCCCTAAGTATGTATATTCCTGGACAACTTTGAGTTTCGATCCTTCGACGTATATCGGTCCTGACTTGACGTGCTCATTGAAAATAATCTTTGTTTTATCTAAGGTTATGCCGAGACCAACACGTCGAGATGCTTTGTTTAGACTGCGCAGCATCCTGCTCTACTATTCCAACGTTTCCGATACCAAATCGATGTCGTCGGCAAATCGAGATGGTCTTTTAGCATTGGAGCTGGCTGGACCTTTATGGTAGCGGTGTCGTACAAGCATATCAACACTTTGATATATCGATAATCAATACGACATCATTGCAGTGCATCCAGGACGACGTTTCGACAGAGTTGAAGGTGGTCTCTTAGTCCACAAAAGCCAGTACACAGGGGCTGATTGTACTTTTTCTTCATCTGTATAATCTGCTTGACAGCATGGATGTGGTCCACGGTGCTCTTTTTAAAAACCCGGCCTGCTCTTTTGGCTGAAACTCGTCGAGTTTTCCGGTTAGGTGGTTTGTGACTAATCACAAATACAACTTGTGTATGTTGCTCAGAAATGAGATAAGTCTGTCCCTGCTGGAGGACAGAATTAAATAATCTTGTCAGTTCTTTAAAGACCGGAGTCCCACCCGCTTTAAGGAGCTCGAGAGTCACATCACCTCAGCCTGGTCAACATCTGGGATGTTCTCGGTATGGTGGCACCAGCACAAACCTAAGATATGCCAGTTAATGCGGCCCAGTTCTACCTCAAGTTCGGTGAGGCGCTCGTCTAGTCATAGAGTATTTCTATTATTCGTTGCCAGGTTTATTCGTTTATATTGGTAGGATTTGGCCTAACTGCCGCTTTAGTCATGCTGGCTAGACGGATCGTTACAAGGTTTTATTTCGAACTTTCCTTTTCTTGTCATGACCGCGTCCGTTAATCACCAGGTGCACCACTTGGAGGAAAGGCTGGCTTGGGCACCGAAGAATTAGATAGTTATAGTTATAGATTTAGTATGTATTTAGAAATATATAAGTATTTTTATCAGTTATCTGGTTGGATAGTACAAGTTCTGCTTAGTTTGGAATCAGATGGCGTTGTGTGGTTGTCCCAGCGATATTTATTTATTTATTTATAGTTTTCCGTGTTTATGATATCAAAATATGAACTATGAAATGCTTTTTCTATAGTACTTAGTACACACAGAGAGAAGTCTCGGTAAACAACAGCTACGTGTTATTTATTAATGGGCACTTTTCTCCGATCACATTAAAAGACCGCATTCTGAACCAAGGACAATAATACGATTCTATCTTCGTCGCAAAATGGTTTGTGTTAAAAATTCATAGTGATCTTTTAGTGATACAAACAAAACTACTAAAACCTTTTAGTGATTCTCTTTTGAGTGCTTTAGTGAATAAAATTCGTATAATGGTTTTGAAAACTACTCGTATTATTAAACAAACCTTTTTGGTTTGAAATTAGAATCAATTTCGTATTTTTTTATCAATAATAATCTGGCTTTTAAAATTATTTTTAAATAATATTTTTGGCTCATTTATTTGCTTATTATTAAAACTTGAATTGCTTACATTGTAATAGCGTGGTCAAGAAATAACCGAGGAAAAAGATTGGCGTCGCCATCTCTTAGCAACAGTCTACAAACCCTATTTAGAACAGTAATTATGGTCGCGGTGCACTTCACTCTCTTAAAGACTCTTGTACACCATTATCATTGAGTAGATACATGTACTTCATGCTTCATTTTTTTATGTAAAATTAACATTTTTGAGACATTGCTAACCAGTGCTAACTTTTGTCTAATTTTTGCTTTCTTATTCTTAATTTTTGTCTTTCCTAACCAATACCCAAACCCCGCGGTGTTACGCCTTCTTCCCAACTAGGTCGCGGGATAGACCTGGGATAGCCCTCAGGCTATTCACGCCGACCCGGCTAAGGGAATGCCCCAAAATGAGCCTCTTCTCTTGATCGCCTGGTTACACATTTAGTTTTTTAACTGGGACTTTAAATTTCGGACAAGGTGTCCGAAATTTTGTTAGCAGGTTTATCCCACTTACACTTTTTGCATTACAGGATCACACGTGGACAAAAATTTATATAGACATAATTATAGATTATAAAAATAAATAAATTTATATAGTGTGGTACTAGCAAAAGGTGGATAGAATTTTAGTGCATTTAGCTTCTCCATCCAGGTGGTTTGATCCCGGTTATATCAGATGCTATTAGCGGAACGTAAAGGTAAATAAATAAATGCGATTGAGCGCTATTCAGCCCAAAGTAAGCTAACGAACAGATAAACATACTTAAATATTTCTAAATGCAAACATATTATGCATAGGAAACAACCAACCTCCGAAACAAACATTTGCGGATCACACAACTAATTGTTCTGACACGAGAATTGAACCCCAGCATGGCAGTGGCATACAATACCACTTACGCCACCGTGGCATTCAAAACCCAAAAAAATATGTGTTAACTATTTTGTGATATTTAGCATATATATAAGTAACTAACTGACCCGCCCGGATTCGCCCGTGACAAACTTCGAACCCCGTGGCACCCATTTAATCCTGGCGTTTATAAATTTCACTATAATCTATGAATCTTTTTGAAATTCGTTGATTACTTCTCCGCTCTACGAATTATGGTTACACGAAATTAATTTATTTGCACGTTATATTGATTTTGCTATATATCCTAAGATTTTCATTTAATTTGCAAGGTATTAAGGGACAAAATAATCTTCATGAAATGTCGAAGCCAACTAATGTACTAAAAATTATAAAGATTAATAGCATATTTGTGTAAATAGCCTTCAAATTACCGCTTTAAAAATGCTGTTTTTTTTAAGTATTAAAATGAATATAGTATGTTATTCTTAAGAGATAGGCATATATCACTGCGGAATTTTTTGTAGACCTACATTAGATACTCAATAGGACCATACATTATTTTGTAATATCTCAAAGGGTTTAGGCAGTGTTTTTGTTGAAAGCTCCCAGACGGCTTGTTTTTTCCGACATACCCAACAAATATTGTTATAATTTGGTTAATGTATACAAAACCTTAACAAATTATACATAATAACCTTCCATAAGAATCACTCTAACTATTAAAGAATCCCATCGTAGTTTGCTGCGTAGTTTTAAATATCCATTCATACATATATCCATATATACAATACATATTTACATACATACATAGCATACATAGGGACAAAAAGCGAAAAGCTACTTTGTTTTATAATGTAATGATTGCAAATTTTGTCAAATAAATTGTTGCATATTTTAACTCTAGTGACATACAGTAAAACATTCATTAAACATAACTCACACTTTTTAGTTAGGAGATTCTTTATTTATTAATTTCTGTTAATCACATTTTTTGCCAAGGTTTAAGAAGACCATCAAGATTACCGGGGCTCAAGTGTCATCACCTACTAGTAGTGCACCTACTAAGAGGCAACAACGCAAGCGCTCTTACGGGGTTGCGTCTTACGGGGTCTTAGGTCAGACGGCAATTGCTCCCAACAATGCCAAAAATTAAAAAAAAAAAAACGACAACTGCTTCTAATCTCCAAGATAAAAAAATACACATCAAATAGATGCTCAACTTTTTAATATAAGTACCTTAAATCCCCGTTCCTAAAGGACCATAATTTTAATTTGCTAAAATATTTTAACAAAAGTAATTTAGGTATTGCTAGTCATTCTTCAGCGATTATTTTTAATTTCCCACGGGACTCCTTTTTCTCAGTAAAAGCGGGATCGATTTCAATCTTGGCAGTAAGTTACCTTAAAGTTAGACTAGAATTTGCGTCCAGGAACCTTGAGTATGATAAATACGCGCAATCTATAAAATATCAGTTAATTTATTTATCAATCACGCCTTCATCCGCGTAGTGGTGGCAGAGGCGTATTATACGCTCACATTTCACCGTGTTTCCGCCCAATAGTTTTCAGCAATGGTTATAAGATAATCACCAGACTACCCTAAAATATTTCCGACCTAGAATGTTCATCCAAAGGTTGCCTGTAAGAGTTTGCTTTGCGCAATTAGACCGCGAATTGTTATACCGAGAAGTCTAACAGTCATCTGTTCATATTGTGTATCCTGGTGTACAATAAAGAGTTTGCACTTCCATAATAAGTACTTGAAAGGTGTGGCAGTGGCATACTGTACGGTCACAATTCACTCAAGCATTTTTGACCCATGTAATAGGTGGTGAGTCAATTGTCATGTTGAAATGGACAAGCGCAGGTTGTGGCGACCTGCTGTTGAAAATTTTCAAGCCGCCCATAAGGCCATCAACTTGCCTTGACGGCTGCCGTGTTACTAGCTACTGCCATCAATGGCTTAACGTACCTTCTAAATCACAAGAAAACGCTAGTGAATCGAAATGCTACAAAGCGGTCACCCATCTGAGGACCAGTCATAAAGAAAGTTGCTTAACGCAGTGATCGTTTACAGAACACTGAACACTTATAAATGCATATTTAATTTTAATTTGTTGAGCATGCATCGAGAAAATTATCATAAATCAATTTAATATATCATAGATATGGTTTAAAATTAAATGAACAAGTACCAGTAAAAACCGTACTTATTTTGTTTGGAACGTATTGTAAATTTTTATAGTAGTTTGCTACATTATAGACTCTTTCTAATTAAAGCGTTTGATGTTATTCGTTCAGTATTCTGTAAACGATTAATGAGTTAAGCATTTTACTCTATGGTCAGCTCTAAGATGGATGCCCGTTTGTGGCATTTCTTTTAATAAGCGTTTTCGTCTTTTGAATGGCACAGATTCAACACGACTATAGATTCACAAAGTGTTACACGAAACAAAAATCCAGACAACGGTGAATTGGGTGCGTTTAGTACCCTCTGCCTACATCGTGGAAAAAGCTTTAATATATTTAAGTATATGTATGCAATCGTAATCCCGCGAAATAAATGGGCTACGAGCGCTTTCTTCATCATAAAGTAAAATATTTAAAAGTAAGCATTGTAAGTTGTAGTGAGACTCTATCAAGATCTTGGACACCCTAGTTAGTCTTTCCGTATCTTCTCCTACAGATTAAAGGGCGAGGCGCTGAAGTAGCCACTTTTAGTATAGTAGGTAGGTCTGATGAGACCGCAGGTTGTTTCTAATGTTGCCACAAAAACTAGATCATCGATGCTCATAGCAGTTAATAAAGCGGACTCCGAGCTTTTTTGTGTGGAAAATTGATAGCTAATGATAAAAGGAAACTATCAAAAGCATGTACAATGGGTGGAAAGGAGGAAATATGCAGTGCCGTCCTTTTACAGAAAATCTTATATTAATAACAAACAGTTCGTTGACATTTAAAATGGTTATTGAATGAGTGTAATTGTGTAGCCATCATAAAAATATATAAAAAATGTTGGCCGTGGATGTCCGCAGTGAAGGAGTCCTATTTTTATATTAAATTATAATTCTCGTAGGAACTTTGCGTTGTATATCAGTACATCCCCATGTTAGCCTACCAGACCGGGTTTTTTTGTGAAAATTTAAAATAAGATACTAGAGAATAAGAGATATAGTAAATAAATATTCTTGGGACACTCTCAAACAATGCCACCTTTTTTTTTACGTTTTGAAATCCCCTTTGGATGTCATGCCGGACTTGAACCGGCTAAAACGAAACAGTCCCCGCCTAACTGTCTATTGCCGAACGCCCCGGGTAACTCCTCGGAAAGATGACCCAGAAAACAATGCCATATAGGCTAAATTTATTAATTAAAAAAGAATTGAGTGAACGGATGGGTAACCGTCAATCAAGTTATTTTGGTTAGCGACAAATCAAAGATCATATAGTTTATTCAACATTGCAAAAAGGAAAACTAGTAAAAGCTGTGTTACGACATCAAACATCTTATTTTGTAGTACTATCATAAAAACAATACAAATTTAACGAAATCGTCAACAAAAGAGGAGATATAAATTGTCTTAAAGGTCAACATCAACCGCTTCAATAGTCTGAAATTGCGTGAGCTGAAAAGCGATAAACTTGTGGAACCTTCGAACCTTTTTTTTCTCCAAAACATAAAACGCACATGTCCGTGTAAATAAGTAACCATTCTGTTTTGTGTATTTCACTACATGTTCCTTCTACATTTATTGTTACTGGATCTTATCTGAAATACGAGGTATAGGTAATACCTTGTATGCCAGATAAAATAGATCTAGGTATAGGAAATGAAGTAGGTAAATAGACACTGGGCACCGCGAGACGCAACTGACGCGAGACGCTGATGATGATTATGATTCCAGATAAGATAGAATTTGATTCTTTCTCAGTAAGTGTTCTGGAAAGCTCTTAAATTTTATGATATCCTGAACAACTCGTACCAGGCAGAGGTGCCACGCCACTATCATACCAGGGCAACCTCTTCACCAAGACAAGCGATTTAAAAAATCGTTTCACAATCAATCCATAAAAAGTAGGAAATCTCTGGTTTCTAGTAGTAACTGGTCCTAGATTAACTGTGGTTGTAAGAATACGGTAGACTCTCCTTTGGTTCTTCAAGTGGAGCGTAAAGTACCACATCATTACGCCGCTAACTTGAGCGCTAATCTCAGTGATCTTCTAGACGGCTTAGGATAACTTTCGTCTAGGTGTTAAATTTTCCAACTGTCATTATATGTCTATATAGTATTGCTGTGTTTCTAATTGGTTAAAAAGTAAATTTGCAAGAATAAACAAGTGTTAAAATGTATCAAGTTATGTTGCATATGACTCAAAATGCTTTTTTGATAAAATGTTACGTGCCTTAATTGTTCATTATGTTATTATGAGAGTGGTCCCCATTTTGCCAGATGTCGCCATAGCGTTATACTAGGCGGGAGACCTAATTTTGGGAGGCTAAATAAATAAAATATTTTTGTGTTCTTTGGTGTGTTATTTCCCACTTTTATTTTTATATATTTCTCCTATTAAGCTAAATTACTTGTGCTAAGAATGTAATTACGTAGTTTTTACTGGCCAGGACACAATCTCAAGGCGGCGGAAGCGCAAGGCTGGCACCTAACCAATAGAAATTATAAATATTAATTAATTAATATACAGCGAATACAGCGAGAAGATAGTTAATTAGTTAGTTAATAATAATTTATATGGTTATTATTAATAGCTCCATTATTAATAATACAAAATATGTAAATTATTAATTTGTCATTTGAATTTTCGATATTTGAAAACATAAAAATTTCAAATTCTTAGAAACCAAAAACAGTACACCATTTCGTTGTCAAGAGCAACACGTACACCTTAACAGAATACGTTTCGAAAAGATAACAAGGCGGTCAAATAGATGTTTCAGGGACTTCAAAAATGCCTAATGTTAATTTATGTTTTAATTTTGATAAAACAACAAATAAGTTATGCAGACACAGCATAATTTAATTTAAGGTATAATCGACCTACTACGTAACTAGACTACATTTACGTTTAACAGAAAACGGGTTAACCTTCCAAATCCCTTTGTGGTATAAGGAAACTTTCCCTGTTTCCTACTATAGAAGAATATTAACTGGTAAAAGCTTACACGTGCCAGATTGACCCACTTCATGAATATTTTAACTTGCAGAATTGGATACGCATTTATTTTTGTATGGTTCTTATACAAAAGAGCAAAATGAAGTTATCAATAGGTTTTATAAAAAATGTTTAGTTTGTCAATTTGCTTTTTGGCATGAAATTTTCTGAACGAATTTAAAAGTTTTTTTTGGAGAACTCTTTGTAGGTTTAGGTTACAAGATATTTATTCTCATAAAAGATTTACATCGCTTACATGAGAACAATGTTGGACACTTAAACAAATATAACAGTCGTTCGTGTACCTTATATCAGCTTGTCCAGCGCCCTTCATTTTTGAATTTACTGCCATTGTCTGATTTATAAACTGCGTGGAACCAAAAATATGACTATAAATATATATAATCTTAAAATTTTAAAGTGGAAATTTTTTTCAGTCACGAGTTGGACTCGAACCAACGTCTTCTGGTTCAACGCACCAGACGCGTTACCAACTACACCACCGTGACCTGCTCGTAACTGACGAATTAATCCACCTCTTTACGTCTTAAGGCGACATAAGGCGCCATCTACCGGCACTTTGCAAAGTTGCACGGTACGAATGTATAGAATTGCATCTATAATCATTCGATTTGTGATGACACCTGCCTAAACATTAGAAACAATTTTGAAAAGCAATTAGTATGCTAACTTTTTCTAAATTTAAATTTTAAAGTGGAATTTTTTTTCAGTCAAGAGCTGGACTCGAACCATCGTCTTCTGGTTCAACGCACCAGACGCGTTACCAACTACACCACCGTGACCTGCTCGTAACTGACGAATTAATCCACCTCTTTACGTCTTAAGGCGACGTAAGGCGCCATCTACCGGCACTTTGCAAAGTTGCACGGTACGAATGTATAGAATTGCATCTATAATCATTCGATTTGTGATGACACCTGCTTAAACATTAGAAACAATTTTAAAAACCATTTAGTATGCTACGTTTTCAAAAAAAAAATTTCCACTTTAAAATTTAAATTTAAAAAAGTTAGCATACTAATTGCTTTTCAAAATTGTTTTTAATATATAATCTTGGTGAAATTGTCCAATGAAATAGAATATATTTGCAGAACAAACACTTCATGCAATCAAGTAGTAGTTTTATGTAAATCTTTGCAAAACTTGTGTTGTTTTTTTACAAATCACTAAAAGAAATGAATTAAAGCTCTCGTGGCCCCGCTAACTTAGTGTTCTATTAACGATCACTGCGTAAACCAATTTTTGCTATAGCTGGTCCTTGGATGGATGACCACTTTGCGGCATTTAAAATGCTGAAGTGTGGGCGTATAGTATGCCTCTGCCAGTGTGACAGTATGTATGCATGTATGTATGTAAAAGAAATGAAATTATATTTGTAATAAATGTTGTGCTTTATTGATGACTAAAATTGTGGAGACAGTTACGTAGGGCAGGCATTGTTTTCTTACTTTACTAATTAAATTAGTGTCACGATTCCGTGAAAATTACTCGGCCAGTTTAAATTAACTTGTTTGGGACGCGGTGACTTTGGCCCAAAACTTCCCTAATTTTGTGAGCGCGACATCAAACTGTGCTTCGCTCATATTACCCTGTTTGGTCCCACATGAATTTTGTCCACTAATTAGTTTTGTCTATGTTTATTTACTCAAGTTTCCCTATACCTAAGATTTATGGCGGTGAGGTGTTAGAACACGGTTTTATTTCAACCCTTCACACAGAAATCCTACGTAGCTTTATTGCTTTTAATCTTAATATCAAAGAGGTACTTAAACTTTCACGAAATAATAATAAACCCATTGTCCATATTTCACAAGTAATGTCGTATATATTTTTTGGTTTACTAACTAACTATCATCACTCTATATCCCTGACGGGGTAGTCAGAGAGGACAGATCGCCGGGCTTCGTGATCCGTGCATACTTCAATCGCTTTTTGCAGATTTGTCAATTGCTTCATACATGCTCGTCTGGGTATCCGAGTACTTTAGACTTTTCCGTTTTCAAGTAATCTGCTCAAGTGGTCTTCATTATGAAAGTCTCGGCCTACCCTGACTCCTTTTACCCTCTACTTTCACACAATATATATCTTCTTCGTCAATCTTTCCTCACTCATTTGACTGACGTGTCCAAACCAACGGAGCACGCCCTTCTCCAGCTTAACGCTGACACTTTCATTCGGACCTGCCATATTGCGTAACACTTCGTTACGTACTCGGTCGGCCAAGGTTTTTTGGTTTACTACTACTAGATCTTGGCTTATTAGTTAAACACATTGGCTTCACTTCTGAACGGGAATTCATTTTTTTTCTAACACTATATTAATTCCTACTTCATTTTAATACTTCAAAAGAACCAACCCATCAACGAAAGGTCAGCTCCATTAGGCTTGGTTGCATTACATCATTGTTTTTGTTTTTTTTTTCATATAAGGCCTTGCCGAGTTCACCACTAGAATTTTATTAGAAAATAGATTAACTACTGGAACAGGCATTTTAATTTTTTATTGATTTTGACTCACACAAGAAAATTAACAATTTAATGAACCTTTACAATATACGTGGAGTACGTTGGTCTCGTTGTCAATACACTAATACTATTAGGACTCTATTTAATCTAGTGAAGTGTATGTGGAATTGCTGAAGTTAAGTTACAGTTCATGTAAAACCGAATTCTATTATATGTATATTAATAAATATATATATATATATATATTAATAAATGGAGTTCGCAATCAACAACTTGACCAATGAGAATTAGACTTATATAGTTATACTACTAAATGTGACCACATCTACTGTTTTTTCAGATGGACCAACAACCTGAAAAAGGTCGCAGGGAGAAGTGGATGCGGAAAGTACAGGACCGTGTGTTGTGACGTGAATTGGGAGAGGCCTTCGTCCAGTGGACTGCAATAGGCTGATGTGATTGTTACACTACTGTAATAATTGCAACAATAAAATTTTTGCTATCACCTTGAGTAAAGATGAAGTAGAACATAAATATTTAACTAATCTTTGCCGAGATATGGACAAAAGAACTTGAGGGATTATTAGAGAATAATACTTTTTACTTCTACTGCCTTTTCATTATTTTTTCTTCTCTGCAATGTCCATTCAAAGGTTTGACTATAAGAGATTGCCTTGCGCAATTAGGCAGCCAATTGTTATACGAAGAAATCTAATAGTAATCTGTTCATATTGTGTTTAAAAACATCATAGTAGAGTTATTGTATAACAGTTATAAAATAAAGAGTTTTCAATTTACTTCTGCGTGTGTTGTCTATATAGAAGAAACTAAAAGAAAATACCAACTGTTTATACAGTTGATTTATGGCACTTGATGGAACTTGTTACGCATCTCGAATTTTAACACTTGTACTATTCAACATTTTTATTTTTTACCCTGATCGATGTCGCCTTACGGCATTTTCCTGCTAATAGGCGAAACCGGTCAGGTTAATAAATAAAACATGTTGAATAGTACAAGTGTTTTCATTTAAGATACAAGAATATATTTTTCTGGGCATAAATTTACATTTGTATAGAATAAATCTATTTATAGAAGATGTTGTAAAATCGTGCTCGTGGCCCCGCGGTCTCAGTGATCTGTAAACGATCATTGAGTAACGCAACTTTCACTATGGCTGGTCCTCGGATGGGTGAACACTTTGTGGCATTTACATTTGCGAGCGTTTCCGTGCTTCGGGCACGTTAAGCCGTTGGTCCCGATTACCAGGAAAATGGCAGTCGTTAAGCCTGGTTGAAGGCCTTATGTGCGGCTTGAAAAATTTCAACAACAAGTAGCCACAACATACGTCTGTCTATTTCAACACGGCAATGTGCTCACTACCTATTAAGTGGGACGGGAATACAAATGGTGAAAAGTAGGCATATAATATGCCTCTGCCACCCCTTCGGGGATAAGGCATGATGGATAAATAATTAAACTATAAATTGGAATACAATGAATGACTTAAATTAATAATAAAAAATATAATTCAATACTTTTCCAATTTTATAAAAACAACTAGTTGACGCCCGCTGCTTCGCCCGCGTAGAGAATTTTTCCTGTTCCCGTTTGCCACAGGAACTTATTCCCGGGATAAAAGTAGCCTATGTGTTATTCTTATGTATAAGCTATATTATTGTACAGTTTTATTAAAATCTATTCAGTAGTCTTTACGTGAAAGAGTAACAAACACTCACACAAAATTTCGCATTTATAATATTACTAGTTGACGCCCGCAGCTTCGCCCGCGTAGAGAAGTTTTCCCGTTCCTGTTTCCCACAGGAACTTGTTACTGGGATCAAAAGTAGCCTATGTGTTATTTTGATGTACAAGCTAAATTGTTGTAAAGTTTCATTAAAATTCGTTCTGTAGTTTTTACGTGAAATAGTAACAAACATCCATCCAAACTATCACATTTATAATATTATTAAGATTAAGATTTTTTTTTTTATATTTAATTTTATAATAAGTACAATGTCAACTCAAAAAATGTTTACATGTCAAATTCAAATAACCCGCCCCTGACCGCTCCCGGCCCAAAGGTGCCCATAATACTAGCCGCGTTTCCACGTTGAATAGCAACCTTTGCACCAGGAACGATCTTGAGCGGGAGTCACCTGTTTTCTCCCTTATTCTGCGTCCTAATTCCCCAATTAAAATTTTTGCCTCGGATCCCCAGCATCCCATGGTTTCCACGGCAATGGGCACAAACAAATACCTAACCTCCATCTCGACATATTTCTTCTTTTTGTTCTCCTCTGCTTGTTTCGCCGCTGCTGAAGCTGAGTGCATGGTGTGGCCTAGGTGACTAGCGGCAACGGTATTAACGCACGTGGCGTCCCACACCAGGCACTTGCCATTCCTCCAAGGCACCAAGGTCAGACCGTCCGGCCTCTTACCATCAGATCTACAGAGACCTGGTGGCTCAAGGACGCAAGGGACACCCGCCAAGACAAAAGCTCTCCGAACAATGTCGTTGAGGGCATGGTGATGCGGAAACCTCCCCTTGCAACGATGACAACTCAGAGCGTGATGGCAATCGGCCCTCACCATGGAACCGCAGGGGCATTTGTGGGGTTCACACACCTTACAGCCCAAGCGAAGAGCAACCGCCACACGCAGAGAGTCATCATCTAACAAAGTGCCCAGGTGAGGCGATGGAAGAGCGTGCAACCATGCCCCAGACTCTGGCTGTGACATAGCAAGAAGTCTGGCCCTATCCTCATCAACGGCACAGTCCAACAACATTCCCCGAACCCGCCTTGAACCTATCTCATCCCATGCTCGCTGACTGTACGGTGCCTCAGGTTTTATTGCTCCCACGCCCATAGAGGAACAGGCCCCCAGGGCATCCGACACAAAGGATATGCCATCCACGCCACCAGTTAATCGGAGTATGTTAGTGACAAGGCTCGCAACCCCATGCGCGGACCCCAGGAAAGCCGGCAAACCCACATCATGTGCGCATCTAACTTCAAGACCCCCGTAACGAGTCGGAAGAACTGCCTGACTCCACCGGGGACCTTCAAGGGAAACATTCAGAACGGCTTCAAGCGTTGATTTTATTGCGTTGTCGAAGCTCGTAACTTCCCTCGGAAAAGCCATGTAGGGGTAGTACGCAACAAGTACTTAAGTTTTGGAACAGCAAAACACATGCGTAGCAAGAAAAGTGCAACGTGCGCAGAAAGATCCTTTAGACGCTCCCGAGCGTTAAGAAGAAGCTGTTCACAAGAGTTGATAGCCTCAGGAACAGAATCCAGGAAAATAGGAGAGCCCAAAAGATAGAAATTTGAAGAAGATTAAGATTGAGATTATTAACTTATTTTTCTATTACGATAAAGCGGCAACTCTTCAAATGTCATTTTGGTCCACATATAAAAAAACAAAGTATACAGTAAAAGTTACCCTAAAGATATACGCGGTCCTTTAAGTGAGTCGGAGTTGGGCTATGAATATTTTTACTCCATTGGCTGAACTGAAGCCGGAGGTAAAAGTAAGTAAGTAATAAATCATCGTGTGTGCCGAGGTTGCCAGTACAATTTATGTATAGGCCCCAACAATGAGGAACTTAAAGCTTTTGATTGATAACTTTATGAAAGCTTACAACTTACTGATTTAAGATAATTATAGTGAATTCCTAATAGTTTTTTTATACCACTATTAACTTATTTTTTACCATTAAGATATGAAGGAGTATACAAGAGGTCTGATTATATATTTAGGGCTCAAATGAAGCTCACTACGAAGTCGAAGTAGTGTAAGCGACTGCCTTACTAGTCTCAAGTTCCAATACCGGGGCAAGAAATTTATTTATATCATCCAAAAATGATTATTTTTGAGTTTTGATATTTTCTACATATAATATATTAGGTTAATTAGAGATAGGTGTGTGCCACTGAGTAAAAAAAAATATCTCGCAATCCTACAAATATTATATTAGTCGACTGTTCTCACGTAACTCCAAAGGAACAATGTAAGTTTAATATTGTAAGCCATACCTGCATTTTTAAAATAGCAGCCATTTAGTTTCTTGCCGGAGTCTTCCTCATAAGGTTGGGCTACCTTTAAACTGGCAACTAGAAACAATCTCATTTTGATTTGATTTTGTTTCTTTTGTATAGACTCATTACTAAATAATTTGTTCAAATATCATGTAAATAAAACTAATGTAATTACTGGCAGTTAGAAAAGAGTGGCCATGAGTTTTATTGCCAGGTTCTTCCTCAGGCTCTACCTATTGCGTTGCGAATCTGGCAGTAAATGTAAATGTAGAAGCAATAATCTTGACGTTTATAAGTGTTACTTTGTGACCTACATGAATAAAGATTTTTCACTTTCACTTTCACTATAAACGCGAAAGATTGTAAGTATGAATGGATGTTTGATGAAACTTTACAATAATATAGCTTACACATCAGACTAACATATAAGCTACTTTATATCTAGGAAACAAGTTCCTGTGGGCAACGGGAATGGGAAAACTTCACCACGCGTGAGGAGCCGTAGGCGTCTACTAGTAATTATTAAAACTTCATAACTTATGCTAGGATCAAACTCTGCTACCTCTTATAATAATGAGGTCATTATTTTTTTTATTCAAATATATAAATCCTTCCCTCTCATATTAACTATCAAATTAGCTTATATTTTCTAAAAACTCTTCAACTCCTAGAGTAGGCAGAGGCGAACTATATTATATCATATTATCATTTATATACTATAAAAATAAATAAATAAAATAAATTTATTTTTATAGTATATAAATGATAATTATAAATTATTATAGTATATTAATGACAAAATGATATTTTCTATAAACTCTTCAACGCCTAGAGTAGGCAGAGGCGAACTATATTATATCATATTATCATTTATATACTATTTCCTGTTATAATATATTTTATGCCAATATATTTGCGTCGAGGTTTTACAATATCAGAGTTCAGAAGACAGGTCTTACTTCTAACACATCCATGCCATAATTAATAAATGTATGTCAGATATCAGTCACGTTCCGTATGCTCGTGATATCACAATGCACGACGCTAACCAATCGCAGCCACTCTGCCACATATTCTAGGTTCCCAAGCTACTACCATACGATAATACGAGTAAGAAACTGACATGCATGATGTTATATGTAAAATCTCAGTACACTCTTGCTACACATAATTGTAAAAGAACGTTTTGAATTATCAGCTGTCGTATCTGTTTTTTCTTTTTCTCCAATTTGATACCTCACATATTTAGTTAGAAATTCAGATAACCGCTGTCCATATGGTATAGCGAGCGCTTTTATCCTACTTCTATTATTAAAGTGAAAGTTATAATGTATATATATATATATAGATTTGTAACTCTTTACTTAAACTCTACAATAATATAGCTTACACATAAGAATAATACATAGGCTAATTTTTAATAAGGGTTCAAGTTCAGGTGGGAAACGGGGTTCATGTCATATCGTGCCACAGGTTCGGTTCGCGGTTCCACAGGGGTCGGTTTTAGGACCGCTCCTGTGGAACATCGGCTACGATTGGGTGCTGCGCGGTCCGTTGCTCAGAGTTGTCGACGTGACGTGTTACGCCGATGACACACTCGTTACGGCGCGAGGAGCAACGCACCGAGACGTGGCCCTAAGGGCCACGGCAGGTGTTGCTCAAGTCGTGGGTCGAATACGGCGGCTGGGTCTGGAGGTGGCCCTTCACAAATTCGAGGCTCTGTGCTTTCACGGACCGCGGCCCCTTGGCTGCACACGGGATTCAGCATACAAGTAGGGGGCGTAAGCATCGGCATCGAGCCCTCGATGAAGTACCTGGGGCTCGTACTCGATAGCCGATGGAACTTTGGACACCATTTCCGAAGTTTGGTCCCTAAACTGAGGGGGGCGGCGGCAGCGCTCTCGCGACTGCTGCCCAATATTAGGGGACCCAACGCTCCCTGCAGGATTCTACCTTGGGATCTTGCGGAGCATGGCCCTATATGGGGACCCCGTATGGGCGAGAAAAAAAGAGAGAGAGAGGCTGCATGTCTCCTAGCCGAGACCCCTTCATGGGACATGGAAGCGAGGGCCCTTGCGTCATTGTATCAATGGCGCAAGGAGGCGCTGGAGCCGAACTATAGGCCTGTGCCCCGAGAAATCGAGGCTCAGCGATCACTGCTCCGCCAGAAGCTCATGGAATGTGCGACTTGAGCATCCTAAGTGGCACATATCACAATTGAGGCGGTGAAGTCGGTCATGGAGGAGTGGCTTCGGTAAGTTTCTGTGGCATACACCGGGAGGTGACACGAGAGTCCCAGCACTGTACGGACTGCAGCGAGGATACGGCACTGCATACACTGTCGGAGTGTTCAGCGTGGGAGCTGCAGCGCCGGGACCTCGTTGCGGGTCTGGGCGAGGACATTCTCACGCTGAAGACCATGGTGAGAGCCATGATCTCCAGCGGGAGCAAGTGGGACGCCGCTGCGTCTTTTTGCGAGCAAGTCATGCTCGCAAAAGAGGCGGCGTATAGAGAGCGAGAGAGAACTCTTCACCCCGAGTTCCGCAGTCTGCGGCGAGGGTGCCGAAGACTTCTCTTTGCCCAAGACTACCGGCCTCCGTGACCGGGGGCCTGAGTACGGCGGGTTGCCTTCTCGCCGTTCTTACAGAAACAGGCCATGGAAAGTGGCGCAGCTTGAGGGTTACACGCACGCCCTTCACCCTCTCAATAGTGGTATAACACCCACACCCCCCAAAGAAGCAAGAAAACACTCGAACCCCCCAAAAAGGCAGGATAACACCCGAACCCCTCCTGAACGAGACTGCAGTAGCGGACTAAGTCTGTCAGGAGCCCTAGGGCTATCCTTCAGAGGGCTCACCCGGAACTTCTGGCTATAGACAGATGAAGGGAAACGTGTGGTTTTAGTCGGTAGGAGTCCGGCATAGCATCCATGAGGATTCCCACATGAAAAAATTTAAAAAATTAGGTGGGAAACGGGTACAGGAAAACTTCTCAGCGAGGCGGAGCCGCGGGCGTCAACTTGTACTATCTACAAAGTTCAAAAATAATATATGTTTAATACTAAAACCTAACAGGATCCCGATAATTGAAGTGCTCGGTAACGGTTTAAATAAAGTAGGCCGTAGCTTCTCGTAGCCTTTTGTGATGTTGATAGCCGGCTACGACTTTTGGCGCTACGTTTCGCTACGACTTTTGGGCACTACGTTTAGCTAAGACTTTGATCGTACCACGTGATCTACTTATTAAAAGAAATTTAGTTTATTTAAAATTATATTTATTTATTAGGGTTCTGAAGTAAATCAATTGATTTCCTCTATTGTGGAGAGTAGGTTGTACTTGGGACTCAGCCATTGCTGAGGCTTCGGGTTCAAATATTGAATTCGAACAAATATTTTTTAATTTAAAATAAAATGTTCGCAATAAACATTATTTTGTAATAAAATATGTATGTATTTTGTCAGTTCTCTAGATCCCATGGCACAAATACTTAAACTAGAAAATTAAAATTATTAATGAATATTTTACGTATATTATTAATAGAAAAGAAACTCATCTCAGACTTACCTTCCCTTTATAGTCAAGGGTACAAGAAATTAATAGTACGAGTAGATGACTACTTTATGTAAATAGTATTTAATAGTATTGCTCACCTAGACTCCGAAAATCCTTAAATATACTGTAAAAATTTTCAATGTACTGTTACCGGGATAGCAAGGCCGACACCAAAGCCAGAAAAATAAACGAATTTTGTAACAGTATTTGGAATTTCCCGCAAATAACTGAGCTTACTGTCGTGCTAAAAGTTCGAATTGGGTCAATGAGTCAGCCTATAACTGACAATGTGCATTCCCTTTAATTTCGTCCCCTTGTCACAGCTGGCCGGAACCACTCAAAATAATTAGAATCTCACAAAAATGTCACAGGCTCGACTCGTGAACAGCGAAATAGAGCTGAATAAATGATGAAGTGAGCCAATGTCGCTCATGATTGATGACTACAATACAAACATTAGGTAGTCACGACTATGCTACGTGAATTATTGTCTCGTAGTAACCCTCAAAAGTATCTTGAGACGGTTGTACAGTTTGCGGGTAACCATTTTCGGTGACAGACTCATCTATCACCATTTATCAGGTACAGTTCCTCTCAAGCTAATACTGAAAAGTTTCTAATAGAAAAACTTTTACGAACTGCATATCAAACTCAAGTCTTCAACGAGTGTCGGCTATGTTTTATGTTTGAATTTACTCTCAAATTATGTTGATATAGGTTTATGAATGTATTATACACTAAATTCAAATTTGACTACAAGATTAAAACCATATTATATAAAAAAAAATTCTGATTTGATACCCATATTGTAGTACTATATTAATTGTTTTTTTTATATCACTGAGGTGGCAGACAAGCATACGGTCCACGTGATGAAAAGTAGTCACCGTAGCCTATAGACTTTTGCAATACCAGAGGTGCAGCACTCGTGCTGCCGACCCTTTATAAACCTTTTAAGAACCCTTTTGAAGAACCCCATACATAAATAATAAGTCTGCTATCTTGGGTGTTTCATCACGATGGACTTAGAATGGTGTCACGCAGCTAACTATCTACTATTGTTTAGTTCTGATTGAGCTGAAACGTTGTATATACTAAACATATATATACTATCGGTTAAAGACATCTGCTTCAAACTTGAGTTGCAAAAAGAAAGTTTATTGAAAGCTAAGGAGAAAAAATTAAAAGTATTTTTCGAAAATAATTATAGGTAACGTGTTAATTTATGCTTTATTAGAACAATGTTTTAAGTTTTTTCAGTATATTGAACAACAACTTTTCAACGGAGTTTGTATCTGGAATCTGCTAATTACAGTTTCCGTTTACTTTTAATCATAAGTTGTTTAATTTGTTTGATTGCGTTCGCTTCGTTAATTTTAACTTATAAAATGAAAATACTTCCACAATTTTACAAGACCTTCAGTTACTTCGAAGTTTAATTACATTACGAACAGGTGTTATACGTAATTTAAGAACCGTAAGTCAACAAACTGGTAAAGTCAAAGCTGTCAAAATCAAACTAGGAGTATGGTTCATTTTACTGTAACTGGTTGGCAGAAAACGGGTATTGATATAACTTATTAATTGGTCTGGACTTAAACGGCATAAGAAAAAACATTGCATGTTGTGGTAAACTTTCAGTAAATGACTTTTTGAAGTCAAACTTCGTTATCGACTTTAATCGAAATTTTATAGCTGTAAAAATATAGTGCTTCCGTGCTTCGGAAGGCACGTTAAGCCGTTGGTGTCGGTTGCTAATAAAATGGCAGTCGTTAAGCCAAGTTGAAGGCCTTATGGCCGGCTTAAATAAATTTCAACAGCAGGTCGATGCAGCCTGCGCCTCTCCATATCAACACGGCAATGGGCTCACCACCTGTTACGTGGGACGAATGTGCATACGGTGAAACGTGGGCGTTTAATATTGCCTCTGCCTATCCCTTCGGGGATAAAGGCGTGACAATATGTATATATGTATTTATGTAAAAATATAGTCACGTTTTTCAGTTACGTGCCATGTTGTTTGGAACTGAAATTTTCTTATCGCCGTAGGACAGAAATTTATAGCTGTACAAAATATCGGAAAGAAGTTTCACTGCTTACCTGTGTACACACATTTTTTTTATTGGGACTAATCCGACCAGCATTCCCATTACTGTGATTCCTGTAAACCAGGATTTACGGCAATGACAAAGAACACAAAAGTTACACGGGAGCTCGATCTCGGTAAAGTCCCAGGAGAAGTTAGTATGTCTTAGTAAATGATTGTCTAATGTGAACGATCTTACCACAAAAGAATGTCAAATCTTAATCTTAATCATATATTTAAAAATGAATTGATGTGCGTTAGTCTCGCTAAAACTCGACAATGGCCCGACCGATTTGGCTGATTTTCATATAGAAAGGTTTGTAAAGGTTCAGGGTAGGCTTAAACGGTTAGAAACAAACATAATAAATAAAGCAAAAACTAAAAATTACGATTAAAATTTTCTATACAAAATTTGCCTGCCTGTAAAATTTCGATGTTCTCTGAGTCTCTTTTGTTGTTTGTTTAAAAATTTAAAAATAGAGTCACTTGGATGTCAAACATTTATCGATGTGTTTTACAGGGCTATAGTATGAGTTCCCGATCTCTTTGGTCTGTTTGGTTGTAAAACAATATAGTTCAGTTTAAAAAAAAAAGTGTGAAGACTTATAAAATATAGTGTCAGTTGGTTGCCGAAAAAAGCCGAAAACGTGCGTTTGTCACCAAAATCTTATACGACGGGATCGATTTAAATGAAATTTTGTGTCTATATTTTAATGGGTTTACTGGATAGTTTTAAAATACAATTGGACCCGTTAGACGGCGCTGCTTTCATTATGTCACCTTATTTGCTGTAAAAGAAAAAAGTACATTTTTTTAAGGCCAACTGTAGATTTGTTATAAGGATTTTGTTATTTTTTTTATACCACTGAAGTAGCGAAAGTGGTCACAGTAGCCTTTGGACGTTTGTAAGATCGAAGGGGATGCACTCGCGGACCCGACAAAAATTTTCTTCTAAGACTTCTTTTGAAGAACTCATGTGAAGCTCTTTCTATAAAACTGAGGTGTTAGACAAGCATTCGGCACACCTGATGGAAAGTGGTGACCACTTTCCATCAGGTGGTGGCCTATCGATGTTTGCAATACCAGACGTGCGACACTCACCCAGCCGACCCTGTAGAAACCTTCTTAGACCCCTTTTGAAGAATGTAGATGTAACCTCATACTGTAGATGTTTGAGATAACTGGGAGCTCATTCAAGAATCCCATAACGTAGATGTTCGGGAAAACTGGGAACTCATTCATCAGTCTAAGCGTACGCGGAAGAAACCCCCTATCAGTCCTATCGTATGCGAGCGATCCGGACGCAAAGTCTAAGGGTGAACACACTGCCTATGGCGAGCGGTGCGATGATAAGAAGCAGCCGTAGGCATCATATCAAACAATTCCTCACGGTTACAGAAAGATAAGCTGCTTTTCCTACTTTAAAACTCAGCTAATAACTAAAAACATAATGTATTAATTTTAAGGCGGTACGAAGTCCGCCGGGACAGCTAGTAATATTAAAAATGTGAAAGTTTGTATGGATGTTTGTTACTCTTTCACGTACAAACTACTGAATAGATTTTAATTAAACTTTACAATAATATAGCTTATACATCAGAATAACACATAGGCTACTTTTTATCTCGGGAACAAGTTCCTGTGGGAAACGGGAACGGGAAAACTTCTCTGCGCCGGCGTCAACTAGTAATATTATAAATGCGAAATTTTGTATGGATGTTTGTTTCTCTTTCACGTAAATCCTACTGTATGGATTTTCATGAAATTTTACAATAATATAGCATATACATCAGAATAACACATAAGCTACTTTTTATCCCGGGTACAAGTTTCTCTGGGAAACGGGAACGGGAGAACTTTTCTACGCGGCCGCAGCCGCGGGCGTCAACTAGTATTTCATAAATGGAAAGTAATACCGATTTTATAGTGTTACAACTCTAAATAAGAAATAATAAAAACTACGTTTATAAAAACCGACTCCAAAAATTAAAATGTATAAATAACTTAATAAAGATTTAATTTAATACACCTGCTATGATTAAGAAAGTTTAACCTAGATTAATTTCCTTTTAATTTACGAAATTACTACGTTTCGAAATTTTACTTACATACATAATGTCACACCTTTAACCCGAAGGGGTAGAGGCATAAAATACGCCCATATAATGTGTGCATTATTGGTCCCACGTAACAGGAGAAAAAGTCAAAGAAGTGAATATTCTAACCGTACCATCACAATACATTTTTGCCAATCTTATGTATGTCCAGAAAAATCTATCACAGTTTTCTAAACTCTGTGATAAACATAATATAAACACTAGAAATAAAAATAATCTTTCAGTCCACCACAGTCGACTACATAAGATTGGCGATTCTTTCCAGGGTAACTGTATACGCTTTTACAACAAGCTTCCCTGTGACCTGAGACATTTACCTTTAAATAAATTTAAAAAGTTTATTAAAAACAAGCTTTGTGAAAAAGGTTTTTACTCCGTTACAGACTATTTGCAGGACAGGGACGCCTGGAAATGATCTGCTGGCAAAATGAAATAATATTAAATTGTAAATAGGCCATAAAAAAAAAGCCTTCCTAAGTTTCTTGCCGGTTCTTCTCAGGTGGGCCGCGTTCCGAACCGGTGGTCGCTTTAAATATTTTAAATAGTGTATGACATTTTGTAAGCGCCGTTAAAATGGTCTATGCAAAATAAAGATATTTTTATTTTTTATTTTTTTATTTAGGTAGTGAATCTATTACCGTGTTGAAATGGACAGGCGCAGATTGTGGTGACCTGCTGTTAAAATTGTTCAAGCTGCCCTTAAGGTCAATGGCAACAGGGCACGAAAACGCTCGTACATAGAATGGGTCTGACAAACGTTTTTTACTTTAAATGCCAATAAATCTACAAAAAAATACAAGAAAACGGTGTTTTCACTTTCTTTTTATTTCAAAAATAGCTGAAATATTTGCGACCAAAGTGCGGATGACCGCATACGTCACAGCACTATGAATGCCGCGCCGCGCCTTGTCCCTGTCTGTGCTACGTTGTGACGTCATAATAATCGCGCCTAATCTTGGAAATTCAAAATAGGACTATAACTTTTCGTCGTTATAACTTCAGAAATACTGCATGTATTGAAGTGAAATAAAAACTTATGTAATTAACATGAACTATGCTCCAATTTTAGATGTATTTGATAGTACTATTTTGATCCTTTTGTGTTCTCCATTGCTACAAAGCGTTCACCCGTCTGAGTCACTTCACCAGCCATATATAAAGTTGCTTAACACAGTGATCGTTTACAGAATACGAGCGCTTCTTCTGAGATTTTATGCAGTCATATTGGTTGTAATATTTCTGTTTCTCCACTCTGCACGCTCACTCAATTTTAATGACCGGTAGCCTTAACTCGGAAACGTTAATAATAACCATCGTTAATGGAAACTTCTGAAATAGCCGTACACAAACTAAAATTACATCGTCCACGTAAACAAATGGTAATAAATTTAAAAAATGTTCATAAAGTGAAATCTACTAGGCCAAACTCTGTAAAAATTTTATCGGACCAAATGGCAACTATTCCGCATCCAACTAAATACTAATCACGGAAATCAAATCATAAATCTCTGTGTAATTGGTCACCATACATAAAAAATACAAATCGAATTGAGCACCTCCTCCTTTTTGAAGCTGGTTAAATTTCTTTTTTGATAGCTACCCCATATATCAAGGAACGCTATGGGCTATACATCATTACGCTACTACCAAGGAGAACGGAGCCGTAATCATAAATGTCAACAAATTGGACAAATTTTCAAATAGTAAATGTTGTAAAATGTTCATAAAATGAAACTGTTGGGTCAAACTATATATTTTCACTATATGACCTCACAGATTCGCCTGTGAAATATTTTAACATCCCGTCGCACCTATTTAATCCCGTCGCTTATAAATTCTACATTGATGCATAAAAAATTGCCTGATTTGTCGACATTTATGACTACTGCTCTGCTCTCCAGTATAGTAGCGTAATGATATATAGCCTATAGCCGTCCTCGATAAATGGGCTATCTAACACAAAAATAATTTTTCAAATTCGACCAGTAGTTATTGAGATTAGCACGTTTAACCAAACAAACAAACTCTTCAGCTTCATAATAATTAGTATAGATTACTGTAAGAAGCTGATAGTAAATTAAAATATACATTTAAATGTCATTGTACAAGCAAGCACGTACATTTCCTGTCAGCAAGACGTGCTGACTTCATTGAGACCCCATTTTAATCCAGCATACTAAAACTAATACCACGAATCCGAATTCAATGAACAGAAAGATTTTTTTTTTTAATTACGGAAGCACTGAGATAAATTTACACAACATATCCATTTAAAACACAGAACTGACTTTTGAGTTTTAAAGTTACAAATGGACTGTCATCTCATGGAACAACCGTTCCCTTGAGGAAATCCTCTCTAGAACACACCTATGGAAACACAGTATGGTTTTTGTCAGATATTCCCCATCCATCCTGTTGGAGAAGTCCATGAGGATTTCCACATGGCAATAGATATCGCTAATATTTTTAAACTTGTTTTTTCGTGAAAAAAAGGCAACTTTGTTCAGACGGGACTTGAGCCACTGACCATTGCATTATTTTCACTTAAAATAATAAAAATCACACGTTTATCAAAAAAAAGGCTAATACAAGTTTGTGAACGTAGTCATTTTTTTTAACGTCTGGAAATCCCTTCAGATGTCATGCCGAACTCGAACCGGCTAATACCACACAGTCCCCGCCTAATTGTCTATTGCCCGACGCCCCGGTTGTGAACGTAGTCTGATTTTATTTTTTTAGTGATCTTTACTAATAAACCTTTAAAAAATCGCTCTAATCTATATCAAAAGTTATTCTTAAGTTAGTCGTTTTTAAAACAAATTTTGTATTGAATAATTACACAAGAATTTCTCTTACCTTCCCTCGTGAATACTTAGCACACCAAATACGTTACGAATATACAAACTTAACAAATTACATGAATGTAAAGTTGAGTTTCATGTTTGCTTTGAACCTCGTCGCATCGTAAACTTCTTTAAACTTCCTAATTTGAAAAGCCCGTAATTATTGTTTATCAGAATTATTTTGTTTCTGAAAGAACAGATAAAGTTTTGGTTTTCTACAGTAAAGGGTTTTTCTTCAGTGTTGCTAATATCCACTGGCTACAGTGGTTAACATGCTTATCTGCCACCTTAGTACAATAAAAAGAACTTGAAACAATCTCTGGTAATAATTGCCAAGATTCTTGATATAAAAATTAAGTGCGATAAGAAGTGCTTAGCTTTCAATGTACTTCTACAATTTAATCAATGGCTGAATATTCGGGAAATTTTATCACTTTATACCAGCAGACAGCCATTCCTTGGTTAGGCAGTTTATGAAACGCGAACTTTTGCAACAAATAAACGGATTGATCAAAATAACTGTACACAATAAACTGCTACAGCAGTGAATAAATAATAAAAATCTCAAAATTTCTTTACTTTGTTAATCTTGAGAAAATTGATAAGAGTTACATTACCCGAGGAGTTCATCAACCATCGCTACTTTTTACTCAAATTGCGTACATACTTCCACATAGGTCACCGAACTGAACCGAACCTCCTGTACTATGAACTGAAATCAATATCGTCTGTTAACAATAAAAAAAAGTAGTGTGGCACTCGGAGACTGCCGCGGTAAAGCTATTGCATAGCATACCTTTGTTTTTCTTTGATATTAATTTAAGTTACACTAAAAAAAAAAAAACCTCACTCTCACCCTAACCCTCACCCTCACCCTAACCCCCACCCTCACTCCTCACCCTCACTCTCACCCCAGTCTCACTCTCACAGTCACCCTCACTATCATCACGTCTCGATCCGTGCGAGCTTCGTACAATCCATATAATATATGAACATACTCAATGACATACACGTTAAGCACTCGGTGAACTTCATGTGACCTCGGGACTTAGGATTTTTTTCCTTACGGAATTTCTTGATTAAAGCCCACTCAAATCCCGCGATAAAAACTATGCAATAGCTTAAAAATAACTAAACCAAACTCCGCAAACAAACATTTGGAAATCATACCCGGGACCTCAGTCGCGGCCAGTCGCATACACTACCACTGCGCCTCCGAGGTATTCATTATTATTTTATATCTATCGCTACCTACTTATTAAAAATAATTTAAAGTAATATAATACTTTAAGCTATCTTTTATCAGCAGGTGTCTCCACACTCAGTTAAAATTATACCTCTAATTTGTCTATGCCTCCGAGTCTCCTTCATCAGTGTGCAGAAGCGCTAGTTACAAATCTGGAAGTATCTTTAGATCTATTTTATGGGATCTCCTGGTATTGTATATACCGTGATTACTTTTAATTTTGTATATTTAACTTAATTGTTAATAAAATTGAATTGAAGTTGAAGCGCTCGTGGCCCTGCGGTCTCAGTGTTCTGCAAACGATCACTGAGTTACGCAACTTTCACTATGGCTGGTACTCGGATGGGTGACCACTTTGTGGCATTTACATTTGCGAACGTTTCCGTGCTTCGGAAGACACGTTAAGCCGTTGGTCCTGGTTGCCAGTATTAAGGCAGTCCTTAACCTGGTTGAAGGCCTGCCTTATGGGCGGCTTAAAAATTTCAACAGCAGGCTACCTGCGTCTGTGTATTTCAACACGGCAATGGGACGTTGGTACGATGGTACGTGGGACAGGAATCCACAAGGTGAAAAGTGGGCATATAATATGCCTCTGCCACCCCTTCGGGGATAAGGCGTGATGGATATATATATATATATGTTAATAAAGACTTAAAGTTCAACAATGCATGTAAATTATTTATTTACTAATTACGTAAATCGTACTTATACTTACGTTTTATTGACAGCTAATTTTATTTTGACAATCTTTGGAAAGTAATGTCAAAAACATTGTAATATTTATTTTAACTTTAAGGACGATCAAGAATTCCACAATTTAATCGCTAGATTAATCTATCAAAACATTTTTCTGTTAGCTAAGCACCCTATTAGCGACGAGGGTTAGCTCCAAAATCAAAGTTAATGACTTTCTTCACGCTGATTGGCCATGGACAAAGTACTGACGAGCGTTGATTTCAACAAAGTTTGCAAATTGCTTGCTTATTCAATGTAAGGTAGCGAGCGAGGCGCAAGATAGAATACTGCAAGTCAATCAAGTTCATGTGAATCTTTTGGAAATTATATTTTATGGGATTTTGGTGATATGTCATGATTATAAGTAACTATCTTCACGCTGTATCCCTAATGTGATTAATGTAGTCAGTGAGGACAGATCGCCAGGCTACGCAATCCATGCATACTTCTTTCGGCTCCTGCAGATTCATTAATCGTTTCATACATGCACGTTTAGGTATGTTGTTTTGTTGAGTAAAGGGATAAAAAAATAAAAATAAAAATCCATCACGCCTTTTCCCCGAAGGGGTGGCAGAGGCATATTATATGCCCACTTTTCACCGTGTGGATTCCTGTCCCACGTAATGAGTGGTGAGCCCATTGCCGTGTTGAAATAGACAGACGCAGGATGTGACTACCTGCTGTTGAAATTTTTTAGGCCGCCCATAAGGCATTCTACCAGGCTTAACGACTGCCATTTTACTGGCAACCGGGACCAACGGCTTAACGTGCCTTCCGAAGCACGGAAACGCTCGCAAATATAAATGCCACAAAGTGGTCACCCATCCGAGGACCAGCCATAGTGAAAGTTGCGTAACTCAGTGATCGTTTACAGAACACTGAGACCGCGGGGCCACGAGCGCTTCTAGTTCGAGTAATGGGATCTGGATTCAATACACGCCTCGAAGTTTAATTTTTGACCTCAATGTATTATACATTTTTAATAAAGTGAAAAAAGACAATTGGATTCGAGACGGGGATTAAACTTGTAACCTTTGCCTAACCAGGGCAATGTTCTAGCCACTGAACTACGGGTAGTTCAGTGGCTAGAACCGTATCGAATCAAGTTGAAATTCTTCGCCAATTTTTAATCGTCATCTAAGAGTACGACTTAGTGTATTATAGAAAGATAGAAAAAAAAATATTCTGCGTGTAAACATGCATAATACATAAAATGGCATATTTTGGGAATTTACATAAAAGAGGAAAAATGAAAAAAAAATACTTTTATGCCTATACATACACGCCTCATCCACGCAGAACAGGGGACACGTGACAGCGCCGATTTTAAAAAGTTACCCCGGAGAACAATGAAATTATAATAGGATAATTAATAAATATGTGTCTGTCATTTTCAAAATGACAGACACATAAATTTGGATCAAATATCATGTACTGTCCACTCTTCGGTCGGTGTTCATATTCGCGACAAGGATGACTGTGCATGATTCCATCGTGTGTGAAGCTGCTACGACGAGTCACGTACAGGCCGCTTCAATTTATCAGCTATCAGCCGATGTTAGTTCCCTTTATGGGTGTAGTGGGTACGTATATAGTTACGTTGTATATGAAACGCGCCACCTTTGATAGTACTTTGTAAAACTAGTGGCTCTCAGTGAGCAGTACATGTCGCGAACATTGTTAGTAAGTTATTTAAGTACCCGGAAAACTAATTATAAAATAACGATTGATATTAAAAAAAACTTAACATTCTATTCAGTTCCATCCCATTCTTTTCCGATTCATTCTGTTTCGCTCAGTTCCAATGCGTCCCGTACCGTTGCACTTAGTAGCTTTCCTTCGCGGTGCACCTATATGGAGCAATGAAAAAAAAAATAAAAAAACCATAGTTACCTATAATTAAAAACCTTATAATTAATAAACATTTTATTAAATTGCCTTTTAAATTGCTACTATACTGACATACCTCTTTCGCTTCTTCTACTTTCATGAGTGTTTTCATACACGCTCGCCGGTTAAGGGTACTCTTGACCTGGCCTCTTTTCAAAAGGTCTTCGGTTTGATTGACATACGTATGCCGAGGTCAACCCCTACCAGTTTGCCTATTCACCCTTACCACATAAATCTTCTTCGTCAGTCTCAGGCCTTATTGACGGATTTAAAAATATCTACAGCATGTACAAAGGACAGTCTGCGAGGCATAACCTGAGCTTTAGATTTGAGTAGGTGTACATAGATAATGTGTGTGAACTCTGCCTTGAGCCTGTGCTTGAGCGCAACGCATCCCTTGATTGGTTTAAACCGGGTAATACTACTTTTTGGGCCGAGACGTGGTACGTCTCCCGCGCGCCACTAAAGTGACAAAACACACAAATGCAAAGTTCAGCTTAGGCCACAGACTGCTGACAATGCGAATGCTGTCTGTAGCTGAATGCTGTTAGTAGTATAAATATATCCTGCAATCACACTCTTCTCTTTTGCATCGTAGATTTAAAACTAGAAGACGTTATAAAATGTCGCTTAAAGAATAAATAGACGCAGTTGCTCAGTTTCTGCTCCAACTAGCCTCCATGCGGTGCATTACCCTCGTCCACCGCATTCGAGAGCTATTTGCTGTCGGGGATCAGATTAATGTTGCCACTTTTCTACATGTCGTAACCACCAAACTTTACCCCGACCGCCTTCACCCACTCGATTGTATTCCGAAGGGAGTTATTTACGTTAACTGCTTGCAGTTTAGAAAACAAAACAAACGACTGGAACGTTCTTTTGAATAAATAATCAGTTCACGTTACGTGAATCAGAAATAAATTTTGACAAAACGGTTCTACGTGTTGATATTTTATTACTAAACAATTTTATTTAATGGCACCTGTGTGTTTATGGGGCAAATTTTAGTAATTAAATTTTAATCCCTTCCTGTTGATAGTGTCAGATTATGTCGCTTTGGGATAGCAGGAAAGGCGACTAACATTAAACTCTTTGCGTCAGATTGCTCCCTTAATTCTTTTGGTAGGTTATGTGAAATTTCAGCGCCAAGTGCACAGCCGGTTATGCTACATGTATTTTCGCCCTCAGATTGTCGTGAGTCGTGACAGAATAATTACATAGGTACGATTTGACTCAGAATTCATAGCAGATTGAATCGGTTAGCATTTACAATGGTCCACCCAAGCACTTTTGCGTCGGAAGGATAGTTTCAAGCTGGGTCCTGTACAAATCTAACAAAGTTCAAAAGCTAGCCGATAGGGAATATTATAAAGCAGCAAGTTATTCAATTATTATGCAATAACTTGAGTTTTAACTAGAGTTGTTTCGTTGGAAATACATATTGACTTTACTTTTATATTTTAGTACATTATTGTTTTCAAAAAGTATAAATACATGAATTATGTATTATTTATTTATACAAAATTGCTACCGCCATTAACTTTAAATTTTCTTTAAATCATCAAAAGTATTAACTAGTCTAAATAATACGATTTAACTTGGTGATAAGATGATAATTATATGTTCTCAACTCCACAACTTGGAACTAACTTCAATTCGATTAAGTTATAGAATTAACTTTAATATTTATACATCAACTCGTTCAACGGTTACATAATTAAAGTATTTGAATCATAATGAACACTATTATATTATTTATACAACTTATCACATGAGCAGATTGCTCAAAAACGGAAAGGTCAAAAGTACTCGGATACCCAGACGTGCGTGTATGAAGCGATTGATGAATCTCGAAGAAGCGAAAGAAGTATGCATGGATCGCGAAGCCTGGCGATCTGTCCTCTCTGACTACCCCGTTAGGGATACAGCGTGAAGATAGTTAGTTTAGTTTTTTATCACATGTATGAAGTTAAACAAGAGCACTGAGGGGTGCGAATACGAGGTTAAAATTCTAGTTCTAAAGAAACTACATGAAATTCGAACTATTTTCCTGACTGATATCCAAGTGCTCACAAGTTTGAAGCTGGTACAATGAAAGTTCAGTTCTATTGTTAAACCTATTTCAGTGATGTCGGTCAGAACCCTGTCTATACGACGTGTTCTCTTCGCCGAAACCAAAAGGGTCATATGACTTTTGGAAAATAAATAAATAAAATAATAAATATACATACATATTATAGATAAGTAATACCCAAACACAGAATAAACCATCGTGCTCATCACACAAAGTTTTATCCTGGATAGGAATTGAACCCACAACCATTTGCGTAGCAGTTGGATTCACTCCCACCGCGCCGCAGAGGCAGTCAAATATTCATAATAAATAGTACATTTCAATATTATAACATTTTGATGTAAAATTTTGTCCACACGACCTCTGTGCATACCGCCATCGTTAGGTACATATTAGGGTAGAATTTTTCCAGATGAGGAATTATTTTGTGACGTGAAATTTAAAAATTTCGGGCTTACCTTAGTGACATATTTCAAAAGGCAAAGGAGTAGCGTGCCGCTTTTAGCTCTCACGTTAATGTAGCAAGTGCATATTGCTCCCGGAAGTATCGCAAAATGTATGTAAAGCTGATAACTTTAATGTTTTTATACTATGCATACGTGTGTCAAGAGTATTATTTAATTTTAGAACTAAGTTTTACTTTTATTTTGCTACATAAAACAAAGTCGCGTTAGTTACACAGTTTACAAATTAAGAACGGTTGATTTATTGAATTTGTCTCTACCCTATCTAGCAGAACTAAGACAGGTATTTTATCCTCACCTTTTCGTCCAAATTGTTTTTATTCGGTAAGTAAGGTCTTAGATTCTAGAATTAACTCCTTGACTAATTAAATAAATATATAAATAATAAATATCGTTAGGACAAGTCACACAAAGCCTGATTCCAAGCTAAGCAGAGCTTGTACTATGGTAACCAGATAACTGATAAACATACCTATATATTTCTAAATACATACATATTACAGATATATAACTTCCAGACAAAGAAAAAACCATCGTGCTCAATACATAAAGTTTTATCCTGGGTGGGAATCGAAACCAAGACCTCCGCAGAGGCAGTCGAAAATTCCAGAATTTAAGAAAAAAAAAAGCTTTGAATTTTCCTAAGTGTCTACTTTATGGGGTTCTTCTCAAGTCTCAGGGTCTATAAAGGTTTTTCAGAGTTGCAGCAGACCTCGCGAGTTGCAGCACCTCAATGGTTTCATACTTTTGTGGCTGTAGGTATGCTTGTCTGCTGACAACGTACCTGTTAGTACACACACCTGAGTAGAATTAAAATAAAATTCTTAATCTAATTCTAAAATTTTGAAGTACGTAGAATTATATGTTTTCTATTTTCTGACTATTCCGTCAGGGATAAAGTGTGAAGATAGTTAGTTAATATTTATTCTCTACGACTACACAATATAGGTATGAAAGTGTCAGCATTAAACTGCAAAAGGGCGTGTTACGTTTGTTCGGAAACCAATGTGCGAAGAACGATTGTCGAAAAATATTTACTGTGCAAAAGTAGAGAGTAGGATTATATGTAAGTATATTAATATATGAAGACAGACTATTATTAAGCAGAGACCCAGAAACTACAAAATTACAGGAATACACAAATAAGCCTGTCAATCCTGGCAATCTGTCCTCTCTGACTACCCCGTATGTCTAACTAATTATCTAGCTGTATCCCTAGGGATATAGTGAAGAATTAGTTATACATAATAAAGTGCGGATTTTTTAAAATTATTTCCAATATACTTATACTTACTAAACTTACTTACTTAATATACTATATACTTACTAAACTTACACTTTAAAAAATTATAATAAAGGTATATATTATGGGATATTGTAATACAGTGATTTTATTTGTACCCAATTCAGATTAAAGTTAACATTGCTTAATTACGCCATCGACGCGACGGTGTTCCATTGTTCGTTAAAAGTAGAAAAAACTCGTGTTTTGTCGTTAACAGACGCAATTATTAAGAATTCTATTTCCTCTTCTCTCTTACAATTCCGCAAGTTCCTTCCGCAGACTGTAATTAACTTATATAAAACAATGGCATTGAAAATGAATAATTAGCGAACTAATTATATTAGTTATTATTCAAGGCATACTTCAAAGCGTTATCATCTTGCTTAGTCAAAGGATCCTCTCGTTGTATCGAAGCAAAATGTTATATTGTAATTTGAGATTACTTGCAGTCTATAGCAACAAAAGACCGTTTCAGCGAAAAACCTGCTGAAGGTATGACCTGAATTCATTGCTAACGTCAGGCAAAAAGATTTAATATATTACGAAAATAGCAAGGATAAAGTATTTATAAATATCAACTGGCCTATTGCTATGTTGTATAGATATATTATGCAAGTATATTTAGTTATATGTAAGTATATATTATTGAAAGTAAACATTACACTACACAAGGTTTTATTCATGCACACTGAATTGTGGGCGTATACCTCTGTCAGCCTTTCGGATATAAAGGAGTAATTGATAAAACATAGTTAGGTAGCAGGTAAGTATTATGATATACGTAATATCAGAATAGCACTTCATTGACATTGTATAATTATTTTAAGTAAAATTCTGACACTTAAGATTTCTAACTGCATAATTATTTTAATGTTTTTGATATTTAAGATTACTTTGACTTTTGAAATGTCTAATTATTTTGACTTATGAAACTTCTGATTACTTTGACATCGAATGGGATTTTAATATTGGAAAAATATGTACATCATTAAAATCATGACATAGAACTTAAGAATTTAATATAATTCTGACACGTATTCCATGCCTTACAATTTAACTTAACTATTGCTTTATGAACAAATTTTAATATTACTTACTATTATGGCAAATTAATTCGGTTTTATTTTAATGTGTTAATATTTGCATGCCGAAACAAATAGGCGAAGTGTGAAGAGGTTTGTTAACAAATGTTGTAAGATCTCTGTAAATTACCATATTTCAAGCAAATAAAGATACTATCTATCTATCTATCAATCGGTTTTCCGTAACGGTATGAGCGCGCATCGTAAAAATTAACTCTCATCATTTTTCCCTAACGCTCCAAAAGAAGTACAACTTCAAAAAGATTAAAATATCAAAACTAAAAATTTAATCATGTTCATCAAACTAGCTTTCAGTTTATAATAAAGTTTTTTCAATGTCTAAACTGCTCCACAAAGCAGTAATGGTTAGTATCTTTGTGTATTTTCCGGGAGAGTGCTCTATAAGTTACACTCAAACCTCGCTACGAATATTTACTACAAAATTAAGATAAGTTTTATCGCAATATTCTTTTGTCATACACGAGTAACCTCAACTCAAAATTAATCACATTCCTAAAAGACAACAACCTCCAATATCAAAATGAAAACATTTATCAAAAAAGACAATTCAGTAATGCACAAGGTTGAAGGTAAAAATGCGGTCGGTAAAAGTAAATACCTACATTATCTGCTTCCGTTCACGCGCAGGTGAAAATATTACGAGGAAGTGTACGCAACAGAACAGCGTTTATTGCCCTAGTAATGTAAAAATTTTGTCTCTTGTATTACAAAGCGAATGTGAGACATAAACGTAGCCTTTTACCTTATTTGCAAGTCAATACTAGGGCTCTCATCAGTGTTCTGTAAACGATCGCTGTATTAAGCAACTTTCGCTATGGCTGGTCATCAGATGGGTGACCACTTTGTGATATTGCTATACACGTGTTTTGGAAGGCACACTTAGCCATTTCCCTGTTACCGATACAGATTGCTCAATAACGGATAAGTCAAATGTACTCGAATACCCAGACGTGCGTGTATGAAGCGATTAATGAATCTCCAGGAAGCGAAAGAATTGCGAAGCCTGGAGATCTGTCCTCTCTGACTACCACGTTAGGGATACAGAGTGAAGATAATTAGTTAGTTGAAATAATTTTGTCAGTAGGTTGCCACAACCTGCATCTGTGCATTTCAAGACAGAAATGAACTCACGGTGAACTGTGGATGTATAATAATGCCTCTGCCACCCCTTAGGGGATTAGGACGTGAATGATAAACAAAACCTACAGAAATGAATATAACTTTTACGTATTAGACCATGATGAGATTCAGTGTCTAAGCGAACAGACAGCGTAAGCGACTGCATTTATTACTATGTAAAGAAGAATTGAATTCGGTAAGTCAAAACATGCTTACAATTACGCAATAACGAAATTATGCATTATTCTAGCTGTCAAGAAATGTCAGTTCACAGCACGGGCGGTAACGAAATAAATTTCCCCAGTGGTATGTAATAACTTAGAATATGTATTTGAATTACAATAAATAGTTACTCACATATACATATCAAAATTAGTTTATTTCATAACTGACTTATTATTCTTATTAAAACAAGGTTTAGACAAAAATCAATCAATCAAATCAGGTTCAGGTCATTTTTAAAGATACACCATCTTACTCGTATTACTGAGCAACATACCTAACTACCTAGTTAATATGGTTTTATAATTACGCCTTATCTCTGAAGTAGTGGCAGAAGCATATTAAATGCCCGCATTTTAGAATGTGCATTCCTGTCCCACGTATCAGATGGTGACCCTATTGCTGTGTAAAAATTGAGTAGTAGTTGAGGCACGTAACTTCGCACGCGTGGTGAATTTTTAAAATTATTAATAAACGTTATAAAACAAGATTTTATGACAACACGTTTTAGTATAGTTTCGCGCTAGAGTAGTGCTATCGTGTTATTTTACAATGTCCACTCTACAACGGAAGCACAATATTTTAGTTATCATCTCCCTTCAGCTAAACGTATTCTCAATTACGTCCAAATCTTACCTGGATTTGGAGCTTGGGGGCAACTTTATTGGATGCTGGAAACAGTGTTGATTGACTTTTATTTACGGCTCGCAATTCTGTCATTGCCTCAGCAAATATCTACTAGCGGGTAAGGTCGCTTGAGTTTATCTCATTGGTGAAGTTTCTCACATAACGATTTTAGGTTTTAATGTATGTGTGTTGTCAGCAGACGCGATTATCGAGCCTTCCAATTTCTTTATTCTTTTCAATTTTTTGGTATCTTTTGCAGTCAGAAATTAATAATTGGAACAATGGCATTTTAAGAGGAACGAGTTGAGTAAGACCCTCCTATTTTGACATAAACACAGAACCTAGCAAAGGACATTGTTTTTTCGCCGATGTCCTTTACAGTATATGCTTTTTATTCCATTTGGATCCTAATAACTGGTTTAACTGGCAATGGTTTTGAACCAACGTATAAGGTATACGTAATTCTTTTTCATCTTTAGTGTAGCCGGTTGATGACATCTCAATGTTGAAGCGATTGCTGTCTAATATTTGAAGTCATGTGAAATTCACCGTGGGTACCTAAAATTTTGGAACCTTCAAACTAAATACACTAAAAATAATTAATTTCATATTACATATATCATAAAAATCTATCTATTCGTATAGGAGTTAAAAATTGAAATCATAATAACAAAAATAAGTAGGAGTTGCTGTTTGGCGAGTGGATATTTATTTTAATCTGTTAAATTGCTTTCCTGTGGCTTACTTTACGATACCGAATTCCAAATTTCCTAATCTTCTGTACGTATAAATGCATAAAATATTTTGAGTTCGCTAAGTGAATTAGTAATTTGAGTTGCCTTTATTACGTTGTGGTTCGAAATTGAATTATCACAAAACAAAGAACAATAATTTGGGTAGCGTTATTTAACATGAAAAAAAACGAAATCAAAATGGGATTTTGAACTACATTTTATACTCTCTGTACTTTGGAGTCCAGTGTTTGAATTATTTTCCTGCTTTCATTTCAGTTATAGAAGACGCTACAATTTAACTTCTAAAATATCTGTCTACACCAATACTTTCAATGTACCATCTTGCAGATTTGGGAACCAGAGATCTGGTAAAACTCATTTTTAACAATGATAAAATCTCAGCTAACTCTATTGTAGCTTAATAACATTTTTATGGCTACAAACAAATTTTAACTGCGGTTTTAATACTTATCTACATACATGCATACATACATATTGTCATACCTATATCCCTGAAAGGGTAGGCAGAGGCATACCATACGCCCACATTTCACCGTATGCATTTTTGTCCCATGAAACAGGTGGTGAGCCCATTGCCCTGTTGAAATGGACAGGCGCAGGCTGTGACGACCTGCTGTTGAATTTTTTCAAGCCGCCCATAAGGTCTTCAACTGGGCTTTACGACTGCCATGTTACTGGCAACCGGGACCAACAGCTTAACATGCCTCCCAAAGCACGGAAACGCCCACAAATGAAAATGCCACAAAGTGGTCACCCATCCGAGAACCAGTCATAGTACAGAATACTGAGTCCGCGGGGCCACAATTACCTACATAGATTTTTTTAATTCTGCAGAGAGACCCCTATTCTTCCTTCAAAGAAACACTAACTGATTAGATCATATTATATACCAAGATGTAACAATGTTTTCATAATATAGATGTACAGTTTAAAACTAACATGGCAGTGCATAGTTAATTAGAAGTTGCCAAGAGCAACGTCTCACTGCGGCAGTAAACCGCAAGTTAGGCGAAGCGTTAACCGTAATTGTCGCAGGTAGAGGTCCTGGGGGCCGAGTCTAATATTTACAAGCCGTAGAATAGAACGAGAACTGCTGTTTCAGCTGTCAAAATGTATCAAAAATGCAACTGACTAGCGGCCACTGGTGCGGTAAGTGTTAGTAGAACTCATCGGCCGACCGATAGAAGTCTATTGGAGTACGATTGTAATAGTAGACTACGAAGAACTGTCAAAATTGTACCGGTGGCTTTCTTCTGAGCGACGATTTCGATTATATTTCGACACTATTGTTGAAATAGCAGACTCGGACCCCTGGTGATACCACTACTGTGTTCATATTACTACTGTGTAGGAAATGCTAGTCAAAATGTACTATTGTGAGAGACTAAAAAGAACTTTTTCGAAATCGTTGATTCTCAGTCTTAATGAACTCCTATGACGATTTAAATTTTATATTCATACATATAGGAAGACTCAATGCGAAGAATAAATTTGCAATGAAGCACTCGTAGCCCCGCTAACTGAGTATTGTGTAAACGATCACTGAGTTAATCAAATTTAGCTATGGCTGGTCTTTGGGTTTGTGACCGCTTTGTGACACTTCCATTTACGAGCGTTTCCGTGCTTAGGAAGCCATTGATTCCAGTTGTCAGTAACATAACAACATAAACATTAAGTCAAGTTGAAGGCACCTGTGCCTGTCCACTTTAACATGGCAACTCCATCATTACGTAGGACAAACATGCATACGGTAAAATATGGGCCTAAAGTATATCTGTGCTACTCTTTCGAGAATAAAGACGAGAAAGATAAGTAAGATATTTGCTCCTAGCAATATAATAGTAGTAAATAAAAGTAGACCCAGGCTCCAACTCCAGGGGCTTGGAAGCAACTGGGGAAACATTTAAGATAAAATAGAAGATCGAAATGAAATCACCAATTCTATGCTAACGAGTAACTTTATCGAAACTTAAATTATTGATTTCTTAGAAAATAAAATTAATTTTCATTAGAACCAAAATGACAACATAAAAACATCTTGGCAGAAAACAAAAATTTATTAAAACCACTAGAAGACGCCGTGATCAAGTTTTCTCGTACACGATTTCCACAAGATCCTGTTCCCGGAATAGAAGTAACCTGTGTGTTAATTCAGGGTATCAGCTACTTTCACACCAAATTTTATCAAAATATGCGTTTGAGCGTATAAAAGTTACAAACATACACACTCATAAATTTTCGCCTTAATAATATTATGTAGATACTTTTAGTGCTTAACAATAAACATTTATTCTTAAAAAATAAACAATACATCTTAACAAAAAACAAAAGGTATATAATTTCCGAGGTATTTGTTTTAATGTTAAACAGTCAATAGTCTACTTCATGGCAAATAGACAGACACGATCCTCCGCCGACACCTTATCGTCAGACAGTTAAGCGTTTCGCTGATTGTTAGATTGAGTTATAATTCTTCAACGGCACGCGATCCTTCAAACGTGCTTATAACGAGACTGGAAGCCGATTGCTTATTGACTTCTATTAATAAGTCAGACTTCAATCCTACTCGTGATCTATAAATACGTTTACGTAAGGAGAAAAAAATCTTACCGTTTATACGGTTATATGTTAGATGAACTGGAACAGTTCATCTCCCTCCCCATTCTTCTGGGGCTGCCGTTACAATGTAGTGTACCGCACATCCCGCTTTATGTTTCGTGTGTAATTCTCATGGATGCTGTGCTGAACTCCTACCAAGTAAAACCACACGATGCCCTGTGCCCTTCCATTTGCCTATAGCCGAAAGTCGCTGGTGAATCTTTGAAGGATTACCCCAAGGCTTCTCAACAGACTTTATCCACCCCGTCGTTTTAGTTCAGGTTATATGCTGCTTCTTTGGAGGAGTTTGGGTGTTATCTCAGATCTCTTATCTTGGGGTGGTGAAGGGTCTACATGTACCTCTAGCGCCACGCAATCATCGGGGTAGGTACCTGCACCGTCCTTCTTCATTCTATTTCTTTCTTCTATATTATATCTTCTATATTCATATTATATAGTGGGTAGTTGTAACTAGAAAAACAATTTTCACAAGTCCTTATTATTTAATTAATTTATTAATACATATTTTTATTTTTAGTAAATAATAGTATAAAAGTTTTGATGCTTATATAATACCACATACCAGTAAGTGTTATCTCCTCTCAAAGTATCCTTAATCACAAAGATATTTCACAAAGTAACCACTGGCTAACAACCTTGTAATATGGAGGCTATGAAGGAATCTTTTACTTCTGTAATGGCTAGATTGGAGGAGCGACTGGCTTGCTTTGAAACTGAACTACAAAAGAGTACAAAAACCAGTACACCAAGTTTGGTCAATCTAGCTTCGGACTTTGCAAACTTCAAAACCTTTGTGGTCAGTACCATAGTGGCATTTCGTGCACAATTTGAGTTCTTGGCCCGGGAGATGGAGAACAAGGAGATGCTGAGTAGGCGAAAGATTGTGCTGCTGCATGGTGTTCCCGAGGAGAAGGCTGAAGAGACATCTAAGATTGTTATGAAGGTTGTTTCTGATCACCTCCAATTAGACAACTTCACCGTAGATGACATCAAGCGTTGTCACAGGTTGGGTCAGCCCTCAGGTAGCAAGCCCAGACCCATTTTGGTAAAACTGCAACTTGTGTCGGTTCGGGACAGAATTTGGTATACTAAAACGAAATTCAAAGGTTCCGGAATTACACTCTCAGAATTCATCACACGTAGTAGACATGAGGTATTCATGGCTGCACGGGAGCGGTTTGGTGTCTCCAAATGCTGGACTCAGAGGGGTCAGGTATTTGTTGTCGACCCTGATAATAGGCGGCATCGTGTAGTCTCCATGGCTGAGCTGAACAAGTTGAATTGGGAAGTGCAGTGCTCTGCTCCATCTAAAGTAGCTAGTAAATCCAGACGGGCTGGTAATAAGAAGTAATTTTCTTTGTTTTTACTGGTTATCCAACGTGTCCAGGTATTGTTCTATTCAGTTTTTCTTTCCGTTGCTCTTAATTCTTATGCATTTCTCAATTTCTATATAATGCATTATCTTGTCTATAGGTTATAACTAATTTACTTTTCTTTATGTAGTTTATGATGTGATCACACAGTAAAATGCACGTTTTATGTACTATCATAACAACAGGCACAGGTAAAACGAAACAAAATATTCACTTTGTCAGTGATGTGACATTGACATGACAAATAATGACAATAATGTTACAGATGCGTTCCTTTTAATTTGAACGCATTACGGGTGTACAATTTTAATTGTGATTCGACTGTGTGAGTTTTTATTATTGATATTGCTTTGTAGTTTTCTTTATTTTTACTGTATATATACCTGGACATGAGATATACTCTTAATTTTTGGTATTGTGAATATTGATCACTAAGTAATGTATAGATAGCACTACTGGTGAGTGGACAAATTTTCAGTTAAGGTTACACATTGTATTGAGTGTATGTGTGTGTATGTATATGTATGTATCTTGTATTATTGTTATACCTGCTTTAATCTATTCTATTATTTATTTTTACTTTAATCTATTTTATTTATTTTTATGGTAGATTTAAGTAGCAGTTCTGATGACGGTAGTTTTCTATCAGCCAGAAGCTTTAATGACAGTTTCATTAGCCAACCCTCTCTAGCAGACACAATAGAGGCCCAATTCTCCGATGTTCACAGGAACTTTAATGTAGTCCATATCAATGCACAGAGTGTTCCGGGTCACTTCCCGGAGATGCTGACCAGCTTCGATTGTAAACATATTCATGCCATTCTAGTATCTGAATCATGGTTTAAACCCAATATTCATCCTACGACTCCTTATTTGCTGCCCGGTTTTAACTTAATTAGAAACGATCGTAGTTTTCCATCTTGTGGTGGTGTTGCCATCTATTTGCGTAATACAATTCCCTATCAGATTTTAGATTTGTCGACACAGCCACCACCTCAAAATGCCGGAGAGCACATATTTTTGGAAATAGAACTAAGTTATAACAAACTTTTACTGGGTGTTTACTATTGTCCCTCATCTAAAATTAACTTCTTTCCCTCATTTGAGAATATCTTAGAACGTCTTATCCCATCTTATAATCACACCATCATCATGGGAGATTTTAACACATGTTTGCTTAATAATAACTCTCGCTCCTCTACCTTTTCCAATATCATAGAATCCTGCAATATGTCCATATTACCTTTAAATGCTACTCATCACTTTCCAAATAGTTGCCCATCTCTTCTTGATCTAATTCTTGTTTCCTCAGTAGATTTGGTTGCTAAGCATGGCCAATGTAATGCTGACGAATTTTCCTACCATGACCTTCTCTTCCTATCTTATAAACTTCGCCCTCCTAAGCCTAAATCAAAAATTCTTATGCAACGCAATTTCGGTGGTATGCAGCTTGACAAACTTCGCGAAGCCGCAGGCAACATTGATTGGAGTTCACTTTTCGCAGCGGAAGATATCAACGAGAAAGTTGAGGCTTTTAATAACAAATTAATTACTTTGTATGATATACATGCACCAATCCATGCGGTAAAAATTCGGCACCTGCCTGCGCCCTGGCTCACAGCTGATATAAAAAGACTTATATGTAAGAAAGCTGCAGCAAAGTCAAAATTTAAATCCCGGCCTACTCCTAGTAACCACGAAAATTATATTGCTATACGAAATCTCTGCAGCAAGGTGTGTAGGAAAGCTCAACGCCAATATATTTATGACTCAGTCGAGAACGGCGACTCATCAAAAGTATGGAAATTTCTTAAATCATTGGGGGTTGGTAAGTCTAACTTGGGACATAATATGCCTAAGAAAATTGACATTGAGTCATTAAATCAACATTTTTCTTCATCATCCAATTTGGATCAGACTAGTAAAACTAACAGTTTACATTATCTTTCATCACTTCCAACTCCTTCATATCCACCGTTTCTCTTCAATCAACTGTCTGCTTGTGATGTTAAGAGGTGTATTATGTCTATACATTCCAATGCCCTTGGCAGTGACTGTTTAAGTCGTAATATGATTCATCCTATCCTAGATGAGATCCTTCCTGTAATATGCCATATATTAAATCACTCGCTTACTTGTGGTGTGTTTCCCAGTGCCTGGAAGGAGGCTAATATTATCCCACTACCTAAAAAAAATAACCCAACTTCCTTTTCTGATTATCGTCCAATATCCATTTTACCTCTCCTGTCTAAAGTTTTAGAACGTCTCGTTCATGGTCAGTTTAATTCATTCCTCAATAAAAACCTACTCCTTGATCCTTATCAATCAGGCTTTCGACCAGGCCATAGCACTGTTAGTGCTTTGATCAATGTTACGGACGACATTAGGCTTGGAATGGAGAATGGTAATCTTACTGTACTAACGTTGCTGGACTTCAGCAACGCTTTTAACACGGTGGATTTCCATATCCTATTGGGAATATTGCGCTCTCTTAACATATCTCCAACAGCGATTGATTGGTTTCAAAGTTACCTGTTTGGGCGTCGCCAGCGTATACGTTACGATGAATCTTTCTCTTCTTGGAGTAGCATATCTGTCGGCGTGCCTCAGGGTGGCGTTTTATCTCCGTTACTTTTTGCTGTATTTATAAATTCCATCTCCAAATCTTTACTTTCATCCTACCACCTCTATGCAGATGATCTCCAAATATACATGCAGGCTCCAGTACATGAACTGAGTGAGGCTATTTTAATCATCAATGAAGACTTGTCACAAATATGTAAATGGTGTAAACTATATGGGCTTCACGTCAATCCATCTAAAACTCAAGTCACTGTTGTTGGCAGCCCCCGGATGGTATCTCAAATTGACTGGATGCAACTTCCTAATATAATATTCCGAGACATTACACTATCAATAAGTACCAGTGTCAAAAATCTGGGTGTATTAATTGATAATACATTATCCTGGGCTCCTCAAATGCGTGAAATTAGTCGCAAAATGTTTGCAGCAATGGGATCCTTGCGTAGATTGCGTAATTTTCTACCAACTGCCACCAAAATTGCGCTTGCACAATCTATTCTTCTTCCTATACTCGACTATGCTGACGTTAGCTATCTCGATGTCACTGAGGAGCAACTTGATAAACTTGAGCGCCTCCAAAATTTATGTATTAGATTTATATTTGGTTTACGCAAATATGATCATGTATCTGAATATCGCAGTAAGCTCAATTGGCTCCCTATTCGCCTTCGCCGGAATGCTCACATTCTATCGCTTCTTTATAGCGTTTTGTTAAATCCCTGTACCCCTACTTACTTAAAAGAACGGTTTATGTTCCTTAATGACACACATTCTAGATCCTTGAGATCATCGGAGTCCTTGGAATTAACTGTCCCAGAACATTCAACTAAGTTCTATGACAAGTCCTTCACTGTGCAAGCAGTGCGATTGTGGAATGCTTTACCGGTGTCCATTAGGCGTGCCCAATCACTGCATGTCTTCAAGGGTATGGTCAAAGCACATTACTTAAATTATTAGTGTGTAGTATTATTATTTATTTATTTATCAAATATATGTATGTCTCTGTTTATGCATTTGTCTATAGTAGATTTTTTATTTATGTATTTTTTTATTTTTATTTATTTAAGCATATGTAATATATGGATAGAATATATATGTATATATTTGTTTATATACTTTAGGCTAGCGTAATCTATGACTGTGAAACTATCCTCTCATTTTATACTCGTTGTTTTTTAACAACTATTTTGTTTAAATTTTACACCAATAACTGCCCATTACTCACATTTTTGGAAATCATTTTTGTCCATTCAAAGGTTGCCTGTAAGAAATTGCTCTTAGCGATAAGGCCGCCATTTGTACAATTTCATGCAATTTATATTTGTGTCATTTGTTTCATATTGGTGTACAATAAAGTTTTACTTACTTACTTACTTACTTACTATTCATTCTACAGATAATATAGAGGCTGAGAACTTGATTCTTTGGCAATTTTACTTTACCTTACTGTACCTTAATGACGGGTTGGTATAGTGGTTTTACTTCAAGTTTTCCTTCAAATTTGTTTGTTAAAAGGCTCACCCAGATGAAGCTGGCTTGGGCCCCGAAGATGAAGGTAGGATTCCATTTAACCCAAAGGGCAAAATACTCCAACAATAGAATCTTATACCTGTTAAAGATAAGAGAGTCTACAGTATCCCAATGTAGACGAATAAAAGAAGCGCTCAGAAGTTAGATTGTTGTCAAGTTAATATTCAGTGAAATGATTTATTCACTAATTCATTCTATGTAGGCAAATTTTTGTTCCAATTAAAGCCATTAAGTAAATTTGTTAGGCTCTTAGCGAGGTCTAATTATAAAGTTTTTATTTGCGTCACTGGAGTCTTAAAGTTTCGTAAATTATTCAGTTGAATCGATAACAGTTCATAATATACAAGTAATTTGGAATGGTGGCAAAGTTAGTGACAAATTTTGTTAGAAATGGTTACGGCTACGTATGGCTAAACAATATTATTCAGTTTTGAGTTTTGGTACGTGTATTTAAATAGTAAATTAAATTCCCCCTTTAATTTACTTGTAAATTGTTTTGGCTCTCTGATTATATACTGGGTGCAATGGGGCCCTATCTAAATCTTCGAAGGCCACCCAAGTCAGTTTCACCTGCAAGTGGGGTGCACCTGTTGACATGACAAGTTTATAGTGAAAGAAACCCTGCACCAACCCTATGTATAATATGCTACCCTCGCAACGTACACTTGCAACGTAGATACCCTTCCAAAATTTTCGATTGGAATTAGAAGAGGTTCACGTCCAGCAGTAGACGTAATAAAAGAGTCCGTGACTACCAGGACTTTAATTGGTCGTGCTAATTAGTGTCTAGCACATAAGACCTTTTAGCCTTTTTGTAACCAACTCACTAAAAAGGCAACGGGTTCAAAATTTATTCCAAATTTAACATCTAAAAAAGACACATTTTATTTTATTTTATTTATTCGGTCCTTTAGACCCTCCCAGTTCCGTGCTTCGGAAAGCACGTTAGGCCGTTGGTCCCGGTTGCCAATATAACGGCAGTCGTTAAGCCAAATTGAAGGCCTTATGGGCAGTTTAAAAAAATTAAACAGCAGGTCGCCGCATCTTGCGCCTGTCCATTTCAACCCGGCAATGGGCTCACTACCTGTTACGTGGGACAAAAATGCATACGGTGAAATGTGGGCGTTTAATACGCCTCTGCCTACCCCTTCGGGGATAAAGGCGTGACAATATGTATGTATGTAAATTGAAATGATAAATAATTTGAAACAGCATCCTATGTTATGTTGTTCACTTGTAATATACTCGTATCATTTCATTTGACTGCTGGAATTAATTTCTTTAAGGAATAAATAACGCGCTTATCTCAGGAACTACTAATCGGATTTAAAAAAATCTTTTTGTGTTGGATAGCTTATTTATCGAGGAAGGCTATATGCTATATATTATCACGCCACTACCCTGGAGAGCGGAGCAGTAATCATAAATGTAGACCAAAATAGGACAATGTTTTACGCATTATTATAGAATTTATAAGCGACGGGATGAAATAGGTGCGACGGGAATACGAAGGATGTCACGGGCGAAACCTTGGGGATCACCTAGTACACAAAATAGGTAAAAACTGACTCAATTAAACATTTTTTTTTCTCTACTGACTTATTTTGGTGCGCTTAACAGTATTTAAGCTCTCCAATAAGTACTTTAGTAGTTTTCAAAACATTTATGTACGATTTATGATTAAAGAATAAAGTATGGTGGGTACCGAACTTGGCCGCAATGCTGCTGTTGAAGCAGTTGAAATTTATAATACTACACATTTATATATTACATTATGTATTAAAAAATATAATATATGTAGTGTATTACGACGTACTACCAGATCTGACCACGGATTAGAACCTGTCATTAGCCCGGCGTTTCAATAGTGAATTATTATTATTATTTTACATGTGACTCAAATAACAATATAAAATATTTTATTTGAATATAAATAGAAATTGATTCTCATAAAATAATATTATTTAAATTATTTAATTAAATAAATAAATACAAGTATCGTTGGGACAACTTACGCATGGGCATCTGATTCCAACCTAAGCAGAGCTTGTACTATGATAACCAGATAACTGATAAACATACTTATATATTTCTAAATACATACTACATATATTATAGATAAATAACCCCAAGACACAGAATAGAACATCGTGCTCATCACATAAAGTTTTATCTTGGGTGGGAATCGAAATCAACGACCTCTTGCGTAGCAGTCGGATACACTCCCACCGCACCACAGAGGCAGTCAATTCAATTATTAATTCAATTATTTGTGGAGCATGTTAGTATACAGTTATAAAATCTATGTCACATAATATTTAATGTATTTGAATTAATTAATGTGTGTCTTTTATTAAACTTTTCCTATATTCGTCCTCTTATTAATCCATCATCATTAATTGACTTAGGAGGTGAGCGAAGCGAGCCGACGAAAATCTCCTTTTTAAGGCTTGGTATTTCTGAAGAGGCCACGATTTTGAGTTTTTTAAAACAATGCGAATCGTAGAAGAAAGGGTATTTGATTCTGAAAAAAATATATATGATAGTTAAGGATTTAATCTAGTCAAAATGCTTATCTGTTACAAAATCTATAAAACTTTACTTGATAGAAAAACATTCCAAAGCTGCCCCTTTTTGAAATTTTTTTTCAATGCCAAATCTAAACTACAGATAATTTTCATGAAATTTTTATACCTAACTATAGCTACTAAATATTTATAGACATAATCGCTTACTTTGACTATATACAGTGATTTTTATAGTAAAAATGTTTGAATAATACCAGATTCGCGCCGCTGACGCCTGAACAGTCGCGCGCTGGCGCTTACTGAGGTAGGACCTGTGTCAGTTTTTTTCGTTGCGCTCCCCTTGTTATTACTTCGCAATGGCACAGTATATTTATCAGAGCAGTAAGCATTCCATCATCATCCGAGCGTCTGTCCCAGCTGCATCTCGCGACCCCCTGAGTTCGCTTTGTATAGTGTATGGACGGTGGTTATACGGACTGTTAAGCTTACGTGCGATCAAGGGGGATGTTCACCTGGCGCCTCTTTTTAACGTCTGTTCGGGCATCAAACGGGGTTGTGTTATGTCTGCCTTGGTTGTGTTTTTCATAGTGTATATAATAGTTGGCTGCAAAAGTTAAAGATTATGAAGTGTTGTAAATTTGAAAATTTTACAGTACATTGTTTGTTGTACGATGATGATGCGGTACTGATGGTCTCATCAGAAGCCGACCTTCAGGCATTAGTCACTAATATGAAAGTAGAAGTCTTCGCTGCATGTTAAACTAAGAATCGGGTATTTGAAAGAGAAAAAGTAGGAACTAATAGCAAGATTTGGGTAAACCGGAAACGTTTAGAGCAATTAAATGAAGTTATATACTTAGGAAAAATGTTTAGCGCGAACGGAAGATGTGTTCTGAAGTACAACGGTGACTAGCAGCCTGAGACAGGGACATAACAGTATGATTTTTTGATTTTAATATTATTAAAAAGAAATGAGTATAATGAGTACGGGACATTTTATTGGTACTTGTACATAAAGCATAAATTTGTTATTAAATATATCATCATTAACTCCTACTAATATTATAAACGCGAAAGTTTGTAAGTATGAATGTTTGATGATACTTACATATAAAAACTACTGAATGGAATTTAAATAAACTTTACAATAATATAGTAGACTAACACATAAGCTACTTTTTATTCCTGGAACAAGTTCCTTTAGAAAACGGGAACGAGAAAACTTCATAACGCGGGTGGAGTCGCGGGCATCAACTAGTATATCATAAACCTATAATAAAATCCAACACAATAACAGAGATGTTCCATTTCGATTGCTACTGCCAATAACTTTTACAGTGGCGTGACAGCGGAAAATACATCGTCAATCTATCTTGGCGGGGGCTGAGGAAGCATTTTGGTGCCTACGCGACTTGGACAACCTGGCCTTAACTAAAATGGTACGGGAAAATGTTATTGACGTCCGACCGTCCGTCCGTCCGTCCATTCAGTCTACAGATCGCATTTTTCATCGGATTTGCATGCAACTTGGCATGGACAATCCTTGATATAGCCAACAACTTTCAGCGAGGGGGTTTTTTGATCGGGGGGGAAATGGATGCAGGGGAGGGGAAATGGTCCTGTAGTGGTTGGCAAGAGCGCTCAAAACGATAAAATGAAATGTTCATTTTTTTTTAAACGACATAGTAAATATTCTTCGAAGTCTACGGTTCACAGAACCACTAGTAATAAGTAGTATTGAACCTCTAAGCCGTTGTCTATAGACTTTCCAGTAAGTTAGGTATTAAGATCTTAAATTACATCAAAACTTACAGTAGCGACAATGTTACATACTTACGTATAATTACGTATATTGTTATGAATACTTATGTTAATAATTATAATAATTATTAACACCAGCTGGCTATTGTGAGCCGTTTTCATTAATGATTATATATTTAGAGAAAATTGCGGTCAGTTAACGTTATTAGCGTTGTGGTTTAACTGCAGCCATTGATTGCATTAATTATTAAAGTACATTGACAGAGTTCCAGCAATGAACATTTCGAGCTTTAGAGGTTAAATGAAAGCGTTTGAGCATTAAATAAGTAATTATACTAGATAATTAAAGACGGCAACCTAAATAAATTTAACTACGACACAATTTGATTGTTTTATTACGATTTTAAAGCCACCCATCAATTTTTTATATTCGTTTTCTTTTTATATTTGGCACGTCAAAATGACTTTATAAAAACGGGGACGACGACCTTTTGAGTTTAGAATTGAGGTGCTATTGCAGCCAGCAGGGCAGCCATCAGGTTGTATAATTATAACTAGGCTACATAAATAATATTTCTATGTAAAATAGAACACTGAAGACAAAAAAACATCGAAGTAATGTAGATGCCAAACTTACTTGCTTACTTACTAAACTTAATCTATACTGCTTTTATAACCTGCAAGTATTAGTGTAAAATATATGTGAAGCATTTTAAAACTCTTTCGTATCTATTTTTTAAACATTTAGCCACACTGCAGAGCCCGCTTAACATCTAGGGACATTCAAAGTGTACAAAATTGAATGCATACTGCACCTGCTAGTATCGCCATTTTGTATTCTTTTAGATACTCAGTGGGATGTGGATAAAAACGTAACTACAATAAACAATTTAAATGGGTATTTACATTATGGAGGCTTAAAGCGAACAAAAAACAATACAGATCGTATTCTTCGAAATAATCGAAATTCGAAATAGTATTTTATTATTTAATTGTCTTTGACGGTCCAATTTGGGGGTGCAATATGGCCCAATCCTAGCTTCGTCTTTAAGTGCTGCTGTTGTACTTGCTGACTAGTGGATTATGTCTTCTATATCTTATAAACTAATGCAAAGAAATGCTTGAAAATGACAATTTCTACAATAGACTAATGAAGCTGCTCTATAGTAATACATTAAATACAGAGGGACAGACTCAGATAAGCGACTAAATTTTGTACTATGTAATATAATAATTATTTATGAAAAGATATAATTTCTAATTTTGGACAGTAACCCTTTACAGTTGAACTACATCATAGGTTAGGGTATATGAAATGGTAAATAGGAACATTTAAAAGTAAATGAAGTAATTTAATGAAATAAGATTGATATCCCTGAGTTTTATTTATTATAACGTACTCGTATAAACGGATAACAGGCAAGTATCTTCTTTAACGTTAAAACCCTTACAATTATTTCAGCATAACAACAATATCACGATGAAACTCGGTAAAAAATTAATAAGTAATGCTTTATTGATTCATCTTGGAATATTACGTGTGAATTGGTACTTATTCATCAAAATAGCTCATAACTTTTACTTAATGTGAACTTAATAAAAAAAATTAAAATAAAGGCGTGACTATATGTATGTATGTACTATAAAATTGCTATTAGAACGAATTCATAGTGCCTTGCATCGCTATGTGGTATCCATTTAAGATTTAAATATAGCTCAAAAGTTTCGATTCAACTTTAATTTAACTTTGACTTGGATATGTGTCAGTTGTTCTGTGAGTTCGTGTCTAATCTGTGGCCAGTATCGATTTAGAATCTAACAGTATATCTGCATTATCATACTAAGTATACAAATTTACAGCAGCCTCTTACTCCACTCTTACCAATAGTTAGTTGAGATGTGGCATTTTTATTTTAGAGCGATTCCGTGTTTTGTAAGGCCCGATAAACCGTTAGTCTCAGCTGCCAGTAACATGGTAATAGTTAAGCCAATTTGAAGGTCTATGAAAAACTTTAAAAAATAAAACGCCGGAGCCCTCAAACTGCTCATTTGAACATGGCAATAGGTTCATTAATTATGGGAAAAAATAAGGGGAAGTGTGGTGTGTGTGGTAAAAATTTCTCCCTTTCGGTGAATACATAAATACATACATATCATCACGCCTGTTTCCCATTGGGGTAGGCAGAAACTGTGGATTTCCTTTTACTACGATCCTGGCATACAACGGTGAATAAGGCGTTATTTATTAACTAAGTTCATTATAGTATAAGTAGTATCAAAATGAGTAGAGAAGTTATTCTTTATACAGACTGGACTTTTCAAACTGTTTAATAAATACGTTTAATAAAAAAATACAAAAGAAAAGTAGAAGAAAATGATTGAGAGCCAGAGTGTGAGAATGTAAAACGGTAAAAACAGACAAAATAGTTGTCATTGGAAATCGTGTCACCCTTATCAATGATAACAAATTTGTAAAATAAAAACAAAATCAAATTTGCGTGCTTAAAAATATTGTGATATCATATTGTATATCCCCTTGGGCAGCTTTATTCATGTTCGATTCAGTTGTCAGATCGCACAGTTGTAATATATCTACATACATAACTGCACACAACAGTCAAGTTATTTCACCAATGGCTGCATATTGCACTCGATAGTGTGAACGGGGCACTAGGGAACTTTCCATCTAAATCGGACGCTTGATAGCTATGACCAACTCAATTGCTTTCATACTCATATGTATGGTGGCATTTGAATTTAAATAAATATTTTGGTACAGTTGCTTTTCTATGATCAAAACTTTCAAAATCTTCTTCTTTGGTCCTGTTTTGACCATGATCAACATTGTCAAGAACTTGTTTTATACAAACTTGGAGGTACATGGTTAGTGACTGCAGTTTAATCGTAATATCAAGAACACAAAGGTTATCTATGATATACGGTTATACCTATATCCTGGATTTAGGAGTTACACACTTTGTCTCCTCTACAAAGGTCGAGTATATGACATGACTGACGTACGAATTTAAAATATATAATAAAAAGAGTGACGCTAAATTGATGGGCCCGGCTGCCAATAACATTTCGAATGAACAGGATCAAGTTGAGGCTTCCTGCAATTAAACTTTTGCCTGCAATTAAACTAGCTGTCGTTAAAAAAAAATATTATAATTTCATTCAATCAAATAGTTCTTTGGAAGTGAAACTTCTTTATCGACGTTGAGAGATATGTTATAGTTGTCGAAAAGAATCATCACGTTTTTTGGTTACGCGCCATGTTGTTTTAAAGTGAAACTTCTTTATCGGCACATGAGTGAAATTTTATAGCTGTAAAAAAATGTCGTAAAGAAGTTTCACTTCTTACCTGTGTTCTCTGGTACACACATATATATTGTTGTTATTAATAGCGAATGAAGCTCAAATGATTTTGACTTGATTGTTTTTCTAGGTAATGGGTTTAGAACTAGGGTTTCTCGGCCGTGACCAACTTCGAAATACGGTCGCTCCTATTTAAACCCGTCGCTTATATATTCTACAAAAATGTATAAAAAATTGTCAACATCTTTGATTACTGCTCCGCTCTCCAGAGAAGTAGCGTGATGATATAATAGTCTATATCCTTCCTCGGTAAATGGGCTATCCGCCACAAAAATTTTTTTTCAAATACGACCAGTAGTTCCTAAGATTGGCGCGTTCAACCAAACAATCAAACAAACTCTTCAGCTTTTTAAATTATTATAGAAGTATTAATATAAAAAATCATGTTATATGATAATATTATTGCATGCCTAGATTTAATGGCAAAATATGTATAGTGCTATATTTGTAACTTCAACACTTGTTGAACCATTTTTCATGTATTAAAGTGAATTAAATGAAAAGTAAATAGAATTGAGTACCTAATCGCATATAATTATACTCGTATTGTGGGTTCGACGTTGTACTCCACGACAGAGGTTAACCTGTGTTAATAATGTAACTTCTATATATTAACTATTAGAAATAGTTTAAATTGCACTCCGATCTCTCCATACTATTCTGAGCATGTAATTGTACCGCTACTATTGTAGCTAGCTTTTGGATACTATTATACCTAAATAACGGCCCATCTAAGGCATGTATTGCTCCAGATTCTCAATTGAATTCCAATATTGGCAATGCTACAGAAACGCAAGGCAGCTTAAGTCGACTTAAAAATAGTTATGGATTTTCATTGGCAGAAGTTGATATTAAGTAGTTATTGAAGACGATGTTTCAAATAAGATAAGAACCTTGTGATATTCAGTACCAATGGTAATAAGAAATGTAGTATTATTATAGAGTTTTGAAACTAAGCTTAACTTAACTAAGAAGCGCTCGTGGTCCCGCGGTCTCAGTGTTCTGTAAACGATCACTGCGTTAAGCAACTGCCGCTATGGCTGGTCACAGATAGGTGATCACTTTGTGGCATCTACATTTGCGAGCGTTTTCCGGTTACCAGTAACATGGCAGTCGTTAATCCCAGTTGAGGACTTGTGGGCGGCTTGAAAAAATTCAACAGCAGGTAGCCACAACCTGCGTCTGTCTATTTCAACACGGTCATGGGCTCACCACCTGTTACGTAGGACAGGAATCCACACAGTAAAAAGTGGACTTATAATATGCCTCTGCTACCCCTTTGGGGATGGCGTGATGGATATTTATTTATTTAATATTTTATTATTTATTTATTTTGAAACTAAACATCTAAGTTCTGTAATAGATTATTCGCATATCAATACTTTTCATCTTATAATTTTCTTTGTTAATATCATTTTTTTTTCAGCAAAGTTTATTCTATTAAAAAATAATTTCATCCATATATAGCTGGCTGGAATAGAATGCCAGTAGAAAATAAAATGAAAAAATAATGAAATGAAAATGTATATTTTCTCATATTTTCCAACTTTGACACATTGTTCTGGTACATACCTACTATTACTTTTTATTAAATACTAGATGACCCCCACAGCTTCGCCCGTGGAATATTTCGACCTCCCGTCGCAACTATTTAATCCCGTCGCTTATAAATTCTACAATGATGTATAAAAGCTTTCCGGTTTGTCGACATTTATGACTACTGTTCTGCTCCCCAGTGTAGTAGCGTAATGATATATAGCCTATAGCCTTCCTCGATAAATGTGCTATCTAACACAAAAATAATTTTTCAAATGCGACCAGTAGTTCCTGAGATTAGTGCGTTTAACCAAACAAACAATCTCTTCAGCTTTATAATATTAGTATAGATAATTCTAAGTTCTCATCAATAATCATCAATTATTAGTTTAGATAATATTAGTATAGATAATTCTTAATTCTGCCTTACAGAGACATAGCTGGGAATTGTAAGAAGAATTTAATCTATATATATAAAAATGAAACCCGTTTTCCGTTGTCACGACATAGCATGAAAACGGCTTGACCGATTTTAAAAATTATTTTTGTATTGGATAGCCTATTTATTGAGGAAGGTTCTTAGCTATATATCATCACGCAACTACACAGGAGAGTGGAGCAGTAATCATAAATGTCAGCAAAAAGGGGAAACTTTCATACATATTTGGAAAAGTAATAAGCGACGGGATTAAATGGGTGCCACGGGGTTGGAAGTATGTCACGGACGAAGCCGGGCAGGTCAGCTAGTAGAATATACTTTATTGCACACCAATATAAAAATATATCAGATAAATAGAGAACTTTATGAATGTACAGAGTGCCTCTGTACATTCATAAAATTGTTCTCTATTTATTATTTTTTAAGAAGATTATTATTATTTATCTATCACACCCTATCCCCAAAGTGGTGGAAGAGGCATATTATATGCCCACTTTTTATGTGTATTCCTGTCTCACATACTAGGTGGTGAGCCCATTGCCGTGTTGAAATAGACAGATACAGGTTGTGGCTACCTGCTGTTGAAATTTTTAAGCCACCCACAAGTCCTCAACTGGGCTTAACGACTGCCATGTTACTGGCAACCGGAAAACGCTCGCAAATGTAGATGCCACAAAGTGATCACTTATCTGTGACCAGCCATAGCGGCAGTTGCTTAACGCAGTGATCGTTTACAGAACACTGAAACCGCGGGACCACGAGCGCTTCTTTAGAAGATTATAATTTACAAAACTTGTATATCAAGATGATGTCTTACATACTATTTTAACCAAACCAAAGTACTTGCAAGTGCTGCACCCGTCGTTGCACCTGTTGAATAACAATCAAAGTCATGCAAAAAGATTTAATATTCAAAACACAATCTTTTACTAACCCATCTGACCAGTGTGTTATAGTAAGTCCAAACATCTTTCCAGTACAAAATGAAAGAAGCCTTCGAAAAGTCGACTTCTGAACGAAACTGATTGACTGTTTCAATAAAGAAAATAACAGATTGTGATTAAAAAAATTGTTATAATTTTATAAGTAAATAGCTAAACCACAGACAGAAATTATATTTAGACTAGGTGACGCTCACGGCTTGGCCTGCGTAGACTAATTTTCCCATTCCAGTTACCCACAGGAACTTGATCCCAGGTTTAAAAGTAGCTAATGTGTTATTTTGATATGTAAGCTTTATTAGTATAATTTTTTATTGAAATACATTCAGTAGTTTTTGCTTGAAAGGCTAACAATATATAATAACATCCATACATTATCACAAACTTTCACATTTATAAAACAAGTATTTAGGAGTTTTATAGTCCAAACGCAATATACATGTCTTTATAAGTCAGTAATCAGACCATAGAATTATCAATCTTGGTACTTATATGAATGAGAGCTGGTTTCCTAAACCAATTCGGTTCCGTTGTCTAGTATGATTGATTTAAAATAAGAATTACCAATCTCCACGTTTACATTCCCTTTAAACATTAGTTATGGAGTCATTTACATGGACTTTCCAGGTATACTATTTTATAGAAAGTACTGATATTATCAACTCTCAATTCAAGTACTCAAAAATAAATCATTCATTCATTCATTCTATTCCAATTTCGTTCAATCAAATCAGGCTAGCACAATCCATTGCTGAACAATGGCCTCTCTCATTTTCGACTTAATTGTATTTTAGTAGATACTGTAACAAGGACATGTGGTTGAACTGAACAAGATGATGTCTTACATACTATTTTAAAAGAAGCCTTTTCAACATTAACTCATCAAAAAGAAAGAAGAAGCGCTCGTGGCCCCGCGGACTCAGTGTTCTGTAAACGATCACTGAGTTACGCAACTTTCACAAAGGCTGGTCCTCGGATGGGTGACCACTTTGTGGCATTTACATTTGCGAGCGTTTCCGTGCTTCAAAAGGCACGCTAAGCTGTTGGTAAAGGTTGCGAGTAAAATGGCAGTCGTTAAGCCCAGTTGAAGGCCTTATGGGTGGCATGAATACACATGGTGAAAAGTGGGCATATAATAAGCCTCTGCCCCCCTTCGGGGATAAGGCGTGATAGATAAATAAATAATAATAATCTTATCAAAAACATTTGAATGAAGTTTTAAGTAAAAATTGACTGTTGTATTTTTTAATGTTATTTTTATTTAGCGAAAGAAGTATGCATGGATCGCGAAGCCTGGCGATCTGTCCTCTCTGACTACCCCGTCAGGGATACAGCGTGAAGATAGTTAGTTAGTTAGTTTTTTTTATTTATAAATAAATGTTATCAAATTAATCAAACAAAGTTATAGAGAGTTTCCTAACATTTATCAATGTAATGTAGACTTGACGATACAAGAAGGCCAATAGTGTAATATAAAACATGTTTCCGATACGTTTGTGATAAGGGCTCGTATAAAGTGTTCAATGGCGATGGGAGCTTTCACTTATCCGCGCGTCGATAACGCCTGAAGGCGTCAAACTTCAGGCTCTTCTCGGTATCTACGACGATGAGACACAAGCGCCCTTTTGATTATAGCAGCCATTGATATTCTGATTTCTTTTAAGGATAAAAATAAAATAATTTTCAGGACATTAGCTTACAAATAGCAACTGTATAGGTTTGTTTATGGCTAAAGTTATCTTTGCACTGTTAACGCTTGAATAGAGAGATTTATAGCTTTATACATTTTTACTACTTATTCATTACCCACGCCTTTATGCGTGAGTAATGAATAAGTAGTAAAAATGTATAAGCGCTCGCGGCCCCGCGGTCTCAGTGATCGTTACATTTTCACTATGGTTGGTCCTCGGATGGGTGACCACTTTGTGGCATTTACATTTGCGAGCGTTTCCGTGCTTCGGAAGGCACGTTAAGCCGTTGGTCCCGGTTGCCAGTAAAATCGCAGTCGTTAAGACTGGTTGAATGCCTTATGGGCGGCATGAAAAATTTCAACAGCAGGTAGCTACAGCCTGCGTCTGCCTATTTCAACACGGCAATGGGCTCACCACCTATTACGTGGGACAGGTAAATCCACACGGTGAAAAGTGGGCATATAATATGCCTCTGCCACCCCTTCGGGGATAAGGCGTGATGGATACGCCTTTATGCCCGAAGGGGTAAGAAGAAGCATTCTATGTGCCTACATTTTACCGAGTGCATTTCTGTCACCTTTTTATTAAATATATGTACTATAAAGATAGGTAGTGCCCTGCACTTTCGTTGTCACATTTTGGTAGGACGAAATCAAAGTAAATTAAAAAAAAAATCTTTTTCGAAATAGGGTGTAAAAAGAGAGTTTTCAAGATCGGACGTTACAAATAACTGCATGTATAAAAGACAACATCATGTATTGTCTACAATAGAGATTTTAGAAACAATTGAACACTCTCTGATAATACTTTCAGTTTAAATTAAATTAGGCACGTTCTTTGTTGTTAAACAAATGAATGTTATCCTCCATTCTGTAACAGCCATGAAAATGACTTCAAGCAATACCGTAACCACATTGCTCGTATTTTATTCTATGCCTATTACAGAGAAATTATAAGAGTGTATATTAAAATAAAAAAGGTTACTCGTATATATCTCGGATATATCTAATATAAACAAAAATAAGTAGGTATACACAAAATGTTATGAACATCAACGATTTGTTAGCAAATCTAGGTATTTATTTTTCCTTTCATGTGTTAATGAGAGTAGTAATGTACCTACAGATTATTTCGTGTAGTCGAGTAAACCGCTTAGCTGATTAAGTACAATTTTATATGTATATTTTATTTAACAACCGTTGATTCCCCCCCCCCCCTCAGGTATCGGTGCTGGGCTTGAAAGAGCGTCATTTCTCGATTTTTAACGGGTTTCTTTGTAAATAGTCTTGAAAAAATTACGGCACCAAATTTAATTTGATTTCGAATTGAAAAAGTATTAATTTTTTTTTTATTTTTATTATTGCTTAATTTCATTACATACAATATTTTCAACATTTAACATGAAATTTTAAAATTGCGTTAATAATTTACTAAAGATGTGCTCAGTATTGCATGCAAAATTGCTCCGTTTCAAAGGATTCATTTAATGAAGTCTTGACTCCTTTTGAGTAAGATAGGACTCCTCGAAATTATCTCGTTGACTGTGGAACATTAACATTTTATAATATAGTTTATTATGCTTTTGAAGTTTCTGTGTTGTATCTTATATAAATTTGCATGAGACTCAGTTTTCGATCACAGTACAACGCGCCGCTCGCTAAAAATACGGCTAAGGACGTCTTATAGTAATATTACGTCTCACAGCAAACTCATAAGCTTTACGGTATTCACTTGCTTAGATTTTATTATGGACGCTTAGCAGCGCCAAATGCAATAACGTGAACCCGTGCAAGTCAATATTAAGTTTCAATTTTTTTTTTTTTGATAATAACAAACGGCAATCAATATCACTTTTATACCTACAGTAATCATAACAGGCTTAATTGTCCATGATGAATTCTGTTCAACGTACAAGAAGTTTCTTATAGTGAAATAAAATTTATATTTTTTTTATAGTTGCTGTTTTAAGTCATTCAGTTTTGGCACGGATATAAATATAATATAATGGCCAGTCACATCGTATCTTGTAAAATTGTTAGTTATATTTAATCAAAGTAGTATGATGAAATGATTACTGTGTAATAACAATCACCGTAGCTAAACAACAAGGTTTTATAAAAGTTTCCGAATTAGGATTTATAAAATAGCTTTTTCTTTTAGGTCTATATCTAATGTAAGTTAATTTAGCTAATTAAACTGCGAGTCACGTTCATTATTATCAATATCTTTGGAATCAAAAACACGCAACATTATATCTTCACAACTTAGACGTCGCCTTTTTACTAATCTAATTATGTAATTTAAATAAGTAAAGCATAAAGTATCTTTATAGGATGGAGGGTGAAAAGCTGACTGTCTTAGCACTACTCGATTTTTCGAATGCTTTCAATAAGGTAGATTTTTAAGTTCTGCTGGGAATGCTAGGCACGCTTAACATATCTCCACCGGTGATCGATTGGTTACGTAGTTACCTGTGTGGTCGCCAACAACGTATAAGTATAGAGAATGCTCCCTTGTTTTGGTGTAATACATGGGCCGGTGTACCCCAGGGTTGCGTTCTGTCTTCATTACTATTCGCAATTTTTATATTTCTCTCTGATCAACTTCTTTCTCACTATCATCTTTATGCAGACGATCTTTAGTTTTAATATCAAGCATCGCTAGATCAATTGACAGAGGCAATAAATTGTATCAACAGGGAGAGTAACCAATAAATAAATAATAATTATGGGCAGTCCCAGGAGAATCTGTCAAATACAATGGCCGCAACTGCCTCAAATTATGTTAGATGGTACACCGATACCAATTAGCAGGACAGTTATGAATCTTGGTATTCTCCTTGACGCTGAATGGTTCTGGGGGCCATAGTTGCATTAGGTAATTCGGAAATTATTTCAACTGACTCATTGAGACGATTGCCTAATTTTCTGCCTACTGCCACCAAAATTGCGCTTGCAAATTCTATCCTGCTTCCTATCCTGGACTATGCTGATGCCAGCTACTTAGATCTCACAGAAAACCAGTACAATAAACTTGAGCGTCTCCAGAATTTTTGCATACGGTTCATATTTGGTTTGAGAAAATATGACCATGTTTCCGAATTTCGTCAACCACTCATGTGGTTACCAATACGACTTCGCCGGGATGCTCATATCCTTTCATTGCTGTATAATGAGATGTTTACCTCTTCGGCACCTTTCTATCTTAAGGAACGATTCGAGTTCCTACATGACTCGAATTCGAAGTGCTTGAGATCATCAGGAAATTTGACGCTAAAAATGACCATGCATTCAACATCGTTCTTTGATGATTCCTTCACTGTGTAGGCAATACGTCTATGGAATGCATTACTGGTAGAAATTAGACGTACTCAAACACTGTCCGGGTTTTCCCGAGGTAAAAGGTCATTACCTTAAAATAAACAATTAATTTATTATATATCCGTTGTCTTTACTACATAGATCCTTGCTTTTTATTTATATTTTTATTGTATTTGTAAGTACTTATATGTATTGTATGTATGAATATTTGTATTTATGCATGTTTATGTGTGTAATATATTATGTGTATTTATTTACTTTAGCAGTAAGCATTTTTTGTCATTATAACTATGCCTAGTACGCCATAAACTACCATTTAAGATAATTCCTAAAACCCAAATTCTTCATATGGTTGTCTGGAAGAGATCGCTATAAGCGATAAGACCGCCCATTGTACATAGATTTAATTTGGTAGTAAATTCCTTATAAGATTTGATATGGTGTACAATAAAGTGTTATCTACCTATCTATCTATCTTAAAAGTTACATTTTATTTTGCTCTAGCCACTTATTAACTAGGATATAATAAAGGTGTAGGGTCCTTTCTGAACGTTACTGTACTAATTATTAAATGATTAGTATGGATCTACTAAAATGAGTAAAATTATATACTAAAATGGGTATAAATCCTTTTAATATTATTTAGACTAACAAATTTAAGCATAGGTAGTATTAAGAACATTTGAAACTACTGTTAAGATAAATATTTACATTTTTCCAATGGGATAAACTATGGGTCTGTGTTTTTGTAAGTGGATCAAATTTAGAATAAATGTTTCCACCCCAAAAGGTTCTTGTAAATCCCTTTTGAAGTTTTCTACAGGTGAGTAAATAATGTTATATATGTTAGGTAAAGTAATCCTTAAAGACCGTGCTAATATAAACGTTATGACGAGTGGTGCTCGAACTGGGTATATGGATGCCACCAAAAAAATACTCCAAATTCAGGTAGGGCTTGGAAGCAATAGGTGACCTTCAAGTATCTCTCATCTTAGTATAGTTTTGTAGTTCAATGGTTGAGAGTTTTAAGCCCTGGTAAGGCAAAGGTCACTTCTGTGATAGAAGAGTATTTATATTTATCTTATACTACAGACGGCATTAATCGCCAAATTTCATAGTTGTAAAACTAACTAACTAACTATCTTCACGCTGTATCCCTGACGGGGTATAATAGTTGTATAAGTTTTGATTTTCACAAGTGTCTTTTTTTACTTTTTTAATATTACGTAGGTTTCATTAAATGGAAAACCTGTCTAATATTTTATTATTATCATTACAATGAAAACCACCGACATCTGATCTCATTTTCAATATCGTAATAATACTTGTCTACAATTTCCAGTTTACGATATCTTTGCAAACTGATATTCTCACTATTCAAAATAATATTCTCGATAAAGCCGGTAAGCCTTTTGTCTATTTGCTATTACCCAAACGTTCCTCGGACCGCGATGTATTTCAATGGATATCTTAATATCCTCTTTAAGACCCAAGATTTTAGAGCCCTTCCGTATATTTTAACACTTGATACAAAAGAGATGTTAAATTTTATCCTGTGTATCTGTTTATGATATGAATTTTTAAGGACGTATTATTTATAAAGTTGGTGTTGACAATGGCTACAAATGTACTTATTTCACAGACAGTGATTATTGTACCCCACTGTTCAAAAATACATAACAATATGAACTTATAATAACAACCCAAAAATTTTGAAAATCTTGTTGAATCGAACTTGATCGATTGAAACAACAACAAACAATTCTTTATGCAAATTTGAAGTAAAAATATCAAAAAGTAGCTGAAATTAATAATAATAAAAAGTTTTCTGGCCCTATATTGATATATTTTTTTCAAATTGCACTAGGACAGCTTGTCCACTGCCGCTGTAATATGTTTAAGAAACAAGGGTGGCAAAAAAGCACAATAAAGAAAAGTTATTACGTTAAAAAATAAACAGATGTTTAAAATACGTTATTAAATAGAAAACCTTCTTCTTCAGCCAACAATCCTTATAAGTGATCATTATTAAAAAGAAACTATTTACTTGTTTATACCTACTTGTTTTTACATCCATGACTGATTTCCTCGAATAAAGTTTGAGAGTAATACCTTAGGAAGTTATTCGCCTCGGCACGTTTGGCATTGAAATATGACGGCAATTTTCAAGCTGCCAAATATACCCACCGTATGTTGCCCAGTCAGTCAATCTTACTGTATGTGGAACGACATGCATCATAGCCCGTGAAATTGAAAACGTTATAGATTTTGACTTTAAAAGTTATAGTGGTTTTAGAAATTTGAACTTCACAGCAATGACCTGGAAAAATTATAATAATTAGAGAATCATTATCTGTTACCTTATACTTGCCATAACATACATACATATTATCACGCCTTCATTCCCGAATTGGTAGGCAGAGCCATACTATACGCCCACATTTCACCGTATGCATTTTTATCCCACGTAACAGGTGGTAAGCCCATTGCCGTGCACGCGTATTATTGCTATAAAAATATTTATAACTATCTTCACGCTATATCCCTGACGGGGTTGTTAGAGAGGACAGATAGCCAGGCTTCGCGATCCATGCATACTTCTTTCGCTTCTTGCAGATACATCAATTTCTAAAACAAAAAAAAAAGTAAAATAAAAAAACATAATTATTTTAAACTAATCTAAATATTTACCATTTATATAATAATATGAGTGACAGCGCTATTGTCCAAACTTTATCCACATCATAGGACCGTACCATATTACAAAACATGCGATAATAGTATTACGTAAAAAATCTATTATGAACAAAATACCCCCCGATCAACCCCAATCAAACTTAAATAACAGGATCAAATTAAATTATAGGTACAACCCAATTCGCTGCTCATTCATGTACCAATTACATTAAATAATATGGAAGACTTGCCAAAACCAGGTTCTATGCTACACGTACTTATTTTACTGTATTCCAAAATCAATTCTGCAAAATGATAATTTTATTCATAGAGTTCCAGGAAGAACCCTATCGCTAACTTTATCCGTGATTTGGTTCAGAAATATTTTATGAATCAGGCCTTGACATAACTATTTCACACTAATTTGTTATTTTTCCACCGGTTCTTCGGTGTAATAAACCATAATGATTCCTGTGAGGAAAGATTATCTACAAAGTATTATTATTTATTTATAACTAAGAAAAACTTACAGTTAACAAAGCAAACAACATTGAAAAATTATGTAAGAAAATGGCTAGTAACAAGTTTTTATTATTATTAAAATAAAATAAATAAATATCCATCACGCCTTATCCCCGAAGTGGTGGCAGAGGCATATTATATGCCCACTTTTCACCGTGTGGATTCCTGTCCCACGTAATAGGTGGTGGCAATGGCCGTGTTGAAATAGACAGACGCAGGTTGTGGCTACCTGCTGTTGAAATTTTCAAGCCGCCCATAAGGCCTTCAACCAGGCTTAACGACTGCCATTTTACTGGCAACCGGGACCAACGGCTTAACGTGCCTTCCGAAGCACGGAAACGCTCGCAAATGTAAATGCCACAAAATGGTCACCCATCCGAGGACCAGCCATAGTGAGAGTTGCGTAACTCAGTGATCGTTTACAGAACACTGAGACCGCGAGACCACGAGCGCTTCAATTTCAATTTTTTTATAATTATTCGACTGTAAAGATCAATACAGCAAGCGACAATAACACACAAGAAACACACATTCAACAAAATACATTGTTAACGATTTTCAAAGAACTTTAAAGTCATGGTTTTCTATAGCTTTTTAATTATTGACCCGAACAAATCAAGTTCTAATCCTCTACACTCCTCGTTAAATATGCGATATATTCTTACGAGATATGAGTTGTTTCTATAAGTTATCGTACGGCACTTCCAGGAGCTTGATATTATGCAAAAATACAGAAGGCACATATAAACCAATCTTACACTTGAATGATATGAAAGACTTATAGTATGTGGAGACTTGAATGGATGGGTGGGTACCGCTCGCGATGGTTTTGAGTCGGTACTCGGGAAGTATGGGGATAAAAGGGTGAACGACGCTGGCAAGCTAATATTGGCATTTTGTAACGAAAAGGATTTGTTTCTGGCGAACACAATGTTCAACCACAAACAAATTCATATGTATATGTAAGTCAAAGAGAAGCATGATAGATCTATTCCTAATGGATAGTCGGCTCCGTAAACAGGTGATGGACACAAGGGTTTATCGAGGCGCTGAGCTGGGATCAGACCACTACCTAGTCATACTAGGATTAGGGGTCTGTTCGCGGGTTGGCGTCGTCGTACCGAGTGTCCTGAACCTGAGCCGACTTATAGCATCAAAAGCTGGAAGCTGCAGGATGCATCCATTAGAGATAAATATAATGAAAGGGTAGCCGAAAAGCTTGGCGACGTCAATGTAAGCAGTGAGAATGTGGAAAGTGTATGGCAGAACCTTAGGGATAGTATGATAAATGCCGCTGTGGAAGTGTGTGGAGAAACGAAAAGAGGCAGTAGTAATAAGCGTGATGCATGGTGGAATGAGGAAGTGAAAGGAGCAGTTCGAATGAAGAAGAAAGCATGGCTAGACTACTTAGCCTCGCGGAATGATTTTAATATGAAAGAGAGATACAAGCTGCAGAAAGTTAACACGAAGGCACTGATAGAAGAAGCTCGTGAAAGGTGCAGAATGAAAGCGGATGAAAGGTTGTCGTCCAATTTCCGGGATAAGGGAAAGAGGTAGGCAAGATCCGGAGTTGTTCGGCAATCTGCAGTATGAATAAAGTGCTTAGTGTTAACAATGACGTCCTAGCAGACCAAAGTGACGTCCTGCAGAGATGGAGTGAATATTATGGAAAGATATATGCAAGAAAAGACAGAGATGCCACATCGGGAAGTGGAGCTCACTTCGATGATCCGGATCCCGATGTCATTGAAGTCATTAGTATGAAAGAAATAGAACAAGCGATAAGAAGTATGAAATGTGGTAAGGCTGTGGGAAAAGACAGAGTTACTGCTGAGATGATCAAGTACGGTGGGTCGCGCGTCTGGGACACACTATGTCTGTTATGCAACTTGTGCTGGCGGACGGGTGAGGTCCCAGATGACTGGCGAGTAGCAGTTGTAGTACCTATTTACAAAGGGAAAGGCTCGCGCCTAAACTGCTCCAGCTACAGGGCGATCAGCTTGGTCAGCTTAGCTAGTAAGGTGTATGCAAAGGTTATAACGGCACGAATGCAAGAAAAGTCTGAAAGGTATTTATGGGAGGCTCAATGCGGATTCCGACGTGGAAGAGGTTGCATGGATCAAGTGTTTTCTCTCCGCATGATCGCGGAAAAGTTTCTGGCTCTTAGCCAGAAGGTTTTTGTGGATCTAGAGAAAGCATTTGATAACGTTGTGAGAGAAACGCTGTGGGACTTGCTGCCAGGATATGGTGTGGACGGCTCGCTACTGCGGGCAATACAGTCGCTTTATAGGGACTGTAAGGCTTGCTTGCGAGTACAGGGGGATGTGTCACCTCTTTTTGATGTCTGTACAGGCGTCAAGCAGGGATGTGTCATGTCCGCCTGGCTGTTCATAGTGTATCTGGACAGTTGCCTGCAGAAGTTGAAAGATTTTAATATGGGTGTGAATTTGGGCGACTTTACAGTAAACTGTCTGCTGTACGCTGATGATGCGGTGCTCATGGCCTCATCAGAAGCCGACCTTCAGGCATTAGTCACTAATATGAAAGAGGGGTGTGAAAGTAAGGGTCTCCACTTGAATGCAAGTAAAACTAAGGTTCTATCTAGTATTTGAAAGAGGTGACGTAAGAACTAAATGCGAGATTAGGGTGAAGATGTGATTCGGATGTAGAACGGCGAGTAGCTGCCGGAAACAAAGTTAACGGTGCTTTGTCCCAGTTAGTAAAGCGACAAAGCATCGAAAAAGAAGCACGAATGGCGATTCATAACGCAGTGCTAGTGCCAACTTTGCTTTACGGGAGTGAAACCTGGGTATGTCAGCAGATGCATGAAAGTAAATTGAATGCTGTGGAGATGCGATCACTTCGAAAATTGTGCGGCGTTACCTTGGCCGACCGAATACGCAATGAAGTGATACGCAATATGGCAGGTTTGAATGAAAGTGTCAGCGTTAAGCTGGAAAAGGGCGTGCTCCGTTGGTTTGGACACGTCCAACGAATGAGTGAGGAACGATTGACGAAGAATATATATTGTTCAAAAGTAGAGGGTAGAAGGAGTCAGGGTAGGCCGAGACGTACATATGAAGAACACGTGAGCAGATTGCTCAAAAACGGAAAGGTCAAAAGTACTCGGATACCCAGACGTGCATGTATGAAGCGATTGATGAATCTCGAAGAAGCGAAAGAAGTATGCATGGATCGCGAAGCCTGGCGATCTGTCCTCTCTGACTACCCCGTCAGGGATACAGCGTGAAGATAGTTAGTTAGTTAGTTAGTTAGTTCTTCATTTATTGTACAACCAGTTGCTCCCGACCCCTAGGTTTGGAGCCTGGGATCCACTTTAATTTGGATGCTATAGAGCACATAGCGCTAAGCATTTTATTTTCAAAATTGTTAGGAGCGACTGACATCTAATCCATGAACTCTCTAAAGGCGCCTGCTTCGTTGTCTCCTCCATTGTCTATTCCATTACGGAAAAGCCTTCCCCCACATTTCAGCTTGTTTTCTTTATTTATTTATTTTATTTATCTATCACGCCTTATCCCCACAGGGGAGGCAGAGGCAAACATATTGTATGCCCACTTTTCACCATGTGTATTCCTGTCCCACGTAATAGGTGGTGAGCCCATTGCCGTGTTGAGATAGACAGCCGCAGGTTGTGGCTACCAGCTGTTGAAATTTTTCAAGCCATTCAAGGCTAAGGCCTTCAACTTAACGACTGCCTAAAAAGACTTAATGTTACTAGCAACCGGGACCAACGGCTTAACGTGACTTCCAAAGCACGGAAACGCTCGTAAATATAAATGCCACAAAATGGTCACCCATCCAAGGACCAGCCATAGTGAAAGTCGCTTAACGCAGTGATCGTTAACAGAACCCTACGTCCGCGGGGCCATGAGCGCTTCTTTACAGAACCGTACGTCCGCGGGGCCATGAGCGGTTTCTTTATTTAATAAAATTATAGTACAAAATCATATTTGAAGCAAAGTTTATGTTCGATACCTACTATTAGATCTGAAGTGGCAAGACAACGTAAGAACGAGCTCTAATCGTAGCTAAAAAATACCAACATATGAAAAAGAATTTTTTAAAGTGCCTACTCTAATATAACAAACATACATACATATTGTTGTCCCAGTCCGAGACTATCAGGACTTTAATTGGTCGTGCGAATGAGTGTCTAGCACATAAGACCTTTTAGGCTTTTTGTTACTACCTCACTAAAAAGACAACGGGTTCAAAATTTCTTCCAAATTTAACATTATAATAGACACATGTTATTTTATTTTAATTAATTTATTCGGTCCTTTAGACCCACCCCAGTTCCGTGCTTCGGAAGGCACGTTAAGCCGTTGGTCCCGGTTGCCAATAAAACGGCAGTCATTAAGTCGCCACAGCATGCGCCTGTCCATTTCAACACGGCAATGTGCTTACCACCTGTTACGTGGGACAAAAATGCATACAATGAAATGTGCGCGTTTAATATGCCTCTGCCTACCCCTTGGGAAATAAGGGCGTTACAATATGCATGCACATACATATTGTTACGCCTTTATTCTCGAAGGGATAGGCAGAGGCATTGCATTGAGGTATGCATTTTTGTCTCACGTACCAGGTGGTAAGAGTTTTTCAAGCCGGAATATGAGGTGTTCAACTGAGCTTAACGACTGCCATTTTACTGGCAACAGGGACCAACGGCTTAACGTGCCTTCTGAAGCACGAAAACACTCGGAAATGTGTCCAAAAATCCAAGAACCAGTCATAGTGAAAGTTGCTTAACGTAGAGATCGTTTACAGTGCTTTAACTAAACTTATTATTAATTTATGTATTCATAAACCTTGTACGGGTTCTGTACACTATTTGCTAATGATTACCTACTAAAATAATACTTTTATTAGATTTGTAAAAGTAATAATTTAATGCGAAGTAAGTAATCAATTTTAAAATGTATTGATTGCCATTGAGTACACGGTCTGCTTGCTTGACGTGAACTGAACTTATTAAATGTATGAATTATCTAATGTTGCTGACCGCGAGAAATGTACGGTAATGACCGTACAAACCTCATTCATGTAAAAATAAATGAGGTTTGTACGGACTAAGGAGTCCGTACAAACCTCATTCATTTTTACATGATTCATTACCTCTTAATTTAAATATGCGCAGAATACGGACCAAATAAAATCTCAGTGTTGCTTATATATCTATAGTGACCTGACGTAAGTGTGTAAGCTGCAGACAGGTAAGAAGGTCAACCTCCGTCAAGTTCCTGGAGAAGAGCAAGACGTAAATTGTAAAAAGTTTCGATTCGTCCATTCCACCTTTGAAAGTATCTTTTAAAATGCGTGATTGATCCAAATCCATTATGTAAATGAAATATCATACATTAACATACAAACATAATTATTCGAGGCTAATAATAATGAAACCATCAAACCTCACCGGGACTGTCCTACGCTAGCCACTTAATATATTATGCATTGAATAACGATAGATACCTGACACTTGATTGAGTGCTTCACTACTAATTCAGATAGGTTAGGGTTATGTTACTGTTGAACTGATCGCTTGCTATATATAGTCTATAGATATTTCTGAAGAGATTGGTCAGTGGCTAATACCAAACTTGATAAAACTAAGAGGACTAAAGTTTCCAGTCCGTTTTCCTACATTTTCTCCTCCACTTCCCACTTCTGTGTGATACCACTGGGTTACAGACAGTCAGGACCTTACTGATACCTAATGTCCGCTCTCTACTCTTCACCCAATACGTGAGACAATCTTGAGCGTACAGCATATTCTACCTAAATCTTTTGTATGACGGACGCTTAAATTTGAAAAAAAAAATGTTTGTATCAGAGAACACAGGTAAGAAGTGAAACTTTTTTACGACATTTTAGTTACAGCTATAACATTTCGCTCATACGACAATAAAGAAGTTTCACTTATGATAAAGAAGTTTCACTTCAAAACAACATGGCGCGTAACAGAAAAACGCGACGATTTTTTACAGCTATATAACTTCTCGCAACATCGATAAAGAATTTTTACTTAAAAAAACACATCAAATTGACCCCAATGTATCTGAAACGATAATCTTTATCTTATTTAATGTGCGTCACGTTTAATGTAAGTGATATGAAATACACAATATCCGAAGCTAAGAGACGAAATTTAATAGTTACGTCCATTTGGCAAGAAAGGGAAGCCGTTGGCCGCAGCCTCCCTAGAGGGCGAACATTTTGACCGTAATCAGGCTAATGGACAAACCCTGTGTCCAATACGTACAAGAGGTTCTATTCTACTGTTACTTTAACAACCTTATTCAGTTACATACACTCACTTTGTATCGCACGGTCAAATGAAAGTTGATGTCATTGATAGAGATGGTTATTGATCTAAAAGTGATTCTATTGTTCTAGACGTTTGATAGGATTATCTGATGAAACTACAAGGAAAGAAATCTTCATCTTATATGTGTATCTGATACACTTCGTCTAAAATGTCAGACATTATGAAATATGAACTATGGGCGTATAATATGCCTCTACCATCCCATCGGACTGATTCGATATGACTCGTAATTTCATAAATGTTCTTATCTTCTTAAAATAAATGACATCAAAGATACTTATTAAAGACCATTGAATTACATCTTTTATTTTTTTTTATATATCAAGCTTACCTTACCCATTTTCTTATTTCCTATTAAGAATTTCATTTTACCTTATTCATTTTTTTTTTAGTCTTTAGTCCTTACAGTCAGTAACATGTAAGTTGTACTTCTTTTATAATGTTCAGTTTCTTTTTTTAATATTTAGGTAAAGCAAGAGGAATTTTGATAGGTACAGTCATATTAATGTTGAAATTTCCTTTGTGTACAAGCTCAAATACTTTTTTAATAATATTATTCCAAATTATACTATAACTTTACTTAACCGTGTGTTGCCATCAGTAATAATATCTCGGCTATGCAGGTGGGTAGGCGTCGTCCGCTACAAACGAGGTGGTTGACGAGATAAGAGCGCTCACATAAGTGCCACTATTGTTGTACCGAACAATACCTCCACATTGCCAGCATTATCTGTAACGCACCGGTCTCTCCCTACGGATGGCTGCCCCACCAAATATAATAATATCCAATATTCATTTTAATTTTTGTTGATTGAAGCCGAAGAGTACCGACTTACTTCTTTGTCTCTTTTCACTTGACACTTAAAAATTTAAATAATATTATGCTACACAAGTCATCTTTTTATAACATGTTTATAGACGAATTTGGGACCTGGTGGGGTGTTTTCCCCCACATTATTGTATATTCTGGTAGATAAAATAAGGACGACAGTATGCCTATACTAACCCTTTGGGCAATAAGCCTGATTGGGTATGAAGCAGAAGGTAGGAATGAGCGTACGTATATGTAGCAGATGATACCTTTAGCCACTATGGAACTTAGGTATTTTATACTTATAGTTGACGCCTGCGTAGAGAAGTTTTCCAAGGATAAAAAGTAGCCTATATGTTATTCTGATGAGAAATTTATATTGTTGTGAAGTTTCATCTACATCCATTCCGTAGTATTTGTACATCCAAACATTTTTTTACAAATTTTTACGTTTATAATATTAGCAGGATATTAGGCTAAATATTATATAGAGATGACTGGTTGATATCTCTTAATGGACTTATCAAAATTCACCAAGGAGAGACGTGCTGAACCCATGTCTCATGATTGTAATGACTTGCTGACCGCATATCATCGTGATAGGAAGTCACTGTCTTCCTTCAATATTTGCTGCTGTGTGAGAAACGATGCTTCGATGGTTGTAGTAATGTGAAATGTACGCCATATACATAAAAATGTCACTGAAGTGCTATTGAACAAGCCGAAATCATAAGGGAATATAATAAAAAAACAAAATTATAATACTAAATAAAATACAGTAAAACATTTTTGTCATTGATTTTCAAATTGCTTTTTAGGAATGTAAAAGATAAGTTTTTTTATTACCTTTACCTTCCACGATGGCACTAAAATCTATTTTCGCAATGAACTGACCTAAAAATTAAAATTAAACAGCTGTTTGAGTCAGTCATGTTTCACAGCTTTTACGGTCGAATTTTTTGTTGAAATTTAATCCTATTACGAAAAGATTCGTTTCATAGCAGGATTAAAGTTTGACAACAAAAACCTGACTACCTAAGTACCAAAAATCATTGTCTAAAAATATTCTGAAATTCACGTTCTGAAACTGAATGAAAACAAACAATAAATTAGGTAACATGATAATTAAACATTTCTCAATACATATATATTATAGATAAATAACACCCAGACACAGAATAAACCTTTGTGCTCATCACACATAGTTTTATTCTGAGTGGGAATCGAACCCACGACCCCTTGCGTAGCAGTCGGATACACTCCCACCGCGCCACAGAGGCAGTCTTAATTTAAACACACGCCACAGAACAGAACAGTCTCAGTTCAAAATGTGGTAACGTAGTTTTAAAATAAAACTTTTTAAGCAAGGCAACTTTTTAACCTTATCAAAACTAGCTGTCGTAGCCGATAGACGTTTGGAAGCGGCTTGAAGCGGGCATAGCTCAAACTCGTTCGGGAGATAGCGGAGGCAGCACATCTGGCCCTCCGAGGAGATCCACATCTCGGAATATTCCCTTAGCCGGGTTGCTGTGACTAGTCTCAGGCCTACCCTACGATCCGTTTGAAAAAAAGACGGTACGCCACAGGTATAAGGGGTAGGATGGTCCCTAAAAGGCCGGGAGTACCACACCGTTTCTGTTACCCCCGTATCAGCGATAAAGTAGCTCATAAAAGCATTTTCTACGTTAACAAAAAAACGTGGCAACGCTGCTGCAAAGTCATTTTTTATTATTTAGACGTATTAGGGCTGGAAATTAGTCTAATTTGTGTTTGATACTTGCAACTCAGAAAAAGATTACAGCAAAAGTAATGTCACTATTATATAACGTTTAGTAAAGATTCATAAACTAAATTGTTTTCATAACACGCACGGTGTACTCACCCGTCTCTATATGTCTTTTGCATACAGTTGATCCTGTACTACTTAATTTGTGACGTGACGTTTATTTTTACGCATATCATACAAAAGAAAAGTATTCAAATAAACCAAGTCCAGAAACAAAATAGAAAATATACATATTTCAGTGCTTCTTTGATATACCTACAGTGTCGAAAGCTCATTTAATTGTATTGTGTCAAAACCATTAATTGGTTTTGCAATCAATCATACATGAAAGCAATTTCAATTCATGTATATAATTTAGGACATAAATATATATAAATGTAGTTACTGACCAAGTAATTACTTTGTGTATTGTTGGGTGTGCTAGCTAAGTAATTACGACAAAAGCATGGTCAGCCACAACCAGGCGGTTATAACAATGAATTAAATTCCACTATGATTAATCACATATTTAATTGACGTGGATTATGAAGATAGCCATTATAATTACCTCGCAATATACATGATTAGAATATGGTAATAGAAACTAATCGAAACATAAACGGTGTAAGTACGATATGACCCTACTAAAAACTTCCATAACTAAGCCAGTCCCCACCATCAAGTGGTGCTTTGGATGAGCTCATAGTGCAGAGAAGAAGAACTCAGAACTAAACTTTATATCAACTCGTCTGACCAACGCGATACAATTTGGTCAAATTCGCTCTCAAAATGATAACAATCTTTTACTCAATTCAAAATGATTAAAATCGGTTTGTGATCACGGCTGGTGTATCCCCGTCAAAATGTCATGCGAATTTAAGGTAAATATGCATGATCGCGGTAATACCTCATCATCATCCGAGCGTCTCTCCCAGTTACGTCTCGCGACGCCCGGGGTCCGCTTTCCTACATTTTCTCCTCCACTTCGCACGGTCATCGGCATCCCCTGTAGTAAGACCATTGGCACGCATGTCATCCCTTACGACGTCAAGCCAGCACTTCTTGGGTCTTCCCCTCTTACCGGGACCCGGCGGGGCTGACATGGCCAGACATTTGTTACCTACGTAGCCCGGCGGTTGCCGCAAGACGTGACCATACCAACGCAGGCGACACTCTTGCAACTTGTCTGCAATGTCACGGACGTGAAGGCTGCCGCAGATGCGAGAGTTCCTCACGCGGTCCATCCGCGTGACTCCAAACATCCACCACAGCATCTTCATTTCCGTGACACGCAGCTCCTGCTTGTGCCGCTCCAATATCGGCCACGTCTCACTGCCATGTAAAAGGACAGGTCTAATAATGGTTTTGTAGACCTGTCCCTTCAACCGGATCGGCATTTTAGGGTCACAAATGACACCGGTCATCTCCCGCCATTTGGCCCACGCGGCAGCAATGCGTGACTTGACATCGCAATCGATGTCACTGGACGTGTGAAAAACAGATCCCAGGTATTTAACCTGGTCCGTGCGCTCGACCAAATCACCGCCTATGCGGACGGATGTGGGATCTGTCGAGTTTAGTGCCAAGTACTCGGTCTTCGCCACATTTAGTTTGAGTCCGCCGTTCTCAAGCGTCTCCTTCCACGCCTTTACACGTCGCACCAATCTGCCCCTGTCCGCGTCTGCCAGCGCAATATCGTCAGCATACATGAGCAACCATGGAGGCTGCTCATGCGGGTTTCTGATGCTGTCCGACAATTCGTCTAATATTACACTGAACAGAAGCGGACTAAGGACAGGACCCTGATGTACCCTGACGGTGATGGGGAAGGGTTTCGTGTCACCAACAGCAGTCCGAACCATTGAATCGGAGTGACAGTACATGTCCAGGATAGTGTCAATTTAGACCTCTGGAACCCCTTTGGCCCGCAGTGCCCACCAGATCATCTCACGAGGAACACAGTCGAAGGCCTTCTGCATGTCTAGAATCAAACAGTGCAGAGGCGTGTTCTTCGACCTGTATTTCTCTGCGACAACCCTCAGGGCAAAAACAGGGTCCGTGGTCCCGTGACCAGGGCGAAACCCATATTGACACTCCGAGAGAGTACACTCATGCCGGATCCGAGAGTCTATAATCCTCTCGAAGATCTTCATGGTGTGGGACATCACCTTTATACCGCGGTAGCACCCGCACTCCTGCACTGACCGCTTACATTTGAAGACTGGAGTAATAATACTCAGTCTCCATTGGTTTGGGATCTGCACGCTGAGGAGTATGCGGTTAAAAAGGTTTACTAAGATGCCCACACTGCGAGGACCCATCGCCTTCCAGGCTTCGATGGGAACTCCATCGGGTCCGACAGCTTTCCGATTCCTTATGCGACGAAGCGCAGTCAGGACTTCTTCAGGCGTTACCGGTGGCACTAGTCCCTGATTCGGAGGGAGGTCCGGAGGCTGCACCTCTTTATGCTGTTTATTAAGCAGCTCGTGGAAGTACGAGCGCCATCTCTCCTTTACCGCGAGGTCTTCGCTTAACAGGTTGCCCTCAGGGTCTTTTACACAGCGACACTTGGATATATCCTGTGCCACTTTGACCCTGGAGCGCGCCAGCTTATAGATGAGCTTCTGCTCCTCAGACGATTCCAGCTTATCATACAAAGGTTGTAAGTGGTCTCGTCTGGCTACAGCTCTCTTTGTGGCGCGCTTGGCAGCCCTGCTTGGCAGCCCTGTACGCGGTCTTCGGGAGATCCGGTCGCTTCCCACTTTTTAAAGAGGGCTTTCTTCTCCCTGGTCTCCCTCAGGACTGCGTCGTTCCACCACCAAGTTTCCTTGTCACATTTGCGTCCACCCTTAGACTCACCGAGCACCACCTTCACCGCTCCAAGGATGGCCGCCTGAACTTTGTCCCAGTAATCTTGAACTGGTTCGCCTTCAGTGTCGGTGCACTTGTCACCGACAGCTGAGACGAACTCCTGGGACCTAGTTTCATCAAGCAGCCACCATCTGATGCGGCGCTGGCACCGCTCGATGCGTTTGCCTTTAGGCTTCACGCAGAGGTCCATGACATGAAGACGGTATTGTGCAGTAAGACTCTCACCGGGTATGACCTTGCAGTTGGCCACCTTGCCGATGCTGTGTCGCCTAGTGAGTAGGAAATCGATCTGAGTTGTACGCCTCCCGCTCTTGTAGGTGATGAGATGTTCGGATTTCTTTTTGAAATACGTGTTCACAATGGCCAAATCACACGTTCTGAGGATAGTTTCTCCTTCAGCGTTGCGGGTGCCGTATCCAAAACCACCATGAACACGCTCAAACTCCTCACACCTCTCACCCACATGACCGTATAGGTCGCCGCCCAAAACGATTCCCTGTGACAACGGAATGCTCCGAAGCACTCCCTCGAGTTGGCCCCAAAACGACATCTTATCGGCGTCGCTACAACCGGCCTGTAGCGCGTAGGCACTTATCAGGTGGGTAATAATCCCATCGATAAGCACCCTCACGATCATAAGCCGGTCGCTACAGCGTTTCACCTCCAAGATGCCGCTCTGCAGCCCTTCGGAGAGCACCACGGCCACCCCGTTCTCCCCACCAGGCGCACCCGTGTAGTACAGCTTGTAGCCTTTCTGCAAAGGCCGGGCCCTTTTGCCCTTCCACCGAGTCTCCTGCAGGAACGCCACGTCCACCCTCCGCCTGGAGAGTACTTCGGCCAACTCTACCGCACGCCCAGTCAGCGTGCCAATGTTCCAAGATGCGAAGCGGATTCGGGTTGGGGCTAACTTCTTTAGCCGTGCTGGCCCGACACACGGCAGCCCTAGCCCACTTGCCACAGGAGTCGGGCGGGGCTCCTGCACGCCGTTTTGCGGCGTCGCCCTATCCCTAGCAGCTTTCCTATTATAATTTTCCATTATGTTTTGGCGGGTGGCTTTTAAGGAAGCGACGCCCTCAGACCTCCCAACCCCAGAGGGGAAAGCGGTAATACCTGTGACTTATTATTTATTTCTACCATGCCATGCGAAACTTTAAAAGTTAGAATGAAAAGTCAATGAACAGTTAAAAATCTGTAGATCACACAAATATTTGCTCCTCAGCACGATAGTCTCATCCACTACCATTGCGCCACAATAGCCGTCAATTTTGCCCATGTTCAAAAAATAAGCACCTAGACGAGCAAATAAATAGCCACTAGTGTGCAAAATACACTTGCCAATTATCTAAAAGACATTAAATTTCTTTTTCCAATACGCACCGCAGCTCTTTGAAGCCGGGTGTTTGTCGTATCAAACTGTTTTTTCTCTAAATAGCTACTGTACTACTTTTGGAAGTAGCCTAAACTGTCTTTACGCTGTATGCCTGTCAGAGAATACTTCACGATACAGTTATCAACAGTTTTCTTTCTACAGATTCATTAATCGTTTCATACATGTGCATCTGGGTATCCGAGTACATTTGACCTTTCCGTTTTTGAGGCAATCTGCTCACGTTGAGTATTGTTATGGTTCTGATGAATCTAAATCTACCGCTTTCTATTTCATATTTATATATTTTTATTATCACTTAAATTGTGACACAGAGATGTAGCCTCTATATCTCTGGCTATTAACCTCAACCTGTTATCATAGTATATACCACGTCATAACCAATGCTAGTAATCGTGACTCCGAACCCTATTTAGTTTTAAATCACCGCTGTCAAGTGACGTTCTTCACAAATTTACACCTCGCAACATACTGGCCCTTATCCGAGTTAACCGGCATACAACGTATCATCAGCATACATGAGTAAACATGGAGGCTGCTCCTGCTTGTAAATTTTGATTGTTTATTATGTTTTATCTCTAGGGATTTACCGTACAGAGTGTACATCCACGTGCAATATAAATTTACCCTACCAGGTTTGGTTGAACAGCGTTCGGACTATGTAGCATCAAATCATACACTTATAGATGAGTCATTATAAGAAGCCACATTTGACAAGTGTCAGTTTCAGCTTCATAGTGAGATGACATGATTAAAAATTTCGATTAATGTGAATGAATCGATACGGACTTCAAACATATATGATTCGAATCAGTTATTATAAAAATTTTAATTGTACTCTAATAATTATCAGTCAAATTTTTACTAAACGTTTTCTATTGTAAATTTAGTAACAAAATCAGACAACTATTAAAATTACAACGAGAACATTGTCATCATCATCACTGCACTCAGAGATATTATTAATTTATTTGCAAAAATAGTGTCTAAATTTGCATCGCGTTGCATTCTTTTTTCGTCGGACTTCATAAGTGGCGCTAAATCACAGATACGAGTAAAACGAATTTATTGTGAAATATTCCTGCACAAAAACATAAAAAGTATAACTGCCAGGTACTTTATTTTTCTATAAATATAAATAAGATGCGACTGTACACAGAAATAAAAAAAAACAAAAGAGAAGTTCTGGAGTATGCATTTAGAGAATAAATTGATTGTTTGGAACGCCGGACCTTCATGCATCGGATTTTTACAGAACTAGATCTTGGCCAACTGGATCACTAAGCACTGATGTATGCAGCGCTTCATTCCTAGAGCGCTGGAAGGGGAGAATAGTCTTGGATAGCGAGCTGATTTTCTAGAAGGTTAAAAATAAACTTCTTATATATGTTGATAGAACTGCGTTAGGATCATATTTTAAGTGGTTGGGAAAAATTGTGTTGAAGGGGCAATGTTGCAAGCAGACTACAGACCTTAAAATGTTATACCTAACTATCTTCACGTTGTATCCCTGATGGGGTAGTCAGAGAGGACAGATCACCAGGCATCGCGATCCATGCATACTTCTTTCGCTTTGTAGATTAATTAATCACTTCATACATGCACGTCTATGTATCCGAATACTTTTGACTTTTCCGTATTTGAGCAATCTGCTCACGTGGTCTTTATACGAGTATGTAAGTTTCGGCCTACCTTGACTCCTTCTGCCCTTTACTTTCATACTATATTTATTCTTCGTCAATCGTTCCCCACTCATTCGTTGAACGTGTCCAAACCAATGGAGCACGTTATAATGTTATGAAACCAAATATTAAAATAAAATCAGTAAACCTGTCAAAATAAGAGAAATATTTTAGTGAAAGAAAATTATGTTACACAAAGATAAAAATAATGAATAGATGTGTACTACATAAGAATGACAACATTATAGTAGTATGATTAAAACAAAATATCAAAGTCGTGGAATATTACGAATAATTCTCATTTCATTCGATTCTACTAATAAACTTTCAATTTTCTTGGTAACGTCCTTAGTCTTTAAAAAGGAAAAGGGTTCACTGCCGCAACGTTGTAGCGACGTTCAGTTCTTTAGAGCAGAAATTGTTTGTTTGCTTTACAATGGATTATTAGTGAAAGTAAATAGTAAAATTACCTTCTTTGGGCATTTAGACAATAAAATATGTAATTTTAACTGGAAAAAAATCAGCAATTGTTCTAACTTCGAAAAATTTAATAATATTATCTAACCCCGTACAAAGATTCAAATTACATTTTTGATGAAGTGTCAAATGTGGCCTATTAAATTGACTCAACTATAATTAACTTCTGTTTGTTGATTTTAGACTTGATCTTTCTTCTTTATTACTCGAACAGTCTGTCTTTACTTAATTTTAAATAAGCTAATGTCCGCGGTTTCGTGTCCACATAAGTAAAAAGTAATCACTATAAGCCAAAAGCCGTGTTTAATTTTAGCAAAAATTCTAAAAAATAACTAACTCTCATTATCATAATAAAGTTTTAACACTATTTAAAAATTTAAAGTCACCCGAGATTGATTGATCTAAATACGCACAGTTTAAACCTCCATTCGATTTGGTATATAGGTAGTTAATATGACGTAAGCATAAACTAAGAACGTTCGTAGGGTATGGGTACTTATAGGAATTGCACTAATACCACAAATTAAAAAAAAAACGCTTAAATTACTCTCAATAAAAACAATAACACCACAATTTATAATCGCTACTAAACACACTAAACACAATGCTAAATTATAAATGTGTATGTACGACATAGTACTTATACTCAGTGCCTCTGAACCGCTAAGGAGGCGAGGGCCATATTAAAAATGATACTCAATACTCAAGAAATGCTTTAGGTTACTTTTCATCTCTATATAAAACTACGCTCAATTGTTTTTCTGTTCAACCGAACCGTTCTGTGATACGGTCTTTAGAAGTCATAGATCTATATTGGTGATAACCCATTTTTTTTGAGAAAAGGCTTTACAAACAGTTTATATTTCTAAGTCTACTTAATTTAGTGTAAGAATATATCTTTTAACCAACAAACCTTGTTCAACAGATTCCTTTTAACTTTATTAAAATTGTTCTCAATATTAAAATAGCACAATGCCCTAGACAATATATAATTGGAATTTATTTAAAAGTCAGTCTTAGCGGTCAAGTACAATAGAAATAAAACATAAAACTAGGCTTGAGATATAAATCATGCCTTAAGGCATAAAACGTCCTTATAAATTAAATCGTAGGTAACCTTGGAGATAGCTAACCATCTTAAAATATTTTTAGTGATTTATCTTTAGAGTGGACTTAACCTAGACTGTTCGTACCCAATTCAACCGAAATAAAGTTACGTATGGTCGATAAATTAATAAAATGAAGAACACAAAAGGGTCAAAACATTACTGTCAAATACACCTAAACTTGGAGCCTAGCTCCTGTACATTACATTAGTTTTTATTTCACTTCAAAACATTTCCGAAGATAAAACGACTAGAAGTTTTAATCCTATTTTTGGATTTCCAAGAGTCTGTTCCAGACAAGGCGTGGCGCGGCGTTCTAGTGCGAACGAGAGCGCGACTGTTGAAATAGCAGGGTTGTAACGTATGAGGTCACCCGCGATATATGCACTTAGATAGTAAATATGTCAGCCTTCTTTTTGAAATATATAAAGTAAAACACCGTTTTTCCGGAATTATATTAAATAAATAAATAAATATCCATCACGCCTTATCCCCGAAGGGGTGGCAGAGGCATATTATATGCCCACTTTTCACCGTGTGGATTCCTGTCCCACGTAATAGGTGGTGAGCCCATTGCCGTGTTGAAATAGACAGACGCAGGCTGTGGCTACCTGCTGTTGAAATTTTTTAAGCCGCCTACAAGGCCTTCAACTAGGCTTAACGACTGCCATTTTACTGGCAACCGGGACCAACGGCTTAACGTGCCTTCCGAAGCACGGAAACGCTCGCAAATGTAAATGCCACAAAGTGGTCACCCATCCGACGACCAGCCATAGTGAAAGTTGCGTACCTCAGTGATCGTTTACCGAACACTGAGACCGCGGGGCCACGAGCGCTTCTTTTTTAAATTTTTATTTTTTCCAAATTATATTTTTAAAATTTATTTTATCATTTAAAGTAAAAAAACGTTTGTCTGACCCATTGTAATGCATATTAACAGCTTTATACTAAATGCATGTGAAAGTATATACGACACTTACATAAAAATCTAAGTATGACTACCCGTCAGAACAGCAGCGTGGAGATAGATACATAAATTAATTAATTTATTTTAGGTGATTTCAGTGCAGGAAAAAGTATCTAAAAACTACTCCTTTATTTCGTCTCGTATTAATATTCTATTCCAATTTCCAGTTTCACTGTAAATAGTAATGTACATATATATATATATATATATACATATATATATACTCGGTGACTTTGGATTAGTAAACAGGAAAAAACTATCTTCACGCTGTATCCCTGTCAGAGAGGACAGATCGCCAGGCTTCGTGATCCATGCATACTTCTTTCGCTTCTTCAAGATTCATCAATCGCTTCATACACGCATATCTGGATATCTGAGTACTTTTGACTTTACCGTTTTTGATCAATCTGCTCACGTGAAATTAAATTCAAATTACTGAGTTGGAAAAACGCAAACTCAGAGTTCTGGCTGCGTTAAGCTTCTTTAGTTGAGTGTGATCATCAGATGGGTTATCACTTTGTAGCGTTTCCGTACTCCGAATGGCAAGACGTTTGTCCTGGTTACTAGTAACATAAGTTCAATAGATTCCTTTCAATGAGTAAGTACCTTGCATGTTATGATCTGGCAATACAGTCACAAAGACTTGGTTCTGCAACCAGAATGGTCTCTATAAAACCCGACTCTTCGCAAGCTCATTCTTAAGAGTTATTCCTTAAACTTTAACTATAATATGGCGTAGGGGCAATTTTACATCTTTAATTTCTAATATATAATTTCTATGTACGTTACAAATAAATAAAATAAATAATACTTCAATAAAATTCGATATATTCAAACGTTGTTCCGACCCGGGATTCTGATCTGAGACTTATCACACGTGACAATCCTTACCACACGTCACAAATATTTTAAATGATATTCTTCTGTAGTATGTGTTTTCCTAGTTGCTTTTAAACTCTACCACTATTTGGAGCCTGAAAGACGGTAGTCACACTTAAAAATATGGAAAACCTAAAGCAAATAGAAAAACCAAAAAGTAAAAAAGAAAATAAAATATGGAAAAACGATAATTTCTCTTTGCAGCCATGTAAAAGTGAACCCCATAATCCAAATGCAAGTAGAGTTCGGAAGCAACCAGGAACCCAGGAATACATTAAGATGAAGGCTCCCAAAACTGTATTGTTCTATCCTTGGTTGAGGCCAACGCCAAATACTACTAGACTAGACGCTAGTATGACTAGGACAGTCATACCAGCCTCTAGTCATTTGGTTACTTGAAGAGATGAAATTGAATGCACCGCTACAAATTATATTCAAGTACATTATCTTTGTAGGTATGTTGGAGGAAATTAGAAACGCAAATTCTGTGTACAAGGCTCCTAGTTTTGTGTGATTTACGATGTTTACTCAAGCGACGGCATGTTTAATAACCCACTGAAAGGTATGTATATGTGTATGTTAATATGTGTAAAGTACATAATTTACACAATTACTCACTTATTTCATATAGCGAATCCTCTCTATTTACATTGTTTGATATATAAGATATATAAAGTGTTTGTAGACCCGTAGTGTAGTAGACCCGTTCTGTAAACGATCACTGCGTTAAGCAACTTACACTATGGCTGGTTTTCAGGTGGATTTCAATTCACGAATGTTTATTTCGTACAATTACTGAGACTGATACAATTATATAGGTAGAGACTATTCTGAAAATCATTGCACATCTATACTAATATTATAAAGCGGAAAAGTTTGTTTGTTTGGTTGAACGCGTTAATCTCAGGAACTACTAGTCGCATTTAAAAAAAAAAATTATTAGATAGCCTATTTATCATGGTAGGATAGAAGCTATTTATCATCACACTACTACCCGGGAGAGCGGAGCAGTAGTCATAAATGTCGACAAATAGGGCAAATTTTATGCATTATTGTAAAATTTATAAGCGACGGGATTAAATAGGTGCGACGGGAGTTCGAATTATGCCACGGGCGAAGCCTCTTGAAATCTTGAAGTCATCTTGTTAATAATAAAATCATGAAAAAATATTCATATGTTACCTTTTTGCTAATTTGTACGGCACCTCGGTGCGCAAGTCCAACTCGCAGTTTATTATTTCTGCTGTGTTCTTTTCCTTTATTTTAGTCGGCAATCAATGCTTTTTTTTATGTGAAAATATTTAGAACCTTGACAAATTAAATTGACCTTCGCCTTGATGTTCTTTATTTATTAATGAAACTCGCATGATAATCCGATACCTAAGTACTTTTTAAATCTATCGCTATTTAACAGAAACACGATATTCTTTGACAGGATGTACTCATATTCTAATATACACTGTGTGTGCATTATAATGTATTTAAATGCAGCAGGTACCCATCGGCATTCTGATGTAATAACTAGCACTTTGATACAAGTGCAGAATCCATAGGTCCCGGAAACATGCAGGTCAAAGTATTTTAATGTTGTACAAGTAAGGGCATAACTGGCTATATTTATAAGGTTCGATTAGGGTCGACAAGCCTTCATCCTTGTCACCCCATATGATGGATGGAGGCCACATCAGATTTCAGATAGTTTTTCAGTACATTATGATTTTGATAAACTTACAAAAATTTAACTAGTGAAGCCTACAAAAAGGTTATCGTATGATTTTATGTTACTTTATGATTTTTTGATAAATCCATTAAATACAGAAACGTGATAAATTGTTGCTGACGGCGTTCATAGAAATACGAAAATATATTTACGAAACTTTATGAAATAAAGGATTTCTAATAATAATCATGAGACTTTGACTACTATCGATCACGATCTTCGATACTTGGGCCATTCTTGCTCCTCATTTATATGAATGATTTTTCATTTTATGTAGGGGACAGGAATAGGATTGTTTTGTTTGCAGATGATACCTCATTGATTTTTAAAATTAAAAAATAATTAGACGACTATGACGATGTAAACAATGCAATCACGAGAGTAGTTCATTGGTTCAGCTCAACTAATCTTTGCCTAAATGAAAATAAAACTAAATGTATAAAATTTACTCTATAAAAATGTAAAACAAGTTGCGGCCAATGTTTAACTGAATGGACAAGTGTTAGAGTTTGTGGAATCAACTGTGTTACTCGGTATAACTATTGATGCCAATTTGCAGTGGGGCTCACACATAGAAAAGACGGCCTCTAGGTTAAGTTCGGCTGCATTCGCTGTAAAAAAGATCAGGACTCAAATAGATGTGGATACGGCTAGAATGCTGACGGTGAAAACACTTTCCCTTTCTAAATAAGTGACCAATACCAAACATAACACAGGACAAATTACTTGAACTATTGATCGAACCTACCTAATTTATTGTAAGTAAAAAAAAAAATTAACCAATACATCGTGCTTATCTTTTTTTTTGGAATCTACGTCACATACCCTACACGAGGGTTACCGGTCAGAAGTACTTTTGTTACTGCTTTTATAATAAGTATCATCTGACCTACCGTTAGTACAATACCGTGTACCTGTATCGAGTGGGTACGCCAATGTACATTATTGCCGTTGTGGAGAAGCCGTCGACAATCTTGAAAACCATGGAGTTTCACGCGGGAGAAGCTCAGGACGTACTCCGTACACATCTCCAATTTAAAACATTCAACAAGTCAAGACAATCTACCTTCCTAGTATAGAGAGATTGTAAGTTTATTAGATCAATAACATTCATGGTGACCCTAAGCTTTAAGCAAGATTTTGGATCAAGCATTTAGTATTACCAAACCCAAACATTTGAGTACTATTCTTACTAAGTATCAATGAGTTATTTTTGAGTACTATAAATTTATTATATTAATTATAGGAACTGTAGAAATATTTAAATAGGTTCCAAAGTATAATTATTAATTTTACTAAATCATAAAAAAAAAAGTTTGTATCATTTCTACCAAATCCAATTGTTAATTGAGTTGGCAACGCAATAAACAAGGACACACTACCATTGAGAGTCCTCTCGCTATGACCGCTTTAGTTAGCTACCACTTATTAGGAAATAGCTAAATGTATAAAATTTCATATAATGTAAAGCAGGCAGCAGTAATTTAAAGTCAATTAGTTAGAAAATAGATGTCATTTTAGCCCAAACAAAATTTTTTGGAGCTCAGTCTAGTTGTAAGTTTATGGTCTTTGGGTTTCGCTCATTCAATTTCGCTGAATATGGTTTCGCACCTCATACAAATATTTATAACAAACATACAATATATTGCAGCATTCATTTCCAAATTTACCTATAGAGCCTAATTTACTGACTAATATTATGTAAAAATTCTAAAATTAAATGTAAAAAAACTGCTTTGATCAAAGTTACCAAAAACTGTGCTGAAGAAATTCTTATACTTTTATTGGAACGGAGGGTACTTGTATTGTAAGGTTCGCGTGAGTGAGGGTGTGGCAGCTCGTATAGAGCATAGCAATCGGAACATTGATAATACATACAGCACATCTACGATAAATTACTGGGATGTACAAACTATTTAGATTTGTTCAGAGATTTGCGTTCTAACCATAGTGTTTACGTTTGGTCTTGCATGTATTTATTTGTTTGTTTTACATGTTTCGTTTTACTACTGTAATAGCAGCAATACTTTAAATCTATGATACGACCATATTTTGCTTAAATCTAGTAAAGAGCTTTTTTGATGTTCTATATTTTTATATAAAGGATTATACTCCATACTACTCGTACAACATAAATCTGTCCAATCAACGAATGACATTTGCGAGCTGTCTGATTTCTCCTTCATTGAATGAGATATAGTTTTATATTTACGGAGATCTCAATTCTTCGTTTTCTACTATGCTATTTATTATGGAAGTTTAGTATTATTTTCGAGTTTTTATTTTTCATTAACTGTTGCAGGTATGTATATTATTTATACTTACATTATAAAGCCAAACAGTTTGGTTTATAAAACGCGCTAATCTCAGAAACTACTGGTTCGACTTGAAAAAATGTTTACTTGTTGATTAGCCTCAACTACGTGACGCTTCTGGCTAAGAGAGCGAAGTTATGTTATAAGTAAACATAAACATCACATAAACATACTTTCACACCTTTATCCTCGAAGGGGTAGGCAGAGGCGTACTATACGCCCACGTTTCACCGTATGCTTTGCTTTTTGTCCCACGTAACAGGTGGTGAGCCCATTGCCGTGTTGAAATGGACAGGTGCAGGTTGTGGCGACCTGCTGTTGAAATTTTTGAAGCCGCCATAAGGCATTCAACTGGCTTAACGACTGCCATGTTACTGGCAACCGGGACCAACGACTTAACGTGCCTTCCGAAGCACGGAAACGCTCGCAAATATAAATGCCACAAAGTGGTCACCCATCCGAGGACCAGCCATAGTGAAAGTTGTTTAACGCAATGATCGTTTACAGAACACTACGTCCGCGGGGCCACGAGCGCACTAAGTAAACAAATCAGGCAAATTTATATAAATCATTTATAATTTGTAAATTTTCGGATTTATGGTTTAAATATGGTTGCCACGGCGTTCAAAGTATTCTACGGGCAAAACCTAGCCTACGAACACCTAATTAATTAGTGAAAGTTTTGCTTTTCTTACATAAATATTTACCTACAGGATATAATAACACTTTTACACATCTTTAGTATTTTATTCGCTTCGGTAATATAACATTAATTGATTTATTTTAATATAACCCCCAATGATTGTGTAATTGTTATTTTAGGAAAATTTAGAAGGGTAGCCATGAAAGGAAATTTGAAAATCGAATTAAATAATGTATAAACTAACAAAACAGGATTTCGTATTTATTGGGTTTGATATTTTTTTTTATTATTGGGAAGCTCCCGTCTTCGCCGGTGACCTATTTGCATTATACGCCACATATTCTCTAACCGTTAATTAATTAACAATAATTTAAGTAACGTATAACAGTCAGCTTAATTGCCTGTAGTAGCAATAAGCTTTTCCAAACTCTGCATTTCAAGCTCTTGGGGTAAATTTTCACCCATAAGGTGGCCAAATAGGGGCAGATATTTTTAATATACCAAGGGAACCTTTTAAGTGCCTACATTGGGACTACACTAGAAACTTAGTACTTAACTGAATGTTTTCACAACTTCAAGGGACGTAGACCCAGGTTTGTAGAACCCAGGACTGTAGAACTTAATTCTGAAGGCTTTATGTTGAAATTAAAATTAAAATTTCTATGAGATATGTTCCGAGATTTAGAGTGTTTACAGACAGACGGACCGACAGATAACAAAGTGATATTTTAAGGGTTCCTGTTTTACCTTTTGACGTACGTAACTGTAAAAACAACACTATTACAGATAAGTAGACTTTATAAGTTTACTAACAGGCACAGTAATAGTTAACCAACTAAGAATATAATGTATTTGAAAGTAAATAATATTAAAGTAAAAATTTCCTTTAACACTTTTAACTCCTCATCTATTAATTCTGATAAGCAATTTGAAAATTGTAAAGAAACAGATGAAATAATAATACTGCAAACTTGTTATAGGCGGGTAATAAATCTTATTTAAAAAGCTTTCCCTCAAACACGGAGTTGGTTACGCTAGCTCTGAACTGTAGTTATAAATTAAAATTGAAGACCCACTTTAGATGAAATAAGTTTCATTATAAAAGTCTGAACCATACTGTATTTAATATTCATTTGTTCAGTTCCAGTTCAATTATAGGCAAATGCTATTCACGTAAAACATTGTCAATATTCGCTTTGAAAAACTATATCATGGAACTCTTTTGTATTAAAGTAAGGCTTGTTCAATATCTACTTATTATAATGAGGATTTCGCTGAGAACTAATTTATTCCAAAAATGTACCTAGGTAGCACGTACCTTACTTGTTAGACGTTTTGATCGGGTTACAGCACCTACTGTCCCGACTAAAGTAATTAAAATACTGATTAAAGGTCCTGTTTACGATTTTAGAGGAGGATACGACAGAATTAAAAAAGTGTAGATCACGTAGGGTACTCAGGCGGTATACAATTGTCACGCCTTTATCCCCGTAGGGGTCGGTAGGGAGATACTATTCGCCTATTGCTGAGTTAAAGTCGACGGCTACTGCTGTTAAAAATGTTCAAGCCACTCATAAGGCCTTTATTTTTTTTTAATGACTACCATGCACTGGGAACCTGGACCAAAGTGTTGATATACGGGTTTAATGTGACTTCCGAAGTACGGAAAACTAAAATATTTAAATTTATCAGTATTCATTATTATGGCCACGCGTTCCACATATCGCCCGCAACGCCCACGCCACCCAACGCCTTAGGTGGAACGTTATTTTAGGTGTTACGGTCGCTGCGGGCGTTTAGTGGAACGTAGCCTATGTTATTTCGCTGTGCCGGCGACACTATATTCGTATATTGGATGCCTTTTTTTACTTGTGGAAATCCTAAGGGTTGCGATGCTACTCCTACCGACTAAAACCTTACAGTACTCTGCTATTTGCCTATGACCGCGAGTTCCGGGTGAGCCTTCGAAAGGACAACCCCAGGGCTCCTGACAGTATATATCGGAGACGAGGAGTTGTCGCTGCAAATATGCACACAATTTTTCATCCCGAAAAGATCATGACTCAATGAAAGTTACTAATTGGGCCGACAAACCGTATTCAATTCTAACTGTGACCTGTCACGACGGCAGTTCGTTAAAACTTCGTTTCAAATCAAAGTGAAGGTATTTAAATTTTTTGTGTTTTTCAATTCAGATTCTTCATCTTAAGTGTTTTCTCAGTTGCTTTCAAACTAAATAGGGTTAACTGGATTTAGAGTCTGGGATCTACATTCATTTGACTGCTTGGAGCGGCTATCGTATGGCATAAAATTTTCAACTTTGTTGGGAGCGAGTGTCAACCAATGTCCCAATCCCACCTGTGTTGTTGAGTCCGTTAATCTGCAGGAGGCCGAGTCTACCTATTTTTCAATTGGAAGTTATTCTAGTTATATTCTATAGCGGTTCTATTGCGATTAGTTTAAAACTAGGTAGTCTACTGAAACTATTATATATTTCACACTCACACTTTCCAAGCTTCAGAATAGACACAAAATGCTGTTTTAAGCTATTAAAATATTAATATAGACTACCAAAAATGCTAATTAAGCGCTACTTACAGGTGCTACACGTGTTAATATCATTCTATCGCCCAGCCGATAAAATTCTATTGGAACGCAATTGTAATAGTAGACTACGAAAACTGATTTGTTCTGTCGGCTCTAAATGGAGCGACGATTTCAATTTTTTTCTGACGCGATTGAATTAGTAAACTTCGCCTTCAGGTACACCGCTGGCAGGTAAGGTTGCTTAGGCGCCAATGGTCTTGGTGGGATTCCTTTATAAATCAATAATCATATAAATGATATTTTATATCATATCATACTATTATTAATATTCTATAACAAACAAAAAAGTTGTTAGTTTAAATATTATTTAAACAATGGCACAAATAAAATTTGTTTTACAAGTTACGTAGCTGATGGTTATCTCCCAGCTCTATTTTAAAACTTTTGTTAAATAGAGTTGAGAAGCAATTACACAAGTTATCTATTCGATGAAATAGATCGCGTGTTGGTAGGGGCAGATAGCAGTTTGGAGTAATTACGATTGTTGTGAATGCCGACAATCACTTAGAAGCACCTTATCTAAGGCCTACTTAACGCGGACTGGGCTATTAAGTCATAAATCGTGGGGTAGTCACGCAATGAGCTGACGATTTGCCCCGAAACGAGTTATCTTCGCCTTGGCATCTAATTAGGAGTTTATTTTTAACTTTAATTGGAATCTTAAATTATTAGTATCCTAACCCCGTTCACTTAATTTATGAACACGCTATGATTTTAGTCTGAGATAATTATAATATTAAAAACATATTTTAAAACTAACTTTTATTTGGAGGCGCGGAAAGGAAATTAAAAATATAAAGAATATAATTAAATGTTCCTTTAAAAGTTCTACTGTGAACTTATAACGTCATTACACAAATTTATATATTATGGTATAAAAACTTGTCGCAAGATTCAAGTAGGTACCTGGATATCCAAGTAACCAAGTTCACTAATAATTCCATTTTTTTTTGAAACTCGGTTTTAGTTCTTTATAAAAAACGGCAAGTCTTCCTTTCGGCAATTTGTTTCCCATATTCCAGGAACTAAACAATAAAAATAAGTAGTCTGCCAACTTAAGTGTTCCGCAATTGTCATACTAAATATATACATAAAATTAATGCGTTCCGTTAATAAGTTCCGTATCAAAAAACGGTAATTCCTTTCATTTATTACCCAAATTGCAGAGGTGCACTAAATATAAGTAGTCTGCCATCTTAAATTCTCTACCATTGTCATACAAAATTAATGTGTGTACAAAATTTCAGCTAAAACAACTGAAAATTAATCAGCTTTAAAGTTGAGTTGCAGGATTACACCTAACAAATATATATATACAATTCAAGTTAATAAAAAGCAAAAATATAGGTAGAGAGATAGCAAAAATAAAGGTACTTAATTTTCGATTATGAATTTGTGAAAGGCACGTTAACACTTCATTCGAATATCGATAATACGTGAGTACACATCAAAAGTGGTATCATATTTTAATATTCACATATTTATATAGTCCCTGAATGTTTATGCAGAGGCATTCTATACACCCATTTTTTACAAGTTGTGTTATGCCCTATATATTTTAGCGAGTCCGGACCAATGGCTTAATAAAAACGCTTGGAAGTGGAAATGCCACACACCTATCTCCGGACTAACCGTAAGATGCTTAACGCCTAGATTGGTTATGGGGGATTGAGTTGAGCTAGCACTTCATCATAATTTATCTTTATTATTTTTTTTATCTATCACCCCTTATCGTGACAGGAGCATATTATATGCCCACTTTGCTATGTTACTGGCAACCGGGACCAACGGCTTAACGTGCTTGTTGAAGCACGGAAACGCTCGCAAATCTAAATGCCACAAAGTGGTCACCTATCCTATGGAACATCGTTAACTCTGAATGCGGTAGATCTTTAGTGACTGAAAGGGATTTCCGCTTAAAAGTAAATGGTTGCCATGTTACAGGGGACCTGGAAGTGGCGACGGAGTTTGAACATTTTTTCAAAAATGTACCTTTATTGACAACAAAATCTCTCCAAGCGTCTTCCAGTTCCGCTGAACTTTTATTAGAAGAATCTGTTCTTTGTTGCAGGGATGCATTTGTATTCACAGATATTTGTGCTCAGGACATTGTAAAACATTTAAATGTATCGAAATTAAGAAAACCACGGACCTTTGGGGATTATCGGTCAAAACTGCATCATGTATAATTGAGGTAATTGCGCCCCATCTAGCAACTGTGTTTAATGACTGTGTTTCTAGTGGTACATTTCCTGATTTAATGAAACACAGCAAAGTCGTTCCCTTGTTCAAGGCTGGCAGCGCTACAGAGCCGTCTAATTTCCGACCAGTGTCAGTGCTGCCAACTTTAAGCAAAGTATTTGAAAGAATAATCTTGAATCAAATGCTATCCCATTTTAATAGTCATAAAATACTTCATGCGAATCAATTTGGGTTTACGAAAGGGCGCTCAACTTCCGATGCTGGTGTTAAGTTATTAAAATGTATTCATGAAGCTTGGGAAGACAAGCACGATGCATTAGGTATATTTTGCGATCTATCAAAGGCTTTTGATTGCGTTCAACATGAAACGCTGTGCAAAAAATTACACCACTGGAATAAGAGGCAAACCTCTCTACCTTCTGTCTTCATATTTGAACAATAGAATGCAGAGGGTCAATATTAATGGTACACGTTCTGTAGGATCCATGGTTACAATGGGTGTGCCGCAAGGCTCGATACTTGGGCCATTCTTGTTCCTCATTTATATTAATGATTTACCATTTTATGTAGGGGACAGGAATAGGATTGTTTTGTTTGCAGATGACACCTCATTAATTTTTAAAATTAAAAGACAATTAGATAACTATGACGATGTAAACAATGCAATTGCAAGAGTAGTTCATTGGTTCAGCTCAAATAATCTTTGCCTTAATGAAAATAAAACTAAATGTATAAAATTTACTCTACCAAATGTAAAACAAGTTGCGGCCAATGTTCAACTGAATGGACAAGTGTTAGAGTTTGTAGAATCAACTGTGTTCCTTGGTATAACTATTGATGCCAATTTGCAGTGGGGCCCACACATAGAATAGACAGCCTCTAGATTAAGTTCGGCTGCATACGCTGTAAAAGAGATCAGGACTCTAACAGATGTGGATACGGCTAGAATGATTTACTTCAGCTATTTTCATAGTATTATGTCTTACGGTATTCTCCTTTGGGGGAGTACTGCAGATTTAAATATTATTTTTGTTCTACAAAAGCGGGCTGTACGCGCTATTTATAATTTGGGCCCCAGAGTTTCTCTCCGAGAAAAATTCAAAGAAGTAAATATTCTAACCGTACCATCACAATTCATTTTTGCCAATCTTATGTATGTCCAGAAAAATCTATCACAGTTTTCTAAACTCTGTAATAAACATAATATAAACACTAGAAATAAAAATAATCTTTCAGTCCACCACAGTCGACTACATAAGATTGGCGATTCTGTTCAGGGTAACTGTATACGCTTTTACAACAAGCTTCCCTGTGACCTGAGAAATTTACCATTAAATAAATTTAAAAAGTTTATTAAAAACAAGCTTTGTGAAAAAGGTTTTTACTCCGTTACAGACTATTTGCAGGACAGGGACGCCTGGAAATGATCTGCTGGCAAAGTGAAATAATATTAAATTGTAAATAGGCCATCAAAAAAAAAAAGCCTTCCTAAGTTTCTTGCCGGTTCTTCTCAGGTGGGCCGCGTTCCGAACCTATGGTCGCTTTAAATATTTTAAATAGTGTATGACATTTTGTAAGCGCCGTTAAAATGGTCTATGCAAAATAAAGATATTTTTATTTTATTATTTTTTTTTTATTTATCCGTGACCAGCCATAGTGAAAGTTGCTTAACGCAGTGATCGTTTACAGAACACTGAGTCCGCGGGATCACGAGCGCATCAATTTTTCTTTTTTCATCTTAGTATATTCCTAGTTACTACAGAACCCTACCTGAATTAGGAGCATGGGGTTACTTTTACTAGGAGCAGCTATCGTTAGGCTTGTTCTTTTCGGCATTGATGGGATCGACTGCCGTCTGACCTCTCAACCCCATAAAGGCGTCTACGTAATTGTGAGGTCGTTTGACCCCCATATAGGAGAGGCCCTCTTACTTCAGTATACGATAGCACTTCATTATACGATATTACTACATATTATTAAATACGGACGTGGAATAAGCACCAATATAAAATTCGTAATAACAAAACTCATTTGTAACACGCAGCCTCCTTTCATAATACGTGTTAAAGATTATTGAAGTGAAACATATTTATCAACATTGTAAAGTTGTGTCTGTACACAGATACAGAATATCTTACCTGTGTACTCTGTATCTGTAGAAGAATTATGTTATGTAATGTAAGAATTGAAACTTCTTTACTACATTTTTTGACACACACATTTTTTTTATATACAGGCATTAAATCAGCACCAATATGAAATTCTTATACTAACAAAACATCTTTGTTGCACCTAGCCTCCTTTCATAAAAAAGTGTTAAAGATGTTAAAGGCGTTAAAGATTATTTACTCATTTATATTATCACGAAACTATATGGAAATCATAATATAATACTATACATAAAAACTACATGGACTCATATTACTTAAAAGCAATCTTTGGTATGTTACCTACGCAAATTATAGTGGTTCTCGTCTACATAGTTTGTTAATTGTTAAGCTTTCAAGCATAAATCTTCTGCTGATAAAATACCTTTACATATTATTATGAGGCTTTATTGTGTTTGTTACTTGAGTGCTGAGACAATAGGCCATCCATTTCCATCGCTAACTTAATATCGATGTTATAGAAACATTTTGTACCCACACATATCTTTGTACCTATTTATTAGCGAAGACCTCCTTTTTTTTCTTATACACTATTTGCTCCCCTTTTTTATTAAATAAAAACGCTCAAGTTATTTAACGAATTTATTCAAATCCATTTCTAAGAGAGAGCTTGTGGAAAAATTACAACAAAAAATCTTTTATCTGCCTTATCTAAGTAGATACAATAAGTACTCGTCAATGTGGAAAGACATATTGTAATGTTTTTTTTGGAATATGTAGGAAGTAATTTATGTAGATAAAGAGCTTAACATAAACTCCCCTTTTATTTGAAAGCTGATACTTCTCTCTCGGCCCATTTAAACTTGATCAAGATTTAATCAGTAGTTTTTGAGTTATATTTTATATTGTTTACCAGATAATGCGCACGGCTCCTCTCGTTTCCCACATGAGTTACATATATCAGTCAGGGATAATACACCTTTCTAACAGTAAAAGAACTTTCAAAATCGGTTCAGAAACTCCAAAATTTCACATCACAAATTCATATCACAAACTTACTCTTTATAATATTAGTACCTTTAGATAATAATAGATTTTTTATTTACGTACTTTAGATCCATAGAACAAAAAATACTTATATGAGTTGCCAAATTTAACTTTTCATTCGCCGAACAATAAAATCAATTTTTAAAGATGTTTTTCTTTCTTTAATTTATTATGAATTTTGCGTTACCTGAGCCGTGAGACAGAACGGGCTAACCAGGTTAAAATTCATTTTTGAAGCATTCAAATAAAATAAATGTAATCGATCAGTAAATGTGGCTGTTAATAGAACAAGTTTGTTTGAGCTTTGAAATACTTCATAAATGTTTATTAAAGTGGATAAAGACAATTTGATTAGAGACAGGGATTGAACCTGTGACCTTTGCCTAACCAGGCAATTTGAAATACTTTGAAAAAATTGAAATACTTGTACCTGCCCAAGCAGTACTAATGTACTTATGCTTATTTATAAAATAAACAAACAAACAGACAACTAGATATCACCTCAAGAAACAAATTAATGTTAAATAGAACTGAAAGCATTTCCAGGTTTACGGAATTCGGATGCATTGAGCCAACGGAACGTGCATGTGCACATACTGTCATGTGTCAAACTGACTGTCCAATTGTTAAATGGATCGCCTGCATCCGACAAATGAGACTACACACCGAACGGAATTTCCCTAAATCCGATGAAACCATTAATTGAGTAGTTACACATATAGATATATAATTGAAGCGCTCGTGGCCCCGCGGTCTTAGTGTTCTGTAAACGATCACTGAGTTACGCAACTTTCACTATGGCTGGTCCTCGGATGGGTGACCACTTTGTGGCATTTACATTTGCGAGCGTTTCCGTGCTTCGGAAGGCACGTTACGCCGTTGGTCCGGGTTGCCAGTAAAATAGCAGTCGTTAAGCCTGATTGAAGGCCTTATGGGCAGCTTGAAAAATTTCTACAGCAGGTAGCCACAATCTGCATCTGTCTATTTCAACACGGCAATGGGCTCACCACCTGTCCCACGTAATGGACAGGAATCCACACGGTGAAAAGTGGGCATATAATATGCCTCTGCCAACCCTTCGGGGTAAGGCGTGATGGATATTTATGTATTTATTTCTAGACATATAGGTATAACTAAATAAAGAAATAAAATAATTTGTTAATATTTACACAATTATAAATTGGATCGTTAAACATTTGCGCATCGACTGCGAAGCGTAGTAATCTAATTTAAAAAAGTCCTTATTTGCATAGGCCCTTTAAACATATTTAGAATTATGCATCATCACCTTCCCTTCATTGTTGCAAATATAATAAATTATGGCTTAAATAATATATTAAGGTTTGGCTAAGTATTCAAAGTGTTTCACTGATGAAGCCCAGCTTGTAGTTGAATAACCGCATGACTAATTATGCTTTGTATGTAGAATAGGTAAGGGCACAATATCAAAGTTATAACTACCTCGGTGGCACAGTGGTATTGTACTCGACTGTTGCTGCCCAGGTGTCAGATAAGGAATCGGAGTCAAAATAAATATTTATACTTATTTGTGTGTCTACAAATATTTCTTCTATTTTATTTATTTACTAGGTGGTTCCACGGCTTCGCCCGTGACATACTTCGACCTTCCGTCGCACCTATTTAATCCGGTAGCTTACAAATTCTACAATAACTTATAAATAATTGTCTGATTTGTTAACATTTATGACGACTGCTCCGCTCTTTAAGGTAGTAGCGTAATAATATATAACCTATAGCCTTCCTCGATAAATGGGCTATCCTACACAAAAATAATTTGTAAAATCCGACCAGTAGTACCTGAGATTAGCATGTTCCAAACAAACATACTTTTCAACTTAAATATTAGTATAGATTAGCTATTTGGGGTAGAAACAAATCTAACAAATCAAATAAATATCCATCACGCCTTATCCCCGAAGGGGTGGCAGAGGCATATTAAATGCCCACTTTTCACCGTGTGGATTTCTGTCCCACGTAATAGGTGGTGAGCCCATTGCCGTGTTGAAATAGACAAACGCAGGTTGTGGCTACCTGCTGTTGAAATTTTTCAAGCCGCCCATAAGGCTTTCAACCAGGCTTAACGACTGCCATTTTACTGGCAACCGGGACCAACGGCTTAACGTGCCTTCCGAAGCACGGAAACGCTCGCAAATGTAAATGCCACAAAGTGGTCACCCATCCGAGTACCAGCCAAAGTGAAAGTTGCGTAACTTAGTGATCGTTTACAGAACACTGAGACCGCGGGGCCACAAGCGCTTCAAATCAAGGAAACTACAACAAATCAAGGAAAACAAAAATCGGGCCACGCGTTCTCCTGTTTCTTACACGGCATATATAAGTGTGTTTATTAATTACTAAAACTGATTACCGAACCGAGATAACGTTTGGGGGTTTTACAAGGATCATCATTGTCACGCCTTTATCCCCGAAGGGGTAGGTAGAGGCATACTATACGCCCACATTTCACCGTATGCATTTTTGTACCACGTAACAAGTGGTGAGCCCATTGCCGTGTTGAAATGGACAGGGGCAGGCTGTGGCGACCTGCTGTTAAAATTTTTCAAGCCGCTCGGCTTAACGACTGCCATTTTACTGGCAACTGGGACCAACGGCTTAAAGTGCCTTCCGAAGCACAGAAACGCTCGCAAATGTAAATTCCACAATGTGGTCACCCATCCAAGGACCACATAAAGCGAATGTTGTATAACGCCGTGATCGTTTACAGAACACTGAGTCTGCGGGGCCGCAATGGGCCCATGCTTTACACGGGTATAAACAGTTATTAGTTCTATTATATTATCATTGCTAGTATGCTACTATAGAAACTAGTTAAAAGTTACAGTGGAAGGAGACGCTTGAGAACGGCGGTCTAAAACTAAATGTGGCGAAGACCAAGTACTTGGCACTATACTCGAAAGATCCCACATCCGTCCGCATAGGCGGTGATTTAGTCCAGCGCACGACTCAGGTTAAATACCTGGGATCTGTATTTCACACGTCCAGTGACATCGATTGCGATGTCAAGCCACGCATTGCTGCCGCGTAGGCCACTTGACAGTAAATGACCGGTGTCATTTGTGACCCAAAAGTGCCAATCCGGTCGAAGTGACAGGTCTACAAAACCATCTTTTGACCTGTCCTTTTACATGGCAGTGAGACGTGGCCAAAATTGGAGCGACACAAGCAGGAGCTGCGAGTCACGTAAATGAAGATGCTGCGGTGGATGTGTGGAGTCACGCGGTTGGACCGCGAGAGGAACTCTCGCATCCGCAACAGCATTCACGTCCCTGTCATTGCAGACAAGTTGCAAGAGTGTCGCCTTCGTTGCTATGGTCACGTCTTGCAGCAACTGCCGGGCTACGAGGGAAACAAATGTCTGGTCATGTCATCACCACTGGGTCCTGGTACGGGGAGAAGACCCAAAAAGTGCTAGCTTGACGTCGTAAGGGATGACATGCGTGCCAATGGTCTCACTACAAGGGATGCCGACGACCTTGCGAAGTGACAAGAGAAAATGTAGGAAAGCGGACTCCGGGCGTCGTGAGACGTAACTGGGACAAACGCTTGAATGATGATGATGATAAGTTACTGATTGATTACAACGTTTCAATATTTGAAACTTTACAACAGTCTTTGTAATACTGTTTTATTTACACGTAACTACAATTTAATCTAAATAGTTAAATGTTTAATAATGTACTTCTCTCCTAAATAACACGGTAACACTTCAATCTACCCAAACATAATTTGGTTAATGTGTTAACTCGTTATGTAGTAGCGATTAATCATTAATATTGACATATGTCAATAAATTAATGATCACGAATATTCTTATCTAATTTTATCCTATCCTACTAATATTATAAACACGAAAGTTTTAAGAATGTATGGATGTATGTTTGCCACTTTTTCACGCAAAAATTGCTGAGTGGATTTTGATAAACTTTACAATAATATAGCTTACACATAAGAATAACCATAAATGAAATTGCATTTTTTACCTGGGAACAAGTTTTTGTGGGAATCAAGAGCACTCCACAGACGCGTGGATGCTTCTGTGTAGTGCTCTCTCTCTCTCTCTCTCTCTCTCTCTCTCTCTCTCTCTCTCTCTTTCTCTCTCTCTCTCACACACACACACACACACATCACACACACACAAACACACACACACATCACACACCGTACACAGTGTAAAGTAAGATACTTATATCTGTAAACGTTTATTGAGTACTTATTGTAGCAGTGCCAATGGGCGTGTACGTCCAATAGTAAATACCAAGCCCAGTGGTGTACCACTGCCAAATAATACAACCTCAGGCTGTTTGTGCTTGAATAGTCGTTGCTCTATTTAAAAACCACTTATTTTCTTTCAAAACGATGTTCAAAGTTTCTCGATAAATTACCATCCGCTCATTGACTGATACGAACTTTGAAATATACTGGAATGGCAACTTAAAAATTTACTTAAAGATAGTAAAATCTATTTCATAATCTATTTCAAGAGATTGTACATACATACATATTATCACGCCTGTTTCCCATCGTGGTCGGCAGAGACTATGGTTTTCCACTTGCTACGATCCTGATATACCACTTTCGCTTCTTCTACTTTCAAAAGTGTTTTCGTACACGCTCACCGGTTAAGGGTACTCTTGACCTGGCCTTGTAAAGCGCCTAATTGACACCACTCGTGACCGGCTGGTTTCTTTTTCGCACAAATGCTAAGCATTGCCATTCAACGTGGCAATGCGGCTAGTCTTCTGGGAACGCTACCACGTGAGGACTGCGATGCGGAGAAATTTTATAATGCATGTTAGGTCTTTGGTTCTTAGTTATTTTTAGTTAGTTTAGAATTATTTTATCATAATATTAAACTGTAATAGTTTCAAATAACAAATAAAGATAGTAATATAGTACCTGGTAATATTAATATACAGTATAATCGTTAAATGACAATTAATTGATAACTTCGACCTCGATGCAACCAGAATAGTCTCCAGAGAACTTGACTATTCGAAAATTAATAGCAGACATATCGTATTTAGGTTCAATTGATTTGATGATGATGTAGGTACCTTGCAGGTTATGACCATGCAGTACGCTTATGTTTGACCTGGTGCTAACACCAGGATGGTCTCCAAAAAACCTAACTCTTCGAAAACTCATACCTTTTAAGGGTTGTTCCTTAAACTACAAGTATTTTAGCGTAAGGGGCATTCCAAATTTAAGGACAGGTAGTCCAAGTCGCGTAGGCACTAAAACGCTTCCTCAGCCCCCGCCAAGATAGATCGACGATGTATTTTCCGCTGCACACCACAGTAAAAATGATTGGCAGTAGAACAATCAAAAGAGAACATCTCTGTTATTGTGTGGGATTTTATTTTTAGGTTCATCATATACTAGTTGACGCCCGCGGCTCCGCCCGTGTTATTTAGTATTCCTGTTCACGTTTTAAACAGAAACTTGTACCCGGGATAAAAAATACCCTTTGTGTTATTCTGATATATAAACTATATTATAGTAAAGTTTATTTAAATTCCATTCAGTAGTTTTTACGTGATAGAGTAACAAACATCCATACTTACAAAGTTTTGGGTTTATACTCGTAATATTATGCATTTTATGTTTTAATTTAATTGTTGTTTTTATTTCTATATCTTTCTTGTTATGTACAAGCTATTTGAAGACTAAATTCTCGCCTCGCCTGCTAACAGATGGCGCTTTTAGTCACAAATAATAAAACGTGTCCCAATTAATAAAACTTTTCTACAACTTCCTAAAAATGTTCTTGTTCTTTATAACATTTAATTAATATATATTTGGGTTAAGTATGATTAATATATTAATTCTTATATATTATATTAACAACACTTATTCCACATCATTGAAGGAGCTTAAATACGCTCTGAAACGAAATAAAATATTATTAAAGTTGCGAGTTTTAATGCAATCGCGCACACCAACCGATCTAAGCAAGCGCCAGATATCACGCCCATTGCTACGCGTATGTACATAAACATTTTTTACATTCATTCCTACTAGAAGTACAAATAACGCGAATATGATCGATTTTCAGAACCTCACTATTTTTTTTCTGTACGTAAAATGCCCCATTAGTGACTAATGCCTGAAGATTGGCTTCTGATGAGGCCATCACTACCGCATCATCAGCGGACAACAGACAGTATCTTGTAAAGTTTCCAATTTTAAAACATATCATAATCTTTTAACTTCTGCAGACAACTATTCAGATACAATATGAACAGCCTGACGGACATAACACAATCCCATTTGACGCCCAAACAGATGTCAAAAAGAGGTGCCACGTGAACTTCCCCCCTAGTCGTATGCAAGCTTTACAGTCTGTAAATGTGACTATTGCCTACAGCAGCTGGCCGTCCACACCATATCCTGCCCGGACATGGTGTGAACAAGTGCCACAGAGTTTGTCTCACAACGTTATCAAATGTTTCTCCAGATGCACACTAGCGCAGAAAACCTTTGGGTTAAAATGGTGGGATTATTAATTATTTGTTACATGAAATGTTATACTTATTTTAAGGTACTTTACGCTGTTGTATGAAAAAACGATTTTATGATGTTTGTCTAAGTATTTATCCAACTCCCTCGAATTATGTTTCACGAAATTCTTAATTCCACGCAATTTTCATGTACTTGATGCAGTTACTTTAGATCCTGGTTTACAAGAGTCAAAGTAGTAAAATGGAATTAAATTTCTTTGCCTAAATCATTTATACAAAAAGAGCTACCAGTAACTAGGACAGTTTTGTTGTATCACTTCTCCCTTTAACTTTGATAATACCCTAAAAAGTATGTGGTTAAAAAAATATTTTATAATTATGGCCTAAAACAGGGACTAAACAATAAAGTTTCATTTATTTAAACTCAACTTATAAAGTAGACTGTCGGTACTACATAGATAAGGTAAATGGGAACAAAGCCGCCACAAGTCGTTCCAAGCTTCATTACGTCGACGTCGGACGGATTACAAAGCTAAGACAATCCCTACTTAAATGCCTACCTTCCACCTACTCGTAATACTACGATAAACTTATAAATATCTACACGTCAATCAAAGATTAATTGACGTGTAGATTTTTCGAGACTTGAAGGCCATTAATTAATTAGTGTTTGCTATTTCTTTAATTGATTAAAAACAAAGAAATGGAAAGAGGTGAATTCATTCGTCAGATTTGAGTAGATCTCGGTAGCCCAGTTGGTTCAACGTCTGACCCGATAAGTCAGAAGCCAGATTGAGACATAAAATTTTGCCACTTTTAATTTAGCAAACTAATTTCTTTAAATTTTTTTGTTAAAATTAATGGTTAATTTGGGACAAAAATATGAATTCCTCGTGAAATTCCAAGCTTTGGACATTAAAACAATGTAATCGTGTAGAATAGATACTTTAAATAATTAAAAAGAGCATTTCATCAATTACTTTATTTAGAATGAATATAAGACTGCGGAATAGACCGGCGCATGTTGTCCTCCCATTTTTTTAACGTGTGGCAATCCCGTCGGTTCTCATGCCGGAAACGAACCGGCTAAAACCACACAGTCCCTGTGAATAAGAAGATCACTGAGAAAACAGGCAAATATAGAGAGAAATGATATCCTACCAAAAAACATTTTAATGGAAATGACAGCTAAGACAAGTACATATTATTAAATTGTAAAAAATATCAGATATAATTGGAGAGCAACACATTACACATTTTCTAGCTATCATTATATTGTACCGTTCTATTTGAATCATAGTTTTCAATTCTCTATAAATCTTACATCTTAGATTTAGTCAATATGAGAATTGGTAGTTTAGTACTCAAATATCTATTGGCACTAAATTAAACTAAACCTTTTACCAGTCGCCTTTTTTATACCAATTTCTCACTTTTATATTAAACGCAAAATTGTTAATAATGATATTTGACATCATACTACTTACGCTATTTTAAGATACTAAATAATATTATAACTAACTAACTAACTATCTTCACGCTGTATCCCTGACGGGGTAGTCAGAGAGGACAGATCGCCAGGCTTCGCGATCCATGCATACTTCTTTCGCTTCTTCGAGATTCATCAATCGCTTCATACACGCACGTCTGGGTATCCGAGTACTTTTGACCTTTCCGTTTTTGAGCAATCTGCTCACGTGGTCTTCATATGTAAGTCTCGGCCTTCCCTGACTCCTTCTACCATCTACTTTTGAACAATATATATTCTTCGTCAATCGTTCCTCACTCATTCGTTGGACGTGTCCAAACCAACGGAGCACGCCCTTTTCCAGCTTAACGCTGACACTTTCATTCAAACCTGCCATATTGCGTATCACTTCGTTACGTATTCGGTCGGCCAAGGTAACGCCGCACAATTTTCGAAGTGATCGCATCTCCACAGCATTCAATTTACTTTCATGCATCTGCTGACATACCCAGGTTTCACTACCGTAAAGCAAAGTTGGCACTAGCACTGCGTTATGAATCGCCATTCGTGCTTCTTTTACGATGCTTTGTCGCTTTACTAACTGGGACAAAGCACCGTTAACTTTGTTTCCGGCAGCTACTCGCCGTTCTACATCCGAATCACATCTTCCATCCGCGCTAAACATACTTCCTAAATACACAATTTCATTCACTTGCTCTAGACGTTCCTGGTTTACCCTAATCTCGCATTTAGTTCTTACGTCACCTCTTTCAAATACTAGAACCTTAGTTTTACTTGCATTCATGCGGAGACCCTTACTTTCACACCCCTCTTTCATATTAGTGACTAATGCCTGTAGGTCGGCTTCTGATGAGGCCATGAGCACCGCATCATCAGCGTACAGCAGACAGTTTACTGTAAAGTCACCCAAATTCACACCCATATTAAAATCTTTCAACTTCTGCAGGCAACTGTCCAGATACACTATGAACAGCCAGGCGGACATGACACATCCCTGTTTGACGCCTGTACAGACATCAAAAAGAGGTGACACATCCCCCCTACTCGCACGCAAGCCTTACAGTCCCTATAAAGCGACTGTATTGCCCGCAGTAGCGAGCCGTCCACACCATATCCTGGCAGCAAGTCCCACAGCGTTTCTCTCACAACGTTATCAAATGCTTTCTCTAGATCCACAAAAGCGCAGAAAACCTTCTGGCTAAGAGCCAGAAACTTTTCCGCGATCATGCGGAGAGAAAACACTTGATCCATGCAACCTCTTCCACGTCGGAATCCGCATTGAGCCTCCCATAAATACCTTTCAGACTTTTCTTGCATTCGTGCCGTTATAACCTTTGCATACACCTTACTAGCTAAGCTGACCAAGCTGATCGCCCTGTAGCTGGAGCAGTTTAGGCGCGAGCCTTTCCCTTTGTAAAGAGGTACTACAACTGCTACTCGCCAGTCATCTGGGACCTCACCCGTCCGCCAGCACAAGTTGCATAACAGACAAAGTGTGTCCCAGACACGCGACCCACCGTACTTGATCATCTCAGCAGTAACTCTGTCTTTTCCCGCAGCCTTACCACATTTCATACTTCTTATCGCTTGTTCTATTTCTTTCATACTAATGACTTCAATGACATCGGGATCCGGAGCATCGAAGTGAGCTCCACTTCCCGATGTGGCATCTCTGTCTTTTCTTGCATACATCTTTCCATAATATTCACTCCATCTCTGCAGGACGTCACTTTGGTCTGTTAGGACGTCATTGTTAACACTAAGCACTTTATTCATACTGCAGATTGCCGAACAACTCCGGGTCTTGCCTACATCTTTCCAGAAGAGCTTGACATTATCCCGGAAATTGGACGACAACCTTTCATCCGCTTTCATTCTGCACCTTTCACGAGCTTCTTCTATCAGTGCCTTCGTGTTAACTTTCTGCAGCTTGTATCTCTCTTTCATATTAAAATCATTCCGCGAGGCTAAGTAGTCTAGCCATGCTTTCTTCTTCATTCGAACTGCTTCTTTCACTTCCTCATTCCACCATGCATCACGCTTATTACTACTGCCTCTTTTCGTTTCTCCACACACTTCCACAGCGGCATTTATCATACTGTCCCTAAGGTTCTGCCATACACTTTCCACATTCTCACTGCTTACATTGACGTCGCCAAGTTTTTCGGCTACCCTTTCATTATATTTATCCCTAATGGATGCATCCTGCAGCTTCCAGCTTTTGATGCTATAAGTCGGCCCAGGTTCAGGACACTCGGTACGATGACGCCAACCCGCGAACAGACCCCTAATCCTAGTTATGACTAGGTAGTGGTCTGATCCCAGCTCAGCGCCTCAATAAACCCTCGTGTCCATCACCTGTTTACGGAGCCGACTATCCATTAGGAATAGATCTATCATGCTTCTCTTTGACTTACATCTCCTCGTATACATATGAATTTGTTTGTGGTTGAACATTGTGTTCGCCACAAACAAATCCTTCTCCTTACAATATGCCAGTATTAGCTTGCCAGCGTCGTTCACCCTTTTATCCCCATACTTCCCGAGTACCGACTCAAAACCATTGCGAGCGGTACCCACCCATCCATTCAAGTCTCCACATACTATAAGTCTTTCATTTCCTTCTATCACATTTAGAGCTTCTCTCATACTCTCCCAGAAGTCCTCTAGCTCACTCGCGTTCGACGAAGATACTGGCGCGTAAGCAGCTACCAGGAAAATCTTCGTCAAACCAAGTTTTACACGGATCCAGAGGATTCTAGGACCTACCAGTTTGTACTCATACATACCGGAGGCCAATCGCGAGGACAGCAAAATTCCAACCCCCCGACTGCCATGCTCGCTCTCTGGTACTCCAGACCAAAGCGCGAGCATCCCACCCGGGAGCTCCAAGACTTCGCTGCCCTTGCGCTTGGTCTCTGTCAAGCACACTGCATCTAACTTTCTCTCATTCATAACATCCATCAACTCATTCATCTTATCTTGCATTCCTCCCCTAACATTCCACGCAGCTACCCTGCACTCCATCCTCCACTTCCCGCCGTGTCGGGCCGCGCGTGTAGGGTGGCGGTCCCCTACGCCGCTCTGGCTCACACTTTTCGCACCAGCGGGGACGAACTGGTGCGCGTCGCCTCGGGGGCACGCCCTAGCATAGTTCGCCCTGGTGGCACTCGTGTTGGAGTAGAATTGCAGCCGTAGCTGGCAGGGATGGCGACGTGCACGCTTCTACTCTTCACCCCCAATAATATTATCTTCTGACAAATAAATATACACGGTAAAATGTTGGCGTATAATATGTCTCTGCCACCACTTCGGGGATAAAGGCGTGACTAATAAACATTGATCTGTCTTCACACTGTATCCCTGACGGTGTAGTCAGAGAGGACAGATTGCCAGGCTTTGCGATCCATGCATAGTCTTTATAAACTTTTGGAAATGAGTTTTTACTTTAAGGATTATTCTGTACATGTGACCACATTTTCTCACCTGAAGGTGTCGTGTATAACTACAGAACATGGGTGTTTTTTTGTAACAAAAAATTCGGTATATTCGTCCCTGCAACGCTGAACAAAGTTTCGATGTAGCAACTTGAGCAATTAAAATTTGTAACGGAGGTAGAAGTGAAATTATGCATGGAGTGAGAGCAGTAGCTGTGGGTTTTGCCCTCGACTATTAATATTAATGAACTGTGACACGCCGTTCAACCAAGCCTCCGCTGTGCTCTCCTATTTCTTTTGATTGTAAATTCAGTTTTGCTGATGTACTTGTTGCATATTGAAGTTTTCTACCGTTGAATATTACTCACAGAATTCAACTTTGATCTTTGCTATGCAACGTTAATTAAAGGCTCTTCTTTCAACACTATGCGAAACGTATCACTGTTTGACTTCCCAACTCATGTCAATTAGGTTAACTTCACACCTGCGTTGGTTGGTTAGTATACAAGTACAATACAATTATGAAGATCAAGTAAACGATTTAAAATTCAAAATAATGTTATAAATTGTAATTAATTGAAAATTATGTAACCAAAACAATCGAAATAATAATTTATGTGAGAATAGAAATAATCATTAAGAATTGATGGTGATACACATTATTTCCAAGAAAGATGATGGTGAGGAAAGCTGTAAAAGTAAGTAGAAGTATCTGACTATGTGTCATCCAGCGGAACATCTCGGGATTGATGAGTACATCTTGCTTTGACATTATAGAGGATGAAATATATGTCAATGGTCTTACTACAGCGAGTGCTAAAAACTGTGAGAAGTAGAACAAACTGAAACGGGAACTTCAGATGCAACTAAAACTAGTTTTTGGATTCCTGGAACTCATTTACTCTGAAATTGGAGGCCCTATTTTCTTTGATTGAAAGTGTATTATAATACATTCCTTTGTTACGAAGCTGCTATAAATGCCATACGGATACACATTAAATACGTGGTTTTGACCAGCATTGTTCAAGTGAAATAATGCAGTTAAGTTTGACGCTAGTAATAATAAATTATTATGTTTACTTTTTGCTACCATTTGTATATTATTATTGTCAGACGGCAGTCACTCTTAATAATGCCAAATAACAATAGACAAACGATATCTGCCCCTATTAGCCATGTAAAGTGAACCCCAGACTTCAAATCTAGGTACTGCTTGATGCCAACTGGAAATACACTAAGATGAAAAGAGATAGTCTGCACAAACAGAATAATATATAAACTTCTAAACGTGTAAGAGTCTTTTTCTCAACTGGACCCCGAAGTAGGTTTGGTAAATATTAAATAGTATTCAAAGACAAAACTATAATATATTCCGGAACCACAATTTTTTATACGATATGCCGTCCGATGGTTAAATAGCATTTTGCCAAAATCGTGTTTTTTACCAGATGTAGATATTTTTCTCTATCTTTTAGTCTGGTTCTCAATTTTTTATGATTATTACTTACTGAGATATGGAGACTATGTGAACGGCTAAGTACATAATTTCCACATTTTTCAAATCATAAAAACGGTCAACTTAAATTGAAATACTATAATACGGATAAATGCATAAACCCGTACAAGTCAATATGGAATTTCTCCTAACATAAAGTTTTAAGTAAGAGCAAGATTAAATGTGATAACTACATAATCCTTACTCGATTTTAAACGAATTTAGGCTTTTATGGTAATGCGGGTTCATTTTAATATACGACGTCTAAAATACAGTTTTTATTCAAGTAATATCTTATAAAACAATTAAGGGCCTTTGGCCATGTTACTGTCGTTAACCTAGCATGATTTACAGACATTTACAATTCTAAGAGACCGTGTCTGTTTTGTAGCAGAGGAAGTTAATAGTATACGCCGATAAATACAAATCACAAATACGGTTAAGACACTTTCTAATGCTAGAACAACTAACTACAGTTATTTGTTGTACTTTGTCGCGTCTAGTAAACTTTAATTATCTATCACTTATCCCCGAGGGTGAGGCAGAGGCATACATATTGTACGCCCACTTTTCACCATGCGTATTCCTGTCCCACGTAATAGGTGGTGAGCCTATTGCCGTGTTGAAATAGACAGATGAAGGTTGTGGCTACCTGCTGTTTAAATTTTTCAAGCCGCCCATTAGGCCTTCAACTTGACTTAACGGCGACTGCCATGTTACTGGCAACCGGAACCAATAGCTTAACGGCCTTCCGAAGCACGGAAATGCTCGTAAATGTAAATGCCACAAAGTGGTCACCTATCCGAGGACCAGCCATAGTGAAAGTTGCGTAACTCAGTGATCGTTTACAGAGCACTGAGTCCGCGAGGCCACGAGCGTACTATACGAGCGCACTATACGAGCGTACTATACGAGCGTACTATACGAGCCATACTATAACGTCTAGTATATTTTCTTCATTATTCTAAGAAATAAGGGCTCCTCTATTACGCAACAATGCCCCTGATATTACTACGGTTGCCGTCAGACTACTTTTTAAATGGAAATAATAGGATATTTTTATATGACGATTGTGTTAATGATACAATTATTGTCCAAGCGCTGATAACATCTTAACGACGACGACATGTACAATGGTGCAATTAAAATGGTGCAAGGTGCACTTTTGATACGGTATTGTCATCAATATTGCGAGAAAGTGATCTTCAGATTTTCCATAAATTCACGTTGCTCTTGCTAGCACGTTCACTAGCTCCTTGAAGAACGTCTACTTGACAAAAATATTTAAGGTACTAGAAATACAATGTGATTACCATTGCGCTTGAAAATGATGACAATGAAATGGTATCGATGGAGCTTGAAAATAGATGATGAATCTCACATCTTGGGTTTGCCGACATCATCGCCATAGTTATAAAAGTATAGTAAAAGTTGAGCGGAATGCTACACAGCCTAACTACGTTACGACGTGTTAACTCAACATGAACTTGGAAGAAAACAATTATGTTATATGAACAAGTCACGCCAGAACCAATTTGAGTCAAAGGATCAATGATTGAATTTGTTCAGGAATAGATTTATAACTTTAAGCAAGACGGCAAGCAAACCTTGAAAAATTAAATCGCCTGAAGGATCCCGAAGAAATTATGTTCCGGTTGTATATTGTACCTGTGCCGAAATGTTTGAAGACGAAAGTCTACAACCAGTGCCCTCTACCAGTTATTACGTATGGTGCTACGAACACTTACGGTGGGGATAGTCCATACCAAAGTTGCGCAACAAGCTATGGAGCTTCTTGTAGTTTCTTTAAAGGATAAACTCCTTAACTAAGTTATACGTCAACAGACCAAAGTATATAAGTAGTAGAAAAAATTGCATAGAAATAATGGATGCGAAAGACACAGAACCGTCTCTTGTGATGTACATTTTGAGAGTTAGATTGAGAAACTGAAGATCTGTAAAGTATTTTTAACAACATTACGTTTACACACCTATGGACATAATAGCCTAGTTTACTGGTCGTGATTGAAATCAATTTCCTTATCAGGATCAACAAAAATGTTGTGACAAAATGGAAAATTTATGATTTAGATTAGATCTCAGATTAGCAGAGCAACACATTCTGTAAAGTCTTGTTTAATAATGTGTTACTTCTGCTAAATCTTGCAAGAGTTCACTGTTCGTGTTGATGATTTTCTGAATCTATAAACTGCTTAAAAGCCCCATTTATCATAGCACCGCAATTCCAAGACACATCTCTCTCCATCTCCAAAGTAAAGGGATCCTTGGTGTTTAGATCTCTAATAATGTTCAAAACGTAATCATTTAGATGAGTCAAGCTCAGCTGGTGTCCAAAAGGGGTGGGGTGCTAAATATGGCGCGAACTAAGAAACTAGGAAGTTTACTGCGGCGCAAACATTTGTTTTCTATCAGTCCCAAGTGTATGAGTACTGCTGTCGCCTTTGGATTGGTGCACTTGAATTTCAACTTTGACCTTTCAATTCGATAGAAAGGCAAGCTACGAAGATTATCAAAGACCCTCTGCTAGCAGATGGTGTCGAGTAAGGGGATCGGCACCGTGACAGGTCTATCGTCTGTACAACGGACTGTACCCTTAGGATTTGTTTTTAATTTATATCTACGGCTTCTTTGAATCATCGCACCACTTACCATAGTGTGTTCATCCTCATACCTTGCATCCGGAGCGTTAAGGTCCAATATAAGTTTTTTTCGCGTATGCTTAGATAGTTTAATTGACTCCTTGTCTAATTTTTCTCGAACGCTTATAGTATAAGGGTGTTCACGAGAAACCTTTGAAAGTTTTTATAGGGTTGGCACCGTGAGTGCCGCACTTCTGATGTTGCAAACGTTCATAAGCTATGGTGACCACTTTCCATCTGATGGGCCGTATGCTTATATGCCGCCTCAGTAGTTTAAAAAAAACTCACTGTATAATATAAGTAATACAGATAACACAAGCCTTGTGTATGAATTTTATAACAGTAGTAGGCAAATAGTTCTATCTCGTTTAAAAAAGCCTAGTTTCTTTATGTCATTCGTTTTCTGAATTGTTATTATATCAAATAAGTAGTACCTTGTTGTGTTATTTATGTACTAAAAGTATAAATTAGGTATGTTTGAATAAGGTGAACTCGAACTGATTTGTTTTAGTAGTTCTAGTTTGTTTCATTTTCAGCAAATTATTGAAGGTAGGGTTCAAATAACAGTTGATTTATCTAACTAAAAACTAGCTTCGCACTGTATCCTTGACGGGGTTGTCAGAGAGGACAGATCGCCAGGCTTCACGATCCATACATACTTCTTTCGCTTCTTGCAGATTCATCAATCGCTTCACGCACGAACGTATGGGTATCCGATTACTTTTGTCATTTCCGTTTATTTATTACTTTCGTATATTATTTTACTAGAGGTACCCGATTCTAAAAAACGATTAACATCAATTATTTATCCGTAAACTGTGTTCATGAATACAATATGTAAAATTATCCTGCCACAAAAACTATGAATTAAGAGTTAAAGGTACGAAACCCGTTTATTTAATTGTGGTATCAATTTCGTTTCTATTACTAAACCATTTTAGAAAAAGGTTAAGTGACCTAGCTGTTATTTAACGTTGGAGAAGATCATAACTATGTCTTGAATGAATTTGTTTTACAATTAAGATACATTACATTTTACAATCTTGTAAAACAGTAGCTCTTCAGGCCCCTGCTTTATTGGATTGTAGACTTGTAGATTATTAGGCGTAGGACACATTTTTCAAAATGCAATAATAGCCACAAAGGAAACCTTTCATTTGACAATATAAAAAGTCTGCAAGACTTCACATTTTTTAGAGACAAGTCGTCGCACGTTTTTGTTAATATCATAATTATGATCAGTAATATCTACGCATTGACGTGGCAGTGTTGATTGCCTGAAAGACTTTTGATCATTTTATTAAAAAGCTCTACCATTCTTTGATAACCTATATTTCATGGAACTTTAAATTATACTCTAAATAAACTCTGTGTCTTTATACTCGGACAAATTATTAGTCAGCATTAACTGAGATGAATATCCTAATATATACTTTATGACAATACTTCATTTAAAAAAATGGTACATGACATTTCGCACAGTCACATCTAGGATAATAATTACAGAATCCAGACGCATTATTTACCTAATTGACCCTATAGATAAGTATCTTGAGTTAAGTCCATGTGCTATTGGTTATTATTAGATACAAAGTAGCAATGAATAATTTGAATTTATAAGGATTTTTTAGGGAAATTAGGTATAAGGGTCCACACCACGAACTCGAAACGAACGGACTCCGGTGCCCAAACAACCTCACCTGCTAGCGGTACACCTGATGACCAACAGAAGAGTCAATAACGCAGGCGTTTTTTCGGGGCAGGGAGGTTAGACAGCATTCACTTTCAACAATGCCGAAAATTAAAAGCCAAATAAAAACGGACGCCCGGTCTCAAAAACGAAGCGGAATATCATGGTGGTTGGTTTGAGTCGGGAATCCCACACACCGGGATGATTGCTGTTTACAACAAAGATATTTTGAGATCTATTATTTCAGGATTCTATGCTTAAAGGAGACCCACGTCATCGTTATTTATAGGGTACGTACCGGTAGTGTAATTCTAATAAGTTTAATTCCATGGCAGGTATTTTTGAGGTAATCAGAAAATGAAACATTACATAAAATATTGAAGCTTTTATTTACAAAATTACCAACATATTATAATATCACTTTGGGAATTTGCAGGTTTACTTGCATAACGCCATAAATATACATATGATGTACATATTTATTACTATTTGTTCGAAACAAGAACATAAAAGAAATATACATCTGGTTTAGAGCAACAATGTTTTTATATTGCCTCCATGACTTGTTTAATATTCTGAATACACTTAGTTGCTTGTGGAAACGTATTCTTTCATTAATGGTACCTACTGTTATTCCGACGTAAAAAGTAATATTTCTTTTATGTTATTGTACTGAACACTATTCAATAAAAACAATAATGATTACAATTCCTCAATTATTTAATTACAAGTCACCCACTGTTACAGTAGATGTAGAGCTGTAGAATGTTAAGACAAATATGTTCATGTAATTATTATGGAAGTACAATATTACTTTGTTATACCTAAATATCTTATTTTCAAAACAATGTTTATGATATAAATGGGTCCAGTACGTATGTATATTGTTCATAAATTAGCGCCCACCATAGCAATCAAGTTATTTTTACAATCACAAGTGCATTTTTTGAAGCTTACCATTATAACCTTTAATGCAATAAAGATAAGGTACAGAGTAGTCGAAAGATTATATAATTATGAAATACCTAGAGAATTAAAAACTACAATGCAAGATAATAGTACGTATCTAGTTTTTGTACTGAGTTTTAGAAACTGGCACCATTAGGATTGAAATTTTAAAAAAGCTTTGAAACTGGTTGTCATTTAAAAAGTAATTTGACGTAATTTAATATTAAAAACAAAGTAAGTACTAAATTTTTATATTCAGAACGTCTAAGATTTTACAAACAAAAGATATATTAGGTGGGCGCGATGAAAAATGTTTTTTAAATGTTTGTAGTTTAATAAATATAGTATAAGAAGCTTACACGTTAATAACCTTTTTTATACACAACAATTTAATAGTATGCTTTGCAAATTTTAATATTCGTTTTAAAACATTTTCAAATCATATTTATTTCGAAGTAATGCTATCACAGTTTAAAACCGTGGTTGCACTAATAATATCGAATGTGGTGTGAGATCTGTATTTTTATTTAAAGGTGTGTTATCGTTTAAGAAGTGAACATATTAGTGCCTTAAATTATTTTTTTGTGTTTTCTAATAAATAATGATTCACGACATTCGATTTTATATAATCCGATAACGTTGGATGTGGTGACGTATGCTTATTATAAAGACAAGTATTAAATTTCGCTAAAAAAATTCACACTTTGAAATTCTTCATCGCATAAGTGACTGTAACACAGTACAGATATGAGCTAAACCCGTAAGAAAACTATGTCTAAATCTAAAATTTCGTAGGTATCTATTCACCACTGAAGCGTTAGATTTAGGATTTTAGGATATTGATAAGGATTGCCACCTTTAAATACACATTAGTAACATAACAATACTCATTTCCTTACTGCTCACATAATGTACTGTGACCGTACTGATTTTTCTTTCTTTCAAATTCATACCTACATATTGCCACGCCTTTATCCCCGAAGGAGTAGTCAGAGGCATACTAAACGCCCAAATTCACCTTATGCATTTGTCTTCAAATTCAAGTCGCATTAATTTTGACATTAGTTCCAAAATTTAGAATTTCAAAAGGTGTTACCTGCATTTTTATAATAAGTAACTGTGAAACGCAGTATTAAAAGTACAACCACAGCAAAACAGATAATCGCAATGGCGATATACTAGTGACACAATTATGAAATATGAAAAAAGAAAGGGCCCCTCTGCAACTTTACACACGACGTGTTAAGCAGCAAAATCCTTAATAATATCTAATATATACAAGCAAAGATATATTTCTGTTATATAACACATTTACAATTTCGTTGAAATAACCCTTGATATCACAATACAGAAACGCCCTTGAAAATAGCTATTTAAGATTAAACATTGCAACTGAAATCATATTGTTTTGGCATTTTTCTATTACTACAAAGCGTAATTTACATTTATTGTCACAGGTGTGAGAAGTAAAAATGACACAAAAATAATAATTAGAAGTATAAAAACATTTTAACGTTATACGGTATTTATATGTCACTTATTTAGTGTTTATTCTTTTTATTTACAATATTTTATATTACAACTTATAATACATAATAACAATAGTGTCTGGTTGTATATCTACACAAACATGACATAGATATGTTTCAGACTTTTTTAAATAAATAATTGATCACAAGAAATGTCGGCCTCTCACCGCAAAATGGATTAACCTTATACGATAAGGTTAAATGTAATTTAAAAGTCTCTTACTTTGCAAATAATTTTATTAAGTTTTGAGTTCGCTCAATTTTATCAGGTATCATTTTGAATTTTACTAAACGGCAATTCGTAGAACTTTTATACTGATTAGAAAGGTAGGTATTTGAAAATCACAAAACATCACAATAAATGTTCTTAAAAGATACGCTAAACAGTGCTAAGAAAGGTTTTGTATGCAATAAAAGATAAAAATTAAATAGATATGGCATCTACGATTCAATAACATTCAGTAGACTATTTCCCTTTTAGTGACTAGATTTCAGTCTGCAACTTCGCTTGCATCAGCTATAAACCAATGTAGTCAGGCACTAATCTATTAATGTTATAAAATAAATTTACCTAAGTTATATCTAAATTTAACTTCCCATTTCTCCATAAGAATAGAATACAACCATTATTACTGATTTCTCGATAACCTCTTCACTTTACTAAATATAAATGCCAGCTATTTCGCTTTAGTAGTCTAATGATCGATGATTCTGAAAAGATTTGAGTGCTCAAAAGAGGTTTGATTTTAGTTTTGTTTGATAAGTAATTGTATCTTACTTTCAATTCCTCAGTGTTCCGTACAACAATATACTAATTTTCGCGGCTGCCTCTGTGGCGCGGTGGGAGTGCATCCGACTGCTACGCAATAGGTCGTGAGTTCGATTCCCACCCAGGATAAAACTTTGTGTGATGAGCACGATGGTTTATTCTGTGTCTGGGTGTTATTTATCTATAATATGTATGTATTTAGAAATATATAAGTATGTGTATCAGTTATCTGGTTACCATAGTACAAGCTCTGCTTAGTTTGGAATCAGATGGCGTTGTGTGAGTTGTCCCAACAATACAATACAATACAAACTATATTTTAAAATAAATTTTATATGCTAATATATAAATAGTAGTAAGAAAAATGTTGTAGTAAAGTATAGAGAATATTTAAAGGCCCGTCTACGATGAAAGGCAGGGCTACGGCGAAAAGGCTGCAAAGCGGTGAGAATTGGCTTGTCCACGACATGGCGGCATCGGGCATATGGCCAGTGCATAATACGACAGTACGTAGTGATGTGAGTGTCGGTGAATGTAAGTAGAAATATAGAAAATTGTTTCGCGTTAAGTCCCGAGTAGTATATAAAATATGACGTAGTGATGTGACGAAATGTTAGGTATGTTAGGATGTTGTTGCCCGATCTTGCTGTCGTGTCGTCACCTAGCCGCCGGTTTTTTTGTAATGTGACCGTAGGATATCAATTCTTTGTCTTGCTACAATATAATTATAATGTATTTTTAAAATAAAAAATACCAATTAGTAGACAAGGAAAAGTATATAAATGTAACATCGATATTAAAATTCCTGCCTCAGCTCTCCTCAGATCAATTCCTTAGCTTTTCCATACAGCTGTGTACTGATTTACTATATAACGAATATAGTTATTCCTGACACGTTCTAAATGCAAGCTGTCAGTAACTTATGAATGTTACATGACATTTCAAGCCGAGAATTCGCGATGCGAATAATCTAGCAAGCAGGGAGTTTCTATTATTTAATCGCTATTTGCGTTGAATTTTGCAATACGAACTTATTTGTTTAATTGAGGTAGTAAGATACATGCGAAGACGCTAAAAACTTAAACCTAATAATTCACCCGTTTAAAATTTTATATTCTAAAGAATTAAAAAAACTATTACACACACACATATTTCGGTAAAATTATATTACTTGTAAATCAGTTCACCTTGTAAAGATTTGAATGTTGAAAATTGTTTTGCCTTTGTTTTGGTTGATAATAGAAAGTAAAAAGTTGAAGTAAACCTTTGGTTTATTAACAAACTTCCTATGCCTATTTGAAATCCAGTAACTTACTAATATATATTTAAACAATGTTTTGAATTCATTCTTTTACAAATAAACAAACAAATGGTAATGGAAGACGAAAATTATGACGAAAGATATCATTATATTATCTAGATAATTTTAGATATTAGCACTTGTATAAAACCTTTAAGTTAAAAATCTATTTACAATAATTTCTAACTACTTCTATGACGTTGTTTATTTAGACCTTCAATATAATACACAAAATCAAGTATAATAAAATAGTTTTCATTATGTTATTATCAATAAAAAAAAGTTTGCAATATTTCGTAATTAAATAGTTTTAAAATATCAGGAGGCACTAGCCTCATAGCTCGTAAATTGTATTTTAGCTTTTATTTATCGTTTATCAAATTAAATCAGTAATTTGCTTCACTAGATGTTGACATACAAAATTCACAAAAGGAATCACATTATCAAACTTGATAATATTTAGAAATATGAATGCTGTTTGAACACGGTATTTCTAGCACTAATGTTTTGGTAATGATGTAGTTATATAAGTGCCTGGCATACAAAATTATGTACTAGTTGACTAACTGGACATCAAAATATACCAATTGCGAAATTCTGCGAAATAAACTCCGGTGGGAATTTGTCTCTTTTTCTCATATTTTGCTCTTACATAAAATGAGAGACAAAATATGCTTGGCGCCCCATACATACAGTGCCATGAGGAAAAATTTGGCTTCAATAGCATACAGTTGTAGACTAATATTAGTTTAAGCCAGTTATCAAACACATTATGTTAAATGATTTATAAATTTTTAACTAGTGAGGAGGGTATTATAGCCGTTTAATATAAAACGCCTATAAAACTGTACCTACCTTTAAGGTTGTTCCTCAGGCTCTACCTATTGCTTTGCGAATCTGGCAGTAAATTTAAATGTAGAAGCAATAATCTTGACGTTCATAAGTGTTACTTTGTGACCTACATGAATAAAGATATTTTCATTTTCAATGAGACATAGATACGAATGATGCAATTTCACTGAAACTTATTATAAAAGAAATACAATTTTCTTCCATTTTAATACATAAATGATTCTGTGATTAAGATTTTAATAAATATGGATGTTGTAAAAATAATTCTGTAACTATTAATAATGATATATAATTTAATTACTATGATTATAAAATTGTTTTAATAAAATTTTCAACGAAGTAATACAAAAAGCATTTAGCATGTTTCAGTAAGCGTGTTATTCAATGTATTACATACGCATTTTATAGAAACAAGCGTAAAATAAATAATTGTATTCGATACTAATTATTATTTTTGGCAATTGACATCCTATTTCATCTAGCTGTGTGATTTTAAATGAGGCCAATAATAATTCATTTTTTTCGCTCTTTGCTCATGAGTGATCGAACTCTTTTTAGATTAGTTATCGTGATCTCGTCATTTGGCTGGAGTTGCAACGCTTTTCGGTAAGATGTCGCTGCGGCTGCATACTTCCCATTTAGATGAAGAATAGCACCAAGATTGGAATGGTACTCAGCGTCCTGGAATAAAAGAAATATTTTAGTGAAATAGTTAAGAAGTAGTTGCAGCCTCTATTGATAAGAGGTATATAGGCACGAGAAGATGCTTTTATTTTCGGCTTCCCATTATCGTATGTAATTTTGACTGTTTACCCTAATCCCTTCTTCACAGCTCCGCAGATTGCATTGCAAATAAGACAGTAAATGTTAATTCTGACGGATTTAAATGTCACTTTGTAACATTAGATTTGAGAAACTCATATTTGCAAATGTACTTGGAAAATCTCAAAACGAATGTAACTGCTGAAACCTTGCTATTGTTAACACAATCGTGATTATGAGATGCTTGAACTAGAAGTTGTTCACGAATAAACAGACTGACACGAAAAAGTAGCTTCAATTTACGAGTATATTAAGTAAGGTAAATATATTATGTTACATAACTATTTGTGTGAATTATAATTATTATTTGTGTAAAGAGTAAAATTTTCATAAATTTGTGAAATCACTAAACAAGAACAGTTTACGTAGCAACCTCTTTCAGGAGGTAGGCCATAATGAAAAAAGCGTTACTTCTTTATGACTTAAATTATTGTCAAAGCTACAAATTCACGGTAAATTTGTAGCCACTACGTGGTATAGTGGCGAACCAAAATATACAAAAAGACATCACACTACACGCTCACCTTTGCTGATTCATTTTTGTTTTCAGCTGCAATTGCTTCTATTCATACTTTTTTGCTCACAATTTTGCTATTGTTTCATTGTGTGCATGTGTTACGTAAAAGAGTGCAGTGCATATCTGATTACCTATGCAACTGTACTATATACAAATTTTATGTTTCGCAATCAAAACTGTGAAACAGTGATTTGATTGATTGGTGGAACTTAATTAAGCTTTGATTTGTAATTAGAAATACTCGATAAAATTCTATGTTTTTATTAACATCTCAAGAGATATTGGATGGTTAAATTTTGTCCAGGATTTATAAAACTAATTCGTCCACCACGTCTACCTGTCTGTTTGCTTTAAACTTAAAAACTATTCAACCCTTTGTCAAGCGAGTTACATCAATTCTTGAGTTCATAATCTGTCAACAATTTATATGAATTGGTTGAAATTGGGCCATAATTATTCAAGATGTCGAACAACGTTAAGCCGGCTGACAGCTTTCTTTGAAAACGCTGCTTAAACACTGAGAGATATAACAAAACAATGTGGAACTAAACTATGTAAAACTTTTTTATAAACCTACGAAAATGTTTACGGTGCCATATGTCTATTCTTTAAGAATAGTTTGAAAAGCAGGAACGAAAATCACCACGTGGGTGTTGCTATGGGCATTAGATATTTGTTAATCATGAAAAACATTGACATTTTACAAATTGTTTTTGTGAAACGTTTCAATAGGAACAGATTTACCATTTATTAAATGTATATTATGTTTCTATGAAATAGAATCAGGTGCTCTGTCTCAGTTAGTAAAGAGACAAAGCATAGTAAGAGAAGCATGGCAAACAATTCACAACGCAGTGCGAGTGCCGACGTTACTGTAAATCTGGGCATGTAAGAAGATGCATGAAAGTAAACTAAACGCTGTGGAAATGAGATTGCGGCGTAACATTGGTCGACCAATTAGGTTATGCTGGATACGTGCAAATAAGTGATACGCAATATGGCAGGATTCAATAAAAATGTCAGCACAAAGTTAGAAAAGAGCGTGTTCTAGTGGCTTGAACAGGTACAATCAATGAGTAAGGAACGATTGACGAATTATATTTATTGCGTTATATTTTAGGGCAGAAGAAGTCAGGGCGGCCCAAGACTTATATATACAAAACCACGTGAGTATATTTCTCAAAAACTATATGGCACGCGAGCCTTAACGACTTAATCCGACGTGCTCTTGTCGCCGGCGGTGTGCCAGCTAAACTTGAACCGAATGGTTTGGCGCGCGACGACGGCAAGAGACCGGACGGTATGTCGTTAATGCCGTGGAGGATGGGTAGGTGTTTGGTGTGGGACGCTACGTGTGTCGATACTCTTGCTCCTACTCATCTTCCAGGTACTGCTGGTTGTGCCGGTGCCGCCGCTGCTTCTGCGGAGACCCTTAAACGGCAGAAATATTTGCAACTCGTAAGTGATTACGTTTTTGAGCCGTTTGGGGTCGAGACGTTAGGGTCCTGGGGTCCAAGTGCTCATAATCTATTTCAAGAGATTGTAAAGCGCCTAATTGACACTACTCGTGACCAGATGGCTGGTTTCTTTTTCGCACAAAGGCTAAGCATTGCCATTCAACGTGGCAATGCTGCCAGTCTTCTGGGAACGCTACCACGTGAGGACTGCGATGCGGAGATATTTTATGACGCATGTTAGGTCTTTGTTTCTTAGTTATTTTTAGTAAGTTTAAAACTATATATAATGCAATGGATAACGAAGCCTAGCGACCTTATTCTGTCTAATACCTCCTCAAGGATAGAGTATAAATCAATTAAGTTATGATATATATTACGAGGCAATTCAACAAATTGCATTATTCTGCTAAAGCAACTGAAATTATCATACCAAAGCTTTTATAGTGTTATTTTTTTCTCGCGTGACTCCTAACGACTACAAAAATTATTGGATATCAATCTGTATTTCGTTAACAGTGACCCAAATTATTGACACTGATTATATAGTTCCAAACGATCGTGTGATGTGAGTGAATGACATTAACTGCCCGAATAATGGACATAATACATAGTGCTCATGCAATTGACAATGACTGCTCGAGCGTTCCATGGGATTAAAGTGACCATAGCTCAATATAGCATAGAGCTTCTGTCAAGTACCAGTTGGGAATAATGCAGCTTTATATCTCTTCTCGTTTAAGACTATTTGCAGGACAGGGATGCCTGGAAATGATCTGCTGGCAAACTGGAATAATATTAAATTGTAAATAGGCCATCAATAAAAAGCCTTTCTAAGTTTTTGCCGGTTCTTCTCAGGTGGGCCGCGTTCCAAAGCAGAGGTCACTTTAAGATTTTTAAATAGTGTATGACATTTTGTAAGCGCCGTCAAATTGGTCTATGCAAAATAAAGATTTATTTATAATATTTATTATATTTTTTATAATTTTTTTATTATGTAACCTACTATTAAAAAAGTGTGTGTGTACTTATGCACATGCATTAGAAGTCATACTTCTTGATTGTAACAGGAATGATAAATTAGTAAGAAAAAAAAAACTGCATAGAATGAAAATTACTTTGAATGTAGTTATAAATTGTCATGGAAACACTTATGTATACTTCATGGCGTCGCCGTCGGTTTTTCGTGCGCGCATCGTAAAAATTTACTCTCATCATTTTTTCCTAACAGACAAAAGAAGTAGAACTTCAAAACTATTTACTTTGCTGGAAGATAAATTAATAAAAACTCATAGTTTTTAAAATATCCATCACGCCTTATCCCCGAAGGGGTGGCAGAGGCATATTATATGCCCACTTTTCACCGTGTGGATTCCTGTCCCACGTAATAGGTGGTGAGCCCATTGCCGTGTTGAAATAGACAGACGCAGGTTGTGGCTACCTGCTGTTGAATTTTTTTTAAGCCGCCTATAGGGCCTTCAACTAAGCTTAACGACTGCCATTTTACTGGCAACCGGGACCAACGGCTTAACGTGCCTTCCGAAGCACGGAAACGCTCGCAAATGTAAATGCCACAAAGTGGTCACCCATCCGACGACCCACATAGTGAAAGTTGCGTACCTCAGTGATCGTTTACCGAACACTGAGACTGCGGGGCCACGAGCGCTTCTACTAGTACTAATAGTTTTTCAAATTATAATATTTAATTAAGTACTCGGATACCCAGACGTGCGTGTATGAAGCGATTGATGAATCTCGACGAAGCGAAAGAAGTATGCATGGATCGCGAAGCCTGGCGATCTGTCCTCTCTGACTACCCCGTCAGGGATACAGCGTGAAGATAGTTAGTTAGTTAGTTTAGTTAATATTTAATTTCTTTGTAATTTAGCTGCCTGTTCTTCATTGTGGAAATCATGTTCGACGTGGTGGTAAAAGTTTTGGCAGACAGTACGTAATAGAAAAGTAAATGAGCACCTCCCAGAAATTGCTCATTTAAACTGATAATAACGCATCAGATAATTTTCAACCAAAAACTTTGTTTTTAACTTTAATGATCCTATGTAAGTCCACTTACTAACGATAACTTAAAAAAGAGTCTGTATCTACTTATATCTATATATATAAAAGGCAAAATTACTGACTGATTCATTGATCACGAAATCTCTGAAACTACCAAAGCTATGAGGCTCAAACTTCGTATGGAAATTCTTTTTAATACGTAGTTTTCCGCTAAGAAGGGATTTTGCGAAATTCTACCCCTAGGGAAGTAAATAAGCGATAAGCGGTTGTACGGAAGTTCGTCATTATCAAAGTTAGAAACATGAATTTATGTACTCCTGTTTTTAGTTACAAATAAATGGGTACGTGAATCGCGGTTTTGCAAAATTTTACCTATGAGGGAGTAAAACAGTGGTTATATTAACTGACTCATTAATCACGAAATCCATGGAACTATCGGAGCTATGAAGTTCAAACTTCACATTGGGGTTCCTTTTAACACGTAGGTGGCCCCTATAGAGTATTGCGAATTTTTACCCCTAAGGACGTAAATAAGAGATAAACAGCTGTATGGAGGATTGTCATTTTCAAAGTTAGTAACATGTACGTACCTACACCTGTTCTAAAAGAATCTCCTAAGGCCTGTATTACCAGCGAGATCGGTGTCCCCACGGGAACCGAACCTATGTCAGTAAACCACGCACAGCCTAAACATTAAACATGGAAACCTGAAATTTGGTGAAAGTATTTAGTAGGTCATCATCATCATCCGAGCGTCTGTCCCAGTTGCGTCTCGCGACGCCCGGGGTCCGCTTTCCTACATTTTCTCCTCCACTTCGCACGGTCTTCGGCATCCCCTGTAGTGAGACCATTGGCACGCATGTCATCCCTTACGACGTCAAGCCAGCACTTCTTGGGTCTTCCCCTTGTACCGGGACCCGGCGGGGCTGACATGGCCAGACATTTGTTACCTACGTAGCCCGGCGGTTGCCGCAAGACGTGACCATACCAACGAAGGCGACACTCTTGCAACTTGTCTGCAATGTCACGGATGCGAGAGTTTCTCACGCGGTCCATCCGCGTTACCCCACACATCCACCGCAGCATCTTCATTTCCGTGACACGCAGCTCCTGCTTGTGTCGCTACAATATCGGCCACGTCTCACTGCCATGTAAAAGGACAGGTCTAATAATGGTTTTGTAGACCTGTCCCTTCAACCGGATCGGCATTTTAGGGTCACAAATGACACCGGTCATCTCCCGCCATTTGGCCCACGCGGCAGCAATGCGTGACTTGACATCGCAATCGATGTCACTGGACGTGTGAAAAACAGATCCCAGGTATTTAACCTGGTCCGTGCGCTCGACCAAATCACCGCCTATGCGGACGGATGTGGGATCTGTCGAGTTTAGTGCCAAGTACTCGGTCTTCGCCACATTTAGTTTCAGACCGCCGTTCTCAAGCGTCTCCTTCCACGCCTTTACACGTCGCACCAATCTGCCCCTGTCCGCGTCTGCCAGCGCAATATCGTCAGCATACATGAGCAACAATGGAGGCTGCTCATGTGGGTTTCTGATGCTGTCCGACAATTCGTCTAATATTACACTGAACAGAAGCGGACTAAGGACCGAACCCTGGTGTACCCCGACGGTGATGGGGAAGGGTTTCGTGTCGCCAACAGCAGTCCGAACCATTGAATCGGAGTCACAGTATATGTCCCGGATAGTGTCAATATAGACCTCTGGAACCCCTTTGGACCGCAGTGCCCACCAGATCATCGCACGAGGAACACAGTCGGAGGCCTTCTGCATCCATCACAAAGTAGGTATCTACCTTAAATCAGCACTAAGAAAGGAACACCCGGTATTCCCACGGGAACGGAAACTAGGTAGGTAAATCCATACACATCCTAAAATGTAATGAACGTATTCTTTATGTACATTCGTTAGATGAGCACCAAGAAAGAATTTCTGGTATTCCCACGGTAATGTAATCTTAATAAAATTATAAATATGAAAGTTTGTAAAGATTTCTATATTATTTGGACGTTTGTTATTTAATCACATATTGAAAATCGGCATATAGGTAGAACATTTCCGAAAGTTGATTCGTCTTTAGTACACAAAAAGGTTATTAAAAAGGTTATAAAGTAGGTACCCTATGTATTAATTCAGGAAATGTTTTGCACAGGATATTCAGTTTATGGATTTCGCCCGCGGGTATATTATTCAGTTGTAAGTAACTCATCAACAAGTATCCCGCTTGCACATCAGAAGTTGTTTCATAAGAATAGCCTACGCGCCACCCTCTTTAACTAATGTCTCTTTTTTTGTCTGTTTCTCTTATGTGGCGCTAACGAAGTAGCGAGGGTCAGCTAGTCACCTAATAATTGCACACGTAATAGTGGTATTGCTATCATAGTATTTTTTTAAGATTTTGCTCGTATAATGACGCCGCATATCTAATAGAAGATGAAAAGATTCAGGGCCACTATAACTTAACTTAACTATCTTCACGCTGTATCCCTGACGGGGTAGTCAGAGAGGACAGATCGCCAGGCTTCGCGATCCATGCATACTTCTTTCGCTTCTTCGAGATTCATCAATCGCTTCATACACTCACGTCTGGGTATCCGAGTACTTTTGACCTTTCCGTTTTTGAGCAATCTGCTCACGTGGTCTTCATATGTAAGTCTCGGCCTACCCTGACCTCTTTTACCTTCTGCTTTCGCACAATATATATTCTTCGTCATTCGTTCCTCACTCATTCGTTGGACGTGTCCAAACCAACGAAGATGTGTAGGGCCACTATCACAGTATCAAGGTTTATTTATACAGTATAACTAGAAAACTTTAACAAAATTTGAAAAAGACTTTGTAGTATGATGTACAAAATAACTGTCGTACAAGATTTAAGTTATTGGCGCCAATTCGCTTTACGTTCTAATTTTAAATGTTTACTTTTTTACTGTGGCCCATAACTGCAAAGGCACAATGCAGAAATTTTAAAACCTTATTAAAACACTATCTAATGGCGAATTAATATGGCTATATATTTTTTTTCAAAGTAATTGGGTTCGATTCCTGGCTAGGTATATTGATTTTTCAAAAATCCAATGTTGCAGTTATTATCAAAATCGGGCTCGTGTCATTTTTCGATATTCCTTATGGTTAAGGATTTAGCCCTAAAGGCCCACTTGAAATGTTCTCCTTGATACTTTATCCTTCTCTTCGAGATCCGGGCTTTTAAGAAGAGAGGATACACGTGGGCCTCTAAGTTTCTTTGATATGGCAGGGAAAAATTTTGTCAGATCAAAATTACTCTTAGACAAGTGATAAATAATCTTGACCATGAAAATGAGGGTTTTGCTACTATTTTTGGTATAAAAGTGTGTATTATCTAGTATATTAAGAACAAAATAATACTTTCCGATTTAGGTTAAATTGGTCATACAAAGATAAAAGGTATCACAAGGCACCGAACGAAAATTTATTTAAATAAAATAAATAAATATCCATCACGCCTTATCCCCGAAGGGGTGGCAGAGGCATATTATATGCCCAATTTTCACCGTGTGGATTCCTGTCCCACGTAATAGGTGGTGAGCCCATTGCCGTGTTGAAATAGACAGATGCAGGTTGTGGCTACCTGCTGTTGAAATTTTTAAGCCGCCCATGTGGCCTTCAACCAGGCTTAACGACTGCCATTTTCTGACAACCGGGACCAACGGCTTAACGTGCCTTCCGAAACACGGAAACGCTCGCAAATGTAAATGCCACAAAGTGGTCACCCATCCGAGTACCAGCCATAGTGAAAGTTGCGTAACTCAGTGATCGTTTACAGAACACTGAGACCGCGGGGCCACGAGCGCTTCCAAAATTTATTTAGATATACTATTACTTCTTGGTAGTTTAAATAAACCTCTTAGTCTATTGATTTTATCCCCATTGTTTAGCGGTATTAATTTAGTCACTAGTTTTTGTGTCAATCAAAAGCGACATTAAATAAAATTAAGATGTGAACCTACATTACAATCATGTTTTTTTTGACGCAAGGTATGCGTTTACGCGCCGTCATTGCTGCTTCCAGAGCAGCAGGAACGGTGTATGGAACTCCCGGCCTTGGGGGCCATCCTACCCACTACACCCATGGGTGTTCCACCTTCTTCTCAACCTGGTCGAAGGATAGGCCTGAGGGTTATTCACTGCGGCCCGGCTAAGGGATGCCCCAATATGAGTCTCTCTGCGGGGGGCTAGATGTGCTGCCCCCCACAATCTCCTGAAAGAAATTAGCCTATGCCCGCTTCAAGCTGCCTCCAAACGTCCCTCTGAGAACAGAGGGGGTGGAGAGCTATCGACCGAGCATTATAAGGTACCCCGAAATTACAATCATGTTTAACTTGATTAATTTTGACTAAAAGTCATAGTTAACTGTAACCCAGCTAAAGCATAATGTTTCTTTTGTCAAAACAACAAATTTTCAATTCCCTTTTAATTGTTCTATTGTGGCTATTAATAACTTTTTTATGTCTTAAAATAAGTTTAAGACAAAACAATAAAACATCAGTTGCCGTCTCAAACATGAATTAATTTAACTCATGAAGGTAATTACCCTAAATACATATTTACGGTCTCCTTTTGTTAATTGTACGAGTACGAGTATATACAGGGTTATTGTAAAACACCAGCAATATAATACATGCCACGGTTCCATAACTGGTCCTTATTATAAGTCTCAGGTGACTTGACGACCTAAATAAACACTAAAGTTGAAAGGAACATCCATTTTAAGAAGCAGTTATTGTCAACAATAGAATCCCTTTTTACTGCGAACTTATTCATAATCAAGTTTTGTTATTAATATCACTGTATTATATTTAGATAGTACTTAAATAACCAGATGTAGTAGAGTATTGCTAGTGGCTTTTGGTTCAGGCGATAAAAAGTTTTGACATGTACCTAGTCAGGTCATAAATTCTGTCCCATGTTTAATGTAAAACAATTGAAACAAGTTTATTAATTATGTAACCATTTATATACCAAAATTAACTTAACAAAACATAGATTGTTATGACAATAAAGTTTATTCAAAATGACCTCCGTGATTTTGAATACAGGCCTTCAATCTGCGCGGCCAGTCGTCTATGGCAGCACGAACGAGGTCCATGTCAATATCGGCGGCTGCCTTAATGAAGGATGTCTTGAGTGACTCCAAATTGGGATGAGGCTTTGAGCACGCCTTTTCCTCCAAGTGTTGCCATATCTAATCTAACGGACTCAAATCCGGACTGGAGGAGGGCCAGTCTTCGTGCCGGATGAAGTCGATTTCACGCGCCGCCAGCCAGTCTTGTGTGCTCTTCGCTCTATGAGCTGGCGCCGAATCTTGTTGGAATACCCAGTGCCTGTTATTGAACATGGTATGAGAAACCTCTGTTAAGCCCCAATAAGAAACTCCCAACCATACCATGAGCGAGGCTAGAAAATGACCAGGTTGGACACGCGGAATATGGTTGCTCGCTTCTTCACTACTGTGTGCGTACACCTTATCATTTCGTTTGTTGTAGCTCTCTTCTACGGTAAAAATTTTTTCATCCGAAAAAAGAATTTCCCGATATTTTTTCCCGCGTACCGCTTCAACAAAGCGCGGCATCTTTACAGTCTCAGGTCCATTAGACGAGCATTTAAACTATGTCCTGTTTTTTCTTCGATATGACCGAAGCTCTAAGTCTTCATTTAACACCATTTTCACCGTGGTTCAGCTTAACCCCATCTGAAGGGCCAACAGTTTCTGCATACGTTTGGGATTTCTTTGAATTCGCGCCTTCACAGCTTTTATCACTGCTGGAGTCCTAACAGACCGAGGGCGACCACTTCTTGACCTGTCATCTACACTAGACTCTTCATTTTATCGTTTGATGGTACGATAAACGAATCTTTTGGTTATATTCAAATTTTTCAGTATGTCAAAAATTTGAATTGGCGCGTAACCGCAACGATGCAACGCAATAACTGCAACACGGTTTTCTTTAAGCGTCCACTCTATATTTAAAAATGAGTAAAGTTCTAAAAAGTATACATTTTTATTTTCATGAACAATTCGAAATTCGAATTCAATAAACTTTTTTGTGGCCAGCATTCTAAAAGAAAAATAAATCCCTATTAATCATAACCTATTAAACATCTATTTAGTAAAAAATTCAATGACTTTCCTAAATTCAATGTCATTATAACAAGACGATATTCTTAACTCCTACTCAATGGGTAATATAACAAAATGCTATTATAATTTTTTTTTAAAATTTTACTTTTTTTGTCACGTTAGGGAAAAATGATGAGAGTATTTTTTTACGATGCGCTCGCAGACCGTCACTAAAACCCTGAAGTTAGGTGATAAGTGTTTCCATAGCAACTGTTTTCAAACACCCTGAAGTTTGCTATAGTAAACATTTTAGTATTTTCTACAAACGTAGGATAAGGTGAAAGATACAATTTTTAAAAGATCTTTATCTTGTTACGCCAAAGAAGCACACACATTTTTTGGGAAACATTACCGATTTCATATTATTTAGTTATACACCAATAAGTGCTCCTTCATTGCTGTATGTAGTCAAACTATCGGTTGAAACTCGAAATGATATCATTGGAACCTTGACCAACCAGTCCTCAATTGACCTGTGCTTATTATTTAGAGGTCGATTCGCCCTTACTATTACGCGGGAAGGTGAGCTGTCACCATAGCAGAGGCAAGGTCCAAGTTGCCAAGAATATCGTAATAAAATCACAATATTAGAGACTTCTGAAAAAGCTTACAAGCGGTTGGCTATTCATAAAAAGTAATCAAATATATTTATTTATAATACTTACATCTGGATTCAGCTGAACTGCCCGAGCGTACCACCGTTCTGCAGAGCGACATCGCCGCGCGTCCCTTAGCGCACGCGCCGCTGATGCCGCTCGGGCACTATCGCTGGGTGATAGTTGAGCTGCTGTGACTAATTGCTCTGCTGATTCCCGAAGCCTACGTTGTGATCGCAGGAACATACCTAGGATAAAACATGAGTAATGAGTACCAATATCAAGCATAACAGTTCAATTGGCAAGTATGTTACGTAAATAAAATTTTCATTTTTCCTCTTTAATAGCTATTGGACATTGAGTAAGAACAAAATAATGCGCAATGTCTAAACCTATATAAAGCTTTCAATGCCATCGTGATTAATCTCTCAGTGATTGATAATATAACCTAGAACTTAGTTATAATTAACTAAGTTCTAGGTAACAGACAGTAAAATTAAAATTAACTTACCAAACTGATCTCTTACTGCTGGATCATTTGGGGCTAAAGTTAGTGCTTTTTTAAACCAGATTTCCGCCTCAATACTTCTGCTAGCCTGTAACAAAGCACGTAATTTAATATTCATTTTGATCGTTACGTAAAAGCCACCTACACCGTTGAAGACCGAAATAAACCTGAACTCCTTTGATATAAATAACTGTACTATTTATGTTAAGTGACTCCGACACTACAGCAACATTACAAATGAATGATTTCATTTTTATTGATATTATGGTAGTTAGAATGAACAAATGAGACTTTGAGACTTCTAAACCGTAAAGTTTAGAAAAGTCTTATAAAATGACTCAGTTGTCCGTCTGTACCCTATTGTTTTCCCGAACGTCTACAGTATGGGGTCCTCAAAAGGGGTCTTAGGAGGTTTATAAAGGAAAGAAAGAAAGAAGAGTGTTGCAACTCTCGTGTTCCAAACGTCCATAGGCTACGGTGACCACTTTCCATCAAGTGCCATTTTCAAGTGGGCCGTATGCTTGACTGCCACCTAAGTGGTATAAATTTTTTTCTCAAGAACCATAAAAGACAGAGGCAAACGGTTTACGACATTCGATTTAAGACACCATGGATACGTGCATAGGCAATTTTGAAACAGATTTCGGTTTAGACATCGCCTGATTCTTTTGTTAAGATAGTGAAGGGCGCGTTACTTTATTTTTTCTTTAGTGTAATATATTATGACATAATCATCAAGTTTTAGACTTACATTTCTAGCAAGTATTTGTGCTAATGTGACATGTGTCCCAGCATGATGTGGTGACGCCGCCAAGGCAGATAACAAGCTATTCTCAGCTAAAGGCCATTGTTGTAGCTGCGCATAGATCTCCCCCACCATAGAAAGAACACTCTGCAAAAAAAAAGAAATTTAGATTGAGTAGTACACAGCGCCATCTAAACTAAAACTTGTGCTATGGGACTTAGACAACTGATTAACATACTAATGTTTCTAAATACATACATCTTATACATAAAAACACCCAAACTTCGATAAACATGTGTGGGTAACGCAAACATTTGTCCCGACCCGGAAATCGAACCCCGATATATAAGACTATACCGACTATACCCCGATATATAAAAACCCGAGATATTAGTTTACACCACCACTTATGTCACCGAGGCAGTTATTTGATACCTACCAAGTAGTTAAAAAAATGCGTACGGTGAAATGTGGGCGTATTGTTTGCCTCTGCCTACCCCTTCGGGGATAAAGGTGTGACAATATGTATTATGTATGTATATATGTACCAAGTAGTTGCAAATACTTTATCAATAATAAATGCGATACAATAAAATGTATGTAATGTATTTTAAATTTTAGACTTCTAATGTGTAATAAAATATTAAATAAACCCTAAAATATAATAACTTACTAAAATATAATAAACCCTAAGTTTTAGAAAGGGGTTATAAAACGGCTCAGTCTGTCCGTCCGTCTGTACGCATCTGTCTCGGGAACGATAAGAGATGGAGACAAACGGTTAGCGGCATTCGATTCATAGGACCACGAATACACGTATAGCAGATTTTTTAGTTCCTACCACTTCCTGTTTTAAAACTGGTTTCGATTTAGAAGTCGTCTGTTTCCTTCGCTACGAGAGTGAAGGGCGCGTTACTTATTTAATATTTGATTGTTTATCGGTAAGAGTGAAGAAAATATTTAGGTAAGGCCGTTTGAGTAAAATAATAATTTTAATTCACATAACTGTGAGTGCTTCAAAAACTTGAATAGCTAATTAATATACATACATACATATTTTCACGCCTTTATCCCCGAAGAGGTAGGCAGAAGAATATTATACGCCCACATTTCACCATATGCATTTTTGTCCCACGTAACAGGTTGTGAGCCCATTGCCGTGTTGAAATGGACAGGCGCAGGCTGTGGTGACCTGCTGTTGAAAATTTTCAAGCCGCACATAAGGCCTTCAACGAGGCTTACAATTGCCATTGTACTGGCAACCGGGACCAACGGCTTAACGTGCGTTCGAAGCACGGAAACGCTCGCAAATGTAAATTCCACAAAGTAGTCACCCATCCAAGGACCACCTATAGCGAATGTTGCTTAACACAGTGATCGTTTACAGAACACTGAGTCAGCGGGGCCACGAACGCATTATCATAATTAATATAAAACGCGTCTTAATATAAGTAGAAGCTCTTACATGTCGTGTCCATCCAACTATTGGTGTATTTGTGTCTGGTAGAATTTGTAGCGCTTCTTTGTAAGCTGAAAGGGCTTTATGCCAGTGTCCTCGTTGTGAATGTAGCGCTGCTAGCTGTACGAGGGCAGACACTCTTGCAGCGTCGTGTTCTCGTCGATCTCGAACTCTAACACCTTCGGCTCTCGAGCCGGCACGAAGCGCACTTGCTGCTTCAGCGAGACGTCCGTCCGCCATCAGAGACGTCCCGAGATTGACATAGGCCACTAGGAATATATTATATAGGAATATATTTTAATTTCAAATGAAGTCAAAAATCAAAATAATAGCCAATATATAAATGGATATATTAAAACTATATTTGTTACTAGAGAATTGAAAATAATTACATTTAATTAAGGTATTCGCCTAGAGCACTTCAACCCTTTTTTCAGTATTAGTTATATTTTGTCCAACTTACACAGTATCCATATAAATTGTATCTTCAAGATTCTGGTCAAGCATATAACTGATAAATTTTAATATATCCATTACATAGTTTTTGCTTGAAACATGCAAACTCACATACATTCATTCTCACAAACTTTGACATTTATAATACAAATAACTACTATTAAACGAAAGTTCTGCAATGTATAATTTATTTAGAAACAGTAATTTGGTTCTACTTATTATTGGTTTCAGGAAACCATTAATTTATAACACACAAGTTCGGATCAGAATCTTGTGTAACTACAAACTTCTAAAGTAGTTTAAAATATATGTTTTAAACTACCTAGCAATAGAAGTTTAAGTCTTATTACCAAACAGCTTTGTTCAAAATTATTTTTATTTTCCTCATAACAATGAAAATTCTGAGAACCCTTTAATTTTTGAACAATAAATAAAATTAGAACGGAATAAGGAGACGACCGACCTTCTTACAAATTAATTTGATTAGACAATCAAATTATTAGTAAGAGCTATGAAGAAATACCAAAGGGGCTTTGTTTTTAATAATTAAATTAACTCAAGTACTTACGAGCCATTGAAGGTCTGAAGTAAATTGCTCTCTCGAAACTTTTGATGGCATCACTGTACCGTCTTTGGTTTTGTAATAATATTCCTCTGTAACAAAGAAATAACATGTTATAAGATTAGAAGTTCAAATTTGTTTGCAACTTATAATTTCACAATCACATATAAATTCACATATTATTTTTAAGAATTAATTAAATTTTTTGAAGTATTAAACATAATTATAATTCAAAAAGAAATTGCTAAAATTCAAAAAGAAATAGCACAATGATCTCTCTTTCTTTATCTCCGAGTTGCTTTTGATGTTTTGTATTATTGGAAGCGTTTGCCGTCTGACCTTCCAACGCCTACGTGTCATTACCTAGTCCGTTGGTCAACAAGTTTATGACTAGCAGATGACGCTTCTTGGGTCTTGTAGATAGAGTATGACCAGAGCCATCTATTGAGCTATTTAACAACTCTGATACCAAACGCTGGTTACCAAATGCCGATTAAAATATTGTCAAGAATTTCAACTTGCTTCGGTACGGTTCGGGTAGTACAGTGGCTAGAACATTGCCCTGGTTAGGCAAAGGTCACGAGTTCAATCCCCGTCTCGAAAAAAGTTGCCTTTTTTCACAATTATGTAAGTATAGGCGAGAATTAGAAACAGAGAAACATTCATTAATGAAACATTTACGATGTGACCTATTAGGGATTCTGTATTTTTCCAACCATACTCGGAGCTTTACACACTTTTCAATCATATTTTTACTAGTTTGTTCATTCATCCCTTGTTCTTTTCATTGTGCTAATGAAACTCGCTTCTATAGATTATATTCGCGATGGAGAAGAGTCTAAGTTAGAAACTTATAGTAGACAAAAGTCGTACAAATGTCACAAAAGTTGTGCGAAGTTACGGTTCGCGAGTAGGGCCCTTTATTTGCGTGTGGAAATCCCCATGCATGAGGGTGAGGCCTCGAAAGGATAGCCCCAGGACTCCTGACAGACTTTGTCCGCTACCGCAGGCTCGTTTAGGGGGGGTTCGAGTGTGTATCCTGCCTCTTTGGGGGGTTGAGTGTTATCTCGCTTCTTTGGGGGGTTCAAGTGTTACACCACTTCCTTAAGGGGGTGAACTACGTGTGTGTAACCGTCACGCTACGCCACCTTCCATGGCTTGTTTCTGTAAGAAAGGCGAGCAGCCCGCCCACCGTACTCAGAAAACAGGTCACGGAGGATGGGCGGGTAGGGCCGTAGTCTGTGATGAACAAGTTCAAATTACCTTACTACATAGGTTTAGGTAGGTATTAGTACTATAGGAGAATTTACACGTAAAAAAATAATAATAATATTTTAAAAATGTATTCATCAGCAAGTTCTATATATTTTAAACTTTGAACGTATCTACGAGTTCAAGAAGCGAAAGAAGTATGCGAATCGATTGCGAAGCCTGACGATCTGTCCTCTCTGACTACCCCTTCAGGGACATAGCGTGAAGATAGTTAGTTAGTTTTAGTTAATAATAATACGCCCACATCTGAGCGAACTGAAGGATACCAACTTACTGATAGATAACCATCGTAAAACAACCACTGACTTAAGCCAACTGTAGCTTGTACCCACTCTCAAATTCCTCCGTAGTAACATGTATTAAATAATAGTAGGAGTGATATAAGATGATCGATCGAGATGTAAGCACAATGTATTTCACGACGGGCGCTGGGTAACGGAAACGTGTACCTACAATTTTATTAACATTGCATTTTGTGAATATCCCAGAGACGCCAGAACTTTTTTTTTATTGAAAATGTATGTAGTAATATTGTACCCTATGACCAATTTTCAGGTATTATCTCAACATACCTCAGGTACAATAGGTACGTAAAAATTGTACTTACAGTATAAGCTCTTACGTAGCATATTGTAGAATATTGTAAACAATTTGAAATTTAGCCGGCAGTATTTATTGGCGGACCCTTTAAATATTGAAAGAAATATTTTTTGTCAATAATTCAATAAAACAATAACAAATAAACTTATTAAGGGAGCTTTTAAACATATTTTGTAAATTGCCCTAAGCGTAAAAATTTCGCGATGAACTTGATAACTGATTCTTTTTTAAAGGATTTGCTAACGAATTGAATCAGTCTTTACATGGCGGAAATCCGTTTTAAAAAACGATTTTTTTTAATGTTATTTTTGCAATATTCCGCTTTTTTTAAATGTCGTACGATGTCAACACGTGTTTCGCCTACACACGAGGCATTATCAAGACTGTTTGGCAGCAAAAATAATTATAGTTGTTTAAAAGGAGTTTTCTGACGAAATCGAGAAATCTGGCCTTGAGATCTTGCTCTATTCATGTAGGAAGAGTTTTCAATTCCAGTGATAAAAAGAATAGGATACTTCGGTCCTTATTCCCTTTTTTGATAGTATTCTATAAAGTATTTTTATTATTCGGCTTACGAAAAGTAAAAGATCTTAATAATTATAAATGCGAAAGTTTGTATGGATATTTGTTACTCTTTCACGTAAAATCTCCTGAATGGATTTTAATGAAACTTTACAATAATATAGCTTATACATCAGAATAATACATAGGCTACTTTTTATCCCGGGAACAAGTTCCTGTGGGAAAATGGAACAAGAAAACTTTTCTACGCGGGCGAAGCCGCGGGCGTCGTCTAGTATATTATATACCTAAGCCTTACTTGAACATTGCATTGGTACAAATATACACACGGTGATATTGGACAAATATGGAAATAAAAGTTTATGAAGCTTTCGTTACTCGAAGTTTAGCTAAATATTGTAATTTAATGAACAAAATGAAAATACACTAATCAATATTTTATTAGTTGTCTATATCTCATAGCACAAACTTATATTAGGTTGATTTGAACTAAAAATTACAACAGCATATTTTATGCTGATACAATTTTTTAGTTTTAGAACTGCCACATAACACACGGGCCTATCACGGGTATCATCCTTAAAAAATGGTCATGGCTGCCAGAATTTTTGAATGAAGTTATTCATATCGAGCCGGGTGCACATTCAGCTTTCAAGTGGTATTTTCCAGACCACAAGCTACATACAGTGAGTGACTAACTGAGTACAATTTCGATTACAATTGCATTTCTTACTTTACCGACTCAAGTATCTATAGCCCACTCGTAGATATTTTATACAAAAATATTAGCAACCGTAATTCCTAATGTTCCCTTTTCCGCCCACTAAACTAAACTGCTATTATTAGAGTAAATTCTTGTTTATACTGTAATGAAGACGCGAGAAAGTAATTTGAACGACTTAACCAAACCACCGCTTCTACATGTAACTTATTCGAACATAATATTTGTCACATCTCAGTGGTTAGGTAATATTTCACACACGTACTTATGTAGGTTAGACCCAGCCACAAATTAATTTTAAAGAGTATATTTCCTCAAGTTGACATCGAGAACCTTTTTTTTTCGGAAGCAGATATATTGTCTCTACACTAAGCAGGTTCAAAACTAAACACATGTCATTATCAATTTACCTACAATAACTTTTTAATATCCTTTAAAAACCAGAATCTACATTCATATTTGTCGCATGCCGCTCTATTCATCTTTCACAGCCACGTTTAAAGTCACCTTTTGTGACGTATTCATATGACGTGCGAAATATTGAGCCAACCAGCTCAGCAAACTTGCGAAGCTTTCATATTCCCACGGTGATATTGCGTTTCCCAGTTTCACATTTGGTGCTAATTTGTGATGAGCATTCGCTGCTTTCGAATTCATGGCTCATCAAACGTTGTTGAAACTTCTGCTCAGCCTCGGGTATATTGCGATTGGATTATTCAAGATAATGATTATGGAATTTTCATTGGTTTCAATAGATTTGTTGTTTTCAATGTCTGATGAAGTATTTATATATCTACTTAGATGACGGTGTTCAATGAAAAGTCAACAATTAAATCAAGAGAACTACGCTTACAGCGTGATTTATTTAATAGTTAAACATTGGGAATCAATGTTATATCAATAAAGTTCACTTCAGTATTTTTGACATTTTCACTACAGTAGAAGCGGAGGTGAAGTGAATCAATTATTTTGTATAGAATTTTACACTTGAAATGACAGTTGATTTTTGTGCCCAATTCCAGCGTCCTAAGTTTAGAAAATGTGATTATTTTTTTTAACCGACGTGAATGAAATAATTATTGAATATAAGTTATTACAAAATTTCTTGTAACTTTTTGAATTTGTATTTCATGGTTCTTAAATATATTTTTGTAACATCATCATTCTAAAAGTCGGCGTATTTTGTGAAGCTGGCTTTGTAAAAGTTATAAAACAATGTGGTCAGCGAAAAAATCGTTTAAACAAATAGGGTTGGGCTTATCACTCACGGTTTTAAGTCCATATAATGAGGTCAATGCATATACAATGTACACAAATATTTTCCTTTTATTTTTTTCAATTGTTAAATTGGTGCCATATGTAAGTTAGTCTAAATGATTGCATAGAGAGCATTTTTTGCTCTACCGACCCCATTCTGTTTTCACCTTACCGGAACTAACCGTAAGTTATTTAAATTTAAACCACCTGAATCACAAAGTGCTTCTTCACGACTGAATGTGTTCATAATTCTTCTTCAAAATGAGATCCCTGTGCCCCTGAACAGCCTTGGCGCTGTATCGAACATATTTTTGCAGTAAAAAAATGTGATTATAGTTGTACCTACCATGCAAGTATTATCAACCAGTCGAATGTCATCATTACGCGAACACAATACAAAATGTCATCTTTAATGAAACAGCATCAGATATAAACGTATAATGTTATAAAAGCTGTATAGACAGATGCGGCAGTGCAATATTGTCCGCATGAATAATGCAGGCCCACAACGAAGCTTCTACGTGGGACCAACGTACACTAATGAGAACCATCCCAGCCGCTCGGCTATTATACCTTCTCTTGGCAAGCAATAATTTGTTACTAATTCCCTTCTAATTATTGTAACGTTGGTATTGTGAGTATAATTGCTTTTGTGCGGTTGATACCGCCATAGTAAATCTCAAACAGTATGTTGACATTTTGAGCTCGCCGGAACAGTTTTGGGTCAAGGTAATTTATTTTATGTAATCTTCAAAAGTATGACGAAGTCAAATATTTAATATGGACGGATGAAGTGAGAAAGTTATTTTGAAACATTTAACTTGGAGTTTGTTAGACAGATATGCCTAACAAACTCCATAATAAATCTTAGCGTGATCCCTGTTATATCTAAAATCTGCACTAAACTAGAAATTATTCTACCGAAGCAAACCCCCGTAACATAAACAATAATGATTTTAGCTAGATTGGATAACTATAATATTGAAAATATCCACTACATGGCTGGTGTACTAAAAACTAAAGGAATTTAATTTCAAACTCTTAACGTCAGCAAACCTTATATGTAGCAATATTCTTATTCATAATTCAACTCAAAGACTGTAGAAAAAGTTAAAAAGTATCCCAAGTGCAAATGGAAAATGAAGATGGTTTGAATCTTCCCAAATGGCACTGCACTGGTACATTGTTGTTCCTAGCAATATAACTACAGCACACAGCTAACAACTAAGTACTATCCGTTGATGAAGTAACTATAACATGTCATTATAAAATAAGTGTAAATGTAATCCTTTTTAATAAAATGGCGCAAATGGATGATTTTCAAATTTGACACAGTTAAGTGCATAAGTGCATAAAACTATTTATTTTACTTTGAACAAAATAAATAGAACATGGAATTTCGTAATTCAGTAAGCTGATATTTAAAATTAAAATAAAATCGTTTTGTTTAAGCTGATATTTATTTGATACTAATTTATAAAAATTAAAGAAATTCTTATTGTCGCTATCACTCCTCCGGGGGCAGGGCCAGACTTGCAACTCATGCTGATATTTAAAATAAAAATAAAATCGTTTTGTTTAAGCTGATATTTATTTGTTACTAATTTATAAAAATTAAAGAAATTCTCATTGTAGCTTGTTAGAGCTACAATGAGAATTTCTTTAATTTTTGAGGAGTTTTTTAATTTTTTATATTTTAATTTTTGAGGAGGCCAGTGCCAGACTTACAACTTATAGATAAATAAAAGGCAATTGAACTGTTCGGAACTTCTTTTAGAGTGTATATGATCTGGCCTCATACAGCCTTGAAAAATTGCTAGCCAAGAGCCCCGGTGTCCGTGGTGTTCATCCCACGCGGACTTTATCAGGTAAAATAATGATACAGTAATACTTGTATACTTTATATCATGCATTTATTTATGCATTACTTCGATAACAGAACTTTAATAGATAGTGTAAACTATGGTTGTAGTATAATTAATATCTGCGTGGAAGCGTGTTGGAAACCATTATAATTGCTATTAGAAGTTACCTGAAATTCGTTCATGTGAATAAAGTTTCATCCATGTTAAAAGCAAATTATATGTTATTATAGTACATTATATTATTATGTAGTAATTATTTTAATAACAAACGTAAAACGTGTTATGCAACGTTCACTGTCAGTGATAAACATCAAATTTAAGCCCATTAAGTTGACAGTATAGCTTTGCATGCTAAAATGTATTAAATGATGTTACGAATTACTTTTATGTTTAAACAGCAAACATTTTTATAATGTAACACTTATTATTTTTATGTTACATTCATTTAAATAGATAAAAACAGAGGATAGTCGTAAAAATATAGGTTCACTATAGCAACGCAAGAATCAGATGACTTCTAAACAAAAATCTGTTTTAAAACCAGAAGTGGTAAAAACTTCAAAATCGCCTATTCACATTTTCATGGTGTATTGAATCGAATGCTGCAAACTGTTTATCTCTGTCTCTTATGTTTCGTGTGAAATAGATGAGTACAGACGGACGAACAGACTGAGCCGTTTTACAAGACTTTTCTAAACTTTAGGGTTAAGAAATCTAAAAGTGCATATCTATCTAAATTTAGAGTTACAGTCTTAAAAAGATTAAGACTATATTTTACATTTTTTTTTTTATAACTGTGTTATATGGTAATTTCTATGATGGTATTACTTATCAGGCTTTGCTGTTATCCTACAAATAGTAGTTACAATATGTATTTCAAATTGAAACGTTTTTAGCCACATAACTGTGTGTTCCATTTTACCTATACGCTATCTTCTGCAACCCCATCAGCAAGGACCAGAAAAGGCCTAGTGAATATGTTCTCCCACACATATTACAACGGTCTTCTCAAAATTTAACCTTATCAGTGAAGGTCAGAAATGACCGAAATTAAGGCAGCCAGGCGAGCGAGAGCTTCAGCCAAAGCCTTGCTTACTTCTAACTCTGAAAATAGAAGTTCAGTACATTGTTTGTCTACCTCTCTATTCAAAAAAGCCACTTGAGAGTAAAAGGATTCGGTAAAAATGATATCTTTCTTAAACAGTTTGATTCAGTTCTATTAGTGTTTTCTTATCGTTTATATGAATGGAATTGCAAATAACTCTAGTCTATATCTATCTCCTACTCATTGTGGGTTGATTTTCACTCGATGGTTCGAGTGAAAATCAATTACTGAATATCACACAAAGAATATTTTCGACTCTCCGTTAAATTTTGCAGGTTCAAACAACTACTCTCATCGGTTTACTTAGATAAATTGTAAGTCATTTATACAGTAAAAGCACACGGCATAGGCAGGAGAGTCGATGCGTCGCATAGCGTCGTCACGCGATACCGACATTCCACGACTTAACCGAGGTGACAAATTGTAAATTGAATTAATGTTTGCTGGCACGCTTAAATTAAACCTTACGCATTATAACACTATCTTTATTATAGTTATAATTTACTGTTGCAATTCATAAAATAGTATCAACAATGATAACCCATTAGGTACTAAATTACTGAGCAATAATTTGAGAAAACCGTTAGAAAATGTAGATTTACTTGCTTGAACTGATATTCTATTTTACCATTTTGTTTTGTTTCACTATTTACAATTTTAACAAAGTTACTTATTGTCAAACTTTAAAACTATTTTTGCATTTAAAGTTTTGTATACATAGAAATATATTTTTTTATGATTTGGTAAGCACTTCAAAATAAATTTTAAATAACCTTCTAATATAAATAAAATATAAAAATAAATATAAATATCCATCACGCCTTATCCCCGAAGGGGTGGCAGAGGCATATTATATGCCCACTTTTCACCGTGTGGATTTCTGTCCCACGTAATAGTTGGTGAGCCCATTGCCGTGTTGAAATAGACAGACGCAGGTTGTGGCTACCTGCTGTTGAAATTTTTCATGCCGCCCATAAGACATTCAACCAGGCTTAACGACTGCCTTTTTACTGGCAACCGGGACCAACGGCTTAACGTGCCTTCCGAAGCACGGAAACGCTCGCAAATGTAAATGCCACAAAGTGGTCACCCATCCGAGGACCAGCCATAGTGAAAGTTGCGTAACTCAGTGATCGTTTACAGAACACTGAGACCGCGGGGCCACGAGCGATTCTAAATAAATAAAATATAAAAAATTATTATACTTTTCTTCCATAATTCTGCCACAAGCAGGCAGTGACCATGATTTTATTAGATACCGTTTATCAATATGACCGGTACGAATAGTTGAATTTGAGAATCTATGATATGCAAGTTAGACAGGATAGTATAACATTACAATCAAAAGGATTATATTTAGTAGTTTATGTTGTTATTTATATTTTCGGTAAAATCTGAACTACCTGCTTCTCCACCAACAATACCTAGCGAATTTCTTTGAAGCTTTATCATACCGACAGTTATAATAGGTAGCTTTATGTTGAATAAATAGAAACAACTACCATCCAGTAATATAAAATTATACGATCCATAACTCTCTAGAAATTTCTCATAAACATTCAAATCCGAGAACTGAGATTATTCGTGAAGTTAGTCCGTTGGCTTAGCAGAAATAAGCTCTTTGGGTTCAGTGAAGCGAATTTCGCATAGAGAAACGAAAGAACAATAGCATTGTTATTGTATGCATAGGATAAAATATATATATATATATATATGCATAGGCTTATAGAAACCCACCTCTAGACTTTCAAGATTCAGGACATTATAATTGCGATGCCCTTTAAGGTTGCTTCTAAGTGCAATCATAAACTACTTGGGAGATGAGGCAAAATACTATAAATAGCACTAGTATCTCACTCAGCTTGGAGTTAGAATACGGTAAAAATATAGTCCATAGTATGAAATGACAAAAATAGGTGACATTATTTCAAAACAAATTTTGTGTAAATTTCAGCTCTTGAAATATTTTTATTGTAAAAGTTACCAAAATTAACTTATTCGTTGTTTCAAAAAACAAGCCATATCTTTACGGCAGTTTATTTGAATGGTTTTACCGTAAATATACTTTCGCACAAAGTTTCATAGATATTAGCAGTAAAATATGAAGATTTTGTAGCTCTTGTCTTTATTACTATTGTTACATACACACATAGTCAATAAGTTGAATATGTAATATTTCATTTTGTCTTATTGGCGGTAGTGCGATTTTAACTACTTTATTTATTGCCCAATGAAGTGAAGAAAGAATAACTTACTGCTTTACCCTTAATTGAAAAAAATACAATACTTTTACGTTGCTATGCATATCTTAACTTACTGTTAGTAAGTTCGTTAAGGGCAACTCCTAAAGAGACAACAAACAAACAATTATGAATAATTTTAGAACTATGTTTTCTTGTTAACATTTTTTCGAATAAAACTGTGTATTTTTATATTGACTTAAATAATAAAATGAATAAAAAGGAATAGTAACAAGAATAAAATACTATTATAATGTTGGCCAATGGCGCATGCTGGATCTTGCTACCCATTTTAAATAACACCAGTTGTACTGTTCCACAACATTTACTTAAAAACCTAACCGATTTCACCTGACGGCATTGTCAAAGTCTCAAAAAATATTATTACAAAGTTACTATAGCAATAGTGTAATAAAGTAACAGTTCCCAATACACCAAGAATCTAAGAGAAACGGTGTTTACTGTGTCTATATTTTACTACGCAAGATGATTTGTTTTAATAAAAATATTGTTGTATAGGATTACACATGAATAAAAATATTGTGTATGTTATCTTAAGGTAGGGTGACAAATTTTTCGGGTTTAAACTACTGCACAAATTCCATGACTAGGGGTTTTGTGAATCGTAGATTTCGGAGTAAATTGAGGGAAAAGGCTAAACATTTTCTGGACTATCATTCGTAAGTAATTTATTCATTAATGTAATTTTAACACTTTCTTTTTTAATTAATTATTTAATTAACGCTCTTGCTAACCACTATGGTACGATTTCCCCTCCCCTGCTTCCAATCGCCCCCCCTCCCCATTGAAAAACCCCCACGTTAAAAGTTTTTGGTTATATCAAGGACTGTCCATGCCAAGTTGCATGCGGACGAACGGTCGGACATCGATAGCATTTTCCCATACCAGTGGACATAAAACAGAATTCTTTAATAAAAATGTAATGTAATATTAATAGTGTTCTGACTGTCTCGGTGGAGCAGTGATAATGTATGCGACTGCCGCGCCTTAGGCCCCGGGTCGGAAAACATATTTGTGTGATCCACAAATGTGTGTTTCCTATGTGTAATATGTATGTATTTAGAAATATAAAAGTATATTTATCAGTGGTCCAGATCCCATAACACAAGCTTATGTTAGCTTACTGTGGACCGGACGGCGCTGTATAATAAAAATGTTCTACAATATTTATTAATTTATTTATATTTATGATAAATGTTCAAAGGCTAACACAGAAATGCACGCAAACATTTTATATTTATTTTGGCAATTAAATTTTGTAAATATGTCAAATTTTAATTTGTTAATAACCATGTAATTATTTAAATATCTATAATGAATAAAGAACATGAACTTGGTGGTGGAACGACGCAGTCCAGAGGGAGACTAGGGAGAAGAAAGCCCTCTTTAAAAAGTGGCAAGCGACCGGATCTCCTGAAGACCGCGAAGCGTACAGGGCTGCCAAGCGCGCCACAAAGAGAGCTGTAGCCAGAGCCAGACGTGACCACTTACAACCTCTGTATGATAAGCTGGAATCGTCTGAGGGGCAGAAGCTCATCTATAAGCTGGCGCGCTCCAGGGTCAATGCGGCACAGGATATATTCAAGTGTCGCTGTGTAAAAGACCCTGAGGGCAACCTGTTAAGCGAAGATCTCGCGGTAAAGGAGAGATGGCGCTCGTACTTCCACGAGCTGCTAAATAAACAGCACAAAGAGGTGCAGCCTCCGGACCTCCCTCCGAATCAGGGACTAGTGCCACCGGTAACGCCTGGAGAAGTCCTGACTGCGCTTCGCCGCATGAAGAATCGGAAAGCTGTCGGACCCGATGGAGTCCCCATCGAAGCCTGGAAGGCGATGGGTCCTCGCGGTGTGGGCATCTTAGTAAACCTTTTTAACCGCATACTCCTCAGCGGGCAGATCCCAAACCAATGGAGACTGAGTATAATTACTCCAGTCTTCAAAGGTAAGGGGTCAGTGCAGGAGTGCGGGAGCTACCGCGGTATTAAGGTGATGTCCCACACCATGAAGATCTTCGAGAGGATTATAGACTCTCGGATCCGGCAGGAGTGTACTCTCTCGGAGTGTCAATATGGGTTTCGCCCTGGTCATGGGACCACGGACCCTGTTTTTGCCCTGAGGGTTGTCGCAGGGAAATACAGGTCGAAGAACACGCCTCTGCACTGTTTGTTTCTAGACATGCAGAAGGCCTTCGACTGTGTTCCTCGTGCGATGATCTGGTGGGCACTGCGGTCCAAAGGGGTTCCAGAGGTCTATATTGACACTATCCGGGACATGTACTGTGACTCCGATTCAATGGTTCGGACTGCTGTTGGCGACACAAAACCCTTCCCCATCACCGTCGGGGTACACCAGGGTTCGGTCCTTAGTCCGCTTCTGTTCAGTGTAATATTAGACGAATTGTCGGACAGCATCAGAAACCCACATGAGCAGCCTCCATGGTTGCTCATGTATGCTGACGATATTGCGCTGGCAGACGCGGACAGGGGCAGATTGGTGCGACGTGTAAAGGCGTGGAAGGAGACGCTTGAGAACGGCGGTCTGAAACTAAATGTGGCGAAGACCGAGTACTTGGCAATAAACTCGACAGATCCCACATCCGTCCGCATAGGCGGTGATTTGGTCGAGCGCACGGACCAGGTTAAATACCTGGGATCTGTTTTTCACACGTCCAGTGACATCGATTGCGATGTCAAGTCACGCATTGCTGCCGCGTGGGCCAAATGGCGGGAGATGACCGGTGTCATTTGTGACCCTAAAATGCCGATCCGGTTGAAGGGACAGGTCTACAAAACCATTATTAGACCTGTCCTTTTACATGGCAGTGAGACGTGGCCGATATTGGAGCGACACAAGCAGGAGCTGCGTGTCACGGAAATGAAGATGCTGCGGTGGATGTGTGGGGTCACGCGGATGGACCGCGTGAGAAACTCTCGCATCCGCGGCAGCCTTCACGTCCGTGACATTGCAGACAAGTTGCAAGAGTGTCGCCTTCGTTGGTATGGTCACGTCTTGCGGCAACCGCCGGGCTACGTAGGTAACAAATGTCTGGCCATGTCAGCCCCGCCGGGTCCCGGTAAGAGGGGAAGACCCAAGAAGTGCTGGCTTGACGTCGTAAGGGATGACATGCGTGCCAATGGTCTCACTACAGGGGATGCCGAAGACCGTGCGAAGTGGAGAAGAAAATGTAGGAAAGCGGACCCCGGGCGTCGCGAGACGCAACTGGGACAGACGCTCGGATGATGATGAATGAATAAAGAACATAGATGTGTGTAGCATACCTTTTGGCAATTTATATTACTAACTTTATTACGTACGGATCCCATCATCATGGAATTCAGACGCCATTGCAAAAAATCACACGGTGTCCATATACAGGACGAGTCCAATGCAAATCAAACCAGTCATGCGTATTTTTTTTAATTTAGAGACTACAGACTAAAATTGGTCAAAAGTTACTAACCGTTTGCGGTGCCATTTTATCTAACGAGCGTTTCCTGTAGGTTGATATGTTGATTGATTGATTTATTCTTTATTGTAACATCAAATTACATTTAAACACAAAGATAATGTGATAACAATTGGTTTTACAATTGGCGGCCTTATCGCACAAAGGCAATCTCTTACAGGCAACCTTTTTGAATGGAGACCTGTTACAAAAACTGAAATTGGGGCAGAATGGTAAAATAAAAAAATAAATAAATATCCATCACGCCTTATCCCCGAAGGGGTGGCAGAGGCATATTATATGCCCACTTTTCACCGTGTGGATTCCTGTCCCACGTAATAGGTGGTGGTGAGCCCATTGCCGTGTTGAAATAGACAGACGCAGGTTGTGGCTACCTGCTGTTGAAATTTTTAAGCCGCCTATAAGGCCTCCAACCAGGCTTAACGACCGCCATTTTACTGGCAACCGGGACCAACGGCTTAACGTGCCTTCCGAAGCACGGAAACGCTCGCAAATGTAAATGCCACAAAGTGGTCACTCATCCGACGACCAGCCATAGTGAAAGTTGCGTACCTCAGTGATCGTTTACCGAAACTGAGACCGCGGGGCCACGAGCGCTTCAAAAAATGAAGAATGGGGCAGAATGGTGTTACATTGAAATGTAACATTTCAATAAAATATCTTATTTACACAATATACCGTACACACATACATGTCCTACACCTACATACATACATACAAATCCATATAAATACATATATATATATACATACAAAATACATACATAAATACCTATGATATAACAAATATTACAATAAATATTATAATTGACTATTCGGTGGCACAAAAAACTAGGTATAACCAATGTCTCTCAAGTAGTGGTCGTTTACAAGTCTTTTGAATGTGGCTAGACTTCGTGCACCTCTAACAGGTACTGGCAGTGCATTCCACAACCGAACCGCTTGGACAGAGAAAGATTTGTCTAAATAGTTAGTGGAATGTCCGGGCATCCTCAATCTCAAGTTCTTCGACGATCTCAGGAATTTATTGTGGGAATCGCTCTGAAAGTCAAAACGGGTTTTCAGATAAGAAGGAGTATGAGGGTTAAAAATTACGCTATATAATAGGGAGAGGATATGGATATTCCGGCGAAGGCGAATAGGTAACCACTTGAGTCTTTTTCGAAATTCAGAAACATGATCATATTTGCGTAGTCTAAATATTATTATAAATCTTATACAGAAATTTTGGAGTCTCGCAAGTTTATTGTATTGGTCCTCATTAAGATCTAGATAACTGACGTCTGCATAATCAAGAATGGGGAAAAGAAGCGATTGTACAAGTGCAACTTTAGTTGAAACAGGTAGGAAATTTCTCAGCCTGCGCAAGGACCCCGCCGCAGCAAACAATTTGCGTCTTACCTCTTGCAACTGAGGCCCCCATGATAAGCATGAGCATGGGCGTACCCATTGCAGAGGGGGGCAGCTGGAAATTCCATAGACTTTTAGTTATGATATAATCCCCAAGGAGGGTAACTCCTCGGAATGTCCCAGATTTTGTGGCAGACTTGGCTACCACCGTGGCCTCGTCTGATGGTTTGATGTTATCCAGCTTGCTTGGAGGTTGATTTGTGTAAGCATCGTATATACCCACTACCCACTGTCAAACAGATTCAAACAGACACTTCAATTTTATTTATTTGTAAAGTAGATTTGAACCTAACTGTATAAATTAAAACAGGCAGTTCTAGGCTCATCGGTCATACCTTTATCCCCGTTGCAGTGGCGGAAGCATGTTATATTTCACAGTAAACATTTTTCTCCCAAATGGTGGTGGCCGTGTTAAAATAGAAAGACGCCGGTTGTGACTACCTGCTGTTGATGATTTTTAATAAGACCTTCAACTTGGCTAACGACTGCCATGTTACTGGCAACAGGGACCAACGGCTTAGCGTGCATTCCGAAGCAGAATGAAAATACCACAAGGAAATGGAAATACCACAAGGTGGTCACCCATAAGTAACCAGCCATAGCGACTGTTGCCTAACGATCGTTTACAGAACACTGAGTTAGCGGGTCTATGAGCGCTTTATGCTCTTAGGAAAATCGGATTTGCCCCCCTCCGGCCCAGAACCTGGGTACGCCCATGAGCATGAGTCTAAATAAATGCCCAAGTTCTTGACCTTGTCACTATAGGAAATGTCAATACCATTGCACATAACTTTAGGAAGTTGTGACCAATCAATTTAGGCGTCTTCCTGGCGCCACCAGCTACGATAACCTGGGTCTTAGATGGGTTCACCTTCAGACCGTACGACTCACTCCAGCTGCAAATGGTACGCAGATCATCATTAACATAGCCAATAGCCTGGCTTAGTTTATCTACCGGAGCTAGAGAATACATCTGGAGGTCGTCTGCGTAGAGGTGGTAGGAAGAAGATAAGTCCTTTGTGATTGAGGTAATAAAAACTGCGAAGAGTAGAGGAGATAAAACGCCACCCTGAGGCACACCTTCAGATGTAATGCACCAAGAAGAAGAGGTGTCATCAACATTAATTCGCTGCCGTCGGCCAAACAGGTAACTATGAAACCAGTCAATCACTGTTGGAGATATGTTAAGGGAGGCCAGTATACCGAGTAGAATGTCAAAGTTCACCATATTAAAGGCATTGCTGAAGTCCAGCAATGCTAGTACTGTAAGCATACCATTTTCCATGCCCGCTCTGATGTCGTCCGTAATATGAGTTAACGTTGTGGTTGTACTATGACCAGTACGGAATCCGGATTGAAGGGAATTTAAAAGTTTATTATTAGAGAGGTAATTCATGAGTTGAGAGTAAAGAAGTCGTTCGAAAACTTTCGAAAGAAAAGGGAGAATAGATATAGGGCGGTAATCAAAGAAGGAGGAAGGATTTTTCTTTTTGGCTATAGGTATGATCCGAGCGTTTTTCCTGTTGTTGGAAATATGCTGTTAATAATAGAGAAATTTAAGATGTGACAGATGACAGGAAGAATTTCGTCAATAATGGGAATAATCATAATACGGCTCAGACAGTCAGCACCTACCGCATTAGAAGTGATTGACATTATACTCCTCTTAACATCACAAGCAGTTAATTGACTAAATATGAAAGGATTACAGTCGGGAGGGAATATTGTTGAAACATGTTTAAGTGTCGTTTCTTTTATCAATCTATCAAAATTGGGCGAAGCTGAGAAATGCTGATTGAGTAAATCAAGATTTATAGTTTTGATCAGACTTTCCCACTCCCAATGACCTCAAAAATTTCCAAACTATTGCTGGATCTCCGTTTTGAACAGAACTGTGAATATGTTGGCGTTGAGCATTCCTACACACCTTACTGCAGTGATTTCCTATTTTAACGTATTTTTCCCAATTTAAGGCGTTGATTAAGGCTTGATTTGAAGGGATGTCTGGATCTGCTGAACTGTTATTGAAAATTCTTTCTTTTTTTTAAGGGTTATCTTTTAGTGATGAAGGCTATTTTATATTCCAGGAACAATTGCCGATGGAAAACGTGTACGGGAAAGGTGCAACATGGCGGCGAAGCCGCTAACTTTGGCTAGTTATTTATATTTAGGTATATACCTACAGTAGTTATGACATAAAAAGCAGAAACGGTTCGACGTTGTTAGTTTTATTTTAAAATTATAGAGTTATTAAAGGGCTCAATGGAAATAATACCTTAAGCGGTACTTAGGCAAAATAAACTAAGGGACTGGATAACAAGTATTCGCCGAGAAAGGGTAAATATGCAGAAAGCAATTAATTTCAGGTTTAATCTAATTTAATATTATTTTACTGTACTATAGGTACTTTTACTGGCAACAGTTCTGTGTATTTTGTTTTATTAGGTACAATACATTTTGTTAATCGTAATAAACGAATTAAAATCTTATGATCCTATTTCAAATTAACCATGTTTTGTAAATTTTGAATAAATGTTATATTTTATTTAGGTAGTCTTCACATTTACATATTATCATCACTACATATTATATTACAGAGATGCCACATCGGGAAGTGGAGCTCACTTCGATGCTCCGGATCCCGATGTCATTGAAGTCATTAGTATGAAAGAAATTGAACAAGCGATAAGAAGTATGAAATGTGGTACGGCTGCGGGAAAAGACAGAGTTACTGCTGAGATGATCAAGTACGGTGGGTCGCGCGTCTGGGACGCACTATGTCTGTTATGCAACTTGTGCTGGTGGACGGGTGAGGTGCCAGATGACTGGCGAATAGCAGTTGTAGTACCTATTTACAAAGGGAAAGGCTCGCGCCTAAACTGCTTCAGCTACAGGGCGATCAGCTTGGTCAGCTTAGCTAGTAAGATGTATGCAAAGGTTATAACGGCATGAATGCAAGAAAAGTCTGAAAGGTATTTATGGGAGGTTCAATGCGGATTCCGACGTGTAGGAGGTTGCATGGATCAAGTGTTGCGAGAGACCTTCGCATGTCCATCGCACCTCCGTATGATCGCGGAGACGTTTCTGGCAATAGCAATCGTAATGGCTAATAAGCCAAAAGGTTTTCTGCGCTTTTGTGGATCTGGAGAAAGCATTTGATAACGTTGTGAGAGAGACTCTGTGGGATTTGCTGCCCGGATATGGTGTGGACGGCTCGCTACTGCGGGCAATACAGTCGCTTTATAGGGACTGTAAGCCTTGCGTGCGAGGGTAGCCCTTTCGATCGTATTATTTTTTTCACCATAATGTAGTTTGGCGTAACAGTTTCAGCATAAAGTTTTCTCGCATAAATTATGATAAGCAGAGTGTTATAAACGCATAATGGTTTTATTGGCATAACATTAACTTACAAAGTTGTCCCAAAAACTACCCAACTAATCTTCACCGGCCTTCATTTACTTAAAAAACTCACACACTGAAGCATACATGCACACACGTACACTTACACACAAACGTGTAATAGGTAGATATGGACAAACTACTTAATATTATGACTTGATAATTAAATATTACAATATTAAAAACTAAGTAGTACTAAAGTCTACAATTACCAAGTCTTTAAGTAAGAGAGTATCGTGATGGTAGCGCTGTGAGAGAAACTCTGTGGGATTTGCTGCCCGGATATGGTGTGGTCGGCTCGCTACTCTGGGCAATACTGTCGCTTTATAGGGACTGTAAGGCTTGCGTGCGAGGGGAGCCCTTTCGATCGCATAATTTTTTCAGCATAATGTAGTTTGGCATAACAGTTTCAGCATAAAATTTTCTCGCATAAATTATTATAAGCAGAGTGTTATAAACGCATAATGGTTTTATTGGCATAACATTAACTTACAAAGGTGTCCCAAAAACTACCCAACTAATCTTCACCGGCTTTCATTTACTTAAAAAACTCACACACCCAAGCATACATGCACACACGTACACTTACACACAAAGTAGTTGTCCATATTACACATAGATAGATATGGACAAACTACATAATATTATGACTTGATAATTAAATATTACAATATTAATAACTAAGTATTAGTCAAGTCTATAATTACCAAGTCTTTAAGTAAGAGAGTAGCGTGATAGTAGCGCATCTTGTTCCAAAAGGATTAATAAATATCTGTTTACACATTCCCTCTGAGCGCTCGTGAAAGAGCGGAAGAGACGCAAGTTTGTCTTAAGCTGCAGTTCGTTTTCTTGCTTTAAATGCAACTAAGACTATTAATTAATTTCGAAATTAAAAAGATTTTTCATAACAAAGACAACGAAATTTACCCGGATTTACAGCATTCTTTAAACATTTTATCAAAACGCATAAAAGTTATACCTAGTTAACATTTCTGTTGTAGCAGGCTTATTAATTTACTTTTAGTGCCAAAACTTAGTAGGTCATACTTCTGCAATAATAAGGATGTTTACGTAAAATGTATTTGGACTACTGCTCGGATTTCTTCAGCGGATTCGTAGAACGTAGACGCCACTCATGCAAAACTCGTAACGCCTTTTATTTGTATTTTAATTATTTCAGGAACTAAGAAATGAAAATATCCAGAAATCCACGATATCCATATCTATATTTGAAACCTTCCAAAACGCTTTTGCTTTCTTACTTACTGAAACATCCAACGAAATTGCGATAAATGCTATTGCCATTACTTTGAGGAATACTATTCATTACTTTCTACTAATGCGTAATCGATTCTGGTTTTTATCTAAATCATGCTATAATCATCGAGTCTACGACTCCTATAACTTCAGATCAGGCTATATTCAAGAGTGCTAATATTTTTAACAGTATTTTTTCTCAAGTGAGTGTAGTCCTCATTTTTCGACTTGAGAACCACTGTCGAAAGTCTTCGAAAGCTTTGCTTAAAGAAGTTTGGCATCATCGGTATTTTTAAAATATGGTCATCCATCGTAAGTTAAGCCACTCATACGTTTCAATTATATTTAGTGTATAGGGCAGAAAGTGAAGGATCTCTCAATGGCCGGGACTAAATTATTAAAAAAAGTGTGTGTGTGTGTGTGTACACAAACAAACAGAGTTATACTGTCTAGAAGTTATACTGTTTTAGTCTAATAAGATATCGTCACACATAGCACAACTCTTCAACTTCTTAAAAAAATCAAAAGAATAAAAACTACTTTGAATGTAGTTATAAGTTGTCATGAAAACGCGTCAAGTCACGGCGTAGAGCTTGCTGGGACCACATGTTATATCTAATGCTACGAAAGGGGTTGCAATAGTTATTGTAAGTTTTTTTGATAACCTTTGTAAACAGTTCTAGTTGCAAAGCTATTATTATAAAACAGCTATGATTGCTGTCAAGGGAGAAGTTTAAAAAAAACTATTGTACTTTATACGACTATCTACAAGACATCTACCTTGATATCTATACGAGAAAAATTGGACAAAAGCTGTATTATATAAAAATAAGTAACGGCTTTATGTTGAGAAAACTATAATCTTTAAAAGATTTATTTCTATATACATAGCACAGCTGAGTAAATCTCAACTTATCCTCGATATTGAAAGTGTCCGAGCTAGGACTGCAGCGCTTCCAATGGGAATACTGGCAGTTTAGAATCTAACAAGGTGTCAGAGCAAGCCGTATATAACAATTTCAATATGAAATTATGCTTTTGTTTTGAATATTATTTGGTTCGTAAACAATTTTAGTGTAAAACTAGAGTACACCCGTTGAATTAATCTTTTCTATGTCAACATTTTAGGGGCGGTTTTTATAAAAACATATTTTAAGAGTAAGATACTACTTATAATATAAGCACCAAGGATAACCAAAAAAATTCAAGCTACTAGGTGTAGGGGCTGCGGCTGGGCGCTGATAGGTTAGTGAGTCACCATTACTACCGAATAAAGTATTCACAAACAGATTTTTTAACAGAAAAATAGTGTTGGCAAACCTAAAATACTTTAAATGACTATCAAAAGAAGCGCTCGTGGCCCCGCGGTCTCAGTGTTCGGTAAACGATCACTGAGGTACGCAACTTTCACTAAGGCTGGTCGTCGGATGGGTGACCACTTTGTGGCATTTACATTTGCGAGCGTTTCCGTGCTTCGGCAGGCACGTTAAGCCGTTGGTCCTGGTTGCCAGTAAAATGGCAGTCGTTAAGCCTGGTTGAAGGCCTTATAGGCGGCTTAAAAAAATTTCAACAGCAGGTAGCCACAACCTGCGTCTGTCTATTTCAACACGGCAATGGGCTCACCACCTATTACGTGGGACAGGAATCCACACGGTGAAAAGTGGGCATATAATATGCCTCTGCCACCCCTTCGGGGATAAGGCGTGATGGATATTTATTTATTTATTTTATCAAAGGAAGCGAATCAGTGATAATAAATCTCAAACAATCAAACATATTTCCATATATTTAGGTGCTATGAAATATTTTGCTCCATTTTGTTATAACTAGTTAGTAGTGGAGCATAACTATAATAATAAGTATACTAAGTGACACCCCACGGCTTCGCCCGTTACATACTTCGAACTCTCGTCGCACCCATTTAATGCCGTCGCTTCTGAATAGAAGCGCTCGTGGTCCCGCGAACTCAATGTTCTGTAAACTATCACTGCGTTAAGCAACTTTCGCTATGGCTGGTCACCGATGAGTGACCACTTTGTGGCATTTACATTTGCGAGCGTTTCCATGCTTCGGAAGGCATGTTAAGCTCGGTTGGTCCTGGTTGCCAGCAACGTTGCAGTCGTTAAGTGAAGTTGAACGCCTCATGGGCGGCTTGAAAATTTTCAACAGCAGGTAGCCGTAACCTGCGTCTATTTCAACACGATAATGGGCTCACCACCTGTTACGTTGGACAGGAACACACATGATGAAAGTGGGCATATAATATGCTACTGCCACCCCTTCGGGGATGAGGCGAGATAGATAAATAAATAAATTCTACAATAATGCATAAAAAATTGCCCGATTTGTCGACATTTAAGATGACTGCTCCGCTCTAGTAATAAAGAGAATGAATAAAATGGGCTTTGGAAATTGGGTTCCTGTATTTCACTGAAATTACAAAACAAATCATAACTATCTTCAAACAAGTCCTGCTGTGGAACACATGAATTATTTGCTTCTGATTGTGACACCATTTAATCAGAGACTCTCTGAATGCACAAATGTGTTCTATAATATTAGATTTTGTGAGCAGCAAGGCACTGTACAACCTACAGAGCAAAATTTGTACTAAAATATTGCTTTAATGATCAATATGTTTGTTGTGGACTGTGGAACCTGGATCTCAGACTGTGAAAACTCGACTAGCGATACTGGAAACTCTATTATAGGTCTTGGACCTTAGCCTCCAATGGAATATTGGGCAAAAAGCTCAACATTGAATGTTGAGCTAGTTTCCTCAACTCGAGCATTGGCAGGATCGAGGCACTGGAGCATAAATATTTGAGACTAGACTGGACTCTGTACCCTAAGCAGTCGACTTGAACTATGTACCCTCAATCCTCTCAATCCAAGATAAAATAGTTAGAGAATTGTTTCACATGAAGCATATTGATTAAAATTATGGAGCTCTGCTGAGGTTCTCATCCGTTAATAGTACAACCATTTATGGGTACAACACCAACTTACAATAAAAAAAAAAAAAACTAACTAACTATCTTCACGCTGTATCCCTGACGGGGTAGACAGAGAGGACAGATCGCCAGGCTTCGCGATCCATGCATACTTCTTTCGCTTCTTCGAGATTCATCAATCGCTTCATACACGCACGTCTGGGTATCCGAGTACTTTTGACCTTTCCGTTTTTGAGCAATCTGCTCACGTGGTCTTCATATGTAAGTCTCGGCCTTCCCTGACTCCTTCTACCCTCTACTTTTGAACAATATATATTCTTCGTCAATCGTTCCTCACTCATTCGTTGGACGTGTCCAAACCAACGGAGCACGCCCTTTTCCAGCTTAACGCTGACACTTTCATTCAAACCTGCCATATTGCGTATCACTTCGTTACGTATTCGGTCGGCCAAGGTAACGCCGCACAATTTAATTTAATTTATTTTACAACTTACAATAAAGCTAACTAAAGCCTACGAGAGCTCCGTGAACCTCCCCGTCCCTATATTGTTGTATCGAAGAGGATTTCGCGTGGCACTTTTTTATAATAAAAGGTTTGAATACCTTTTGTACTCCATTTTGAGGTCGATAATTATGCCTATTTCGGCACACAATTCTACTTTTACAAAATTAAATCTAAAAGCAGCAAATATTTGCAGTACAATTACTTTCACTAGTGTTTTACGATTTTCGTATAAATTGCATTTGCATAGTATACTCGTACAGATCTAGTCCAAATCGTTTCACAAACAAGTATGCAAATACGAGTACCAAGCAAGCGTCGTCGCGAGTCTAGATGGTGGGAATGTTAAATATGTGTGTGTGAGTAAACACCAGTTTAATCTAAGCCTTATCGCCATTGAAACCGTGTAGTCTCGCCTCGCCTCACTGCCTTGCCTACAACTCTGATATATTGCAGGGTTGCTGAATTTCCGGTGCGACCACATTTTTATTGCAAGCGTATACACATATTCATGCGAATTGTAATTGCTGGAGTAGTTGTGAACTGATGTAATTGCATCGTACAAACTAATATTATTTGTAATTAAGGATCAGTAAGATGCTATGAGGCTCAAACCAGCCTCATCTGTAAGTGGGTGGACCACTTGCTGATTGCCAGACGAGATCATGGCAAAATACGCTCTCAATCACGCATGTGTGTTACGACAAAAAATGTGATAGGACTACGTTCATAAGTGGACTGCGATAGACTGATTAGATTGTTTGATTTTTGTTTGTTTTAATAACGCGTTGAATGCACTTATGCACCGTAATCCCTGCTATGGGGGCAGCAGGGACGATATGTGGGACTCCCAGACCGAAAGAATGGCCGTCCTACCCACTAAATTCACCTCATCTTAACCGGGTCGGAGTCACTGTGTCCTGGCAAAGGGGTACACCGTGAATTTCAGGAATCGTCTCGGAAGGTTCTAAAGAATTGCGGAAACAAGTCCACACCTCACCACTCTCAAGCGCCGCTCTGGAAACAGAGGCGATTAAGAGCGGCTGATTGATTGTTTGATTGAAGTAGAAATTCATTAAATTTTTTGCCAACACTGTAAGTGCTTACTGCTTGGTTACTGCAGCAAAATAATGATAGAACCAAAGGTCACGGGTACAATGTAATTTTTTTTCTTATTTTAAATCTATGTTTTTTAATTTAAATTAATGAAGTTTAAAGTTGCCCTTTTCTTTAAATTTTTTAATGATTCATCTTCTTGGTGAAATAGCTTTGCGAAAACCCTGGTGACCTGTGAATACAGATACTATTGTATCTAGTTTAGGCACCCATAATTATTAGATGTTAAGCCATCTGTGTAGTACTTATTGTTTGCTGTTCTGTAAGGTTTAGAATTTATAATAAAGGTCAGTGTGCTTTGGGAGATTATTTTATAATTTTATTTACTTGATACTAATTTCATCTTTGCTGCTCAAGGCATAGTACTGATGATTTATGCAGAGAACTGACAAGGCATAATCCACAGCATCATTGATCTTCGACAACTTTGCTTCTCTAAAATGTCATTTTCTGAATTATCACACATCAGAATTTAAGGGTAAAATTCAATTCGTCCTCGTATAATAATTATATGCACAAATTGTAGTAACCAATATCAGATTTCAAATGACAATCACCACACTTGGATGATGCTTTCAATTCAAGTTTCCTACTTTCGCGCCTACTTGAAATAATTATTTTATAAAGAACATTCATTGTGAATTTCATTGTTTCCCGGTAATGAGGGATTCTATTCTCATCTAACCGTAAAGCTCGACTAAGGGTGGTTAATGAGATGTTGACGTTGATTCCGGATAACCTGTCAACTTTAAAGATAACTGCATTTTGAAGTTATACTTTTATTGGCGCGTTAGGGAAAAATTATGAGTAATTTTTTACGAGGCGCTCGCAGACCGTCACTAAAACCGATTCCATGAAGTTAGCTGATAAGTGTTTCCATGACAACTAATAACTACATTCAAAGTTGTTTTCATTTTTTGATGTTTTTTTTTCCTACTAATTTATCATTCCTCCATCCATTTTGTAATATTTGTTATTTTAACATTTGTCTGATTGTTATTTGAACAGTTTTTTTTTAAATCAGTATGGTGAATTTATATAACTTAAAAGATATATTATTGACGGTTTATGGAAAATGGTTCGAACCAAACATTTTCATTTATAGATTTTTTTCTAGTGATCTATACGTACGCTTATTTTTTACATAATACTAGATAGTGTACCAAAATTAAATTTATACTAAAATACAATTACCATTTAAATCCCAAGTAAAGTTTAAGTCTCTCCTAGTAGGTATAAATTTAATTCAATTAAAACCAATTAAAGCATTAATTGCAGTGATTATATCGAACAGTTATTTATAGCGTCAATGCAGAGGTTTGGGCTCATTATTCGTACATAATACAGGCTTGGTTTTTTTCGATTGCTTATGCTTAACCTATTAGAAAAAGAAGATGTGTGCTGTTCGCTCAGAAGAAACACGGAAGCACGGAAACGCTCCCAAATGTGAATTCCACAAAGTGGTCACCCATCCAAAAACCACCTATAGCGAATGTTGCTTAACGCAGTGATCGTTTACAGAACACCGAGTCAGCAGGGCCACGAGCGCTTACATATATTTTCTTTTAAAAATATTAATTAACACTTATTAGATCGTTTTTTTTTTAATATTCATCCTCTAAAATGATAAAAGAGGTTGCAAAAGGTTTTTCAATAGTATTAAAACTCCTTAGGGCTATCGATTCTTAACATTGAATTTTTACATGTTTTAATACTTAGATGCGGGGTTACACTGTAATCATTATAATATTGTTGCAATCTACACAGCCGTCATCGAATTAGTTTCCATTTGTTTTTTTTTATTGTAAGTCAGATGACAGACAAGCTGATCATTTGTGATTAACCAATCAGAGGAGGCCACGTCACTTCTTAATCTCTTTCTAAAGTATTTGCATTTTATCCATAAGTCATCTTCACTATCAATAATCTAAAGGATTTTTTTTTCATCACTAAAACACTACGAGTAGTAAAACAAAATTTATGCAAAATGACCCTGTATATGTAGACAAAGTTTAAAGTACTGTCTTTCGTTCCTATGTATTTTCTCCTTAAACGAGTTAACCCGAAAAATACAAAATAAACAAATAAACCAAACTATAAGTAAATATTTGTTTTATTTACAGTTAAGAGGCTTTTTTGCTATATTACCTAACTGCTCTTGGGTCCCAAAGCAATTACACGAGTCTATTAACAGGGTTTTATACAAACAATCTAAGAACTTGACGTAGCTAAATTTTATGCGTACCTTATTATCTTTATAGTGACCCAGATTAAATCGATCCTGCTCTAAAATAGGACGGGTTTCTGTAATAATATAAACAATTTTGTATTGTGGAGTTTATACTCGTATTACAATTGCGATACCGTAGAATGTGGCGTTGACAGCCAGAGTTAGTAAACTTTTGAAATGAAATTTATTAAACGACTGAAAATTTTACCTCGGTTTTTTGCCCGAGTCACGCGAATAAGTATAGTATAAAAGTTTAATAATTATAACATATAATATACATTCATACGTACATACATATATCACGCCTATATTCACCAAAGGGCAGGCATATCATATAAAACGCCCACATTTCACCAATTCTATTGTGGTCCACGTAATAGTGAACTGAATGGAGCCTATTACGTGAGACGAAATACAATACAAGAGCCTGTTGAAAACACAATATAGTGACCTTATAGTTTTGTAGAATATTATGAAGGTTTTAACGAACCTGTCATATACAACGTACTTCGAATTTTATTAGCTCAAAAAACGTCTCAAAAATAAATTTGATAATATCATAAACCTTTAAAAGTTGTCTAAATTACCTGGAGATTTATTTATAAGTCTTTACTGAAAGGAGGACTTAACATAAACTGATTGAAAGGGCCCTTGGCTGAGGAACGGTAGCCGCAAAGATCTTATCAAACCAAGTGTATAATGCCATCACCAGTCCTTTTGACCTCTTTCGGTAATTATATTATGATCGTGCGGCTTGACGTTAATTTGTGAAACTGCTCGGAAACCCAACGCTTAGGTGGCAGGACAGAGAGCACCGTACCCGATTAATTCAAGAAGTGGAATCCTCGGTGAATGAATGGGGTGGGTCGTCGTTGTACGCCTATTGATCGAAACACAACGTATTTCAAGGGGCCAGGCAGGCGTTCTGTTTTCCTTTAAGCTTTGTGACAACGGCAGCGGCTTAATATCAACATTCATTAGCATATAAGTACTCGTATGTTATTAATAAATTTCATAACACCCTTGATGTTATTGTAACACGGTGCGGTGATAAAAAAAAACAGATAAGGGGTAACGACTTATTAATTTTGGCTTGCTGTTTTATGTCAGCATACTTAGAGTTTACTTCTTTTTTTATATTTATTATGATGAATTATATTAAGTTTGGTTGACGCTGATATCTCTGTCAACCCTACTTAATATGCTATACAAAAAATTTCCATTATTGGTTTTCTCCAAAAACTTCAAACAAGAGCAGTTTTCAGAAACACGAGGAAGCGAATACTGTGTGGTCTGCCATTTATTATATTTTATAATATTTTCTTTTCTCGATGTCCTTAATAGGGATCGGACCTTTTGCCTTTTCAGTCCCCTGGGAAAGACATGGCGAATATTATTTCATCCCCCGCTAAGGGTACTCTTAGACCTTTTGAATGTATTATTAAACTTTTGTTGTTATCGAGATTAGAATAATAAGGGCCTCACATCAAATCTTGGTGTCTTTTGTTATTTTTCTCATATTAGTTCTTTGCATGCGTTGATATTACTTTTGTTGGGAAAAGCAATCTGAAAAGTATGTCTAAAAGAAAAATGAAAATAAATTCGAAAGTAGTTGTTTTTATGTTTTTTAATATGATATTGGTTTTAGGTTGTACTCTGCAATTGTTATAACATCATTTTATTTGCAGACAATTATTTATTTGAAAGTGAAATCTTAACATTTTCGTGTTGGGATGAGGAAATTGGTTTATAAGTTAAGAACTCCTTGTAGCAACATTTTAATAAAAGAATAACTTGGTATTATGGGGCAAAATCTATCCCACACTTTATTCTTTCATAAGAGTGAATCGTCGCAATTCAATAATTTTTATTCAAATGTAGTTGAATCGGACTAAGCAAAACAATTTTGTAATGTTTAAGACACCAAATATAAAAAGACAGATGGTTTGGATAACTGAGTTTTTTTATACCACTGTGGTGGCAGGCAAGCATACGGCCCACCTGTTAGTAAGTGGTCACCGTAGCCTAATGACGTTTGCAATACCAGAGGTGCAGCACTCGCACTGCTGACCCTTTAAAAACCTTCTAAGACCCCTTTTGAATAACCCCATACTGTAGACGTTCCGCAAAACCCAGGCAGGGAGTTCATTTCACAATCTAAACGTACGCGGAATAAAGCCTCTATCGGACCTAATCCCGTTATGGCTCTGAGAGCTCATCCAGAATTTCCCATCATAGGCAGGTGGAAAAATTGTAGGCAGATGGTATGCCCCTGTCTACTCGTTTAGTGAAAAATGTTTCACATCTTACTTAAACAAAAATATTGAATTAAATGAATTGAAAATATCTACAATAAAAAAATGTAAAACAATACTCACAAATTGTAATGCACATCTGCCATGTTTGGGCGGTACTTCAACGCCCTTTCGAAGGCAACTTCCGCTTCCGCCGCCCGGCCCTGTGCGGTCAGCACGCTGCCCAAATTGCCATAAGCTAAACAAAAAGAAACTTTCTGTTAGATCGGGTTCAAAAATTTACTACAAAATGTTATTTTGACAACAACATATAATAAAAAATCCGGAATATTTACTAATTAGATTCGATCAGTCTTAGTTGTACTTAAAGTATTCTGGAGTTATGGTTCCCTTGAGTGTTCATTTTTTAATTGTCTATTTTAGAAGTACAAAAAATATGAAAGTAAGTGTAAATGTTTCAGTCTGTGGCATTAAGCAGGTGAATTGATTTGGATACAGATTATTTTTATATGAAACTTCTTTCAAATCCTTTTAGTTTAAAGCTTTCTTTACTTTTAGTGATGATTTCAACCGAATATTAATAAAATTGGTTCAACCGTTCTTTTTAAAGGTTCTTTTGTTTTTTAAGTCAGCTACTTACTTGATTTACTTGTTAAGGTTTATTGACTCAGAAACTCTCACACCAGTACTGTTTATGAGCCACGCATTTATCCCCGAAGGTGTAGCAGAGGCATACTATGCGCCTACATTTTACCGTATTTTATTTTTCTCACACGTAAGAGGTGGTGAGCCCGTTGAAATGATCATTTCAAACTACCGAAAGCACGTGAGACTAGAAATAAGAAATTAGTTATAGATAGATTAGCACTATTTCCACCGGGCTCTGGTTAATCTGAACCTACAGCGATGACCAAACCCAGAAAATTTACACTGAGCTTGAACTCTGTAAAATTCTAAGTTATCATGAACTCGCGCCGAAATTAAGAGAGTTGAAAAGAAAGTAAATGTCCCTCAGTTGCAAAGCGGAAGACCAGAGGGCTAAGTCCACTATTGACGATTGATCGATGTTTTCTGTTGTCAAGATGTTAGTAGACTATCAAAAATACAACTGACTAGCGGCCACTGGCGTGGTACGTGTTAGTAGAATTCTATCGGCCGACTGATAGAAATCTATTGGAGTACGATTGTAACAGTAGACTACAATAAACAGTCAAAATTGTACCGTCAGCTTTCTATTGAGTGAATTCTATTCTTTTCTGACGCGATGGAATTAGTAGACCCTGATGGTCCCCTGGAAAGCAACAACGTGTACATTCTATAGAAAACGATAGGAAAACGAATACAATATACTATCGATAGTTGTATGTCAATTTAGTTATAGATAGATTTTTTTGCAACATAAGTAAAGAAACATGCAGTTAATCATTTTCATTTATAACAGAGCTACTGACTTCTAAAACACAGGCTTTAGCCTGGTTTGGAAAGCAACATTTGCGCATTTAATGTACCTAGTTTATAAGCAATATCACATTAATTGTAAACTTATTGTGAAATAAAGATTATGATTTTATTATATTAAGCCTTATTAGGCTTGATAACAAAGATATTATACGTACATACTTAAACAAAATTCTTTTACCCGTTAACCTAATTGGCATTTTTTAAACATTTCTTTGTGTACTAATTCATAATCGCGTGTTTAAAATTTCAGTGATAAGGTATTTCTATAGAAATGAAAATAAATAACTAGTTAAAAATCTTTTTAACAACAAGCTATATAAATACTTTTATAAAATATTATTCTTAGCAAGACCTTTCATTTGATACTCAACAGAAGCATAAAAATAGTCCAGCAACATTAGTAGTCACTATATTTTTAAAATTATTATCAGCATGCCCTTTCATTTTTCACCCATACTGTAGTAGTATAAACATATAACTAGTTCTGTATCTCGTGTGTTTGTTGAACTTAGAATAACTTTTGAGGGATTTTAAGGGGCCAACAAGATCTCCGGAGCCAAATTTTCTGCTACACGAGAGCTACTCTTCTTAGAAATTAAAACGGATCTCAGACTCCAAACCTAGGTAGGGTTTGAAAGCTACTGAGAATACGCAGAGATAAAGAAAAAGAATATATTATATACAGAACACCCATATTAAAATACCTAAATATAGACCACACACCAGAAGAACGAAAAGAAATGCTAGAAACTTTCTATCGTTTTGGCTCGCTTTGTACTAGTTGTTCGAGTGCTAACAAACTAACAGTAGGGACTATTAAAAATCTTATGCATTATTAAGTAAACAAAGATTACGTATCAGTCTCTCTTCAACATCAGGTTCTAATTTCTCCGCGGAGATAAGAAACTAATACCTACAAAAAATACAACATTAACTTAGATGGATCACTTTGGGTCCAATAGCAATTTAAAATCTAAAATATACAACTACTGGATTATAAAATTGATGGGGCCTTGTCTCTAAAGCACACCTTTAAAATTTAAGCTTTCCAAGATGAACTTTGTCTAATATTTTGAAAATATACTCTTACAAATTTTCAAGGTAATAATATGAAAAGCTTATAACGTAATGATTGATTACTAACGTTTAGATTTTACTCCACGTATGCAGAGTAACTTTATAAAGTAAGGATGTAAAATTACCCACATAATCCATCATTTTAATCCACTAACGAAGCAGACGACAATATTTCATTAATTATTCATACGTAGGATCCAAAATAAACCATTCCATTATATTATTTTAACACAAAACTGCTTCAAAGGTATTAATTAAGCTACTCATGCGATGTTTGAAAGTGTTATACTCGTTATTTTGAGGTAGTTTCTCGACAACTTGGTCTTGACTCAGTTTTCATACACCTGTTTTGTAGAATACAGGGATTGTACCATACGAAATGTATTTAAGAATCTCATTCGCGGTAGTCTTTACGTCCGTGACATTGCAGATAAGTTTCAAGAGTGTCATCACTGGTATGGTCATGTCATGCGGTAACCGCCGTGGAGAACAAATGGCCATGTCAGCACCGGAGGGTCCCAACATGAGGGAAATACTGAAGTAGTGCTGGGGTGATGTCTTAAAGGATGACATTTGTGCCAATGGTCTCACTACTAGGCGTGTCGATGACCGTGCGAAGTGTAGGAGAAGTAGTTGGAAAGCGTACTTCGGGCGCCGTGATTAATGCTGTCTGTCCCAAGACTGATGATAATAATGTGTACAACAAGTTTTAGGGTTAAATTTAAAAGGTTGCTTTAACTTTTCGTTTGTCTACTCGTGTGCATGAAGTTCTATGCATTTCGTAGCACAGTACTGACAATAAGTGCCACCAATATGATGGAAGATTAATATTTAATTACCGGTTTAACTTTTATGTCCCATTGACTTTACCTTAGCGTGTCCTGGAAGTTAGGTACACCAAAATTCAATGCACGAGATATTTCAAGAAATCAAGAATTTGTTAGATATTTACATTGTTCTTGCCGCTACGTAATTAATGCGTTCATTTTCAAAACATTTTTCAGGCTACAAATAATTTAGAAAGATAGTAATAGACTGCATTGTGTAAATCTTACAATAATTTTTGATACTGCATTTTTTAAAGTCGTAATACAATGATATTACACATTTTCGATTAAAAACTACGTAGGCATGTCTCTGTTAGCGCGTGTGTCATGTCAGAGTGTGATTGGATAACGATATCGAACACCGAGCTATCTCCGGTGCACTTCGATCGGCTTTTCACAAATAAATATAGGGTTGCGGTCGCATATCTCTAGGGAACCTATGAATACAGAATGCTCACTATATACGAATTTCTGTTTATGTGTGGCACATATGAATCGAAATTCATTTGAATCAAAAATTTATCAAATTTAATGACGATTTTAGATGTAGGTGTAGTAATAAGATTAGATATTTGGTTATCAAGTTTTGAATAATTTTCCATTAATTCAAATATTAACAAATCAAAAATATTTAAAATCACGAGAGCACTTTTCAAGATTGGTATTCCACCATGTCGAGCATTTCATAAAGCATTGTCTTCATTACGCGAAAGAAAAAAGTATACCAATTAGAATTAGAGCTGGAATGTACAATAGCGTCTAAGATATAATATAAACGAACTCAACCTGACTTATGCTACAGTTGCAGCTAACAGTTTCAGTGCCAAAGAACACTCCCAACAGTTACAAAGTTCTGTAGTCACCTATGACTTCCTCTTAAATAATGAGAAGTAGGTAAATATTTCCATTGAATTGTTTTCTGTAAGGCAGTTCACTTTCCTAACCGTACCTATTATGGGAATAGAAATTCCTGTTTATCTTTTTAAAATCGTATAACTGCGGTATCATAAAATCTGATTTCGTGATATTCTAATATCTGTTACGTCATTCTATAGTATGAATCCAAAGTCTCAATGAACTTATTTACCATAAAAAGTGTAGTCAAATGTCATCATCTTTCTGAAAAAAATGCCACCTCAACCATCATAAAGTACATTATTGTGGTCATACAGTAAAAGACACCAAAATCTCTATTTTCTGGTTTTGATAAGAATGTTTTAAAAGACGCCATCACGGGAGAATAGGCTTATTGAAAGGTGGAATAAGAAATCAAATGCTGTTGGCCTGAGAGGACTTACGCTAACCAAAGACATTATCGGTCCAACCAATGGATTTTCGAGGGATTTCTTTATATTTATTACATCGTAAGTTAACCTCAGGTGTATTTTGGGGAGAAATTACGACCTGCGTGAAGAGATTTGGGTTAAAATAATTTTCACTTGTCCAAATCTTTGCTTTTTGATCAAGCGAGAATTGCCCTTAAAGCGTATTCGAAGAACGAAATTCAATAGTAATAATCCTCGGTAATCTTAGGCTCCCTAAACCGGGCTTTTAACAATTTCACGTGTGTTTACTGTGAGCGTTCATCCGTGAAGAGGCGATTACATAAAAGTGTAACTGGGTGCTTTCGTTAAATAGGGCACATCAAAAAGAAAATAAAAATCTTATTCCATTTACGATCGGGACCATTAGCTGTACGAAAAACGAAAATGAAAAAAAGACATGGTGATACTTCGTGGTTCTGTTGATTGAAATATTTTAGTGTTAAACTTTTTTTTAAGTAGTCACTTACTTCAGAAATTCGCGCAAGTTTAATATAGTTACCAAAAGTTTATGTTTATTTTCACATATAAATTACAAATTCTACGTTTAAATGTAAATGTAAAAGCAATAATCTATAACTTATATGGTAAATAAGTTCATTGAGACTTTGGATTCGTACTATAGAATGACATAACAGATATTAGAATATCACGATATCAGATTTTATGATACCGCAGTTATAGATTATTGGTGCGGCTTGTGAAGCGGCTGAAAAAGCCAAAGCATTCAAATACAGGGGTCTTGGCTCCGAATATGATTTTGTCCCATTCGGTGTCGAGACTCTTGGTCCGTGGGGTCCTAGCGCTATAACGCTTTTTAAGGAAATTGCGAAAAGGTTAGTCGACATCACAGGAGACCGAAGCTAAGCTGGCAGCTACCTTGGACAAAGAATTAGTCTAGCTATTCAAAGGGGGAACGCTGCTAGTATCTTCGGAACCTTGCCTAAAGAGACCTTTTTTAATAATATATTTTAGTTATGTATCATATTTTTAAGGTTATAAGTTATATTTAATGTTAACATTAAGTTAATTTTTTTATGATATTATGATTAAATGTTTATATTTTATATTTATTTGTCTACATCATAATTTATTTTTAACTACACAAAGCAATAATCTTAACGTTCATAAGTGTTACTTTGTGACCTACACAAATAAGGATTTTTCATTTTTACATGTAATATGTTATTTAATCACCAAATAGATGTTTTTATAATATGGTGTTCTACAGGGTTTAATTGTTGATACTAGTATATTATCTAGTCGTTACTCCCGCTGCGACTCGTGAATCTTGAAAGATTTGTGAAAATTCAGAGAAGGATTAAACGATTAGAACCATCTTAATTATATTATAAATGCGAAAGTTTGAATGGATGTTTGTTACTCTTTCACGTAAAAACTACTAAATAGATTTTATTAAAACTTTTCAGTAATATAGCTTATATATCAGAATAACACATAGGCTACTCTTTATCCCGGGAACAAGTTCCTGTGGGAAGCAGGACCGGGAAAACTTCTATACGCGGGCGAAGCCGTGGGCGTCAACTAGTACATAATAAATTTAGGAACATACAAACTGTTCCTACCTGTGAAATATTTACGTACGTTTTCGCTTTGGTCTTTCTAGAAAATAAATATAGAATCACTTGATTGTCAAGAATTTATCGGTGCCTTCAGAAATCTGTTTGTTTCATAGTTGAAGTATATTGTTTGACCTCTTTGATCTGTTTACTTGGAATACAAAACAGTTCGATTTCAGAAATAAGGAAATAAAAATATATAGTGTCAGGTGGTTGTAAATAAAAGAAAATTTAATTTAAAATTATTTTTTTAATAATAATACTATAGAAAATTCTCCGGTACGTGTGTTTCACCTAACTCTTCCTAAACGGTCGGACCGATTTGGATGAAATGTTGTGTGTATATTTCAATGTGTTACAAGAGAAACATTGAAAGGGAAAGAGTACTAAACAAATATATTCTTACAAACTTTCATATTAAGATGTGTGTCTTTTATTACTAGCCTTAGGACTAAGTTGCTCGAGCCTTGAAAACTAAAACGAAAAAAGCAGGAGTACAATGAATTCCGGAGCGAGGCAATTGAGTGCACAGAACGCTTTGCTAAGAAAAATCCATCTATATTTTAAGAATAGATTATATACGTTATGGGGGTGAAAATGGATCCACCATGATATGGACCTCACTTACTTACTGAGTCAATGATGCAGATGGCCTTTTAGATATCAGACGCCAGTCTCTCCTAACAATGCCTGCATGTAATATAAAAAAAACTCCTAAAGCCAATCGATAGCTACTTCTAACAATTTGGAAGCAACTGGGAATATACTTAAGGTCTACATCCTCTTGAACTCTCGCATCCGCGATAGGCTTCAGGTCCGTGACATTGCGAATAAAATGCAAGAGTGTCGCCTTCGTTATTATCACAGCTATATTGCACGTCTTGCAGCAACCACCGGGCTATGCGGGAAACAAATGTCTGGCCATGTCAGTCCGCCGGGTCCCGGTAATAGGGAGTGCTAGCTTGATGTCGTAAGGGATAGCATGCGTGCCGATGGTCACACTACAGGGGATACCAACGACCGTGCGAAGTGGAGGATAAAAAGTAGGTAAGCGGACCCCAGGCATCCCGAGACGCTCAGATGATGATGATGAGGTCTACATCCTGTGGGAAATACACAGTATACACACGGTATTTTTTTTCATGCGTGCAAAGCTGTGGGCCTTAGCTAGTCCAGGAATACTTTAAAAAGAAAATAGTAAAGCCAACATACTTTTTAAATTAAATTAATGGATTTTTACGGTAAAAAAAGCTTTTAATACAATTTCATCAAGTTTGCTGATTTCGGTATAAATCAGTCCTATGTGGAATCGTATACATCGATTAAACTTTTGCTAAGTGATTTTGTCGTTGGTTGCTGGTTGCCAATCCACTAAACCTACCTAACTGCATGTTTTATGTTTCTTATCTTTTTATCAATCACGCCTTATCCTCGAAGGGGTGGCAGAGGTATATTATTCGACCACTTTTCACCGCGTGTATTCCTGTCTCATGTAATGGGTGGTGAGCCCATTGCCGTGTTGAAATAGACGGATGCAGGTTGTAGCTACCTGCTGGTTGTAATTTTTCAAGCCGCCCATAAGGCCTTCAACTTGGCTTAACCGGGACCCACAGTTTAACGTGCCTTCCAAAGCACGAAAACCAAAACCAAACTATAAGACATCGCAAAAACATAAGTAGTGTCTAGTGTACATCTGTAGGGAGCCGAGCCGGCCACGCGTTTGAGCCGCGCGCGAATACTCGCTTCGCAGAGCTGGCTATAGGCGAATGGCGACGACGCACCGTCGCGCTACGCCCTCCGCTGATCTATGTTTAACGCGTTATTTTATAACAACGTTATTATAGTGGGTTAACCTTATAAGATAGATATGTGCTGTTGCGGACTTTATTTTAGAACTTTAATAAAATAAATATCCATCACGCCTTATCCCCGAAGGGGTGGCAGAGGCATATTATATGCCCACTTTTCACCGTGTGGATTCCTGTCCCACGTAATAGGTGGTGAGCCCATTGCCGTGTTGAAATAGACAGACGCAGGTTGTGGCTACCTGCTGTTGAAATTTTTTAAGCCGCCTATAAGGCTTTCAACCAGGCTTAACGACTGCCATTTTACTGGCAACCGGGACCAACGGCTTAACGTGCCTTCCGAAGCACGGAAACGCTCGCAAATGTAAATGCCACAAAGTGGTCACCCATCCGACGACCAGCCATAGTGAAAGTTGCGTACCTCAGTGATCGTTTACCGAACACTGAGACCGCGGGGCCACGAGCGCTTCTTTTCAACTTTTAAAGTGAAATAATTTTGTCATATTTTATTAACTTTAATCGTTTACGCATCGTTCGCAACGAAAGCCTTCAAAAGGAATATTTTTTTCCTAATTTTGCCACATTTTTCATTGATGTTCCGCACCTATTGATCGTAGCGTAATGCTTTTTATCCTATAGCCTTCCTCAATAAATGAAATTATACAAAACAAAAAGATTTTTACAAATTGAACCTCTTGTTTGTGAGATTAAAGCGTTCAACCAAACAAACAAACTCTTCAGCTGTATAATATTAGTATAGATAATACGCGGGGCTAACATCTACACTAATATATAAAACTAAAGAGTTTGTTTCGTTGGATGAAAGTGCTAATCTCAGGAACCACTAAGTCGAATTGAAATATTATTATTTTTTTAGATAGCTCATTTATCGGGGAAGGCTATAGGGTATATAATATCATAACGCTACTATCCAGGAGAGAGGAGCAGTAATCATAAATGTCAAACATTGGGATAATTTTCATACATTATTGTAAAATTTATAAACGACGGGATTATCTAGGTGTGATGGGAAGTCGAATTATGACAGGGGCGAAGCTGATGGGGTTAGCTAGTCTGTTATAAACTAATACGCGTTGAACACATACTTTTGTATCGAACGGGATTTATATAATACGGAGGGTATTTTGGTCAGAATAAAACAAAATTTCATAAACCAATCATCCAACTCAATTGTTTTAACAATTGGGTCCGATAAGTTTGATTAATATTTATTAACTAATTCTATTATTCATTCATGAGAAAGGGTTCGTAAAATGTACTTCTGACGAATAGGTATTGTATGAATGAATTACTTAATTATTGTTTTCATGGAATCTATTTTAAATAATACCGTGAATAATAACTAAGCCTAGCTTCAAGTGCTCGTGGCCCCGCTGGTTCAGTTTTCTGTTGACGATCACTGCGTTAAGCAAGTTTTGCTATAGCTGGTTACGGATTGTTGACTGCTTTGTGGTATTTTCATTTGGGAGTGTAAAATAAAATGGTTTAACACAAATATCGCTATAGATATAATAAATCTAATATATCTAATATTAGATATCTAAAATATCTCTAGAGATATAATAAATCTAATTTAGATTTATAACGCTCTATTTTACTTCCAATTATAATTATGTGAAAATCCTTTAGGGGCAACTTTTTACTTTTCTTTTTATCAATCATAAAATCACACGTATTGTTTTACAAATAGTATAGACATTTTTGATACATTCACATAAAGTTGAAATAATGAATGCGATACGATTCATAACTTTTAGACTTCTAAACCATAAAGTTTAGAAAAGTCTTATAAAACCCGGTCTGTCCGTCCGTCCATATCTGTACCATCTATAGGTATTTCTCAGATTCCATAATATTTTTTTTTTAAATAGTTACATGAAATTTGAAAAAAATGCGTTAACATTACTTACATCGTATTACCTTGTTTCGTTATCTATAAATTTCAACTAAGCAAAGTTGTAGCGTAATACTTATACTTAGACGTCTGTAAAACCTTTTGAAAGTAACATGACACTGTCATTTTTGTTACCATACAGCAGTTGCTGGTACAGCCCTATGCGAGTAATAAATAGGGGTCGGCGGAATTGTTTCATTTAGCCTTAATATCTTACTATACCCAATGTTCCAGTTTGGCTTTTATTATGTAGAGGTCAACCATTGTTCGTTTTCAAATCAAAACTCAATAAAACTGAGCTCCCTGAGCCATGTCTTTGTGTTACAAATTGAAAAACTTATTGTTATACGTTAAATTACGTTTTCGCTGCGACGAATGAACATCCCTCACAAATTCTAATAATAGAATCCCAATTCTACATTCTGAAAGGAAAGCGTTCTTATAAATAACATTAAAATATTTACAATAAAGGAATATAATTTGTTTGAATTCAATTCGATCGTTGATGACAAGCACAGAGTGTTAGATAGGATCACACAGGCAACGTTCTGAACACGGACACTTTATAATATAAAAGTTAACTTAAACAAACATATTAATACAATAAATAGAATACGAGTACGTCTATCAACGTAAAAAATACTTATTTATGTTAAGTCCCGTCACTATTTTTTTATTAACTTAACAAAATAAGACACAAATATTATTATTAAAGCAATTTTGAAGAAAGGCCCTTAAAGACGAGGAAATTTTCGATAAAAAAGTCCTAACTCGGCTTTATAGTTTATAGTTTTAAAAAACCTTTGGATTTTGATTTACCTTTATACTAAATTTCAGTTTTTTAGTGTTAGTTGACAGATCAGTTATAAAAAGCTAGATTCTTTTATTAAGATGATAAGGATAAAATACTAAAATCTCTAATGATAGAAAGACAACAATGACCGCAGATAGCTTCTAATACCGAAACTTGATTCCCTATTATACGGAACGTGATAATACCGCGATTCATTACAAGAGTTTTTGTAACATCACTTCGGGCAGGCTTCCCTGATGTAATCGGTTAAGCCGTAAGGTTTATCGACTCCATCGATGGTTCCGATAACGCTGTTTCGAGTGGCGACTCTCACAGATTAACGCAATTATCTTTCTTGCGAACTTGTCGTACTGCTACTTAGATATCATTGACTTAACTATTGTTAATACTGAACTTGATTAATCTTATGTTTTATATCTTTGCTTTCTTTTGAAAATCTATAGTGTATTCTATTGTAATCTATACGTGTTAAGTTTAGTTAAATTGAAATTTTTTACCTGCAACAAAATCCTTGAAAAACATTTTTCTAGAGGTTATTACAAGTCGAATGAGCGGTCGCTCATATTTTAAGGAACTTTATCTCTATTTTTCACGTTTTTGAACTTGGTGACTAGACTAGTTTATGCAAGTTATTCTGGACATGTGTAATATATTGGAACTTTTAACTTTCTATAGACATAGTGTAACCATTGAGTTTTTTACCACTTTTCTCCTGCGTGGTGAAGATTTCCCCTATCTCTTTCCCACCCGGTATAGGAACTAACTAACTGTAAGAATAAACGTAAATAAATGTAAAAGTAAACATATAAAAATAAATAATTTCGTTACAGGGCTAGACTGCATTGTCAATTATAACTTTCAGTGTCATATTTTAACCAATTTACACAAAACCTCGACAAGTTAATGCTAAACTTAAACTGACGTAATACATAATCCGTACAATAATTTTTAATTTTGTCGTGAACAGACAGACTTACGCCATGGACACTTTGTTTTATAATGTGAGAATGTAAATATATCTATGAGTGTCATTCATTATCTCTCTAATTTAATTAAGTTACATTAAGTACACTGGCAAGTTATATACATTCATTAACATGAACTAACTAATTATTACTACTCAAGTTGCTAATTATCCTTCATTAAAGCAGTATAGTTAGTACATAATAAGCAAACACCAACAAAGGATACATGTCTAAAATGTCTTATTATCTTTCTACACGGCAATAGGCTCACCACCTGTTACGTGGGTCAAAAATGCTTACGGTGAATTGTGGGCCTATAGTATTCCTCTGCCTACCCCTTAAAAACATAAAGGCGTGACAATATGTATGTATGTATGTTTCTTTTCAGTTTTGCTTTTTTTTATGGGCAGGTCTAGGAGAATAGGTCTTCAATTGCCTAGACTTTTGTAAGACATTATAACCGTGTTTGTGAAAATCACTATAATAAAAAGGCTCAGACAAAATGAAACAAAAATGTATTAGTTACCTATGTATATAGGTCCAAAAATATCTATTATTTAAAGTTTATAGATATATCGAAGCTCAGAACTAATTAAGTCCATCAATTACGCAATAATATTAGACCAAACACATATAGAAGCTTAAAAACTTTTCATGTTCAGGAGTATGGAATGGAGCCATTCTCATCCAGTCTTTTTTCACAACCTTTTTCTAGGTCATCGATAAACTTGGCTGTGGAAGTCTACTTCACGTTAGCCGAGTCGCGATCTTCACTCACACAGCCATGATCAAATCTTACATAAACTGCATTATTGAAGTCCTTTTCTGTGTAATGCTTAATCACAGTATACCTCACACCACTTGGTACGATACTTATCGATTCTAATTTATCCCGAATGTAGTCACGGGTGCTCTTTTGCAATTATATTATGATATACTAACTGTACCCACGACTTCGCCCTTGGGTTACTTTTTACTTACGTTACGCCCCATTATGAGGTAAACTATTCCTTTTACAATAATGTATTTTTACTGCTTGTATGACGTTGCCCTGGCGATTTATTTACCCTATTCCAATATTTATCTTCATAAAATCACTGACAATTGGCAAGTAAATATGAACTGAATCAGTCCAATCCAGTCGTTCTCAAGTTTAGAAATACATTTAGCTATTAATTTTTTGAAAATTATTGTTTATTCAACTATTAGAAAGCAATTTAATCACAGGCAAGGAAACTCATAATTTATCAATTTGCCTAGTTACATGGTTTAACATTCCATTACCCCCTTATCTAAGTTAATAGTGATCATCCGTAATTTAAACTCCTAACTTCTCTGCTTGTTCGCCTTTTGCATTATGTGGTAATTATGAGGTTTTTTTTAAAATTTAGCAAATTTATACTTGGTATTGTTATGAATATTTTTACCCAAACGCTGTTTTTAAATAAAAATGGTATAAGATGCATGGTGGAATGAAGAAGTGAAAAAAGCTGTTCGAATGAAGACGAAGCATGGTTGGACTACTTAGCCTCGCGGTGTGATTATAATATAAAAGAGAGATACAAGTTGCAAAAAGTTAACACGAAGGCATAGAGGAAGCTCATGTCGTCCAATTTCCGGGTTAAAGCCAGGCTCCTCTAAAAGGAGGTATGCAAGAATCGGAGTGGTTAGACAATCTGCAGTACGAATAAATTGCTCAGTTTTAACAACTACGTCATAACAGACCAATGTGACGTCCTGCAGAGATGGAGTGAACATTGTGGAAAGATGTCTGCAAGTTAAGAAAGAAATGCCACATTGGGAAGTGGAGCTCACTTTGATGCTCTAGATCCCGGTGTCATTTTAGTCATGAGCATGGAAGAGATTGAACAAGCGATAAGAAGTGTGAAATGTGGAAAGGCTGCGGGAAATGACAAAACTACTGCTTAGATGATCAAGTACGGTGGATCACACTTTGTCTGTTATGCAACTTATGTTGGCGGACGGGTGAGGTCCCAGATGGCGTACAAATAGCAATTGTAGAGCCTATTTACAAAAGGGAAAGGCTCTCGTCTAATCTGCTCCAGCTACTAGGTGAACAGCTTGGTCAGCTAGGTTAGGTTATAACGGCAAGAATGCAAGAAAAGTCTGATAGGCATTTGTGAGAGGCTCAATGCGGATTCCGATGTGGAAGAGGTTGCATAGATCAAGTGTTTTCTCTCCGCATGATCGTGGAGAAGTTTCTGGCTGATAGCCAGAAGGGTTTCTGCGCTTTAGTGGATCTGGAGAAACCTTTTGATAACGTTGTGAGAAAAACTCTGTGGGACTTGCTGCCAGGATATGGTGTGGACAGCTTGCTACTGCGGGTAATACAATCACTTTATAGGGACTTCTTTTCGACGTTTTTCAGGTATCAAGATGCATGAAAGTAAATTGAATGCTGTGGAGATGCAATTTCTTCGAAAATTGCGCGGCGTAACCTTTGCCGACCGAATACGTAACGAAGTAATACGAAATATGGCAGGGTTGAATAAAAGTATCAGCTTTAAGCTGGAAAAGGGTGTACTCCGTTGGTTTGAACACATTCAACGAATTAGCGAGGAACGATTGACGAAGACTATATATTGTGTGAAAGTAGAGGGTAGAAGGAGTCCGGGTAGACCAAGGTTTACATAATGAAGAGACCACGTGAGCAGACTGCTCAAAAATGGAAAAGTCAAAAGTACTCGGATACCCAGACGTGCATGTATGAAGCGATTAATGAATCTGCAGGAAGCTAAAGAATTATGCATGAATCGCAAAGCATGGCGCTCTGTCCTCTCTGACTACCCCGTCAGGGATACAGCGTGAAGATAGTTAGTTAGTTTAGAAGCATGATTTATAAGTTTCACAACAATAAAAGCTAATTTTATTAAAATTTACATATATATTTTTTATTGCGAGCGTTACCGTTCTTGGGAAGGCACGTTAAGCCGTTGGTCCCGGTTGCCAGTAAAATGGCAGTCGTTATGCCTGGTTGAAGGCGTTATGGGCGGGTTGAATACCTTCAACAGCAGGTCGCCACAACCTGCTTCTGTCTATTTCAACACGGCAATGGGCTCACCACCTATTACGTGGGACAGGAATCCACACGGTGAAAAGTAGGCATATAATATGCCTCTGCCACCCCTTCGGGGATAAGGCGTGATGGATATTTATTTATTTTTATTTTTTATTTTGTTAAATGTTGGCTCTTGGTATGGTATATCCGCCTACATTTGGAAAAAAGGTGTAAATATATTATGTTTGCATGTTTCAACAGTACCGCAGATTACGCAATAAATTCGTTTGCCAATATTATCTTATATTCAAACTACAATAAATATCTATTCAAATCAGTATTTACCTAAGTTACTGAACATTTATAGACATCATCTAGTACACAAATTCAACAATAATTGATCAGTTATCAGTGCAAAAGGTGTATCGGATAAAGTCGACTTTAGCTGATTAGATTCCTTGACCCTCTCCCAGCAAACTCGTGTAATAGCAGACAGCTTGTGATTGGCCAGTTGCGAATACGTGTCGCAGACAAATTGGATCGAGTTAGCCTTTAGGTCATGTTACCAAAAGATAAAAGGAGAGGTGGAGGCCACTTCGAAATTGGATCAGATTCAACCAACGTAGCTTTATATGTATTAGAATGGAAGCTGATGATATTATTACGGTAATATGAAGGAGATTCGTTTTTAGTTGCAATTGTAGGAATAGGACTTATTTGATAACATACCACATGATTGCAAAAGACAATGGAAACAGACTATACTGTCTTCTGACGATTAGCGAGCGAAAAACAAAGTGTGTGTCAGTACAAGAAAAGCTTTGTTTTTGTATAATATTTTTAAAAAGATAAGCAAAATAATATAGGATTTGGTATATTTTAAGGTAAATACACTTATAAGAGTATGTTTACAGTATTTTATTTGTAAAGAAATTCTGAGAAAGCGTTATGTTAACTTGTTTAATAAAAGTGTATAATTTTTATTTTCTGACTAACATTTTGAAAATTGCACAAATAACTCTAAAAGCTTATGACATATGCATTAAACTGTTTAGGTATAAGGGTTTAGGTATATTACACAACTGGTTGACGCCCGCGGCTCCATACGCATGGTGAAGTTTTCCTGTTCCCGTAACCCACAAGAACTTGTTCCCGGGATAATAAGTAGCCTATGTGTTGTTCTGAAGTGTAAGCTATATTGTTGTAAAGTTTTATCATAATCCATTCAGTAGATTTTGCGTGACAGAGTAACAAACATCCATACACACGCTAAGGTGCTCCTAGGAGTCTATTATGGTTCTTCTGATATCAACTACTTTACTTCTTTCGAAATACTCCTAGAAACTTTAATTCCCAATTACAGTCAAACCATAATCATGGGTGATTTCAACACCTGCATAAAAGTCCAAGTATAAAAGGCGGCCAACCACCTCAAATTGGGAGAATTATGTTCTCATTAGGAATCACTGCAACAAGGTGTGTAGGAATGCACAACGCCAATATATCCACAGCTCTGTCCAAGATGGAGATCCAGATAAAGTCTGGAAATTTATAAGATCTTTGGGAGTTGGTAAATCTCGTCAAGTTTCAGTTTCTAAAAGTCTTAACTTAAATGCTCTCAATCAATTTTTTAGTGCTATCTCCAATTTCAATGTGGAAATCAAAACTAATACGCTTAAATATCTTTCAACTCTATCTACTCCCAAAAGTGCTCCATTCTTCTTTAGTCAATTCTCTGATTGTGATATTAAGAAGAGCATATTGTCTATAACCTCTAACGCCACAGTCTAAGCCGTAAAATGATTATACCTATAATTGATGAAATCCTTCCTATTCTCTGTCATATCCTGAACTTCTCAATTACCCATAGTGTTTTCCCAATAGCTTGGAAAGATGCAATAATTATTCCTATTGCCAAAAAATCCAACCCTTCCTTATTTTCTGACTATCGTCCTATTTCTATTCTACCATTCCTATCTAAGGTTTTGGAATGACTTGTTCACGCCCAGCTCACTGACTTCCTTTCCAAAAATCAACTGTTTAATCCTTTCCAATCTGGGTTTCGTGCTGGACATAGTACTACCACAACTTTACTTCATATCACGGAGGACATAAGAGCGGGTATGGAGAACGGCAAGTTGACAGTTTTAGCTCTGCTAAATTTCAGCAATGCCTTTAATACCGTAGATTTTGACATCCTGCTTGGTATATTGTGCTCACTTAACATATCTCCAACAGTGATTGATTGGTTTCATAGTAACCTGTTCGGTAGACGGCAACGTATTAATGTTGAAGATTTGTTTTCTTCCTGGTGTAATACGTCTGCTGGAGTGCCACAGGGTGGCGTTCTGTCACCTTTACTTTTCGCAGTTTTCATAAACTCCATGACAAGGGACTTATCTTCTTCCTACCACCTATATGCAGATGATCTCCAGATTTACTCCCAAGCTTCAATGGATGATTTGAGTGGAGCTATTGGCGATGTCAATACCGACTTGGACACGATTTGCAAATGGAGTGAATCTTATGGAGTTAAGGTTAATCCATTAAAGACTCAGGCTATAATAGTAGGAAGTCCTAGAATGATTTCAAGAATTGATTGGACACTAAGTCCAAAAATTATATGTAATGGGACTGATATAGCTTATAGTAACTCTGTCAAGAACCTAGGTATACACATAGATTCATGTTTGTCTTGGGGTCCTCAATTGCAGGAGCTGAGACGAAAAATATTTGCCGCGTCGGGATCCCTGCGCAGACTGAGAAATTTTCTGCCTATTGCAACAAAAACTGCGCTTGTTCAATCACTTCTTTTTCCTATCCTTGATTATGCCGATGCCAGCTATCTAGATCTCACTGAAGACCAACTAAATAGACTTTAGGGACTCCAAAATTATAGTATTAGATTCATATTTGGGTTGCGCAAATATGATCACATCTCTGAGTATCGCAAAAAACTCAAGTGGTTACCTATCCGCCTTCGCCGGAATGCTCATATTCTCTCCATTTTATATAGTATCCTTTTTAACCCTTTTACTCCGACCTACCTAAAGAAACGTTTTAATTTTTTGAATGTCTGCCACTCTAGAAGTTTGCGATTATCGGAGAATTTGTGATTAAAAATGCCTGGCCACTTTACAAACTTCATGGATAATTCATTCACTGTCCAAGCGGTTCGCTTATGGAATGCACTACCAGTTACAATTCGACGAGCACAATCGTCACATACTTTTAAGACATTAGTTAGGAACTTCTATCTGCGTGCCGCTAACAACTTGTAACTTGCTATATAGTAACTATGTCTCCTAAAATACAACACTACTATATTTTATATGTTTTGTAATTACGTTAAATAATTGTGGATAGTTAAAAATAATATATTAATATATTTATATATATGTGTTTATATGTATAAATTAAACTGTATATTTTATTTATTTATTTGTCTTTATATGTACACTGCCTAACAATATTCCCGATTCTACAGTCTCCATCCAAAGGTTGCCTGTAAGAGATTGCCTTGCGCGATAAGGTCGCCAATTGTTATACCAACAAGTTAATGTTAATATGTCCATATGTATGTTTCCTGGTGTACAATAAAGAGTTTTTTACTTACTTTACTTTACATACTTACAAACTTTCGCGTTTATAATATTAGTAGGTTTTTTTTATGGGTGGAATTCTCTCGGATGTCATGCCGGACTCGAACCGGCTAAAACCACACAGTCCCCGCCTAACTGTCTATTGCCGGACGCCCCGAGAGCTCCCGGCAGATTTTGGCTACCCCCGCGACCTCACCTAGGGTTTGGGTGTTATCCTGCTCCTTTGGGGGTTGGTTTGGGTACTATCCCGCTTCTTGGGGAATGAGGCGTGCTTGAAATTTTCACATCATGCTGACGTCATGGGCCTGCTTCTGTAAGCACGGCGAGCAGCCCACCCACCGTCCTCAGGCCCCCGGTCATGGAGGCCGGTAGTCTTGGGTTGTCTTCGACAACGCCGCAGACTGCGGAACTCGGGTGGGAGAGTCCTCTCCCGTTCCCTCTCCTCGTAACCTGCTCGCAGTAAGACGCAGCAGCGTCCCATTTGCTCCCGCTGAAGACCATGGCTTGCACCATGGTTTTCAACGAGAGAATGTCTACGCCCAGACTCGCCACGAGGTCTTGGCACTGTGGCGCCCACGCTGAGCACTCCACCAATGTGTGGAGCGCTGTGTCCTCGCTGCGTTCTACGCAGTGCTGGCACTCGGCTGTGGGCTCCCGGTGTATACGCCACAGTTACTTACTGAAGCACCCGTGCCCAGTGAGTATCTGCGACATCCGGTAGACGAGGTTGCCATGGTTCCTCTCCAGCCACTCATCCATGACCGGTCTGACCGCCCGCTGGCGTTTCCCCACCTTGGTTGCTCAAGTAATATTAGTAGGATAGGATTATTTAGGTCTAATAATTACTGGTATACGCTCTCTTTGCTACATTCAAAGCTCACGTCCTTCCGCTTTGGCGACAATTGCCCCTTAATAGAATATTGATAGTGTCCGTCTAAACAAAATTAAAAGCATAAATCTTATTTGGAGATTTAGTGCCAGCTGCTACCATGAGGGCAGTGTGCGAGGGTATTTTAATTATATCTGCTCTAATTTTGCCTTATAGGGCTAAAACAATTTTAACAGCAGATTGCCACAGACTGCGCCTGTCCATTTCACCATGGCAATCAGCTCACCTCCTGTTACGTGGGACAAAAATTCATATGGTGAAATGTGGGCGTATAGTATGCCTCTGCCTTTCCCTTTGGGGATAAAGGCATGACAATATGTATGTATGTATGCACTTTTATCTTTTTCTTTATTTTTAGTGGTTTTCCAGTTGTTTCCAAACCCTAGTTCGATTTGGTGCCTGGAATCCACTTTTATTAGGCTGCAAGGAGCAGATATCGTTTAACTTTCTAGGAATTTTTGAGAGCCGCTATCGTCTGACCTCGCTCGTAAGGACACCTGTGTCGTTGCCTCGTCCGTTACTCAGTTGGTGCAAAGAAGGTTATGTGGGCCTCGGAGATCTCCTTACACCTCAAATGAATTCTATACCAAATAGTACCAAACGCATTCAGCTATTTTGTCCAATCAATACAATGTCCACGCTGAATATTTTAATTTAATTATAAACATAGGTGAAATCTATACACATTTAATAGTGTAATCCCGTATTCCTAGAAGATGTAGGCATAAAAAGTGCCTACATGTCATCACTTTATTTTGTTCCATGTAAAGTTGGTAAGCCTATTGCCTTTTGAGTTTCTACATGCTATTCGAAACAAGGAAACGCTCGTAAATGGAAATACCACAAACGGTCACCCATTTCACGACTAACAGCAATCGTAAGATGCTTATCGTTGGAAGAACAGTGAGCTAGCAGGGCTACTAGTGATTCTACACTTCTAAATATGATATCTAAATTAATATTAGATATGATACATCGTATTGGATAAGTGCCATACTTAAAATAATATAAATGATGGGCGTACTTTTTATATGATAACCCTGTAACAAGTTTCGTATTTATTTCATAAAATTGTTCTATATTTACTGCCGTGCATCAATTATTCGTATGAAAAAATATTGGCTCCATTTCGAAACATTTTGACAAGCTTTTGCTGTATCCGACTGGCTGCTTAGGTAGGAGAATCTACAGTTCTCACAATTTAAAACAAGTATTGGTCTTTTTTTAGTTTCATTCCACTTTGCTGTTTTCTTTTTAACACACTTTTATTAGCGTTGTATACATGTAACGGAATCTTTTAATGTCATTTTCCTTTTCAAACCATTTCAAAACTACGGATTGATTTAAAACTTTGCACACTTATCAAGGATGCTTTACAACAAAATTATCTTTTCTGCTAATCACATCAATCCTTAATTTAAATTTATTGAAATCTTTTTTTAACAAATATTTTTTCTCTAGTGCACTCGTAACATTGTAAAAGATACACACGTTCAATTTCATCTTCTAAATTATGAGAACTATAATCATGTATTATAAAAAGTTTGTGTAATTCTATGGTAAAAAGTCTTGTAACAGATATACTAAAATTAAAAAAAATGAAAATAAATATGTTTTCTTTTCATAGACCATTTTAACGGCGCTTACTAAATGTCATACACTAGAACTAAACGGACTTTTGGCGCGAACATTAGCAATGACGCACGTTTGACGTATCTATATTTGGAAATATAAAAAGTGAAGAAGTGTAAAATTCGTGGTTTTGTGTTTAATAATGGTGGAATATTATACATAAAGAGTTCAGAAAAGTGCATTAGTGAAGTAAAGTGATATATTGCAATGAATAGCGGTGTTGTTTGTGTCGGTGTAAATTTCCATAGAGAGCTGCAATAAGGTATCCACTGCCTTATTGGGGCACGGACTAAGACCTAGGACTGAGGACTTGACATCGACAAACGACTAGACATGACTTAAACTAAATAACAAGAAAATAATAAATACTGAAGACTAGGCTGTATGGACTAAGTTTCCTTTGCCTGCCCAAGTTGGGCGAAGACAACTAACAAACAACACTAGAACTAAACATAAATTTAAATTATTTCATGTTTCTAACTTCACTATACTGTTAAAAAAGTAATAGCCTCTTCAGATGATCTCATTTCACGCATCTTCCGCTTACAAGTAGGACACCTGTTGGCATAAACCTTTTAGAGTAGAATTTCTTAACCGTTTTGAAACAAAATAGAAGGATATAGCAGATTGAAACTATGTTACTAAACCATTCCAATGTTAGTCGTAAACCCGTTTTGTTGTATCCACGACGTTTATTGGATCCAGAAATTGAATTTCCTTGTAACTTTGTTGGTATGTCGTAGTATAAAAATATATTAAGTCCGTAATATAGATCGAAAACTTGTAGTTAATAGAGGTGGGGTATGTGTGTATACCACAGCCTGCGCCTGTCCCTTTCAACACGACAATGGGCTTACCACCTGTTACGTGGGACAAAAATGCATAAGGTGAAATGTGGGCGTATAGTATGCCTCTGGCTAAAATGATAAAGGCGTGACAATATGTATGTATGTATGTGGGGTGTTAGCCGATTTACAATATAAATTTCAAAAATGGCACCAACTGGTCAAACCTAGTAGGAATGAATTTGACTCCTCTGTATTATTGGAAAACAGAGATATGTCACTCATAATGGGTTTTAGCGGTCGAGGACTCGAGACTACGCTAAACTGCCTAAAGTTTGGCTGATTGTTTAGTAAGTCTGTGGCTAAATTACACCAAGTGTTAATGGGATAAACTTGATACATAAAGTGACTGGTTCAAGTGAAAATTTTGGTTTTTGAGAGACGTATTTTAACATGACGTGACGTCCTGCAGAGATGGAGTGAATATTATGGAAAGATGTATGCAAGAAAAGACAGAGATGCCACATCGGGAAGGGGAGCTCACTTCGATGCTCCGGATCCCGATGTCATTGAAGTCATTAGTATGAAAGAAATAGAACAAGCGATAAGAAGTATGAAATGTGGTAAGGCTGCGGGAAAAGACAGAGTCACTGCTGAGATGATCAAGTACGGTGGGTCGCGTGTCTGGGACACACTATGTCTGTTATGCAACTTGTGCTGGCGGACGGGTGAGGTCCCAGATGACTGGCGAGTAGCAGTTGTAGTACCTATTTATAAAGGGAAAGGCTCGCGCCTAAACTGCTCCAGCTACAGGGCGATCAGCTTGGTCAGCTTAGCTAGTAAGGTGTATGCAAAGGTTATAACGGCACGAATGCAAGAAAAGTCTGAAAGGTATTTATGGGAGGCTCAATGCGGATTCCGACGTGGAAGAGGTTGCATGGATCAAGTGTTTTCTCTCCGCATGATCGCGGAAAAGTTTCTGGCTCTTAGCCAGAAGGTTTTCTGCGCTTTTGTGGATCTAGAGAAAGCATTTGATAACGTTGTGAGAGAAACGCTGTGGGACTTGCTGCCAGGATATGGTGTGGACGGCTCGCTACTGCGGGCAATACAGTCGCTTTATAGGGACTGTAAGGCTTGCGTGCGAGTAGGGGGGGATGTGTCACCTCTTTTTGATGTCTGTACAGGCGTCAAACAGGGATGTGTCATGTCCGCCTGGCTGTTCATAGTGTATCTGGACAGTTGCCTGCAGAAGTTGAAATATTTTAATATGGGTGTGAATTTGGGTGACTTTACAGTAAACTGTCTGCTGTACGCTGATGATGCGGTGCTCATGGCCTCATCAGAAGCCGACCTTCAGGCATTAGTCACTAATATGAAAGAGGGGTGTAAAAGTAAGGGTCTCCGCTTGAATGCAAGTAAAACTAAGGTTCTAGTATTTGAAAGAGGTGACGTAAGAACTAAATGCGAGATTAGGGTAAACCAGGAATGTCTAGAGCAAGTGAATGAAATTGTGTATTTAGGAAGTATGTTTAGCGCGGATGGAAGATGTGATTCGGATGTGGAACGGCGAGTAGCTGCCGGAAACAAAGTTAACGGTGCTTTGTCCCAGTTAGTAAAGCGACAAAGCATCGTAAAAGAAGCACGACTGGCGATTCATAACGCAGTGCTAGTGCCAACTTTGCTTTACGGTAGTGAAACCTGGGTATGTCAGCAGATGCATGAAAGTAAATTGAATGCTGTGGAGATGCGATCACTTCGAAAGTTGTGCGGCGTTACCTTGGCTGGCCGAATACGTAACGAAGTGATACGCAATTTGGCAGGTTTGAATGAAAGTGTCAGCGTTAAGCTGGAAAAGGGCGTGCTCCGTTGGTTTGGACACGTCCAACGAATGAGTGAGGAACGATTGACGAAGAATATATATTGTTCAAAAGTAGAGGGTAGAAGGAGTCAGGGTAGGCCGAGACTTACATATGAAGACCACGTGAGCAGATTGCTCAAAAACGGAAAGGTCAAAAGTACTCGGATACCCAGACGTGCGTGTATGAAGCGATTGATGAATCTCGAAGAAGCGAAAGAAGTATGCATGGATCGCGAAGCCTGGCGATCTGTCCTCTCTGACTACCCCGTCAGGGATACAGCGTGAAGATAGTTAGTTTTTAGTTTTTAGTATTTTAACATCTTTAGAGCTGGTCTTTCATGATTTAGACTTTGTAATATGAAAAAGTTTTTAGTTTATCTACAATTTAGACAAGCATTTTTTTTTAAAGTAAACAAGCGAGTTAATAATAATATCAACATGGTGCAATAGAAATTTCATTAGAATACAAGAAAAAGAACCGATAATTTCTAAAGTACTCTTAAAAATCGTCATTTAAGTAAATTATGATTTTTTGATGTGAAACATCTATACACTAAGGTAAATCTGATTTATGGCATGGCGAGAATATGGCCGTGCCATAAATCAGATTTACCTTAGTGTATAGATGTTTGACGGCATCGCAACGCATTATGATGGTAATCATAGCGTCATAATGGAATATTATAATGCGAATATGTAATTTATTTTTTAAATAATTAATTAATAACGAACAATAATCATTATTTTTTTTTTTGGATGAGAAACATCTATAGGCTAGTGTAAACCTGTTTTTCGGCGTGGCGAGAAAGGCCGTGGCGACTTATCGCAACGAAGTCAAGTAATTTTTAAAATAATTAGTAATTAATTAATAATAAATAATTAGTAATGATTATATGTATTAAATAAATATAAATAAATATTATGGAACATTTTTTTCACACTAGCCCAAAGTAAGCTAATATAAGCTTATATTATGGGATCTAGATAACTGAAGAATATATTTCTAAATACATACATATTATATATAGGAAACACCAAAACTCCGAAACAATCATTTTTGGATCACACAAATTTGTTCCGATCCGGGAATCGAGCACGGGACCACAGCGCGGCAGTCGCACACTACCACTGTGCCACCGAGGTACTGCCTCGAAGAAATATAAGTTTTATATATCTTATTTTTTATTATTATGTTTCTTTTATGTTAACCCTGTCGATGTTTCACATCTTTCTGACGTCCTGTGATGACTCAGTCTTTTTTTTTACATTTGTGATTCTGTTAAAACTTATATTATTGATAATTTAATCATATGGATGATAATATTCATTATATTTTACACTTTATGAGTTAATAAACTAATTATTTAAGGATCGAATGTCTTCAAATAAAGGATACTGCAGACACTCGTCATAGGGTCATTTTAACTATAGAAAGTTAAACTTTGTTGCGGATAAACTAAAAGTTTTAACTCTTGGTGATAATACCTTATGAGAAAACGACTCTTGTTCATTTCTTTATATGGAAATGGAGACTGTTCATGTGTTAAAAATTAACACAAATGCTGCGCTTCCCAACCCTACATTTATATTGAGTAGGCTCTACCACATAAAAGCTTTCAGTTTTTGGTTCCGTTAACAGTTCCGGTAACAACTATCATTGTTAATATATCACCACATCTAGCTGAAATATTTAATAAATGTGTTGATAAAGGAGTGTTTCCAGATTTAATGAAACACAGTAAAGTAATACCTCTATTTAAATCTGGATCCAAAACCGACCCTGGTAATTTCAGACCAATTTCAATATTACCAGCCATTAGCAAAATTTTTGAAAAAATTATATTGCAAAAATTACAAGCTCATTTTAATTTAAATATGCTATTAGATAAGGAGCAGTATGGGTTCACAAGGGGTCGTTCTACCATTAATGCAGGTGTGACACTTCTGAATCATATATATGACGCCTGGGAGAATAGACAAGATGCTATTAGTGTATTCTGCGATCTCTCCAAAGCATTTGATTGCGTTGACCATAAAACACTATTGGGAAAACTCTTTTATTATGGTATCAAAGACTCTGCACTGAACCTTGTTGCCTCCTACCTAAATGATCGAATACAACATGTTGATGTCAATGGAATTCGCTCCCCTGGAGCATCTGTTGCTATGGGCGTACCGCAGGGATCAATCCTGGGTCCGTTTCTATTTTTAATTTATATTAACGATCTGCCATTCTATATACAGAACTTGTGCGACATTGTTCTATTTGCTGATGATACGTCACTTATTTTTAAAGTTGATCGCACGCTTAGTAATTTTAACGGCGTAAATAGTTCACCTGCCCAAGTTGTAGATTGGTTTACGACCAATAATTTGCTACTAAACGCTAAGAAGACAAAATGTATCAGATTCAGCATGCCTAATGTCAGGAATTGCGGTACAAATATAACATTGAACAGTGATACCCTTAATCTTGTAGAATCAACTGTATTTTTGGGGATCACTTTAGATAGCAAACTGCAGTGGAATGACCAAATAACGTGTCTTGCAGGTAAACTCAGCTCGGCAGCCTTTTCCGTTAGTAAAGTCAGGCAGCTTACTGATGTGGCAACTGCCAGGCTGGTATACTTTAGTTATTTTCATAGTGTCATGTCTTACGGCATTTTGCTGTGGGGCAAAGCAGCTGATCTACAAGTAATTTTTGTACTCCAGAAGAGAGCTATACGTGCAATATATAAATTGAGTGCTAGAGTGTCTCTTAGAGAAAAATTTAAAGAAATTGGCATTTTAACGGTTGTATCACAGTATATATTTGCAAATATTATGTTAGTTAAACAGAACATACATTTATACAATAGATACAGTGACATACATTCGATAAATACTAGAAATAAGCATAAATTAATTGGAACACATCATCGTTTACAAAAGGTTCACGACTCTTTTGCAGGAATTGGCGTACGACTATATAATAAAATTCTTTTAACCATTATGAACCTGCCGTTACATAAATTTAAGGCGGAAATTAAGAGGCACCTCTTGAAAAGGGCCTATTACACAACTAATGATTATTTGAACGATAAAAATAAATGGAAATGAGTTGCTTGCTCTTCGCTTGAGCTATTTAGGATTCGAATGAATCGTGTGATATGCCTTGAATCTGCATATATATGTTGTATTTTTACATCTCTACATTATTAATAATTTGAAACATCTGACAACTAAAGGTTTCTAAATTGGCTGCGTTTAGTCCCGGTATACAATGTAATTTGAGTTTGTTATTGTGTGAGCACCATGTAGACTTATTTATTTCTTTGAAATTGACATGAAAGTTGCTGTGCAGTTTTTGAGTATGTCATGCTCGCCTAAGTGTCCTGGCAGTAGTGGCGTATGTATCGGGTCGCCTTATTCCCTATAATACGGTTGAGTAGGGCGATGGCTGATATAATGCGTCATACCCGTGAACAGGTGCCGTCTGTTGGGACAGGTCAGCTCATAGCTGTTATAGCAATTATTAAAAATAATCTTATTTATATTTAAGGTAAACTTAAGTTTAGTCGACTGTTCTCACATAAATCCAAAGGAACAATGTAAGTGTAATTTTAATGTTGTAAGCCATTCCTACATTTTAAAATGGCATCCATTGACTTTCTTGCCAGATTCTTCTTCTTCAAGGGTAGGCTGCCCTTAGAACCGGCAACTATAATCGCTCTAATTTTTATATGATTGAAACACAACATTGATTTTGTTTTTTTTTGTTTGTATAAATTCATTACTATATAATTGGTCAAATATCATGTTAATCAAACTAATGTAATTACTGGCGTTTAGAAAAGAGTGGCCATGAGTTTTATTGCCAGGTTCTTCCTCAGGCTCTACCTATTGCTTTGCGAATCTGGCAGTAAATGTAAATGTAGAAGCAATATTCTTGACGTTCATAAGTGTTACTTTGTGACCTAAATGAATAAAGATTTATTATTATTAGTATTATTAGTTAATTTACCTTTTATCAGATTTGTGACCAAACTCAAGATTAGAATAATGGGATGCCAAGATTGAGTTTCATTTATTTTTTCCATTTTATTTAAAAGGTAGAGTGTTTTTTTTTTACTCATATCCTTATTTTTTGTTGGGAACTACATGGGTGTTAACGGTCTCATTATATAAAAATAATGATAACCGTGTTAAGTTGAGGAAGAAACGTAGGCAAAGGGATGCCTGCCTTAGAAGCAATGTTGTAGTGCCTTACAAGAAACCGAGACAACTTACTATAAATCAAATCAGCTAATCGCATTCTACTGCTAAACGTAGGCCTTTCCCAATCATATTGGTACAATGTTCGATCTTACACGGGTCAGATAAATTGAGACAGAGTTTAGTTTCTCTGCCTCGTAAACTCTTCTGTTAGTCAGCAGATGCGCTACTTGCAGGCTGTCTTGGGTACCGAAGATCTAAGTGGGACTTCATTGTACCTATTTTTGAATGATAACGATTTATAATATTTTTATAAATAGGTAGCTCGTTAATTACGGGGGTGTTAGTTTCCCCGAAGGGGTGACAGAGGCATATTATACGTCCACCATGCGCATTCCTGTACCACGTAATGGGTGGTGAGCCTATGTGTAGAAATAGACACACGCAGGTTATGGCGACCTGCTGCTGAAACCTTTCAAGCCGCCTATAAAGCTTATCAACTTGTAGCTAATAAAACGAGTCTAGTGAACATAGCTCACGTAATCTTTACGAGATAGTGTGTTATCTCATACATTGGATTATGCCACAATGTCATTATATATTTTGTTCTGATTGGAAGTGTGTGTTAATATAGTTTTACAACACGTTACGAATTTGATTGTATACAAGAAATATAAAGTTTTCTAGTTTCCATTACATAATATAAGTACACAACAATACTATTATTGTTATTGGTCAATACTGTTGTTACTTTTCTTTTTTCAGGTACTAAACGTATGTTTACACCACTATTATGTTTTTTATAAGGTTACATAAAACCACCATGTGTGAAAGAAAAGAAAGCGCTCGTGGCCCCGCGGACTCAGTGTTCTGTAAACGATCACTGCGTTAAGCAACATTCGCTATAGGTGGTCATTGGATGGGTGACCACTTTGTGGAATTTACAATTGCGAGCGTTTCCGTGCTTCAGAAGGCACGTTAAGCCGTTGGTCCCGGTTGCCAGTAAAATGGTAGTCGTTAAGCCTGGTTAAAGGCCTTATGGGCGGCTTAAAAAATTTTAACAGCAGGTCACCACAGCCTGCGCCTATCCATTTTAAAATGGCAATGGGCTAACCACCTGTTACGTGGGACAAAAAAATGCATACGGTAAAATGTGGGCGTATAGTATGCCTTTGCCTACCGCTTCGAGGATAAAGGCGTGACAATATGTATATATGTATATGTGAAAGAAAAATCTTTAAAAAATGTACAAAATAAGTTTTAAATCTGCCTTCAAAGCGACGCCCTCGGTACAACCGAGACTATCACTTGGATGATGAATATTTATAATTATTATTAAATGTCCGATTTTAATTGTAGCATTTAATACTATGCTAATGGATGATAATAATACGATAATGAATACATCTATATCATAGCACTGTAGGTAAGGCAAATGGATGCTTCAGGTTGGGCTCAGTGCATTTGTGTAAACTGAGGATTTTTTTTAAGTCTAAGTATGTGTGGTAAAGTGATAAAATAATGTCTGTTATCTTAAATCATAAACATGTTCAAATAAATAAATGAATTTAAATATCCATCACGCCTTATCCCCGAAGGGGTGGCAGAGGCATATTATATGCCCACTTTTCACCGTGTGGAATCCTGTCCCACGTAATAGGTGGTGAGCCCATTGCCGTGTTGAAATAGACAGACGCAGGTTGTGGCTACCTGCTGTTGAAATTCTTCAAGCCGCCCATGAATATTATTATTTCTCAGCGCATTTGATTATTACCTATACTTTATTATAAATTTATACTTTATGATATAATTATTATAAAGAGGAAGAGTTTGTTTGTATGGTTGAGGGCACTAATCTCAGGAACTACTGGTCGGATATAAAAAGTTCTTTCTGTGTTGGATAACTCAATTATCGAGGAAGGCAATCATAATGCTACTGCCCTGGAGAACAGTAACCATAAATGTCGACAAAATTTGTAGAATTTATAAGCGATGGGATGAAATAAGTGCGACGGGAGTTCAAACTATGTCAAGGGCGAAACCGTGGGGGTCACCTAGTATTAAATAATACTAGACAGTTTACATCGACAAATAAATAACAAAGTGTACAACATCCATTAAAAGAGCTGAAATAAAAAATGAACATAAAAAAAATTCTTGCAGCTATGGCAATTATGAATTCAAGCGTTTCGTCATTAAATGTTGCAACAAAATAGCTCAATAAAATTTTGAAATAGTAAACATTTTAAGCTTCTTGCTTCACATTTTTTTAGAAAGGAGTCCAATGAACCGTTTTTATACGCCTTAAGTGCCTAAGTTTCGTACCTATTTCCATAAACACTAACTACTCAGTATATAAAGCAATTCAAGCCTCATAAAATGTAAAAGCTCTTTAACTTTATTTGCGCATTGAGCGTAAACTCCTATTTGGAGGTCACTTAGGTGCTTAGAAGAAACTTGGCAAACTATTCGCTATGGTAATTGCTAGTTGTGTAGTTTAGTATACAGTTACAAGGCTAAAAAATAAATGCTTGAGCGCAGACAAATCTTGCTCGTTATCATAAAATTTTAACTTTACAATGTAGTTTTATGTAATGTTCAATTATGTTTTATTCAAGTTAAACAATTTTCTTGACTTCCGCAATATATCTAAATATCATCATCATCATCCGAGCGTCAGTCCCAGTTGCGTCTCACGACACCCCGGGTCCGCTTTCGCAATACATCTAAATAGGATTGTAGGAAATTACTGACAAGTTTTCTTTTGTGTTTCTCTTACGCTGATACGGAGGCAGTTCTCGTTTCTTCAATATAAAATTAAAACTAGACAGTTTTTTTTTAAATTAAGCTTTTTATACACTTGCACACACACGAACACACACACACACAAGTATTCCAGACAAAATGATCTAAATTGATACAAATCATTTTAATAATTTTATTTGGTCAATCGATGTTTTACGCGAGAACAGAATAGCAGTTAATAATCAATCAGATCATAGCACAACTTTTATTTGTTTTTTCAAGAGTGGTGACATTAGGTAGGTGGCTGATTATGAGTCTGAATGATGAATGACGACTGATGCAATGGAATATACATATTGCACCAAGATACTCTTGCACTTGAGTGACGAAGGACGGAGTATACGAATGTCACCACATCCCAATTCTTATAACGGGTGTCGTAAAAGGCAAATAAAGGAAAATTTTCATAAAAACGCCCATAGCATAGAGACGGAAATATCTCATACACACGTGCGCGCACATACATACATACACACACACACACACACACACACCCACTATCAAAGGCAAATTACTATAGGACGTAAAATGCATCCGAAGCGTAGACATCCTTAATAAATATTTTTGTGAAATTTTCCTATCCTTATCTTTATTTATTTATTTAAGCTAATATAAGTCTTTGCTATGGTATGTAGACAAGTATTCAGTGCGGCAGTCGCATATACTTACCGCTGCGTACCGAGGTAACACCATAACCATAATATCGATAAAATGCAGCCAAAGAGTCAAATTTTATCTACGCTACGCCAGTGATTCAAGAAATCCTTTGTACAAAGCAAAGTTGATAGCGTCTAGTAAGTATCTACTTCACTAAGTCATTCCAAAGGTGTGAGCAGTATACCACGCAGAGACAAATCAACATCTTGTATAATAGATTTTTTTGGTCCGGGCAAAGGTATCATCTTAGCTTGTATAGAACTCCTATTCTCCATAAAGCATTATTTCAAAGTTGGTACTTTACACTATATTATGATAGTTTTATGTATTACTACAGTATACGAATTTATTGTACTATCCATGTATAATAAATTCATATCTAAATACCCGCCATTAAGCAGATTTTATAGGGTACTAAAAGTAACAGTTTACATAATACCGGTAAATATGTGTGTGTATAGGTAAACCAAAACCTCTTAAATATCCCTTTAAACTTGGACATAAATAATAACAATAGTAACTTGATACAGATTCCATTGTAATCCGGTCGGCACTTCCCACTCGACCCTAATAAATTACCAAACTACTCATTAACCCCTCACTTGTCGATCCCGATGAGTTAGGCCTTTGTACCTGATTTCACGATATCGCCATATTAAAATTTATTTGTAGCTTGTTTATCTCATAACAAAATATAATGTTAAATGTTCATCATATAAAAAGATATAGACGTATTCAATAAAATACGACACCTAAGATTAAAATTATTTTTTTATTGGCACTTTCCACTCCGCGCGCTGGTTACTAATATCCCGTTAGTTAAATAAATACAATAATATCAAAAAAAGTTTTAATTTGACTATCGCATTGTACCTATATTTTATATAGGATTACCACCTAGTTGCTTTCCAGGCCTCACGCTTTGCAAAGGAGGGATGAGGCGTTACGTTCTTTTTGCAACTTCCTCAAATTTTCTTCTGATTAATTTAGTTGCTGGTTCCATGACATTTTAACTTCTACTGGGACTTCGGAAATCGAGCTCCGTGTAACTTTTGTGGTCTTGGTCATTGCTGTAGATGCTATTTTACAGGAGTCACAGTAATGGGAATGCGAGTGGAATTAGTCCTAATAATAAAAATATGCTTATATATTAGCAGTCACTGCGATTTTTATTTACTTTTAGTTAGGACTTCCACGAAATAATATTACTGACACACATACACAATTCAACCGTGACCGTGACATTATTTCTCGTGAATTCCCGAGTGTAAAAAGTATTTGAAGAATTAGTTACCTGTAACGTTATATTTGTATGTATGTACTGAATATGTGTACTTTAATTTTATTTTTCAATATTTCAATAAAGTATTCCAGACAAAATGATCTAAATTGATACAAATCATTTTAATAATTTTATTTGGTCAATCGATGTTTTACGCGAGAACAGAATAACAGTTAAAAATCAATCAGATTAGCACAACTTTTATTTGTTTTTTCAAGAGTGGTGACATTAGGTAGGTGGCAGATTATGAGTCTGAATGATGAATGACGACTGATGCAATGAAATATACATATTGCACCAAGATACTCTTGCCCTTGAGTGACGAAGGACGGAGTATACGAATGTCACCACATCCCAATTCTTATGACGGGTGTCGTAAAAGGCAAATAAAGGAAAATTTTCATAAAGACGCCCATAGCATAGAGACGGAAATATCCAAATGAAATCCTGCCAGTAACATAGTAGTCGTTAAGTAAAGTTAAAGGTCTTATGGGCGCCTTAAAATGTTTAGTTAGCAGGAAGCCACAACTTTCCCGTATCCATTTAAACTTAACAATAGGCTCACAACCGAAAACGCGGTACAAAAGTATAACTAGTGAACGTGGGTATTTAGTATGCCTCTGCCTACTTCTTTGGGAATAAGATGTGGCATGAAGTACCTACTTACTAATGCTTGGGGCTCCACCCACATGTTGAAGTTTACTCGTTCCGATTCCGCACAGGAACTTGTTCATGTATAAACATTTTATTTATTTATCTGTCACGCCCTATCCCCGAAAGGGTGGTAGAGGCATACATATTGTATGCCCACTTTTCACCATGTGTATTGCTGTCCTAAGTAACAGGCGGTGAGCCCATTGCCATGTTTAAATAGACAGACGCAGGTTGTGGCTACCTGCTGTTGATTTTTTTTAAGGCGCCCATTAGGCCTTCAACTTGACTTAACGACTGTTATGTTACTGGCAACTGGGACCAACGGCTTAACGTGCCTTCCGAAGCACGGAAACGCTCGCAAATGTAAATGCCACAAAGTGGTCACTCATTCGAGGACCAGGGGGCCACGAGCGCTTCTTAGTATAAAATCATCATAAAATCGTCATCTATATCACAAATTTCAGGAAATTTGGTTTAGGAGTTAGAGCTTAATTGACATTTACAAACGTTCACACTTGTAATATTAGTAGGATTAATATATCTTAAAACCACTGAGCTAACGACCGTCTACTATTTCAAGTCTTTGCTTAGCAGCTAATCGGTCGTGCTGATTGAAGTCACGTTTTTAGCTACTATAAAAAGTAACATTACCTTGTGTACAAATTAATTGTACTACACATAGTACATGGACTGAGGCGTAACGTGAAAGGTTAAATGTTTGCACTTAAATATAACACGGAATAAATTTTAAAACCTTTATACATGCCAACATTTGAAGGTTTTATGACCTACCTAATGAAAACCAACGGCTGAGCTATCCTTGCGATACTTTGTCTGCCTCTGTGGCACGGTGGGTGTATATCCGACTGCTACGCAAGAGATCGTGGGTTCGATTCCCATCCAAGGTAAAGCGTTGTGTGATAAGAACGATAGTTTATTCTGTGTCTGGGTATTATTTATCTATAATCTGTATGTATTTAGAAATAAATAAGTGTGTTTATCAGTTACCAACGGAGCTTGCACAGCCTTTTTTCACATTGAAAATGGTGTGAGACAGGGTTGTGTAGCGTCACCGGCGCTGTTTAACCTATACATGGACAGTTGTTTGAAAGAACTGCAAGAGAGTGCGTATGGTTTAAAAATGAATGAACTGACTGTCAAATGCCTCCTATACGCTGATGACCAGGTAATGCTGGCATCATCGGTGGAGAAGTTGCAGTTGATGGTTAACATTATGCATGATACGCTAAAAAGCAAAGGAATGAAAGTGAATGTAAATAAGACAAAAGTAATGGTTTTTGAAAGAGAGGAAAGTATGACATATTGCTCGATTTTTGTGGAAGGAAAACGAGTGGAACAGGTGAAAGAATTTGTATATTTAGGTTCAAAATTTGTGAGAGATGGAAAGTGTGATTGTGACATTGAATGAAGAGTTTTGGCTGGAAATCAAGTGAATGGAGCCATGCATGCCTTTATGAGCAGTCAGAACGTGTCTGAGAAGGCAAGACTGGCTGTGCATAGAGGAGTACTTGTTCCTACACCATGTATGGCAGTGAAAGTTGGGTGTGGCAGAAGAAGCATAGATGTAAAATTAATGCAGTGGAAATGAGAAGTATGCGGAGTATAGCTGGAGTGGAATTGATGAACAAAGAAAGGAACAGTGTGATAAGGGAACATTGCGGTATGGCAGAAGAAGTAGTGACTAAAATAGAAAAAGGTATGCTTAGATGGTTCGGACACGTGGAGAGGATGGATGAAAGTAGACTAACGAAACAGATTTATCAGAAGAGAGTGAATGGTCAAACTGGTAAGGGGCGACCTCGACGTACATATGTCAATCAAATAGAAGACATTTTGGAAAAAGGTCAGGTCAAGAGTACCCTTAACCGGCGTGTGTGTATGAAAACACTTATGAAAGTGGAAGAAGCGAAAGTTGTATGCCAGGATCGTAGCAAGTGGAAAGCCATAGTCTCTGCCTACCCCGATGGGAGACAGGCGTGACGATATGTATGTATGTATGTATCAGTTACCATAGTACAAGCTCTGCTTAGTTTGAAATCAGATGGCGTTGTGTGAGTTGTCCCAACGATATTTATATATTTTGTTTTTTATATTAATATTTTATAAAATAATATTATTTGACGTGACTACTCTTCCAACTCAGATAATAATGTAGTACGATTTTCCACCTCAAAATTACCTTTTAACTTTTATTTTTATACTTTGATAGATATTTACTATAGCTTTTGTTACAAGTTCTGCTGTCACAGCCTTCAAGCGTCGTTGATTCAATTTGGGATAAACTACTTTTCACAGGGTCGATTCCAACTAATAATGCACCACTTTTAGTTCAATTTGATAGTTCCGAAAGCCTCAGCTCTTTTCCTTTTTTATTCCTAATTTTCCTTTCATCCATTTTCTTTGACGATACGATATGTCACATTTGTAAGTGGCACTAACAATAGGTATCGATCGTGTTCACTTTACTTTTGAAAGCTTTTGAAGAAGTGAGAATGAAGTTAAAGACTGATATCTATACCTTTATGTACATTATTTGTCAGTATTACAAACTAACTTCGCATATCGGTTTGACATGGGTGATTTTTTTTGACATTCTTATTCCCATTTCTTTTTAGACCTTTTTCTGACAAATGATGTTGCTTATATATTTCACTCACCATTTTATATTAATAAAGGTCAACTTTTATCTGTATACCAAATTTTCACACCAATCAACTGCGCTACTAAGATTAGGTAAAAAAATGTTCGCACATCCAAATCTGTACTAATATATAAAGCTGAAGAGTTTGTTGGTTGAACGCGTTAATCTCAGGAATTGTTCCGAATGGTTTTTTTTTGGGTTGGATAGTCCATTTATCGAGGAAGGCTATAGGCATGCCATAGGCTGTATAACATCACGCTACTACACAGAATAGCGGACCAGTAATTATATCTGTCAACAAATCGGGCAAATTTTCATACATTTTTGGTAATATCAATAAGCGACGGGATTAAATGGATGTGACGGGGATTCAAAATATGTCACGGGCGAAGACACGGGGGTCAGCTAGTTACAAAATAAATTCAGTTCGTTTTTCTTAATATTTGAAAAAATACTTGAAAAATTAGACATAAAATAAAATTGAGCAAATCTTCACCAAACTTACGAGTATATACGTAGAAGAGGAGAGTATATTCAGATCATGACTAGCCCAAACACCCCTTTTGATTTCATAAATTTTCAACTGGTGTTTCGAAGTTTACTAGGCTCAGTTATATGAAAAAGCTTTTATATTAGTTTGTTTATGAAAACATAATAAGCAAATATGAAATAAGTTTTTGGATAAAAACACATACACAGTTAATGATGTACTAGTTACATTGAAACATTGATGTACATATCAGAAACTAATACGATTCCTTTAAGAATATAAGTTGCGCTGACGGCGCAGATATTGTCTTTAATATTTTATAAGTTATTTCAGATATCGTAATATCCAAAAAAAGATATGGAAACTCTTAAAAAGTAACTTGGCCTCCTTATTTTTTCCTTACAAACCCATCATGAAGAAGTTAGCTAGTTTTACATCGGAGACCCTTCGATAAAGTGTCATAATTTAGGTGAAATATTGTTTTTCTGGCAAGGGGAGCATATTTCGTTATCTTATTTGTGGTTCCTGAATAAGTTATAGTTTTTCCTTTGAATAGTATATAATATTTACCAAACCTACTTAGGGGACCTGTTGATAAAATTAGATAGTTATGAAGTGCCCTATAAGTTAAGAAGTTCATATTTTATTCACTTTGTACAGACTGCGTATGATATATAAAGTTAAATGTGATGGTACTTATGAAACTTTAATATCATTTTAGGTTCATCATGTTTTTTTTTTCAAGATTATAAAGTGGAAAGATTTGTTTGTATATACTTGATAAACGCTTATACTACTAAACGAATTATAAAAATTATTTCACTATCAGAATGTTAGATTAATAAAAAGTGACAGATTATGTATAACTACCATACTACCCAAAAGAGCGGAGCAGTAGTAATAAATGTCAACAAATCGAGCATATTTATTCATTATTGTCAATTCGGGCATATAAAGGTAAAACAAATGCTACGGGGTTCAATAGTTAGCCACAAGTGAAGCCGTGGGATACAGCTAGTACATGACATTTTTTTAACTCACAAGTTTCTTTACACAACTTTATGTGTTTTTCCATATTTCCCACAAAAATTAGAATTTGCAAAGGATATTGGTTACACATTTTCTTGGAAATTTATTTATTGAAAATAAGGCATCATCGATGTTATGTAAATAAAATCATCGGGATGAGATGCAATGACCATAAAAGTCTTCCGAATTAATCAAAAATTTCAAGACTCGGATTCGCTTGAGTATTCAACTGTCTTAATATAATATTGTGGGACACTTATATTGTGGGATATAAGTGTCCCACAATATTATATTAAGACAGTTGAATACTGAATATTGAACTGAATATTGATGTTAGCTAGAGCTCCAAAGATATTAAAGGGGCTCTTTTTATATGTTACAACAATTACTAAAAAACACAGTACACGTTTAATTATTCACAGTTAAGGTTTTGCCTTGAAACTGTAATTGCATCGTGTCAAGAATAAATTGAATAAGCGGAAACTATTGCTGAAATAAATTAACACAATAGCCAGGTTACGTTTAAAATAAATTCTGCGATAAAATCTGAAAAATATATTAATTTCACATACTTAGTAATCGCATGTTCAATAAAACTAGGGGTTAGTTGAATATCAAGTTAAATTAGTAACTACTAACACACAATGTTATGAGGTCGATGATTAACTCAGAACTGTATGTGTAGAAGCAATGACATGTATGATAGTGTAAAAGTTTGTTTGCATAGAAATGTATAAGAAACATAGTAATAGTAAATTATCCCTTGTAATGTAACATTGTTAACACTTTTTTAATTAAATGTTTTATTATACGTTCTCTCCAAATTATCTGCATGGCCATTATCTGTAACATTCCTAGGCCTTTATATTTCGAAATACTTAGATTTTCTAGTTCTCTCATAATGTTTGTTTACCTTTTGTAATTTTTAATGTCAGTTAATGACAAGCCTAGATTATATTTTTAATTTATTGTTAGAGCTGCCAGTAGGTTAGGTTGTATAGATATTAGACCTTGTTATAAATTTATATTCTTAAATTATGTTTATTCTAAACTTGTTTAAATTTTGAAAGGCTCTGAAAAAGAAGGGCACCGGGGCCGTCAGATCGGTCTACTTTTGGTGCTCACCTTGTGAGGAGGTGCTGATGAATAAGTGCTGAGTGAGAGGGTTGTGCCCTCCAGAAATAGTGAAGTGATTGTCTGCGGTGTTGATCTGTTAACCGGCTCTGTTAAAGGAAGAATCAAGATCTTAATTTATCCCCGGCTTTCCTTGGTTTTATTTTTTTAACATTTTTATATTATATTAAATTAACTTTACCTTTTCTCCTTTTTCTTTTACTTTTCCTTTTAAGCCAGAACTCCTCCAGACCTGGTGATAGTTTTCACCTAGACTTTACTTTTTCCCTCCCGGAAAATCGTAACGTTACACCCTACAATACTGTGGATTTAGATAGGTTCAGAATTATTACAACTATGCTCTTTCGGTTAAACAAAACTAAACATATTATTAGCTATATCCATGAGAAACAAGCCTATTCAGCAACAGTAATTTTACAAAATAAAACTTATATTATATTCGGCAAAGAGTCAAATAGCATTTGCTGTTTCTCGTTGTGTTGGATATGAGGCAAAATGAGAACCATCAGACGAAACTTTTCTCTTTACGTGAAAGTTTGCGATGAGAACAGAAACCCGGCGCGGCATCCCTCGGGACGTACATACATGTTTAATGGCGTCCTAGAAAGGTCAAGAGTCTGAATGTGAGTGGAAGTAGTGAATACATTACCAGCTCCCGAGTGGGTAAGTACTCAGAGGCAAACAGGCGTACGTGAAAACCTCTTTCTTCACGAAGTAACACGACAGACAGGTAGTTTGTAGCTGTCACCCAAACAAATTAATTGTGTCTTAGTTTTGAGGCGTAACGAGGGAGCAACTCAGACAAACTTTGCTGTAAGGTACTAACGAAATTGTTGGTTTGTCTATGTCGACATTATACCAGAAACAGGAATAATTTAACGTGAAGCCTTGTTAAGTAACGGTTCTAAAGTAACTGAGTTCATATCGAAAATATCACGTGTTTGAAATACTGAGAAGGTTAGTGCTTCATATTTATGAAATAAATACCTATTTTAAAAAAAAAATATCGCGAGTAAATCATATTATGCACAATGGCTTTGTAAAGTGAATATTTTGACAATTTATTTATGAAGTGTTAAAGGCAAGACCTATTCGTCTGAAAATCAAACAGCTTTTACGTAAAACGGGAACAAGTAAGAATATATTTTTTTAAATAACTTAGATGTCAGTGATATGTTATTAGATATCCTCACAAATATATTGAGAAATTGGCTTAATAGTTGCCTTTAATATTAATATTAATAGTACAAATATTAATCGCTATCTCATAAATTCTGTCAGGTGTTGTAAGTATCACTCTACGCTAATCAAATACTTCACCATAAAATAATGACTGCATTAAATGGATGTGATGGAACATCAGAAATATTGTACTACCAGCGGCCCGTCCCGGCTAGGCACGGATGGCAAAAACGTTTAGGTGGAAATAACTATATTAGTTTCCGATTTTGAAAATTTAAAAACTAAATGTAGATGCTTAACAATAAATGAAAATAAAGCAATTATTTGTATAAGAATTAATACCAATGTACCAATATCATGGTCTGAAAATTTATTACCGATTTAAATAGTTTTATAACATGAAATAGCAGTTATAGTGAAAAACTATTATAATTATATATGCTATCACAAACATTTTTGTAAATTTTCATGTGTTTTTTTTAAATTGTAGAACATTTACATTACATTAATGAGTTTTAATTAGTTATTATTTTGTTCTATCTTCAATATTTTTTTCGCAGCGTACGCGAAAAAAGCAATTTAATGAGTATTTTTTACACATTTTTTTACACCTAGGTTACTTTATTCAAGACTTCGTGTGGAATCCATTTTTTTTAATCCTATATGGTTTATGTTACTTACGTAATTTGTAGTTTTCTAATGTCGAAAGAATATTTAAATCAGCCCTGTTGTTTCTGTGCCTATTCATTACAAACAAATATGAGTATAGATAGTACAGATATATTTTACAAATATCTAAGTAGCGGAAATGGGCGTGCTCCGTTGGTTTGGACACTTCCAAAGAATTAGTGAGGAACGATTAATGAAGAATATATATGGCGCAAAAGTAGAGGGAAGAAGGAGTGAGGGTAGGCCGAGGCTAAAGACCACGTGAGCAGATTGCTCAATAATGGAAGAGTCCAAATTACTCGGATACCCAGACGTGCGTGTATGAAGCGATTGATGAATCTTGAAGAAGCGAAAGAAGTATGCATGGATCGCGACGTTTGGTGATCTGTCCTTTCTGAGTACCCCGTCAGAGATACAGCGTAAAGATAGTATTATTATGGTGTTCGGGTCTTTTTCACGTATTATTAACACTAAGTATTGAATCCTTATAGATGTGAAAGTTTGTATGCATGTCACGCAAAAACTACAGGATGGATTTTAATGAAACTTTTTAGCTTTATACATCAAAATAGAATATAGGTTACTTTATATCCCGAAAACAAGTTTCTGTGAGAAATAGGTACGCAAAAACTTCTCTAAGCGTGTAGAGCCGCGCTTTTAAAGTATTTTATAATGCTGCTCTTTCATATGTGTGACTTTTATAAAAATAAGTTTTTCATACAATACTATAATCAGTCAACCGCAGTCAAATATTGTACTCGTACTTAGGCTTCTTATGAACATTTTTTTATTGAGATGATTGGTTTTACTACACCACGATGGCTAGACGATTTGGTACAGGGTTTTATCTCGAATTTTCCATTTCTACGCCATTTCTGTTAGTAACCTGTAAGTGAGGTTGGCTTGGACCCCAAAGATCTTGGTAGGACCTTACACAATACAATACATGATTTTAATTAAATAAGTATCGCACATAGCCAATAGCTACTGGGTATCGGTATTACAGTCACAATTGTTGTATTAAAAGTTTTTAGACACAGTGACATACATTCGATAAATACTAGGAATAAGCATAAATTAATTGCAACGCATCATCGTTTACAAAAGGTTCACGACTCTTTTGCAGGAATTGGCGTACGACTATATAATAAAATTCCTTTAAACATTATGAACCTGCCGTTACATAAATTTAAGGCGGAAATTAAGAGGCACCTCTTGAAAAGGGCCTATTACACAACTAATGATTATTTGAACGATAAAAATAAATGGAAATGAGTTGCTTGCTCTTCGCTTGAGCTATTTAGGATTCGAATGAATCTTGTGATATGCCTTGAATCTGCATATATATGTTGTATTTTTACATCTCTACATTATTAATAATTTGAAACGTCTGACAACTAAAGGTTTCTAAATTGGCTGCGTTTAGTCCCGGTATACAATGTAATTTTAGTTTGGTATTGTGTGAGCACCATGTAGACTTATTTATTTCTTTGAAATTGACATGATAGTTGCTGTGCAGTTTTTGAGTATGTCATGCTCGCCTAAGTGTCCTGGCAGTGGTGGCGTATGTATCGGGTCGCCTTATTCCCTATAATACGGTTGAGTAGGGCGTGGCTGATATAATGCGTCATACCCGTGAACGGGTGCCGTCTGTTGGGACTGGTCAGCTCATAGCTGTTATAGCAATTATTAAAAATAATCTTATTTATATTTAAGGTAAACTTAAGTTTAGTCGACTGTTCTCACATAAATCCAAAGGAACAATGTAAGTGTAATTTTAATAAAAATAAAAAAAAAATAAAAATATCTTTATTTTGCATAGACCATTTTAACGGCGCTTACAAAATGTCATACACTATTTAAAATATTTAAAGCGACCACCGGTTCGGAACGCGGCCCGCCTGAGAAGAACCGGCAAGAAACTTAGGAAGGCTTTTTTTTTGATGGCCTATTTACAATTTAATATTATTTCATTTTGCCAGCAGATCATTTCCAGGCGTCCCTGTCCTGCAAATAGTCTGTAACGGAGTAAAAACCTTTTTCACAAAGCTTGTTTTTAATAAACTGTTGTAAGCCATTCCTACATTTTAAAATGGCATCCATTGACTTTCTTGCCAGATTCTTCTTCTTCAAGGGTAGGCTGCCCTTAGAACCGGCAACTATAATCGCTCTAATTTTGATATGATTGAAACACAACATTGATTTTGTTTTTTTTGTTTGTATAATTTCATTACTATATAATTGGTCAAATATCATGTTAATCAAACTAATGTAATTACTGGCGTTTAGAAAAGAGTGGCCATGAGTTTTATTGCCAGGTTCTTCCTCAGGCTCTACCTATTGCTTTGCGAATCTGGCAGTAAATGTAAATGTAGAAGCAATATTCTTGACGTTCATAAGTGTTACTTTGTGACCTAAATGAATAAAGATTTATTATTATTATAATATTATTTCATTTGGAATCTGATAAATTATCAAGACATGCACCTAAATAGCTTGAAGCCAAAATCTATTTTCTATACAAATATAAATGGTATGGAAAGTTCGTCCCAATACGGTACAATCGGGCTGTTATAGTGATTGATGGTGACGACAAAAAACACATCGTGTAGCAGATGACATCCCTTTGCTAACGGGTGGAAGTAGGTCACAATTTTGCTTGAAAATTGGGAGTAGGTCTTTTTGAAACCGTTTATATTGTAACATAAGTTGTTGTAAGTGATTTAATGTTTATCAGTCACGCCTTTGCATCTGTAGAAGTGGCAGAGGTATATAAAACGCCCACATTTCACAGTATGAATAGCGAACATCTTGGAGTCTTGTTATAAGCAAGAACAAGCATCACCGGAACGTAAAAAGAACTGGCAGTCCTTCTTACAGACATCAAGAGTGTATAAATGCCGAATGGACGTCAATAATGTATAATGTGTAGAAATGTTGACAGTGCAAGCGATATACTCCAGACCATGAGTGGGTAGTTGTAACTTGCCTGCAACTGCTATCTAACACTAATCTATCCTTAACCATGGTAGGCGCAAATCGTTCAAAACATTCGAGGAATTTAGGATCAAGTCGCGAGTAAGCAAATTATCTTTTAGCTCAATATCAAAATCACTGAACAGTAATTCAACGTACATAGACAGTTTAATAACTAAACTAGAAACTCAACGTGCTTTCGTTATTATGTTGCTGTCTACTAATACTATAAAAAAATATGAGGAAGGTTTAGTTTTATGGCCGTATTCCAGAACGTTTCTCAAAACTCAATCAACGTTTGATGCTAGTTTTTGCCTTATAAAAACTACTCTCAAGTGTTTGTTAAGTAATGAGAAACGTTCTGGAATACGGCCCTGAGAGTTGTACTAAAAATAAAATAATGTTATTGTAGCCTGCAATATTAATAAACTCACCTTTAGGTGGATTGATATGCAAGGCGCTCCTGAAGAGATTTTCCTCATCCCGCCAGTCAAGGTTTCTTCGCATGGTGTAACCGCACATAGCACACAATGTCACTAAGAGAGTCAACATGAATACTCGACTCCTCGTCTCGCTACGATGCCAGTTTCGTGTCAAGACACCCGCCCCGAGACCAAGCAATAAACAGAAGCCTACACTAGGTATGTATAAAACACGTTCAGCTACTACAAAGCCAACGTAAAAAAGTAAATTAGTCGCAGGCACGAAAGGCAGTACCATAAGCGCCGTGAACATCAGAAACGCAACTTGGGGACTTCGATAAACACTTTTCTGCGTACTGCTCGCCCTGGATTTTGAAAACGGTGTCGGGCAAATGCAACTAGAATTGTGCATAGTTATGTTATTGTTATTACTAGCTCTACACAAGCTCGTGTGCTCCTCAGTGAGTGAATGTTTGCACCCAGTGCATGGACACAATAGCCTTTTAGATGATACATTCTCTTTGTGCGGTGCATGATAGGATTTTCTTTCATAACAGTCTTGTCCTCTATTATACGGCTTGCAATTATAATTCCATTTGTATTTAATTTTACAGCTCTGTTTTCTGTAGTACTTTGCATCGCGGTTAATATTGTCTTGTTGTTTTTTAAATTCGTTCATTAGCGGTCTCCAAGTTACTTTTGAGATAATCGCGTAGAACGTGACTGTAACTACATTTCTCACATCGAATAAGCTCGTTATTCTTGGTATCGAGTCCATTGACCAATCAAAGCTTAGATGAAAAGGGTACACAAGGAGAAAGAAATTGAAAACGGGTAGATACGCAAAAGTGTATAGCCGAGTGAGAATAGATGGGTCTCTCGAGGCGGGGTTATCAGCGGCTGCGAAGGATGTAGGCGCGCCGACCATTCGTAATCGCCAATACAGAAGGGCGAAACCTCCAGTTCCCAGTGCGCAAACACTCCGCCATCGATACTGAAACAATGAAAATATTTTCATCAGTAAAATGTCTAAATATTGAAGCGTTCAAGTGAACAGTGAACCATTCACTTCAAACTTTTAAGAAAGGATCTGAAAGTGTCAAGCTACTCCCAATTTACAAAATAAAGTTTTTTCATAAACGCTAAAAGAAAAGTTAGCTATTTCAATTTTATTTTTGTAAATATTTTGCCCAACTCCATGGTGATTGATCACCAACAAGCAATAATTCATTAATATCTGTCAAGGAATTTGCCGCAATCTAATGGAATTGCGTATTTTATAGCCTGTCGGATATGTTATAGAAAATTTGAAAATAATTATATTGTTAACAAATTTTGTTGGAAGATAATACCTATAAGAAATTGATTTAAATCTTATGAAACAGTCTTATAATTGAAACATATTGCAACAAAACAACGAAACAATCGGGGCCATCTTCGGGTGAGAGATTAATGACTATTCTACCAATTTCATCTTAACTGGGTAAGTCGTCAATTTAACTGGTCTTTCATGTGAATTTGATTGTCCTTCTTTATTCTAAAATGAACCTTACGACTCGTTTATAAAGTTGAAGTTTTAGTTATTCACTAAACTTCAACTTCAAAAAACGGTTGGTAGTATTAAGCACTAAGCACTAATCTTCATTGGCCGAGAACGTGTCGTGAGATGAGTAAAACTTCTGATAAACTCTACTATCGTGACTTTGCTTTTAGAATCAACTTATGTGATAGGGGAGTTTATATATTTATACATACACACATACTGTCACGCCTTTATCACCGAAGGAATAGGCAGAGGCGTATTAAACGCCCACATTTCACCGTATGCATTTTTGTCCCAAGTTACAGCCCATTGCCGTGTTAAATATAAATATCTTTTTATAAAATATAGAAATAAATAATCCAGGACGCTTTTTTCACACAGCACAATCTAGCCCAAACTAAGCTACAAGCTTGTGCAATGAGATCTAGACAACTGTGAAAGATACTTAAATACTTTTACAAATATTATACATAGGAAACGCCCAAACTCCGAAACAAACTTTAATGGATCACACAAAAATTTGTTCTGACCCGGGATTCGAACCCTAGAGCTCAGCGCGGCAGTCGCATATTCTGTTTACTTTTTGTTTTACACCTTGTTGCGTATAATCCACTGAAGGAAAATTTAAAATATTATCTTCTTCTAGAAGGGAATGTGCCCAAAATGGCTACTGTAACTTTTAATATGAATTAAATTAAATGTATAATACTTTTATTTTATTTCGATGCATTCTTTTGAGAAAAGCACTAAATATGCCTCGGCCGGAATGGCAATTACCTGTCTCGTATTAGTAAAGTCCTCGCCTACGGCTCGGCCTTCACACTCATACTCGACCTGCAATTGCCTATTTCCCGGCCTTTGCAATAATGTACTAATATTACACATATATATGTTTCGATAATGAATGAATGAACGATATGCGTGAACCAATTTTGGTTGATTTATACCTACGTCAATCGATTGTTTTAAATATTTTGAATCGTGGCTAATTTACACACTAATACTCGACCAGATGTTACGTTCTTATTTTTCATCTTTTGATATAGTTAAACTTTTGAAAGCAATATTTTCTAGTCCCATCTAAGCTAGATTGGCCCACTATGTCCCACAATTTATGTACAATAACGATTTTGTGCCTTATTGTTGCGTGTTCGGCATTATTAACAAGTAAACGAGCCAAAGTAAAGGTATAATGTGAATCATTTTTCTATGAGCAGTATCAACGTAACGAGTCTCTAGCCTACGGCACCACACCCATTTCATACAACTAATAATTTTAAGTCGCACCGAAGGCCCTCCGATAAAACTGATTTATAAAGGGGTGAGTAGTGGTGAGACCTTCCGTAGATTATTAAATTACAACTAGTACGTAATAACGCCAACCCTTTTCTATGAGCTATATGATTAATATGAAAGTGCGATCAGTTATTTTAATCTACTTAAAGTGGTATTATTATGAAAGTTTTCACGGTTATTTAGTACCGACAAGGTTAGATTCTCGCCGCACCGCGCCAAAGCAACGCTACCGGCTAGTTAGTTGCGCGAAGCTACGAGGATAAGATTTATGAAGGTTACCGCGTCCCCTTACCGACCTGGCCCAAGGGAGACCCCCTTGCAGAAGTAACGACGCCGTTTCGGATTTCTAGCACAATTTACACCGTCGAGGGAGTAAATCGGAAATCTCGGCGAAACTTAGACGAACTACAAATTAATCAACTCGAATGAGCAGAAAAGGGTTGAATAAAGCAAAACAAAATACTTATTAAGTGTTCTTGAGTTCACAGTCACTTGGAATACGTGAGTTCTTTATTAATAGTGTTCGAAGAAATAAACTGGCAATTGACTATCGCTCATGAGAATGCAATAAGGGCATTCTCAATGTAATCGTTTAAGAATAAAACATGGTTCAATTCTAAACGTCGAGTAGTGTCACAAGGCTTCTACTGACTTTAGTTCAAATATAGACCGAAAATAACCTTAGTTTCAAGTACTTAATTGAATGAATAAATACTGTGGATTATTTTTATCAATTACGCCTTTATCCCCGAAGAGCTTGGCAAAGGCATACTAAATGCCCACATTTCATCGTATGTATTTTTGTCTGTAAATTGACAGACCCAGGTTGTGGCTATCTGTTGTTGATTTTTTTCCAGCTGCCACGTAAAGCCTTCAACTTGGCTTAACGACTACCATTTTACTGGCAACCGGCACCAACGGCTTAACGTGCTTTCCGAAGCACGGAAAAGCTCGTAAATGTAAACTAATGCCATAAAGCTATCAGTGACCACACATAGCAAAATTTGCTAACGTTGTGATCGTTTACAGAACACTGAGTTAGCGGGGCTACGAGTGCTTCTATATTTTGTAGACAGCGTCGTTTAACTCAAATTATTTTAATGTATCTACGCTTTTACTGTGGAATCTAGACAACTGATAAATTATTTCTTATAACATATTATATGCAGGAAATACTTAAACATGAAATTTAAGAATTGAGGGGCACACAAATATTTGTACCTACCCAGAAATCGGACCCGAGACCATATTTGTACCGTCCTACATTTAATTTTCATGACATGTGTTATACAAATCTCAAACTATCATTCTATTTATTTTCAGCTCGAATTTTGCAAATTATGTAAAACATATAAGTAGGTACTCTAAATAATATGATTTATTCACGGAACAATAGTAAGTAAGCTTTCTGGGTAAATTTCTTCCTGTGTTTCATCAACTCAGAATTGAAGTCACAGCAAATAACTTAATGAAATAAGCGAGCGAGCTTGGCCTAGCTGTCCGGGTAGCGCTTATCTGGAAAATTTACTGGCTGGCTGACATTACCATCGTCGCCTCGCAAATGCCGACTCATTTGCCAGTCCGTTTGAAAACCCTCAGCATTAAGTAGTAACGAATCTTCATTCAAAATATTCGTATTTGGATTGCTAAAATTATAATATTTAGCGAGCTATCATCATAATATTATAAATGCGAAAGTTTGTGTGGATAGTTGTTTCTCTTTCACGTAATAACTACTCAATTGATTTTAATGAAACTATACAATAATATAGCTTATACATCAGAATAACACATGTGCTACTTTTTATCCCGGGAACAAGTTCATGTGGGAAACGCGAACGGAAAAACTTATCTTCGCGGGCGAAATCGCGGGCGTCAACTAGAAATATTATTAATGCGAAAGTTTGTATGGATGTTTGTTACTCTTTCACGTTAAAACCACTAAATAGATTTTAATGAAACTTTACAATAATATAGCTTATACCTCAAATTAACACATAGCCTACTTTTTATCCCGGGAACAAGTCCCTGTGGAAAACGGGAACGGGATAACTTCCATACGCGGATGAAACCGCGGGCGTCAACTAGTTTATAATATTTAGCGAGCTATTTTCAATAAAACGATGATTCATCTCAGCAAATATAACTTTTATCGTGTACAGAAGTCATTTGTTACATTTTAAAAATAAAATGCGCAATTATATAATGTATTTTAATATAATGTAGTGTGTTTGATAAATTCGAGGTCACTGAGTTCCTGAAAAAACGACTATCAATAAATTCACAAATCTGGTATAATCCCGATCAAATACGTTTTGGACAACGCAACGCGTATTGTAGGGTTTTACAACGACAGTATTTACGAAATGTTTACTTTGATATACATTTTCTCAGTTGTTCATTATTACTTAACTAGATGACCCCCACAGCTTCGCCCGTGGAATATAATATATACTACAATAATGCATAAAAATTTGCCCGATTTGTCGACATTTAAATACTACTGACTACTGCTCTGCTCCCCAGTATAGTAGCGTAATGATATATAGCCTATAGCCTTCCTCGATAAATGGGCTATCTAACACAAAAATATTTTTTCAAATCCGACCTGTAGTTCCTGAGATTAGCGCGTTTAACCAAACAAACAAACAAACTCTTCAGCTTTATCATATTAGTATAGATAACGTGTAAAGTCTGGGATAATTTTCATTTTAATTTCGTTATTTGTGTTATTAATATTTGTTTTTTAATATTTAGAGTTATAAATTCATAAAAATTAAAAAGTCACAAAAATACAACACCCAAACTTTGATCCAAACATTTGCGGACCACACAAATATTTGCTCCAACCCGGGTTCGATACTACCGCTTACGCCACTGAGGCTGTCGATATCGAACTATTCTTAAAAGTATGAACTTTTAAGAAGTTTTCTACCAAACCTTCCAGTCATTTTTAAAACTTACTACATTTTATATTTAACCGTGACTTATAACTAATTTTAGAAAAAGTTTCTCTGTTCCGTATTTCCACAGCTGAGATTAAAACAGTCTAATTAATGCTCTACTTTATTTTTCTGGTACACTGGACAGGGATAAAGTTCACACGGATTTTGAAAGAAAAAACCAACGTAGCTAGTTAGTATAAACATAAGAAAAGCTTATTATTTTTTGGAGAATAATCCACGTGAAAGCTTCCAAAACGGTAATATTTCACGAATAAAACATTTTCACAGAGATACCTTGCCTATGAACTCATAAAGTCGGTGAGGTAAACGACAGTGGAGCTCCATTAACTTTAATACCCCCATAACTACATGACAAAATTTCTACAACAGGAAAAAGCTCTTTTAATTCCGACTGCCAAGGTCTTTGGTGAAGAATGATAATATTTTTATGCCGTCAATATATACTGAGTAGAAAGATAAACGACACCTCGCCCTATATTGCCGTCCGATATGATCGTAGGCGTAAATTGCTCATAAAATGCTTGACTATAACGGACCACAAGCTATACTCATTATGTATAAGTGTCAAAAACGTTAAAATAAAATAAAATAAAAATATCTTTATTTTGCATAGACCATTTTAACGGCGCTTACAAAATGTCATACACTATTTAAAATATTTAAAGCGACCACCGGTTCGGAACGCGGCCCACCTGAGAAGAACCGGCAAGAAACTTAGGAAGGCTTTTTTTTTGATGGCCTATTAGTTACTTAGACTTTTACTTTTAATTTTTAAACTCAGCAAAAGACTACACACATACAATATCACGCCTTTGCCGCCGAAGGGGTAGGTAGAGGCATACTATACAACCAGATTTCACTGTATGCATTTTGGCCCACGTAACAGGTGGTGAGCCCATTGCCGTGTTGAAATGGAGAGGCACAGGCTGTGGCGACCCGCTGTTAAAATTTTTCAAGCTGCCCATAAGACCTTCAACCAGGCTTAACGACTGCCATTTTACTGGCAACCGCGACCAACGGTTTAACGTGCCTTCCAAAGCACGGAAACACTCACAAAAGTAATTTTCACCCATCCAAGGACCTTCTATAGTGAATATTGCTTAACGCAGTGATCGTTTACAGAACATTGAGTCCAGGTGCGCTTCAAAAAGAAAAATATTATATAATAACTGTAAAAAGACTAAAAGGCACGAAATTACTGATGTCATCATCATAGCGCTGGTCTGTTTTTAGATCAACATTTGAATTGTATGTTTATAAGATCTTTGAGTAAGATGTTTCGAGAGATACGATTATGGTTCAAACTTACATATATTATAAAGACAATAAGCAAAGACAACAAACAGTACCATATATTTCAGAAATTGCAATTGCAATTTCTAAGGTAAATAAGCGAGTTTCCTGTGGCGAACAAATTTCATATCGTCATAAGCAGGTAACTACTGAAATTCGAGTCACGTACGACCAGCAGCAAATAATATTATGAGAGAAATCGTGTCTGGTGGGAGTATAACTTTACCGGTATTCCGTCTTTAACGTAGATGCCTGCTCTTATTATTTATACTACGTGTTTTACTCGATTGAATTGCGCACAGATTTACTTCTATTCTATTTCAAAAGTTTCATTTCGAAAATTGTCCACATGTTTGTTTGAAATAATTTGATGTATTCTATTCTTGTATGAATTATCGCATTTAATAATAAGCATTAATAGATACAAAGCAGGCTCACTTTTAAATTAAAAGCAAGCAAATGTCACCAAATAATAAACAAAACATCATTCTAACTTATGCCATGCTCTCGTCGAAACAAAAACAAGTTAGCACGTTCCAAGTTGTTTTCGGAATCAGCTAACTATTTGCGTCATCTACGCCGTAGCTACGCTATTTGACCACTGCTACGTGTTCTACGATTATGGCTACGACAATAACTCATAAATTTACTATTGGGGTCAAACTAGAAAGTTTTAGATGCTTGAATCTAAAAGTTATTTCGATTTTATTATTTTTGCAAATTATACAATTTTATACATCAATATTATTAGTCTTTTTCAACTATGGAGCAAGAAGAGTGATTGTTTGACGTTGAAGTCGATTGTAACACAATGAACGATTTTAAAAATTGAAAGAGCATTTCAATAATTAAGCATAATGAGAAGTAGGTTTTTGCTTTGAGAACTGTAAGAAATCGAAATTAATTAAAAGATAATAGTGAAAATTGAATTGTCTATAGGAAAAAGGGCGCGCGCTATTTATATCTTTACTAGGTAAATAACCAACCCTGGCTTCGCCCGTGACATACTTCGAACTCCAGTCGCACCTATTTAATCCCGTCGCTTATAAATTCTACAATAATGCATTAATTTGTCTGATTTGTCGATATTTATGACTACTACTACGCTCCCTAAGAAAGTAACGTGATGAAATATAGTCTTCCTCGATAAATAACAGAAAAAGAATTATTCAAATCCGACCAGTAGTTCCTGAGATTAGCGCATTCAACCAAACAAACAAACAAACTCTTCAGCTTTATAATATTAGCATAGATATAAGTATAGTAATAGGTTTATTTAATAAATTATAATCAGTTTAATGTTCCGTTCCAATTATATGCTGCAGCGAAGCAGTTCTGCAAGCGACGGCCTCCCTAGTACAATTACAAATTGGTATCTTTACCGTGTGGAAATCTTCACGAATGTTATTCAAGTACAAGTACTCCAAGGGTTAATTTTAAACATGTGATTAAAATTAACATACATTACAATATTCAAACACGAATCACAAAGAAATTGAGTTTACCTCAGTACCGTGGTTCGATCGGAAATCAAACTAAGACGATCGATTCAAATCTAGTGGAAATCTATTTCATTCTTTCCGGTCACTGATATTTACTCAGTAGTAGGCATTACATCCACTCGGTAAATAACGGTAAACCGAGTATTTGCCGTGACAGAAAATGTCAACAGAATGTTCGCTTGGTACAGACTGGTAGTGCAAACAAACGTAATCCTCACCGCTTCGCGGGTGCGATAGTCTGGAAGGAGGTAGTGTTGCCAACTCAAAATATTTCCTTTTAAGTAATGTAATATGTTGAACTAAGAAAGTTTTCAAAGTACTTTCTTAATTCAATGTACGTCACTTGGACTTTTATTCTTGATACTATTGTAACTATACATACTCGTATTGTTAATAAAGATAACTTCTGCGTGAGCACAGGTAATATAGGTAATTCTTATAGTGTGACCTAATATGTCTTCATTTTAAGTTCAATTTATTGTGGTTATTTTCCATAACATAATACTTTATGTATATAGATTGAAAATTACTACCAAACATGATGATCATGGTGCAGTTTTCCCGTACCATCTTCCCATACGTTCCCGGTAAAACTGTAGCCTATGTGTTGATCCGGGTTAGTATTAAATGTACCGATCAAAATTATGTCCGGGTTAAATTATGTACCAGTTAGTACATTTTTCAAATATTTAGAAGTTCTCTGATTCAACAACAATTTTATACCAAAATTGCCCTGAGATTATAACATGATTGAGTAACAAACATCCAAACTTTCACATTTATTATGTAAGATATTTATAAGGCTGTGCGAGTGAACGTTGAAGGATTATTCCTATTCAAATCTGTAAATAGATTCCAAATACGTATTAAATTTATCTTACACATGATCAAATCGTTTCAACATCTTGTAAAAGGATAGGTTTTCTTACAAATGTTCCTTTTTGAGATTATAGTCAAATTTATGGTGCTTTAAACCTTGAAATTTTCTTTCTCTGTCACACCAACCGATTACCAAAGTCACTGAAAGAGTAGCAGGCACGAGTGATTTGGTAGTTATATCTATCAAATTTACAAATAAACCCAATGACCATTCCTTTGAAGTGTAAATATTGCAAACCACTGCAATTTGGTCATCTTTCTATTGGTGATAGTTAACTTATCTGAAACCTAAAATGGAAATTCATGTAATATTAAAAAATGCTGGTATTGCAACTTTATAAAAAATGCAACAAAACGTCGATAAAAGTTTCACTTCAATAAAGGTAGCATTTAGTGAAATGCTTAGGTTATAATTTGGTTCAATGTAAAAGGGTTAGACGTTTAATCTAACAAGAGGTATTTCTTAATTACTACTTATGTACGGACACGATGTTCAAATAATTTAATAAGTTGGTTTGATACAAGTGAGTAATAATCTGTTAGTGTACTACAAAATTAACTCAGCTACAAATTACAGGGGCGATGTTACTACCTCCAAATATGTTAAAATTTCATAGTAAACTTTCATTGTCTATATTATTTGATGTAGATTGTAATTATAACTGTTTGATTCTAACTTTATACTACTTTTTTTATTATTCTATCTTTATTAGGGTGTCAGTTTATTTTTTCAATTATATTTACATAATAAGCAATGTTTTATAAACTGGTGTACCTGCGAACTGATGAAGCGCAGGTATTAGTACGGTCCAGGATTTGTACTTACATACGTACATACATATTGACACGCCTTTATCCTCACAGAGGTAGGCAGAGGCGTACTATACGCCCACATTTCACCGTATGCATTTTTTGTCCAACGTAACATGTGGTGAGCCCATTGCCGTGTTGAAATGGACAAGCGCAGGCTGTGGCTACCTGCTGTTAAAATTTTCAAGCCGCCCATAAGGCCTTCAACCAAGCTTAACGACTGCCATTTTACTGGCAATCCGGCATCAACGGCTTAACGTGCCTTCCGAAGCACGTAAAAGCTCGCAAATGTAAATTCCACAAAGTGGTCACCCATCCAAGGGCCACCTATAGCGTATGTTGCTTAACGCAGTGATCGTTACGTTTACTGAGTCAGCGGAGCCACGAGCGATTTGTGAGGTTAAATAAAAAGGTTAAATATCTAATCTAATCATTAATTCATAATTGTCTCAGGCATTTAATCATAGCTAGCCTGAATTCCAATATATAAGTTCATTGAAGGCATTGCAATTATTATTTTATTTATCTATCACGCCTTATCCCCGAAGGGGTGGCAGAGGCATATATATTATATGCCCACTTTTCACCATGTGCATTCCTGTCCCACGTAATAAGTGGTGAGCCCATTGCCGTGTTGAAATAGACAGACGCAGGTTGTTGCAACCATTTTTTTTTTGTTTTTAACGCGGGGAATGCTTTACGCACCGTACCCTCTGTTCTAAAATAGAGAGCGTGTGTGGGACTCCCGATGTTTTTTGTATACCCACTAAACCCCGCCGCCTACCTCGGCAGGAAGGAGGAGCACATCAGCGGCTTCTGGAGTCCTCCCTGCCATGCCACATGCTTGAGGCACGTCACATGGTGATTATACCCCGGGCGGGACACAATGCCGCCTCACACTAATCATTATGTGATAGTGTGTTAGGCGGAAGCTGCATCCCTCCTAGACTACACAAGCGCTTATAGCTGGGTATCACCTGACTCGGGTCACTTGTAGCGACCCTAGAATGGCGGCTGAGAAGTTAGCGGGCGCCGCGCCCTCCTCTACGCCGCCGTCTCCTTCGAGCGGGATCAGCTCTCTCACGATCCCGCTCGGCGGCCTCCTTCTGGGGCAAAACGGTCTCACAGAAGGAGTCCACAGCCCTCCACCCCTCGTCACTTACCAGCAATGCTGCGATCAATGCTGGTGGAGACAAATCTCTTCCGATTTGTCCAACCAGGGCCTGTCGTTCGGACTCCCATGCGCGGCAGTCCTCCAGCTTGTGCTGGGCCGAATCTTCATCAGTACCACAGTGGTGACAATGTGTCGTATCCTCCCGCCCGATTCGACACAAATTCTCCCAGAAGCAGCCATGCCCTACCGTTTGACTCAGGTACTCAGAGTCAAACGGTAGGTGACGCTGCCTGACCTCCGTAACCAAGCTTCAAAGCTCGGCAGAACGGCTCCAACGGCACGTTGGCGAGCACAACCTCGTGTTTCAAGCCGCGCCCGCCACAACTGTAAGGTAGTTGCTACCTGCTATTGAAATTTTTAAGCCGCCCATAAGGCCTTCAAATTGGCTTAACGACTGCAATTTTATTGGCAACCTGGACCAACGGTTTAACGTGCCTTCCGAAGCACGGAACTGGGGTGGGTCTAAAGGACCGAATAAAATTAATAAAATGTGTATATTTTAGATGTTAAATTTGGAAGAAATTTTGATCCTGTTGCCTTTTTAGTGAGGTGGTAACAAAAAGGCTAAAAGGTCTTATGTGCTAGACACTCTTTACCACGACCAATTAAAGACTACCAGGACAAGACGTCGTAGTAATGAGTGTCTAGCACATAAGACCTTTTAGCCTTTTTGTTAAAAAAGGCAACAGGATCGTAGTAAGATGAAAAATATTAATTTTACTTGGGATCAAACAATTGCACATGTATTCTAAAAAAACCTGTTGAGAAGTACGGCTTAACTTTTTTGACTTCAATACAAAACCAAAGATTTTCCGTATTATAAATATTATAGAACATTGATTTAAAGAATTGGCTAAAGATCTAAACTTCTCTTTAATGGTAACTATTTCTGCCATAACGTTTTCTGCTATTTTGGATAAATATTCTTAAAGAAAATTGTTAATTCAATAATACTACGTTATAAATTTACAAATCCTAAGCTATTCTAATCCACGTTAAAAAGTGAAAGAGCATCACCAACTTGATACTTTATGTTGACAACTTTAGATGTATCATCAAAAGTTATCTTAAAGTTATCTTAAACGTTTTCTGCTATTTTGGATAAATATACTTAAAGAAAATTGTTTATTCAATAATACTATGTTATAAATTTACAAATCCTAAGCTATTCTAATCCACGTTTAAAAGTGAAAGAGCATCACCAACTTGATACTTTATGTTGACAACTTTAGATGTATCATCAAAATTTATCTTAAAGGACCTACCGGAATTCTAAGACAAGAGAAAGATTTCACCTACGACACAAAAAAAATGCACAGTAAACGGCTGAACTAATTTAAATAAATCATCTAAAATCCACCGCTAGTAACCGCATTAAAATTGATTCACCTGTTTATAGCTATGGTACCAAAATCATACACTCACACACAAAATAAGAGATCAAATTTATAACGTCTATCTTTTTGTGTCACGGGTGAAAAAAGGATTTTAGTAAAGTATGTAACACTGACGTAGTATAAGCTTTTTGTTTTAAGGGGACGCCATTGACTTTTGTTCTCAGACAAAAGTCAATGGCGTCCCCTTAAAACAAAAAGCTTACACTACGTCAGTGTTTTCACAGGTGAATATATAAGAGCTTCAGAGTCAAGTGATGTGTGTTGTACAACACTTACGCACTACTTGAGGGTAAGTAGGGGAATCCCGACCGACATTTTGTGGTTACTTTGTAATTCATGAATTTATAATACTTGTTAGATTTACAAGCAATGGTCACAGGTAGATTGCTCAAAAACGTAGGTTACCCGGATACTCAGACGTGCTAAATGTGAAACGATTAATGAATTTGTAGAAAGTGAAAGAAGTATGCAGGAATTGTGAAACCTGGCAATCTATTCTCTCTGACTGGATAAACTATACAGCGTCAAAACAGTTAGTTTTTGGTCTTTAATTTTTTTTACAAAAAAATTGTTTTGAATATGAATAAATACACAATATAAATATTGGACAATATTGACTAACATTCCGCGGTGTTTAAGAGTTTTGGCTAAACTTGCTCTAACAGAGGGAGGCTAGAGTTGGCGACAACGTCTTATTACAAGCCAGGGCCGCTGACACACTAAACCGATCAGTGGACATGTCATAAGAATCCTATGGATATCCCTTAATGGCGGTACCTAGGACTTCAAAGCACACAGGCATAAAAAAAACTCCATTTAGTTAAGTCCGTACGTCATGTCCGACAGACGCATCTTGCCACGTAGTTCACGTAGAAGTTCATAAGGAAAAAATAAAAAAAGTTTATAAATGTTAATTTAACAATTAGTAACTTAAATGTATACATCATAATAAAATCTGTATGAATATAAGCAAGCGTTGAGTTAAATTTTTGTGTTTTTAAGGTTTTTAAAGTAATTGACAACACTTATTCGTACAGGTCTATGGCAAAGACCTTATACTTATAACTAGACTGTGCACTACTGCGAAGTAATCGGTCCACGTGAGATGGCTCTCGGCATTGGGTGTGTCCCTTTCTAAATAAGTTACCATGACCAATTAGGACACAGGACAAATTCCTTAAACGATTGATGTTCGATCAATCGTTTAAAGAATTTACCTACTGAATTTATTGTGAGTAATAAATATTAAAAAGAATATATATTGAAGCGCTCGTGGCCCCGCGGTCTCAGTGTTCTGTAAACGATCACTGAGTTACGCAACTTTGACTATGGCTGGTCCTCGGATGGGTGACCACTTTGTGGCATTTACATTTGCGAGCGTTTCCGTGCTTCGGAAGGCACGTTAAGCCGTTGGTCCCGGTTGCCAGTAAAATGGCAGTCGAGAAGCCTGGTTGAATGCCTTATGGGCGGCTTGAAAAATTTCAACAGCAGGTAGCCACAACCTGCGTCTGTCCATTTTCAACACGGCAATGGGCTCACCACCTATTACGTGGGACAGGAATCCACACGGTGAAAAGTGGGCATATAATATGCCTCTGCTACCCCTTCGGGGATAAGGCGTGATGGATATTTATTTATTTTTATTTATTTTTAAAAAGAATATATATATTATAAAAATATTATACAGTCGGGGACACCCGTCAGAAACGAAGTATACGTTAAAAAAATTATAATTGTATTGCAAAAAAAAAACGTGTTTTGAGACAAAGACACAGAAAGAGAGAAAGTTACTTGCTCATGTGCTCATTTGTAGGTTCGATACACACATGTATAGGTACACACATGGCTTATGTCATTTCATTATTACGACGATTTCTACTAAATAACATCCGTAAGCCGCTACATGTTCGTTCCAAAAATCTACTGCACCCTGCACACAACATGAATTTACCATATTTCATGAAAATCTAACAGATTTAATATGAAAATTTACACAATCGCAAATCGAATCTATACTAATATTATAAAGCTGAAGAGTTTGTTTGTTTGTTCGGTTGAACGCGCTAATCTCAGGAACGGATCGGTCGGATTTGAAAAAATATTTTTTGGGTTAGATAGCCCATTTATCGGGAAAGGCTATAGGTTATATATCATTACGCTACTACACTGGGGAGCAGAGCAGTAGTCATAAATGTCGACAAAACAGGCATATTTTTATGCATCATTGTAGAATTTATAAGCGAATTAAATAGGTGACCATATAACGGTACATCTCCTATTTAAAACTATTGGTACCTAAGTATCTACCTACCTACTATTATGAGTTTGTTAAAATATTTGGTCAATAAAATTTATGGTGAACCAACACTTTAAGCAAGTCGGCGGATCCAGGCGGATCTTGCATTTAGTATTACCAAACCCAAACTTTTCAGTACTACTCTTACTAAGTATTAATGAGTATTTTTGATGAAGTTATTATTAATAATTATAGGAACTGTAGAAATATTTAGATAAGTTTCAAGGTTAATGAATAATTATTTTTACTAAATCATAAAAAAAAAAAATTTTAAATTTTCTACCTTTTCTACCAAATCCAATGGTTATTTGAGATGGCGGCGCGTTAGACAAGGACACAGCACCTTTCAGAGCTCTCTCACCAGGACCATTTTTAGCTAGTTACCGCTTAAAGGGAAATAGCTACCCTACGTGTAAGAAAATAGATGTCATTTAGCTCAACGAAATTTTTTCGTAATCAGTCTAGTTATAAGTTTAAGGTCTTTGGTCTATGGTTAGTGAGTTGTTGTTGTTGTTGTTGGTTGTCTTCACCCATCTTAGGCAGGCAAAGGAAACTTGGTCCATACAGCCTGTTCTTCAGTATTTATGTTTTTTTAGTGTTTAGTCCTGTCCAGTCTTTGTCGATGTCGAGTCTGAGTACTCATAGGTCCAGTATAATGTTGATTCTTATACTGAGGTTTTCAGTGGACTTTAGGCGGCAAGATAGTAAATAACCTTTTCACTGCTTATATATCATTCTAGCACGTCTATCACTATAGCACGTTAACACAACTTTTATGTCCAAGAAACCAGCACTCCCGCACACAAAACAAGACAGCAAGCGTCCGCACTTGTCACTCTTCCCGCTGAAAATCCCTACGGTTAGTTAGTGAAGACTTAAATAATATTTTTATAATAATGTTTATGGCATGGCTACTTCGGCCTTTGTGCCATACTTAAATAAAATAATATTTCCAGTATTGCCATATTACAAACTATACCAACACAGAAAAATAACAATACTTTATATGTTTAATATTAGATATTGAAAACAAAACATAAAAATAACGAATATGTGTTTTGCAGTAAAGATTTTGTTTGGCAAAATCCAGCAAAGTGGGTTAACAATATTAAAAATATGAGGTATATATACAACTAAAGAATGTATCGTACGTAGGTTGCTGTTAACTAAACGCAATAACCACTTAAACTTTCGTGTATAACGCTCGTAAAATTATCACTAAGTTACGAGCAACTTGAAAACAAGTTGTTTAGTAAATTGATCGAAATAATGACAGTATTTAATCGTTTAAATGGCTCATTTGCATTTAATGCTGTGTGATAATATGTGGCTATATTAGAATACATGCGGATATCCATCCTTATCATTCCAAGCCCTGATTTCTGTGCCTTTGGGCATTCCAAATCCATCTTCATAAAAAAAATCTTTTTAGATCTTCTCTTTATATTAGTGTATTCCCTATTGCTTTCAAACCCTACCTAGATGTACATCCTGGTATTCACTTGATAGAGACAGATGAAGTTGACTTGGGCACCGAAGATCTTGGTGGGATTACTAGACGTGTGAGTAGTTGTGTCTGAATTTGAACTTTCTAGAAATTCCTCATATTTTTATATAAAGTGAAAAAAGACCGAACCGTATCTAGAACTAGAAATTGTTACCGGTTTTTGATATGTGTGTGTGCGCCACAGCGAGCTTTACATCGCTGTAAAATCAGATAACATAGAAAATATATAAAAAAATAATGATATTATATTTTTTTTTTAATTCTGCTATTCAGGATATTGATCAATGAACACAAAAATCAGCTTACCGATTCTGGAGTTAAAAGTACAACTACCACGACTTTGTGTTATGTATAACGGCGTGGTCGTATTTATGATGTGTTTGTTTGAATTCAAATGTAAAAAATATATTTAAAATTGGGCGAACTTTTATTTCGGTGCGGGAAACCCAGGATGAAGTTCTGTGTGTTGCATAATAAAAAGACGTGGCTCAAAGGTCTGGTAATCAAGCCATAACTCTTTTAAAAACTGCGTGTCGCCATCTTGATTTGCAATTCAGTAATCGAATGCATAGCGAATACTCACAAAATCATCGGCTTCTAATCAAATTAAATTATTATAATGGCTTGTAATTTTGAATGTCTAAATATATCGCACAATAAAAAACGTGAAGACCATAACGCTGTAGCACTTATTTTGGCTGCAAGTAATAACTCTCACTACGAGTATGGACGCAACTATAAATATTTGATATGCGACATCGGATCGTGACAATAACTCGCTCAACACTGCAATATGTATGTTGGAGGAAGGGTTTAGTTGCTTAGGCAACACAGTCATGTGATTGGTCGAAAGCGTATTTGTACTAAAGTTAATAGTTTGTTTTAAAACCATTATATTCTTAAGTAATATCTTGTTAAATCCTCATTTAATTTCAATTGATTTATCGACTACTAATATTGGGTAAAATCACTCTCTAAAAATAACGGTTCAAAGAGAACACTATGAGGAATCAAACATGTGATGTTCCTATTTAAGTAATAATGGTTTTTAATACGCAAAGGTCTATATTAATATTTAATTGTAATTAATTAGATTTATAACACATTTATAGCATGTCAATACTTTGTGTTTACAATAAACGGTCTTTAACAAGCCACGAGCGAGACTAAAGCTAAAGTGGGGTCGTGGCAATCTTGTTGATAAATAGAGGAGCACTGTTGAGTTAGTGCAGTTTACATGATGATGGCAAACAGGAGAGTTGTGATAAAGCAATGGTGAAGAGGGTTTGATTGGGACCACGAATTCACTGCTCGTGTATTGTTTTAGTTCTGTGTTATATTAACTGTATTCTGTAAAAATAAAACTAGATAGAGACATTTTCGCCTCACACGCTTTTATTATATTATAAAAAAAAATAGAATAACAAGCTTACAAACTTTGCTATGAATTATCGCGTAGGGGTTATGAAATAAATAAAGTAAAGATAATAACAATTAAACCACATCGAATCAGACCATAAAAAGTGAAAGGGTTCTATTCCTAATTATACTGAAGCGTAAGAGAAAAAAAAAACTCGATTAGTAAAGTATTTCGGTCGTTATCGAGTTAACAAGAAAATAATCCATAACATACAGACACACGGACGTCCAAGACGGAACTTTTTAAAACAGTTTTTTAACTAGTTTAAATAACAAAAATGGCATCAAAAATATCATGAGTGTTAAAAATAGTCTACTTTCTTGATATGTGTGTGTACATATTATTTTACAAGTGCAATGATAAATAGATACATTTTAAGTTTGAAAAATCAGATGTTTTGCTCGAAGTGACAGTAGTATTCAACGCTTCGCTTATGAGGCGTGCAATAAAAGTGTAAAATGTAAGTTTATTGTGTTATGTACTTGCCATAACCCGTGATTACGCCCAAAAACCAGAATACAGCAACGTAACCTTCGAAGAGGTTGCTGTACTTCTTCTTTATTCTCCGACATGTAAATAAGATGAGTAAAATTTACTTGTAGGTAATAATCTTACATTAAATTCGTTGTCCAGTCCGAGACTACCAGGACTTTAATTGGTCGTGCTTATGAGTGTCTAGCATATAAGACCTTTTAGCCTTTTTTGTTACCACCTCACTAAAAAGGCAACGGGTTCAAAACTTCTTCCAAATTTAACATCTAAAATAGACACATTTTATTTAATTTATTCGGCCCTTTAGTCCCACCCCAGTTCCGTGCTTCGGAATGGCACGTTAAGCCGTTTGTCCCGGTTGCCAATAAAATGACAGTCGCTAAGCCAATTTGAAGGGCTTATGGGCGGCTTAAAAATTTCAACAGCAGGTAGCAACAACCTGCGTCTGTATATTTCAACACGGCAATGGGCTCGCCACCTATTACGTGGGACAGGAATACACATGGTGAAAAGTGGGCATATAATATATATGCCTCTGCCACCCCTGCGGGGTTAAGGCGTGATAGATAAATAAATTCGTTGTGACCCATGGCCGACTAAGCACATTGCGTCATACAGTTTTCACACACTTTTGAACATTATTTTAAAATCTATGACAACTTTAATTTTATTTTTTTTCTATGGAAATTTTGTCACACTACATTGCACTTATAGTAAATGTGTATGTACTTTTGATGCCAAAAATAAATATTATTTCTTTCTTTTCTATTTGTCTCAAAATGATTAATAAATACTTTTTTACTATAACGAGCTCCGATTACGTCTATGAAACAAGCTAACACAGTGGAATATACGATTATGTAGATTCCGGTAAATGTCAGCTTATATAAGTAAAAACAAGGCAATAAAAATTGGCAGTACTGCGGGAAGTTAGTTTCTTGAAATAAAAAGCTAATAAAGAGTAAATGACTAACTGGTATTGACTGTTTATTTGAGGCGCAGAAAGTTATTGAGGTAGGGGTGTAAGGGGACTAAGATCTCTAGAGCCCGGGAAACCTCATCTGCTAGCAGTGTACTAGCTGACTAAAGGACTCTTACAGGATTTTGAAATAAGTCGGTAACCCTATAATGCCGATTATCAATAGTCAATCGATAGAAACGATAGATTTCTAGCAGTAAAATAATAGGCTCCAAATTCGGGTAGGGTTTATAGGCTAATGGGAATACACTAGGATAAAGAAATCTGATAGAGAGAGAGAGAAAAATATTTTGTGTGTAACGCCACGCCAAACAACATCTTTAATAGTCGACAGAAATTGTGACGTCGTTTCCTACTACGCCATATTGGATGGCAATGCTTACCTGTAGTTAGTTTATAAATAGCGTGGTATCCGTGTGCGGGACATGTTGTTCTGTTTATTCTATCGTCGTAAGTCAAGCAATAAACTATGTACACTGATATACCTGTCGTTACATCATTTCTCTTTACGCCCTATAACCCCGGAGTAAAGTGTACTAAATGCTGCTTCTATAACCAAATAAGGTGGTGGCCACCTTAGTGTAACTGTTGTTACCTTATAAATTGTTCCTTGTAATTTGAGAATTTTGGTATATTCATAACTCAAAAGTTTCATTAGAAACAATTTTGAAAAGCAATTAGTATGCTAACGTTTTCTAAACTTAAATTTTAAAGCGGAAAAACATATTCAGTCTTAAGCTGGACTCGAAACAAACAGCATCTTCTGGTTCAACGCACCAGACGCCTTACCAATGACACCACCGAGACCTACTCGAAACTGACGAATTAATTCACCTCTTTTCGTCGCCACCTTAAAATTTAAATCAATAGTTTCATGATTCAGATATAAGCAATCAGCTGTATAAGACGGATTTTGCGGTCACATGAGTGTCTGCTTAAAGCTACAGGACTGTTGGCTTTACTAGTACGATCATTTGAATTGAAACCTGAAGTGTCGCTCGGTCGTCATTTGCTAATACATATACTACAATGAAGAAGCAGTATCAAAATAATAGCTTACTGTTAAGCGACTTAACCCGCAAATCATTTTATTTAGGAAGTCACACAAGTCCTTATTAATTGATCAAATCTGTCTACTGCTGGCCACAAAACTCTCCCAATTTACACCATATCACCAGCGACCTTTTCTAGTCCTTCATTTAATATGACTCATCCTACAAGCTATTTCAACTACTTTGGTTTATCTGACATAAAAATCAATAAAAAGTTTAATAAAAATACTGTGTAATCAAATAACTACAATATTTTATACACGGTACATAACTAAAAGAAATAGTTTTATGCCCTTTACACCCATAAAAATAGGTATAACTTTGTGAATATGTAAGCAATAAAATGCTATGTTATTAGTGAATAAACAAGTACGATAATCCCTGAACGACAAACTCAGAAAATGTTCCACATTTCAAATCAAACCTAGATAAGGTACGACTTACGGAGTTAACTTTTCGTCTGAAATGCTTTGTAGCTTTCTCTAAAATCATAAAAATGTATTAGGCAAAATTGTGGCATACATTTTTGTACTGTTATGTTAAAAAGCGCTCGTGGCCCCACTAATTCAGTGTGTTTTAAACTATCACTGCGTTATACTACTATCGCCATGGTTCGTTACTTAGGGTCACCCTTTTATGGTATATCCATTTACGAGCGTTTTCGTCTTTTTGCCAGTAGTTGCTTGTTGCCAGTAAAATAGCAGTCATTAAGCCAAAAAAAAATCTACAGCAGGTAGTCACAACCTGCGTCTGTCTATATCAACATGGCTACGGGCTCACAAACTATTACGTGATGTATACTATGCCTCTGCTACCCCTTCGGGAATAAAAGCTTGACTGATAAACAAACAACGTTCTAAGTTTAATTCCTTTCTTTATATTTAATCTCTGGATTATGCACAATGTTTTAGACAAAGTCCGTTATGCGGTGCTAGGTGGCGTACTGCTAAAAACGTAATTGAAACTGACGATGAGCTATAGACACTGCCACTTAGATGTCTCTTACATATTTCCACTTGTAATCGTATAAAGGAGGTAACCAAAAGCAATTTTAAACGTGTAATGCTTTTTTCACTACTCAAAAATCATATTAAGTGAAAAATAATGCTTTTCCATTGACACAACAAATGACTTATTTTTGTGTACTAAGTAAGCACCAGTAATGTTTCTCAGCTAATAGGATTGCAAATGACACTAACCTTACTTCATTTGACCAAAGTGCTAACTATTCATGGATTGACGAAGTACCTAGTTAATGTCATTTGATCTGATATTAAATAGTCTCTTAGATTCAGACCGCCGTTTTCGAGAATGTCACTTACTTAATGACATGTTATACTAACTGACCTGATCAAAGACCAAGAAATAGTTCTGTGATCAAGTCTCTAGTCAGACTGTGGTTAGTATACTATCCGACACCCCTAAATACTGTAAACTTTCAAACTAATGTTGGCATAACACAAAACTAGCGAAGGCACAACTAAAAAAATTTAAAGACCAGGAGCTAAAAGAATATTATTATAAAATATCATCATAATATTTAACTACCTATTTAAAAACTCCAATGATGACAATGTCAAATCGATACTGAATGCCACTTACTAGGGGTTAATTGCCGGTTTTATGCCCGTTTTTAGGATCCAGAATGCGACCTTTATAATAATGGCAAAAGTTTTATGTAAATGTAGATTTTAGTACTTTCCCACTTTTCTGTCCTTGTCCAATAACTGGTGGAGATTAGGTTAGATATAACGGAATTGTGTTCAAACAAAGTTAATGGACACTGTGAGTTTTTTATTTCGAGATTCGAATTTCATTGCCAGGTGGTAAAGGTGCACCACTTGCATACTGTAATCTATCATAGATTTATTTATATAGGTATATCACGTATTATCCCCGATGGGTCCGAGACTACTAGGACTTTAATTGGTCGTGCTAATTAGTGTCAAGCATATATAAGACCTTTTAGCTTTTTTGTTACCACCTCACTAAAAAGGCAACGGGTTCAAAATTTCTTCCAAATTTAACAACTAAATTAGACACATTTTATTAAATTTATTCGGCCCTTTAGACCCACCCAAGTTCCGTGCTTCGGAAGGCACGTTAAGCCGTTGGTCACGGTTGCCAATAAAATGGCAGTCGTTAAGCCAAGTTAAAGGCCATTTGGGCGGCTTAAAAAATTTCAACAGCAGGTCGCCGTAGCCTGCGCCAGTCTATTTCAATACGGCAATGGGCTCACCACCTATTACGTGGGTGCATAATGCATACGGTGAAATGTGGGCGTATAATTTGCCTCTGCCTACCCGGGGGATAAATGCATGACAATATGTATGTATGTATGTATGAATGTATCCCCGATGGGGTGGCAGAGGCATATTATATGCCCACTTTTCACAATGTGTATTCCTGTTCCACGTAATAGGGGATGAGCCCATTGCCGTATTGAAATAGACAGACGCAGGTTGTGGTTACCTGCTGATGAATTTTTAACATAATGTAATCAATAGGATAACATATAATTATACCAATAGCCTATAAATACATACATTATTATACTAATATTATAAAACTAAAGAGTTTGTTTGGTTGAACGCGCTAATCTCAGGAACTACTCGACGGATTTGGAAACTCTTTTTGTGTTAGATAGCCCATTTAGTGTGGATGGCTATAGGCTATATATCATCACCATACTACCCTGAGGAGCGGAGCAGTAATCATAAATGTCGACAAATCGGGCAAGATTTTGTGAAATATTGTAGAATTTATAGGCGGGATTAAATAGGTGCGACGGGAGTCCAAAGTATGTATAAGTACGGGTGAAGCCATGGGGATTCGTCAAGTCTATACTAATATAGTTGAAGAGTTTATTCGTTTGTTTGGTTGAACGCGCTAATTTCAGGAACTACTGGTACAAATTGAAAAATTCTCTTTGTTTTGGACAGCCCATTTATCGGGGAAGGCTATAGGCTATATATCATCACGCTATTAACTAATAGAGTGGACCAGTAATCATAAATGTCAACAAATCGGTAAAATTTTCAGCCATTACGGGATTAAATGGGTGAGTCTGAGATTCGAAGTATGTCACGGGCGAAGCCGTGTCGAACAATTAATAATTACATATTTCGTAAACTTTATAATAATTTTAATTCCATTGCAATAGATGGCGCTGAGTATATCAACAAGCTTGACTTTGGTTAGGAAATGGAATCTATAAATTGTACAGAACGTGCAATTAAAGATTATTATTGTTGTAGTTATCTATTAGATGTATATGATATGCAGTTGTACCTACAACTGTTTACTGACAAAAAAAAATACAAGGCAAACTGAATCTGAGAACAGCCTACTGCCGTGCATATGACTATATTGCTTGCCCATAAAATAGCTTAGAAAACTCTATGAACTAACCTCATTAATTATCTATTCCATAATCCTAAACTAGGAGTCAGGGTAGGCCGAGACTTACATTATAAAGACCACGTTAGCAGATCGCTCAAAAACGGAAAAGTCAAAAGTACTCGGATGCCCAGACGTGCGTGTATAAAGCGATTGAAGAATCTTGAAGAAGCGCAAGAAGTATGCATAAATCGCAAAGCCTTGCGATCTATCCTCTCTAACTACCCCGTCAGGGATACAGCGTGAAGATAGTATAGTATAATCCTAAACTCATTAGTCTATCTTTAAGAAATGAGGATACATCACACGGACACTACAAATATTTACCTATTCTTCTTCTCTTCTGGAAGCAATATACAATTTTACTCTCTAAAACGTAATAGAGCGACAAATAGGAAAAAAAGAGCATCACAATTATGCCAACAAAGGGATGTATCACGTGTGGCATGGCGAACAGTATGTAACTAATTTGATATCCTCAGGATTGTGCTTTTACTAAAGAGGAAAAATATTCTTTAGACGTGGGTGACACATTTATCTATACGAGTATATATATATATATATAAATGACTTTCTTTGTGTGGGGGCCTACACCATTCATTTCGATTACAGTGAGACTTGCGTAAGTTATTGTGAGATGGCGCGACTTGATGTGATGGTTTCCGGGTGACAAAATTATATTTTTTGTGCGGTATCTTTAGGGATGCCACAAGATAATTGTGTTATAATTACTTTTATTGAATCAAAAGTAGATTATAATTACGTTAACAAGTGGTTTAAGGCATATTTACGAAGTATTCAGCTGTGTATTTCTAGTAGGTAGCGATTAAAAGACGCAATAATATGTTTTGTCTCATTTGTACCTACAGTATTTAATTGTTTGTCTTCTGAAACCGGTAAGCATTTATAAATCTCACAATTTTTTTGACGATCCCGCACGAAATGGTTGCAAATAAAATAATGAAAGTCATAATTTCTAAAATGGGTTTTTGATGAAGATGAAGCGCTCGTGGCCCCGCGGTCTCAGTGTTCTGTAAACGATCACTGAGTTACGCAACTTTCACTATGGCTGGTACTCGGATGGGTGACCACTTTGTGGCATTTACAATTGCGAGCGTTTCCGTGCTTCGGAAGGCACGTTAAGCCGTTGGTCCCGGTTGCCAGAAAATGGCAGTCGTTAAGCCTGGTTGAAGGCCTTATGGGCGGCTTAAAAATTTCAACAGCAGGTAGCCACAACCTGTGTCTGTCTATTTCAACACGGCAATGGGCTCACCACCTATTACGTGGGACAGGAATCCACACGGTGAAAAGTGGGCATATAATATGCCTCTGCCACCCCTTCGGGAATAAGGCGTGATGGATATTTATTTATTTTATATTTTTTGGCGGTATATATTAAGCGGCTATATTTATAGATTTTGTTTCAGGTAAACAACATCGCAATAAAAAGTGCTTAAACAACATTAAGTCATATAAGGAAATTCTGACTTTATTGACCTTTTTAATTTCGATTTTCATTTCACATGTTATGTTAACTTACGAAATCAAAAGAGTTCCAAAACATTAATAAATTACAACTGGAAATATTGATTATATTCTTCTTAGTTTACTTAAAATAAGCTGAATACTGAAAGTACTTGAGCTCAGTTCAGAGAGTAAACTACCCATTTTGGTTATACTATTTTCGTTGATTTTGTGGAACCAGCATTATTATTCGTGACGGTCGACAATGACGGACACGACAATGTTGAGTTAAGAATCGCTTCGTTGTGATACCGTTTTAGGGCGTTATTTCCAAGAATAGTCTGGTAGTTTCTAGTCTGGTGGTCACTTTAAATATATTATTTTTCTTTAGTTTTAGTGTATGACATTATGTAAGCGCCGTTGAAATGGTCTATGCAAAATAAAGACAATTTTTTTTTTTAGTATAGGTTAGATTATATCAGGCTAGACTTGTTTCAAAATTACTATATTAGTATTTAGAAGACGAAATCCGTCACAGCCCTCGACTTTGACAATTTATCTATAGCGTAGTGTATTCACACGGCTATTTATTTTAGTGAATGTGACCCTGTATCTAAAAAATTACGTAAGAGACATTTTTTAATGCCTTAGCAAAAAAACTCGTAATAGAGAGAAAAAGATAAATCGTACTTACCAAAAATAATAGCAGGCAAATTTTAAATTAATTTGCTCCGAGATATAATTTATTTTGTTATATGAATATAATATACTAGGTGATACCCGGCTTCACCCGTGACATACTTCGAAATCCCGTCGCACTTATTTAATCCCGTCACTTTTCAATTTTACAATAAATAATACATAAAAATTGCCCGGTTTGTCGACATTTATGACTGCGTCATGATATATATTCCTTCCTCGATAAATGGGCTATCTAAAACAAAATTATTCAAATCTGTCCAGTAGTTCCTGAGCGGGTTCAACCAAACAAACAAACTCTTCAGATTTATAATATTAGTTCCTTTTAAATTAGATAGGGGTCTCAGTTGCTTTAAAACCTTACCTGGAATTGGAGCATGGGGTCTTGTTTTATTTGTCTGCTGTGAGCAGCTTTCGATTGATTATTAATTTTCTGCATTCTTGGGAGCGACTTCCGTCTGGCCTCCCAACCCCCTAAGGCAGTCCCTTATCCAGCAGGTGCACCGCTAGCAGGTGAGGTCACCGTGACCCCTGAGAACTTGGTGGGGCCCCTTACACCCATTAATGTCTTCAATATAACCATAAATAAAATTGAAGTCTAAATTCTGAAGTACGTCTGCTCACATCATTATAGCTACTAGTTATTGAAAATTATCTGTAACGATTCCAACGATATAATAATACATTCCACAATGAAATTGAAACATGAATTTGCTTTTACGTCGTTACTAGCACACAGAATTATATTACACTAGCGGCCAGCCCCGGCTTCGCACGGGTGGTATTTATTCACACCTTGGGTTACATTATTCGAGATTTCGTATGGAACCCTAAACTGTTTGAAAATCCAATATAGCCTATGATACTCACGAATAAAGTGGCTTTTTACTGCTGAAAGTAATTTTAAAATCGGCCCAGTAGTCTCTGAGCCTATTCATTACAAACAAACTAACAATTTTTTCAGTTTTATTATTTGTATATAGCTATTTTCTCATAGCAAAAACGCCTTCTCACATCATTGTTACTACACGTTGTCGAAAGTAATCTGTTACGATTATTTATTACTTATAATTAAACCATTCGACAATGAAATTTAAACATGAAATCGCTTTTACGTCGTCACCAGCACAAATAATACTACAGAATTATTATACTGAAATAATATAAAGGTTAAAAATCTATTTTAAATACCAACCTAGATTTAAATTGCGCAATAGATACTTATTACGAGTAAATATTACCTACTTATAGAAAAGCATTAAAATAAAATTGTGTGGTGTCGTGGGACACCAGGAAGGAACGAAGTTCGAACTTTCGAAAAAACTAATGTAGAAAAAAAAACAGGTATTACACGCTTGTGTATACGACTTTCGCGCCTGCGCACGTCTCATTTAACGGTTTTATTCCACCCAATTTTTCTTACGTTTTACTATCACATATTGTTCAGTTCGGTCGCGCAGCAAAATCCCTATCTCCTCCAAACCTGCTGTAAGGAACTTCGTTCCAAAAAAACCATAAAAGCATGGAACTTTCTGCCGGCGCACGTCTATCCTGGGTCCTCTTAAAGAAACGTGAAAAGGCATATTTCTGGACCGTTAAAGAGGTCGCTATCGGAGCCCTGCGGGTTGAGATCGCGGCCGTCAATCACGGGTCATCGTCTTTGCTTACCATCAGTCGGGCGACGCGATTTTAACATTCTTTAGAAGATCGCCATACTGGATTAAAAGAGACGTCACTTTATTTTTCGAGTTTTTCTTAGATAGCCTTTTCATTTGCTACCTATATTTTAGCAGTCTATTAAAAACAGTAAGTTAACCATATTGGATGTTTCACCATATTGTATTTAAAATGACGTCACACTAACCTCACCTAACCATGTATTGTCATCCAAACTAAATGTGTTTATAAACTTTTAGGTCAATCGGTTAAAAATATTTGAAGCAAATGTTTTTAACCGATTGACCTGAGTTGCAAGTTTCGACCCAAACAAACATGCAGGTAGAACAAGTTAATAGAAATCTTTAAAAATATTTATACGTGAATTAAATATCCATCACGCCTTATCCCCGAAGGGGTGGCAGAGGCATATTATATGCCCACTTTTCACCGTGTGGATTCCTGTCCCACGTAATAGGTGGTGAGCCCATTGCCGTGTTGAAATAGACAGACGCAGGTTGTGGCTACCTGCTGTTGAAATTTTTTTAAGCCGCCTATAAGGCCTTCAACCAGGCTTAACGACCGCCATTTTACTGGCAACCGGGACCAACGGCTTAACGTGCCTTCCGAAGCACGGAAACGCTCGCAAATGTAAATGCCACAAAGTGGTCACCCATCCGACGACCAGCCATAGTGAAAGTTGCGTACCTCAGTGATCGTTTACCGAACACTGAGACCGCGGGGCCACGAGCGCACGATTACGTTTAGCAACACACACCCACATCGACTTTATCTACGTATTGATACGTAACTTATTTCGTATTGAATAGAGTCACGAGAGTGGATTAACTGAACATTGAATTCGACAAATGGCGATTTAAAAATTCTGTTCCAAAGTCTATCCGAACGCACATGTGACTGGCTGAAAGCCACGCGGTGAATTTTCCCAACCAACATTGGTATAAGTCTCAATGTTGATATTCTGAAAATTACGTAATCCGCTTTAAAACAATGTTCGAGTTCTGCTTCGAATGATATGAAACTTTTCAAGCAATGTAGGTATTACATTTGAATTCAACTTCTCAAAACATAAGACTACAAACTTAAAATCTTCATATTATTACGCCTTTATCCTCGAAAGGGGGCTGGCAGAGGCATGTAATATTTTACCTTTTGCCTTTTTGTCCCACGTAACAGGTCGTGAGCCCATTGCCGTTTTGAAATGGACAGGCACAGGTTATGGCAACCTGTGTTGATATTTTCTAACCTGCCCATAAGGTGTTTAACCTGACTTCCAATGCCATGCTACCGGCAACCGGGATCAACGGTACGTAACAAAAACGCTCGTATATGTAAATACCATAAAGCGGTCACCCACCCGTGGACCAGTGATCACAAAAGTTGTTTAACGGAGTGATCGTTTACAGAACACTAAGTTAGCAGGCTACGAGTACTTCATAACTTCACAACATAACTATTGTTTTAATATGGATTTCCGCGCTCCTATTCTCATATAATATGGTGTATCGCTCGATTCCATAAGGTATAATTCAAAAGTAGAAAATATGCCAGTTGTTAAACAAAAAGAAGGGCTCGTGGCCCCGCGGTCTCAGTGTTCTGTAAACGATCACTGAGTTACGCAACTATAACTAGGGCTGGTCCTCGGATAGGTGACCACTTTGTGGCATTTACATTTGCCAGCGTTTCCGTGCTTCGGAAGGCACGTTAAGCCGTTGGTCCCGGTTGAAAGTAAAATGGCAGTCGTTAAGCCTGGTTGAAGGCCTTATGGGCGGCTTGAAAAATTTCAACAGCAGGTAGCCACAACCTGCGTCTGTCTATGTCTGTGTCTATTTCAACACGGCAATGGGCTCACCACCTATTACGTGGGACAGGAATCCACACGGTGAAAAGTGGGCATATAATATGCCTCTGCCACCCCTTCGGGGATAAGGCGTGATGGATATTTATTTTTAGTTTTGTTAAACAAAAATATAATCACATTATAGCAATTTGTTTAAAAAGCTCTTTCTTCATCTATTCTAGTAACTTGGCAACGTTGGAAGTTTAGCTATGGAAGCAGTATTTTTTTTTGTAGGTACAAATGAAATTAATTCAAGTTTACCTAAAAATAGCCATACATTCGAAATACTAACATTATCAATTGAAGTCTATATATACTGAAAAAAAGATATATTCTTTTTACTTTACGACTTAAATAACCTATTAATCACACTATATAATAAAATTAACTATTAATTACACAATTTATATGTTTTTCTATAAACAACAGAAGAAATTATGAATACAAATATTATAAATAATAAAGATATTCAATCCAATAGAATTGATATAACAATTACATCCTACAATTATAAAAAAATCCAACAAATCAAATAATTTCTCATAATTTTTTAATAAAGTGGAAAAAGACAATTAGATTCGAGACGGGGATTGAACCCGTGACCTTTGCCTAACCACAGCAATGTTCTAGCCACCTGAACTACCCGAACCGTATCGAATCAAGTTGAAATTCTCCACCATATTTTAACCGTCATTTTTAAGAATATGATCATTGCCAGTCATGGGTTCAATCCCCGTGTCGAATCGAATTGTCTTTTTCCACTTTATTAAAAATTTATGAGAAACATAGCTAAATAATTGCTTTAAAAATTTACCCAGACGTGCAAGAATGAAGCGATTAATGAATCTACAGGAAGCGAAAGAAGTATGCATTGATCGCGATGCCTGGCGATCTGTCCTCTCTGACTACCCCGTTAGGGATACAGCGTGAAGATAGTTAAGTTAAGTTAAAAATTTATCCATAACAAATAATTGTTTAGAAAAATATTAACATTGTTTAAAAAAAGTAATTAAAACAAATTGAATATTTAATATTAAATAAGCAATGCTATTTTCAAGCATACCAAATGGAATAACACAATCACTAAAGTTTTTTTTTTAAATCACCACATAAATTCCATTACTCTATTAGTCTGAATTTAACAATATTTTAATGTTTCCAGTATTTGGTGAAATAGCAGGATGAACAGAACTCACTGTTATGACTAATTATAATATCTGGGGCGCGATCTTGTTAACGTTGGCACGTTATATAAGTGTAATAATCACAGAACCTCAAATCTACTGGATGCGCTTCGTTGAATAAAAAATATTATAACTCTACACCTTTCGTTCTATTATCAATAGGCTAGTACCATGAAATATTTATATGACCATTAAATAACTAATATTGTATATATTCTTTGAAATAATAAACTAAAAGAAGCGCTCTTAGCCCCGCTAACTCAGTGTTCTGTAAACGATCACTGCGTTAAGCAACTTACCTGTGTGACCACATCTGCAAACCTTTCCGTTAAGCCGTTGGTACCGTTTGCTAGCAATATTGCGGTCAAGCCAAGTTGAAGGCATAATGGGCAGCTTGAAAAAAATAAATTAAGAGGTCGCCACATCATGCGCTTGTCTATTTCAACACGACAATGAGCTCACGACCTGTTATGTGGGACAAAGCTGCATATATAGTGAAATGTGGGCGTATGCCTCTGCCTAAGGGATACCTAAGGATGCCTAAGGGAAACGCTTAAGGGCGTGACAGTATGTTGTTAGAAAATATATACAGTAAGCTTTATAATGCCCATGGCTCCGTCCACGTGTTAAAATTTACACCTACCCGTTTCTCAGAGGATAAAGTAACCTGTGTGTTAATCTACAGTGGAAGCTACGTGTATGCCATCAAATTGATCAAGGGTTAGGTTGCGTTTAGGTAACAAAGAAAGTTAGTAATATTATCCTCAAATTGAACGAATTTAACTAAGTTCAAATATTAACAAAAAAAATATTATTATTCTGTTATATGTCTATAGAAAAATTACCAAAGAATCAATGAACAGTTTTGGAAAAAAAAAAATCAATGTCATTATTAAGTCATACAAGTAATCCTTAATTTACTACAAGTTACACTGCGTTAAAACAGTGGCGGATTTTTTCCGAAAAAATATACTTCTAAAAACTATATTCGAGATTGTAAACAGTTTTTAAGAATGTTATTTCAGAATAAATTAGTTTATTTATTTCACGGAGAAAGAGAAAAACACAATCCTTTTAAAAGTTTTAACGAAATTTATTTACACTTTTGTACCTTCCTTGACCCTAAACAACTGTACGATTCGAAAAAGCTGAGTTAGAAATAGCACGCATACGCAAACATTATTCACCTGAGGTTTACCGTTACTAGACGTCGAATTTACATTTGCAAATGTTGTGATAATTTCCCATGAGTATACGCTTCCTAGATACCAGCGATTTAGTTATCTAAATGCGAAAATACAAACATTAACGAGATTATTCGATTAGCATTGAAGGAAGTAACAGTTTAATGGAATACGACATGTACAAATCGATTTGAAAAAAGTAATGTTGAACGCGGTGTGCAGCCGTTGAACTAGCAAGTGACACTACTACGAGTGACAGTTGTCTACTGTTTTGTTTGTCCAAATATGCAGATGACCCAAATAGGGCTAAGTAAAGCAGTAGTTTACCGGTAAAACTTTTATTGAAAAATACCGATATCTACTCTCGGTATTTTTAAATTAAAGCTTAAAAAAATGATTTAGTGAACAAGTTGCAGTAAGGTAGTTGGCAAGTTTCAAATGCAGGTCAAACAAAATTTCAAAAATATTTTAATTCACGGGGAATGTTGAATATTTATGTCGATACTTGTATAGATACTCAATCTTTTAGGTATTTCACAAAATAAAATTATATTTTTTTTTGTATTATGTATCTTGAAGGTGCGCCGAATGTTTATTAGCCAAAGTGTCATTAAAGTAATTTTTTCATAAGGCTCAATAACATTTTTGGCACACATTATCATCTAGTTCAATACAAGAAGAAAGGTAATAACCAAAGCATAATTTATATAATTACAGCGCTTCCAGTATATCTAAATCTAAATTAATTTAGTATCCAAAGGCTCGCAGCTTATGCAAATGACAATCACACAGCGAAAAATTAAGCAGTCTAGTCGACGGCGCACTCTATGTGACAACCCACACTGCCAACTTCAGTATATCACTGCCTTTATTAGCATGCTAATTACTAAGTTGTGCTTCTGTATTTATGTGTACGAATATTTTTATGACGTTGAGTGAGTAGATATTTTAAACTTTCTTTTTATCCATCACGCCTTCTGAAGCACCAAAACGCTCGTAAATGGACATACCACTAAACGGTCACCCATGAGTAACCAGTCATAGCGAAAGTTGTTTAACGCTGTAATCGTATACGGAACACTGAGTGACAAAGTTGATAATTATTATTATGCCGATATAAAATAATAAATCCATTCAAATCAATCTGAGAGCATACCTACATGCAAAGAGAGAAAAAGAAAGAGGATTTGTTGAAAATGGTCGTGAAAGAAATTCCTATTATATTCCTCTTCAATAGAAATCCTAATAAGAGTTACATGATAAAAGTTAACTAAAATTCCATCATTCTTCTTCCAATCACTTCTTTGGTTTCTCTTTTTATCACCCCGAGCGACGCTTGGGCTTTTTATCGCTTACCTAACAGGAACTGACTTTCACTTATCTAGCCGGGGCCTATAAATTTTTCATATTTCAAAGTTTTCAAGTATGTTCGTAGTAAGATGTGGGTAAGTTCATCTTTAAATCTCCGAAGTTATTTTCCCAGGACTAGTGTGAGTAGCCAAAGTAGTAGCTGATGAGCATCATGACGCAAAAATAATAAGAGCTGCAGGTGAAAAAAGAAAACCCGAAAGTAAGTGAATTTGTAGTAGCAAGTACATCACCACAGCCTGTTTCATTAATAATCATGAGAATAATTTACACTAAAATAATAGCAATTAATGAGACAGTCAACAAATAGAAGTAATGTTTGCAACATCATGGAAATAACACTGACGTGGCGTAACAAATTATCCACTAATAGTATGGAGATGAGATCCGAACGATACGCTTCTAACATTTGCATTTCATTTGCACAGTTATTCCACTTTATATCTGCCTCAACAATTTCTCCATCCACTAGTTCAAAGAATAACGAGTCGACGAATGTCCTTTGCGTTCCCCTCTTTATTTCATTTTGGATTATAACGAGCAGTCCGCATGCCGAAATAAAAACCGCAAAAGGTTATGTTGTTTTATCACGATACCACATTGAGCAAATTGGTGTCAGAATAATAAAATGGGTTTCCAATTAACTAATTAAAGGTATTTAGCAGACTTAATTTAAGCTTATACAACGGGAATTAGTAAGTATAATAAGTTATGTGGTATTCAATAGCATTTTTAGACAGGGACTATACAATGATACTTAAGATTAACATTTCAAAGGGGCTTATATTGTCAAGTCACAGTAACATCGTGCACGTGTGACTATTGCGCAATGCGTACGGTATGTAGAAATATGAAGTGCTCGTAGCCCTGCTAACTCAGTGCTCTTTAAACGATCACAGCAGTAAGCATCTTTCGCTATGGCTGGTACACAGATGGATGACTACTTTGTGGTATTTCTATTTACGAGCAAACACTCGTAAATAGAAATACTACACAAATACCACACTTCTGAAGCACGGAAACCCGTACTTCGGAAGGTACGTTAAGCCGTTGGTCCTATTGCTCGTAACATGACAGTTGTGAGAAAGGGTGGTAGAGGCATACTATACACCCACGTTTCACAGTATGAATTTTAATACCACATAATAGGTGGTGAGTCTATTGCCGTGTTGAAATAGACAGACGCAGGTTCTGGCTACCTACCCCGTTTTATCGCCCACTCTCTTACTTCTGCATATCAATGATATTATGTTGTACCTGGGCACCATATTTTGCTATGCAGATGGTGCTCAAACACGGGTCGTCGTCTTTGCTTAAGATCAGGCATGCGATGCCATTTTAACGTGCCAAATATAAAAAAAGTAATAGATTCTGTATTTGACAGATGGTCTAACCTATAATTTACTTAGCACTTTATTCGACAGATATGCTTATTTTAAGACTGTGAAACGCCAACGATGACTTTACTTTCCACTTACTAGTGGCAGGTAGCTTATTCAGGACTTTACTTGAACATTGTGAAACAGCCCGTATATAAAAAAAAACACTATTAAAGAAATATTAAGTACCTATAACAAGGTAGTCTTAGCTTGTACTTTGTAACTTTTTTGAATGATTAACCTAAAAATTTAAAAAAAAGTCAGTTCGTATTTGGTTTGTGGATAATTGCTAATAAATCGATAATAAATCTGTAGAGTCAATAGATTTATTATGCTCTATGTGCGCCACAGAATATCGTCCTCCAAGACGGGGGCCTAAGGACCGCAGGCGGGCTGCTCGCCGTTTTTACAAAAGCAGGCCATTGAAGGTAGCGTGGCGTGAGGATTACACGCACGCCTTACACCCCCTCAAGGAAGTGGTATAACACCCGAACCCCCCAAAGAAGCGAAATAACTCTCGAACCGCCCAAAGAGGCAGGACAACACCCGAACCCCCCTGAACGAGCCTGTGGTAGCGGACAAAGTCTGTCGGGAGCCCTGGGACTATCCTTTCGAGAGTTCACCCGTGACTCCTGGCCATAGACAGATGGAAGGGATACGTGTGGTTTTAGTCCGTGTTAGTCCGGCATAGCATCCACACAAAAACAAAATATACCTTATGTGCTCTTCTGAACAGAGAACAGTGCAAAGAACGACATTATCTGTTATGGTATCTTAAATCTATATTTACTAGATTTATCCTTTATTTGACTACTTTTCTCCTTCAACTTAAATTGTTCATGTAGGTATTTATTGCAGATCAATAATAAATATATTATAAACTCCATCCACTATTGAAGAGGAAACATAATACTTGTCCATTATCTAATACTCGTACTTGGAAGTAACTATCAATTCGTAGTCAATTTTCGATAAGAGCACAATGCTGTTTACATCGTCGATGCCCTTCATTCTCAAACAAAACTCCGTACCAATACCTTCCCACCTCTACAAAATATAGTCTTTGTTTATTTAGATCTAAAGATAGAATCAACAAAAAGGTCAGATCATCTGGAATGATTGCTGTACATTTTATGAAATGCGTTCAAAGCCTTGCCAAAGCTATAGATTCTTAAACACCTACACCATCTTCAGGAAAAGACAAACCCTTTTATACGAATCCGAGATTAAAATTCTATTTTTACGTAAATGCTTTGATGCTAGTCTAAAAAATATAGAGACTTCCGAGATAAATAAAACATTGTTGTCATTCTTGGTTTTATGTTTTGAAGACTAAGGATTTCAGTATATTTGTTAATAACTGGGCTAAACGCGGTTATTTCACATACATTTGGTGCCTGACGTTTCGACCAGGTGGCACCGGCCGTGGTCACAGGCTGACTCTGAGTCTTACTGTCTACGACATTCAATTAGCGGGTCATTTTGATACGCAAGAAATAATAAAAAGTTGCTATGAACGCATGACTGTTTTCCGAGAAACAAATTCTTAGTCTTTTAAACTATCGCGTTGCATACTATCAGTATATTTGTTAATGACGGGGCTAAACGCGGTTATTTCACATACCTTTGGTGCCTGACGTTTCGACCAGGTTGCACCGGCCGTGGTCACAGGCTGACTCTGAGTCTGAGTCAGCCTTAATTAATTCCTTAGTTAATTCAATTCCTAATGTGTCTTTAAATAAATGTATTTTCCTTAGCCTCCACAGATAAGACAGCTGTTTGAAACAGCTGAGATTATGGGACACTCAGTAGAGTTATGTAGGTGTTAATTTATACTCACAGACATTGAGTATATCCTTCGATTTGAAAATTTTGAGTGCGAAGGACGCTCATTCATTTCACAAGTCATGATACAACACATGATACACCACATGATACACACATCCTAATACGAGATATGCTAAAATTAAATCGTTGCATTCAACAACAAAAATCTCAAAATATATTCTACGCTTTCTCTGTTCCATGTTTGAGCAATTCCGTCTGAAATACGAGGTCATTGTTGGTGGCACTGACGGCGTTGGAAACTGAAGGGTGGGGGGTAAGGAGTAGTGGGCGGTACCGACAACACCACTAGTGGGAAGAGGGGAACACCAAACCCATTACTGTAGTAGGCGAGAAAGAAATAGGACGCTCCTGTCGAGTACTGTTTAAGTAATTGTGTTTCATCCATTCTTTTCTATTTCCAAGTAAAATATATTATTGATGAAATTTTGCACTTTATGCTTATAATAATGTAGATTTTAATTCTGTGCCACGAGTTTTATTAATGCTATGCTACGCTATGCTCAGTTTGTTTGACTTTATTCTAATTATTCGTTTAGTCACTTTTAATTCGAAATGATAATTTGTTGTTTCTATATTATACGTTTTGAAATTGAGTGACAATACTTATTTTATTTTTATATTTCCATTGCAGACTACTTTGTTAAATTTTTTTACTACTAACTACTAATACTTTATTAATAATAGTGAAACGTAATTCTGAATGCATTACTCGGGAAAAAACAACTTACTAATGTTCTTCTACGTTCAAATTTACAAAAACAGGTTTTTACGTATTCAAGTATGACGCCTAACACCCTGCTGATATTGTCTGTAATCTGTTTGAAACGTTTGTTGTTTGACGTTTCAAACAGATTGCAGTCAATGAAAAGTTACAAAATATATTAAACTAAAACCCCATTTGCTCCTATATATCTATGCTAATAATTATTATAAATAAATAAATAAATATCCATCACGCCTTATCCCTGAAGAGGTGGCAGAGGCATATTATATATGCCTCTGCCATATATAATATATAAAAATATTTATTATAAAACCGAAAAGTTTGTTCGTTTGGTTGAATGCGCTTATCTCCGGAACTTCTATTACAAATTCAAAAAATCTTTTTGTATTATACAATTCATTTATCGGGGAAGGGAAGGAAGGGAATAGACTATCATCGCACTATTACTCAGGAGAGCTGTGTAGTTATTATAAATGTCAACAACTTGACCAAATTTCCACACATTATTGTAAATATAATATATTACGGGATGTATGATTTAAATGGGTGCCACGACAGTTCAAAGGAAGTCACGGTTCTTTGTCCCTGACCCTGGGGTATAGCTAGTGTAAAAATATATGTAAAATATGGAACGCGATAGGTTCAAAATTAGTGTCCCAAAACAGTGTTCAGTATTCTGATATTGTTAGTCCAATATAAAAAGAATAAAAATTATCACCATAGTTTAATTTATTCTATCTTATTTCAAGTATCGGGATAAACCGCCTGATGGACGTTCGGATGTTGTGAGTGTAGTTTGTCGCGGCCCTAATCTATACTTCTATACTAATAAATGTATAAAACTAAAGAGTTTATTTGTATGTTTATTGTTTAGTTTAACGAGCTAATTGCACTACTAGTCCGAATTGAAAAAATATTTTTGAGTTGGATAGCCTGTTTATCGAGGAAAGCTAAGCTAGCTTTAGCGGGCAAATTTTCATAACTTTTTATAAAAGTAATAAACTAAACTAACTATCTTTACGCTGTATCCCTGACGGGGTTGTCAAATAAACGGCATGATTAAATGTTACCTGGCTGAATAAGAAGATGACTCCCGCTGCTTTCCTTAAGCTACTCTAGATGATTGTTATATAGCCGAAACGTTGACATGTTAGCAAAGTTAAAAATACCTATAACATTACACGAAAAAAACCCGAAAACCACAATGCATTTACGTAATATATCGCCAGATGTTCGAAATTTTTATAATTTATTCATACGGATTCTATACCATTTTAGTTTGAAAGTTAGTTGACTTTATAGTAGCGTTAATCTAATACATCAGCATTGGGAATGCGTATCACTTCAGTTATGTGTATTTTGAGAAATAAGAACCCTTTATTAAAATATGGCGGCAGTATTTTATATTTTTAAGACCAAGCGTTTATCCAACGGATCTTGAGCCTGGGTTTTACGTACAAATTAACGAAATTTCAGTTTCTATTTGTGATTACAAAATAACAGATTTTTATTAAATGCCTAAAAAAGTATTTACGGTATTTACCTAAGAATAAAAACGTATATTTATGTTTATTCCTCTTTCTTTTCTGTCTCATCTCTTAACGGCTGAACTGATTTTAACGGGACTTTCACTGGCAGATAGCTGATGGTATTATATGTCATTTAGACTACATTTTATCTCCGTACTTCAATGGTAATTACGCGGGTGAAACCGCGGGCCTCCACTAGTTGATGATATAATAAAAGATATGGTGCCGGACTCGAATCGATTAAAACTACACGGTCTCTACCTCACTGCCTAGCGCCGGACGGATCCGTATTGGGTTGCATAAATTTAAGAGGCATAACTTAAAACTGCATAACGTTTTTTGCCATACTCATCGTTTCGCATAACGTTCAAACAGAATAAATCATTAGGCATAATTTATTTTCTGTAACTTCGATATAACGTCAGAATATAAGGAATCAAAATATAAGGTTACTCCTATTATAATATGAGTATCATATAGATCATTCATTCCGTGTTTCGGAAGGCACGTTAAGCCGCTGGTCCCGGTCGTCAACAGCAGGTAGCCACAGCCTGCGTCTGTCTATTTCAACACGGCAATTCGCTCACCACCTATTACGTGGGACAGGAATACACATGTTGAAGAGTGGGCATACAATATGAATGCCTCTGCCACCCCTTCGGGGTTAAGGTGAAATAGATAAATAATATAAATACCACTTTCCATCAGGTGGGCAGTAAGCTTGTCTGCCACCTCAGTGGTATATAAAAAAAAACATACAGCATAAGTGGGAGATATAATACTTAGTAGGGAACCGCTACTTCACGAAGATGATTTTGTGTCTATAGGCTCCCACTATATATCGATGACTTGTGCGGCGGAATTAAGTGCTGAGCATTCTAAGTTTCACTACCATTCCCGGGGTAAGCTTGCAAATTTACAGTCTACCTACGTACAGAGAAATTATGATAAAACCTATTATCCTAAAACTTATTATCTCTCTCACCATAACAGTTTTGCGTCAGCATTCTAGACAGAACACGATATCACCAGCAGTTCAAAATAATGTCGGTCTGGGAGAAAATAATTTTGCTCAAGTTGTAACAAGTCGACTTATTACCCGCAAAATTTTGAATGAACACAGTACAAAGGAGGCTGCTCCCTGCTCCCTAGGGAGATACATTAACATAATCGCTGCCTTCACGCCTGTTGGGTGGGTGATCGTAGTGTGACATTGGTAATTCATGGTTCAATGGTACTGTCCGTTCGCTGACGATCTTTTGAAAGGACATTTGAATCCGATTATAACTACTGATAGTTAGTGTGGTTTTTATTGTACTTTCTTGTATTATAATTTAACCTATGATCTCGATCTATGCAGCAATAAAAATAGTTTTTTTTTTGTGCCGAAACTTCAGAAACTATATATTAATAACTGACGCGGCAAACGTTAATTGTATATAAAGGACCACCTTTATTACTTAGGGATATAAAAGGCAGCTTATGACCCATTCTCAAACCTCCCAAATTTAAAAATAATCATCTATAAAATTTTCAAGCAATTAAGCACAAAAAATTGTCAAACCTCATCGGAGGGATTTCGTTTCAAACACTGTAACAGGAAAATTTCAATGCATTAATAAATGTATATGTTCAATACATTTCTCTAATTACGTGCCTAAAGTTAAATTAATTGCTGCAGTATTCCATTTCCTTGCTCTAAAATTCTTAACATTTAACATTAAATATGAGCTCACAATTTTTGTTCTACATTGCCTATGGACTAGAATGAAATGCTTTAGCCTATAAACCAGAGTAAAAAGTTATAAATATAAAGGTAAGAAAGTACTTGGTTTTTTTTTTAATATCGGTGTTTGTATTCGATAATACTAATAATATTGGTTATAATACGAAACTATATGTAAATCTAATAAAGAGAAGTATTACTGACTGCACTGATATAAATATCAAATTACCATCAAATTATTAAACAAAATTAAACGTTTATCAGGAATTATGTTTCAAATAAATTTTAAAGTTAAAATTGCCTGTTCAATTTTGTTATATGCAAAATGGAAAGTAAATGATGACATTTTACTAAGGGATAATTTTTGTATTCAAAATTATATTTTTGATCATTTTAATTTAGAGACACGAGTCAATGGTATTGAAAATATTAATTTAGTGAAACGATTTTGCGTTGACCTCGGCTATGATATATGGTTTGAATGGATATGACAATTTAATACTTTTGATGTGTGGCTATCTTTTAAGGAATCAGTACTGAAATAGTAAAGGTGAAACTTCATTAATGGCTATGTTTTGTTCTTGACGCTCTAACGACTTGACCAATTTGTAAAAAAAATGGTATGAAGATAGCTGACACCCTGGATATAATAATTATATGAACTAATATATTTATTTTAATATATTTTTTATTGTGGGAAACGGGTATTGGAAATCTCTACAAAACAGGCGGAACTCGGTTCCACCTCAAATGTTATATGAAAAACAGTATTTAGAGACATTCATACTACACAAACCATTGGGTTGGTCATAAAGAGTAAAAATGTGATACAATAATATCAGCTTCCTACATGTTCTTCCGATTGTTTCAACTACTTAAATAGTTTATAACGAAATATATGATTAATTGTCATTCGTATAGCCTATTAATGCTATAGTAATATTATAATACTAGATGACCCCCACAGCTTCGCCCGTGGAAAATTTCGACCTCCCTTCGCACCTATTTAATCCCGTCGCTTATAAATTCTACAATGATGCATAAAAATTTACCCGATTTTTCGACATTTATGACTACTGCTCTGCTTCCCAGTGTAGTAGCGTTATGATATATAGCCTATAGCTTTCCTCGATAAATGGGCAATCTAACACAAAAATATTTTTTCAAATCCGATCAGTAGTTTCTGAGATTAGTGCGTTCAATGAAACAAACAAACTCTTCAGCTTTATAATATTAGCATAGATTTATAATTAGCTTTACTTATTCATAAAATTGCATATAGACGAGATAAATTCAGCTGTAGACACATTGTTGTAATACAAAATGACAAGAGCGTAATCTAAATGGACATCGTTAATATAGACTAGATACCTAGTTTATATCTGCTCCGAATGTAGATTTCACTTGCCTGTCTGGTAAAAAGATTTGGTCAAATTATAATACTATTGATTATATAAGTAAAAGATGTATTCTACTTTTTTAGCCACCTCACTTCAGGTATTCACAGCGCTGTAACTATAGATACAACAATAATCGGCTATGACCCAGAGAACGATATAAACGAAAATCGAAAAATAACGCTGAATCGAGCTATTGTCCAGAAGTGGACCATGAGAGCCGTATCGCTTGATTGATTATAATAATAACCTTGAGGGAACGAGAACAGATGACGGGAATATTGTTAAGGAAAGCTGTCATTTGCTTGACAAGATTGACTGGCTTTTCTCTAAAAAAATTGTAAAGCAACAATGAAAGCGTAAATTTCATTCCATCTACGTAGTTTTGTGCCAATTATTTTCTTGGGTATTGCAGATTTCATAAATAGAACACACATTCATAATATTCTTTTGTATTAGAAATGATTTTGAATCTAGAGCAATTAGTATGCTAACAATATCTTACATTAAAACTGAATTTTTTTACAGTGTCGAGCTGGATTTGAAATTCGAACGTCTTCTGGCTTAATGCGTCAGATGTTTTACCAACAAGGCTATCGAAACTCACTCGAAACTGACGAATTAATCCACTTCTTTCCATCTTTGTGTAATATTATATTTATCCACAGGTATCAATCGGTAAAGGCTAAAGCCCTTTATGAAGTAAATAAGTATTGTTAAATATTTTACTGATAAACACCAGCATCATCTCTTCAATTAAATAGAAAATACTAATAGCTACCAAATATAAGATACTACTCGTAGCTGACCCGCGCAACTTCGTTAGCGCTCGACCGTTTTTTTGCAAACTTTACATAAACTATCTACTAAATAGTCCGAACAACGCCTAAACATTTGGTTAGGATAGATGAACTCGTTCTTGAGTTATAAAATTACAACGAAAAGTGGCATTGATTTTCATATTAAAATGTGACAGCTTTCATTAGTTCTAATTCTGTCGGTAGCCATACATTACTTTTATTGACTTACAGTGATCTGTGCAAAAATCAATTTTATTTAAATCAAGACGCAAGCACGCTTACCTTACGGAGAATTCAATATAAAACTTCCAATATCCTATTCAACTAGAGCCCCTATCCATTTTAAACCCGGTGGAAGTAAAGTGAATGCTAATAAAAACAGATCACTGTTTAAGAAACCGTTTCAGTACCACAGAATAATAATCCCTGTATAATGAGTTTTACAAACAATAGGGTGGAACGTACACTTAGGCTATTCTTACAAAAACACGATCAGTTTTGCTACAGAGAATTTTACGTAAATTTTTGTTAAATTTTATTTATAAAGCTATACTTACAAGGTAGGCTTAGTTACGTTATTAACAATGTACTACCAGATAGGATTAAATTACTAAACTCTTCCTACTTTATTTATAACAAAAGGAGGAAATCTTTAAAGAAATATGATTCTTGACGTAAGTCTGACTATTGTAATACGGGGACTACATTGTGCCGTAAGCCCCAAGGCGTAGTAAGAGTAGGTTTTAGAATAAAGTCTTCGAAATTTTACATTGTTCACGAAGAACTTGAAATACACGGTTTGCATGTTTCAATGCATTTTGAGAAGGTACGCCTTCGTACGTTTTCATCTACTTGAATAGTTTTAACTGTTAATCGTTCTCGAACTTTAAATTGGATACGAATTCGTCACCCAAGCGTCAATCCTTGTTTCGTAAATATAAAATTTCGTAGTAGATCTTGAAGAAAATGAAATAATAAAATTAAACGTAGCTAAAAGGTAACCTAATCTAAAAATGAAAATTGAACCAGATGTCACTAAATTGAGATAAAGAAATGTTTTATCTCTCAAATGTCACCGGCATAAGATTTATATTTATTTACGTACCTATACATCGACAGCAATTCTACTTTGCTATGATTCAATCAACAACTTTAAATTTTCATAATGAGAGTAATTTATTCGTTATTTGAAACAATCTACAATTACAGTTTAATATCATGATAAATTAATTCTAAACTAACTAAAAATAACTAAAAACCAAAGACCTAACATGCGTCATACAATTTCTGCGCATCGCAATCCTCACGTGGTAGCGTTCCCAGAAGACTGGCTAGCATTGCCACGTTGAATAGCAATGCTTAGCCTTTGTGCGAAAAAGTAATAAAATAAAATAAATAAAATTTTTGTCATCAAAATGAAAATTCTATAATTTCAGATTAATTAGAGGCGATATCAATGAAAATATTTAAAACAACGCTGACACAACAATGTTCAACGACGAATAATCTCCATCTTGTTAAATTTTGCATGTTCAACGAAACAACAATGTACATTCGCATCAAATTATTCTCAAATTAGTCTATATTAATGTTGTATGAATATTCAGCAGTAAAATAAAGAAACCAATGTTACTCGTAGTGTTACTTCCACTTGAATGAAGAAGACAAAATGAAACGGAGGGATTTGATATTTGTGCTCCGTGAAATAGAGAAACCTATCGACGCTTACTTTGTTGAGATGGAACTACTCTAATATGAATCGTTAAATACAACTTTCATGAGTTTTGATTAAATCTTGGAATAGTGACAATGATGCCTCGACTAGGTGTCGAAGAATTTCTCCCCTTTAAAATCAAATAAATAAAATAAATAAAAAATAAATATCCATCACGTCTTATCCCCGAAGGGGTGGCACAGGTATATTATATGCCCACTTTTTACCGTGTCGATTCCTGTCCCACGTAATAGGTGGTGAGCCCATTGCCGTGTTGAAATAGACAGAGGCAGGTTGTGGCTACCTGCTGTTAAAATTGATCAAGCCGCCCATAAGGCCTTCAACCAGGCTTAACGACTGCCATTTTACTGGCAACCGGGACCAATGGCTTTACGTGCCTTCCGAAGCACGGAAACGCTCGCAAATGTAAATGCCACAAAGTTGTCACCCATCCGAGGATCAGCCATAGTGAAAGTTGCGTAACTCAGTGATCGTTTACCGAAAACTGAGACCGCGGGGCCACAAGCGCTTCTTAAAATCAATCGATAATCAACATGGCATTATTGTCAGTCTTGTAATAATCCCCACCGAGGTGGTGGGGATTATAACAAGACTGACACAACTGAACTACTTTTTTGGTGAAAATATGTTAAATTTAATAAGTTAAATATCTAATTAACATTTTATTGTTAACTAATCTTAAAATAAAAAAAATGTGAAACCTTTAGTTTTAGAATACTAAATCCTAAACTTTAGAAAATTCTAAAGTTTAGGATTAAAGAAGGATAAAAAGAAGTATGCATGGATAGCGAAGCCTGGCGATCTGTCCTCTCTGACTACCCCGTCAGGGATACAGCGTGAAGATAGAAAATTATTTTTAAAACTGTTCGGTCTGTTTGTCCGTTTGTACTCATCTATTACTCAGGAATTTGAATGAGATAGAGAAAAAATGTTTGCGACATTCGATTCAGGACACTGTGAATACCACTTGCATTGGCGATTTTGAAGTTTCGAATTTTGAAATTTAGAAGTCATGCGATTTCTTTGTGACGATAGTGAAGAGCCAGAGAGGTTGCCAGTAAAATGGCAGTCGTTAAGCCTGGTTGAAGGCCTTATAGGCGGCTTAAAAAATTTCAACAGCAGGTAGCCACAGCCTGCGTCTGTCTATTTCAACACGGCAATGGGCTCACCACCTATTACGTGGGACAGGAATCCACACGGTGAAAAGTGGGCATATAATATGCCTCTGCCACCCCTTCGGGGATAAGGCGTGATGGATATTTATTTTATTTATTTTTATAGTGAAGAGCGTGTCACTTGTTTTTATGTTTTATTTACTAGTTTTGGCCATTCTTAATATATATATACAGCGTACGTATAAAAAGAGAGAGACTGATTTTCTGATAAATGGGATCAACAACATATTATATCAATGATAAAATATAGGCATGTGCAACAACATATTATATCAATGATAAAATATGGCCGTGTGTCGGGCCAGCACGGCTAAAGAAGTTAGCCCCAACCCGAATCCGCTTCGCATCTTGGAACATTGGCACGCTGACTGGGCGTGCGGTAGAGTTGGCCGAAGTACTCTCCAGGCGGAGGGTGGACGTGGCGTTCCTGCAGGAGACTCGGTGGAAGGGCAACAGAGCCCGGCCCTTGCAGAACGGCTACAAGCTGTATTACACGGGTGCGCCTGGTGGGGAGAACGGGGTGGCCGTTGTGCTCTCCGAGGGGCTGCAGAGTGGCATCTTGGAGGTGAAACGCTGTAGCGACCGGCTTATGATCGTGAGGGTGCTTATCGATGGGATTATTACCCACCTGATAAGTGCCTACGCCACAGGCCGGTTGTAGCGACGCCGATAAGATGTCGTTTTGGGGTCAACTCGAGGGAGTGCTTCGGAGCATTCCGTTGTCACAGGGAATCGTTTTGGGCGGCGACCTAAACGGTCATGTGGGTGAGAGGTGTGAGGAGTTTGAGCGTGTTCATGGTGGTTTTGGATACGGCACCCGCAACGCTGAAGGAGAAACTATCCTCGGAACGTGTGCGGCTGCCGATCTGGCCATTGTGAACACGTATTTCAAAAAGAAATCCGAACATCTCATCACCTACAAGAGCGGGAGGCGTACAACTCAGATCGATTTCCTACTAACTAGGCGACACAGCATCGGCAAGGTGGCCAACTGCAAGGTCATACCCGGTGAGAGTCTTACTGCACAACACCGTCTACTTGTCATGGACCTTTGCGTGAAGCCCAAAGGCAAACGCATCGAGCGGTGCCAGCGCCGCATCAGATGGTGGCTGCTTGATGAAACTAGGTCCCAGGAGTTCGTCTCAGCTGTCGGTGACAAGTGCACTGACACTGAAGGCGAACCAGTTCAAGATTGCTGGGACAAAGTTCAGGCGGGCATCCTTGGAGCGGCGAAGGTGGTGCTCGCCGATTCTAAGGGTGGACGCAAATGTGACAAGGAAACTTGGTAGTGGAACGACGCAGTCCAGAGGGAGACTAGGGAGAAGAAAGCCCTCTTTAAAAAGTGGCAAGCGACCGGATCTCCTGAAGACCGCGACGCGTACAGGGCTGCCAAGCGCTCCACAAAGAGAGCTGTAGCCAGAGCCAGACGTGACCACTTACAACCTCTGTATGATAAGCTGGAATCGTCTGAGGGGCAGAAGCTCATCTATAAGCTGGCGCGCTCCAGGGTCAAAGCGGCACAGGATATTTCCAAGTGTCGCTGTGTAAAAGACCTTGAGGGCAACCTGTTAAGCGAAGACCTCGCGGTAAAGGAGAGATGGCGCTCGTACTTCCACGAGCTGCTTAATAAACAGCACAAAGAGGTGCAGCCTCCGGACCTCCCTCCGAATCAGGGACTAGTGCCACCGGTAACGCCTGGAGAAGTCCTGACTGCGCTTCGCCGCATGAAGAATCGGAAAGCTGTCGGACCCGATGGAGTCCCCATCGAAGCCTGGAAGGCGATGGGTCCTCGCGGTGTGGGCATTTTAGTAAACCTTTTTAACCGCATACTCCTCAGCGGGCAGATCCCAAACCAATAGAGACTGAGTATTATTACTCCAGTCTTCAAAGGTAAGGGGTCAGTGCAGGAGTGCGGGAGCTACCGCGGTATTAAGGTGATGTCCCACACCATGAAGATCTTCGAGAGGATTATAGACTCTCGGATCCGGCAGGAGTGCACTCTCTCAGAGTGTCAATATGTGTTTCGCCCTGGTTATGGGACCACGGACCCTGTTTTTGCCCTGAGGGTTATCGCAGAGAAATACAGGTCGAAGAACACGCCTCTGCACTGTTTGTTTCTAGACATGCAGAAGGCCTTCGACTGTGTTCCTCGTGCGATGATCTGGTGGGCACTGCGGTCCAAAGGGGTTCCAGAGGTCTATATTGACACTATCCGGGACATGTACTGTGACTCCGATTCAATGGTTCGGACTGCTGTTGGCGACACGAAACCCTTCCCCATCACCGTCGGGGTACACCAGGGTTCTGTCCTTAGTCCGCTTCTGTTCAGTGTAATATTAGACGAATTTTCGGGCAGCATCAAAAACCCACATGAGCAGCCTCCATGGTTGCTCATGTATGCTGACGATATTGCGCTGGCAGACGCGGACAGGGGCAGATTGGTGCGACGTGTAAAGGCGTGGAAGTAGACGCTTGAGAACGGCGGTCTGAAACTAAATGTGGCGAAGACCGAGTACTTGGCACTAAACTCGACAGATCCCACATCCGTCCGCATAGGCGGTGATTTGGTCGAGCGCACGGACCAGGTTAAATACCTGGGATCTGATTTTCACACGTCCAGTGACATCGATTGCGATGTCAAGTCACGCATTGCTGCCGCGTGAGCCAAATGGCGGGAGATGACCGGTGTCATTTGTGACCCTAAAATGCCGATCCGGTTGAAGGGACACGTCTACAAAACCATTATTAGACCTGTCCTTTTACATGGCAGTGAGACGTGGCCGATATTGGAGCGACACAAGCAGGAGCTGCGTGTCACGGAAATGAAGATGCTGCGGTGGATGTGTTGGGTCACGCGGATGGACCGCGTGAGAAACTCCCGCATCCGCGGCGGCCTTCACGTCCGTGACATTGCAGACAAGTTGCAAGAGTGTCGCCTTCGTTGGTATGGTCACGTCTTGCGGCAACCGCCGGGCTACGTAGGTAACAAATGTCTGGCCATGTCAGCCCCGCCGGGTCCCGGTAAGAGGGGAAGACCCAAGAAGTGCTGGCTTGACGTCGTAAGGGATGACATGCGTGCCAATGGTCTCACTACAGGGGATGCCGAAGACCGTGCGAAGTGGAGGAGAAAATGTAGAAAAGCGGACCCCGGGCGTCGCGAGACGCAACTGGGACAGACGCTCGGATGATGATGATAAAATATGGGCATGTCACAGTTCTCACCTGTCTGATAGATGTAACTGTTGCCAAACGGACTAAGTTCCACTCACATATACCTACCTATAGTGAGATTTCTAGTCCCCAAAATTCTTAAAGATTTTCCTCGTTCCTCAGCCAGCTACTGCAGCCAGGTTGTGCATGGATTTGGCATTGCATTACAATCAATTCAAATTATTAGATAAGTATTCATTTACAGAATATTTTTGCCATTGATGTCGGAATATTATTTTAAATTCCTAGTAACATTCAAAACATATCGTTATTTATAAAACAACTAGCTGACCCCAGCGGCTTCGCCCGTGACATATTTCAAACCCCCGTCGCACTCATTTATTCCCGTCGCTTATTATATTTAAAAAAATGTAGGAAAATTTTTCCAATTTGTCAACATTTATAATCTCTTGGGTAGAGGTTTATATATTGGTATAGAAGTTTAGATTTAGTTTGCATGTAGTAAATATATAAATCATGTAGATATATTTGAATTAATTTGTTCCATTAACTGTACGATGCTTTTAGCAAAGCAAGTCACTTGAATACACAAACAACATATTGTAATGGCCAGATTCAACATACTAGTAATGTAATTTGCTCGCCCCATTCGGCTAGCGAACGAGAAGCATCCAACCATATCTATTCGGTTTGTATCCTCCTATGAGCATTCACGTTCACATTTAGAAGCTTCCATTGGATATGTTAGGATAATAAAATCTGGCTAATGTTACCGGATAGTCGGGATTTTAAAACTAAAATTGTAAAAATATTTCATTCTTTCAAAATACTTCCAGTTCATAATTTAGGTATTATTGTTACAAATAAGTTGTCCTAGCGGAATTAAAATTTATAAAAAAAAATTGTTTTGTTGATTTGTCTGTTTATTTTGACTTATTGAAGTGAAACTTCTTTGTCGAAGTTGAGGATTTTTTTATAAAAAACTAATAAAAACGACACGATTTTCGGTTACGCGCCATGTTGTTTTGAAGTGAAACTTATTTATCATAAGTGAAACTTCTTTATCAAAAAATAATCGTAAAAAAATATGTCGTGAAGAACCTTCACTTCTTACCTGTGTATTCTAGTACATACACATTTTTTTACTATTCGGGTTGGGGAAAAAACCAATTAAGGATAAAAAAATGGTCCCATCCATTCTTGCACTATAAATTAATGATGTTAATAGGTAAGTAAATTTAATTGTAATTTCAGCATTTTGTATTCGTAATCGGTATACGCTTGGACCTAATCCGATTACAAAGTATTTGTACCGTTCACCTATACAATACTGACTGATTATTGCTGATATACAAATCAGCAAATATCATACGAATCACGGTCACGTAACGCACAGTCCGCGTGAAACTAGTCCGCTTTATTTTTTTCCAGATCTTATTCCATTTTTGAAGTTATACCTTATGGAAATGGAAAAAATATAAGAGTAAAAATTACGTTTCGCGCGCAGACCGTCACGAAAAAGCGACACCATGAAGTTAGGTGATAAGTGTTTCCATGACAAGTTACTGTACGCAAGGTTACTGTTTATCGTATGGTATAAGATATATAAACATGTTTATTAGTTATCTGATTTTATTGATATCTGATTTGATTCTATATATGATATAGAATATGCTTATATCAACGGGACTTTGGGCTAGAAATTATGGCTCTAAGACACTGTGTTAAAAATTGCCCAAAATATTAATAATAATAATATTTACTTATTTGCAAGAAAGGAATATTACAGTGATAGATTTATTTTATTTATTTGTTCATGTACACACTAATAATAAAGAAAACAACAGTATAAGGAAACATAGGTATAATGGTACTGCTTATTTCTATAAGAAATATCTCCCAGCAGAATAATTAGGTTTACAGTGAAGGACTTTCCTTTTAAACGTAGTAATAGTTTTACTGTCTCTGATAGCAGGCGGAAGAGAGTTCCACAATCTGACCGCATGTACTGTGAAGGAGTAGGAGTGGATATCGGTTTTGTGTTTAGGAAATTTGAGATTCGTGCGTAGGTTTGATCTGCAGGGAGCGTCAGGAGAACGAACAAACGAGAACCGCTCCCTCAGATAGATCCCGAAGGTGAAGATAGATTGTAAAGTATATTAAAAAGGAGGCTGAGAATTCGAGTGTTCCGGCGAAGACGGATCGAGAGCCACTTGAGTTCTTTGCGAAGATGAGAAACGTGATCATACTTTCTAAGATTGAAAATAAAGCGTATACATAAATTTTGCAACCTCTCAAGTTTATCTAGAAGCTCCTCAGTGGCGTCCAAATAGTAGTCAATAATGGGTTGAATAATGGCTTGAGCAACATTGATTTTCGTCCGCAAAGGCAAGAATCCCTGGAGGCATCTCAAAGAATGAAAGGAAAAATGCACCTTCTTTCTGAAATTGTTGATATGGGCGCTCCAAGATAGCGTGGTGTCCATAATCACCCCTAAATTCCTCACGGTGTCTGAGTATGGTATCTGAGTACCAGCCAAAAGTACAGGATTCAGTCCAGACACCGGAAGATCACTACATTGGTATTTACTACCAATAACTATAGCTTGTGACTTCGTCGGGTTAATGCGCAATCCGACCGAATTGGCCCAGTCGCTAAGTCTATCCAAATCCCTGTTTATAGATGATATCCCAGAGAGGGCGTCTGTAGCCGAAAAATGTCGGTATAGCTGCAGATCATCAGCATACAGATGGAAATTGTTGGAGATAAGACTCGTAGCAGAGTTTATAAAGATGGAAAATAAAAGAGAAGATAGAACACCGCCCTGAGGAACGCCCGCAGATAGCCCACACCAGTCCGAGGATGTCTGACCGATACAAACGCACTGGGAGCGACCCCGAATGTAAGAGTCAAACCAGAATAAAGCAGAAGGGGAAATATTGATAGATCTCAATGTACCAAGAAGTATATCAAAATCGACGGAATTGAAAGCCACTACTAAAGTCTAGAAGATTTAAGAGGGTTAACTCTTTCCGCTCCATAGCCCCACGGATGTCATCTGTTACTTTGATGAGCGTAGTGACAGTACTATGCCCAGTACGAAATCTAGACTGAAATGGGCTAAGGTAGTAAGAAGATAACAAAAAGACGGATAGCTGACGATGAGCAATATGCTCAAGGACTTTAGAAAGAAAAGGAAGAATCGAGATTGGTCGATAATCAGTCAACAAGAAGGGATTGGTTGTTTTAGGTAAAGGTATGACATACGCTGACTTCCAAACCGCAGGGAAGGAGCCAGACAATAATGAATAGATGAGTATATGTGAGTGACGACGGGAAGTACTATATGGAGAATAGGGAGAATCATCCTTGAGCAAATGCCATCGATACCCGAAGCAGATGATAAAATAGAAAGAAGAGATCTCTTAACGTCGGCTTCAGACACCGAGTGTAACTAAAAAGATGTAGTCCGTGGCACAGGCACACCCGAAAGTTTAAGCAATGTGTCGCTTTTCACATCGACATTCAGTGAGAAAGGTGGCCGTGAAAAGTGATTGTTTAGGGCATTGATGTCGATATCCTTGTTTTCCGAAACTGGAGATTAGCCTATACCAACGGATCTAAGGAACCTCCAGGTGTCTGCAGAATTTCGACCATTAAGAGAATCATAGAAGTGGCGTCTTCTTGCCTCTACACATCCGACTGCAGCGATTCCGCAATAACTTAAAAGCTACAAAATTTTGTTCCGAGGGGTTTTTCCTAAATCGCCTCTTTGCCTTGTCTCTGCGTCCCATTAGATTTTTTATGGTAGCGTTCAACCAGGGAGCAGGGTAATGTTTAATTCGGATTTGTTTGACAGGGGCATGTCGGTCGAACAACGCACTAACAGCAGAATTAAAGATGTTAACCATATTATCAACATCAGTGGAGTTGAATACCAACGACCAGTCAGCTGATCCAGCGTCACTTTGTAATGCCTCCAGGTCCATACCTCTGAAATTGCAAAGGAAACAGATTTGGGGCTTGGACTTAGTAGGACGAACATGGTAAGAAAGATAAAGCAAGTCATGAAAAGAGAAAGGAGCAGGCATCTGACCATGGGTACATACATCGGTTGGAGAGGATACTAAGATAAGGTCAAGTAATGATGGATTGCAGTTTGGGACATGATGAGTAGAAGAGAGTGGAAGGACATGTAGGTTATAGGCAGACAACAAAGATAACAGTTTGCGAGAGCGGGAATCATCTTTTAACAAACGCGTGTTGAAGTCACCCATTATGGCTACGTGACTGTAGGACGGAGTTAGACTGTGAAGAAGGTTATCAAAAGAGTTAAAACAGTCAATGTGTAAATTAGGGCTATAGAAGACGCCAAGTAGAACTTTAGTGTGGTGTAGAGTCAATTCAAGGAAAAGGTGTTCTGCTGACTCAGTGTAGGTAGAAAGAGATGCACTAACAACCTTATGAGCCTGCGTGCTAGCATATAGCACGCAGGTAGATTCCTACACCGCCACAACGTATTCCCGTTCTATCGTTACTTATTAGTACGTATCCTGAAAGTAAGCAAAGTGTAGAAGGTATAGAAGGATTTAAGAACGTTTCAGAAATTAAGATAGCGTCGAGAGAGGAGTAACTAAAGGACGCCAGAAGATCAGAGTAGTGGCCGGTAACACTCTGAGCATTAATATGTGCTAAATTGAGATTTTTAGGATAGTTTGAGGAGAAAGAGGAGAGACTGTCGTGCAGGGTTAGAGAAGAAATAGAATTATCGTCCACACTGTGGAAACTATCAGAGACAGAAGATCACGAGCAAAAGCTGCTATTTGAGTTGCAGATGTCATCCGTATTATGCATGATCAAGAGGAAATATAAATATAATATTATTTATATATATATATATATATATATATATAAATATACAAATATGAAAAACTAGAAAGAAAAAAAATGTATACAAATAACACTAATGCTAATTAATGTTTCAGGTGAGCGATATTATTTACATTTATTAAAAACAATGGAATCGAACTACGCAGATATTCCCAAATACAGACGAAGGATAATTTTAAAGACTATTCGCCGTTATAAAACGAACATGACAATTCAATTTTGTAAATTCATATATTAATTGTAACGCAAAACAATATACTTATCTACTTACATGGAGTTGAGCAAATTTATTCTCCTGGAGTCGGCTAAAGAAACATTGTGATATGGAAATACACACAGATTGATTCGTGTATTTCTACGAATAAATCTGCTGTTACCGTAATGTTTCTTTACCGCTTATTTGTATTCAATAGTTTGTTGTAGTAGATGATGCTACCCTTACTTTAACATACTGTTTGTCTTCAGGCTTTAAAGGCGAAAGTAATCGCCAGAGAAGAAGCTGCGGCAGCAAACAAAATCTGTTAGGAGCTCTGGAGCTTCCGAGGGCTCACCCGGGACTCGGTCATTCAGATGGAAAGGCAATAATGTATGTGGTTTTAGCCGGTAGGTTAGAGTCCAGCATAACTTACATGTGGCAAACTCAAAAAAATAGTCTAATGCGGTCGGGAGATCCCCGTAGGGAACGAAGTTCCGTACAATATTTAGGACCTACGTTTTTGAAAAGAAAATAATTATAAAAAGACAATAAATTCAGTATATCGTAAAAATAAAATAAATAACAAGTTGAGGTAATACCGAGTGAAATAACAGGCGGGATTACTAACAACTAGAATACTACCGAAGAACGGAAAGGTCAAAAGTACTCGGATACCCAGACGTGCGTGTATGAAGCGATTGATGAATCTCGAAGAAGCGAAAGAAGTATGCATGGATCGCGAAGCCTGGCGATCTGTCCTCTCTGACTACCCCGTCAGGGATACAGCGTGAAGATAATTAGTTAGTTAGTTTTTTAATTAGTTATAGTAAGTAAAATACACTAAATTTTAATTGATAATTGAATCTGCTTCTAATAGGCTCAATACACTCCAACATGCACACAGCATACGGCAATTTGTTACATGGCGATTTCTACTAATTCTCCTTAAGCCGCGTTAAGGAACTTTATTCTAAAAGAACTATTACGAAAAAGTTTGGTGTGAATTTAGCTGAATATCTGGATTAATACACAGGCTAATTTTTAGTTCGGTAACAGATTCATGTGGGAACCGGGTAGGGGAAATTTCACCAAGCGAGAGGAGCCGCGGAGGTTTTAAGTAATCTGTATAAAAATCACAACAGTTCTATCAAAACCTTTTTTCTAGTTTCTTATACTTTATGTCCTTAAAAAGCTACCCACAGATCACACTAATCAAAATACTACGTACTATACATTCGCCAAAATGTACCTATCGTTTGAGTTTATCTCAATTTAGTTCCCGGGTTTTATCAACAGCAGTATCCTTGCCCAGGTGTTGAGCAGATGGTTCGATTTTCTTCGATTCCCAACTCGAGGTACTATTCACAACTTTGTTCGGCGTCGTTTCTATCGATTTTAGATTAAGGAACTTTGAAAACCAGTAAAAACATTCTGTAATAAATTTCCGTACTTTACGTAGTAGGTAACAACTTGCTCGACCAGGGTGTTTCGAAGTTGTAGTAAAAGTTTTTAATAACGATTAAAATTGCGGCCTTTGCGTTATCGTTTTGTTATACTATTCGGCATTGTGATAGGTATCGCAATAGTATTTTCATAGTAGTGTTATTAATTTGGTACACATATAGGTATATTAATAAGTAACAATACCCTAAAAAACACCAAAACGATTTTAACACGTTTTGTTAACTAGTGATGAATGAAATTCAAGCCCAATATGAATAATACATACAGACGTGTGAAGTCGGTTAGACTGTTTTAGTATATTTGTTTAAAATTCAAGTTAGTAAACAGATAGGCACTTTCCAGTAAACAGCCTCAAAATTGTTAATAATATGTTTTTAAATTGTGACAGTATGACAAAGTTAAGAGTGCATTAAGTATCAAAGACAAAGAGTCTGTGATACTCAAACTTTTAACAGGAAAAAGATCTTGAACCAAATCGAAAATGTTCATTTAACTAAAAAAGCAAGCAAGTTGAATCTCGCGATACCCGATCGTTCACTTCTTTTGTTCATCCCGCACCATTTACGATATTCTTCGAGTCAAAGTTTGCCTAACAATCATAATAAACTTATATTTCGTGTTTTGAATAAAATGTACGCTTTAAAGTAGAGGATAAAACATTGTAGAATGTGTATTAATGACAGCATTTCTTCTCTCCACGTTTCCGGTCTTTTGTGATTGCTCACTCCGGTTCCTCGTCGCTTTGAATGAGCACATACGTGAGCAAACAATTGTCTTGTGCATTAAGGCGTTTTTGTGGCGTTTGGATATTATAACCGCCGTGTTTGTTTAATTTAACTCGCTTCAACTAATTTCCGCTCAGCCACTATAATGTGCCGCCGAGAGGATGCAAACACGTCGCTTACCTTATTGTGATAAATGCTGTGTATATTATTATAGACCAAATCCAATTCATCATATCGATTAACATGTAATATGTGCCGTTATTGCACCGCTTGATTCATTTATACTATATTTTCGCTCAATATCAATAGCTTTTATACTTACGCCAAAACCGATAATCAAAATAATTTATTGTGTCGTAGAATAGGGAGACTTTTCCCACATATGTTATGTAAGGCCAATTTCAGGCTTCCAGCTCCGCATAAAGATGAGAATATGACATGAAAGTCGATAAATTTGGTCAATAGCTATTATACGACGTTGTCGGGGTGCGAAAATGTGGAAGTGTGGGGGGAACTTCACGGCTCTTTGATTTAGGACCGGCGGGATGGTTTGTACGCAGTTACATTAAAATAGAAGTGACAGTGAGCGACACCAAGCTACGTAATTGTTCGGAATGTCGGTCCTGGTGTGCGCGTCCTGTTGTTATATGGCAATTTGAATGCGAAACGACGTCATGGCCAAACAAACGCACCGAATTTCGCGGAGCGTAAATTACGGAAATTGGTATGAACGTGTATTCACTTGTGTGTAAGTTATTTGCTTTAATTAATGGATTCATGCGAATTCGTTTTTCTACGGATAATGTGTCAACAATAATGCTTTTTTTGCATATTATTTAAATCCATAGCTTCTGTTAATTAATATTACAAAATAGGCATCGTGTTTTTCTGTTTTGGATTATTTTTAATTAATAAGTACAATTCAATGGAAATTATGAAAATCTTCACGTTCGAAATTTTTGATTCAACTACAATCAAAACGTGTGCTCATTCGATAGGTAAGCATCATGTATGTTTCAATCCATTGTTTTTTGAAATTTCCTCACAATAAAAAAATCGTTACTTACCATTTTTGGACTAAGTCCAGGTGCGACTAGCTTTAAACCTAATACATAATCCTTTTTCTCAGTAGTAAAAATATATTAACACTGGCCGTCTCTAGCAACATTGTAACTTTACATCTTTGCCAAACGGGAGGGACACTAGATCCGAATGCGGACGCCACAGCTGGCAGCTATCCGAGCATATATAACTATATCTAGTGCAACCTAACGAAATAGAAAATATCATTATTCTTCTCTCAAGACAAGGAGGCGTTCAACCAATGTTATTTACGGCCTGGTTTGTTTATTATGTTTAAAACATATTATATGTCTCTTAAAAGTCAAGGGTCAAAGAGAAACGGAATATAATTTTAGTCGTAGCTTTAATAATTTATTGTGAAAATTCTGAGGCAGATCGTGAAAGCTTTGTATTTTAAGACAATCTGAGAAGAAACATCAATCACTCTATATCCCTGTAGGGGTGGCAAAGGCATATTATACGCCCGCTTATCACCGTGTTCAATCCTGTCCAACGAAATAGGGGGTGACCCATTGCCGTGTTGAAGTAGGCAGACACATGTTGTGGCTACCTGCTGTTGAAATTGTTCAAGCCACCCATAAGGCCTTCAACTTGACTTAACGACTGCCATGTTACTACTGTAATGTAATGTAAATAATGGCAACCTGGACTAACGGCCTAAAGTGCCTTCCGAAGCACGGAAACACTCGCAAATGTAAACGCCACAAAGTGGTCATCCGCCCGTGACCAGCCATAGCGAGAGTTGTTTAACGCGGTGATCGTTTATAGAACACTGAATCAGCGGAGCCACGAGAGCGAGAAGAAATATATTTTTTAAAATTTATTTGATGAAAAATATATAAAACTTCTTAGACGGACTACTAATGCCAAATTTACTAAGTAAGTACATCTATAGTCACTAAACTTACTATAACATTATGCTATATCTGTTAACTATAAACACAAGCATATTTTTTTACAAAGTTGATTAGTTTTTTAAAATTTAATTCAATATTGGTCAACCAATGGGCTACTAGTATAAATTAATTATGTCACTCAGTATTTATCAATTTGTCTAAAAACAATATCAATATTGTAGATACCTAAATATAGAAATCGAGGACTGTTATACAACTAAAAAATATACGAAAACTGACTCTCAAAAAGTATCTCGTTTTTAAATTAATTATGCCTTTTCTGACACAGGCACCAGTCAGGTTAATTTTACAATATTTTTGCACTACTTCAACACTTTTACTAGCGGGAATCTATTCATCATACTCTACTGTATTTCAAAACTTGCCTTCACTATGAGAGCAAAAGTCATCTTTGACCTCAAAGTGAAGACTCTCTAAGGCCTCTCCATACAACGTAATATAATAAGTCAAAGGTTGCCACAAACAAACATCATGTCCTCAAGGTGTTCTCTTTATATATTTTGCATTCTGAGATTTCATACTTTTTTGTATTTTGCAGACAAAGGTTTTCATTAAAATTACCACGCACTTATGTTTTTATCACGATCTAAAGCAAGTCAAATCCTCGCGATAAAATTACACAAAGCTTTGAATTAGAATCACATTTGTGAATATAAAACATTATTCTTACTCACGAAAGAAATGTTTATCACTCTCCAATCCACCGCGGAATGGTCATTATTTACTCATTACCGTTACTAAAACTGAACTCTCGTGACCACACACAAAAACTCTAGCCGAAACATAATAAATATTTACAAATGTACGACTAAGCTTTTCAAACTTGACTCCAGAACTTACGAAGGCTATCATAATATCATGAATTATTTGCTTGTAACGTAACATTTCCTTCTTGTATGTCTTATATCAGAAAGTCATTATTTTTAACTCTGGACTTGTTTTGAATTTTTTTTTTATCTAAGCTATCTATAGCTCAATATTGTCATGTCAGAAGCATTACGCTATTAGGTACACATATATGAGGCTCCCTGATCATCACAGCATTTTAAACACATAGTAAGGCACAGCACCAACTTAATAAGTCTTTAAAATCAGACGCGCTGGTAATAGCAAAGATCCTCCTGAACAAAATGGACAAAGGTGAATCTGAAACTTGGAATACTCGTCCGAAAGAATTTTAAGTAACTCAGATGGAATAACGCTCCGAGAAATATCTTTTTAAACAAAATAAAATTGTTTAATTGATCGGAAGTTTGTACGTATTTGCCATAGTTCTTTGAATAGTCTCAAAATACGAATATAACTAACTAACTATCTTCACGCTGTATCCCTGACGGGGTAGTCAGAGAGGACAGATCGCTAGGCTTCGCGATCCATGCATACTTCTTTCGCTTCTTCGAGATTCATCAATCGCTTCATACACGCACGTCTGGGTATCCGAGTACTTTTGACCTTTCCGTTTTTGAGCAATCTGCTCACGTGGTCTTCATATGAAAGTCTCGGCCTTCCCTGACTCCTTCTACCCTCTACTTTTGAACAATATATATTCTTCGTCAATCGTTCCTCACTCATTCGTTGGACGTGTCCAAACCAACGGAGCACGCCCTTTTCAAGCTTAACGTTGACACTTTCATTCAAACCTGCCATATTGCGTATCACTTCGTTACGTATTCGGTCGGCCAAGGTAACGCCGCACAATTTTCGAAGTGATCGCATCTCCACAGCATTCAATTTACTTTCATGCATCTGCTGACATACCCAGGTTTCACTACCGTAAAGCAAAGTTGGCACTAGCACTGCGTTATGAATCGCCATTCGTGCTTCTTTTACGATGCTTTGTCGCTTTACTAACTGGGACAAAGCACCGTTAACTTTGTTTCCGGCAGCTACTCGCCGTTCTACATCCGAATCACATCTTCCATCCGCGCTAAACATACTTCCTAAATACACAATTTCATTCACTTGCTCTAGACGTTCCTGGTTTACTCTAATCTCGCATTTAGTTCTTACGTCACCTCTTTCAAATACTAGAACCTTAGTTTTACTTGCATTCAAGCGGAGACCCTTAATTTCACACCCCTCTTTCATATTAGTGACTAATGCCTGTAGGTCGGCTTCTGATGAGGCCATGAGCACCGCATCATCAGCGTACAGCAGACAGTTTACTGTAAAGTCACCCAAATTCACACCCATATTAAAATCTTTCAACTTCTGTAGGCAGCTGTCCAGATACACTATGAACAGCCAGGCGGACATGACACATCCCTGTTTGACGCCTGTACAGACATCAAAAAGAGGTGACACATCCCCCCCTACTCGCACGCACGCCTTACAGTCCCTATAAAGCGACTGTATTGCCCGCAGTAGCGAGCCGTCCACACCATATCCTGGCAGCAAGTCCCACAGCGTTTCTCTCACAACGTTATCAAATGCTTTCTCTAGATCCACAAAAGCGCAGAAAACCTTCTGGCTAAGAGCCAGAAACTTTTCCGCGATCATGCGGAGAGAAAACACTAGATCCATGCAACCTCTTCCACGTCGGAATCCGCATTGAGCCTCCCATAAATACCTTTCAGACTTTTCTTGCATTCGTGCCGTTATAACCTTTGCATACACCTTACTAGTTAAGCTGACCAAGCTGATCGCCCTGTAGCTGGAGCAGTTTAGGCGCGAGCCTTTCCCTTTGTAAATAGGTACTACAACTGCTACTCGCCAGTCATCTGGGACCTCACCCGTCCGCCAGCACAAGTTGCATAACAGACATAGTGTGTCCCAGACACGCGACCCACCGTACTTGATCATCTCAGCAGTAACTCTGTCTTTTCCCGCAGCCTTACCACATTTCATACTTCTTATCGCTTGTTCTATTTCTTTCATACTAATGACTTCAATGACATCGGGATCCGGAGCATCGAAGTGAGCTCCACTTCCCGACGTGGCATCTCTGTCTTTTCTTGCATACATCTTTCCATAATATTCACTCCATCTCTGCAGGACGTCACTTTGGTCTGTTAGGACGTCATTGTTAACACTAAGCACTTTATTCATACTGCAGATTGCCGAACAACTCCGGGTCTTGCCTACCTCTTTCCAGAAGAGCTTGGCATTATCCCGGAAATTGGACGACAACCTTTCATCCGCTTTCATTCTGCACCTTTCACGAGCTTCTTCTATCAGTGCCTTCGTGTTAACTTTCTGCAGCTTGTATCTCTCTTTCATATTAAAATCATTCCGCGAGGCTAAGTAGTCTAGCCATGCTTTCTTCTTCATTCGAACTGCTTCTTTCACTTCCTCATTCCACCATGCATCACGCTTATTACTACTGCCTCTTTTCGTTTCTCCACACACTTCCACAGCGGCATTTATCATACTGTCCCTAAGGTTCTGCCATACACTTTCCACATTCTCACTGCTTACATTGACGTCGCCAAGCTTTTCGGCTACTCTTTCATTATATTTATCCCTAAAGGATGCTTCCTGCAGCTTCCAGCTTTTGATGCTATAAGTCGGCTCAGGTTCAGAACACTCGGTACGATGACGCCAACCCGCGAACAGACCCCTAATCCTAGTTATGACTAGGTAGTGGTCTGATCCCAGCTCAGCGCCTCGATAAACCCTTGTGTCCATCACCTGTTTACGGAGCCGACTATCCATTAGGAATAGATCTATCATGCTTCTCTTTGACTTACATCTCCTCGTATACATATGAATTTGTTTGTGGTTGAACATCGTGTTCGCCACAAACAAATACTTTTCCTTACAAAATGCCAGTATTAGCTTGCCAGCGTCGTTCACCCTTTTATCCCCATACTTCCCGAGTACCGACTCAAAACCATCGCGAACGGTACCCACCCATCCATTCAAGTCTCCACATACTATAAGTCTTTCATTTCCTTCTATCACATTTAGAGCTTCTCTCATACTCTCCCAGAAGTCCTCTAGCTCACTCGCGTTCGACGAAGATACTGGCGCGTAAGCAGCTACCAGGAAAATCTTCGTCAAACCAAGTTTTACACGGATCCAGAGGATTCTAGGACCTACCAGTTTGTACTCATACATACCGGAGGCCAATCGCGAGGACAGCAAAATTCCAACCCCCCGACTGCCATGCTCGCTCTCTGGTACTCCAGACCAAAGCGCGAGCATCCCACCCGGGAGCTCCAAGACTTCGCTGCCCTTGCGCTTGGTCTCTGTCAAGCACACTGCATCTAACTTTCTCTCATTCATAACATCCATCAACTCAATCATCTTATCTGTCATTCCTCCCCTAACATTCCACGCAGCTACCCTGCACTCCATCCTCCACTTCCCGCCGTGTCGGGCCGCGCGTGTAGGGTGGCGGTCCCCTACGCCGCTCTGGCACACACTTTTCGCACCAGCGGGGACGAACTGGTGCGCGTCGCCTCGGGGGCACGCCCTAGCAGTATTCGCCCTGGTGGCACTCGTGTTGGAGTAGAATTGCAGCCGTAGCTGGCAGGGATGGCGACGTGCACGCTTCTACTCTTCATCCCCATCGAATATACATATGTATATGATAATCGAATTTCAATGATAATTACAAACTAGTTTTTTACTTCAATTATGTTTTGAGAGTAGGTATTTTTTTCTATTTAAAAGTTGTTCTACTTGATGCCTGCAGTTTTGTAGACGTTAAAAATTTGCTCGGATAAGTTTATCAAAATACGCCCAGTGGTCTGAAAAAGCAACCTTTAGCTTCTTTATTCCACCAAATGCTTCCGAAGTGATCCATTTCACAGTTTGAATTTTTAGTCTTTCTAACTGAACTGTTATCATCGGCCATCACCTGGCGAGGATTTGTTTGCCTTATAGGACCTATCTAAAAAACCAGTAAACATAAAAAATACACCATGTTTGCAGTTGGCAAATATACGATAGAACGTCTATACAGCATCTCTGCCAATACCGCAAACGTATTGTTCAACGTTATCCAATCGGAATTCTGCATTCAATTTTATATTTACGCACTTCTAACCCACACGTAAGGTCGTTGATAAAACGATCCAATCATTGTGTGTCCAATTTATCAGAAGCACAAAATGAATAAGAAATTTATAAGTGTGATATTTCATGTGCAGACTCGTTTTGGGGCACAGCAATCTTGGGGCATTGGCATTCAAATTGATGGTGAGGGTACGTTTCACCATTAGAGAGGACTTATTAATTCCCCTTTCGACAGGCCGACCGAGGAGGCAATAAATTCACCTCAACCAAAGGGATGACCAATTTCAGAACATTTACGAGCCACAAATTACTCGACCGCTGAAATATACTGAATTCGGGACGGCGCGTAACCTCGACCACACGAAGAAAAAGCCCAAATGTTAATTTAATGTTGAGAGCCACAGAAAATTGCTTCAATTCTGAAGAAAAGAGGAAATATTGCGCTTTACCCGCGGAAAGGGCCAAATACTAATTTTATGCAGGGCAAATGAGCCGAAAGCAGGGCGTGAATCGATATTCATTTGGCTAAGCGCACCGTTAATTTTTCCCAGCGAACGATATCATGAATATTACGTATCTACTTACTTTCATAAGGCGCCTTTCATTATTACTGAAAATTTACACTCAAGTTTTCCGCCAAATTTATTTATATATTTTTTTAATAATAAGGTACCGAATAATACGTATTAGGGTATAGATAGTAGATATAAATTTAAAGTATCATATTATCGACAATGTTTGCTTTATAGACACTATATTTTGTGTGTCAGTTAGTCAGTCAATGTAACACGGTACAAGAAGTTGTAGTAACTACGACTAGCATTGATTTGCCATTAAAAATTTAATAATTAATTATTATTATTTTTAATTTTTGATCTGTAAAAAAAGTATTTATTTTTTGACCCTTTGAATATTAATAAAACTTTGTTCCACGTATAATTATGTAAATGTAAAATTGTAGATATAGCATATTTCATTATTTGTTAATAATTTTTTTTCAATATTTTAAACTAGTTGATCCGTGCGACTCCGCCCGCATGGTGAAGTTTTCCATTTCCGTTTCCCACCAGGAACTTGTTCTCGAGATAAAAGTAGCACAACTTTCTTATCTATATTACTGTGAAGTTTCATTAAAATCCACTAAGTAGTTTTTGTGGAAAAGAGCAGCAAACATCCATCCAAACTTACTCATTTCCTATAGATTTACGACCGTGACTCTTAAATATGCTTTATTTAATAACGTTTAGCAAACTTGTTATTATACAAAAAAGCAATTACAGACACATAAGCATACTTAATTAAATTTCAAATAGGATCATGGTACCTATTTATACGAAATTAAAGACTTGACTTCCTTTTACAGTGAAACAACATGCTGACCTCTTGAGAATCGCATCAGTACACTCAAGCCAACAATTATCACGCAGTTGGAATATTCGAACTATTCGAAATAGAACTATTACTGCCGACAAATTTTTAAGTAAGGGTTGATTTTCCCAAGACTACCGTCCTCCATGACCGGGGGCCTGGGGACGGTGGTTGGGCTGCTCGCCGTCCTTACAGAAGCAGGCCCCGGTCGGTGGCGTGGTGTGAGAGCTGCACGTACGCCCTTCACCCTCTCAAGGAAGTGGTATAAAAACTGATCCCCCCCAAAGAAGCGAGATAACACTCTAACACCCCCCTCCCCCCAAATGAGGCCGCGGAAGCGGATAAAGTCTGTCGGGAGCCCTGGAGCTATCCTTCCGAGGGCACACCCGGGACTCCCGGCTATAGATAGATGCAAGGGTACGTGTGGTTTTAGTCGGTTAGAGTCCATAGCATCCATGAGGACTTCAACACAAAAAAAAAAGCGTTGATTTTCTTTCTTACTCTATTCGTAGATGACCGAATATTCTAATGTGTGTATGTTTGTTCTCCTCTTCAATTTCTCAGCTGGTATAGGATTTATTATTAGAATACGCCGGCCCCTTCCTATCTACATGGAACCTACAACAGAGCTGGTGCGGCTTGTGAAGCGGGTGAAAACGCTAAAGCATGCAAATACAGGGGTTTAGGCTCCGAATATGATTTTGTCCCATTCGGTGTCGAGACTCTTGGTCCGTGGGGTCCTAGCGCTATAAGGCTTTTTAAGGAAATAGCGAAAAGGTTAGTCGAAATCACAGGAGACCGAAGAGCTGGCAGCTACCTCGGACAAAGAATTAGTCTAGCTATTCAAAGGGGGAACGCTGCCACTATCTTCGGAACCTTGCCTAAATGGATCTCTTTTAATAATATATTTTAATTATGTATAATTTTTTAAAGTTTATATTTAATGTTAATATTAAGTTAAGTTAAGCTAATTTATGTTTTCATATTACTTATTTCTCAACTGAATTACATTTTCTTTGTATAAGCTACTTAAATCCCTATATTGATAGCGTGGATTGACGAAAATGCACAACAGTATAGTGACAGCTTTAACTTTTTTAAATTAATATTACGTATGTAAATTATTGTAAATTGACTGCTCTCTCAGAGCGACTAGTTATTTATACCAACTATGAATTGGTAATGTAAGGTACTTTCTCGATATACTCGATATTTCTACTTGAATCGTTAAAATAAACATATGTGACGTGTAGTTAATAATCTACAGTACCGAAATATCATGATTATGGTAATTGTTATAAATTCGAAGATCTCTAATATTGTAGCACTAAGCATGAACGAAATTGTTTGATTATTTCCTGTACCAACTTATCAACTTTCGTGTTTTATAATACGAACAAATAAGGAATATCTTTCCGAGGGGCGTCCGGCAATAGAGAGTTAGGCAGGGACCGTGTGTTTTTAGCCGGTTCTAGTCCAGCATGACATCCGAGGGGTTTACCCTCGTTCTTAGGTATTTCAATTTCTTACTTACTATGTTTTACGGATCAGTATAATTATAGTAGAAGTCACTAGTAATGCACTTGTGACCATAGCTTTTGCACTCTAAACGAAATGTCAAAAGGATTTGAAAAAGATCCGAATATCATAACGAATATAAATCTTGTGTGTTAAACACTCTATCTTGGAAAATATTCAATGAAATGTTACCCACTACTATTTAGCATTACAATTTGCACATTGGATCTTGTAGCAGTTACGTAATTGGTGTGATACACGATCAATCGTTTAATTATCTCTGTGGATAACAAGCCGTGAACATTTCACGTCTGACATCAACATACATATTTATTACGATGTGTATCAAATTTATATGGTAAACATAGGTAGGTACGTGTTATATGTATATACAATCACTCCTATTTTCACGAAGGAATAGACGTTATATGCCCCACATTTTGTCAGTTGTAAGTGGTTTTACGTAATAATTGACGAACACAGTTCACTAATAGGCAACGAGTGTATCGAGCCTCAAAGGTGATACGGCGCAGAGTACAGGAAGGACCTCTATAGACATAGACATGATGCCACGCCTTTATGCCCGTAAGGGTAGGCAGAGACATACTACACGCACTTGTGTCCCACGTAACAGGTGGTAAGCCCGTTGCCGAATTGAAATTGACAGGCAAGGTTGTGGCGACAAGCTGTTAAAATTCTTCAAGGCCTTCAACTGGGCTTAACGACTGCCATGTTACTGGCGACCGGGATTAACAGCTTAACGTGCCTTCCGAAGCACGGACACGCTCGCAAATGTAAATGCCTCAAAGAGGTCACCCATGCGAGGACCAGCCATAGTGAAAGTTGCTTAACGCAGTGATCGTTTACAGAACACTGAGCCCGCGGGGCCACGAGCGCTTCGAGGACGAGGATTTCTTTACTGTCTGGGAAAAACTAATAAGCAATTTTTACAAAATACGAATACTGAATGCAGATGCTCCAAACCTTCAATAACCGCCTAAGAGAAAAAGAGAAGGTTTTTACGATGACTACGAAAAATGACTATTTTCATATTTGGCACGTATACATTAAAAACGTTTTGATTCATCACAAAAAATAATTGTTGTTTCTTACGGATGGCTATGCAATCTAGAATCAGAGTTACGTATTGTACATGGCTGTACCGTGCAATATATATGATGTACTGTACTGGAAATGTGTTTTTTTAATCTTAGCAAGCGCAAGTATGACAAGATAATGAAAAAAGAATTCAGGAACTTTTTTCTGACATTATTTTTAAATAGATAAAAACTACACTCGCGTGCAAATAAATCGACTCAAGCCCCAAGTGCGCATAAAAAGTGATATAACTTAAAAATGCCTTATTTTACCTATATATAATGTTTTACATAATTAAAGCCTAATTACTAGAATTAGGCTTTAAAATGGTAGCATAATTTCAGTAATTTAAATAAACACTTGTCCTTAGAATGCAACTGAACGCAACCTCCCGGAAACTGCTCTACACACAACTAGCGCGACACAACCCCCTATAAAAACCCCCTGTAATCGTTTTTTCTTATCAGTCGCTCACTAGACGTTGACCTGAACACATCTCTGCAAATTGAAGCTGTCATTTGAAGAAAATTATGGATACAACACCTGAAGAAGCCGCCCAAGTCGTTGCCCTGTTGCAAGAAGGGATTGAACCAGCGAAAAGTCGCTCGTCGGTTGAATATGAATCAGTCTGCTGTCTCGAGAGTGTACAGAAGGTTTCAAAAGACTGGTGCCTTCACTCGAAGGCCTAATACCAGCCTTCGCCGGTGCACCTCGGAGCGTGACGACCGGTTTTTGTTCTCGACCTCTCTCCGAAATCGACAATCGACGTAGATGTGCAGCAGGAGCTACGTCAAGTTCGCGGGGTGACTATCAGTCAGTGGACAGTTAGAAGAAGGTTGAAGGAAGCTAACCTTACTCCGAAAAGACCCGCTACAGGCCTGAAGTTGACCACAGCTAACCGTCAAGCACGCCTTCACTTTGCTCGATTTGCAATTGAGACAAGGATGTGTCTCCATGGCAGCGACAGGAGAGGTCGGGTGTACCGGCGTCCCGGTGAACGGTTTTCACAGTGCTGCTTTGTTGAAACCGTTGCATATGGTGGCGATTCTTGCATGATGTGGGCTGGAATTTCCTTAGACGGAAAAACGGACCTTGTTTTCGTTCCTGGGGGAGGCCGAGGAGGAGGTCTGACCAGTGATCGTTACATTGCAAATGTTCTACTGGATCAAGTTGTCCCATATCAAGGTTTTATTGGGGATAATTTGCATGACAATGTCCGATGTCATACGTGAGTTCCTGAACGAAGTTGGAATTCACACTATTGATTGGCCAGCGCTCAGCCCCGATTTAAATCTCATTGAGCACATATGGGACGAGCTCAAAAGAAAAGTTAGAGCGAGGAATCCAGCTCCGACAAACATCAATGAACTTAAGACTGCGTTGGTAGAAGAGTGGGGTCGAATACCACAATCATCAATTAAAAAGTTGATAAGGTCGATGAAGAATCGCATGAGAGCAGTAATCAGGGCTAGAGGAGGGAATACCAAATATTGACACAAATATTTTTTTTATCTTACGCACATTTTGTTTCATTTATACACAATAACCCCATACTGTGAAATTGTATGAATTTTCAACATTTTTTACAATATCATTGACATTCACATTTTTTACTAAACTACTGAATCGATTTTCATTCAACTTACATTATTTTTAAGCTCAATTACTAGGCTTTAATTATGTTAAACATTATATAGAGGTAAAATAAGGCAATTTTTAAGTTATATCACTTTTTATGCGCACTTGAGGCTTGAGTCGATTTATTTGCACGCGAGTGTATTACAAAGTTGTATGTTAGTGGAATCAACAAGGTGTTTTATTTTACTATCATAATGATTGTATTGCCTATAAAGTAATTTACTTTTTTAAAATACATATCATAAAAACAACTTATTTTCTTGCCACATCGATATGCTAAGAAACTTCAAGTATTATTTCAACAATAACGCACATGAAATATTATTGTATTATCTACAATGTGAAAGCACGCATAAAGTTATGAAGAAAAAGAAAACAAAACATTCACTAAGTTAAAGTTTTTAATGACTGTTTTATTGTTCGTGTCTATATATTTGAGCATTCCGAAACCGTTTCGCAGCACCGTTCTAGTTAACTGTTTTATAACTCTATGGCATGAGATGGCATAAAGTTGTATAACTCGTAAGATACAGCATTAAAACATTGCTGTAGGAAAAATACTGTTGTTTACGCTGTTATCTACGAGAATTTTTAAAATCATCCCAACATAACGAACGGATTGGTTATTCACTCATTCATGTTGCTCGCTTTCGCTTACCCAAAACTATTGAATAATAATCTACCAGATCATGTATTGTATAGAACAAAAAATAAACAATAATGACTACACATAACTAAATTTATGTGATAATATTTTACTTTGTCAGGCACTAAACTTTATAAATATGAGTTCTGTTAGAGGTTTCCTGCAAGGCGCTCGTCCCTTTCACAATAAGCGTTGTCACTCCACCCACGCCGTTGCCACTTTGGTATCGACATCTTTCATAACAGAGCTTAAAGTCATACAATTATAAGCATCACACAATTATTCTAAATGCTGTTGACAGTGCTAGTGAGAAAGTTATTTTTGAAATCTGTTTCTGATTATTTTCATACTGAACTAAAACTTTACATTTAGAAATAGTTGTTACAAAATAGAACTCGGGCAGAATCAAATTTCCACCCAAGGATTATAAATAGGACCATTACAATACAGTATTTCTCTTAGTCATTTTCACGTAAAATAGTTCGGGAAAGCGGTCCGGTCTCGCAATATCTCTGTCATGGCTGCCCGCATTCGAAAATTGGATTTAATTATCCGGCTGTATAAAACAGACTGCCTCTGGTGTGAGTGTGTTAAATGGTACCCTCAACGCCTCTATTGGGGTCTAATCCAACTGTATATTACTAGACAACTATCTAAAGTCACCACAGCGAATATCGTTGGTGAATGCAATATTAACAGTCTCCATTTTTCAATGTAATAAACGAGTAAAGAGATTATGTTTACTAATGAAATTAAATCTCGACACCAAGATCTGCAAGGTATTTGCCAACATGATAAGCCTCTAATACAGGTGTCATTACGTGGTTGGGTAGATATATAAATCAAGAATTATACACTACACAATACCTTAACCAAACATCAAGTCTAAAAGTACAACAATGCCTATTTTCGTGTGTTCCTAAGTCAAACTTTGTAGGCTTGACAAATTGGTCTAAATTCTACACGTCAATATGAGGCACTCCTACGCTTTGACGACATACGTTATTATAACTATGATTGACCTCAAATTGGGAAATGACGAAGACAAACTAGTTTATAAAGATAGTTACGTACAAACGTGATTGCTTATATAATATATATAGTATGGTGAACTGACCTACTCAAAGTAATAATCAATGGAAATATGTAGGTAATTATTTATTACATTACCGATTTAAGTGTCAACTAAGTGTGACCATTCCTTGCTTTTACCTATTATTCTACGAGTGCTATCAAGTTCAATTACTTACGAGAAACGAATACTCTTTTCCGTTCCCAAGCTTCCAATATAAAGCTATTGGTGCCGGTTACAGTAACATGGCAGTTGTTAAGCCAAGGCCATAAAGAAAAATCAACAGCAGGTCGTCACAACCTGCGCTTGTCCTGTACAACACGGTAATGGGTTCACCACCTGTTACGTGGGACAAAAATTTATAACGTGAAATGTGGGCGGATTTAATGCCTCTGGCGTCCTTTCGAGGATAAGGGCGGGACTGTTAAATAAAGACTACTTTACTGCTAAAAGTCTGGATGCCCAATACCATTCTGCTTTTTAAATCTAAAACCTCCTTCCCTTTAACAATAGGTCTTAAAACTAGTGAATTCATGCAAAGGCTTAAAAATTTGTTTATATATGTTCACCCAAAAACATGAAAAATATAAGTGTGTGTACCAGAGTACACAGATAAGAAATAAAACTTCTTTACGACATTTTTACAGCTATAAAATTACAGTACAGAAGTACCTTACATTACAGTACAGTAGAGATTATGTTTACTAATGAGATTTAATGTATTGGACTCTAAGATTGAAGACTATTATCGTACAGAAGAGTACGGTACAGTACAGTACAGTCTGTACTTTACTGTACTGTATGGTTTAGTACTACTGTACAGAACAGTACAGTATAGTATTCAAATATGTGGGTGTACCAGATAAAGAAGTGAAACTTCTTTCCAAATATTTTTTCAGATATAAAATTTCTCTCATACGTCGATAAAGGAGTTTCACTTATGCTAAAGAAGTTTCACTTCAAAACAACATGGCGCATAACTGAAAACATGATGATTATTCGTTTTTTTTACAGCTATAAAATTTCTCTCAACGTCTCGATATAAAGTTTCACTTCAAAAAAAATTGTTGTTAACTATTCCTACTATAAAAGTTTTAATTACTCTGAATATGATGTTTATAAGGAACAAGCGACCGGTTGCTAATAATGCTGGCCCCCAAACAGTCTTCACAAAGTTATGTAGTGGCACATCCGCCACCGCATTAACAGAGGGCAATCAATGTGAAGCGTGTTTCCGTCTTCCGTCCTTTTCGTATAAATAACAACACAAAGTCTAATTAATGTCCTTAGTGTAAAAAGGACAAGGATTTATAACATTTGTATCTTAATATGAAGTGTACGAGATGTGGTAATTAAAGTATAAAGTTTAGCACTGCAGTTGTACGAGTATTTTCGGTTAGTCTGTTATTAAAGCAAAAAGACGTACTTATACAGTGTAGCATTTAAGTATAATACAGGGAATACGATATTATCTATCTGTCAATAGCGGAAACAAAAGTTTAAGGCACTTTTTTATACTACCGAGGTTGAAATCAAAGAAGAAAGTAGTTATTATTATTATTATGTAAGAGAGGCTGTGGCAGGCTACAAAAGTACTGTAGCACTGCGACCTAAATAGGTCTATTGTGCTCGCCTAAATCTTAGAGTGTGCTGCTGATTTCTATGAGAGTAAGGAATTTGAGGATGTCTTTGGCAGCGATGTGCTGTAACTTCTCTGGTTGAACCAGGTGTTTGCCAAAGGAGATGCATCGTTTGTGTATGAGAGGGCCGCAGTCGCAGAGAATATGCTGTGGCGTTTCATCGACTTCGTAACAGAATCTGCAGAGGCTGGTTGGGCTAAAGCCAAGGTTGGCAAGAAAGTAGTTAGCCTATATATGGACGATCGTAAGAACTGAATTATCATACCCAAGCTGTCGACCATTTTGGTGTGTTGAAGTGTAAAGGAACAATCTGTTGGCACGTGCTGTAGAAATTAAACATGCCACCCGTAAGGCTCTCCTCTAATCTGGCACAACTACTAATATAAGATACGTTACTGATAAGGTGATAGTATTCAGGATATCACGGATATCAGCACCCTAGACCAAGCTTAATGTGCCTTCCGATTTTCGAAGTATGGACATACTCGTAAATGAAATATCAGAAAGAGTCAGTCATCACCAGAAGAACTGTAGCGTACGAATAAGATGCTAAACGGATCGTTTACAGAACAGTTAGTTAGCGGTACTATAAGCGCTTCAACATGCTCTTAACTGAGTATCAAATGAACTGACATATTAACTGACCTGACCACGACCAGAAGAAGGGTATTAATTAATTAGCATTGGATACGCAATTCCACCAAAAATTAAAAAGTAACCTTAATTGGATTGAAGCGCTTGTGGCAGCGGGGCCACGAGCGCTTCAATTCAATTAAGGTTACTTAATTAAGGTAACTCAGTGTTCTGTAAATGATCACTGCGTTAAGCAACATAGGCTATAGGTGGTCCTTGGATGGGTGACCACTTTGTGGAATTTACATTCGCGAGCGTTTCCGTGCTTCGGAAGGCACGTTAAGCCCGGTCCCGGTTGCCAGTAAAATGGCAGTCGTTAAGCCTGGTTGAAGGCCTTATAGGCGGCTTGAAAAATTTCAACAGTATGTCGCCACAGCATGCGCCTATCCATTTCAATACGGCAATGGTCTCACCATACGTGAGCCAAAATAAATGAATACGGTGAAATCTGGGCGTATAGTATGCCTCTGCCCTACTCCTTCGGGGATAAAGGTGTGATAATATGTATGTATGTAACCTTAATTGAATTGACACCTTTGTCCTCGAAGGGGTGGCAGAGTTATATATACGCCCACATCTTAACGTAAGCATTTTTGAATTCAATTTTCTATTGTGAACATTTATGGGCGTAACAAACGTGTTGCGAATTGCAAAGTACAACAAAGCTTTATGCTACTCCTAATAGTCATTAATGTATTTAGAACATATAGATCTGAAATTAAATAAAATTATCATGCAGAATAAGTTTCAAGGAATAACAAAAACGAAGTATCTTGTTAGTAAAATATTAACGTAAGATTCTCAGCGTATTTGTAATAAGAAGATGCTGCACTACTTATCTAGGGGGACTCGTACTAACGACCTGCGCAGATTTACTTACTTTCAGAATCCAGGAAACGAGAGGGCTTGATTCGCAATATTTTGACTGAACATTTTTAGTACGAATTCTGTACATTTGGGTATTGAAGTAAAACAGAATATATCTTTTTGAAACGAAGTTCCTTACGGCAGGCTTGGCGGAGATAGGGATTTTGCTGCGTGACCGAACTGAAAAAATGTGGTAGTAAAACCGTAAGAAAAAGTCCGTGGAATAAAACCGTTAAATGAGACGTGCGCAGGCGCGACTGTCGTTTGTTTTGAAAATTGTGTCGATTCTACATTAGCCGAAGGAACTTCGTTCCTACCTGGTGTCCCACGACACCACATCTTTTTAAAGTGTGTCGAGTCATTCATTTGACACTAGGAATATTAGGAACGCGGCTAGGGATAGCGCGCCGCCGCAAAACGGCGCGCTGGAGCCCCGACCGACTCCTGTGACAAGTGGGCTAGGGCTGCCGTGTATCGGGCCAGCACGGCTAAAGAAGTTAGCCCCAACCCGTATCCGCTTCGTATCTTGGAACATTGGCACGCTGACTAGGCGTGCGGTAGAGTTGGCCGAGGTACTCTCCAGGCGGAGGGTGGACGTGGCGTTCCTGCAGGAGACTCGGTGGAAGGGCAACAAAGCCCGGCCTCTGCAGAAATTCTACAAGCTGTATTACACGGGTGCACCTAGTAGGGAGAACGGGGTGGCCGTGGTGCTGTCCGAGGGGCTGCAGAGCAGCATCTTGGAGGTGAAACGCTGTAGCGACCGACTTATGATCGTGAGGGTGCTTATCGATGGGATTATTACCCACCTGATAAGTGCCTACGCGCCACAGGCCGGTTGTAGTGACGCCGATAAGCTGTCGTTTTGGGGTCAACTCGAGGGAGTGCTTCGGAGCATTCCGTTGTCACAGGGAATCGTTTTGGGCGGCGACCTAAACGGTCATGTGGGTGAGAGGTGTGAGGAGTTTGAGCGTGTTCATGGTGGTTTTGGATACGGCACCCGCAACGCTGAAGGAGAAACTATCCTCAGAACGTGTGCGGCTGCCGATCTGGCCATTGTGAACACGTATTTCAAAAAGAAATCCGAACATCTCATCACCTACAAGAGCGGGAGGCGTACAACTCAGATCGATTTCCTACTCACTAGGCAACACAGCATCGGCAAGGTGGCCAACTGCAAGGTCATACCCGGTGAGAGTCTTACTGCACAACACCGTCTTCTTGTCATGGACCTCTGCGTGAAGCCCAAAGGCAAACGCATCGAGCGGTGCCAGCGCCGCATCAGATGGTGGCTGCTTGATGAAACTAGGTCCCAGGAGTTCGTCTCAGCTGTCGGTGACAAGTGCACCGACACTGAAGGCGAACCAGTTCAAGATTACTGGGACAAAGTTCAGGCGGCCATCCTTGGAGCGGCGAAGGTGGTGCTCGGTGAGTAAGGGTGGACGCAAATGTGACAAGGAAACTTGGTGGTGGAACGACGCAGTCCAGAGGGAGACTAGGGAGAAGAATATCCATTTTAAAACAGTACGATGAACAAATTACCGGAGCATCCAATTTATAGACAATGGACAAACAGGGAAAAACTGTTAACATCGCCTTTTTCATTATAAATAGCGAGCGCTATTCCTATTTTTTACATATTACATTTATGTTATATATATATATAGTTACATTTTGTGCGCCTGGTGGGGAGAACGGGGTGGCCGTGGTGCTCTCCGAAGGGCTGCAGAGCGGCATCTTGGAGGTGAAACGCTGTAGCGACCGGCTTATGATCGTGAGGGTGCTTATCGATGGGATTATTACCCACCTGATAAGTGCCTACGCGCCACAGGCCGGTTGTAGCGACGCCGATAAGATGTCGTTTTGGGGCCAACTCGAGGGAGTGCTTCGGAGCATTCCGTTGTCACAGGGAATCGTTTTGGGCGGCGACCTAAATGGTCATGTGGGCGAGAAGTGTGAGGAGTTTGAGCGTGTTCATGGTGGTTTTGGATACGGCACCCGCAACGCTGAAGGAGAAACTATCATCAGAACGTGTGCGGCTGCCGATCTGGCCATTGCGAACACGTATTTCAAAAATAAATCCGAACATCTCATCACCTACATGAGCGGGAGGCGTACAACTCAGATCGATTTCCTACTCACAGCATCGGCAAGGTGGCCAACTGCAAGGTCATACCCTGAGAGAGTCTTACTGCACAACACCGTCTCCTTGTCATGGACCTCTGCGTGAAGCCCAAAGGCAAACGCATCGAGCGGTGCCAGCGCCGCATCAGATGGTGACTGCTTGATAAAACTAGGTCCCAGGAATCGTCTGAGGGGCAGAAGCTCATCTATAAGCTGGCACCGCTCCACAGTCAAAGCGGCACAGGATATATCCAAGTGTCACTGTGTAAAAGACCCTGAGTGCAACCTGTTAAGCGAAGACCTCGCGGTAAAAGAGAGATGGCGCTCGTACTTCCACGAGCTGCTTAATAAACAGCACAAAGAGGTGCAGCCACCGGACCTCCCTCCGAATCAGGGACTAGTACCACCGGTAACGCCTGGAGAAATCCTGACTGCGCTTCGCCGCATGAAGAATCGGAAAGCTGTCGGACACGATGGAGTCCCCATCGAAGCCTGGAAGGCGATGGGTCCTCGCGGTGTGGACCGCATATTCCTCAGCGGGCAGATCCTAAACCAATGGAGACTGAGTATTATTACTCCAGTCTTCAAAGGTAAGGGGTCAGTGCCGGAGTGCGGGAGCTACCGCGGTATAAAGGTGATCTCCCACACCATGAAGATCTTCAAGAGGATTATGGACTCTCGGATCCGACAGGAGTGTACTCTCTCGGAGTGTCAATATGGGTTTTGCCCTGGACATGGGACCACGGACCCTGTTTTTGCCCTGAGGGTTGTCGCCGAGAAATACAGGTCGAAGAACACGCCTCTGCACTGTTTGTTTCTAAACATGTAGAAGGCCTTCGACTGTGTTCCTCTTGCGATGATCTGGTGGGCACTGCGGTCCAAACGGGTTCCAGAGGTCTATATTGACACTATCCGGGACATGTACTGTGACTCCGATTCAATGGTTCGGACTGCTGTTGGCGACACGAAACCCTTCCCCATCACTGTCGGGGTACACCAGGGTTTGGTCCTTAGTTCGCTTCTGTTCAGTGTAATATTAGACGAATTGTCGGACAGCATCAGGAACTCGCATGAGCAGCCTCCATGGTTGCTCATATATGCTGACGATATTGCGCTAGCAGACGCTGACAGGGGCAGATTGGTGCGACGTGTAAAGGCGTGGAAGGAGACGCTTGAGAACGGCGGTCTGAAACTAAATGTGGCGAAGACCGAGTACTTGGCACTAAACTCGACAGATCCCACATCCGTCCGCATAGGCGGTGATTTGGATGAGCGCACGGACCAGGTTAAATACCTGGGATCTGTTTATCACACGTCCAGTGACATCGATTGCGATGTCAAGTTACGCATTGCTGCCGCGTGGGCCAAATGGCGGGAGATGACCGGCGTCATTTGTGACCCTAAAATGCCGATCCGGTTGAAGGGACAGGTCTACAAAACCATTATTAGACCTGTCCTTTTACATGGCAGTGAGACGTGGTTGATATATGGAGCGACACAAGCAGGAGCTGCATGTCACTAAAATGAAGATGCTGCGGTGGATGTGTGGAGTCATGCGGATGGACCGCGTGAGGAACTCTCGCATCCGCGGCAACCTTCACGTCCGTTACATTGCAGACAAGTTGCAAGAGTGTCGTCTTCGTTGGTATGGTAACGTCTTGCGGCAACCGCAGGGCTACGTAGGTAACAAATGTCTGGCCATGTCAGCCTCGGGTCCCGGTAAGAGGGGAAGACCCAAGAAGTGCTGGCTTGACGTCGTAAGGGATGACATGCGTGCCAATGGTCTCACTACAGGGGATGCCGACGACCGTGCGAAGTGGAGGAGAAAATGTATGAAAGTGGACCACCGGCTTAAAAATCTACCTACTTAATCTATAATCTAATGCTAAAACTTTGCTAAATCTTAAAGTACTGATTCCCAATTAACGGTTGAAGTACTGTGTCTAATTTAGTATAATTGAGCCTAGATAGCTAACAATAATCTCACATTTATATTTCGCACATTTTTCTATGCTAACTTTTTCTTATTTTTTCACAGCTATAATAACTGGATACTATCCGCTTCTAGCGTAGTGTTCAATAAGATTTTTCAATATACATCACATAGCAATAAATAGGTACCTATTACCCATACCTGCCTATACCCTATCTACTCAAAACACAAAATATAGTAATTAATAATCAGTAATCTAAAATAAAAACACTTATTTAACCAGTAAAATTAATCATAAACTTATATCAATTCCAGGATATGCAATAACGCAAATACAAGTGTTTACAATAAAAACAGTGCATTCGTACCTATCTACACGGTGAGCCGTTCCGAGCGCATAGTGACTCATAGCTGCTTCGCAGGTGATTTGCTGCGAGTAAAGGTATTTATACACTTGATATTTTGTCTTCGTTACAATGGCCAGCGTAGATGATTTAAAAGACATTAAAGCTAAAAGAGCTTCCATAAAGGGTAGGTTAACAACATTTAAAATATATATATCGGACTTGATATTATTAAAACATCTTATCAAAGTGTCATCATCATCATCCGAGCGTATGTCCCAGTTGCGTCTCGCGACGCCCGGGGTCCGCTTTCCTACATTTTCTCCTCCACTTCGCACGGTCGTCGGCATCCCCTGTAGTGAGACCATTGGCACGCATGTCATCCCTTACAACGTCAAACCAGCACTTCTTGGGTCTTCCCCTCTTACCGGGACCCGGCGGGGCTGACATGGCCAGACATTTGTTACCTACGTAGCCCGGCGGTTGCCGCAAGACGTGACCATACCAACGAAGGCAACTTGTCTTATCAAAGTGTCATGAAACAAAAATACGATTAGAAAAGTTAAAGTGTCTCTTTGATGAGTATGACTCGATCCAAACTAGCATAGAAATAAAGATAGAAAACCCGGAAAATGTGGTTGAGAGGGAATCTACCGAAAATAGATTTTATGAGGTATTGGCATTGGCCCAGCAACTTATAGAAAAAAATAGTGTCGAAACTGACGTAATTAGTTCATCTTCAAATTGCATTGTGCCTAAAACGAATATTAAGTTACCTCAAATTAAAATCCCTAATTTTGACGGTGACGTCACAAAATGGCTCGAATTTCATGATACATTTACTTCCTTGATTCATGGCAATGATTCTATCGCAAGCATAAACAAGTATCAATATTTGAAAAGTGCACTAACCGGGTCCGCTGCCTCCGTGATCGCATCTTTAGAGCTCTCGAGCAGTAATTATGAGGTTGCATGGAATATTTTGTGTGAACGATTTAATAATAAGCGTAAGTTAGTGTACACTCACCTTAAGTCCTTATTAGAATCGTCCATGGACAGTAGTAGCGGTACGGCGGAAAGTTATCTTCGCTATCTCGTCGATCACATAGCAAAACATGTAAGAGCCTTAAATACGTTAGGTGAAAAAACTGACAATTGGAACACTATTATTATATACTTATTTTCAGAATTTCAAATTAGATAGTATTACGTGTCCAAAATGGGAGGAATACAAAGGTTCTTTGACTGATGTTCCTAAGCTAGACATTTTTTTTGCATTTTTACGTATGCGAGCGGACGTCCTTGAGGCGCCGACGGCCGCGAGCGGCGGTAAGCAACTGGCGCAGGAGCAATCTCAGCACCAGTCACAGTCGCATCAAAATAAGCGCATAAATAAAATGCAAAAATCATTTGTTGCTACTTCTTGTGATTCAAATAAATTTACAACAAGTTGTTTAGTATGCAATGGTGGACATCAAATATATTATTGCGATACCTTTTTGGCAATGTCATCAACCGACAGATTTAATTTTATAGTAAAAAACAAGTGTTGTATCAACTGTCTTCGCAGCGGGCACTTAGACCCACAATGTAAAGCTAAAACGTGTAAAAAATGTAATCACAAACATAATTCACTGTTACATTTTGATAAACCTATGGTAGAAAACAAGTCTGTGGTTTCTACTCCAACTTCTTCATCGACCAACTCTAATCAAGTTTTATTATCGACTGCTATTGTAAAGGTTTCAAATATTAATTCTAACAATTTTGTAGAAGCACGCTGCCTGCTAGATTGCGGAAGCCAGTCGTCTTTTATTAGCGAGGATTTAAAAAATAAACTGGGTGTTCAAACAGACACAATTCACTCAGTTTGTGTGACAGGTATTAATAGCATGTCATTCGATGCATTAGAACACTGTAACATCAAAGTACAGTCACGTACAAACACATTAAGCACTTCGGTCAATGCGTTTGTTATCAAAAATGTTACTGGTTCACTCCCGAGTCGTCAAGTCGATATTTCTCTTATTAAACTGCCCCAAAATATTACGCTAGCGGATTCTAATTACCACACTCCATCGAACATTGATATATTAATAGGAGCGGATTTGTTCTGGGATATATTATGTTCCGAACAAATCAAATTAGGTACCAATTTACCTATTTTACAAAACTCCTTATTGGGTTGTTTGGTATCCGGTCCGTTCAAGTGTAACAATCAAACTACGAATAAAACAACACTTTTTTGTAATTTTAGTCAAGAAATTAGGTCTCAACTAAATAAGTTCTGGGAATTGGAGGAAGTACCTCAAAGGCCGGTTATGTCTGAGGAAGAGAGAGAGTGCGAGCGACATTTCGAGCAGCACACTCGGCGTCTAAAGAATGGAAGGTTTGCGTCACGCTGCCTTTGAAATCAGACCCGAACACACTAGGTGATTCGTATTACATAGCGCGCAAGCGATTTCAATCTTTAGAAGGTCGTTTTCAAAGGCAACCGGACGTAAAAGCCCAATATGTGGACTTCATTAATACGTACAAGTCTCCTGGTCATTTATCGGAAACTAACAAATGTGAAGGCGCAGTATTTCTTCCACATCACCCTATATTTAAAGAAAAGAGTGAAAGCACAAAATGTCGTGTTGTCTTCGATGCGTCATGCAAGACGACAACAGGGCTGTCGCTTAATGATATAATGATGGTAGGGCCTAGTCTTCAAGACAATATATTTTCTATTTTAATTAGGTTAAGACAACATACATACATATTTACGGGAGACATAGAAATTTTTTTTAGATGCATAATGGTCGATGAATCGCAAAGAAAATTACAAACGATTTTATGGCGTAATAATGAACACGAACTTATTACTTACCTACAGTTAAATACTGTGACCTATGGAACTGCCGCCGCGTCTTTCCTAAGTACAAGATGTATTCTACAACTAACTATGGAATGCAACGATTCCTCGGTTAGCGACATTTTGCGTCATGATATATATATAGACGATGTAATAACTGGATTTTCTAGTGAAAATGACCTAAAGACTATTTACACAAACCTCACAACCCAACTGAAATCAGCAGGTTTTAATTTAAGAAAAATAAAAAGTAATTCAGAGAAATTATTAAGTCTTGTTTCGGATAGCTGTACTGAAAAGGAACAAGAAAATTTACAAATTTCAAATGTAGCAAATACATTAGGTATCGAGTGGGATCCCAACAAGGATTCTATTATTATTGGTGTAAACAAATCATCAAATCTATTTAAGCAACGTAACCGATTTGTTACAGAACGTATAATCTTATCAGTGTCGTCTTCAATTTTTGACCCACTAGGATTATTATGTATATGCATTATTTCATGTAAAATAATTTTACAGAAGCTTTAGTTGCTAAAACTTAGTTGGGATGAAGAGGTTCCTCGGGACATCTCAGAAATCTGGCATAAGGTTGTCAAAAATTTCAAACATATCGAGAACTTAGCTATCCCACGTCAAGCTATATGCTCAAACCCTATTAAAATCGAAATACATACCTTCTCGGACGCATCCATGAGCGCGTTTGCTGGTTGCGCGTATGTACGCTCTATTGATGTGCTGGGACCCTTATCAGTTCGCCTTCTATGTGCAAAGTCTAAGGTAGCTCCCCTAAAGACGTCCACTATACCTAGACTGGAATTGTGTGCAGCGCTTTTAGCTGCCCGCATTTATAAAGCAGTGACAGATTCACTGCGCTGTAAACTTGATTTTCACTATTTTTGGTGCGACTCAAATGTTGTACTGGGCTGGTTGAATACTCCTCCACACAAATTAAGCACGTTTGTATCTCATCGTGTAGCAGAAATTAGTGATTTACGCGCTCCTAATAGTGAGTGGAAATACGTACCGTCCTCGTTGAACCCCGCGGATCTTGCATCTCGTGGCATAAACCCCGAAGAGGTGCCGAACCTTTCGTTGTGGTGGGATGGGCCTACATACCTACATAGCTCACAGGAATCATGGCCGGTTCAACAGAGTGCATTGACGCGCACTCGAAATTACCAGAAGTTCGAGCTCACGTTTCAAACATTGATACAAACCCGAAATCAATCATTATTTTTAATCGTTTTTCTAGTTTAAAAAAATTACGTCGTATGCTTGCGTATATTTTCCGATTTATTAACATTGCCAGGAAAAAGGAAAAGTACACGGGGCCTTTGACTGTACAAGAGTTAGAGCAAAGCAAGTTAAAACTAGCCCATTATTCACAAATAGAAAGCTTCACTATTTATAAAAATAATTTTAAATCGTTACCTGCATTGTACAATCTATCGCCATTCATAGACAGTGAGACCGGTTTGATTCGAGTTGGCGGAAGGTTGGACAATTCAGATTATTGTTTTGATAAACGTCATCCTATTGTATTGTGTAGCAAACATAAATATACAGAATTAATTATGAACTATTTTCATACAAAATTAATGCACGCAGGACCGCAATTGCTTCTTTCAGTCGTCAGGGAGCAATACTGGCCAATCGAAAGTCGATGTTTAGCTAGGCAAATATGCAACGACTGTTTAAGGTGCAAACGAATGAAAGGAGCAGTTGCGAAGCAGATTATGGGTAACTTACCAACTGTCAGAGTGTCACCTGGATCCATTTTTGAAATAACAGGCACTGACTATGCAGGTCCATATATGATTTTAAATAGAAAGGGACGCGGCGCAAGGCTCATCAAATGCTATTTGTGTGTTTTTATATGTTTTAAGGTCAAGACAGTTCATCTTGAATTAGTGAGTGACTTGACCACAGAAGCCTTTGCGGCGCTTTATATATCGAGGCGAGGAAAGCCTCGTGAATTTTTTTGCGATAATGGCACCAATTTCGTTGGGGCAAGTCGGGAAATCGCTGCTTTTGTCAATAATTGCTCTAACGCTGTGTCTAAACTAAGTGACGAAGTCATAAAATTCAAGTTTTCTCCGGTATATTCTCCACATTTTGGTGACATCTACGAGGCAGCTGTAAAGTCAGCAAAATTTCACTTAAAAAGAGTAGCTGGCAACGCTCACTTCACCTTTGAAGAGCTTGCCACCTTATTTTGTCAGGTTGAGGCTATTTTGAATTCGAGGGCTCTTGTTCCTTTATCCTCCGACTTGGAGGTCCCTTTGACTCCCGGGCATTTCCTTATAGGCAGATCTCTGACGTCATTACCTGCTCCTGATCTACAAGACGCAAATCCTAGCCGTCTCCACAGATATGCCCTTATAGAACAGGCAAGGCAGCACTTTTGGAGCAGATGGAGCCGTGAATACATCTGTGAGCTTCAACAACGTACAAAGTGGCAGAATAGATATCCTAATGTTAAGCCCAACCAACTGGTTCTCATCAGAGATGAAAGCAGTCCGCCTATGAAGTGGCCATTGGGAAGAATTGTTACTGTCTTCAAAGGATCTGATGGCGCCTGCCGTTTAGCAGATATCGAGACAAGCACCAAGGGAATCGTCAGACGGGCAATTGACAGGATATGCCCTCTTATCGATCTTCCATGATAGTTGCAGCAACTGTTTTCATTTTTCAAGGAGGCGGAGATTGTTTAAGCAAACAAATACACATTGAGACCCGGAACGCAACTAGCCAGCGCAGAACCGGTTCTTCACCGCCCTCCACCACCGTGTCGATGCGGGCCCCACTTGGCCGTTCTACAGCACTCGCTTAAGACATATATTTACTTATCATTGTACTGAAGCTATCAAATATATATATTTTTAATTGTTAGAATTTGGTTTCGTATTCACAAGCCCCAGATCTAACAATCTCTCTAATAGGATTATAGAAAGAGAAGTCAGAGTATACAACTCTTAACAGATCACAGTCCTTTTCATATTATATCAACGATCTAACGTTTTTACTGAAAAGCCTTTGTATTAAACCAAGTTCAAAGCAAAGGTAAATTTATTTTGAAAGCAAAATCTAATCTACTCAGCACTTACACGTGGTTAATACACTATCTCAATCTGCATTTACAAAATCACTCCGAATTTCGCCCTAAAAGTACTTACGTTACTTCGCATATCGCATGTGAGATACGATTACCTCTTTTGTAGGTTATTTTTCCCTGGTGTGTGAATGCACTAGGTGGAAAATTAAAAAGTAAGCAACACGGAAAGCAGGTTTTTTTGAATTTCCTCGATGTGTTTGTGCTATCTCGTGTGTTCAAATAGTAAATTCTTTCTCAGACCGCATTGTAGTTTATACTATAACATTTACCTACTGTGTATTTTGGTACACAATAAGATTTTATTTCCGACTTCTTAGAAAGATAGTTATTTTAATTTTTTATACAGGTCAACTGTTGAAGAAAGTAGGCTAGACTTGTAAAAATGTAATCAGTTAACTGCAACACTCACGAAAGCAAGATATAGTATTTTAATATTTCTTATTTATAAACGCGACGTGATACGCAATCTAACTTTCCCAATGTATTTTAAATAGGCCTAGCTTTAATTTAAGTTTAATGTACATCTTGATCATTCTACTATTCCAATTAGATACAAAGCAACAGATATTATACATACAATTTAGTTTTTAGGAAGTCACTTATCTTAATATATGAAGCTTAATATTTCATACACATATGAAGTATTACAAGTAAAGCTTCAGGGTTAAAGTTGAAACCTTTAAAAGATACAAATGTATCACACATGTTCGGTTTCAGGGGATAAACAAATGAGTGTACTAAACTTTTGTAAACTACTTTAATAATAAATTTTCATTGTATCGTACACTGAAAACATAGAAATGTTTATTTTTATTAACCATCTTAAAGAAAATAGAAAAGCGTGGCCTGGCTGACTTAGTGTTCTGTAAACTATCACTACGTTAAGCAACTTTCGTTATGGCTGGTCACGGATGGGTAACGACTTTGTGACATTTACATTTGCAAGTGTTACTGTGCTTCGGAAGGCACCTTAAGCCGTAGGTCTCGATTGTTGTTACGTAGGACAAAAATGCATACGGTAAAATGTGGACGTTTAGGTATGGTTCTGCCTACCCCTTCGGGGATAAGGGCATGTATCTAGTTATTTGAAACAGTCAACCCCAAGACAATCAGATTGCTCAAAATTAACTTAACAATTAACATAATTAAACCGTATGTCGATTAGAAAGGGTTCATATCAGACTGACTTCGTCTATTTATTTGATCTTTTTAAAACTTAATTAAATTCATGTTATTTAAGCTATTTTAGTACCGTAGACTTAAACCCTATTTAGTCATGGGATCTTAACGCAATATTTCTTGAGATAGATTGCAAAACGTCTCATACACATTACCACAGTATAAAGATCTTTCGGCTGTGACACTACTCATGATAACAGAAGGATGGTTTTTTTTTCACACAAATGTTAATACGTTGCTATACAGCTCATGGTCTTCTGGGAACACTACCACTTTAAGACTGCAGTGCAGAGAAATTTTATAACGCATGTTAGATTTTTTTATCTATATTTTTAGTTATTATAATTTGTATTGCTAATTAATTTCAAATTCAGTTATACTAATTTCAATTTATGGTTCAATAATTATATCTTAGTTTCTTGTTATTAAGACATGCGATAATTAACCAAGAAACACATAAAGCACTTACTAGTTATTACCTTATGATACAACTTCCCAATTATTCAATTTCTAATCCTATTTGCATTACATTATCACTAAGTATACATGGAGTCAAGTGAGAGATATGACTGTATACATATTTTATTATGACAATTAGTTCTTGTGATGTCTTGCCATATGTATAATATTACTTTAAGGTTAATTACCATGCCATTAGATTAAATTGCAAGTATATTGAACAGGACATATATATCTGAAATCAGTATAATAATAATAAAAAAATATCGTTGGGACAACTCACACAACGCCATCTGATTCCAAACTAAGCAGAGCATGTGCTAAAGTAACCAGATAACTGATAAATATACCTACTTATTTTTTCTAAATACATACATATTATAGATAAATAACACCCAGACACAGAAAAAACCATCGTGCTTAAAACACAAAATTTTATCTTGGGTGAGAAATGAACCCACGACCTCTTGCCTAGCAGTCTGATACACTCCGACCGCGCCACAGAGGCAGTCAATATTAATAGTTTAAGTTAATATTAATTATTTATTACGGAAATTAGATGTGCTCTCTGTCATATTGTCAATTTTACAAAAATGTGATCCCAATATTTTTATAAATCGATCTTTGACTCTTAATATCTCAGGAACGTGATTATATTGATTTTAGGTACAATTGAATGGCTATCGTAACGTGAACCGTTGCTAAAAATAGTCAAAAAGCCGGAAGGCAGGTATACCACGCATGAATCGTTATTCAATGAGACGCAGCTTATAGCAAAAAGGTGCATAAGAAAGAAATATTTTTAAATTTGCCATATTCGATATTACATTAAAGGATTTGACTACCGAAAAAAGCTATCATTTCTTTATTCGTTTTTCGTTGCTGTATTTGTTTTTAAATAACACTTTTTAAAATCAAATTTGCTGTCATGTTTTATTCCTTTTAGAACATCTCTAAACATTCTTAAAAGTGAGACAATGCATAAAATCAATTCTTTCTACCCTTTTCTTCTGCCGTTGCCATTAGTTAGCTGGGTCGTACCATAAATTCAACTTCTACGGCAGACGCAAGGGAGAAAAAAGATAATTACATATGCTGCAACGAAACTCCATTATTTGTATAACATATCGCCGCCGCGACGTGGCGACTAGGGTAGTGGGGTAGATTATTGGGAACTCGTGTCTTAGGATTAAAAAGAGGACAGTTGACTCCTGCACTTAGTTGTTTTTAATGCCAAGGTTGGCTATTGACATCCAACTAGCAACTGACACGGGTCAAGTTATGTTCCCTTTTATGTTTTGCATTTGAGATTTTGATTAAATAAATGAATAATAAAAATTTTAAAATAAGTACTAATACTAAGGTCTAAACTACCTAAACCCAAAATAGAAAAATTATTTCAAAAGATAATATTTGTTTATAAATGTATACGAAATCAAAAAGCTAATTTGTTATTTACGTATGATACATACGAGGCAAAACACGCAACTGTGTATAACTTATTTATTACTAATTACAGTTGCTCAGGCTACAAAACTTTTCCCACTTATCATCCCATCGAACATTCAGATCACGACTTGGAAACAATCAAGACGTTCACGGGATACAGATTGGATTAGTAGTGACTTTAGTTTGAAAGACACTGTTCGGCTTTTCCATATCCGAAACATATTTGGTGTAATCTATAGTTTGGACAAAACAATTTTATGTTTGGGTTGTATTTATGAGATACGCGTAATAAAACCTTTTTAAATTATATTTATATTCAACAAACCAATTTCTAACAATCTTGTGTAGTTTATCTAACTTTATAGCACAGTATTAGATTATGACTGCCTTCTTTCTAACTGAAATTCTAAACGAATTTAAAAATTCTATTTGTCTTTTTTTACTTATTAGAAGGTCTTGATTATTTTTTAATTGATACATAATATTTGCTTTTTCAATCTTGTAATAGACATATCATACGTGCACAGATTTTTAGGTTGATATGAGTATCAATCCAAAAAATATATATGTATTATCTTCTACAATCTCATTAAAAAAATACTTATAAACAATATATAATGTTACGTTAATTAATAATGTTAATTCTTACCTTATAGTACGGTTCCTCGTAGCGAGTACCCTTTAGAAAGTCATAGAATATGCACAGAGGTAGAACCATTATAGCCGGTTCTTTGCACAAAGTGGCGGCTGCAGCGAAGGTAAGTGTTCCCGCCAACGTTAACCACTGCAACAGTTCACTTGTATCTTCACTCACACCATCACTGAACTGACACTTTGGTCTCACTGAACCTGTTTTTATTTCACACGCATCCAACATCTTCATAGGTCCTGCTCTACTAGCTTTCAGTAATTTACGAAAATTCATCATGATGTGCTGTACCAAGCCGTGACAGCTTAATCTGAAGGGTGGTTCACTACTCGCTACTTGTCGTTGAATTAAATTGTCTCTTTGTACATTTCGACATTGTTTTCTATATCGTTCTTCTCGTAATCGAATATGTTCACTGTACAAAAGGAAACTCAGTAGAAATAAATTGCAAGCTGCTAAGTCAGCTCGCCCAACTACTCCTGCTACGGCTTCAGTGTGTATTGGATGAGAGGCAAACGCTAAACCGGTGACAGCAGAACCCACTCTAGTACAATAAGATGGTAATAGGCGACGGGCAGTAGTCACCACTAAGGCAGTTGCTGTACAATGAAACAAAACATTCAGGAGGTGATAGCTCCACGGCTTAAATCCACTGAAAGTGTAGTTGAATCGATATGTAGCGACGCATAGTGGTCTATATGAGCCGTGGGAACCTGGATCTGTGAGTGGTGTTCCCCAAAAATCGTTTTCGAATAATGCCTTTATCGGTGTGTGCCCGGTGACATCCGGATTGGAAAGAATTGCCCGCCTGCGAACAAAAAATTGCTTTAATATTTGGAACAAATAGGTTTTTCGATGAAAATTTACGTATCCATTAAAATGTTAATGAAAGGATACTTTGATATTCAAAAATGTAGATGCCAAACTTGTTTATTATGCAAAACAGTGTTCGTGATATACAACCTCATTTTATGCTTAGTAACAAGACTAATTATAAAATGAGTGATATGCTACCGGAGACATTGTTAAATGTCTTTCAGGTTTGGTCCATTTTAATATATTTTTTAAAGTTTAATTAGTTTTTTAATAAATACTTGTATCGCAATTTAAACACTAATTAAAATTGCTCCCATAGTTTATTTAAATGAAAAATAATTAAACTTATTATTTATAATTAAATGGTGATATTAAGTTGTTAAAAGACCATACCTGCCAGTTTGGTGTAATCCTCTACAGCATATCCTCAGTCATTATATTAATATTTTTGAAATGGAATCACTGCAGGAATCTATTACTTCTATGAAGGAGGCCTTATGGAAGCGAATGGCTGATTTTGAGGCAGAACTGCCTAAAACGCAGAGTACGTTGTCAGTGGTAACTTTGGCAGCAGAGTTTGCACAATTTAAGTCATTTGTTTCTGATATTTTGGCTAACCTTCAACAACAGGTCGCTATATTGTCGCGGACAATCGATGCGATGGAGATGCGATCCCGCAGAAAAATGTTACTTTTTCATGGCATTCCAGAAGTGCAAAAGGAAAATACTACAAACGTTCTCATCAAGCAGCTACATGATCATTTAAAGTCTTCTGTGGTGCCTGAGGACATCCGACGCTGTCAAAGAATGGGTCGCCCTTCGTCTGAACATAAGCCGAGGCCAATTGTAGTTAAGTTTCACAATGTAACAGACCGTGATGGTTTATGGTATGCCAAAACCAAATTGAAGGGCACTGGTATCACGCAGTCGGAGTTTCTGACGAAGGAGCGTCACCAGGCATTCATATCTGCACGTCAACGATTCGGTGTTAACCAGTGTTGGACCAGAGAGGGTTATATTCATATACTTCACAAAGGAGTTCGTTATCGTGTTGTCAGCAAAGGCGAATTAAATAAAATTGAGAACACTGATGTAGAAAAGCCCCACACTTCAATAAAACCAGTGGCGAAGACCAGAAGAGGTGCAAATCCAAGGAAATGATTGATTTTGTTTAACAGTGTTAATCTTGATCCGGGTATGTAGTATGTACATGTGTATTAATGTTGTTTGAAGTTATTTTACGAAGTACATATTTTATTTTATGATTGTTATTGTAGTTGTAACAAATGTAAACACTAACTTCATTTTTTTTTTCTATTTCTTTTTTGTGGTTTAGGAGGTAATATACTATTTATCTACAGTTGTGTTTACAGAGATCTCTAATTAATGATTTTTTTTTTTTTTTAGTTGTCTTCGCCCATCTTGGGCAGGCAAAGGAAACTTAGTCCATACAGCCTAGTCTTCAGTATTTATTTTTCTTGTTATTATGTTTTAGTCCTGTCTAGTCGTTTGTCGATGTCAAGTCCTCAGTCCTAGGCCTAGTCCGTGCCCCAATAAGGCAGTGGATCCCTTATTGCAGCTCTCTTTGGAAATTTGGCACTGACACAAACAACACCGCTATTCTTTGCAATATATCACTTTAGTTCACTAATGCACTTTTCCGAACTCTTTATGTATAATATTCCACCATTATTAAACACAAAAACGCGAATTTTACACTAGTTTTTGAAAATAATATACAACAAACGTGCGTCACCGCTCGCGTTGGCGCCAAAACCTCTAATTAATGAATTGGGAATCAACACTGTCAATGTCAGTGATACACTGACGTTGTTGTTGCTATTTGTCTTCCCCCATCTTTGACGGGCAAAGGAAATTTACTCCATGCAGCCTTGTCTTTATAATATTTTCTCAATACCTATCTATTTATGAGGTGGGCTGTCGTCTTTTTCTCGCTTAAAATTCCTACACTGATGTTGAAGTTTTTTTACAAATTTCCAATTTAAATTTACTACATCTGACTTCAATTTTCATCTTGTTATTTAATACTCTAAGATTTTTGTGTGAGTTATTGTAATTTGCTTTCGCCATATTTATATAATTGTTGTTGTATAATTTTAACTTCGAAACATACCCGGACTACTTTTATTTTCTTTTTAAATGTTGTTATAGTATAACATATAGATGCCGACACAGCTGGCAGGTGGTAAAAAGGAAAAAGATTGGTCGATTTGATAAGTCTATTTTTTTTTTCATTATTGTTTTACGGTGTAATTATATTTCGTATATTTTTATTATTTTTTTTTTCAGTTCATATTATTGTTTTTATTCTTTATTTTTTTATTATTATTATTGTTTTTACTATTATTTTATTTATATAGCATATTAGTTTGTTATTTATTTACATTTATTATATTCTTATTAAGTTAATTTTATTTCGTATATTTATATTTTTTTTTTCAGTTCATATATTTTTTTTTTATTATTTTTTTATTATTATTATTGTTTTTACTGTTATTTTATTTATATTGTATATTGATTTGTTATTTATTTACATTTATTATATTCTTATTTAGTTATTATTTAGTTTATATAGTTTAGTATAGTTTCAATGCTAGAATATGAAAATGTCAGTGATACAGAAAGTTTTTGTTCGATAAGCAGTTCGGAAGACAGCTTCGTTAGTATTCCGTCCTTGTTGGAAAGCCTTAGGTCTCAGTTTTCTGATGATTCTCGGCATTTCAATGTTGTTCATTTCAATGCCCAAAGTATTCCGGCTCATCACTCTGAAATGCTGGCTACTTTTGACTGTAAGAATATTCATGCTATCCTTGTTTCAGAATCATGGCTAAAAACTTCTCATTCTTCTAGTACCTATTCCCTCCCTGGGTTTCAGCTCATCAGAAACGATCGAACTAATCAAAGGGTTCGTGGTGGAGGTGTTGCAATATTCCTTCGTTCCTATATACCTTATGCAGTTATAAGTAAGTCACAACAACCACCACCTCTTGATGCCGGTGAGCACTTGTTTCTGGAAGTTGAACTCAACCATACCAAACTCCTACTCGGCGTTTATTATTGTCCATCCATGAATATTAATTATTTTTCCTCCTTCGAAATACTTTTAGTGAATCTCATTCCTTCTTACAGTCATTCCATAATCATGGGGGATTTAAATACTTGTTTACTTAAAAATGATTTCCGTTCCTCCTCTCTTCTTAACATCACTACTTCTTGCAACCTTTCTATTCTTCCCACGGGTGCAACTCACCATTTTCCAAATTGTAAACCCACTCAAATTGATCTCATTATGGTCTCTTCTCCTGATCAAGTCACTAAGCACGGACAATACTCGGCTGACCAGTTCTCATATCATGACCTACTCTATCTTTCTTACAAAATCCGTCCTCCTAAGGCAAAACCTAAAATCCTTCTGCAACGTAATTTTTGTGGCATGGATCTTGATACCTTGCGTGAAGACGCCGGTAAAATAGATTGGACGTCACTAGTTACTTCTGGATCCGTAGACGAGCAAGTTAATATTTTTACATCAAACCTTATTCTACTATATGACAAGCACGCTCCTGTTCGAGCAATCAAAATCAAACATCCACCATCTCCTTGGCTAACTAATGAAATTAAATCTTTGATTACTAAAAAAGCTGCCGCTAAATATCGATACAAAATTAATCCTACTGACTTAAACTTTGAGAAATATGTTTTGGCTCGGAATCGCTGCGGAAAGGCGTGTAGGAATGCACAACGCCAACACATTCATCATTCAGTTCAAAACAGTGACCCATCTAAGGTCTGGAAATTTTTAAGGACATTGGGGGTTGGGAATAAACGGCTAGAGTTAAATCCTAAAGATTTGAATATTGAGGTTCTTAACCAGCACTTCACTGCCATGTCCAATTTTGATAGGACTCTGAAGGCACAGACCATGCATTATCTTTCGACAATTCCAACCCCAAACCATTCACCTTTTGTCTTCGATCTATTTACCGCTAGTGATGTTAAGAAGAGCATTATGGCTATTACATCTAAGGCTGTTGGTAGTGACTGTGTGGGCCGGAACATGATTCTCCCTATCCTCGATGAAATTCTTCCCATCATTTGCTACATCCTCAACTATTCCATAACTAGCGGCATTTTCCCATCACCATGGAAAGATGCCATAATCACTCCTTTGTCAAAAAAATGTAATCCCCAATTGTTAACAGACTTCCGTCCAATATCCATTCTACCATTCCTCTCTAAAGTACTTGAACGCCTTGTCCACACCCAATTCACTTCATTTATCCGCAAACATAATCTCCTCAGTCCTTTCCAGTCAGGGTTTCGAGCCGGTCACAGTACAGTTACAGCTTTGATAAATATTACGGACGATATTAGATCTGGTATGGAGAATGGCAAATTAACTGTTCTATGTCTCCTTGATTTTAGTAATGCGTTTAATACTGTAGACTTTGACGTATTACTTTCTGTACTCAGCTCTCTTAACATATCTCCTACGGAAATAGAGTGGTTTCGTAGTTACCTGAGTGGACGCCGTCAACGAGTATGTATTGAAGATGACATTTCTAGCTGGTGCAATACAAGTGTCGGCGTACCTCAGGGTGGCGTGCTCTCTCCCCTCCTCTTCGCAATTTTTATAAACTCTATCTCAAATCAACTACATTCTTCCTACCACCTCTATGCAGACGATCTCCAAATTTACACACAGGTTCCCATAGATCAACTGCCGGAAGCGGTGGATACTATCAATGATGATTTGTCTAGAATAACGTCATGGAGTAGATCATATGGATTACAAGTCAATCCATCTAAAACACAGATCATTGTAATAGGCAGTCCTAGTACAACAGCAAGAATAAATTGGTCTCAGGTTCCACCGTTTGTTTTTGATGGTGCTACGATTGCTGTTAGTAATAAGGTAAAAAATTTAGGTATAATCATTGATTCCAATTTATCATGGGGTCCACAACTCCAGGAGTTGAGTAGGAAGATGTTTGCCTCCGCAGGATCAATTAGAAGATTACAACGTTTCCTTCCTAATGCTACGAAAATTGCGCTTGCAAAGTCCTTGCTTCTTCCAATACTTGATTATGCAGATGCCAGTTACTTAGATCTCGCCGAGAACCAATTCGAGAAACTGGAGCGTCTCCAAAATGTTTGCATACGATTTATATTTGGCTTGCGCAAGTATGATCACGTTTCTCAGTTTCGAACACAGCTCAAGTGGTTACCTATACGACTTCGCCGGAATACACATATTCTATCCTTATTATATAATATTCTGTTTAACCCCTCTACACCTTCCTATTTAAAAGAACGTTTTAAGTTCCTTCATGATACACATGACAGATGTTTGAGGTCATCGGAAAACTTAGAATTAAAAATGCCACCGCATTCCACAAAATTTTTAGACCATTCTTTTAGTGTTACAGCAGTTCGCTTGTGGAATAGGTTGCCACTTCAAATTAGACGAGCTGAGACGTTACAAAGTTTTAAAACTAATGTTAAAAATTATTACTTGACTAATAATTGTTAAAATCTTCCAATATTATAAAGTTATTTAACACATTACGTATAAACATTTTAATACATTTATGTATTTCTATATTTGTATTTATGTATATAGTTCATAAATTTACATTTGTGTATATTGTCTACTTCTTTCTATATATATTTATATATGTTTTAATATTTATATATATTTATATAATGTTTTGTAGAAAGTAATTTATTGTATTTAGGAATGTATATTATAAATTTGACGCCGACAACTACCAGTTCGCTCCTACCAATATTCTTTTCCATCCAAAGGTTGCCTGGCAGAAATTGCTTTAAGCGATAAGGCCGCCCATTGTACTGCTATTTTGTAAAACATTTCTAAATTGTAATACTACCTTGGCGTACAATAAAGTATATAATAAATAAAATAATAAATAAATAAATAATAGATTCTTAGATCTAATTATAACTAGTGGTTCGGTGAACCGTAGACTTAGGAGTAAATTGAGGAAACAGGCTAAACATTTTTCTGATTAATGTGTTAATTTGCCCTCCCCTGCCTCCATTTCCCCCCCGATCGAAAAACCCCCTCTCTAAAAGTTTTTGGCTATATCAAGGATTGTCCATGTCAAGTTGCATGCAAATCCGATGAAAAATGCGACCTTTAGACTGAATGAACGGACGAACGGACGGACATCGATAACCTTTTTACCTGTACCAGTGGACTTAAAATGGAGACTTTAGTCGGCTCGCTTCGCTCGCCTCCTCAGTCAATAATGAGCCCATTGTGCCGTAGTTTCAAAAACGAATTATGAGTATTGTATTTGTCCACGAGGTGTATTAAAAACTATTTTTTTCAAATAAATAAATTGCTGCCCATCCCTCCATAGCCCAGGCATAGAGCATGATTAGGATAAAACCATATAATATAACGTTGCCGCTTTATCAACACCGTTTTATAGTATTATGTGTAGGCTACCCCGTTGACTGTGGTAGTATAAAAATACTACCCAAGATGGAGATGACAAAGCAATAATCCAATTGTACTTTTTTACCCCCATCAAGGCCACCAGCAACCACAGTCATAAGCCGTATGCTAGTTTGCCACCTTCATTTTCATATCTATAAACTACGTCACTCGAGCAAAGCATATAATATGAAGGTTGAAAGTATTCAGCTTTGACGTCCAGCGCCTCCTATAGCGTATATTTTTCATTAGCTTTGATTAAAAAACTTTTGCAGCGCAACTTTTACCGAGTACCGCTTTACCTTGTTAATAAAATATAAAAGATCAATACGAAAGTATTTTTTATAACTATGTCAATCTCCGAACATTTGTCAAGTTTTGCAATTTTATCTTTTAAAAGTAAATATTTTATATTTTGATTTTGTATGGTAATAAGTAAATACAGGTATACAAATAATATAGCCAAGAGGACTGTAATTGTATAAAGCCGAAGAGATCTCAGATAGAAAGAAAAATATATTTACTTGACAAACTCCGAAACAAATTTTTGCAGATCGGAGAAATTTTACTTTTTACCTGAGAATCAACGGCGGGACATATCAGTTAAATATTTTTTTAAAAGTAATGTTTAATTTTAGACACTTGTGCTAAATTTACATCTAATCACTACATATTATAAAACAAAGTCGTTTTTCGCTGTCTGTCCCTATGTATGCTTAGATCTTTAAAACTACGAAACGAATTTTGATGCAGTTTTTTTTATAGTTAGAATGATTCATAAGGATGGTTTTAATGTATAATTTGTTAAGTTTTTGTATATATTGAATAAATTATAACGATATATATGGGGGAGGCGGGGGGGGAATAAGCCGTCTGGGAGCTTTTAACGAAAACGCTGCCTAAACCCTTTGAGATATAACAAAATAATGTATTGTAAAATTATGTTTCTAATATATGTCTACAAAAACAGCAACTATAAAGCGGTAATTTGAAGGCTATATATACAAATTATTTATTAATCCTTATCATTTTTAATATGTTAGTCGGCTTCAACATGTTACGTTAGGAGATATGGCAGAATAAAAAAAAATGCGCAAAGAAATTAATTTCGTGTAACCAAATTCGACCGGGCCGTGCGGGCGTAGGGCGTACCTACTTGAGAGCGGAAAAGTAATCACGTAATTTGGAAAATGTTCATACATTATTGTGAAATTAATAAACGACGGGATTAAATAAGTGCCACGGGGTTCGAAGTATGTCACGGGCGAAGCCAGGCGGGTCATCTAGTGAATTATAACTAACTATCATTACGCTGTATCCCTGACGGGGTAGTTAGAGGGGACAGATCGCCTGGCTTCGTGATCCATGCATATTTCTTTCGCTTCATGCAGATTCATTAATTAAAAAAATCTGATAAATTAATATTGACTTTTACCATTTTTGAGCAACCCGTTTACGTGTCGTTTAAGTCTCGGTCTACCCTCTGACTCCTTGCACCCTCTACTTTCGCGAGTTACCCTCTACTTTCGAATAAATTATAGGTATTACTTAAATGAGATCAGCTGGAAGAGAGATTGATGACTGTCAAAAATAATAATAATTATCCCAAACTGCCAAACAATGTGCCAAGTGTGCTTAGTCAAAAGCTTGCTTAGTCAAATTGCCGGTCTTCAATCTGTGAGGTTTAATAATTTACAGTGAGTAAATGCAGGATTTCAAACTTTGATTTACGCCAAGCTACAAGATTTAATATTGAAGAACAAATTCAAACACCACTCCCTAACAGCTTAATTTAAATAAAATATTACCATCTTACCTGGCCGGGTAGTCGCTCATCGGCGCGGAGCCCCTTCAATGTTTTCCCGAACGATTGGCTCCGAGCCCTCGACCGCTTCCCTTCAAACGGCGCTCCAATTCCGTATATATAATAGACATGTTTTACCCTACCAATTTCTCCGTTCAAATTGATTTTGTGACTTCTATTTTGGTTGACGTATGATGTGATTAATGATTGTACTTTTAACAATAACGTAGCAAACTTGTATTCTAACCTGTTTAAGCAGTTAGCTGTAAAGTATTTTGTGTCAGAATTTAATATTGCATTTAGCACTGTTCAAATCCAACAGAGATGTAAAATAAAGTAAGTCCACACTGTATTTAATACTAGTTAATCCCTGCGCTGTGCTGTGATGGTCAAAATCTCAGATTAATGTAGCCTACTCAAAAATAACACCTTTCTAACAGAGTTTTTAAAATGGTAGATACATTAGATCCATAGATAAAACCACCTACAAACCTGTAACCGGCACCTACGGCTTGACGGACCTTCTGAAGCACGAAAACGCTCTTATATGGAAATATCACAAAGCGGTCACCCATCCGTAACCAACCATAGCGAAAGTTATCTGTGATCGTTTACAGATACTGAGTCCGCGGGGCCACGAGTGTATCTAGCTGTTCCATGTATAATGTTTACTTGTATATTTAGAAATATATAAGAATGTAGGTATTAGTTGTCTAGCTCCCTGACTAGATAGCGCTGTGTAAACAACATCTATACATTCTCTGATGAATTTATCTACATAATACATTTCATAGTTTTAGTGATATTAAACTATCATTTTTTTCAGCAACAGTGGTTTTTGTAACTCTTTACTTGAATCTTCTCTACATAAACATCATTGTACTTAAGGATAATTTTCACCTAAAAACCTTTTCCCATTATGTGCCGTGTTCCGCTATTGTCAAGAGGATACGGTAAAATTAGATGAAATATCAGCTTTCATCTGTGCGTCTTGTCCCGACAGTGACGGCTGACAAGAAGCTACAATAAGGTTGTTATTAATAACGGTCGGTAGGCGTTAAAGTAGCTGAGAAAGTGAGGAAAATCTGCCTCTTGTATGTTCAATTTATAATATGACTGTAACGTTGTACTTAGGTACAGCAATGGTTTTCTCATATCTATACCTTAAGGTTTAGATGTTAGATGGTTTTCTCAAATCTATACTAACTAACTAGACTTAGATATTATTATTTTATTTTTTTATCTATCACGCCTTGTCCCCGAAGGCGTTGCAGAGGCATATATTATATTATATGCCCACTTTTCACCATGTGTATTCCTGTCCCACGTAATAGGTGGTGAGCCCATTGCCGTGTTGAAATAGACAGACGATATTAGATCCAATTTTGTACACTGATTGATAGATTTTGTATGTTTTTGGATTGGCACTCCATAAGTGATAGGTACTGAAAGCCGCTAATTTTTTTTTATATGCCTGTGGGACATTGTGAGACAATATGTGGGACATTTTTCTTATTCAGAGTCGTATATCCCAAATTAAGCTACTGTGTTATTATGGGTTCTAGACTAGCCAACGCAATGTACAATCGCTTTGATACATTCGAATTGTTTCAGAATATTTTTTATATAGGATTTGTTGGTTGGATGGTGTGAAACAACCTCCACAGTAGCACCAGTTGGTACGCGGTAGTTCTAGCGGCCAAGGGGTTGGGTAGGGTAGGTCGGGATAGTCCATCATGAACCTTTTTCGTTTTCACTCGTGAGATATATAAATGTATTTGGACCAACCTTTTTTAAAATCCCATAAGGGCTTAAACCTACCCTCAAACCAGACGCAGAGGTCGCGTCGATTACCGCTGTGACTAACGCGAAGCCAATACTCAGGACAATATAGAGGGCGCGCCCAGATGGCCGTCTCGCGATAATTAATAATGGTAAGTTCAGTCTCAAGTAAAATTATTAAAATCAAAAAATAAATATCACTACAAGTAATAATTTCTGAATTGACACGCGATTGCAGGACGGCAAAGGAAATTATTAACGAAACGAACGTCGGAAATCCTATCGGATGATACTGGCAACCGGGGATATTTAGCACAGACATTTGCAGTGTAAAGGAAATTAAAAAGATTTCACCTTTTGCCTAAAGCTTTAAAAGAAGACACTTTGTAAATTGCTTTTTATAAAACATTATTTAACCTGTGTCCATTTTATCAGATTTGGTCGAAAGTGGGGGATTTAAAGAGAATTTTAAAAGATACTTATGTTGGCGTAGATTATCTGCTTTTGGAATATTGTGAAAGCCTTCGGGCTGTGTTGTTATAAAGCTAGGGCTATAAATATGTATAAAATACAAACTCTATTGTATTTTATACATATTTATAGCCCTAATTTTCATGGCAGCCGATTCAATAAACTGCCAAAAGCCAAACAAACTTAAAAAAAATAGTAATAATAGCCGTCGTTGTGACGACTGCATTGATAATGAGCTTAGAGCTCATTATGGACGTGTGTGAGTAACGATGCGACTATCAGATCGCCTAAACTCGCTGATCCACATACTACAAAACTTCACAAAATTCAGTGTATCACATTGAACATAACGTTCAATGTCTGATCTGAACCACAAGAAGGTTTTTATTTTATAATTTCATGTCCCTACCCACATTGACTGTTTTTAATGATTAGCATATTGATAACAGCACAAACCGAAATCTTTTTATGCTTTTACTTTACACTTCTTTTGGTATACCATGGTGGCGATAGCGATTTGTAACTTGCCTTGTTTTAGCAAATCAAACAAATAAGATATCTATCATAATCTAAATCGCAGTGCTTTTGAGTGGATGCAACTATTTGTACTAAAATAATTTATCACATCAGTACCTATAAAAAATATTGATTAAAATATTATAATACACTCCCGGACACCTAAATCGAGCCACCTTGATTTTTTTGGTTTGGAGTACTGTAACTTATAAAAGATGTATGTAGAAGGAAAATGTTTTGACGCAGTTTTGGAGCTGGTATACTCATCATTCATTTAGAGTGCCACTGTTCTAAATTTGAACAACAGTTTATTAAAAAAATCGAGTTACTTTGAAACAAGTCCATATTTACTTTTTTCAAGGAAAAAAACTAATCGATTTTTAAATAAAGACATGTTTTACATGAAAAGAAATGTTTATTTAGTAACTTGTATTGCCTCCCAGTGATGACAGCTCTCATACGGTTTGGCATAGAATTAATCAATGTCGTTATGACATGTTGAGGAAAGTCCTCTCATTCTTCCAAAATTACATTTTTGAGCTCCTGCATGGTTTGCGGGGCAGGATGATGAGCTCGAACACGCCTCTTCAGCTCATCCCATAGATGCTCTACAGGATTCATATCAGGACTTCGCGCTGGCCATCTCATAACAGTGATACTAATGTCATTTAAGTACTCCCTGACGATTCCCACAGTATGGGCCCTTGCATTATCATGCATTAAAACGAAATCTTGGCCAATAAATCCAGCATATCGCATCACGTGGTTCTCTAAACATTGGCGAATGTATCTATTGCCATCTAGGGGCGGCAATCGTGGTCCCGTCGCTCGGTTTTGCCTTCTATGGAGATTCCTCCCCAGACTGTCCATGATCCTCCACCATAACTCACTTTCTCGTCAATACACCGTCATTACCAGCATAGCATTATCTTGGACTCATCTGTGAAGATGAACGATGATGTTAGAAGAGAACCTGGCTCCATTGATATCGAGTCCAATTTAGATGTTCGCGCGCAAACTCTAGACGGGCTATTCGGTGTGCTCGTGTTAATTTGGGTCCATTGGCTGGCTTATGGGGCTTTAAACCACGTTCATTGAGTCGCCTTCTAACGGTCCGAGCACTTACAGCCACTCCATGAAAGTCCCTGAGCTGTTCTTGTATCTGAACAGAGTGAAGGCGTCGATTTCGTAAGCTAGTAGTGACAATGTATTGATCTTGTCTCGCCGTTGTCACTCGGTAACGAGGTCCTCTTGTTCGCCGCCAGTCTCCAGGTATCGGTGGTACACTCTTTGAACAGCGGAACGACTTATGTGAAGTTGTGAACTCACATCTCGCTGACTTAGCCCAGATTGAAGAAGTGCTACAGCTTGCGCGGCTACTTCAGGTGAAGTATCCATAATTTTATAGCCAAAAACGTTCAAATTATAGAAAAATAACTAAACTAAACTTTGGTTAACAACAATTGCGAAAATTCAAACCAAATCGACATTAAATTGCTTCAAAAGCAATTTTCAACAGTCATTATTTTTTTCAAATCAGTGACCAAGCTCGGCTTTTGTTCTTTATTTTAAATTCTAAAATTCAAATTTGGAATAATACATACGGGAAAGACGATGATTAAAAATGCATAAAAACTTTTTTGTTATATTGTATATTTTTTGTGTATTGGGCTTTTAGGCCCGGAAATGTAAGGTGGCTCGATTCAAGAGTCCGGGATTTAGTATTAGCAATATGATAAACTATTGATTGTAGTTATAAATCATATTATAAACGCGAAAGTTGTTAAGTATGGGTGTTTTATACACTTTCACAAAATCTACTAAATGGATTTTGATGAAACTTTACAATAATATACTTAACTTACACATCAGAATAACACATAGGCCACTCTTATCCCGGGAATCAGTTCCTGTGGGAAACGGGAACGGCAAATCTTCACCACGCGTGTGGAACCGCGGGCGTTAACATGTAAAGTCATATGGAGCAATGCTGTTATTTGTAATCGACATTTTGATAAGTGCCTAGAAAATTCAACTCTCACGACACAGCACATATGGTCATGGTCCATAACATTGTATTATACGCGTATCTATATATTTATTTATTTATTTTAGAGTGAAGCACAAGCCAGAGCGATAACCGATTGAATAATATATTTTTATGAGGCCACAACTTTGCTTACTATGCGAAGAGGGAAAATCATCTCTAACATTCGGCTATTGTATTGTAAATTGTGAGTAAGACGTCTTTTCCTTTATTTATTTACATAAAAACTTTTCCGAGTATTTTGTTCGTAAATGACTTTCGCTTTGCACTTCCTCATCTTAGTTGTTACCAAGATATATTTATTCAAATTGGTGGAAGCAGGATGCGGGAGTTTTATTTTCATAATAACTAGCAGTTAAAAGTTATAATGTCTGTATGAAAAATTAGTATATTCATATTGACTATTTATTTCTTTGTTGACTCAGTTCATTCTAACTGACTCATTTTCGGACGAAACAATTTCTCTTTAGATATTGTATCCGTCATACAAAGGGAACAATTCCGTCTTCATCCATACGATCATTCCGTCTTCAAATACAAGGTGTAAAATAGAAATAACTATTTATACGAATTTTCAGTATGTCCCTGTGTATCCTGTCGATGAACTTGAAAAGTACAAAAGGTGCACTACTATAAGCATGGCGTAGATCTTAAAAATATGAACGAGAAAAAGAATGGTGGGTTCCACTACTCCATGCACGTTATCTTCTCCCTGCACGCTGAGATCCAAGGCCAGAGCGACATCAGAATCAACTTAAATTAAGTCAAACACTGAACTTATTTCGATAAACTCTCTTGAACAGATATTACACACGTAGGTACGAAGGCGCGGGCATCAGCCATTTATAATAAATATTTTTTGTTGTCTTGTTCTACATTCGGATAGTATGTGATACCGTAATATACAAACATAAACTACATAATAATAAATAGAGGTTATTGTCGGGCTAGGCTCCATTTATGAGCGTTTACAGTTTATGACGCTAGGTTTTCATGCTACCTAAGCAGATATTAACTCGTTTTTATATCGGCAAGAAAATACTATAGGTTTTCAAAAGAAGTTTTTATACAGACGATATAGTCACGCCTATTTACCTGAAAGGGTAGACATTCTATATTTAAGCGCCTGTATTATTGTATTTATTTATTTTACGAAGACACGTGAAGCCGTTGGTCCCGGTTGTCAGTACAATGGCAGTCGTTAATCCTGGTTGAAAGCCTTATGGGCAGCCTGAAAAATTTCAACAGCAGGTCACCACAGCCTCCATTTCTACACGGCAATGGATTCACCACCTGTTACGTGGGACAAAAATGAATACGGTGAAATGGGGGTGTATAGTATGCCTCTGCCTACCCCTTAGGGGATAAAGGCGTGACAATGTGTTTGTATGTATTTTTGTCTCGCGTATTAGGTGGTTAGGAGGTTTGTGTAGTTTGTGATACTAACTCCTACTCAAGCTTTTCTATCTACTTAGGTCATCAACTTGGTTTTATGACTACCATGTTATTACCGATCGAGACCAATGACTTAACATGCCTTCCGTAGCATAAAAATGCTTGTGAAAATAAATATCACAAAAGGTCAACCATCTTGGGACTAGCTGTATCTCAAGACACTTAACGCAGCGATTTTTTACAGATCACTGAACAAAAGCGGCTATAAGCGCTTCTATTAAGTCGCAAAGTATTTGAATATAAAAAACTGCGATGACTGCCTAGGTGGCGCAGTGGTATACGACTGCCGCGCTGAGATCCCAGGTTCGATTCCCGGATCGCAGTAAATATTTGTGTGATCCAAAAATGTTTGTTGCGGTGTTTGAACATGTCGAATTATATGTATGTATGTAGAAATATATAAGTATAGGTATTTATCAGTTGTCCAAAGCTCATAGCTTGGTTTGTGCTAGATGGCGCTGTGTAATTATTTATATTGTTAATACTAAAACCTATTTAAAATCTTAGTTCTGCTATCTGTACATGGGTTTTCCAAGCTGAACGAATTATCCCTAATGGATTATAACTACTGCTATAGTATAAACACATCGACGTTATTGGCAAACTGTAACCAGCTGTTTTATTCTCAACTAATCACTGGAGAGGTTTATCACGCCCCCGAGATCTAGTTCAAGCAAGCGTAATACAAGGTGTACGAACAACATAAGTAAGGTATAGCATCGGTAAGTTTTGTTTGATAGACAGTATATTAAAAATCTATCGGCAAGTCATTCTTGCAATTAGAATTTTCAATAGAATCATAGGAAATTTGTGCTCTGTGCATGTGTAACCACAAGGTGTTGTCTAAATATATGATCCCTTTTTTACCGACTTTTTGCTGGCACCGAGATAATATTTTTTAGGCGACTTATTTTAATAAAATATTTGTTTTCTTACCAACAAAACGAGTAGTGACAGAGTGAGATTGATTTTCTTATAATAAATAAATAATATAAATATTGTGAGACACTTCTTACACAGTGCCATATAGCCTAAACTAAGCTATAAGCTGTACTATTGGATCTATTGCCTGGCTTTCAGTGATTGTGTCTAGTGGTAGCTTCATAAATTAGTTAAATGTAATGTAGTATGCCCACTTTTCACCATGTGTATTCCTGTCCCACGAAACAGGTGGTTAGCCCATTGCCGTGTTAAAATAGACAGACCTAATAATATCGCGCCTATAAGGTCATCAACTTGACTTTACGACTGCCATGTTACTGGCAACCGGAACCAACGGCCTAATGTGCCTTCCGAAGCACGGAAACGCTCGCAAATGTAAATGCCACAAAGTGGTCACCCATCCGAGGACTAGCTATAGTGAAAGTTGCTTAAATCAGTGATCGTTTACAGAACACTGAGGCCGCGGGGCCAAGAGCGCTTCTATATCATATCGATCTACTCAAAGATCCACCTCAATAAAGAATATCTAGAATAAACACACAAAAATTACATTTCCTATAAGAAAATTGGCAAATGTCTATTTTCATAACCGTATCTATAAAAGCGAGTCATGTCCCTACTAGAATCTGAAAGTAGAATTGAGATAAAGTTGGAATGGTACGGAAGTTTTTGTTGGACAAGTTGCGGCCAGATGTGGCGCATAGTCGTCACGTAAGCCCTCAATTACGAAATACTGAAGCTGTTCCCGACCGAGCTGTGACCCAGAAGAAAGTTCATCGTTTCTATTATCAGTTTCGTTTCGTACATTGCCACATACCAAACTTGTGACGTCCGCGAAATGTTGATACCCATTTTCTAACTTTAGTATAGTGATGTTCTATGCTAATGCGATATACTTGTCATGAATTATTTATATGCCTACACAAAAATAGATATCGTACATACGATTTTAGTCAAGATTTCAGAGTTCCGCAATCAACTACGAATATAATTTTTGATTTTATACAACGCCCCATCGACCCACGTCTTCATAACTTTGTCCAACAAAGCAAAATATTTTTCGTATGTATTTCCGAAACGATAGTTCAAATCTGCGGTCTTTATTACACATATTTAGCATCTTGATATTTAAGAAGTGTATATGATAACTGGCTTTTTAACTTCACGAGTGGTGTGTGCCAGCATGACACCAAAGAAATTAAGTTAGTTTAAGCCTCAAAGATTTTAGTGTTTTCATATGTGGTTCAATACGCTGAGATGTATATATATATACCTACGTATCAACAAAAATAAGGTCACTGTATCTGTAAACAAAATTCTGACTCAGCCCAAAATACAAATCTTGCTAAAAATACAAATCTCACACTACACAATACTTTTCATAAAAACAACTATAAAGAAATTAGGTGACTTTTGTACATAAATATTGTTTCAAGTTGCTTTTACGGTCAAATACGTATAAAGTATAAATCAAACACAATAATGTGGCCAGCGTCATACCCTCAGTTACAATGGGATCAAAGAAAACTAAATTATTCAACATGGCCAACTCTGGGTCTACAGTAAATAGCGGGTTACCTTTTTGCAGCTCCTTCAATTCCTGCGGGGGCGTTCTTTAGGTGTTAATTGGTAGCAAGAGACTTCTACTCTAACCTTTTTGAGTAGGCATCTTTTTTATTCTTTTAAATGAAAGCTGAAATAATAATAGACAAGCCAATTTGAGGTTCTTATTGAAAATTTAGACATTGAAGTTGAATTGACTTGAAATAATTTAGTACACTAATTGGCTCTTCGATTTTCATTGTCTTTTGTACCTAAACGCGCTTATTTTCTTAGAAAGTTTGGACGATTGAGGCCGTATTACAAAATGATACACAATACTCAAGAAGCGTTTGAGGTTTGTTTTTACTACTTTTAAACACCTCTTGAGAAAGGGTTTGTAAAACGGCCATTAGAAAGGATGGATGATTGAAGAATTACGACACACATTTATAAGCAAAGCGTAATTACAAAATCTAGTACGTTTGAGTTAGACAATTTAAAGTTAAAGCGTCTGTTTTAAATTTCAAATTAACAAAATAACAATCTCTTAATTATATTTAAACTTATAATTAAATAATAATAACAAACTCTGTCTGTTTGTATGCCTAATCTCTGAAACGCCTGGATTAATTTTAATGAGATTTTACTGGCAGTTAGCTGATGATAAAATAGTAACTTTGGCTACGTTTTATGCCCGTATTCTTAGGGGATTGGGCACTAAGCGGGCAAAACAATTGGCTTTCGCTAGTAATCAATAAATTTACTTCCTCGACTTCGACAATTCTATTATACTCTACATCTCTCCAATATATTATCTAAATCTATTCAGAACATACACTCTTCAACAATGTTTCAGAAGAATAATTATTATCAAAACAATGTTTATATTAAAAAAGCAATATATAACATAGCAAAAAAAAACAATATTCTTTTCTGAACTATATCTTTTTAATCAAGAATTTTGCCTTATTCTGAAACCTGTGATATTTACGTCACCTCATTAGTTTATTGGCAGCTAGCCCGATTGATGCTTCATTGCCGACGTGACGTGGTTAGTCAATTCACGATATCAGATGGATTCTGGATGGATGAAATAAGTTAAATAATAAAAATACTTGGAAATATCTGGCACGACTTCCAACAGAAATACTGATCAATTACGAAATAGGAATATCTACATATATATAAAATGTCTACTTGCGAGTAACAGGGTGTAGGGCTGAGAACGTAGACGTGAAGCGCCCTATTTTTTTTTATGTGTGGAATACATGATGCATGTTAAGCCAGCTTTCTATCAACTAAAACCACAACATGAGCTTTCATATTTCTATGGCTGGCTGTCCCGGGTGACCCCACGGAAGGATAACTCTAGGGCATCCGACAGTCTTTATCCGCCACCGCAGCCTCGCTTCTGGTTCGGGTATTATCCCGCTTCTTTGAGTAAGCGATGAAGAACGTGCATGTAGCATGTGCTCTCACCACGCCACTATACGCGGTGTACCCTGGGAATGAGTAAGACTATCAACTTTTTTTTTATTACCGTGGGTCAGCATTGCCTCTTACGGCCAGTAGCCAAATAAATGGGAGAAAAACCTTCGTCGAGAAAAATAAAAGTCCAGTATTGGCAAATCTAGCCAGCTAGCTAGCAAGTCTAGCCAACTAAGCTAGCATTAGCAAGAATTAACAAAGGTCACCAAAGGACAATCGCTCTCAGAAAAGCTTACTACGTGCTTCATTGTATTTATTACCTCTGATGTAAAGATGTGCGGATAAAGAAAGTAAATACAGCACTGGTACTGCAATGTGTACTTAATTTCGAGGAAAATTCATGTTAGTTACACTATTTATAACTTGAGAACGGGTGGGCTGATTTTTAAGATCTTGATTTTTTTCAATTATTCCTCACTCATTCGTTAGACGTGTCCCAACCAGCGGAGCACGCCCTGTTCCAGCTTAACGCTGACACTTTCATTCAAACCTGACATATTGCGTTTCACTTCGTTACGTATTCGGTCGGCCAAGGTCACGACGCACAATTTCGATGTGATCGCATCTTCACAGCATTTAACTTACTTCCATGCATCTCCTGACATGCCCAGGTTTCGCTACCGTAAAGCAACTATCCCAAACAACAGAATAAGTAAAACAAACAACAGCAAAAAAACTTAGAAAAAAAACTCATATATTTTCTAAGTTAAGTAAGCTCACCGGGACCACTTAAAATATAAGAATCGTATGCTATCATCTTGAAAAGGCCCTTAAGAAACAAAGAAATAAATTTATACAAACATGAAAGAATTCATTTCATCAAGCAAAATCAAATAGAATGGTTACTCTCCGAGATAAGTTAGTGGTTTCCGTTTTCTATTTGATATCAAATGTTCAACTCGCAGGTCCAACCGGATATAAGATAAACAAACAACGGCGATATTGAATGAAGATCTCGCAATGTTATCAAAAACAACTTGAGGAAGGATTTTTTTTATTAATTATTTATATAATTTGAAAAATAACACTTGTACTATTCCACAACATTTACTTGATAAACCTAACCGGTTTTGCCTCACGGCATTCTCAAAGACAAAACGTCAAGTAGGTAGTAGTCGTAGGTTTATCAAGTAAATGTTGTTGAATAGTACAAGTGTTATTATTGAAAATGTGTAGCAAGTTCCACCAAGTGCCATCAATCAACAGTATAAATTATTATTTTTATAAGACTAAAAGGGGTAAGTAAACCTGTCCATTTTCAACACGGCTATGAGCTCACCACCGGTTACGTGGTACATAATGCTTAAGGTGAAATGTGGGCGAATATTATTCCTTCGGAGATAAAGGCATAACATATATAGATAAGAAAATAAAAGGGGTAAATTCACCGTAAATACTATTTGAAAACATACTCTTTTAAAAAATCCCTTACTTTAGTCGATTGGAAAAACTCATTCCGCAACTCAGTTTGCTCAAAAGTGAGTTTTACCATTAGGCTTTAATTTTCATACACAAGAAACATCTATACACATACATAAGTCAGTTGACTGACTTAGCAACGAAACTACTGTTGAAAGAAACATGAAATGTTGACAGTAATTTGTGACGTAGGGATCCACTAAGAAAGCATTTCTTGAAATTCATCCCCTAAGGTGGTGAAACGAGGTGGAAAACTGTGTATCGGATAAAAAATTACTATTGTATTCACTCTCTAGCTCTTCACTAGCAAATAACGAACAAGTGTTTCAAAATTTTTCGAAATTCTACCCTGAAGGGTGTAGAATAGGGAATGAAAGTTAATATGAAAATATTTGAATAATCAAGAATGTTACAGGCGTAAGGTGCAACGGGAGTTCAAAGAATGTTACGGGCAATGCAATCATTACCTTTATTGAATAGTTTCTACATTAGTGCTTATTTACGAGTTATGAGGCACATTTTTATAACCGAAGGGGCGAGTAGGGGCCTTGTCAAAACGCCTCCATTTCACCGTATGCATTTTTGCACAATCTCAGTATTTGTAAAAACTCAAATATATGTATATTTTTACACATTAAAATTATATTCACCTGTCATCGTATACGAATCCTGCGTCTAGCGTGTTGTAGTAGAGCAGGAAAGCCAGCAACGAGCTAGCTGCTGTCACCCAGCGGTCCATCGTAGTGCTTAGATGTCTACATCAGTATAGCTTCCACTCCTCTGCAACAAAAACACGTCTTAATTTACTTCTTAAAACATAAATATTAGATGTAAATCTATGTACATGTTACTTTAAAAGCCCGAACCGCGGTTAAGACTTTCCAGTAAAACCCGAGATTTACAAACTCTTAAAAATAAAAGTTTGAACTAATCCGTGATCATCATTAATTTCGAACTTTTAACACCATTCACTTAGAAAATTTTAGAATTTACTTTAAAGGCACGTTAAATGTTAAATTATTTTGTACTAGCTGAGCCTCGCGGCATCGTCCGCTGCACCCCTTGAATCCCGTCTTATAATACTTTTAATTTTAAAATTTTATATGAAAATTAGCCCCATTTGTTGACATTTATGATTACTACTCCACTTTCCTGGTTAGTAGCGTAGAGATGTATACCCTATAGCTTTCATCGATATATGGGTTACCCAGGTCTTGAGATTTATTCATTTTATAAAAAACGCAAGGCATCGTCAAGATTGCTTGGTTGACTAGTGTGTTAGTGTGTAGGCGGAACACCTGTCGACTTAATGTCACGTTGTACATCCGAGTATTCCACGTTACTAACAATCTGAAGTATAAGGTTACTTATTACTTGTCCTACATCCCTTCACTGGAGAAGTTATATTCAATTTTCCTCCGTTACAATTAGTTGAGGTTATCCTTGATTGTTGTGTGTTAGAATTAAAGGATCAAAGATGTGTTCCTCTTCCCCCTCCCCTCCTTTATTATCGTTCTACGATGGATTCTCGCCATGAATCACCTGATTCCGATGTTAACCGTAAAGAAGCATTTTTTTTTTATAAAGTTGAGGCAGCATAAAAGTTACTCATTAATAAGTAAAAGTTTATCCTTCCTTACATATGACACGATAAAGTTCGCCGCCGCGTCTGACTGTCGGTTTGCGAATTATATAAAACTATTGAACAGATTACGAGATAGAGTGAATAAAGGGGAAGCTTAAGTCTAGATATATGTAATTTCGTTGAAAAATTAAGATAATAGTTCATTATGTCGAAAAAAAATCAACCAAATGACTCATCAAAATTCTACATATATCCTGTGAGAAAACAAAACATTCTACGATATTATGTAAAGATACGAAATACCTTCATCACACGGGCCGAGCTGCGGGCATCAGCGTATATAAATACTTTGTAAAAATACACAATAAAAGGCATCTGTGACTGATACATTTATGAAAAGCTCAACGGTTGTACCGATATCAACGGTACTTTAATTGAAAGAGAGTTCATGTAATAAGGTCTAACTTAGGCCGCGTTTTATCTCCGTATTCCCATAGACGTTAAGCCGTTGGTCCCGGTAGCCAGAAACATGGCACTCGTTTCGACACTGCAATAGGCTCACCACCTATTACATGGGACAGGATTACAGTGAAAAGTAGGTATATAATATGCCTCTGCCACCCCTTCGGGGATAATGCGTGATAGATAAAATAATCCCATGAAAACGGACAATACGCGGGAGAATCCACGGGGCGTCTGCTAGTAACAGATTAAATGAATAAAAATACTACAAAATTCTTTAATAAACTGTAATGTTTTAGTTACTCTTCCCTGTTCATAGAAATTTCTTTTTAATGGGATTTGTCAAGTTACATAACGTTGATAATGTGCTTTCTATTTAATGAAAAGTATATCACGTCACGCGATAACATTTAATTTCTTACCTAGCAGCAAATTTTAAGCGTACTTTTTAATTTGTATTTAAAAAAAGTCTAGCCGTATCTAGTAGTTTTATATTTTAAAATAATTTGCACGAAAATCGGTGATATAAATAGTGCGTTTGAGAAACTTTACGCATAGAATTTTGACATTAGATAATTATCTAGTAAAACGGATCTTTTCATTACAGGAATAAATTAAGGGAAACTAATATAGATAAGTAGGCTTTACAAGTCTATGAGTACTTTTACCAAGCCAAAGAAAATATACTTTTCCGAGCATGCGTGAAATTCAGTTATCCTACAAACATGTTTTGCCATGGGGACAAAATTGTTGCTTTGAATAAAAAAATGCAGTACCATTTTCCAGACTTAAACCTATCCTCATACAAAAAAAAAACATTTTAAATATTGATATTTTTGACATACAAAATCGCTTTTAAATTATTAAAATAAATAAATAAATAAATAAATATCCATCACGCCTTATCCCCGAAGGAGTGGCAGAGGCATATTATATGCCCACTTTTCACCGTGTGGATTCCAGTCCCACGTAATAGGTGGTGAGCCCATTGCCGTGTTGAAATAGACAGACGCAGGTTGTGGCTACCTGCTGTAGAAATTTTTCATGCCGCTCATAAGGCATTCAACCAGGCCTAACGATTGCCATTTTACTGGCAACCGGGACCAACGGCTTAACGTGCCTTCCGAAGCACAGAAACGCTCGCAAATGTAAATGCCACAAAGTGGTCACCCATCAGAGGACCAGCCATAGTGAAAGTTGCGTAACTCAGTGATCGTTTACAGAACACTGAGACCGCGGGGCCACGAGCGCTTCATTATTAAATTATTAATAAAATACCTATAAGAATCAGTATGGAAGTACGAATATAATGTTAGTATACACTTTTATTATGGCAAAAGTGGATCATTGTTTTGCTCAATTTCTTACGGGACATGGTAACTTTAGGAGCTTACGTTTAAGCTGAGTCACCGTTCAGTCAGTGTTCAACAGCTGATGCCAAATACGAACAAACTGCACATCACAAACTCCGGGAGTGTAGTATTTGGCGAAACGAGCAGTATAATATGCAGAGCAGTTTACAAGTATCATCGGGATGTAGTTAACTCCATGCGGATCTCGTGGAATCTGGGGTGAATTTTTGTGTTTTCAGCCATTTCTGCCATGTGATTCTTCCCTTTTTCTATAGAATGTTCACATAGTTGCCTTTGCAAGGAACGGATAAGGCGTTACGTTATTTTTTTTTTGCTATTTCTAATTATCTTCTGAATAATTTCGATGTGGGTTCAAAGACATTCTAACTTCTTCTGGAACTTCACCGAGATTGGTTAACTTTTCTGATTTGGATATTGCTGTAGATACTGATTTACAGGAGTCACAGTAATAGGTTTAAAATTTAAATGGTTTTAGAATGGGTAAGATTAGTCCCAATACAAAATACACTTTTATAACGAAACAAAATTCTTTATCATAATTTTTTTTTTAATAAAGTGGAAAAAGACAATTTTATTCGAGACAGGGATTGAACCTGTGACCTTTGCCTAACCAGGGCAATGTTCTAGCCACCTGAACTACCCGAACCGTATCGAATCAAGTTGAAATTCTCCACCATATTTATATCGTCATTTTAAGAGTATGACCAGAGCCATCTATCGAGCTAATGAACAACTCGATACCAATGAACAGTGTTACAACTATTTTTAAACATTGATGCAATGGACTCCCCTCAGTATATTGATAAATTTTTAAAGCAATTATTTGCTAAATTTCTCATAAATTTTTAATAAAGTGGAAAAAGACTTGTTCATTAGCTCGATAGATGGCTAGAACATTGCCCTGGTTAGGCAAACGTCACAGGTTCAATCCATGTCTCGAATCAAATTGTCTTTTTCCACTTTATTAAAAATTAATGAGAAATTTAACAAATAATTACTTTAAAATTTTAACAAAATTTTATGCGTAAAAATATTGTAACATCTCGCGAAAATTTTCATGGAAAGCTTTTCACGCTATTGGTGTCTATCATATAGCAGGAATGCATATATAGCAAGAAATCACAGCTGTCGCTGGAAAACAAACTATTGTTGTACAAATGTATTCTGAAACCAGTCTGGACATACGGAATTCAACTTTGGGGAACTGCCTCCAACTCAAACTTGGAAATACTACAAAGATTCCAGTCCAAAATGCTAAGAATAATTACTGACGCGCCTTGGTTCGTAACAAACCAACAACTACATCATGACTTAGAAATTAGGACAGTAAGAGAAGAGATAAAGCACTCGATGCAATCCTATATAACCAGACTGGAAAATCATCCAAACATTCTTACTGCACACTTAATGCAAAAGCCAATATTCAAAAGGCTGAAGAGAAAGTCCTCTGGAGATTTATAGGGCATGCATAAAAGCTGGACTGACTGCCCTGCTAGACTTATTTTTGATACACTCCTCACCCTAATGCTGAATGTACTCTCGGAACAGATTGCATATTTAAAAAAAATAATAATAATAATTGGTGTCTATCAAGTATCAGAACATCGATCTGCCGATAACTGGACTTGTTCTATCAGATCTCTGCACTTTTATTGTGTTTTACTAGTCCAAACGTGTTTAACTTCAAACAATTTGCAGCATACATTCTATGAATAACAAAGCAAAGTTGGCAAATCCTGTCGTTCGTCGTCTCTGTCCGTTATGTAGGCAAAAGCGCTATCTTATGCAAATGTATTACCGTGTACTATCCGACTCAATGAAGGGCCATCGGTAAACAATGTCTCAGTAGGCTGTGCTTTATTACACGTATCAAGAGCAAGGTTTGTATATTTTATCTCTTGGGTTGGTCTGTTTATCTGTTTGGACAGGTTCTGGACAGGTGCTGATACTCAGAATCATTTAACTAAAAGCTTTTTACTCTATCATGTCATTTAATTTAAAAACTTATAATAAAGTTGGTTTGTTCATCCGTTTAAAATAGCAAAATTATAATTATTCTATTTAAAAAAAACCCTTTTAGTATAGAGGAAATAAATTTATGAATTATTAAAACTGTATTAAAATTTATCTTTTATTATTGTCAAAGAAATCTGTTTCAGAGAAAGTTAGAATTAACAAATTAGTAAGCTAGCCAAGTTAAGTTAATTCCAATTAAACTAAATCAACAAATAAAATAAATAAAAACGCAATCTAGGAAAAATGTAAAATTTTATTGCAGGAAGAACAAATGCTTTTATAACCTACTAGCTAAAATCCCACGAGATTCCTTTTAACACGTAGGTTTCCCCTTAGAATATATTTTTCGAAATTCTACCTCTAAGGAAGTAAATAAGCGATAAACGGTTGTATGAAAAATCGTCATTTTCAAAGTTAGTAACATAAATTTACGTACACCTGTTTTTGGTTACAAATAAATCGGCACGTGTATCGCGGTTTTGTAAAGAAAAATACCTATTAGAGGGTAAAACCGGGATTACGAAATCCACGAAGCTAACGAAGTTATGAAGTCCAAACTTCGCATGGGGGTTCCTTTTAACACATAAGTACCCCCTATTAAGGGCTTTTGCGAAATTCTACCCCCATGGACGTAAATAAGGGATAAACGTTTTTATAGAACATTGTCATTTTTAAAGTTAGTTACATGAACTTACGTAGCTACATCTGTTTTAGAAGAATCTCCTAAGGCCTGTGTTATCAGCGAGTTCGGGGGAACCGAAACTATGCCAGTAAACTACGCACAGCCTAAACATTAAACATGGAAACGTGAAATTTGGTGAATGTATACTTTAAAGTCTTTGGATAAGTAATAAAAACGGAATTCCCGATATTCCCATGGAAACGGGAACTACGCGGGTAAAACCACACACAACCTAAAATTTGGTGAACGTATTCTTTACGTATCTACGTATGAGCACAAAGAAAGAATTCCCGGTATTCCCACGGGAATGTTATCTTACTAATATTATAAATTTGAAAGTGTGTAAAGATTTCTATATTATTTGGACGTTTGTTATTTAATCACATTTTGATGACGTTAGTATTTAAAAAGGTTTTCTCCCGGGGAAAAACATGTTTTCCAGGGATATAAAGTAGGTACCCTTATGTTCCATGGTTTAATTCAGGAAATGTATCGTACATGATATTCAGTTCTAGCAGTTTTACCCGCGTGTATATTATTGAGTTGTTAGTAACAACAAGTATTCCGATTTCATTTAGTTTTTTGTTGTTAAAAAGCGAATACTTCAGAAGTTGTTTCAAAAAAATAGCCTACGCGCCACCCTTTTTTTATATTTTCAATATTATGTTAATTCAATGGTTATTTCTTCATAATCAGTACCAAGCATTAAAGTGTACTTTATTATATAATTATGATTTTCATACAGTACTTAGCTTTAACATTAGAAGTATAAGGTTTTTACTTTACCAAATACTAGAATTTTGTTGATTTCGTAATAAAAACAATTTACTACTTCGTCTTCCGTTTCATACTTAGCTTTTCTTATTTATACAAACGAATCCCGGAAAATTAAAACGTACTGATTTATCTTACGTGAAAGATTTGTTTTGTGAAGAAAGAAATCCGGATAAACTAGTAATAACTTTGTTTCATCTGTTATGTTAGAATGAACTGGCCAATAGTGCAGAACAAATAAAGCAAAGTTTGTGGAGCGAAAACAGACAAAGGAACAGGTAAATAACTACACTTGGAATGAGGAAGTCGGAAAGAGGCGCTGTGTTCAATGTACGAATAAATCTGTAATATGTAAAGTATGGAAGAGTGCCTCAGTGGCGCAGTGGTGGTGTATGGGACTTAACCTGGACTGGTTGGATTCCCGGGTTGGATCAAATATTTGTGTGATCTACAGATGTTTGTTTCGGAGTTTGGGTGTTTCCTATGTATTATTTGTATGTATTTATAAATATATAAGTATGTCTATAAGTGGTCTAGATCCCATTCCACAAGCTTAAATTAGCTTATTTTAGGCTAGATAGCGCTGTGTAAAAAAAATGTTCCACAATATTTATTTATTTATTTATAGAGTAACCTATTTAAAAAAAATTGTTCATAACTGAATATTCAAAGTACTTATGTTACTGCCTTCTGTCTACAAATTCATCGCAATTGATTAATCACTTGCTTGAACAAACTTTCCACGTCGCTTGTCTTCGACAGTTATCAACAACTGCGACTGTGTGAAAAAAGTGTAGATCTGTTTGAAATATTGATGTTAGACCCGAAGGGGTGGCAGAGGCATATTACATGCCCACTTTTCACCGTGTGGATTCCTGTCCCACGTAATAGGTGGTGAGCCCATTGCCGTGTTGAAATAGACAGACGCAGGTTGTGGCTACCTGCTGTTGAAATTTTCTAGCCGCCCATAAGGCCTTCAACCAGGCTTAACGACTGCCATTTTACTGGCAACCGGGACCAACGGCTTAACGTGCCTTCCGAAGCACGGAAACGCTCGCAAATGTAAATGCCACAAAGTGGTCACCCATCCGAGGACCAGCCATAGTGAAAGTTGCGTAACTCAGTGATCGTTTACAGAATACTGAGACCGCGCGGCCACAATTACGTGCTTCTGTCTATTTCAACCTGCGTCTGTCTATTTCAACACGGCAATAGGCTCACCACCTATTACGTGGGACAGGAATCCACACGGCGAAAAGTGGGCATATAATATGCCTCTGCCACCCCTTCGGGGATAAGGCGTGATGGATATTTTATTTTATTTTTTTATTATAAACACTCAAAATCTGCCATAGATATTATTTACCAGGATAAAAAACTGATCAATAGATTTGTATACTGCACTGATTATTGAATTCACTTTTCAATGATTTGAAACGATCAGAAAAAAGAAGGGTTTTACTGTTACTTACCGTCACGCCTTTTATCCGCGAACGGGTAAACAGATATTATACGCCAGTTTATAGTATTATATTTATAAACTAAATTGTATTAATTAAATCAGCAAGCAGCCAAAAAAGTATTCATGGATAGTGAACCTGGCGATCTATGTTCTCTGACTATTCCACAGGAATACAGCGTGAAGATAGTTAGTTTAATATTTGTACAACATACCCGAATGAGATTTTTATGTATCTACAATAAAATAAAGAATATTTATGTGTATATTAAGGAATGCTCATAGTAATGATAACATCAAAATGTCTTATATTTTGTGAAAGTACTAATAACTTAAAATACTATTTATATAACAGAATGTCAAATATGTTTCTAACCATCATTTATATACATTGAACATTCATTTGTTAAGCTGTCTACCATGCAAATAGGTCAGCCATTACCACTATTTCTTTTCACATTCCTAATGACATCACTTTAATTTGTCATTGTTAATAATTTTGATGCAACAATATAATATTTTTTATACCCAATATCAAATGTAAAGAGGTTACATGTAATGTATTTTGTGGTCTAATATGGAAATATAGCATTATTCTTTCATAAGATACCATCAAGCAAGTTGATTTATTTTTCTAAAATACAAAGTAGCTTATTTCATACTACTTAGCGTATAAATGCTAAGTAGTATGTGTAATGGTGAAATGTTGGCATAAATCATGTATCTGCTTACCCCTTCGATGATTAAGGTGTGATCAAATGTATTTTATGTCATTAGCTTTTAGAGCTTTAGATGCTTTAGATTTCATATTAATGCAATTAACACTACTCTTTATTACAAACCATTAACGTAGTTAATGGTTTAAAATATTACTTTTTTTTATAAGTTTTCACAATATTTAGGTTACTGTAACTACCCAAAATTAATTAGCTTCTGTGGTGATCAAAATATTTGTGAATTTAATATAAGTTTGTTCTATGAAAGTGATTATGTTTACTGCCATATTTTTACATACTCTATTTGGATTTTTTTTTGCACAATTAAGATGCTTTAAAATTTCTTTATCGTTTTCTATTACTTTATGGATTTTATTAAAAAAAATGAGCTTGATTTCTTCATCTCAGTGCCTTCAAAGTTGCTTCCTAAACTTATATAGATTTGCAGTTCCAGGAGTTCATTTAAATCGGCTGATAGAAGTGGCTATAATTAGATTTTTAACCGACTTCTTTATTTTAGGTATTGTTAAAAAAAATTGTATTGTTGCTACCTCTAAATCGCGTAAGGGCGTTTGCTTCAGAGTAATGTCTTTAGGGCAGTAGGTAAACAACTTATACGTGAGTTTGACGCAGGCCCTGAAGATTTTGACGAGTCCTTAATTATCCCAACTTTCAAAACCGTTTTTTTGCTATCTGTGTATTTATCTCATAAAAAGATCTAATTTTCGTGGTACTTTGTGTGACCTCAGTGTAGAAAAATGTTTTTAAACGAAATATATATTACCCACGGAAATTAAAAAATAAAGCATTTGAAATAGCAACTGTATTTTCGTAGATGTACCAGGTAAAACTCTTCCTCTAATTTGTAAAATGAGAAAATTTACAGGTTCGTGTAAAAATATACTCTGTGTACGTTAATAAAACTTTCTTTATTTTTCTTTACATTTAACTAGGTAACTAACTATTTTCACGCTGTATCCCTGTCGGGGTAGTCAGAGAGGACAGATCGCCAGGCTTCGCGATCCATGCCTACTTATTTTTTACATTTAAGATTTTTAAATGTTTTTTTTTACTGTCCTAGTTATTCCACCTGCTGCCAAGCAATTTATTTTGATACAAAACCAACAAGTTCTAATACCCTAGACAAGAGTTTAGTTCCGTAAAGTCCAAAAAAGTTTCTTTCGTGTTCAATTTGTCTTCAAAGAGAAAAATATCCACAGATGTAAAATATACTTTTAGTCTAACAAAGGTATAAAAAATAAATTATGTTGAAAATATATTTTACCTGAATTCATTTTTCTCCGATTTCTATCCTAAAGTTCTTTGTGTGATTTCGTAACCTCGTTGGGTTCTCAGCTGTCCATAATAACATTTTTACGGTGGTATAAAACCAAACGCTTGAGCCACATCATATAAATTTCAGTACAACATACAACCCACAGTTCAGACTACCTTGAAACATATAACAAAATTACTTTGAGTTTGGTTTACTTATCGACTATATTAAACCAGTAAAGTATCGCAATAAACATTTCGCACGTAGGTGAACATAGTACGATGTTAATATGTCGCCATTTACACATAATTCCACAAGATTGATAGGAATAAATATTTGTGTGATCCACAAATGTTTGTTCCAAAGTTTGGTTATTTCCTATGTATAATATGCATGTATTTAGAAATATAAGTTTATCAGTTGTCTAGATCACATAGCACATGCTTAAAGCTTAGTTTGGACTAGATGGCGTTGTGTGAAAAATGTCCCACAATATTTATTTATTACAGTTATACTTCTTTTGGCGCGTTAAGGAAAAATGATGAGAGTAAATTTTTACGATGCGCGGGCATACCGTTACGTAAAACCGACACCCTGAAGGTAGCTGATAAGTGTTTCCATGACAACTTATAACTACATTCAAAGTAATTTTCAAATAGCCTGAAGTTAGCTATAATCAACATTTTAGTTTTTTCTACAAACGTAGAATAAGGCGAAAGATAAATTTAAAAAAGTTTTCTATCCTGTTATGCCAACGAAGTATAACTTCTAACGCGTGTACATTAGTACACACACACACCTTTTTTTTAAATACAACAAAAAGTGCTTGTCTTGTACAAAACCTTAACATTGCACAATGGCTTCCGTTATATTCTTTGTCCAATTCAATTGTGTTATATGCCCAGTTACATGAGCACAATTATTATGGTCATGCGGATATACATACTTAGACACAAAGTATTGTATAAACAAAGACATTAGACACAAAGTCTAATGTCTAACAATAATGTACTCGTAAAACAACGTCTTGTATCCCTATGCATCCAAAATAAAGATTTTTATATTTGATGACATGTTTTGAACTCCGGTAGACTACTTTTAGGTGAAATTTTTAAAACGTCAATTTTTTGTAGATGCATCTTTATTTTCTTCTGCAACTTCTGTACCTCTGATGTGAGCTGTACTTAATGGATCGGTCAGTCACGTAATATATTAAAGAGACGCAGTTTCGAAGTTTTCTTCTTACAATAATTTTCATTATTTATTTATTTATGTACACGCAGAGCTCAATTATAAAATGAAAAAACATTTTGAAAAACAACATTGTACACAGGTCTACTTATTTCAATAGAAATCTCTTCCAGTAGGCCTGAGAGAGAAGAAATAAAACAATATTAGTTTCATCTAATTTAGTGCTGTAATAAATTGCAGTGAGTCGCGAACTCTGTTCAAAACTTGTCGATGTAATGAGTGGGGCAAGCCGTATGTTTTATACTCGTCTGTAATAAAAAAATGAAACGTATTTAACAGGTCGTTCGAATTGATGCCAGCACATTAATTAAATTAGCCGCCAGTACCATAGCGTTTCATTAAAATATGACTGACGTTGTATTAATAACTCTTTCACATTATTTTCCATATTAATTAAATAGGTAAAACTATTTTAACTCCTATGGGAAATATATTAGAACTTGTTGTAAAAATATATTTCGCGTTTCGGAAGGCATGTTAAACCCTTTGACCCCGGTTGCCAGTAACATGGCAGTCGTTAAACCTAGCGCAAGCTAAGTAAAGGCAAGAACGATAAATCAAAAGAAACACAAATTTGTTAGTTAACACATACCATCTAAGGGGCGTTGACTGTAAAAAACAAATTTATTAATTTACTAGTTGACGCCCGCAAGTTTTCCTGCTCCTGTTTCCCACAGGAACTTGTTCCTGGGGTAAAAAGTAGCCTAAGTGTTATTCTGATGTGTAAGCTATATTTATGTAAAGTTTCATCAAAATCCATTCAGTAGATTTTGCGTGAAAGAGTAACAAACTTTTGCGTTTATAATATTAGTAGGATTAGCTTTGTAATTTCTTAGACCGCTTTATAATTAAAACGTATAGAGACAATTCTTAGAGTTCGATTCTATTTAGTCCATAAGAATATTTGTAATTGTTATTATATCGGGGTCAACAAACAAGCCAGAAAGAAACCTCTTCATCGTATTTTATCTGAAGAGTTGAGACTTGACTTAACAGAATTTAACACAAGTCAAATAGAATCGGACTACCTCGGTGGCGCTGTGGTAGTCGAGTGCCGCGCTGAGGTCTCGGGTTCGACCCCCGTGTCGGATCAAATATTTGTGTGATCGTCAAATATTTGTTTCGCAGTTTGGGTGTTTTCTATGTATAATATGTATTTAAAAATATATAAGTATGTCTATCAGTTGTCTAGATCCCTAGCTTATATTAGCTAACATTGCTAGACGGTTAGATGGCGTTGTGTAAAAAAAACGTCTCAGAATATTTATTAATTAATTTATTTAATCTAGTGTAGTCATTTTTCCACACGGAATGTATTTGTTTATATTTAATCATCGTGTTTGGCAGACGTCGTCTTGCTTATATTCTGAAATCTTATGAGGACGCCGCCACCGTGTTATAGGTTACTGTATTTCTAAAATACGCAGGGAGCTATAAAGCATGAACACGGACCGTCCATACGAAGTTTAACCTAGGCTCCGCATCTAGGAAACGATTGGAAACAAATGGAAAGTCGCTAAGATAAAAAAAAAAAGACGTGTGGCACTCGGAGACTCAAGTTACACTAAAAAAAAAAAAAAAATTGCGACTGTGCGGTGTCGTGGGACACCAGATAGGAACGAAGTTCGAACTTTCGAAAAAACTAATGTAAAAAAAAACTCATTTAACGGTTTAATTCCACCCAAATTTTTCCACCCAATTTTTCTTACGGTTTTACAATCGCATATTTTTCAGTTCGGTCGCGCAGCAAAATCCCTGTCTCCTCCAAGCCTGCCATAAGGAACTTCGTTCCAAAAAAATACAAACAAAAAACAAACAAAAAAACACCCTCGCCCTCGCCCTCGCCCTCGCCCTCGCCCTCGCCCTCGCCCTCGCCATCGCCCTCGCCCTCGCCCTCGCCCTCGCCCTCGCCCTCGCCCTCGCCCTCGCCCTCGCCCTCGCCCTCGCCCTCACCCTCGCCCTCGCCCTCCCCTCACCCTCACCCTCACCCTCACCCTCACCCTCACCCTCACCCTCACCCTCACCCTCACCCTCACCCTCACCCTCATCCTCACCCTCACCCTCACCCTCACCCTCACCCCACTCACACTCACTATCATCACGTCTCGATCCGGGTCTTAGGCTTTTTGCGTTACAAAATTACTTGATTAAAGCCCGCTCAAAGCCCGCGATAAAAACTATGCAATAGCTTAATAAGTTTTATTGTTTTGTCAAATTTAATGCCGGTAATGTATCTGCATGAAGTTTAGGTCTTCTCAATTAATGAAATATATATTATTATGTTAGAATTAATGATAATTTTTTTAAGGCAATTATTTTGCTCAAATTCTCATAAAATTTATCAATATACTGAGTGGAGTCCATTGCATCAATGTTTAAAAATGGTTGTAACCCTGTTCATTGGTATCGAGTTGTTCATTAGCTCGATAGATGGCTCTGGTCATACTCTTAAAATGACGATTCAAAATATGGTGGAGAATTTCAACTTGATTCGATACGGTTCGGGTAGTTCAGGTAGCTAGAACATTGCCCTGGTTAGGCAAAGGTCACAGGTTCAATCCCTGTCTCGAATCAAATTGTCTTTTTCCACTTTATTAAAAAAAATATGTTAGAATTAAATTTATTCTTATTCTTATTGAAGTGAATTTGTCGTTGTTGGTGATCTGTGGTACAAGCTTGCACCTATTTCAGACACCAGTCCTCTCAAAATTATTGAACATAGAGTATAAGTAAAATGGTATAACAAAATACATATTTTTTCTTAATGAATATTTGTAACAGTTACAGCTTCACGTCATGACATTACCTGTAAACTGTTTTTAGGGCCGTACTTGAGAAATCCCTTTTCGCACACCGCTTGGCTCTGGATTATACGAGGAGGGAAACACGTGTGGAGACAATAAATTCCGAGTCTTTATGTGCGGAACTGCTCAGTTATAAAAGAATCGCCTGTATTAAGTGCTCGTTGAAAATACACAGTAGAACACTCTCTTTGATAGAAGTATTAAAATATTATCGAATGTTATTGTCAATATATTTAAAGTTGTACTTAAATCAAGTATAAATAATATAAAACGAAACTTTTCAATCGCATGAAAATGTTCAGTGTTGTCTAAATAAATTTGCGGCCTCAGCGGTTTAGGCTGTTCGTTGATGATTCAGTCAGTTCATCAGCATAAAAAAATACATATATTAATAAAATAATACATATTTTCGATTAAGACATAAAAAAAACACCACTCCAACTGATAGTCAACAAAAACATTTAGAAATTGACTGATATATCTTGTTTCCAAATTCATCGCAAAGTGACACCTTGATTAAGTAATTTTTTGTCATCTCCCGCCGTAAAATATAACAATGACCAACAAAAATGTTCCCAAATTAAACATCAAACACCGTGAACTGTACGAAATGTCTGCTATTTCAAAATGGATAAGTTACTTAGTAAAACAATATATGAGAAACGTGAAAATCACAAATGTTCGTATTCCAATGCTACATCGCGTCTTTCACACAGTATAAACGCTCAATTCAAAAGGTAACCGCTGTTTCAAAAGCTATAAATTTCTACTTGCGTCTCGGCTTACCCCCGGCAATGCATTAATTTATCGGAAATTACTATCTACTGGAAACTCTAACGGGTGAATAGACGCATCGTTTACCAAAGCTCATGAAAGTTATCTATATCTTTCTTAAATTGACTTATTTGAAACTAGTTGACGCACGCGGCTCCGCATGTGAAGGTGGTGAAGGTTTCCTATTCCTGTTTCCCACAGGAACTCGTTCCCGGGATAAAAAGTAGCCTAAGCTGTATTATTAGAAAGTTTTATCAAAATCTATTCAGTAGATTTTGCGTGAAAGAGTAACAAACATCCATCCATACTTACAAACTTTCGCGTTTATAATATTATAAACGCGAAAGTTTGTACTAATATTAGTAGGATGAAATAATATAATGAAATGTATGTTGTTCGATAAAAATATTGGTAGCTTATCCGCTATTTAAGGACAATAATGTCAGAATATTATACAACGAACGATTTTTATTACATTGAACAAACATATATTATGTTATACCTATATTGTCAACGATACGAATACTTCAGCCATTACTAAAATAGCCTTTCATATTTCAATATGCTTTATCGTCATTACTCTTTATAAGTGAATACTTCTTCAAGTATTATGCATTATTCGAAAAATTTACAATATTTGCTGCTAAATAAATATTAAATACATGTTAGCAGCTCAACAAAGTTAATTTTATAGAAATGGTAGTATTACTGCTAGAACTTCTTTGTAACTAACTATCTTCGTGTTATATCCCTGAAATTATAGAGAGAACAAATCGTCAAGCTTCGCGATTCTTACTTTCGTATTTTGCAGATTCATTCGTCTCAAATGTAATAGTCAAAAGTTATAGAATATTTAGACAAGTATCCTAGTAAAGGGTCTTCCAATAGGCACGTTTGAACTTTAGCAGTTGGTAGCGGCCATCTTGTTGAAGCTACATCTGTCAAATTGGTTGTCATTTATTTATTCTGTTTTGCCAAATCATCATGGATAGCTATAGCATTCAACAACACGTGCAAATGATAAAATTGTTTTATCAAAATGAGTGTTCTGTTCGGGCAACGCACCGCGCACTTCGCCCATTTTACGGTCGCCATAATCGTCCTACCGAGAGGACTATTCGTCGTGTGGTGGAATTTACTTGGAAGTAAATTCCACCACCACTTAAAGAAATTTGAGTCTACTGGTTCGGTAAATGATCGACCAACACCCATACGTCAACAAAACGCAAGGTCTGCCGAAAACATAGCCGCTGTCCGAGAAAGTGTGCAGGAGAATCCGAGGCTGTCGATTTCGCATCGCTCACAAGAACTCGGCCTTTCACAGACCACAACTTGGCGAATTTTGCGTCATGACTTGGGCCTGCACCCGTATAACTCACCCAGGAATTGAAGGTAAACGACCATAGACAACGACGTGTGTTCGCTGAATGGGCACTGGAGCAGTTAGCAACTGACCGTAATTTTCACAGAAAAATTATCTTCACCGATGAGGCCCATTTATAGACGATACCAAATGAGATCCAAGAACGTCCAATGCATCCCGAAAAAGTTACAGTTTGGTGTGGGTTTTGGGCTGGAGGCGTCATCGGGCCTTATTTCTGTGAGAACAACGTTGGCTAGGCCATCACTGTCAACGGTGAGCGCTATAGGTCGATGATACCAACTTTTTTTGGCATAAACTGGATCATCTGAACACCAACCACATGTGGTTTCAACAAGACGGCGCTACGTGCCACACAGCTCATGCCACATTGAATATTCTGCATGAGAGATTTGAGGGCATGGTCATCTCACGTGGAGCTAAAGTGAACTGGCCACCGAGATCGTGTGACTTAACCCCGCTAGACTTTATCTTGTGGGGTTTTCCCAAGTCGCAGGTCTATGCGAATAAACCACAAACCACAGCGGCCTGATTTATGGGCAAAAGTCATGGAAAATTGGAAATCTCGCATGCGCTCCACCCAGAAAAGTTGTGGCGGACATTTGAATGATGTCATATTCCACACATAATGGCATCACTACATCTTTCAAATAAATAAGTAATTTCGATAATATTTCACACACACTTTGATTTAAATATCCATCACGCCTTATCCCCGAAGGGGTGGCAGAGGCATATTATATGCCCACTTTTCACCGTGTGGATTCCTGTCCCACGTAATAGGTGGTGAGCCCATTGCCGTGTTGAAATAGACAGACGCAAGTTGTGGCTACCTGCTGCTGAAGTTTTCAAGCCGCCCATAAGGCCTTCAACCAGGCTTAACGACTGCCATTTTACTGGCAACCGGGACCAACGGCTTAACGTGCCTTCCGAAGCACGGAAACGCTCGCAAATGTAAATGCCACAAAGTGGTCACCCATCCGAGGACCAGCCATAGTGAAAGTTGCGTAACTCAGTGATCGTTTACAGAACACTGAGACCGCTAGGCCACGAGCGCTTCACGAGCGATTTATTTAAATTTAAAGATAGGACACGCTTAATGAAAGACCCTGTAATTTCGACCTTTCCGTTTTTGCGTAATTTGTTCACTTAGTTTTACCTGCATTTAAGCAAAGACTTTTACTTTCACACTCCTCTTTCATATTAGATTAATGCCTACCGGTCTCATAATGAGGCTTTCAATATCGTATCATCAGCGTACAACATTCAATGTTCTGTTAAGTGACCCAATTTTACACCCATATCACATCCAGATATAATGTAAGCAGCCAGGTTGACATGTCACAACCGTCTTTGATGCTCGAACAGATACCAAAAAGAGGTGACACTTACTTGCATCCAAACCTTACAGTCCCTATAAAATCCTGATTGTATTGTCAGCAGTAGCAAGCCGCCCACAACACATTCGGGCAGCAAGTCCCACAGAGTTTCTCTCACAATATTATCAAATGCTCTCCCCAGAACCAAAAAACAGCAGAAAACCTTCTGATTAACGGCGATAAACTTCTCCACGATCAGGCGGACAGAAAACACTTGATCCATGCAACCTCTTCAGCATCAGAATCCAACACATTAAGCCTCTAACAGATGTCTTTCAGACCTTTCTTGCATTCTTGCCGTTATTACATTTTGATATAATTTGCTAGCTAAGCTGACTAAGCTGATCGCCCTAAAGCTGGAGCCTTTTATAAAGAGGTACTCGACTGCTATTTGGTCATCCGTGACCTCACCCATACGTCAACATAAGTTTTATGGCATTTATAGTGTATCTCAAAGCAATGCAATACTTGATAATCTCAGCAGAAACTCTGTCTTTATATTTCACTCGTTCCATCTCTCTTTTCTGATGACTTCAGTACCAATTTATTCGACCATGAGTTCGTCATCAGTTCATAATGCACTGATCAATACGAAATGACTATTAATATTATGATTTCCATATCTACTTCCCACATGTCGGCAGTCTCACAAACTCAGATATTTAATTTCTTTATCCTTGTCCGCTTTCGCAAGGTTATGGAATTGTGATATCTGTCGCTCAGATTAATGGTTATTATTATTATTTAAAATTTTATTAAAGTAGGTCAACATAACGTTCACCTACTAAGTCTTGACTGCCTCGGTGGCGCAGTGGTAGTGTATGCGACTGCCGTGACTGAGGTCCAGGGTTCGATTCCCGGGACAGAAAAAATATTTGTGTATTCCATAAATGTTTGCTTCGGAGTTTGGGTATTTCCTATGTATAATATCTATGTATTTAGAAATATATAAGTATGATTATCAGTCGACTAGATCCCATAACACAAGTTTATATTAGCTTACATTGAGCAAGACGGGGCGCTGTGTAAAAAAAATGTCCTATAATGTCCCACAATATAATCCGAGATGGTGTTTCATTTATAGGGTTCATCTTCTGTTTATTTTTCTCGGTTTGAATAAACTGCGACGTTAATATTTCCGATATTAAATTCCAATATTAACTCTGGTGATATATAAAGTTATATGTATTCATTGAAATATAATATTGTGTTTATTCGTTCGAATGTTGTGTAAATGTTTTTCGAATGTTTACTACTATTTTCTTTGTCAAATTTTGTCTTTCTGACCACAGTTATTCTACCCAGATATTAGTAAGCTGTCGCCCTAAAAAAAGGGCTCATAAGGAGAGTTTCTTTGTTCAAAGGAGTCGGAAATATTAGGACCAGACACTACACTGTGTAATATTGGGCGTTCAGTATAATATCAAATCATTAGATAACAAAAGCTTGAAAATTTTATGAGCAACCTATTTCACGGGGATATAATTTTCTTAGGACTCTAACTCAAGTATACTTTTTGTGACTCAGTGACCTCCTCAGATTCCCAGCTGTCCACTATAACATTTTTACGACTGTATAAAGCCAACCGCTCGAGTTATATCTTACAAATTTTACGACAAAGCGCAATCTACCTCCCTATCTTATACTTTATAATTTTTGTCGATATTATCAGAGATGTTTTGAATAATATAAATTTTGAACTTCGAATCAGTGCGGAATGTATATTATACAAAATTCGAACACAATTAGAATATTATTTTGTCATCGTGTGTGGTGAATAACATCGCTGAACGACACCGTTTATAATTTTATTTTTACCAAAGACTCCACCGTATTAATAGAAATACAACGTCATATTTCAATGAAATTGATTAAGATATTACATAAGGTTAGTAGGTACTCTAGAAAGAATATCTGCTAGCATAGGAACGCAATATGGTAGGTTTATATGAAAACGTCGGCGTTAAGGTGGAAAAGGTGAAAAGAGCTCCGTTAATTTGGACACATCCAAAGAATGACTGAATATCAATTATCGAAGAATATTTATTGTTTTAAAGTAGAAGATAGACGGATTCACGACAAACCGAGATTAACATACGATGACCACGTGAGCAGGTTGCTCGAAAACTGAAAGGTCAAAAAAGATAAAAAAACCTTGATACCCAAGATTAGAAAAGAAAAACTATAAAATAACAGTTTAACTAGTTGACGCCCGCGGCTCCGCACGCGTGGTGAAGTTTTCCCGTTTCCATTTCCCTCAGGAACTTGTTCCCGAGATAAAAAGTAGCCTATGTGTTATTCTGTCGTGTAAACTATAGTATTGTAAAGTTTCATAAAAATCCATTCAGTAGATTTTGCGTGAAAGTGTAACAAACATCGATTCTAACAAACTTTCGCGTTTATAATATAAGTATGATTTATTAGTACTTACAAAGTTAACAAATGGAATACTAGAAAGTAAAAAATCTTGACGTACTTGATAATATAATCGAAATAAATTTGTCATAGTTAATTACGATGTTGTGTTAACCCCCTATCGAGATCTTCGCGGCCCAAGTTAGCCTGACGGGCAACTGCAGCACCGACTAACGGATGAGTTCATGGCTAAGAGAACGAAAACTCGAGGCAAACTTCTATACCGACCTGACTGGTCAGCGTGGTACAGTGATTGACTGATCTTACTGCTATGACCAAAATTGGGTTAGACCAATGTTTGCCAGTGCACTAAGACACATCCAAATAGCTCATAAGCTCATAATATAACATTGTTAATATTTTGTTTTGTGGTGAAAAATAAACAAACAGTAATTTATTATTAAGATAGATTGATTTTATTAATTGAATTAAACATTAATTGCAATTTTATATTGCAGTAAGTTGTGAACTCTTTCCAAAATTCTTGGATATGAAATAGAAGATTCACGTAAATTTGATATTCGTCCATAAAAAGAATAACATGTCTAACAGAGTGCCCAATGTGATAGGAGCATATTAATTAAATTAGCTGCCAGTGCCGCACTGTTTCACTGAAATATGACTAAAATTATGTGCTTTATAGTTCTGTCAGTTTATATTTTATACAAGATGAAAGCTGTTATTTTTAACCTTATCTAATTATAAATGAAATTAATATAGAACAGTTTTATTGTATCCATAGATCTCAGGCACAGTTTCATATATGTACTGTCTTAGATTGTCAGACTATCCGCTAAGCTCAGCGGTTTATGGGCTTTTTCGTAGTAATTTTACTTTGCCCATTCAAAGTTTGCATGGTAGAGATAGCTTTTAGCTATAAGACCGCCCATTGTATAAGTTCTTATACTTAATATAATATATTAAGTATAGAAAGCTTTTTAGTAAAGCTTTAGTAACGACCAGCACCACACGGAACTACATAGCTACTAAGATTCCTGCATCGTGATCACATTACTTGGTTGGAGAATTAGGCAAAGTGAACACGTTTGGCTCCTTCGACCGTAAGTCTGACTCCCTTTGTGTCGGAGGCACATCTCCACCATTTTCTACACAGTTTTATTGTAAACCAGGAAAAAAAAAATATGTCTACGTTTTTCCTGGTTTACAATAAAACATGTAATAAATTATTATATAAACGACGGTAGTTTATACGCTATGTAACTGCCTCAGTTATTGTGAAACTTGAACGTTGTTAAAACGTGAAAATACATGCCTGTATTGTAGATTTCTCTAGAGCAGAAGTACCGAGTGCGAAAGCGTCTGTGTTTCCGAGGTTGAGGTAAAATTGTATAAAAATAATTTCTGCTGAAAACTCTCATTAGTAACTAGAAGGTAGAAAACCATTATTAGCGGTTATGTAAGTCGGTGGTGGGTATATTTTAGGTATTAAAAACCTTCCGGCATTTTCAAAACTAATATAAGGTTTTGTTTTCAAATTAATAGATACACGCAACTTAGTACACGTGAAGTAAAATAAATAAATATCCATTACGCCTTATCCCCGAAGGGGTGGCTGAGGCATATTATATGCCCACTTTTCACCGTGTGGATTCCTGTCCCACGTTATAACTGGTGAGCCCATTGCCGTGTTGAAAACCATTATTAGTGGTTATGTAAGTCGGTGGTGGGTATATTTTAGGTATTAAAAACCTTCCGGGATTTTCAAAACTAATATAAGGTTCTGTTTTTAAACTAATAGATACACGCAACTTAGTACACGTGAAGTAAAATAAATAAATATCCATCACGCCTTATCCCCGAAGGTGTGGCTGAGGCATATTATATGCCCACTTTTCACCGTGTGGATTCCTGTCCCACGTAATAACTGGTAACACTGGTCCCACGTAGTAACAGACGCAGGTTGTGGCTACCTGCTGTTGAAACTTTTCAAGCCGCCCATAAGGCCTTCAACCAGGCTTAACGACTGCCATTTTACTGGCAACCGGGACCAACGGCTTTACGTGCCTTCCGAAGCACATGCCACAAAGTGGTCACTCATCCGAGGACCAGTCATAGTGAAAGTTGCTGAAACTCAGTGATCGTTTACAGAACACTAAGACCGCGGGGCCACGAGCGCTTAGTGAAGTAAATAAACACATCTTAAGCATCATTATATGCGTTAGTCTGAAGACATCGGGGCCTCCGCTTTGGAAACCAGGACTGTCTTTAATACTTTTTTCCTTCCACTTAAATCTAAATCTAGATACAGACATTTTGGCAACAATCGTAACAAAGAGGTAAATTGAAATCGTAAAAGACTATTCTTTATATAGTCCATGGTCTCTCTGTATTATCTCTTTGTATATTGTGAATAGTGCTAACTGTAAACAGGGAGAAAAAGTTGATCTAAGGCTTCAAAGTAAGGAAAACAAAGGGAAACCGCTCTCGGATGATGATGGTGGAGTATCTTTTGCTCCTTTACAAATAAATTCTAGAATACGTATTTAAAGTAGTACCTACAGCATAATATTACACCGCTTATTTTTTATACGATGCTTTGATTGCGAATAACGAGCCCTCAAAGTCGTTTGCACTGTACAGTTACCGCCCCTGGTATTTTCCGACCTTTCCAAGCAATGGACATTACCATAAAAGCACTTTTGCACACTTTCTATGAAAATTAATAGTAGCTACTCTCTATCGTTGATTTTAATGTTCTGAAATCAAAAATGAAAAGTTTTCATTTTGTACCTAGTTTCAAAGTCAGGCATCGTAATGTTTTATTTATTAAATTGAAAATGTCTTTTGGCTGTTTTGTAATAAAACTTAATATATGCTTTCAACTCGTGTTGTATACTCGCTTTTATTATTTTAAGCAAACAATGCTTGAATAACTAAAATCTGTACGAAGTATCTTACGTAAAAGATTTGTTTTGTGAGGCAGTGAACCTGTAAAAAATAGTAATAACTTTTTTACCTGCCGGATATACTGTAAGTATTCTTCAAAACGTAAGTCAACCTCGCTACAACTACACTTACTGCTCAACGGATGAGGTACTGTTGCAGACGCTTCCACCGGGTTAGAAGCCAGGCCAGTCGCTCCCAATAATGCGTGGGTTATAAAGCCAAATCATAACACCTAGTAACCAACAAAAGCAAACTTCGGTGTCCAAATTTACTATAGAAAGCAACTGGAAAGACTTTAAGAAGATGAAGAAAATCTCTTTTTTTTAAATGAACTAATCAATACTGATAGACGAAAACAGCTATAGAATCATCAAGTAAATAACTACGCTTAAATAATATTAAGGAACTCATAAATGACTGCTATTTAAAAAATTCGTAACATGGTCCCAATAAATTGTTCATAAATGAATATGTAAATTGCTTGAGTTACTGCTACCTATTTCCAAATTCATCGCAAAATGATAAATTACTTTCTTAAACAAATTTTCCAGCCGTAATATATCAACAGTTGAGACTGTATGAAAAAAATGTTTCCAAATTAAATGTCAAACACCGTGGTGTGTACGAAATGTTGACTTTTTTAGAATTGGCAAAACAATATAATAAGTATCGTGGAGATATCACAAATGCACGCATTCCGGCGCCACATCGCGTCTTTCACACAATATTAACGCTCAATTCACAAGGTAAATAGCGTTTCAAAAGTTATAAATTCACCCCAACGTTCAATTCAGTTGCGAGAGAGCACAAATTTATCAAAACCTAGCAAAACTTCGGTCACATTTGGATGTAGGCTAGTTTTAGATTCACGTTCTCGCCTGTGGGATATCTTTTTTAAGCAGGATAAAAATTCTGTCTGTTTTTTTCAGGTGGCGTTTGTACCTCTATCACCAGGAACTCATTATTTGCGTGAATGAGTGTAGGAGAGAGCAATCGCGAGTAGCATATACCTGTCCTTCTAAATAATGATAATTGAGTACCTATTTAGCTCGTCACTATGACACAGCCCTCCTGGTGAAAAGTCATGGCGACGGTCGAAAATCAAGTCTCATAATCATATCCGGAAAGATATTGATGAATTTTGTCTCAGGTAGCGGTAAAAAGCAAGGAATAGAAGTTAATCTTACAAGTAAACTGGAATTAAAGGTGTACGAGAACCTCTGGTTTATCTTTGTCGATTCGAATAAACTACGTAGATATTTTCGATAAGGTAAAGTTAATACTTTATGTACATTCCCCTATATTATGACTCGTCTGGTGATATGTACCATTGTATAGTCTATCTATATATACCATTGTCTTGTCATTCCTGTTCTACTTTCAATTGAAGTTTTAAAAGGAAAGCAAAAGAAAGTAAAAAAAAAATCTGTAAATTTTATGAGATTTCGGTAATTCAATTTCTGCGAACTTTTTAAGGATCGTATTATATTTGACGATTATAATCATTTGTGATACTTTAGGGTTTGATTAACACCTAATTAGCTTTAAAGACGGTTTAAAATCATAAATAATATTGCTACATATACATATTGATTCAACAAAGTAATTTATGAAGATATGCATTGTATTTTTGTGTATATTATTGTAGTTAAATCCCAGGCAAAAATGAAAGTCACAGTTATTTTATGAGTACTAAGTATTTATTCTATCACTGGATAAGGCTAGAATGGTTTATTTCAGCTATTTCCATAGTATTATGTCTTACCGTATTCTCCTTTGAGGGAGTGCTGCAGTTTTAATTTTATTTTTGTTATATATAATTTGGATGCCAGAGGCTCTCTCCGAGAAAAAATCAAAGCAATAAATATTCTAACAGTAGCATCACAACACATTTTTGCCAATCTTATGTATGTCAAGGTTAATCTATCACAGTTTTCTAAACTCTGTGATAAACATAATAGAAACACTTGATAAACTTTCAAATTAATCTTTCAGTCCACCACAGCCGACTACATATTTGGTGTTTCTTCCCAGGGTAACTGTATACGCTTTTACAACAAGCTTCCCTGTGACCTGAGAAATTTACCATTATTTTTTTTTGTTATTACTCTGTTAAAGATTATTTGCAGGACAGGGACGCCTGGAAATGATCTGCTGGCAAATGAAATAATATCAAATTGTAAATAGGCCATCAAAAAAAGCCTTCCTAAGTTTTCTTCTCAGGTGGGTTGCGTTCCAAACCGGTGGTGGTAAATATTTTAAATAGTGTTTTTCATATTGTAAGCGCCGTTAAAATGGTCTATGCAAAATAAAGATTATTTTTTACCCAGTGACTAATTCACTATCGTATATTAGGCACATAGACTCGTTATACGATTTACCAAGGGAAGCTTTTCTATTTACTGTATTTTTGTAAAAAAATATGTAAATATTGATACCAGAACCAAGGCATCGTTCCTCTAAGAAAATTGGACACAAAAATGTATTAAGGCGAAAATGTAATTAATCGAGAGTTGCTTTCTTTCGTTATAATACTTGTTATAATATCTGTTACTAAGCAACCTGCGAGTAGTTATTTTATTACAAAACTAGATGACCCCCAGTATTACACATCGTATTTTTCAGGGTAAGCTTCGCCCGTGGAATATTTCGACATCCCGTCGCACCTATTTAATCCCGTCGCTTATAAATTCTACAATAATACATAAAAAATTGCCCGATTCGTCGACATTTATGATAACTGCTCAAACTGCAACAGTGTAGTGGCGTAATGATATATAGCCTATAGCCTTCCTCGATGAATGGGCTATCTAACACAAACAGATTTTTTTTAAATTCGACCAGTCGTTCCTGAGATTAGCGCGTTCAACCAAACAAACTCTTCAGCTTTATAATATTTGTATAGAAATAATACAGATAACTTTACGCGACCTCTTATTCCACGGAATACAATTTTCGTTCCAAGAACTTAACAAAGTTCTTTCCATACATAATCTTTTGCTTTGAAAAGGTCTTACTTGTGACTATTTTTTATTATTTAGCCAGTTGAATACTGTTTGTTTTGACTTTTAAAAAATTACACCTTTACTAATATTTTATTTTATTTTATTGTTAAAGAATTTGATTGTCTGTTTGTTGATTTGTTTGCGTTCAAGCGCTAATCTCAGGAACTACCTGGTTAAATAGAATTGAATAGCCCATTTATAAAGAAAGATTTAATGCTATAAAACATCACGCTGCTACTCATTAAGGTAAAGCAGTAATCATAAATGTCAACAAATCAGGCATACACACGATTACGATATTTATGAAAAAAATGGGGTTTCGAAATACGTTTACTCCGGGGGATAAAATCATGTTTAGCTACTATTTACCTATTTCTCCCGATCTACGCGTATAATAATGAATAATTTTACTTTTTTAACCTGTTCTGTTTAAATATTAATGACGCCTAATTAAAAACTTCTATTTAATATTTCGTTATTACATTAAATTCCAGGCTATTTTCTATAACATTTGTAATGTTTTTTTACGTATGATTTTTTTTACATATTTGTGTATAAATCATGGGGTTTTTTGTACAAATGCTATTTTCCGGTCAAAATAAATCACCACTTATGAAAAAATTGTCAGTCAAAAATCTGATTTAATATATTCTTTCGTAAATACAGCTTTGAAATAAGATTCCACTAATTTAGTGTGGCAAAAAATTGCACTAGGTAGTGAACACTGTCCAAAACTTGATGAGTGGGGTCGAGATTTATTCTCGACTGTAAAAATAAAGAGCTAGTCCAACACTCCATCCAGACTGATACGAGCATATAAATTTAATTAGCCATCAGCGCTGTTACATTCTATTGAAATTTGATAAATAATTTTAATAAGAAACGATAATAGAATTCTAAAAATAGTCACGACTGTACATTAAAGATAATTTGATAATACTAACTACTAACTTTATAAGATTTTTAGTTCGAAACTTTAATCGTTTTCTTCGTGTCAGTTTCTTTGCTTATTTATTTGTCCGTTTGTCTGCGCATTATTTTTCGAATTCAATTCCAATTCTATTTTACTAGCTGACCCCCACGGTTTTACCCGTGACTTACTTAATCCCGTCGCTTATAAATTCTACAACAATTCTGTGAACTGTAGACTTCGGAGTAATGTTTTTTATTATATTTTTTTATTTTTTTATCATTTAAAAAAAGATCACTCTTGCTAACTACTACGGGGGACCATTTCCCCTCCCCTGCCTCCATTCCCTCCCTCCATTCCCTCCCCCCCCCCGATCGAAATACCCCCTCGCTAAAAGTTGTTGGCTACATCAAGAATTGCCCATGCCAAGTTGCATGCCAATCCGATGAAAAATGCGACCTGTAGACTAAATGGACGGACGGTGATGTCCGTCCGTATATTATATATAGCATTTTTTCCCGTACCAGTGGAGTTAAAACGGAATAATGTATAAAAAATTGCCTAATTTGTCAACATTTATGATGACTGCTCCGCACTACAGCGTAGTAGCGTTATGATATTTATTACGAGAAATAGGCTATCCAACACAAAAAGAAATCAAATCTGACCATTACTTACAGAGATAAGTGCCTACAACAAAACAAACAAACAAGGTCTTTAGCTTTATATATTAGTATAGAAGTATAGATTAATTTTTTTTATTTTCTTTTACTTTTTTACACATCATATTTTTCAGGGTAAGCTAATATGAGCTTGTGGTATGGGCTCAAGACTGATAAACATACTTATATATTTCTGAAAACATAAATAAATAAATATTGTTGGGACAACTCACACAACACCATCTGATTCCACACTACGCAGAGCTTGTACTATGGTAACCAGATAACTGATAAACATACTTACATATTTCTAAATACATACATATTATAGATAAATAACACCCAGACACAGAATAAACCATCGTGCTCATCACACAAAGTTTTATGCTGGGTGGGAATCGAACCCACGACCTCATGCGTAGCAGTCGGATGCACTCCTACTTCAACTACGAAAGTGGATGAAAGGAATGAACCTACACGGGTGGAGCCGCTTCCATAATTAAAACGATCTGGCATTTATTTTTCTCGTACATGACGAATGTAGTTAGTATTATTTATTAACGGAACCTAGTTTATAAATATAGTAAGTAATAGCAAGAATAGAATAAGTCACACATTTTATTGTATCCATTATGACAGGCAACCACGCCATGTTCGCCTTTGGTAACAGTTTGAGTCACTTTAAGCTGTTTTTAGTTGTAATTTCATGCTAACTAGCCATGCAAAACATGTTTAGTTAGTATAGATTTATTATATTAACTTTTTTCAAAGTCCATCAGGTTTGCAACCATTTATATATTGTGCGAGAAACATTTAGAATCGTTAAATCTATGCTTATATTATAAATCTAAAAAGTTTATTTGTATATTTTGATTTAACGAATCTCAAGAACTACTGGCTCAATTTGAAAATATAATTTTGTGTTAGATAGTTCATTTATCAAAAAAGGCTATGGGCTATTTATCATTGTGCCTTAAGGGTTTAATGTATATCACGAGCTAAGGCATGGGGCTCAGTTAGTTGAAATACAAATTAGTTCTGTACAATAAGCTTGAAATTATTTCTACAAGAAATACCTATTATTACGGCAAACAGTATTTGTTCATTTGCAATAGCTACGTGTAATTCCTTGTGACCATTCTCAAAACTTACTTAACAAAATAGTCAACGAATACACAACCTTATTTATATCTTCAAGATACATTGAGAGAAAAAAGAATACAATTCTATCCAGAGGTATAATACAGTAGGTAGAAGAGATCCTTTGTATATTGCTAGTATTGCTGTCTATGTGTACCTATCTAATTTAGAATGAAGGCCAGATAATCCAGGAAGCAATAGGTAGCATAAAGACGAGAGCAATCGAATATCGGCAGGCTCCGCCGGAGGTATGCAGGTACCTATTGTAATATCTCCCTGTCCCCGCTCGCTCTTCGCTACGGAATGTCTGTTGTTTATGCAACCTATATAGCTCACTGTTTATAAAATCCTGATGAATTATGGAACACGATCTTGGTTTATAGTAATCTGTATTTGTGCTGAAATTGTGTAGTTTGGGCTGAAATTCGTCAGATTATTTCATCCAAGACCTGACCTCGATACCATTACATGCTTAGGCAACTACGATCACATGCCATTTGGGTGATATTTAGTATTAACTATTATTAGACGCTACTAGACGTTATAGTGTACTTGTACACTCATACATGGTGCTGGCGTTGTCACGTCTTCGGCTGGAATAACTATTGCTACATATCGTCCTTAAAGGATGGTTACCGGCACAGATAATACGCACCCATTTCTTCTTTTGAAATTCTGCGATGACTATTTTGATTGGTTAACGCGCTCGTGGCCCCGCTGACTAAGTGTTCTGTAAAAGATCACTGCGTTAAGCAACATTTGCTATAGGGGGTCCTTGAATGGGTGACCACTTTGTGGAATTTACATTTGCGAGCGTTTCCGTGCTTCGGAAGGCACGATAAGCCGCTGGTCAACACGGTAACGGGATCATCACCTGTTACGTGGGACAAAAATACATACGGTGAAATGTGAGCGTATAGTATGCCTCTGCCTACCCCTTCGGGGATAAAGGAGTGACAATATGTATGTATGTATGTATGTAACGTACTTAATGTCATCTTAAAATATTATTAATGCGAAAGTTTGTGTGGGTGTTTGTTAATCTTTTACGTTAAAATTACTCAATAAATTTTAATGAGACTTTTCAAAAATATAGCTTATACATCTGAATAACACATAGGCTACTTTATCTTCCCGGGAACAAGTTTCTGCGGGCGTCAACTAGTATTTCATAAAACGAACTGAGACTGAACTGATGCAGACGTGTTCACTCACTATTTATCTGCGCTGTCTATATTCTTCCTGACACGTAAATGGTCTGGAATCGATGAAACATCTTTATTTTTAAATTAAACAATTTTATTCTATTATTGCCGTCAAAAAGATTTTCGAATCACATCTTTATGTGAAAGCCTCTAAAAAGTTTTAATGATTATTTTCTTATTCAATGAAGTGCCTAAATCAAAAGTTCTCAACAAAGCAGAGGTCAAATTTAAGTGGATTTTTCACAGACCGATTATTACCAACCAATCATTCGTTATACTGAGCAACGAGAGCATTGTAGAGAATAATAAGTAGATCCGTGCTCCTTAGTAAATGCATCGGATTTAATTTTACATACATATATCACGTCAGGTCTTGTTTGAAGTATCTTTTTGACATTTCAACAGTCACATTTTGTCAAACGTGATAAGTGGTGAGCCTATTACCGTGTTGAAACTAGATTCCAGAGGCAGGTTGTTTTTAGTTTTTGTTAAAATTTTAAAAGTCACATACTGCATGCTCGTACATACCTATTGCCACGCCTTTATCCCCAAAGGGGTAGGCAGAGGCATACTCCCACATTTCACCGTATGTATTTTTGTCAGGTTCACGTTGTAAGTCTTTTGTAATAAGATCTTCAAATTGTCCAAATGACTACCACGCTTCTGGGAGACCAATGGAATATTTACAGAATACTGATCAAACAATGTTACGAGCGCTTCATTTTTATAGTGACGTCATTAAGAAGTGAGATTTTCAAATGGCTCTATTTATTTTGATAATTTTACGAGCTGGTACTTGTGACTTGGGGACGATTTGATTATTTGGCGCAAACCTCGGTAAAAATATACGACAAAGATGGACAGTTAAATTTTGAAAAGTAAAAGCTTTTACCTTTTACTTTTCAAAATTTAACTGTCCATCATCTAAAAGGTATGTTGAAATTAAAACAAGTATAAATAGAAGCTTTTTACTTTACTACTACAAAGTATTACTACATTTTATAGAATAAAGCCGATGAACATATACCTACATCTTTAGAGTGTTAATATATTAAAATAAGTATGAAAGTATTCTTAAATATTTAGTATTTTTATTTGTTCTTATGATAGACAATTTGGTATTTATAAAATGTACCGTTTCGTACAAAATGATTTTAAAAGATTATAACGGTTAGCCAATATAAAATAATGTTATTCGTTTCAGTTTCAAGGGTTGGACAGTCACACCGTTGAAGAAATACATTTAGCCAAATTTGATTAGGTTCAGCCGGCGACCCGAGAAAGGGAAGAATAATGTATCTTCGTCGCATTAATGAGAACAGGTTTATCCCTTAGGGTGGAAGTAGTAGTTTGTTAAAATAATCGGTCCCGTGTACGACACAGATAGTTCATATCGACATCGTTAGGGAATTGGTATTATTTGTTGCTTATTTAAGGCAGGTAGCGATGTGTTTGTAATGATGAGTATCGATTTTAGTGTAAGTTTCGATTTCAATGTAAGTATCGATATCTTTTAAATGTATTTTAGGTCACAAATGGAAAAGAGATATTTTAATGCATATAATAATGTTTAGTATCTTTTAAAATGCCTTCATAAGTGACTGCATTTTTCAACCAAAGGCTTTATAAAACCACTTTAAAACATTTTTTTGAAGTAGAAGGTAGGAGGAAGGGCCAAGGCTTACATACGAATACCACGTAAACAGATTGTTTAAAAACAGAAAGTTTTAAAGTACTTGGATACCCAGACGTGCAAGTATGAAACAATTAATGAATCTGCAGGAAACGAAAGAATATCGATGAATCTGGCATCTATGATTGTAGGAGTAGAAGGATACAGTGTGAATCTAGATATCTAAATAAAAGATATTGGGATAAACAATGTGTTCCATAGAGAGCACTATCAGAGTGTATTGGTTTTTTTAGGCTTTTCCTGCATGTGGTGCACCTGCTGACCAATGGAACAGGCAACCTTACGTAGTAAATCGGAAGGTTCGACAGTTACTCTCAAAAATTTTGCACATAAAAAGCCGAATCGGACTATAATCGACGAAAAGTGGACTCAAAGCTCCTAATACAAATAGAATTTGAAAGCAACTGAAAGACCTTAAGATGAAGAACAAATTTCTGTTTTTTTTTTTCTTATTAATATATTTGTTATTGTAAGAAAGTCCGTACTACGTGGAATCAAGAACATTTATTTTACTTTTTTAAAGAAGAAGTTTCTTAGAACATTTATGATTCTTCTTTACAGAAGTCTCTTAGATAAGTAACAGTAATATATGTATTATTCGTGAAATAATAATAAATAATCATAAAAACAAAATCTTATTTGACGAACGAAAACTATTTTTGACCAGATTTCATGATTTTGTAATGAAAAATTACATTTTAAATTCCATGGATAACATAGTAAAAATGGGAGGTTAAATGGCAGCGTTGCCGAAAATAAAAAACCTAATCATAACTGCTCCTAGTAGATAATAAAAGTTCTAAGACGCTTAGACGAAGAACAACGATAGCATAATTACTAAAAATACCAGTCTGGCAATTTTAATATGATAGAATTTATTTCACAAATTTACAGCTCTATTTGTTTTGGATCATACTCCACAGATATGAAAGCTTCAATGATGCTCCTGATATACCTTTGGCGGATAAAGTCTGTTTGTAATTCTGGGGCTACCTTGACGAGGGACTCCTGGCCATAGACAAATAGAATGGCACCGTGTGGTTTTAGTCGGTAGGAGACTGGCATAGCATCCCTGAAGATTTTCATTCGTAACAAAAATGTAAAATAACATTCCTAAATAACACAACCTACCTATACACCAACTTTTTTGATAACAACGTCGAGCGTGTTACATATATTTTAGACTAACTAACTCTCTTCACGCTGTATCCCTGAAGGGGTAATCAGAGAGGACAGATCGCCAGGCTTCGCGATCCCTGCATACTTCTTTCGCTGTTTCAAGTTTCATCAATTGCTTAGAATTCTATAATACTACTATTAATGTTCTGATTGTATACGAGCAAAATAAAAACATTAGCTGAACAGCCGACGTTATTTTATAAAAATACTGCAGATCAAAGAGAAAAGGTGAACACTATAACAAGTTACTTCACAAACATAACACAAACAAAACCAAAACTCAATCTCGGTTCAAACGACAACAAACATGCAAATCGATACCTATAAGCGTTTCCTTTATTCGCTCCCTAATCTTACCACGTGGGCAGGTTAAAGTTCCGTAACATTCGAATATCGAAGTGGATATTAGATACCATATGGGGTGACGACCGTTCCCGGAAACCATCTAAAGGTACGCCAAGTATGTCAAGTCTATACGTTAAACGGTTATGTTATCATTCGCTACGGGCGTCTACGAAAGTGCTACGAGTACGTATTGGCTACGTATTTCTATTTCACACCTCGTGAGCAGATATTTGGCTTGCGTTCCGGACTTGTTTTAAAGTGTTTCAAGAATTTACTATATTTTGTAATAATGTAAACTAAAAATACATTTTTGATGTTATGTTGCTACTTAATTGAATTTGCATCTGCTTTTACTATACAAACAATGTAAGTCATTTAATAAAGAATACCGGTACAATAAAAAAGCCTTTAATTAAAATAACAACCACCCCAATCACTTGTCAAACAAATCGTGACAAATGAAAGCAATTATTTATACCAGTAATCGTAAGAAACCTATCAACGGGGACACGAGCGGCATTATTTATATCTATTATCATTGACTCGATTCATTCACTCGATATGACATCATTCATAACTCATAATGAAAAAACAAATTAATTTTACCTTTTCTCGTCACAATCCTTTCTTTGTTCACTCCATAATTAAATTTAAAACACTAATCAAGTGTCCGCTTTGTAATAAAGACTTAGGCCGTTATCATTGGTCAGAGATTGCAAAAGTTTATCTTATAAATACGTCCGATAATATTTTACGTTACATTTCACTGCTCTATATGATGTAGTATTACATTAGAGCGCGAAGCATATATACCGACTGAACGTTACAGTCACTACAAAGAACAGCGATGTGTGCGAACGGCTTTCAGGAGCCATGATCGAGGGCTCCGGCCGCCTGCCGCTTGCCGACTGACGTTGGTATACACGACACATCTGCATTTAAGAAGCCGCTATCGTTATGCGACTAATCGATTGGTCGAAGCGAGTGGCACTGTCACCCATCCTACTCCCTCTAGACCTCTCCTTCAGATCTCGCGCAGGCGCTTTATGAAAGTATTCTCTTTTAAAAGTGGCGAAAAGTAAATAAACTAATACGAACTGTTTAACTAAGAGAACTGAAGAAGCGGTTGAAATTAAACGTTTGAATTCGGAACAATTACTTTTAGACGGAAAACGTGTATGAAAAATCCACAATACATTTTTTACGGAGAAATACACTTTATCGGAGCATACTTCACTATAAGGAAAGTGGTATCGCCTTAGGTTATGGCTAGGGACGAAACGTCACTTGTTGCTCGGCGACTTTGTTCCGGCGATGAAAGCCACGCATGCTATTGCACGCCATTCCTTTCCCTCTTGTTGAAATACTGGTAATTAATTCGAACGAATTGTGCTTCTACAAACAGGCTAATCATTACATTAGACTGATTAGTATTGACGATGATAAATTTAATTGTGCAATGCCAGTACTAAATTGATGTGGATTGTGTGTTGTGGTAAGAGACAGAAAGCGTCATTGGAAACAAATATCTGAATAGAATAGAAATACAGGTTTTAAAATGTACAATAGGCGGCCTTATCTCTAAATGCAATTTCTTATGTCGATGGAGATAAATGTCAGAGAATAAGTTTTAAATGGGTAGTTATAATATTAGTGTTCTTAGAAGATACAATTACTGACATATATATTATAGTCTTAAATTAAAACAATAACAGTATGACCCACTGAATGAAAATGTGATATTACTTGTTATAACATTTTTAATAAAAATAACTATTTTGATAATGTCAGCTTTCAATATGCAAACCAAATGGAAATCGATTTATCCATTTTTGTAAGCTAAGATACCAGAGATTACAGGTCATACTGGAGTTAATTTGAATAAGTTAGAAGAAAAAATAAAAAGAAGCACAAGTCAAGTCAATGGGGCCACGAGCCCCATTGACTCGGTGTTGTAAACGATCACTGGGTTAATCAACTTTCACTATGGCTGGTCACGGATGGGTGACCACTTTGTGGCATTACATTTGCGAGCGTTTCCGTGCCTCGGAAGGTACATTAAGCCGTTGGTCCCGGTTGCCAGTAATATGGCAACATGGCAGTCGTTATGCACGCCTTATGGGTGGCTTGAAAAATTTCAATAATAGGTAGCCACAACCTGCGTGTGTCTATTTCACGACACGACAATTAGCTCACCACATATTACCTGGGACAGGACACACGGTGAAAAGTGAGCGTATAATATGCCTCTGTGACCTCTTCGGGGATAAGGCGTGATTGATAAACATAAAACAAGTAATAAATAAAATATTATACACGTTTTTTCTAATAATAAAACTAAAACCGATATCAAAATTATACCTACCGTTATGTAATAAGTTAAAAATGTAATAATTTTTACCTATGTGTTACGTAGGTGACAAATAGGTATGTACGCTCACTGCGATTGCGATTATTTTACTGACTGTTATTGAAGTGTCGTTGTAAATTTCAATAGATCTTCACCAGATCGTTATATAATTAGAAAGTGACCACCTTTAAATATTACAATGCTCTTCCAAATGTCATGTCAATGAGTCAGGGATACAGCGTGAGATAGTTAAGTTTTTAATAATATCTTAAAAAGTACCTCACTGATGTTGATAAAATTACAACACAAGAAGTTATACTAGCTTTCAAATAAAAAAAGTTATCGAAATTGATTTACCCAGAAAAATAATAATAAATACAAGTGAATTGAATAACTCCTCTCTTTTTGAAGTCGGTAAAAATATCTTTTTCCCACACAATGAAGCCCCGATTATAACCGCAACCATCCATTCTGTTCCATCGTCGCTAATAATAAACTAGATCACGTCTGACCGTACATTTTTTTGGTGCGTTGCGACGTTGAGAGAAATTTTACATCTGAAAAAAAATCGTCACGTTTTTCGGTTACGTGCCACGTATTTTTGAAGTGAAACTTCTTTATCGACGTATGAGAGAAATTTTATCGCTGTAAAAAAATGCCGTAAAAAAGTTTCACGTCACACCTGTGTAGTATGGTACACACAGATAGTTTTTTTATATCATCTAATCCAGAAAATACATTATTATACGAGATGACCTTTTAATAAACAACCCCAAAATGGCGCCTTTAACAGGGGTTTATTCACAAGTATAGTAGGAGTGAGTCTTGTAGATTAGGACGCGCTCCTTGTAGCTAATTATAGCTCCTTCAGAAATAAAGTAAATTACTACAAGGCGCTATAAGTAGTCACCTTACCAAGGTAAAGTTTAATAAGCACGTCACAACGGGGTCAATCTACTTAGAATAATCGATGCTCGAAATTGGTCAAGAATATAGATGCCGTGGGCATTTCTTCCAGCTTGATAATAAGAACTTGGAGAAAAGCTCACTCAAATTGATTGGTTGAGGTTGGGCGATGTTGAACATCATATGGTTTTCTCTGCAATACGTAATGACAAAAGTCAATAAATAGTGAGTTCTACCAGTTCTGACCCACAAAGACTTAGTGGGGCTAGTCCATACCATCCAAGACACGCAGCGCGGTATGTCTGGAGTGTCTTCGAGAAACAAACTCCAAAACTAAGTAATTCGTTTCACAGCTGGCAGATTGAGCAAGATAAAGTGGCAATGGGCTGGCAATGTCTGCCAATAAACTGACGACCGAAGGAGCAGAGTATTGAGAATTGAGAACGTGAGTCGACATACTTAAGGTAGGACTCATCCCAACCAGATGGACTGATAACCTTAAAAACTTGACAGGTAAGGTCTAGAAGCTGATGGCACAGCAACGTGTGTTATGGTGAAAATTAGAATGCCTATGTCCTGCAACTGCGATGGGCAGATGTTTTTTTTTTAAATTAGCTTTCTCTAGATAGACCATGGTCTACAGATTGAGGGCAACTTTCCTAGCTTGTTAGGTTAATGAGTACTATTTGGATTTTATTTCAAAATCGTTAGACATTGATGCCCTGTTAAAATGATCAAGTATATAAATTAAAATAAATAATGCTTGTGACAAAATTAAAGTTAATTTTAATAAGCTTGTTCTATGGGATCTAGATAACTGATAAACATACTTATATATTTTATAGTACATACATACTGTATTATACATAGAACATATGTGTAGACCAATACCACTAAGTATGATTACTATTTAATACTATAGAGTCTTTCTTCATATCAATTAAAAAATGTAATTATTTATAACTAAAATATATTATTAAAAAAGGTCCCTTTAGGCAAGGTTCCGAAGATACTGGCAGCGTTCCCCCTTTGAATAGCTAGACTAATTCTTTGCCCGGGGTAGCTGCCAGCTCTTCGGTTTCCTGTGATGTCGACTAACCTTTTCGCAGTTTCCTTAAAAAGCCTTATAGCGCTAGGACCCCACGGACCAAGAGTCTCGACACCGAATGGGACAAAATCATATTCGGAGCCAAGTCCCCTGTATTTGAATGCTTTAGCTTTTTCAGCCGCTTCTTCTTCTTCTTCTTCTTTCTTTTTATTTATATTATTTATGTAATTGATATTTGTACAATCATATCAGTATTTGTATGTACTCAATTCGTCAAGATTAAAAATATTATTTCAATAATTTAACAAACTTTCTCTTTCGTCCCAACTCCCAGAAAATGGGTTAAAATTTCAACCGTACATTTTTATATTCCTTTCGAAAAGAAACAAAGAATTGGTATTCAAACTGTGAACCTGTTTCAAACTCTAACAAATACCCTTTAACAAGAAAGTAAACGTGAATGAACATAATGAAAATTTTCCTCAATTTGCTCCTCTGACCTACATAGAACTTTTATAATTCAAACAAAATTGAAATTTTAGAAGAACGAGCGCAAATGGTTTTTCTGCAAATCATTATTTTAAACGACATTTATTTGCGCAACCTATATCAAAGTTACATTTCTGTCCCGTTGTTTATTAAAAAATAAACTGGTTACATAATAGATTCTGACAAGCTCCGTCCCTTCTGTATTATATTCCCTTTGATTAGGATAAAGAGACTTTTAGAGGGTTAAACAAAATTATTCTCTAAATATAATATTAGAATCCCCGTTATCTACCATCTAAATAGCCTCACAGTGCCACGGCAGCTACCTACCGTATTTACGGGTTTCTTACACACGTTTAATACAAAAACAAATCCAATTTAGGTGTTACCTTAGATAGGATTCTGCGGAGCATTGTGTTCTACTATCTGGGTTCATAAATAGAGTCAAAGAATTTAATTAATAGAAACTGCGCTATATTAGCACGTTACACACGCACTCTTCGAATAGAATATTGCCATATAATATTTCTTGAACCATTTGCTAATTGCCCTGGCTGGTCAAAGGTCACGGGTTCAATCTTCGTTTCGAATCGAATTGTTTGTATCCACTTCATTAAAAATTTGTGAGAGATTTAGTATAATAATTGTAAAAAAAATTATCCATTTGTTAAAAATTACATTAAAAAATAGTTAAGTTACATTAAAAAAATCTTGTGTGTTGTATTTTCATTTATTTTACCCTTGTAATAATCTTTAATTTTAAAAGTTTACACCAAAAATTGAAACCGGACATGTTATGTTTCATAAATAATATAAGTAACCTTGGTGATTGTGCTGTATTACAACAAATTCCACCAAGTGCCTACAATCAAGAATATAAATTATACTCTCTTGTAAATATATAGTTCAATAAAACACATTGTTTAAACAAAATATTCATAAAAATAATAATAAAATAAATATCCATCACGTCTTATCCTCGAAGGGGTGGCAGAGGCATATTATATGCCCACTTTTCACCGTGTGGATTCCTGTCCCACGTAATAGGTGGTGAGCCCATTGCCGTGTTGAAATAGACAGACGCAAGTTGTGGCTACCTCTGTTGAAGTTTTCAAGCCGCCCATAAGGCCTTCAACCAGGCTTAACGACTGCCATTTTACTGGCAACCGGGACCAACGGCTTAACGTGCCTTCCGAAGCACGGAAACGCTCGCAAATATAAATGCCACAAAGTGGTCACCCATCCGAAGACCAGCCATAGTGAAAGTTGCGTAACTCAGTGATCGTTTTTACAGAACACTGAGACCGCTAGGCCACGAGCGCTTCATGCAAAGAGTAATATTATACTTCTTTAGTCAATAAAGATTTCATTACATAAACGCGAAGTTTAACGTCAAGTTGGCTGTAATGCGGCCGTGTGGAGTCGTCTCGCGAAGTCGAGCGAATGGCGAAGAGAGTAAATGCAAAAAAAAAACAATACCAACTGTCTGGCCAGCAAAATGTACAATATAATGATACTAACAAAAAGTAGGTTCTAACTAGTATGAAAAGTTTGGACCCGCTTCCATTCGCATAGTTTTAAGAACAAGAAGTCCTCGAAAGAAAAAGAGAGGGAATTTGCGAAAAAAATTAAAAACAAAATTTAATTCTGATTTCTATGTATATAGGCCCAAAGTAGGCATACTGATTCCAAAAGCTATCACCGCATGTCGTTCTAAGCACACAGTGACATTTTATAGGATAAGTATATGGTGCTATGATTGTTGACAAAACAAATATGTTTGCAGATCACTAAACTAGAGTGTGTAACGTGCAATCTCTTTAGATTTTTATGGGGCTATCAAATGTTTGTATAGTGTCTAGTATATTCACATACCTAGTATAGTAATATAATCCGTTTACATGTATTTCGTAACAAATTAAGTTATAAGCTTGACCGCTATGTATGTGAAAATCTGTCACACCATTGCTTTTAAACGGGAGAGCCTATTTCAAAACAGTTTTGTTTTGAAATCAGAGTTGAATATAGACATGTAACGATTTTTATATCAGGGGTTTTCTTACATTTTCACCGCTGAATTTGGTTAATTTAAGTTGAATGTAACAAAATGTGTAAGTGCTTAACTTCTGAAAGATTGATGAATAGTTGAAAGGACAAAAGGTTAAAACAATAAGGCTTAATAGTTAACTACTGAATCCTTAAATATCAATATGATTAGATAATATGATTAGATAATATGTAGTCATTGCTTGTATAGAACATCAATATAATTTTTTCCATATAATTTTAAAGTTAATATTAATTGCAAATGAGTGAGTTTACTTACATTGACAAATAATTTTCATTTCATTGGCAATTTCCAATTTTATAACAATGAAAACAATATAAGATTCCGTGCAGTGATATATAAATAAGTTGTGTTTATCAGGTCGAGTACCTCGGCTCGCCGGCCGCTCAATCAGTAAGTCCCCATAGAGCGGTCTGCGGTAGTTCCACTGATACATAGACAGCGAACTCTTAACATTTAGCCGGGAGTCGTATGAAACGACGCGGAAATTCCCACTTATTCTCTGATTGCCACACTAGGGGGGTTAATGTCATTGTTGATTTGGAATTCCAAATACGCTTACTGGGATAACCGCCTTTATGTTTTGTGCTAGCTTTAGCTGAACTTTATACTGTAATATGAGTTTTTTTACGAAACGAGAATTTACTACATTGAAGTCGAATGTTTGCAAATGTGATTGCTTCGCGCGTGTTATTTTATTTAGTTGTTTTATAATTTATAATTTAAATTATTTATTATTACCACGTGATATATGTTAAGGTTTTACGAGATATTTACAAAAGATTTCGTCCTTACTGACTTTAAAACACATTGAAATTATTTACAATATTCACTGCTGCTAAATCATTTCAATAGGCATATCGGACGACCTCAACGTCTCTCCATGTTTCAAACCGAGCAAAATCATAACTCTCTATTCCCATCATGGAAGAACCTTAAGCAGAACACTTTTATACACATCGCCATCTAGCCCAAACTAAGCTAATATAAGCCTTTGTTATGGGATAAAACATTACGGTAAGATAGAAGGATAGATTTATGCCTCTCCTAGTTTCTTTCAGACATGTGAAGAGAAAAAGCTCCCTTGCGTACTTACATAAAGGAAAGGTAGGGAAAATTACTGTTATAGTGGCCAGTACCACTATTATTATAAAGGTAAGGTAAGTAGTAACATTATTTTCTTTAGTTTTCTAAGAGCAAAATAATATTTTGTTAGTAGTAAATATATCCTATAATCGTATAACACTAGGCAATATCGAGAAGGAATAGGAAATTCAGTCTTTCTCCTCTTCTCAGTTGTTATAGTAAAATAATAATAGAATAACTCGTAAATCAAATAGAACAAATGAGGCAATTTCAAATTGTCGACTAAATTCCTTAACATCGCAGCCAACTTTACGATTACAATCATGTAAACATTAAACAATAAAGGCAGTGAGCCGAGACAAGTTACCGCAACCGATTGTTTACAATGCGTTGTAAACTAAACACTATTTAAGCTGACAGTTCGTTGTCATCCAGATGCTTAAACTTGATTAATAGGCGATTTGGGAACGGTCTGATTAATACACAAGCGACGATCCATTCAAAACCCGTTACATCTTAATCATGATCAAACAAAACAGTAGGTACACGCTGACATGATTGATTTTAATTTCATATATGCTGAAATTAACAGGTTATACCTACAACTATTGTATATAACCTATTCATTTAAGCTTCATGTATTTCAATTATCCAATAAAGTGGTTAAAGATTATTGATAAAGGTACGACTCTGAAAACCGTAATTCTACTGTCAAGATTTATGGCTTAACGAAAAATCTAGTACTCGCTGTACTAAAAACATCCCGGAGTTCGTTAATACATTTCACTAAAACGACTAATAGGTTTATAATAACTTTAAAGACTGTTTTGAAATGTAATCATGTCATATCGGATTCACATTGATAAAACCAAATTCAATTTACGTCGATATTTTTATTTAGCTAACAAATAGCCGTTTTATAACAGTTATTCAATAGCCCTAAACAGAGCTTTTCATTAGTACTATCCGATTTATTACTGAGAAAAATGCAGCATGGAATATTGGGAGAAAGTGTTCCTCATCCAGCCTCATTTTAAAATGTACAATAGTCTTTCCTCCATATTAAAAATCAAACAAAAATCTCCTGTCTAATATACACAAACGAGTATACCTTTTGAACAAACCATTAGCATTGCAGACGTTAGCTCTGCGAACGTTAGCGTACAATAATAACGCAACAAATCACAATAGCTTACTGTTACATTACGAAGCAAATAGCGAAGAGAAAAATACGCTACTTTTTACACGAAGATAAATATAAAGATCTATTTACACAGACTAACTCTTTTATCGATGACGCTGATGTAAATTACTTTTAGCCTACTCTTTTATCTTGTTTTCTTACCTTTAGATTTGTTTATCGAAGCTAGTATTTTCTATTAGCTTTATAAAAGAATATGGCTTTATCATTTTATGAAATTTTTATTTGTTATTATTATTAAATGAACCGATGACCTGGAAAAGGTCACATGGAGGGAGTGGATACGAAAGTTGGAGGACCGTGTGTTGTGGCGTGAATTGGGAGCGGCCTATGTCCAGCAGTGGACTGCCCCATAGGCTGATTTACCACACCATAGATAGATATTACAAATACGCACCGCAGCATATTTATCTCGATATCGTGTTAATCCTGCTTGAGTTGCCCAAGTATATCACTCTGCAGGACAGGCCTATTGATGAAGATTAAGCACTTAAAGTAATTTAACAATTTATATGCCCCAGTGGGTTGTTATGACCGCGGTACGCGAATTTTGAGATTACCACGACTGTTGCCTAAACCGGCTATTGACTCTGATTTTATACGGGCGAAAAGTTTATAATAGCTATTAATTAAGCCGTCACTTGATTTATGAAGATCCAAGCCCCGTTTCTATACAGAATTTACACATCTCATGTTGCTAGTCGTGAAAATTGCTACAAGATTACTTGTTTTCGGAGTTTCGTTAGATACATTTAGTCGCGTATTTCTTCCAAAACGGTAGGCAGAGGCATATTTTAAGCTCATCGTTACGATTTTTAACTGCCATGTTTTATTTCAGATCTCCTAAGCTTACGATTCTGGAAATCTCTTAGTACTGTTCTATTTCTACAATAACTAGATACATTAAACTTGCTAGTTCTAAAACTTAGTCATAAAAGTCAGTATTTCTGGACCATCAAAACTCAATTCTAAGTTTCTTCTATAATATATCTGAATTAATGCGAATGACATTACTAATTGAATTCGCTGCCAAGCAGCTTGAAGATGCCTCGTGTGTAGGCAAAACACGTGTCGACTTGTCGACTAGATGTCACCTTGCAAAGCGGAGTATTGCAAAATTTTGACAACCTGTTTCCGGTTTCCTTATTTCTATCCTACTTCCCTATCTTTGAGGAGTTCAGTTCGTCATTCCTTCGTTACAATTAGTAGAGGTTATCCTTGACCGCTGTGCGTTAGCATTGACGAATCGAGGGTGTGTGGTGGGATCCTCCTCCCCTCCTTTATTATCATTCTGCGAATAACATTTCAAAATTCTAATTAAGATATTACTAAAAAGGTTTTTATAAAATATATGCGTATGATCAGCTATTGCCTTATAAATAAAATATCAAATAAACAACTAATAGTGTATACTCCCGCTATTCATAGTAATAAAAATCAATAAAGCAAATTAATTAATCTATATGTACGTACATAGGATAAACATGAATAGAACAATATTGAAGACGAGGGAGGCACTAATGAAATGTAGCGAGCGAGCGACGCCGGTTCAATGTAGCGAAACAAACGCACCAAACTTTTATCTCGACCGGCTCTACCAAATATCAATGTTCCAAATACAAAGATGTTTGTCTTTGTATTGAAAGAAAATCTTTTTCATTATGTCGAAATCGTTCTTTACAGCTTTAATCCCGCGAAAGTATTAAGATTGTGTATTTTATTTCTTTTCTAAGCTGCTGCTTGTAAATTGCTGACAGTTGTATGTTTAGTTTTTTTTAAGATTTTTATTGTACTAGCGACTCAGTCCAGCTTTGAATGGGCATAATATATTTACTAATATGCATTTATTATACATATAAACTTCTTGGAGTACCTACTAATTTAGTTGTTTTAAATGTCATACGCATTCATTTCTATTTTGCTTAAAAACTGCTTTCGTCATGTCATTCATGACAGCGGAAGCAGAAATGAAATGTGCAACATTTAAACTCATATTCTAAACTTTTGCTCATGGTGTCGCCCGTCTTAGTATATATTCGACCATGCATTCAGCATTTTAAATATATTCTTAAAAAAAAAAAAAGTAATTAACCGCCTTGGGAGTTTCAAAGTCTGTATTTAAGCACTAAGCTAGGCCAGGTATTTTATTATTTAGGAGAGGTCTAGTAAATAAAAAAGTACTAATACAAAAGAGGTTATTTTATTCTGTTAGAGATAGTGTAATAGTTTGTAACTTGCTTACGTAGCTTTAATTTAGTATAATGTAGCATTATTTCTGTTTTAACAAGCGTTTCTTAGCTGTCAATGACTGTACTTAACGCAAACTTTAAACGAAATTTGTGGGAATGTAGCCCAAACCAAGCTAATAGGTATAATTTATTTATTTATCAGGCCTTATCCCCGGATGGCAGAGGCATATTATATACCCACGTTTCACCATGTGTATTCCTGTCCCACTTAATAGGTGGGTGAGCCTATTGCCGTGTTGAAATAGACAGACGAAGGTTGTGGCTAGCTGCTGTTGAAATTTTTCAAGCCATAGGCCTTCAACTTGACGTATCGACTGCCATGTTACTGGTAACAGGACCAACGACTTAACGTGCGTTCCAAAGCACGGAAACGCTCGCAAATGTAAATGCCACAAAGTGGTCACGTCACCTATCCGTGACCAGCCATAGCGAAAGTTGTGGATCGTTTCCACAAACACTGAGTCCGCGGGGCCACCAGCGCCAATTTTTAAAAAGGTATAAACTGATAAGTATATACATTGAAAGTGGTTTTTCAGAACTACATATTACATAACTGAAAAATATATATAATAGAATAGAACAGCATACAACCATTACTCTTTACTCTCATTCCCCAATTTTGGTTAAATATATAACGGATACTGTTTTTTGTCTAACTGATTATCCCGGGTTTGATTTCCGGGTCTGAAAAGATATTTGTGTTTGTTTCGGAGTTTGGGTGTTTCATAGGTATAATATGTATGTATTTTTTTTAATCTTTGTTTTTTTACAGGACTTTTATCCTAGGATATGCCAGTCCTATTGCAACAAAATACATAATTGACAATATACTTAAACGTTAAGTACAACCATTTTGCTTTACTAGGCCTTTCTATACATTTCATGGACACTCCTTGCAACCTCTGAATGAGGTGCAAATAAAATAATGTGGAATGAATCTATAGTTTCTAAAATTATATTGTATTCCGAAATTATTTTTTCCCTAGCACTACGATTCCGTACACACTCCAACAGCAAATGTTGGAGTGTGAACGGAATCAATTGTGCCACATGTTAAACAGTTGGGTGAATCGAGTAATGTCATGTGTCCAAATTTCCGTGATGGAATATGACCAGACCGCAGTCTCAAGGCTGTAACAATTAAATTTCTATTTAGGCTCGACTCGGCAAACCAAGGGCAATGAGGAGGTCGATTATGAATAATTTTGTACCAGATTCCTTTTTGCTTTGATCTTTCATCAAAATATTCTTTCTAAATGTTATAACAGTATATATTAAAAAAAATAGAATTTCTGTATAGAAAGGTAAAATTTCGAAATAGTTTCCTTGATGAGACTCTAACTTTGCTAGACTACCCTTTAATCCAATATATGGGGGAATTAATAATTCGAATTAGGAAGAAGTAATTCAACGATTTTCCTAGTAGTATTATAAATTTTTTGTAGCACTGCATAACCGATTGGCAAACCTCTTTTTCCTGTTGATCATTTAATTACGTGTAATAAGGCACTTTTGCTGTCAGTAATAATTACAGTTATTGAGAACATGGTTTAATATATGATAATGCTTCCGAAATTGTAATGAGTTCCAACGTCATGATACATACAGGTTAAGTAATCTTATTATATTTTTTTATGTTTCTCGCAGGGTCATAAAAAGCTGCTCCTAAATTATCACCAGCTTTAGAACCATCAGTATAGCTTATGCCAATTTCTGTAATTATCGTTCGTTTAACTCTTTGAGAATATTACATTTCAGAAAATTGGGTTCATATGTTATTTTCGCTTGTAAAACAGAGCTCAGGGCAGGTACCACTATGTTATTTACGTCTAAATAACTAGTCCATATATTTAATATAAACATCTCTAAGGGGTAAGATGAACTTATTTTCTTTTCTTAAATCTTTTCATAACATTAAGCTAGCAGAGGTATTTTCTTATTTTGCCAAAATCTATTGATAACCCTTCTTAACCAAAGAAGGGTTTCCAACAAGGTTGAAGTTACACTGTTTGCCCATGAGTTACTTCTTAAACAATATTTTTGTGCTAAGTATTATCTTCATATTTCTAAAGGAGGGATACATAGTTCAGATTCCATGACATGAATTGGAGTAGTTCTTATAAAGCCACCTATAATCCGCAAAGCCCGATTTTGACTTTATCAAGTTTTGATACATTAGAATTTACACTGTTATCACCCAAAGTCACCCAAAGTCCAACCGACTTCTAATCAATGATAAATATAACCTCCTTCAATAATTTTGGTGAATTCGCCATGATCCTCCCGCTAAAACTTTAAAAAGATTTAAAAACTTTACAGCTTTATCCAATGTTTCATTAATATGGTTGCGCCATAACAAGGACTTGTCTAGCCACATACCCAAATATTTGACAAAGAGCGAAGAGTTAAAAATAAGGTTATAAATTTTAAGTTTTACATAAAATGCCTTTTAAAAATCCCCTTTTAAAAATGCATATATTTGATTTATTTGCCGAGATGTTTAAACCGAGTTCATCTAATAATTTGACTATAATTGTAAGTTGTACTCACAGGTTTGATAGTTAATATTGCTTATATACAAAGCAAAGTCATCGGCATATTGAGCTATATAAACATTTTGAATAGTATGAATTTTACTAGTTACAATGTTAAAAATTAAAGGTGATATTGGGTCACCTTGGGCCAAACCCTTACTAGTATACCTGGTATACATTTTAGCACTTTCAGCTGTGATGATTGATATTTTCCTTGTCTGTCTGTCCTATATTAAGCTCATCGAATACTTTAAAGCCTGAAATACGGATATGTTATTATATGCATTTTCTATATCTAAAAAACACGCCACAGTTGGTAACTACGTATTTAGAAATATATAAATATGTTTATCAGATCTAGATGTTCGTCTAGGTCCCATAACACAAGCTTATATTAGCTTAACAAGGGCTTGACGGCTCTGTGTAAAAAAAAATACTGTAATTAAAACACAATAGTAATACTGTAATTATGACTTAAACTATAATAGTTAAATAAATTCATTAAAAAGCTAAAGGCTTTTAAATTTTAAAGCCTTTTTTTCATGACGCTAAAAGAACCTTGACTATTTTAAGTAATCATATAAAATTTGAAAAATAATGCGGATATAAATCAAATTATAAAAAATTTCTTACATGTGAATTTCGTGACACACCTTTTATAGTAAGTAAAGTTCTATTTTAGGTGTATTTCAATACTTTCACGGTCGACCGACAGTTCTCACTCACTAAATCAAGTTATAATAATCCGTGCATGCTCATAGGTACCCCTAAAGAATTTTAATTAGCTTTTACATCCACACGAGTATGCCAAAGAAACCTTACTTAAATCTTAAAATCCAATTAACAGACTAAAATATTCAACGAACAAAAACAAAGAGGGTTCAAGGAGAGGCAATCCTTAAGAAGCTAGAGATTTAAGAACAAAACACACAAAGGCAGCCCTGTTGAACTTTGTTGCCATCGGTGAACAAAATCAAACGGAACTCAGAAAGTTTCATCAGTTAAAAGGATTATTTGCGATAGTGTGGACTAGGAGTGTGAGATTTTGAGTAAGTTACATAATTAATGTAATTAACATTCCTAAAACTTTGATTTCAGTTTTTACGGCTTACACGTACTTAAGTAGTTTGTAACGCGGCTAGTAAGGAGGCTAGTAAGTAGTCTAATAATTTGTTAAGTACCTGAAATACCTACCGAATGTGACAGTATTATTGTTTCATTAAGTCCCTATATGTAAAGGTGGGTCTAGACAAGTCGAGCACGAGTCGAGCCAAAATTCGTGTAGTGTGAACCGACTCCCGAGCCTCGAACGAGCGCGCTTCGAGCATTAGGCTCCGCTTGTCGGTTTTTAGAGAAACATAAAGGGATTTGACTGCGGAAAGCAATGTTCAGGGGAAACTGATTGTCGTAGTCTCGTTCCATGTACACATTTCACACCGTGAGTAGAGCTGTGTTGCAGCTGGTAAGCGTAGACCCAACATAATTAACTACTTTTATATTTATCGAGACAGTGACAGTCGACACCAGAAGTCTGACAGCAACTTTCAATGGTATAATAGAACTCGTTAGTTTTATTTGTAGAGCTGAGCGTTATTATCGCAATTTAGCTTAATCGAATCTTAAAACAAGTAATGTTTAACTAAAAGCACCACTTTTTCATCTCATTCTAACATAAAAATGTATGTACAATTTAACTTACCAAGCGTGATCTTGCTTGCCCCCTGATATTATTGCTTATTTCATTATATAATTGTACTTAACTAACTTAAAATTATAAAAGTCAACTTTGTAGCATTGCTATTCGGTTATTTGTTTGGTCAAAATGCAAATCACATAAACTTCCAGTTTGAATTGAAAAATCTTATTGTGTTTTTAGCTCAACCATCGAGGAAAACTGTAATATAGGTATAATTACGCTACTACCCCGGAGAGCAGAGTAGTAATCATAAACGTCAATAATCGGGCAAAATTTCCAAACATTATTGAAAAAAATATAAATAACGGATTATTAATTCGAAGTAGGTACAGTAAATGATATTAATTAAAACAATACTCTAGGCATTCACGGAAAATTGTTTACTTTTACAGTTTGTAATTGGAAAGAAATAATTTTGTCAGCTACATTAAGGAAATAACGAGTATTTATCAGACAAAAATATGATTTTGGCAACTACCTTGACCTTCAAGTAATAATAAAAACACGTGTGTAGAATTATGCACCAATTGTTTCCTACAAATTGACTCAAAACCTCCCTTTTACAGCCTTATTCTTAACTTTAATTAAAAATCACCGACGACGATTTTATTTTAGTGAACACTTAATACCAAGTTTCATGATAATCAATCGAGAAATGCAAACTACACAAAACAAACACAAGCGTCAAAATAGAATGTGGAAGGCGCTCCAATGCGAAAAAATGGCGGTCGCCCGCTTCCGGAGGAAATCGACCCTCCTGGTGGCGGTCGGCTTGCGATGAGCAATTCCGAAAGTGGTCTTTGATGTTGATAGGCCCATGTACTTTAGAGCTCTCCGGCCCGTCCTTCAGGCTTAGATGAAGAAGGCACACAAGGTGCCAACGTACCATCTATCCCAGCTCCTCACAGGGCACAGTTGTTTCGCCAAGTACCTGTGGAGGGTAGTTGGGGTGGAGTCAATGTGACCTCACTACCCGGACGGCAGCCTACCATGGTCAGGTACCAACAGATTGGGCCGACCTCACCTCGTTACTCACTCTCTTTTGCGATTTTGACCACCATCACCTCACCAGGTGATGGTGGTCAAAATCGCATCGCGGGTGTGGGAGCGTGCTGTACAGACACTCCATCCGGCTACGTCCAGTCCACAGCTGGACGTAGGCCTCTCTCAATTCACGCCGCATCAGACGGTCCTTTAACTTTCACGAGGATACGTGAGAAGCAAAAAATAGCAGAGAAATCCTTTAATAAAAGTAGTTTCTACGTGTTCCAGCTAACGTGATTTTATTTTAAAAGGGCGGCTTGAAAAAAAATATAATAGCGTGATGGAGACCTATTTTCCAAGATATCAAACTTAATAAATTGACATAGAATTTAAAAGTAGGTTTCAAAATTATGTTCCTAGTTTTCAAATTTTCAGGCGACTAACAGAATTAAATATATAGTCATACAGAGTAATTGAAGCAGTAATTCAGACCAAATCTCATAAGAACTTTAGTAGATACAGCCGATGAATTAAAACTATTGAATTAGTAATATAATTTTAACGATATGCGGTGTGTTATACGTTGCGTAACTTCATTGTTACTTCAGCTGATGAGTGCCATAAGGCGGGGCGTATTTTGCCAAAAAGGAATTGCGCACACTTGGTGTTCAAAGTTTCCATTGTAACATCTTAACTTATGCAATATAGCGTCTGCTTCTTTAATACTTTCCACGCGCTCGATTACATTTAACGACGCAGCGCGATGAATTTTCTTATTTACAGTAAGCTGGCTGAAAATCGGATGGTGGTATTCAGAAGCGTTGCCATTTCACACTAGACATGCTTAGTATTGAAACTTTTGAGTGCTATTCTGTTTATTATACATATAACAGGTTTTAATTAAAGTGTCAACGTTAAGCTGGAAAAGGCCGTGCTCCGTTGGTTTGAACACGTCCAACGAATAAGTGAGGAACGATTGATGAAGAATATATGTTGTGCGAAAGTAGAGAGTAGGAGGTGTCAGGGTAGGTCAAGACTTACATATGAAGACCACGTGAGCAAATTGCTGAAAAACAGAAAAGTCAAAAGTACTCTGATACCCAGACGTGCACGTATAAAGCGATTGATGAAACTGCAGGAAGCAAAAGAAGTGTGCATGGTTCGCGAAACCTGGAGATCTGTCCTCTCTGACTACTCCGTCAATATATTTCTATAATCTTGTTAAGACCAAATGGGTAATATAAGAATGATAGAATATACTGAAATGTCTATTGCCGTTTTCTTTGATGATTGCTTGGATAACAGCAAATATATAGAGAAAAAGTAATACTGCCATAAGTTGGGAAGTCAGATGGCAGTCGCTTCCACCAATGCTGAAAATCTAAAGTCAAACGCCAACTGCTACTAGCGGCCAAATAAAAGTAAACCTCTGCCTCTAAATTCATGTAGGGTTTGAAAATAACTCAGAATACACTAAGACGAAGGGAAAGGGAGAAGAAGTAATACAGGCTAAAAATAAGGGGTTTTATACCTGTCGATGATGTACGAACCTCTGGAAAACTTTCCTATCTATACTAATATTATAAAGCTTTAGAAGAGTTTGTTTTCTTGAACGCACTAATCTCAGGAACTACTGGTCGGAATTTAAAAAATATTTTTGTGTTAGATAGCCCATTTATCGATGAAGGCTATATGCTTTTTTTATATGTGGCACGTCAAGATGGCGTCGACGGCCTGATGATAAGCAAAGACGACGACCCGTGATTGGGGCCGCTATCTCAACCCGACGGCTCTTGTAGCGACCCAAATCTTGACGGCTATGCCTTTTCACGCTTCTTTTAAAGGACCCAGGATTGTAAAAAAAGGGAAACACTTGCACTGGCAGAGAGTTCCTTGCTTTTATGGTGCAACATATGAAAGCTATTATCATCATGCTACTACCCTGGAGAGCGGAGCAGTAGCCATAAATGTCTACAATTTTTTATGCAATATTGCAGAATTTATAAGCGACGGAATTAAAATGTTAGAAGTATGTCACGGGCGAAGCCGGGGAGATCAACTACTATATAATAATTTACGAACACAATCAGATTCCTGTTACCGAATACGTCAACTATCGGTCGGGCCACTCCTTGATACTGATACTAAAATGAAAATTAGTTCCAACGTGTATTAAAGAGGCTTTTTTGCCGATGGGTTATTGATATTAAATCGATGTAGGTGCGTCGATGGCTCGTCATCAATAACGGCCTATAAACGTGTGCGTGAGACCACTACAAAAGCTTTTAGCTATTACAATAGATGATCGATGTATTGGATTAAAAATAAAGTTTTGGTATCAATATGTGTCGATTGTAATATTATAGAAATTTATTTCATCAAATATAAATTTGATGAAATAAATTTAGACATTAGTAGACACCGTTTTAACAATGCTAACGTTAAAGCATCTCAAAATAATTGTTACTAATCAAAGCGAATCGGGCAGAATCAACAGAGTTTGTATTAAGGTGCTAGGGTACCTACCATATATCTATTCATCTCGTGTTTTATTGCCCTTCGATAAAAGAAAGTTGACACTATTTAGTTGTAGATCAATTTAATTATGTGTTTTAAGAATCTTAAAAACCTTGCTCTAGTTCGTACTCGATTGAAATTGAAATAAAACAAGTATCAAGCTAATCCTTGTTTTATTGCAATTTTCTGACGTTGCATTGAAGAATTTTGATACAAATTAGCGGCACGGGCGGTAAAAGAATTAATTTCATATGTACGAATTTATCCTTTAGTGATGCCAAAATATATCTGATGCCATTTTCTATAATATCAGGTATTGTTTTGTCATATAAAGCTTTAATAACTAAAAAAACAATTTACTATATTTAATTTACAATTTTGCTGCTTTTATAACTAAAAAAAGGTTAATCTTCCTCCTTTGTTCATAGCTATGGATCTAAATATACTCAGTTCCACTGGCATAATTTTTGTTGATTGTGAAATCAAAATACATCAACAATAGCACAGAAAAGCAATTATATTTCACGTTCCGGAGTTTCATAAATGCTATAAAAATATACCCGAAATTCGTCGGAAGCTTCCAAAAATACAAATTCACATAAAACTTAAAATTTCTAGAATGTTGAACCTTTTTCCCATAGCCACAGAAAATAAAAATCTCTAAAATGCTGAATAGAAAAATTCTAAATTATCAAAATTCGAATGAAATAGTTTGAGTTCTCTAAAAGAACAAGTGACCCAAATAAATGCAGAAGTTAGGATACATTTGAACCTAGAGAAATCTGCTGTTTATAATAACGGCCGTAGCCACCCCAGATAACTCCCCGGTTAGTAAAAGAGAAGCTAAGAGATAACAAAAAAAAAGGGAAAAGGAAGCACTAAAGAAGAAGCAAGTACGGTCTGTATGTAAAGAGGGCCGGCCGGGCATCGCGGCTACGCTAAGTGTGTGCGTCGAAGAACATCATTCTGTGTGCATAGCATAACCTTGAGGGAACAGTGTTATTGCACACAACTAGAACTACAGCAGTGCCTAGGACGCCTGCATCGGGGACATGTTTTGTGTTCATCACTACGTACATGGGGCTACGACACGAAAGTGAATAGAAGCTACATACTTTATGTGGCTACATCGGGGCTAATCTGCATCAGGTTAAACAACGATACCTCTGCATTTAGAAGCGGGCAAAACATATCTATTAAGCATTTAGGTTTTCCTGCCAATCCTGGAAACAACTTTACATAACTTTACTTATAGGACGCCAAGATCACTTATTATGGAACTGGAACATAGCTAACATATTTATTAACAAAATAGGACACTGCTACAGCTAAGTTCAGAATAAATAATATAATGACATAGTAAATGTATGGCCACACTTGCATATCCATTCCAGTTCTCTTATAAATTTTAGAACGAGTTTTGTGTTGCATATTCGAACTTTGCATGCAGTCTAAGTTCATTATTCATAAAGTTGATACGGAAGAATGACCTTTAAAAATAGGTCATACCGCTTAGCTTACATTGCACACTTTCACTAATCATTATTAATGATAGAGAATGTTTACAAAAAGTTGCCAGTAAAGAGAACTTCTTTCATGGTAAATACATTATGTGTATGGGCGCTTCTTCATTGATACGACACAACATGATAACCATAGCGGCATGAATAACCACGTGTGTTCTATGTAATTCGTCATGTAGGAAGTCATTGACACCTGTTCATTACGTGGAAGTTCGAGCAGCCTTCGATATGCTAATATAGAACTTAAATTCATGCACACATCAAATTAAAAGAACACATATTATGCTAACTTCCCACCTTGGGGATGATATCCGCAATCCTACTAATATTACATACCCTTAGATTTAAAAAACCCTAAGCTTTTTGTTTCACATGATACCTTCATTACTTTATACAACTATATCTCTCTTCTATAAATACCAGATCATAATAGTGGAAGAGAGAGGCCAGCTTCACACCAAATTTTATTCCAATATGTCAGCTGGTGAGGTCGTTTGGGCCCCGGAGATTTTGGTGGACCCAAAAACAGTTGCACCTAGACCAGATTAACCTTCTTATCTTTTAACCCTCGGGGATCAGGGGATATACGTTACTTCATCATGAGGCTAACGCAACACCCTGAGGTATGTTGGTACGGCGGTATGGGAGACCCGGTGGGACGGTTGTACGGTTAAACGCCCGCAGGCTGTACGGGACCCGAACCTGGGGATTACCTAATCTCCGCCCCAGGAGGCTGATCCAGCAGCCTGTATAAAGATGCTGTGGTCGTGCCGGAGGAGGAGACCGGAGTGGACCCGACCACTGCATTAGTGGGGGACCGGGGGCCTTTCCGCCCACCCTGTCAGCCAGCCGCATCACCTGTGCCTGCATTTGGAGAGTTGGAGCTTCGATTTGTCTCCTACGTCACCGGCACACAGGCACCCCTTCACAACCTTCTCAATGGCCATAAAAAATAAAAATAAGGTTTCCACAGTGGCATCGTCGTCCACACTACATGTGGACTTTTGCAACATCTGAGGAATGCACACTAACATCAACGCAGTCCACCACCACCTCGAGACTTCGCAGCCGACCATATTTTTCTTGACGAGGAAGATATCATGCCCGGCCGATACATCTTACTTGATGTACCCTGGCTACAAGCTGGAGTACAACTTTAAGCCGGAGTATGTATGTACGTCCGGGATGATATCTGCTGTCGCCGTCTTAAGAGCCTCGAAGACAGGGACCTGTCTACATTATGGGTGCACGTGGATCACGGGGGCCACAGCCGGATCTACGCGTGCATTTACAGGTCTCACAGCGGTGACGCGGACATAGTTCGCCTCTTTGACCACTTGCAAAACACGACTGACAAAGTCATTGAGCAGAATCCCTCCGCACAGATAGGATGCTGGGGAACTTCAACGGTCACTTTGTTGATTAGTTGGGTTCTCTGCGCACTGACTTTGCGGAGAGAGCTGCTCACAAATTTGCCCTGACCTACGGGTTCTCCCAACTGGTCAATTTTCATACGAGGATACCAGATAAAGAGAACGAGCGGAGTGCTTTGCTGGAACTCCTACTACGCGTCCGGACGGATACTCCGTCTCAGTGAATGCGCCGCTTGGCACATCAGACCACTGCCTCGTCCGGGCGCAAGTGCTTCACGCTAGGCCTAAACCACTCCGGCCAAAGGAGTGGCGGCATGTATGGCACTATAAGTCTGCAGACTGAGATGGACTGCGAGAATTCTTCGCGTCATATCAGTGGAAACGGCTTTGCTTCACTTCAGATGATGTGAACTCCTGCGCTGCAGCAGTTGCAGAGGGGATCTTGGCGGGCATGAAATCTTATATTCCTCACCGCTGGATTCCTGTAGGGGCCAAAAAGCGACCGTGGTTTAATCGGCTTTGCAGAGAAACCAAATCGCTGAAGGACCACGGCTCGAGCAAATAAGGACAACATCATCTCTGAAGGGAAACGCAAACTAAACGCCGTTTCGAGAGCCAGCAAAAGGGCGATTGCCAGGGCTAAATTCGATTTGGTCGACAGAATTGGTGAACGACTAGCAGGCTATCCTTCTGGGAGTCGTGAATTCTGGTCGCTTGCCAAAGCTGCCGAGGGAAACTTTTGTCGGTCTGGTTTACCACCTACTTAAACCTGACGGTAGTCTGGCTCAGAGTGCCAAGGAGAAATCCGATCTTTTGGGTTCTCTCTTTGCCTCTAACTCGACCATGAACGACGGGGGTGCTTTACCGCCTGGCATCCCGTGGTGTGGAACTTCCATGCCGGAAATTAAGTTCACACAGAGGGAGGTCCGGCGAGAGCTTCAGTCCCTCGACGTTCATAAGTCGAGTGGGCTAGACGGTGGTACCATACCCGCAGTGGTACTCAAGCAGTGTGGTCCCGAGTTGGTCTGATACTTACACGACTTTTCACGCTTTCCAATTCCACAAAACAAGTCCCGGCTTCATGGAAGACCGCGAATGTCTGTGCCTAAGAAGGGAGACAGGACCGATCCTTCCAATTATAGGCCAATAGCCGTTATCTCCCTTTTATCTAAGTTCTCTAGCAGTGAGTTTTGATATCTCAAAGGCCTTTGATCGGGTCTGGCACCGTGGTCTTCTATCGAAACTGCCCTCTTATGGACTGCCCGGGGGACTTTGCGAATGGGTATCCAGCTTTTTGGCCAGTAGAACTATTAGAGCTGATGTTGAAGGCTGTTGTTCGGACTACATGAACATAAATGCTGGGGTCACGCAGTGCTCAGTGTTGTCACCTACCCTGTTTTTGCAGCATATCAATGACATGCTGTCCATTGACGGCATTCATTGCTATGCAGATGATAGTACGGATGACACTTATTACACGGGTCGCTTCAATATCCCTCGGTCTGCAGTGGAAGAAAGTCGTGAACTACTTGTGTCTGTAATCGAGGCTACTCTTGCAAGAGTGTCCGATTGGGGTAGACAAAATCTTGTCCAATTTAACCCTACCAAGACTCAAGTTTGTGCATTCACCGCTAAAAAATTTACTGTAGCGCCGCAATTCCAGGGCACACCTCTCTCCATCTCTACTAGTATTGGGATCCTTGGTGTTGAAATTTCTAGTGACGTCCAATACCGTAGTCATTTAAAGGACAAGGCGAAACTGGCGTCCAAAAAGTTCGGCGTGCTCAATGGAGTGCGGCAGTACTTCACTGCGGAGCAAACACTGCTCCTCTATAAGTCGCAAGTGCGGCCACACATGGAGTATTGCTGTCGCCTTTGGGCTGGTGCACCTGAATACCAGCTTCGACCTTTTGACTCGGTACTTCCATCTGGGTTTTCCCGAACGTCTACAGTATGGGGTTCTTCAAAAGGGGTCTTAGAAGGTTTTTAAAGGGTCGGCAGCGCGATTGCTGCACCTCTGATGTTGCAAACGTCCATAGGCTACAGTGACCACTTTCCATCAGGTGGGCGGTATGCTTGGATGCCAATTAAGGGGATAAAAAAAAAATAACAAGATTAGTCTTGAAGAAGCGAAAGAAGTATGCATAGATCGCGAAGCCTGGCGATCTGTCCTCTCTGACTACCCCGTCACGGATACAGCGTGAAGATAGTTAGTTAGTTAGTTTAGAGATTTGAACCCCATACAAACAAATTATCACGCCTTAATCCCCGAAGGGGTAGGCAGAGGCATACTATTCAATAATTAAATTCACTAATCATTTATTTCAGCCCAGCCGCGACCACGGGCGCTGCAACGCGCTCGAAACGTCGGTGAATGTAAGTACAAAATTGTTTCTTGTGAAGTCCCGAGTAGTATATAAAACATTTATTTCAATCCAATTAGATCATATTTCATAAATTGTTAATAATGAATTATTATGATACATAAATAAGAATAAAATTACTAAATAACAATCAAAGCAATAAATTACAATATAAAATCACAAACATCACGCATGCCCCTGAGTCATTTGTTTGTTTGTCATTACATTAATTATGTAAAATGGTTAATGTACTGACAATCAAACCTGTTCGCAAATACGCTCAAGATGGTGTTGGAGGTGGCCCGGAGCCTGCGCCCACATTTCACCGTATGCATTTTTGTCCCACCTAACAGGTGGTGACCCCATTGCCGTCTTGAAAATGGACAGGCGCAGGCTGTGGCGACCTGCTTTTGAAATTTTATCGGCCATAAGGCCTTCAACCAGGCTTAACGACTGCCATTTTACTAGCAAGCGGGACCAACGGCTTAACGTGCCTTCCGAAGCACGGAAACGCTTGCAAATGTAAATTCTACAAAGTGGTCACCCATCCAAGGACCTAAATAGCGAATGTTGCTTAACGCAGCGATCGTTTATATAACACTGAGTCAGCGGGGCCACGAGCGCTTCTTATTGAGCGAGAATTCTTTATTCTCTTTAATCTCTATATAAAGACTAAACACCTGGTAAATCTTGTATTAGTTTTGAAAAATATATAGCGAGGCAGCTCGCAATTATTATAACACCGCGAGGATTATGCTGGAAATCCTTGCTATAATTGCATGAGTATAAAAGTCAAAGTTCTACGTTGGCATTTATACTAATTGGTATTGAACATTGCTCTTATTTCAGATGAGGAGTAAATTAATCCGATCCATCCGAGAACCATAATTAGTACAATTTATATTAACGGGAAATCGGAATTTACGTTGACTATGTACTTATTTGCTTTATTATTTTATTCTTAATTTTTTTTTCAGCTTCGTCTCCAGGATTAAATTATTCATAAAATTTTCTAAAAAGAACTGACAGACAGAACATTAATAAATTTAAATTTAGAACATTAATGATTATCATATACATGCATATGCTAGTTTATTACGTGGGTTTAATGACAACTGGCGGAATGTGTGAATTAAATAACAAATATTTAAGCATTCGAATTTATAATATGCATCAACGAATATTATAAATTCGAATGCTTAAATATTTGTTACTTAATTGCGTTGCGAAGTTCCCGTTTCCACAGGAACTTGTTCGGGGGATAAAAAGTTGCATATATCATATTTTGATGAATAAGTTATATCATTGTAAAGTTTTTAAAATCCATTCAATGGTTTTTGCAAATCCATTACACATCCATCACACGGTGATACAAACTTTTACATTAAATTTATAATATTAGTAGTATTTCTACTACTTAAGTTAACTAAGTATAGGAATAAAACATGTCGGATTTAAACTAATGCGCAACCACACCGGTAAAAATATAATTCACCTATGTATATAAATTTAGAAGTAAAGCCGATGTGGCATAATATCAAATTTATACGGTACCACCTCTTGCTAATAAAAAAGAAATGTGAAAAAATCTCGTAAAGAATTATCACTGAAGCTAAAACACTTTCGAAATTAGAAACTGCGTATTCAAGTTTAAAATATTTCATTCAGGGATCTTCTTCATCGTTCATAATTTCAAATATTTAAAGAATTTGCCATGAAAATTATAATAACATAATAAATTCTTCTATGACATTATTTATTTATTTTGTATGCTGTCGTTTACGACATTATTAGGTTGATTGAGTAGAAAGACATAAAGAAAGGAATTCCTTAAATTGTCTTCCCTTTTGAAACTATCCTAAAACATTTTACATCACGTAATATTTTATCGAAAACACTACCCAATTTAAAAAGTGAAGCAGTATAAAGCCAAGACTCGGGCCTGCTGCCAAATCTATTCGCATTGCAGAAAGATGAGCTATAACATCGTGATGGAACAAGATATAAAGTGAACTGCAAAATGAGCAACGATTTTTTGATCTATCTCATTAAAATAAGTTACATAGAATTTTTGTTTATGTCATAGTTGCTTCCGAGTTTAGGCGGGAGAATGGCAGACCATGTATTGTTTTCTATTCGTGTTTCTGTGACTAAAATAGTGGATTCTTAGCCAATTGGGGTACGACAGTGTGCAATTAGTAGAAAAGCTATAAATTGCAAATGTTAGATAGATTTTGACTATACTTGACCATGAGATAGAAGACGAAGAATTTGATTTAGAATATTAATTAGGAGACTTAGTAAACTGCGGTCGTAGCCCCTTTTTTTTGTAACGTGCGGTATCCTCATGGACTTCACATCGCCGTAAGCTAGCGGCGAGGTGGGTATGTCGGACTCCTACCAACTAAACCGCACGATGTCTTCCAGTGCCTTGTGTGCTCGAAGACCCTGGTATTCCCGTGGAGGATATCCCCAGGACCTGGAAGGCATGGCCGCTGGGGATCCAGCGTCTCTGGCTCATCGGGGGACGTTGTGGTCCACACAGTGTGAAAACGCGTGCACAGACACAGTGCAACGCGCTCCGCCCTGGGCCTGCCTGTGCTAGGGCAAGGTTAGCCCAAACCCCCCCAGGCCCACTCCCATGGAGGTCGGAGATCCATCTCGGATCTACGGCGCCCTGTGCGTCTTCTGCTGCTGGAAAGATACTGGTTATTTAACTAACCTTTTCCACCGCCTCTTTCGTACGCATTACCTCTTCGCAAAACGAGACGGTGGCGTTCCAGGCACTCGCACTTCTAACCATGGCCAAAACCAGAGTCATCAATGTGAGGCTCCCACCGACACCTGCACCGATGGCGGCCCCGAGGACATGCCTCTGATAACTCCACGCTTTACATTCGGCCAGCGTGTGGAATGGCGTGTCCACAGGAGAGCCATGGCAGTGGCGGCACTCGGGCGATGGCTCCCGGACTATGCGATGCAGGTACTCACTGAAGCACCCATGCCCAGTCAGTACCTCCGTCAGTCGGTAGGAGAGGCTGCCATGTCTCCTCTCGAGCCATTCCTCTAAGATAGGTCTAACGGCCTCAATTGTGACGTGCCCTGCCCTCGGATGCCCAAGACGTTCCTTCCATTCCTGCACAATAGCCTGGCGCAGCTGAGGTCGCTGCTCTTCGATTTCTCGGTGAGCAGGACCCAGATTCTGCCTAATTGCGGTCGTAGCCCTAGTAAATCAGCGTCCTTTTTAAACGATTACTGCATTAAGAAGTTTTCATGCTTCGGAAGACTCGATAGTCTCAGTAGCTTGTAACATAGCAGTCGTTAAGCCATGTTAAAGGCCTTATGCGTCTTGAAAAAAAATCTATAGCAGGTAGTCATAACCTGTGCCTGCCCATTACAAAACAACAAGGGCTCACCACCTGTTACGTGGGATAAAAAGGCATACCGTTAAATGTAGGGTACATAGTATGCCTCTGCCGATCACCTCGCAACGTATTCAATAATTAATAAGATTTGACTTACAGGCAGGCTATACAAATCCTTTTTTTTTTTCAAGGCGCATCTCCATAAGTAATAATATAAGAGTAAATGTGTGATCACTCAAATCAGTCAAGTCAGTCCACTGGTGGACCTTATCCAATTTTTCATACGGTCCTGTGTCTTCCACATCCAGTCCTTCCCTGTCATCTTTTCTATGTCGTCGGCTCATCTGGCTAGGTGACATTGTACTGATTCAGAGTCTGCACTGTCTGTGTGAGATTGAGGTATTGATGGGGTGAGACTCAGGTGAGTATACACCATGTAGATAGTAAATTCCCATTCGAAATTGAAAATCTTTAATCGACTCTTAGATTTGGCTGCAACTATAAATGGTTTACACTTCTCTTTTTCTCTCGCTTGCTTTTTAGCACTCAAATTATTTAGTAGGTTTTTAATGCACCTAACATAATATCACAGAATAAGTATTAGTACTAATAATACGTTGAACCGTAGCCGTGGTCCACTTTAATTTTAATTACCCATTTTACTTTTTACTGATGAGAAATGAATATAAGAAATTCGAGTAAATAAATATAAATAAATAAATAAATGTTTCTATTGAAATAAAATAACAAATTCTATATTATTTTCACCAGCAGTTTAATAATTTATCATATACCTTTACCAATATGTAAACAAGTCATTATTTTCGGCTTATTTTGAAATCCTCTTGTGATAATAATGAAGACTTAAGTCGGTAAATATTCTACCCAAACTTTGATGAAGCTTATCGAATGAATACCGTATAATTGGCCTTAATTCTGTCTATTTGGGTACAAAGAAGATTATCGATACTACAATGCTTGTTGGCTTAGCATTCCACAAGACATACTCGTAGAGTCTTTCATATCTGTAGATCAAATTTTTATTATTTATTTCTCTATCACGCCTTATCCCCGAAAGGGTGGCAGAGGCATATTATATGCCCACTTTTCACCATGTGTATTCCTGTCCCACGTAATAGGTGGTGAGCCCATTGCCGTGTTGAAATAGACCGACGTAGGTTGTGACTACCTGCTGTTGAAATTTTTCAAGCCGCCCATAAGGCCTTCAACTTGACTTAACGACTGCTATGTTACTGGCAACCAGGACCAACGACTTAACGTGTACGAGTCTTAGTTATCTGTGTACGAGTCCAAGACTACCAGGTTACCACCTCACTAAAAAGGCAACGGGTTCAAAATTTATTCCAAATTTAACATCTAAAATAGACACATTTTATTTTATTAAACGGCCCTTTAGACCCACCCTAGTTCCGTGCTTCGGAAGGCACGTTAAGCCGTTGGTCCCGGTTGCCAATAAAACGGCAGTCGTTAAGCCAAGTTGAAGGCCTTATGGGCGGCTTAAAAAATTTCAACAGCAGGTCGCCGCAGCCTGCGCCTGTCCATTTCAACACGGCAATGGGCTCACCACCTGTTACGTGGGACAAAAATGCATACGGTGAAATGTGTGCGTTTAATATGCCTCTGCCTACCCCTTCGGGGATAAAGGCGTGACAATATGTATGTATGTATGTATGTAGTTATCTGAACAACAAAACAAAATAACGAAAATTATCTTATGAGCTGTATAATTGTTCATTGAAAATATATATTTCAAATGTAGAGATAATTTGATAAATAAACAAATTTAGGAGCGTTATTATTGAGCCTTAATTTCTACTAACAGCTTTTGACAAAGGAGTTATAATTATGACTGGAAACGTTGCGCGAAATGTCCTTATAAAATTTCAAATTACAGCACATAACTTTACCTTAAACTCGACAGAGTAAATCAATAAGTTTAATTTCTGTTTCAAAGTTATATTCTTCAATTTCTGAATAATTACAGCGAGGTCTCTAGTCTTCTCTTTAACAACTTTGCAAACGAGGACTGGCTTGTAAAGTTATTTCAGTAAAAAGGCATATTGTAACAGTCAGTATAATAATGAAAAATATGACATATTTTTTTATAATGAATCTTCTCTACATGCTATTCAGTCTAAAGTATAGAGCAAATATAAAGGGTATTGGAATAACTTTATTAGCAATTTTTTAATAAACAATTTTGACTATATAAATCCCCTGTAAGCGGAACCAGAACCCCTTGCCGGGGGAAAAGCAAACCAACTAAGCTTCCGACGACATTCGGAACTAACGTTTTTTTCCGATGTTTAATTTAAGGCGACTTAGACAGCTTCTATCGGCTAGTTCTAGACTAATCATTAGTGAAGTCCCGAAAACAGGTAGGTACGTGTCCCTATCTTCACGTTGTATCCCTCACGAGGTAATCAGAGAGGGCAGATCGCCAGGCTTCACAATCCATGCATACTTCTTTCGCTTCCTGTAGATTCATTAATAGCTTCATACATGCTACTGCTCACGTGGTCTACATAATATATGTAAGTCTCGGCCTACCCTCTACTTTCGCACAATATATATTCTTCGTCAATCGTTAATGCAAATTGACTCGATTTTGTTGTCTGTGCGTGTGCAATTCTGTGACCCAATTTGAGAACCACGTCTTAATAATACGACGTTTAGGTGCATAATGTCCAATTCACAGAACGCCCAGGTACCAGCTATGCAATTCACAAATCTCGGATCCAAATCCGCTACGGCGCAAATGTCATTGATATTCGAGTTCTATGAATATCGATGACATTTGCGCCGTAGCGGATTTGGATCAGAGATTTGTGAATTGCATAGCAGAAGGTCCAGTTCGCAGAGTGTCTAATTCGCAGCACGTCCGATGCGCAAAATATCCAATTCGTAAAATGTCAATTTGATACTTTTCCGTACTTTCTTTTAGGTCGTTGTTTATGTAGGTACTAAATTTTCAATCAAAGATATTTTATATATTCGTAGATTATTTGATTTACAATGTACTGAAAAAGAAAATTTTGTAACATAATGTTTGCACGTACATATACAGAACCGCAAGTGTTATAAAGCATTTTACATATTACAATTGCTTACTAGGTATTACATGAACTCCATGAAACAAATTCTCTATACAAATGCATATAGATAGACCCCATTACTTATTGACTGTATCACACTCTTGGGAGCAATGTTCGTTGAACAATGCGTTGCATCTGAAAACCACAAAACTACTAGAATTGCAATTCGAAAACCAGGAAATGGTTTTTCAAAACTTTAATTCACCACACATTGTACTTTTTGTGTAAAGTTCAAGTTATGTTTTTGTGCAAATCTAAGATTTTAGAGATCCAAGTTAACTTTTTTAGGATTCCGTACCTATCTCAAAAGAAAAAAAAACAGAAATCTTATAAGATCACTTTCTTGTTTTTTTCTCAGGAACGGGGGGACCTAGCAGTTGAAATTCGTACCAAATACTGATGTCTATGGTCCCTATTAGAAAAATATGTGTGTGTACCAGAGTATACAGGTAAGGAATGAAACTTTTTAACGACTTTTTTTTTCAGCTATAAACATGGCGCGTTACCGAAAAACGTGATGGTTTTTTTTTGCAGCAACTAATAATCAAGGTTATGAGTCAACACGAGAAATAGATTTGAGCTAATTAAGGTTTTCGCGAAAATTTATAAGTATCAAAATTTACTGTAATTTTTTATATGTAATTTTAACTATTCCTTGCCAGAAGTTTTGTCGGACCCACATAATTGGGCTTAAAACTTTTCACATCATAAAATAATATAAAATAATAAATATCCATTACTCCTTATCCCCGAAGGGGTGGCAGAGGCATATTATATGCCCACTATCCACCCTGTGGATTCCTGTCCCACGTAGTAGGTGGTGAGCCCATTGCCGTGTTGAAATAGACAGACGCAGGTTGTAGCTTCCTGCTGTTGAAATTTTTCAAGCCGCCCATAAGGCCTTCAACCGGGCTTAACGACTGCCATTTTACTGACAACCGGGCCAACGGCTTAACGTGCCTTCCGAAGCACGGAAACGCTCGCAAATGTAAATGCCACAAAGTGGTCACCCATCCAAGGACCAGCCCTAGTTAAAGTTGCGTAACTCAATGATCGTTTACAGATCGCTCAGATTCGCTTTTCACATCAAAGACCACTTAATATAGAGGTGAATCTATAATTATTCTGTAATCCGAATCAAAATTGTATTTATTATAATAACTTCACAGCTTTATAAACTACAGTATCGATAGTAAATACACAAAAATCTGAATTACAAAATACAATTTAACATAAATTTGAGAACCCATTATTGGAACAATGCGATAAGATTCATGAATGTGAGGATCAGTGCATGCGTGGCTTGAACTTATTAACACTGGTTGATTGCCGTGGTAAATTGGATGGGAACTTGCATGCGCTACAAATAGAGCTAATGATACATCAACGTCCTGTGTATTCAGTGTACGTCAGTTCAAATTGGATGGAAGAGTTATGTGTCTACATATCGTTATTAGATACACAGCAGTAGTGGTGCCATATGCAGGAGAATAAAATATAGATCGGTTCACCGATAATGACAAATGGCGGCCGTAAATGCCTAATAATAATGTCAATAATGACGTTAGATCTTCATTTCCTTTTAGATTTAAAAAAAACCATTGCGTGTTGGACCAGTATGTCCCCATGTACGCCTACCAAAAGCCCGGGTATCTTCATAAAAAAAAGAAAGGAGATACCTGGGCAAAGAAGAAGATGTCAATAATAATATTAATGCCTATTATATGCCTTCTGCGCAGTGGTCATCTTTTGTGAACCGATCTGTATCTTTTTTACCATAAAGATGGAATTTGAATTCAAGACTAGAATTATCAGTATGTGAAAATAAATTATTTCTATTAAAAATTGCTATTATATATTGAAGCGCTCGTGGCCCCGTGGACTCGGATTGTGGTAAACGATCACTGCGTTAAGCAACTTTCACAATGACTGGTTCTCGGATGGGTGACCACTTTGTGTCATTTACATTTGCGAGCGTTTCCGTGCTTCGGAAGGCACGTTAAGCCGTTGGTCCCGGTTTCCAGTAACATGGCAGTCGTTAAGCCCAGTTGATGGAAAAAAAATCACAGCAGGTCGCCACAACCTGCGCCTGTCCATTTCAACACGGCAATAGGCTTACCACCTGACCACCACGTGGGACAAAAGTGCATAAGGTAAAATGTGGGCTAATATATTTATTCTGCCTACCCCTTCGGGGATAAAGGTGTGACAATATGTATGTATAAAAAATAAAAATAAACACAAATTCTTTGACCTCTAATCTAAAAATATTTTAACAAATATAGTTTTAGTACAAATCCGCGTTCCGATTTGCACAGACTACCCAGATACGAGTGTACACTAAAATATGTGTAAGTACACTAAATTAATGGCACTTTATGGTACAATTGCAGAACACATCTTGAACGAAAAGAACTTGCACTACATATACATGTACATTATTTAATTTTAATAACTAACTAACTGACTATCTTCACGCTGTACCCCTGACGGGGTAGTCAAAGAGGACAGATCGTCAGGCTTCACGATCCATGTATACTGAAATTTAATAAATTCCTATTATTTTTAATTCTATTTAATGTTTTTATTTTATTATTTCATACTTTTATTTAATTTTGATCACGATGCATTTCACTTTATAGTATTATACATTTTTTTAAAACATTTTCAAAGCTCAAAAAATTTTTCTTTTTATGCATCACGAATGTTTTTGAATACAATATATGAACATAAATTAGAGTTTTAATTCATTCAAATCAGTAATTCGAGACTCGCAACGAAAATTCTGCACATTCATGTTTTGCCCAAAATCTGGCTATACACGATGACACAGTTTGCATCATACATGTTGTATCAGATACAGGCATACTCGTACCTACTAGAGCTTGATAGAGCAACGTTTGCATTAAATTTCAATCAAGACAACCGTCAATCGATGATTTGGTCGGATTGTAGGAGCAGTAGATAATTATGGGGTTAATTATAGTCATTTAATAGGAAGTGCTCGTGGTCCCGCGGACGTTCTGTAAACGATCACTGCGTTAAGCAACTTTCGCTATGGCTGGTGACGGATGGGTGACTTTGTGGTATTTACATTTGCAAGCGTTTCCATGCTTCGGAAGGCCCGTTAAGTCAAGTTAAAAGCTTATGGGCGGCTTGAAAAATGTCAACAGCAGGAAGCGACAACCTGACTCTGTCTATTTCAACACGGCAATGGGCTCACCACTTATTACGTGGGACAGGAATACACATGGTGAAAAGTGGGCATATAATATGCCTCTGCCACCCCTTTGGGGATAAGGTGTTATAGATAAATAAATAAATTTAATAGAACCTATTTTTAGAATAGCGCTGATTGTGGTAAACCATCAAAATAATTTAGATGTCGGTTTGAAATCAGCTTAAAATTTTAATATTCGGTTAATAAACAGTTTCGAAGAAAATCCCATTTATATTAATCCAGTTACTTAAAGAAACTTAGTAGTCAAAATATCTTACGAAAGTTACCTCCACTAAACTTTGCGTAAATCTAAAAATATGTTTTCCATGTAACATAAATTATCTTCTTAAGCGTAAAATGAAAGAAGCTAGCGCATAAAATATGTCGTAAAACATGATTCTCATGTATTATGTTCGTACTTATTACCAGAGTTGATATTATGTAGTATTTTACGAGGCGTAAAATGTACTGTTACAAAAGTATTCATACGTTCACGGCGAGACGTTTTTTACAATAGCAGGAAAATCTGGTTCAATAGACTTAATACTTATATGTATTTTCATAGAATACTTTAAATCTTTTACGTATTGAATTAAAAGACTTAAATTATGGCATCTTTAATGATAACGACCAATAGTGAAGTATAATGTTCTTTTACAATATTATAGACATAGACATATTATCGCGTCTTTACCCCCGAAGAGGTACTCGTACTATACGCTCACATTTCACCGTACGCACTTTTGTCCCACTTAACAGGTGGTGAGCCCATTGCCGTGTCAAATATTATAGGTTACAGGTTTTTAACCCCCAACGAAAAAAGAGGGGTGTTATAAGTTTGACGTAGATGTCTGTGTGTGTCTGCCTCTGGCATTGTAGCTCTTAAACGGACTGACCGATTTTGATGCGATTTTTTTATTTGAAAGCCAGTATCTTGGCGGTGGTTCATAGCTATGTTTGGTTAATATCGGTTAAGCAAGGTAAGAGTATCGGCTCTTCCAAATGATTTAAGGCATTTTTAGCGTATGATTACTTAATTAAGCGCTTAACGTGTCTAGTATATTCGTTAAATGACAATTAATTGATAACTTCGACCTGATGCTGCTCAGAATGGTCTCCAGAGAACTTGACTCTTCGAAAACTTAAAGCAAACTTATCGTATTTAGGTTCAAGACTAGTTTCAAGTAGGTATTTGCACCTTGTACCTGCATTTTGCAATACGGTCACGTTGACCTGTTGTTGCAACCAGGATGGTGTCCAGAACCTCGACTCTTCGAAAACTCATAATTTGACGTAGAGGGTTTATAAATATTTTAATTTTTAATATTATACCTAATCGAAAGATTGCCGGCTTTGTACAATACACAGAGCAAGGAATGTTGTTCATTCCCTCTCGCTCTCGCCTAATAGAGACAAAAGTAATAAGTACCTCGTGTCAAGTTGTTTATGTTTTTATGGCAAGTTTATGTCAAACTGTATGTGAAAATCGCACACGCCTCCTGACAGTTGCGTACCATTCGTATGTAGTAATTAGTGTAATTGCATTAGTTAAGTACTCCCTGACGCGCTTGGTTGTATGAAATACCCTTCTTAATATTATAAACGTATTTTCTAAAAATAAATGGAAGTAGGTTTGGTACTCTTTCAAGCAAAAACTACAGAATAGATTTTGATGAAACTTTACAACATTGCTTACCTACACATCAGAATAACACATATGCTACTTTTTATCCCGGAAACCAATTCCTGTGGAAAACGGGAGCGGGAAAACTGCTTCCCGTCAACTAATCCTATCTTAATAATATTATAAACGCGAAAGTTTGTAAATATGAATATTTGTTATTCTTTCACGCAAAATCTACTGAATGAAATTTGATAACATCATAATAACACATAGGCTAATTTTTATCCTGGGAAAAAGTACAGAAAACTACACCACGCGTGCGGAGCCGCGGGCGTCAACTAGTATAGAATAAAGCGCCTCCAGTAGAGCGCAAGTGACATTAATTCCTAGCTTTTTTTAACAAATACATACATACATATTGTAACGTCTTTATCTCCGAAGGGGTATGCAGAGGCATACTACACGCCCACATATCACCGTATGCACTTTTGTCCGACGTAACAGGTGGAGAGCCCATTGTCGTATACGTTAACAAATGGCAACAAATAATTACCTATACTTTTAAGCATGCGGTGAAATGAGGGCGGTTAGTTTGCCTCTGCCTACACCTTCGGGAATGAAGGCATGACAATATGTATGTATGTACTTTTGAAGAAAGAAACAACATTTCGACCAAGCTGTGACTAATTAGTCACGATATCACACATATACGCTAGCGTGCGAAGCGTAACGGGTTAACTGGCCTATTATGGACGTCATTCCTAACAAAGGGTGAACGTAGTCAATTAGCCATCGAAAACACCGCCGCCTGACATTTATCTGGGTGGGGTCTCTTATTTGTCATTAATTTAGGGTATGAGGTGACAGGAACACGGGCGTGGTCCGCGAACAAATTAACACTACCGATATGACAGAATGAAACCCACAATTTACCACTTGATTGACTCGAGTAAAACTATAATTATTGTTGTATTTAACCTTTTATTTTGCAATAGAATAGAATAGAATAATCTTTATCTACTCTGATACTATAATACAAAGATTATAAAACTGATAACAAAATTCTTATGACAAACATTACGTACAGGCCAAAAATAATAAAAAAAAAGTTTAAATACGATACAGGTCTTGTATGGACACCTGTATCATAATATAACTTTTTAATCATAACGATACACCTATACAACCTCCAGCTGGACCAAGGAGGTAGAACCTCTACTTAAAAAAAAAGGTTTCAATCATTGGTTTCAATGAACGAGTCCGCGACGCAAGCGCGCATGCGCATTCAATGTTTGCGCCTTGGCGCCAACATTTGACATTTCAAAAATAAATTTGTTGTTATATTCATCATTTTATTTGCAATATTGTTTTACGTATTATAGTATGAGAGTAGATAAAGTAGTGTATGACACTGTACATAACTTGGTCTTATAACATGAGTGTGTTTTAAAAAAACGAGCCGTAGGCGAGTTTTTTTATAGTATCACACGAGTGTCAAAATAATGAAAAAAAAAAGGTTAGGTTAGATTCGATTACCTAATTAATTTATATAGAGTGATCAACTGCTTTCCTGTACGTGTAAATCATATTTATTTAAAAATATATATAAGTGTATATTGCATTTGATAATCTATCCAAATAAAATTGAAGTTTTTGTTTTATAATTCCAAATTAGGAGCTTTTCAGTAAATGTATATCAAAGTATTTACAGTACTAACCTACAAAAGTTTAACTGTCTGTCTGTCTGTTTGTTTGTTTCAGTTTCTTTCTGAAAGAACTGGACCGATTGTAACGAGGCGTTCACTGGCAGATAGCCGAAGGAGTTACTTTAGCTAGATTTTATTTCTGTATTTCCAAGGGAAGAGACACTACATGGGTGAAACAGCGGGGAGTCCGCTAGTATGTATCTATACTATAATAAAATTCAAGAGGCTTGTGTGTTCGAAAAAACTTACCAAGCGAGTGGAACCGCGGTCATCATCTAGTTTCTTATATTGTTAGAATTTAAGCATCTTTCACGACATAATAATTAGCAAACTGAGCTCAAATCAGTATACAATTTATCATGTGTAATTACAGACCACAATTGCAATTGCATCCGGGCAGCAAGTAAATAAAAGCCCAAGGCTTCCGCCACTGAAACTGCACACAGAGGGATGCGTTTTGGCACAAATTTTGCATAATAACCTTTGTGATGTTGGCTGCAGGGCGTGAAACTGCGAAATGCCGACGTATACCGCAGCATATGGGCTTATTTATTGTTATTTTTATACATAGAATACAATCTTACAACCGCTATTCGCTTGAATCTTTATTTTGTTCTTATTTATGAGAAAGTAGGTTCCAATAAAAATCTTAATATAAGTACCTAATGATAAAATCACTTGTTTTTCAATTTACAATTAGATTTCTTATCCCATATGCGATAACAAATCTAATTGTAAATTGAAAAACAAGTGATTTCTTTCATACCCATTAAGATGATGATAATTTAAAGTTATCTTGGACTTAACTGTAACTGTAGTCAGTTTCGAATTTTGTATAAATGGATAGATAAATAAATAAAATTAAATAAATATTCTGGGACACTTTTCACACAGCGCCATGTTAGCCAAAGTAAGCTAATATAAGCTTGTGGTATAGGATCTAGACAGTTGTTATACATGCTTATATATTTCTAATTACATACATATCATCACAGGAGACCGAAGAGCTGGCAGCTACCTCGGACAAAGAATTAGTCTAGCTATTCAAAGGGGGAACGCTGCCAGTATCTTCGGAACCTTGCCTAAAGGGACTTCTTTTAATAATATATTTTAGTTATGTATCATATTTTTAAGGTTATTTTTAATATTAAGTTAAGTTAAGTTGATATTTATTAATATTGTATAATATAATTATGTATATCTATAAATATTGTATTTATGTTCATACATATTATATATGTTTAAATGTATTAAAAATATTTGTGTGATTCTCAAATGTGCGTTTCGGTGTTTGGGTGTTTACCATAGTAAAAACCCAAACTCAAAAAAAAAGATTTTTCTGGCCCGTAAAGTGAATCAGAGACCTCAACGCGGCAGTCATATATACTATCACTGCGCCGCCGAGGCAGTCCGATGATTAAAGTAAATCTACTATTCGCAAATGAGAACTTTAATAGTTTCAATAAACGATCCTTGGAAAAGGCCTATGACAAGGAGGGGTCGTCAATCTGCTGATATGATGAAACAATTCCAAAGATTTAATCTTAATACAAAATACTATTCACAAATGAAAAATTTGTTTAACCTCAACATTAATCCTTGCTAACCCTGGGCAATTTATTAAAACTTCTTTATTTAATCTCACAAGTTATAATTTTGTGGGAAACTTCACAGAAACTGGAAGATAAAAGAAACAAAACAGCGGAAAGCTTTTTCAGGCTGTTATCAAAAGCCATTATCTCTTGACCTGAAAAGTGGAATTATATTTTGTTTCTCCTTATAAGGAGTAAATAAGTTAGCGGGACGGAGACGTAATTTAAAAGTTACCATCAAGTGGTCCTTCCTTCCCGGGGCACACTTATTAAGTGCCCATCTAAATAAGATTTAACGAGGGGAAAAAGGCAAATATTTGATGACAAAAAGTCATTTATGTGGAAATGTTGATTAGAACTGAGTGCTCACTTCAATTCACCCTCAAAGTCTCATCTTACTTTTTACTGAATTATTTTATGTTTATACACATCGTAACTATGTTTTCTTGCCTACTTGATTTTGTTACAGATACTTTTTATCATTAGGATAGACATTTTTTATTTGAAACAATTCGTGTACGTGTGTACATGAAACTTACCTACAGTGCAAACATGTATTATGTTAATATTATAGAAATGGACGATATAAATAAATTTATTTGAACATTCTTACACAACGCTGTCTAGCTCGCAAGTGTGTTCTATCGGTGTGTTCTATTATATCTCTAAATACATACATAATAAACATCTAAACTAAGAAACAAACATTTGGAAATCACACATATTGTTCCGACCGGGGAATAGGTTTTTGATTTTTTACCAGAAGTCAGCACAGCAGTCGCGTACATACTACTGCGCCAACGAGTCACTCAATAATATAGATAGATATCGGAGATGAAGAAGTTTTAAAGAAATGGAAACGAAATATCAAATTAGGAGACCTCGGGCCAGGCTACTAATGCCAATGATGAGGCTTTACTAAAATTCTAAAAGAAAAATTTGAATCGTCTAACACTTCTATTGTAGAGACAGAATAGACAAAGTATTTTTTTTTAATATTCTAATTATACTTAGTACTAAAAAAGCGCTCATGACTCCGCTAACTCAGCGTTCTGTAAACCATGGTGACCATTCTGTGTAATTTAAATTTGCGAGCGTTTCCGTGCTTTGGAAGGCACGTTAAGCTGTTGGTTGCCAGTATAATGGCAGGCGTTGAACCTGGTTGAGGACCTTATGAGCGGTTTAAAAAATATCAACAGCAGTTCGTCACTGCCTGCGCCTATCCATTTTAACACGGCAATGGGCTCACCACCTGTTACGTGGGACAAAAATGCATACGTTGCCTATCCCTTCGGGGATAATGTTGAAACAAAATGTATGTATGTATGAATACTTAGTCCTCAATATAAGTTTACGGGCATAGCTTAAAATCTTTGGGCCCTGATACAGCCTCACGGGCCATCTGGCTTCCCTAATGGCCGTCAGAATAAACTCGTAATAAACCACTACTGTATAACTTACTCTATTCATAAAGAAACCTTTGCCTTACAGTTTGATACGTGAAATTTTCGTAAAGAGAAAATGTTATGAGGTTTATTAATCTGAGGGCATTTTCCGTACGTTGCTTTTAGTGTGATGAAAGTTGTTGCAAAAGTCCCCTGTGCCATATACTCGTAAGTCCATTACGTAAATGGATGGAACGGAAATGAGAGCTCGTTTTTAATTTCGTTGTCATGTAAATACGTGATATTAATAATGGTGCCTCCTGTTTTGTCGGTCGGTATTAATTAAAGCTTTCGGGAAATTAAAAAGCTTTAGCATTAGTCATTGTTTGTTTGGTATGTGTGTTACTGGCCTCATTTTTGAAGCCATTTTCAATGGGTGCCAGGAATTATTAGCTGACAAACCGCAATATTTGTGCACACATCTGAAATAATAGAAAAGTACGGACGCCAAGGCACGCGACAATGAAGCTACAAAACTGTAACTATTAACCTAGCACTAAAAAATCTGTATATTTTATATTACATGCATATTTGCATATTTACTTGATCGCCATTTTAATGCTTCACTCGTGATCAGTAATTTCGTACATTTTGTAGGTCCAAGTTTTGTTAAGTAAAGATCCCGTGGCCCACTTTTATTTGGCTGCTAGGAGCAGATCTCCGTTTAGCTTTTCCTTTTCGTCAATATTTCTAGCGACTGCCTTCTCTCCTCCCAACTCTGTAAAGGCGACCACATCGTAGCCCCATCCGTTAATTAGCAGGCACTCACCACTAGTGTTTACACCTATTTTTAATACATGTTCGTCGCTTATTATGAAATAAATAAATAAATATGATGAGATTTTTTTTACACACCACCGTCTAGCCCACAGTAAGCTAATTATAAGCTTGTGTTACGGAATCTAGATGACTGACAAACATACTTATATATTTCTAAATACACACATATTATTCATAAGAAACACCCAAACTTCGAAAGTTTGTTTCGTAGTGTCACACATATTTTTTCACATATTTTTTCCGACCCGGGTATCGAACTCGCAGTCGCATACACTACCTCTGCGCCACCGAGGCAGTCAACCAATTGTTTAACCATTTTGGTGTAATGGGGAAGAAAACTGTCAAATAGTTCATTGTAGAGGGCGCCAAATGTTTGTTACAAAGCAACTGTCAATCTACATACTATTTCGTTAGAAATACGCGATATTAATTATTTATTAAAAGATTTGTTTTAAATGTGGCTCTTTTTTCTTTTTTTAATTTCTCCTTTAATTAAACGACTCGCCAGTTACAATACTTGTTGTAAAACTTTTTTCCAACCCCAAAAAAGAAACTACAAAACGAAAAGAAAACGTAAGGCGGAGCAGATTAAAGGTTTTACTATGAAACTTAACGTTTTATTTATATATTTAAAACTTTCTGCACAGTCATGTACACAGGCGGACTTAACCATAGTAAAAATCTTTACCCACACCTCAAGAAAGAGAAACTCTGCGCTGGCTGAGTACTGAGAAGGAGATGAGGCGACTATTTTGTATGAAAAGTCACTGCGAAGATATATTGCGACCCCGCCTCGCTTAATACCAATCCTGTCATTCCTTATTAAAATGAAACCAGGAAGTGAATAAGAAGTAGAAGAGAGATTGGGTTTGAGAAAACTTTCAGAAACCAGAACAGCATGTACGTGAGAGTTAACAAAAGTATCCAACATATCACTATGGTGCCCGGGCACGCTTTAGGCTTTTATATGGCAGACGTTAAACGATCGATCCAAATCACGTTCAAAAAACGTACGAAGTTTTTTTTTTTTTTTCTTTTGGCGATACTGTTGCTCCGCCAATAACTCAGTGTGGATTTGGTAGGGGTACGTACGAAGTTCATCACCCAGCGTATTTGTTATAGAACAAAAACTGTCATTGTCAGATGAAGTATCAGAAGAGTGAGCAGAAATATATGACGTATTATCAGATGTGCAACTCATATTAGTATAAATAAACTAAATAAAAATAGTTAATAATATAAAAATAGCTATAATAAAATTATTGTCCCAGTATGCAGTATTTTCCCTGTTCCAATACTTAATAACTGCACCACCCGCCAGCCAACACTCACACAAACTGTAAAGAATTACTTATATACATAATTATGGACATGTATTTCACAACGGAGATAACATAAAAGTAACAAAAAAAAAACATTTAACAAATACCAAAATATGGCTGTAGCCATGTACACAGGCGGACTTAACCATAGTAAAAATCTTTACCCACACCTCAAGAAAGAGAAACTCTGCGCTGGCTGAGTACTGAGAAGGAGAAGAGGCGACTATTTTGTATGAAAAGTCACTGCGAAGATATATTGCGAACCCGCCTCGCTTAATACCAATCCTGTCATTCCTTATTAAAATGAAACCAGGAAGTGAATAAGAAGTAGAAGAGAGATTGGGTTTGAGAAAACTTTCAGAAACCAGAACAGCATGTACGTGAGAGTTAACAAAAGTATCCATGCTCCAAAAATCTCGTAAGCCAGGCCATAAATCTAATTAAAAGAAAAAAAATTGACTGTGACATTGTTGTTGACAGTTTTCTGTGTAACAAACACATAACGCCCTGACTGTCAAGTCGGCGTGTGTTTGGTAACCTCGTGTGTCTTGATCGTTTTGGAAAAATCAGTGTTTCTGCGTGAATAGTGACAAATTTAGACTTGTTTCTAACATCCAAAAGCTTGTGTGTTGTCCTGGATAAGGTATTGTGCTGTTTTGTGTTGTCTATATGTGTTTAATTAACCATGGGTAAGGAAAAGCCTCCCGACCCCCCTGATCCGTCGACCCCAGAGACTCCTACTTTTTCTACTCCCCCCATATTCCCTTCCACGAATATTATTTCAACAAACCCGCTATCCCAATTTGCAGAAGTAGCCTGCAGTGTTGCGGACTCCTCTCGGAAACGCCGAGTTGATGACGAAACACTTTCTAATCGTCCCCCCAAACAGCAGAGAAGCCAAGTTGGGCGCACCCAGTATACATCCGAGGACCAGGCTCCTTTCTTAGTTCATGTTTCGCATATTGAATCCCAACCAAACACAGGTGCCTCTATCCACCCTGTTAGTTTTGGCTTACTACTATCTAAGTTCAATGTATACAATGTAGTTAAAGACGGTGTTAAAAAAGTAGGTCGCAATCGAGTTTCAGTAGAATTTGCTTTCTACCAAGATGCTAACTCCTTCCTTAACCATCACTTGCTAGTCCCAAACAAACTTGATGCCCGCATTCCTTCCTTCCAGACCACCCGCCAAGGCGTGGTTCGTGGTGTCCCTACAGACATGTCTGAGGATGAGGCAAAGACGTACATGTCGGTACCACAGGGCTGTGGACAAGTACTCAAAATAAGGCGGATTAACCGCAAAGTAACCCGCGATGGAGCCACTGAATGGAAGCCCACTGAAACCTGCATTGTCACTTTTGACGGACAGATCCTCCCCAAGAGGATCTTCTGTTGCTATACCTCCCTGCCAGTACAGCAGTACATATATCCCACTATACAGTGTAGAAAGTGTTGCAGGTATGGTCATATTGAATCTCTCTGTAGGTCTAAACCCCGGTGTTTCAAGTGTGGACATGACCACCCTGCCCTTAACTGTTTTATTACTGAGGATGAAGCCTTTTGTGTGTTGTGCTCCGGTACCCATTTTGCAAATAGCAGAGTGTGCCCGGAGTATACCAAGCAGAGGGCAATTAAAACTACCATGGCAGAGAAAGTGCTGTCATATGCAGAAGCTAGCAAAGTTGTACCTCCAGTCTCGACAAGCTCTTATGCTAATGTTACCAAAAATCCTGCCCCACAGTCTTATCGTAAAACTATATTACTAAAACCCAGAGTTCACACCCCTCCCTTGCCCTCCTATGACAAAACTGCTCACCAAAATATTATTTCTTCCCCTCAATCCTCACAGCCCAATGGCTGCGCTATTAGCAACACCCCCTCACAGGCTCCTGACACTATAATCCCCATTCTAGAACTCCTGATACAAATTATAACCTCTTTTATCTCTTCCAACAACCCACCGTCCAACGTTGCCAACATACTGACGACCCTTTTAGCACTCCTTAAAAATGGCTCCACGCCTAACCTTCCTGCAATGGAATGTGAGGAGCGTGTTTCATAAAAAACATGACCTCATATTCCTCCTCAATAAGTACAAACCTATAGCTTGCTCCATCGCCGAGACATGGTTAACTGCAAACCTTAGTTTTAGCATACCACACTATAACATCCTCAGGGCAGATAGATCTGATGGATATGGAGGAACGGCCCTCCTTATTAATAGTAGAGTACCCCTTCTTCATCTACCCTTGTCCTTACCTAACGAAGGTGTCAACATGGTTGCTGCAAAGGTGGAAGACATTACAATTATATCCATATATATAGCCCGTCCACATCAAAATTTCTTAACAATCCTCAGGAATACCTTTGAAAACATTCAGGGACCTATGCTTGTCATGGGCGACCTCAATGGTCATCATTTTAGATGGGGCTCAAACCGCTGTGATGCCTTTGGAATAGGTTTAGTTGAGATCCTGGATGATCTCAACCTGTGCATCCTCAATGATGGTAGCCCTACTCGCAGAAACCTCCCTGGCCAAAATAGTAGCTGTGTGGACCTCACCTTCTGCACAGCTGACATTGCATCTTCTGCCTGCTGGGTACGTAGTGACCTGACACATGGTAGTGACCATTACCCAATCCAGGTGTACTTCACAGATACAACGTATGTAGAAAAAAGTTTTCCCCCGCTCCTTAAATGTAACTTATCTAACCCTGATTGGGATTCATTTGCATCCCAATTAGATAGTAAAATCTCTACCCTCCCCATCTTAGAAAATCCAGATAACACCCCCCACTGCCAGGTGCAGGAATGTCTGGAATATTTTACCAGAGCCATTGAGTCTTGTGCGGAGGCTAGCTTCCCCATTAAAAACTCTGCCCAAGGTAAAATACCATCCCCACCATGGTGGGATCATGAGTGCACTATTGCCATTAGGGAAAGGAAGGATGCCGAAAAAAGATATGATCGTGCTATGACTGTGCAAAATTTGTTAAACTTCAAGCGAATACAGGCTAAGACTAGAAGGTTGCTACGCCGTAAGAAGCGTGTGGGTTGGGTCACTTTCTGCTCTGGGCTTGCTCCTACCACTCCACCATCAATTGTCTGGAGAAACATTAACAAATTTAGAGCAGGTTGCGCCCCTGCCCGTCACTCATCAATGAATCGTGAAACGGCAGAGCTATTCTTTAACAAAATTGCCCCCCTCTATGTTCCATCCAGGGCTGAGTGCATCCAGACCACAGGGAACTCTTCATGTGGTCTGGACCCCCTTGATCTCCCATTCTCCATGAATGAGCTGAATATGGTCCTCAATCATGTTAAGGATTCTGCACCAGGCATTGATGGTATTCCCTATTCATTCCTTACTCATGCAGGCATTAACAGCAAGTCATACTTCCTGCGCATCCTAAACCACTGTTACATGAGTGGCTGGATCCCCGACCTGTGGAGGACACAGATAATTATCCCCATCCTAAAACCTGGCAAAGCCAATGATAATCCAAATGGATACAGGCCAATAGCGCTATCCTCTGTCCTCGCTAAAATCTTGGAGCACTTAATCAAAACTCGATTAGAATTTATTGTCGAATCTAGAGGGTTACTACCACGGTCCCAATTTGGGTTCAGAAAGGGCCTCAGTACAATGGACAGTGTCGGGACCTTGATAACAGACATCAGGATATCCTTCTCGCACGACCAGTCTGTCGTGGCAGCCTTTCTCGATGTATCATCCGCCTACGACAGCGTCCTCCTCCCTATTCTCAAGCAGAAAATGCAACAGTTGAGACTACCGGTGAGGATGATACAGTGCGTGTGTGAGATGCTCATGTCCCGGTCTCTGGTTCTGAGAGTCCCGGGCGAGGAATTTGAGCGACGTAGCATCTGGTCCGGTCTACCACAAGGCTCAGTCCTAAGTCCCATGCTCTATAACTTGTACACGGCAGACATTGGGTCATGCCTCAACAGTAACTGTCGTATCTTACAATACGCAGATGATCTGGCATTGTATGTCTCGAATTCTTCCATTACTGATGCAGCTGAATCACTGGCCATTTCTCTGGACTCCCTGAATCAGTGGTTACTCAACCACGGACTGAACTTGTCGGCACCTAAAAGCTCCGTGGTAATTTTTTCCCGCAAGAGAGCAATTCCACCTATTCAGCTTCATATCCAGGGGCATGGGATCCCTGTATGTTCCAAAACAAAATTCCTTGGAGTATACTTGGACTCAAAGCTGGCTGGCCACCACCACTTACAGCACCAAGTCCAGAAGTGTGAACGAATCCTCCCCATGTTAAAGGCCCTTGCGGGGGTTTGGTGGGGTGCCCACCCATTTACCATGAGGCTGATTTACAATGCACTCATTTGCAGCGTGATGGACTACGACTCATTCTTACTGATCCCATGCAATAAAGAGGCATTGGGCCGGCTCGACAGGATTCAGACTTCATGTCTTAGGATAATCTCAGGGTGTATGAAGTCATCTCCCATAAATGCATTGCAGGTCCTGTGTGCGGAACCCCCTCTAAAACTGAGACGGGAATACTTAGCGGACCGCTTTATCTACCGCCTATGCTCCCAAAAATCCCACCCTCTCTTACAAAACCTTGAAGTTCTGAATTCCCTCTGTAATACTAATTCTAACTACTGGAAAAACAAAGAAGCCCCCCTAATCCTTCAAGCGTTTAGATCCTTACAACATCTAGAAACTCCTATTGCAAAATTTGACAGGCTCCCACTCTTCACACATAATTATGAGGTGCTATGCTTCAAACCCCACATTATCTATGACATCGGAGTTGACAAAACCTCCGTGTCTGCTGGCCCCGCTTTCGGTGCGGCAGTGGAAAGACATTGGAAGGATTTTCAGTGTTTCTTCACGGATGCATCGAGGCTGTCCAGAGAGGGCTACACTGGTGCTGCTGTATACTTCCAAAACTCACGGATAGCTATGAAACTCAGATGTCCTAAAGAGTCCTCTGTATTCACCGGTGAATGCACTGCTGTACTCGAAGCCTGCACATTTATAGAGGCCCATAATATAACTAAAGCAGTTATCTTCACAGATTCCAAGAGTACCCTTCAAGCTCTGGAACAAAATCCCTACAAGTCTAAGCTCCACAGCTCCCTCATTTTGGAAATAAAAAAGAGCCTTCTCTCAAGTCATCAAAAACACAAAACTGTACAACTGGTCTGGATACCGAGCCATTGCGGTATCAGGGGTAACGAGTGTGCAGATTCCCTTGCTAAAGATGCTATATCTGCATCCTCCTCCGACCTCAGACATTTTGTCTGTCAGGGATATGACCTTCTGAGGCTCCCTCAGAAGACCATACAGTCTACATGGCAATACCACTGGTCGAATTCCAGCAGGCAGAAAGGCAAATTCTACCACTCAATACAACCAAATATATCACCGAAGCCCTGGTTTTACCACTTTAAAAAAACGCCCAAACCTGTAATTTCAGTTGTTTGTAGGCTGCTTATAGGCCACTGCTCATCACCTGTTTTCCTGCACAAAATCCGTATAAGGGACTCTTCGATATGCGAATGTGGACTGGACGAGGGGTCATTGGATCATATTTTTTTCAACTGTCCTTTAAATGATTCCCCTCCCGACTTGTATACCCAAATAACCAAACTAAAGATTCCTCTTCCCATCAACTTTGCCTCTCTACTAACACATCCTTCCCGTCATCTATATTCAACGTTAATATCATTTATCAGCCGCAATAATGTCAAACTATGACTCAATACTACCCTACATTACGTGCTTTTCTATGTTGTAATAACACATTAACCTGATCTTAATCTATTTAAGTATAAATATACTGGTGTGTGTAAGTAGCAAAAATTTTGGTAATATTTGTTGCAGTTTACCCACTATCTTAAACAAGATCTCAACGTGTCAAACTGAACTCTGAGCACTGCGAAATTGGTTATTGTAATAACCACAAACACACGTAATCTCCATCGCACGTTTGATTTTGGCGGAATTGCCGACATCGGCCTCGGCAGAAAGCCATGACCAAAAATAGAATAGAACATAACGCCCTCTACATAAAAGTTTTGCGTTTTCTTCCCCATTGTTTCTGTCTCATGCGACCTCAGTTCCATCACTGGTCAATTTACTTATGTTAAGTGGAATGGTTGGTGATTTAAAAAAATCCTCTCAGCTCAAACTATGCATATATAATTAATAATGTGTATAATATTGTATATTCTCAACAACATAATTGACTTCAAAATTGTGTTAAAGTTATAATCAAAGTAGTAAGTATGTAGGTAAGTAGCAAATTCCAAACCCTATACAAACAAATTAAATTAATGAATTCCCTTTCGTATCGAGTTTTACACTAACGTAGTAAATTATGCACGACTTGTCCCTATTAATCTTTTTAGGCGAAAGTGTTTAACCTTCGAAATATTTACTTACGAAGCAAGGTTTTAAAACTTACGTTATAAATTCACTCAGTAGATATTGGTTAAGTTGATTTTTTCTAACCAAATAAGTAATATGAGTATTAATAGAACTGCTTATACTATAATCGTTTAAAAATATATAAAGTTATTTTATTACCTTATATTTATAAACGGTAATAGTATTGGAAACAATTTTTGATCAACAAATTTTTGAACAATTTTTGAACAATCGAATGATTATAGATGCAATTCTATACATTCGTACGGTGCAACTTTGCTAAGTGCCGGTAGATGGCGCCTTACGTCGCCTTAAGATGTAAAGAGGTGGATTAATTCGTCAGTTAGGAGCATGTCACGGTGGTGTAGTTGGTAATAGTATTAACTAAATACGTTTACTTTTTTGTGCTATTTCTGTACTGTGTGAGTTGTCTACCTAGAAAACTTTTGGGAGTTTTTTTTTTCAAAAACATGGTCGATTGAGACTTAGACATAGACAACGAGTCTATTGAGAGCTCGACTACGAGAAATTATAGTAAATGATGTAAGTACTCGGCGGTTGGAGGTACCCAATCTAGCAACAAACGATACTGATTCTGGGCCAATGATTCGTCCTATTTTTTATAATATCTGTGTATTTAAAACTAGTACCTAGGCATATCTGCTGTTGTTCTCTAACAAAGGTATTTCTACGGTTTGTTGACGTTAGACAGGTTACTATTTATACTAATCCTATAAACCCCTCTCGCCTGGACTTGGTTTTAGAAAAGTAGAAAAATCACTCTTTGCCATTTGCGTTAGATTATACAACTTTTAAAACCGGTCAAGTGCGGTCTCTACGCAGCAGTCTAACACCGGGCGCCCCGGGTAACTTCTCGGAAGGATGAAACTCCCAGGGTGACCAGTAGATTTTGGCTACCACCGCATCCTCTCCTTATGGTTTGGGTGTTATCCCGTTTCTTTGGAGTTTGATTTGGATCCCGTTTCTTGGGGCGTGAAATTTTAAGGTCGAGCCGCCGTATTGGGCCAGCTTCTGTAAAACAGCGGGTCCTATCCAGCGTCCCTTAAAAATAGTTATTTAAGATATGATATTTAAAAATACCTATTTTAATTTACATCTATTTTTTATTTACTAGAGGACGCCCAGCGGCTAAAACTAAAGAACTAGATAAAATGTGGTTCCGTAAACTTGATTCACCTGCATCAATTCACCTAGATAAGGCCAAAGTTACTTCTTATAGATATTATAGGCATGCCAGTAAAAGTAGCATTAAAATTGGTTCAGCCGTATCAGAGATTAGCCGTAACAAACAGACAGTATTGTTAAGACAGCTTGTTTTCTTTAATAAATTCACCTAATCTGGTATATCTGCTCACCGACAGCACTCGGTCGTCACATTTTCAAATCATAATTTAATATATTAATTACATATCACAGTAGGTTTTTGATATAACTAGGTATTAATACACAAAGTAAATTAATGAATAAATCATTCGTAAGAAATATAAAACTAGATTGAAAATAAAAGTGACGTACGTCCATGCAGTATTCAGACATTAATTTATCTCATAGATCAATATGTTTGGATAACAGCGACCATTGTCATTGTAATATGATAAGTATAACATTCCAACAATAGATAACCTCATTAAGATCTTATATTATGTACAGCACCCATGAGATTTCCGTGGGTGTCGTATTGGAAAAGGCTCAGGGGCACTCTATCAGGTAAGCTGCATTAAAGTTTATTCATATTTATAACCTCATTATTGACATTTCTATATCATGACCTTTTTATGAGTGGACATTAAAATACAGTAATTTTTCATTTAAGACCAATGTCGTCAAACCCTAAATATCGAAGAATGTATAAACTTTTTACTACCCGCTGTTTGATCAAGAGGTCTTGGGTTCGATTCCCACCGAGGATAAAACTTTGTGTGATGAGCACGATGGTTTATTCTGTGTCTGGGTGATTGTGCATGTGTGTGCACTGTGGCATTTATCTATAATATTTATATATTTAGTATTATATATTTATCTTTATCAGTTATCTGGTTTCCATAGTACAAGCACTGCTTAGTTTGGAATCAGATGGCGTTGTGTGAGTTCCTATTATATTTATTTTACATGTAAATGGCTTTGAATTTAATAATCATTACAAAGTATAAAATGAAGTCGCTTCTACAGCCTGTTCTCTCAGATATTTAATACTACTCAACGGATTTTAATGCAGTTTTCAACAATTGATAGGGTGGTTCAAGAGAAAGGTGTACATGTATAATACTTGCGTGTGTGTATCTACATTGGACCCGTGCAAAACTGGGTCGGGCTAGTTAATATAATATTTAATTCGGTAAAAACTATAGTACAAGGATTTAAGAAATATCGATCATACGTTTAAACCCGACCATAGACCGGAACAGTAAGGTATATTTACTGAACTCTAAGTCACTTTCTGTTTTACTGTTGTTAACTATAAAACCTGGCGTTGAGAGTTTAATTCCCAGTCATATTTCCACCGAGGACAAATTATTAGGTAATGAGAATGTTGCTTTGTTCTACTCATAGGTCTACTAGTTTACTCTATTTAATAAATTACAAGCTTTTAAACTTATTACATAATGTTGTATATGAAAGTGATCACTATGTCAATCAATCACTACTTATCCCCGAAGGGGTGGCAGAAACATATAATACGCCCACTTTTCACCGTGTGTACTCTTGTCCCTTGTGTGGTAGTGAGCCCAATGCCATGTTGAAATAGACAGACACAGGTTGTAGCCACCTGCTGTTGAAATTTATCAAGACATATTTACTTTATTATATGATGATAATTAAGTGTACCAGGCCTATATATGTATACCTAAAATCTTTATTTGTTTGGTTGAACGCACTAATCAAAGCAAAAATTTGTTATGCTTGATAGCCCATTTATCGTAGAAAAATATTATATAGATGGGATGAACAATAAATATAGTGTCTAAATAAAGTTTGAACCTACTAGTACATTCAATCAGCTACAAGCAACACTGCACCTAGAGCGATTTAATCACGTAGTTAAATCATCCTAGCACTGCTCCAGCTAAACCACGCGGTAGTTCTGTTGGCATTCTTAGGTTAGGGTGTAAGTGGCCCCACCAAGATCTTCGGGGCCCAAGTCAACCTCCCGTGCTAGTGCGTGCACCTGCTGATTAACGGACGAGGCTCTGGCGCTGGCTTTCCCCTCTGGGGTTGGGAGGTCTGAGGGCATCGCTCCCATAAAAGCCACCCGCCGAAACAGAAATGGACAGACACAAAAGGATTGCAGCTAGGGATAGGGCGCCGCCGCAAAATGGCGCGCAGGAGCCCCGCCCGACTCCTGTGGCAAGTGGGCTAGGGCTGCCGTGTGTAGGGCCAGCACGGCCCGTAAAGAAGTTAGCCCCAACCCGTATCCGCTTCGCATCATGGAACATTGGCACGCTGACTGGGCGTGCGGTAGAGTTGACCGAAGTACTCTCCAGGCGGAGGGTGGACGTGGCGTTCCTGCAGGAGACTCGGTGGAAGGGCAACAGAGCCCGGCCCTTGCAGAACGGCTACAAGCTGTATTACACGGGTGCGCCTGGTGGGGAGAACGGAGTGGCCGTGGTGCTCTCCGAGGGGCTGCAGAGTGGCATCTTGGAGGTGAAACGCTGTAGCGACCGGCTTATGATCGTGAGGGTGCATATCGATGGGATTATTACCCACCTGATAAGTGCCTACGCGCCACAGGCCGGTTGTAGCGACGCCGATAAGATGTCGTTTTGGGGTCAACTCGAGGGAGTGCTTCGGAGCATTCCGTTGTCACAGGGAATCGTTTTGGGCGGCGACCTAAACGGTCATGTGGGTGAGAGGTGTGAGGAGTTTGAGCGTGTTCATGGTGGTTTTGGATACGGCACCCGCAACGCTGAAGGAGAAACTATCCTCAGAACGTGTGCGGCTGCCGATCTGGCCATTGTGAACACGTATTTCAAAAAGAAATCCGAACATCTCATCACCTACAAGAGCGGGAGGCGTACAACTCAGATTGATTTCCTACTAACTAGGCGACACAGCATCGGCAAGGTGACCAACTGCAAGGTCATACCCGGAGAGAGTCTTACTGCACAACACCGTCTCCTTGTCATGGACCTCTGCGTGAAGCCCAAAGGCAAACGCATCGAGCGGTGCCAGCGCCGCATCAGATGGTGGCTGCTTGATGAAACTAGGACCCAGGAGTTCGTCTCAGCTGTCGGTGACACTAATTTAGAATGCCAACAGAACTCATCATCATCCGAGCGTCTGTCCCAGTTGCTTCACGCGACGCCCGGGGTCCGCTTTCCTACATTTTCTCCTCCACTTCGCGCGGTCATCGGCATCCCCTGTAGTGAGACCATTGGCACGCATGTCATCCCTTACGACGTCAAGCCAGCACTTCTTGGGTCTTCCCCTCTTAGCGGGACCCGGCGGGGCTGACATGGCCAGACATTTCTTTTCCACGTAGCCCGGCGGTAGCCGCAAGACGTGACCATACCAACGAAGGCGACACTCTTGCAACTTGTCTGCAATGTCACGGACGTGAAGGCTCACCGCGTGAGGAACTCTCAAGGCTGAGAGTTCCTCACGCGGTCTTCGCGTGACTCCACACATCCACCGCTGCATCTTCATTTCCGTGACACGCAGCTCCTGCTTGTGTCGCTCTAATATTGGCCACGTCTCACTGCCATGTAAAAGGACAGGTCTAATGATGGTTATGTGGACCTGTCGCTTCAACTGGATCGGTATTTTAGGGTTACAAAAGACACCGGTCATCTCCCGCCATTTGGCCCACGCGGCAGCAATGCATGACTTGACATCGCAATCGATGTCACTGGCAGGCAGAGGCTATACGCCCACATTTCACCGTATGCATTTTTGTTCCACGTAACAGGTGGTGAGCCCATTGCCGTAAAAAATTAAATTAATTAATTGAATTATATTAATAAGTAAATTAATTAGTTTTTACATTCTACTTTTATTAAAATATTATCTTATATCGAGTTTCCAGCTGGAATCAACATTTTTGTGAACACACAGAGGGACCGGCACACAAAAATTACATTTATTTGATTTCTTAATACACCTTAATCATGTTTTTCAGTAAAAATATCATAATAGATTTATTATGAATATTAATGTGATGTAAACACCTATATACTTTGTTTTGCTATCCTTAAAGTGTTCGCATCCTCACTTGTAGTTTATGAAATGTAATAAATAGTCGGAGATACATAGTAGCCCAAATAATCATAAATAAGCACTTATCTCACAAACAATTTTGCAGAAACACATTCCATAAAACCGCACTGCTTGAAATGTTGTTGTGGAATCTTTTGAATCGTAAATAACAAATGGGAGAAAATAAAACTTTTCCGCCGCATCATCTTGTTTATATCGGGATCGTAAGGTGAGGTACTATATTACATCCTGTATACATAGGTATATAGCTTAAGTCTCTTATACAATGTCCCTACTTGAAATATTTTACCCAGTTCTTAAGATATATTTTCATTTAGAGGTTAGAAACAGTAACCTTAAAAGTTTGTGACGAAAGTACCAATTGTAAAAGTAGCGTTTGTTAAAATTGCAATCAAGTTCACTTATTTTTCTAAAGTCTTTGAACTACTCGTAGTAAACAGTAATTCCCGTAGTACACACGAGATCACCACAAAGTATGTGATTTACTTATTTATTGTAGATTTTATCAATAACAGCAATGTGATAAGTTTAGATGATACTTTACAATATTATTGTAAAGTTTCATCACAAACATCCATTCATTATTATAAACTTTCATGTTTATAATATTAGTATGATATTCACAGTACAATGATAATGAATGAGGGGGAGAGAAACCCTCCACGTACCCTCGATTCTTCAATCCAAGGGCACAACAGTCAATGAGATAACATCAAACAATTGAAATTAAATAAAATAAATAAATATCCATCACGCCTTATCCCCGAAGGGGTGGCAGAGGCATATTATATGCCCACTTTTCACCGTGTGGATTCCTGTCCCACGTAATAGGTGGTGAGCCCATTGCCGTGTTGAAATAGACAGACGCAAGTTGTGGCTACCTGCTGTTGAAATTTTTTAAGCCGCCTATAAGGCCTTCAACTAGGCTTAACGACCGCCATTTTACTGGCAACCGGGACCAACGGTTTAACGTGCCTTCCGAAGCACGGAAACGCTCGCAAATGTAAATGCCACAAAGTGGTCACCCATCCGACGACCAGCCATAGTGAAAGTTGCGTACCTCAGTGATCGTTTACCGAACACTGAGACCGCGGGGCCACGAGCGCTTCAAATTAATTCGTCAAAGAAAGGAATATGGGCCCGTTATTTTGAACAATTATGTATGGTTCTAAAAACAGTTTACCAAGATTTCCGTACTCAATAATTTTGTTAAATGTTTACTCCTAATTTAATGAAAATTGTTCGATGAATGATACTACAGTAAGTCATGTTTATAATATTAGTATGATATTCACAGTACAATGATAATGAATGAGGGGGAGAGAAACCCTCCACGTACCCTCGATTCTTCAATCCAAGGGCACAACAGTCAATGAGATAACATCAAACAATTGAAATTAAATAAAATAAATAAATATCCATCACGCCTAATCCCGAAGGGGTGGCAGAGGCATATTATATGCCCACTTTTCACCGTGTGGATTCCTGTCCCACGTAATAGGTGGTGAGCCCATTGCCGTGTTGAAATAGACAGACGCAAGTTGTGGCTACCTGCTGTTGAAATTTTTTAAGCCGCCTATAAGGCCTTCAACTAGGCTTAACGACCGCCATTTTACTGGCAACCGGGACCAACGGTTTAACGTGCCTTCCGAAGCACGGAAACGCTCGCAAATGTAAATGCCACAAAGTGGTCACCCATCCGACGACCAGCCATAGTGAAAGTTGCGTACCTCAGTGATCGTTTACCGAACACTGAGACCGCGGGGCCACGAGCGCTTGAAATTAATTCGTCAAAGAAAGGAATATGGGCCCGTTATTTTGAACAATTATGTATGGTTCTAAAAACAGTTTACCAAGATTTCCGTACTCAATAATTTTGTTAAATGTTTACTCCTAATTTAATGAAAATTGTTCGATGAATGATACTACAGTAAACTTCTCTCTTTTTACCCCATCATCTCCGTTATTTTCATTTGTGATTGACTCATAATAAATACTGCTAAAACTATTAATAATCAATTTTATGGAAATAGGTTGAGTAATTCCACCGGTAGAGGGAAATAAACACATACGAGTACATAAAAGAAATTGACCATCAGAAGATGGATATTCTGACTCAATTATTTTTCCAACTATTAAAGTTAAAGTTTAACTAACTATCTTCACTCTATATCCCTGACATGGTAGTCAGAAAGAACAGATCGCCAGGCTTCGCGATCCATGCGTACTTCTTTCGCTTTTTGCAGATTTATCATTCGCTTCATACATGCACTTACCTATTTGTTTATGTTTATAAATTTGACAAGTTCGAAAGGCTTATTTCAAAAGTTTTGAGTAGTTCCTGTAATGTAGTTCCGTCAACACTGCCCCGAGGGCAGGTTCCTATTCCCAAACTGAAACGTCATTGTGAATGTTAAAATTGAAGTTTCCCCAAACAGATTAGATGGAGTTGGAGCTTGTTTGCAGTCACGTACGTCTCTACGCTACTCCTAGGGCTTTTAGTCAGCGTAAGGTGTACTTACAAAATTCAATGTTACAAATTACGTTTAACTATTGCCTAAATACATACATATTATGTGATTTTTAAACATGACAAATGTTGAAGTCCAATACAATTGGATAAAATTCAAATACATATTATAAATATAGTCCCACCGCATCTGTCTGTCTGTTCCCGATACACTGAGAGACAACTAAAAGAATGTTAATGCGAATTACCAATTGATAGAGTGATTCGTGAAGGTTAAGTACTAGACTTTCTAGTTTAAAAATCAAGTCAATCTGATTTCTTAAGACGTGAAAGAAAGATGATCAAGCCATTTTATAATTTGTAGGTTTTATGTAATTTCTTATTTTCGTCTTCTTATATTCAATGTCCGCTGTGGCATATCTCTAATGTCTATGTTTTAAGAATAGCTTATTATATCCTCTGTGGAAACAGTTTTTAAAATAAGAATTATCTAAATTCAGAATGAGACTCAGCTAAAATTATAAATTAGTGGCAACTTCTGATACAAAATGATACTGAGTCAGCTATAAAATATATATAGGTCCGAGATCTACTTAATAGTGACGAAGCAGATTGTGTCGGAATACTATTATTTGCGTAGACGCTTGCCTGAATAAACACCAGTCAGATGTAACAGTCAAATTGAAGTAGTTTTCATTTGCTTATGCTAGTATGATTAGGAGCTCCTTCAAACGCCTGTATGTTGCTGATACGCAGATTCGGGAATGGTAAATATTTGATTTGCCTAAGTTTCACGCTGCCTACGAAAGAACGGTATCACTTCGGTAATATATACATACTAGATGACCCCCACAGCTTCGCCCGTGGAATATTTCGACCTCCCGTCGCACCTAATTAGTCCCGTCGCTTATAAATTCTACAATGATGCATGAAAATTTGCCCGATTTGTCGACATTTATGACTACTGCTCTGCTCCCCAGTGTATATATATATATCATTACGCTACTACACTGGGGATGGGCCTATAGCCTTCCTCAATAAATGGGCTATCTAACACAAAGAATTTTTCAAATCCGATCGGTAGTTCCTGAGATGAGCGCGTTCAACCAAACAAACAAACATAATATTAGTATAGATTTTAGAACAAAAATAATAAGATGGATATAAACACACACCTATTTCCCTGAATCAGGTAGCGATCTACTTAATGTTTCACAGGTAAAAAAAACTTGCAGTATCTATGTAAATTTTCAAAAAGATATTTAAGTTTACAAAGGATTTTGATTCTTAAATTGTAAACAGCGCGTACATAAATCGCAGTGAGTATATAAAAAAACAACTGAACTAGTTCTTAGCTAAGTCGAAATTTAATACAAGAAGTCTTCTACTTATCATCATAATAATACCATAAAGCATGATCCTAACCAATATAAGTATAGCTCTTACATGGAGCTACCAGTGCGTTACTTTGGTTCATATTTCATTGGATTTTTAGTTGAAAACGAGGCTAGCTCAAGTAGTGCTCGAAGCGTCGTATAGCTCAATTGGATGATGCCGCTTTTATTGCATTTCGTTATGGTACTTGACTATTATACCCTGCTTCGAGGAGGCGAATTTGGCTCCGAATTTATTCAATAACTCACGTATTTACCTGGCTACAATAAATTTTGGTTGAAAATTACTTAAAATGTTGGTTGCAAAATCATAAAATAGATACCAAATACCACGCTACTTCGGCTAGGTTGAGATCAGTACGAAATAAAGTAAAACAAACAAACAGACATGTCCTTGATAGCTCATCAAACTGTTGGAAGCAATTGGAAATATAGAATGATAATCCTTCAGTAGATACAAATTCAAATTCGTTTATTATGATACAATTGAACGATAATATCTGCAATAGTAACTAATAAACCAAGACGCAGACATCAACGTCTTCTCTATATGTTACAATCAAGTGCCAAAATTATAAAAAAGGTAGGTATATATAATTATATTCGAGTATGCTGCGCTGAGATCCCAGGTTCGATTCCCCGGGTCGGAAAAAATATTTGTGTGATCCACAAATGTTATTTTCGGAAATTGGGTGTTTCCATTTTAATATGTATATCTTTAGAAATCGATAAGTACAAAAATGCAAGCCTAATCTATATATAGGTATATAAATAATAAGGCAAAATCACTGACTGACTCATTGATCACGAAATCTCTGAAAGTACCAAAGCTATGTAGTTTAAACTTCGCATGGAGATTCTTTTTATTCCGTAGGTTTCCGCTAAGAAAGGATTTTGCGAAATTCTACCCTAACTAAAGGAAGTAAATAAGCGATAAACGGTTGTATGGAAGTTCGTCATTTTCAAAGTTAGTAACATGAATTCATGTACACCCGTTTTTAGTTACAATTAAATGGTCACGTGTATCGAAGTTTTGCAAAATTTTACCTATAAGGGGGTAAACAAGCATTGAAAGTTTATATGGGAAATTCCTCATTTTTAAACATAGCAACACCAAATGTCTTATACCTGCAAATGTGTAAAAAAAAAAACGCGTTAAGTAATTTTGATAAATTCTACTATTAAGGGGGTAAAACAGGCGTTGTAATAACTGACTCATTGATCACGAAACCTATAAAACTAACAAAGCTACGAAGCCCAAATTTTGCATAGGGGTTCCTTTTAACACGTAGTGCTTTCTAAGAAAAGATTTTATGAAATTGTATCACTAAGTACATAAATAAGCGTAATAAACGGTTATGTGGAAGTTCGTCATTTTCAAAGTTAGAAACATGAATTTACGTACACCTTTTTCTGGTTACAAATGACTGACTCATTCTTTTAACACTTTTAACTCCTAAGAAGGAGTTTTGTGATTTTTTACCCCTAAGGACGTAAATAAGCGATAAACGGTTGTATGGAAAGATTGTCATTTTTAAAGATGTACTTACGTACCTACGCCTGTTTTAGAAGAATCTTCTAAGGCCAGTATTACCAGCGATTCGGTGTTCCCACGGGAACCAAAACTATGTGAGTGAACCACGCACAGCCTAAACATTTAATATGGAAACCTGAAATTTGGTGAATGTATACTTTAAGTCTTTGGATAAGCAATAAAAACGGGATTCGCGATATTTCCATGGTAACGGGAACTACGCGGATGAAGCCACACACAGTCTAAACTATTAAACATAGGTACATACCTGAAATTTGGTGAAAGTATTCTTTACGTACCTACGTTAGATGAGCAACAAGAAAGAATTCCCGATATTCTCACGGGAATGTAATGTTACTAATATTATTAATGTGAAAGTTTGTAAAGATTTATATATTATTTGGACGTTTGTTATTTAATCATATTTTGATGAAAATCGGCATATAGGTAGAACATTTCCGAAAGTTGATTCCCGGGGCTCCGCTCACGTTAAGTCGTTTTCTTTCGAAGAAAAATATGTTTTCCCGAGATATGAAGTAGGTGCCTTATTTATTAATTCAGGAAATATCTCGCACAGGATATTCAGTTTCAACAGTTTAGCCTGTTGATTGAGTTGTAAGTAACTCATTCACAAGTATTCAGATTTCATTCAGTTTTTTGTTGTTAAAAAGCAAATACTTCAGAAATTGTTTCATAAGAATAGCCTACGCACCACCTTCTTTAACTAATGTCTGTTACTCTTATGTGGCGCTAACAAAGTTGCGCGGGTCAGCTAGTAAATAAATATACAGCTTAATTGCTTAGTTTGGGCTAGATGGCGCTGTTTAAAAAGTGGTCAACAATATATAATTATATATCTAGTCTAGGTATTCAAAATGAATGGTAGGACTAGGTATAGGTATATCTAGTCCTGCCATTTACATATTTCTAGTCATGCGTAGTCACAAAAATTTTATATCCGATTGGCGCTAATGAGAAAACACAAACAATTGAGAAACGTTCTGGAATACGGACCTTAGTATAAAACTAAATTGGCGTGTGTGTGTGTGTGTGTGTATGTGCGTGTGTGTGAAATACATAAAATTTCAAACCTATGTTGCTGCCATTTTTCTTAATATTGTCTAAATGGGTACCAAAACCGAAAATATGCAAGTTGGTAGATATAGTGTAGAAATATTTGTACTTCGACATTCACCAAAGAGAACATCAAAACCTTAGACAAAGTATTTGGCACTGAGTTGTTTGATATTGTTTTTGGACGTATCGGGACATCGAAACAATTCTGTTTCATACGACTATGCCAAAAACAGGCTTACTTGTTCCTACACTATATTCTCTTTGAATGTTACTGCTATAATCATTTTCCTCGATTTACCAAACATTTTCGCCTGGAAGATCTCTAAGTTTTGCGACCCGAATAGAATCTAGAGCAAAGTAATTTTGTAATATTAACGCAGAATTCATTAATTTAGTCATAACAAGGATGCTGCTTCCTCCACCGTCATTGTGGCGTAAAATTAATCTAAGATCTTCAAACACTCCCCGCCAGGATTGTAATAGCCTCGTGACCACATCTAACAGTAATCCTTTGAAGTATTAAACTCCCACTTAATATAACTTGAACAATGCGCCGACCCGTGGCTCAGCAGCAACAATGGTAAAAGTTTTCATTCTAAGACTCCGTTTTATATCTGCCTGAGCCCTTTTGTTGTTTCTTGCGACGACACTGCGTATTGGATAAGCTAGAGAGCCCATGTAATTATGTCAGCACCACTAATTTTAACGTAATATGATCGTTTTCTGTTGAATGTGTAAAATTACTACAAACGCCTGATTAAGAGGTAAAACTTCGTTCTCACAACAACTTTGGTTTCGGGTTCAAGTTTCACATAACCCAGAGTATGGGGAAGGCCTTATTTGTATGTACCTACCTAACCGTTTTACAGTCAATAAATATTTTCACTTGGTTGCAGTTGGCATCGTATCTTAAAGGAATTTCAAATCTCAAAACTCCTTTAGAAAGAACCACCAATTTACATAGAAGTACACCTCCCACTGACTTCCACAAATAGGTATTTCAAACCCAAAATTAGCTAAATCCACCCTATCATTCTTTTTACAAATTTTCAAAAGGCTTTGTTATTTTGATTCTCTGTTTGCAGAAAATATAATAGCCTTGTTCAGTTCAGAGATACGAGTACACCAATGTACTGCAGCCATGTTGCAGCTATATTTAATAATTCGTTCGACAACCTTTGACTAATTAAGCTCGTTTAACGGAATTTCAGGAGCGATGCAATGAAATTTCGAAAAACAGTATACGACCTGCCTTTTGTATTTCGTTATGTTCATATTGTTCAAACTAGGATAGTTTTTTGGCTTACTCTTCACAAACGATACATGATGAGTAATAAAATGGGGTTAGAGGTCTCTAGGTGCGATGAGACCCCAAGCAGTTGTTTGGGGATAGTGAGTTTCTGCAAGGTTTGCAGCAACAAACAACAAGCAGTTGTTTGGGGTACAGGTTAACCTGACCTTCTAATGGTGCAAGAGTATATGTTGCAGGCGCATTATTTTCTTGTTGGGGACGCCGGCACCGCCGGACAAATGATCCGACCGCATGGTTTGCTGCCTACTTCGTTCTTCTCCTTGCGTTTGGATTGGGTATCCCAGCAGGCTTCACGGCGCCCTATCGAACCTACTTGTTTCCTTGCATAAACTCACTATCCACGTTCAGATAATCCAGATCTGCTTTTTCGAGTCTGTCCGTACCCATAATCTCCCATCTTGTTAACAAATACATGGGGCACTCAGCAAGTAGGTGGAAGCTCCTCTCCTCCTCTTCCTCCGTGCATTCTGAGCATATTGATTCATTTATTACTCCTATCATTGTTAGGTGCATGTTAAGTGTCCTGTGATGATCGCTATGACGAGCCTCATATTTGCTCTGATTAATTTAACCAGTCGGCTTGTCCTTTTCGCATTCATTCTTCTGGTGAAGATCTTCGACAGTCTCATGTCTATCGAGGACCTCAATCTAAGGTTAGTTTCTGGCATTATGCTTCTGCAGATTACTCCTTTCGTAATCTTTTGAGTGTTGGAAGCCATGATTTCAGGTATTTCCGCCAGATTTTCAAGTGATTTCTTGCACTCCTTGACTGTTGCTGACATTGTCTCTAATGTATTTAGAGCTTTCTATGTCGCTTGACTGTTGCTGTAGATAGTCACCGTTCTAATGTCTATTTGGCGGTGTATAATTTGCGCTCATTCTGTAATAAAGAAAATTTCCGCTTGCAGAGACACTTGCGAACTTGCCTAGCTATGCGGGTGCTTAGAATTCGTATTCTAAATGTGTAGTATTCCACTAATGCAATATCTAGTGATTAAGGACCGCCATCATAGCCAGCAGGGCTACGAAAGCGGTCCACAAGTTGATGGCCCAGAAATATTCATTTTCACAAAAGCCTGGCCTGTAGCCGCTGAACCCCGAACATAACCCAAAGGTTACTTTAGGGGCGTCCTGCATTTGATAGGAGGAACCGCCCCGATCCAAAAATATAGTTTCACCTGGTATCTGAGTACTTGCACCGTCACCTTGTCCGTAGATCAGATCAGGTGCACCATGTGAAGGTGAGGTCGACTTGCGCCCCAGAGATGTTCATGGAGCCCCTTATACCCAAAACCTTAATAAATTCAAGGCCCAATCACATGATTATAAAAATAAATAAACTAAAAAATTTAATAACCGCTGACATAAAAATTAAGTTCCCTATAAAAAGTAAAAAATAGTAAAAGAAACTCAAGTTTAAAGTATCTAAGTATGTATTTATAATTCTAAAAAAAATACATTTTAATACTAACTATATTCTGATTTTTTCCTTTATAGACTAGAATGACATTTGGAGTGTTGCCGCTTTATCGCAATAAAAAGATAGTGTCGTGGCCAAAAATAATAGGTAGTTAGTTGATTAGTTTGAAATTTTGTCTGTGCAAATCCATGAAGTATTAAAAGAGAAATTTTAGAATTTAATTAATTTAAGTCATGCAGTTTTATTCGAATTTTGCGTATACATGTGTTAAGATACGCGACTTCGTTCATCTCAAGTTGATTGTTTGTAACGCACGAGAACGCCTCTAAATCAGCAACAAATCGGATTTTACTCTGACTAGAAGTTTATTATCGACGTTTTAAAAACTGTGCGTTGAATGGCAGAAAATGTGAACTCGTCAAACTTGTCTTTAAAAGACAACCTATGGCCAGATCGTTGCGGTGAAGTCAGCATCACATTCTCTTTTATATCTTTTAACATATTAAACAGTGGAAACACCAATTACCATAACTACGTAAGCAGAATGGCGCTTGTTTCGTTGATCACCTAATAAAGTATCGAATTAGTTTCGACGACATACTGCGCATCGGTTTAGAGAGTTACTACCCGTTCTCTCTACGCCGCCTCTTTCGCGAGCAAGAAGTGCTTGCTCCCGCAGTGTTATCGTCGTCCAACAGCAAAAATAATAACTATGTTCACGCTATATTCTATACTTATATCCCAGACGGGGTAGTCAGAGAGGACAGATCGCCAGGCTTAGCGATCCATACATAATTCTTTCGCTTCTTGCAGATTCATCAATCGCTTCATACGTCTGGGTATCCGAGTACTTTTGACTATTCCGTTTTTGAGCAATCTGCTCACGTGGTCCTAAGTCTCGGCCTACCCTGACTCCTTCTACCGTCTACTTTCGCCATTCCTCGTCAATCGTTCCTCACTCATTCGTTGGACATGTCCAAACCAACGGAGCACGCCCTTTTTCAGCTTAACGCTTAACTTTCATTCAAACCTGCCAAATTGCGCATCACTTCGTTACGTATTCGGTCGGCCCCTTGGATGACTCATTTTCGATAACTTCAAAAACTGTGTGTGTAAAATCCACAGGTTTCGCTACCGAAAAGCAAAGTCTACTTTCGCCATTCCTCGTCAATCGTTCCTCACTCATTCGTTGGACATGTCCAAACCAACGGAGCACGCCCTTTTTCAGCTTAACGCTTAACTTTCATTCAAACCTGCCAAATTGCGCATCACTTCGTTACGTATTCGGTCGGCCCCTTGGATGACTCATTTTCGATAACTTCAAAAACTGTGTGTGTAAAATCCACAGGTTTCGCTACCGAAAAGCAAAGTTGGCACTAGCACTGTGTTATAAATCGCTAGTCGTGCTTCTTTAACGATGCTTTGTCGCTTTACAAAATGAGACATAGCAACGTTAATTTTGTATCTCCCTAAATACATAATTTCATTCACTTGCTCTAGACGTTCCTGGTTTACCCAAATCTTGCATTTAGTTCTTACGTCATCTCTTTCAAATACACCTTAGTTTTAACTGCATTCAAACGAAGACCTTTACTTTCACACTCCTCTTTCATATTAGTGACTAATGCCTGAACGTCTGCTTCTGATGAGGCCATCAGCGCACAGCAGAGAATTTACTGTTAAGTCACCCACATTCACACCTATATCACAATCTTTTAACTTCTGCAGGCAACTGTTTAGATACACTATGAACAGTCAGGCGGACATGACACAACCCTGTTTGACGCCTGTAACGACGTCGAAAAGGCATGACACATCCCCCTCTAATCGCACAGTCCCTATAAAGCGACTGTATTACCCGCAGTAGCGAGCTGTCCACACCATATTCGGGCAGCATGTCCCACAGAGTTTCACAGAGCAAAAATAATAGTTAAGAAATATTTACAACATTATTGTAGTATTAATAGAATAGTATTTATAATCCTTTCCTACTAGTCGAGTGATTCGATTCATAAACTAAATCGACTAAGTAAGGCACTACGGTTGCAAACTTGCAACATTAAGAAGAAATAATGACATACCGAAATGTCATTATGGTATATAAAGAAAAAAATCAAGGTATAACTAAGCTATTGTGATACTTATGACAAAAAAATGGTAGATAATAAATAATTTATACTTTAAGATTGAAGCTCTTTTATTATTTTTTACTTTTTAAAAAGGTTCTTCAGGTTTTTGTGTCAAGATTTTTTTTTTATTTTTAGTTTAATTTATTATTTTATACTTTTTACATACTTATTATAATTTAGATTTGTTAAGTTGACATAGATTCCCCATCATCATCCGAGCGTCTGTCCCAGTTGCGTCTCGCGACGCCCGGGGTCCGCTTTCCTACATTTTCTCCTCCACTTCGCACGGTCTTCGGCATTCCCTGTAGTGAGATCATTGGCACGCATGTCATCCCTTACGACGTCAAGCCAGCACTTCTTGGGTCTTCCCCTCTTACCGGGACCCGGCGGGGCTGACATGGCCAGACATTTGTTACCTACGTAGCCCGGCGGTTGCCGCAAGACGTGACCATACCAACGAAGGCGACACTCTTGCAACTTGTCTGCAATGTCACGGACGTGAAGGCTGCCGCGGATGCGAGAGTTTCTCACGCGGTCCAGCCGCGTGACCCCACACATCCACCGCAGCATCTTCATTTCCGTGACACGCAGCTCCTGCTTGTGTCGCTCCAATATCGGCCACGTCTCACTGCCATGTAAAAGGACAGGTCTAATAATGGTTTTGTAGACATGTCCCTTCAACCGGATCGGCATTTTAGGGTCACAAATGACACCGGTCATCTCCCGCCATTTGGCCCACGCGGCAGCAATGCGTGACTTGACATCGCAATCGATGTCACTGGACGTGTGAAAAGTTGACATAGATTCTTATTGTTAATTTTTTCAGACAATTTTCTCATATGCAGACATTGGGTATTTTCCCCATTTTTACCTCCAGAGCTTTTTCACAGCTCAACCAATTTTCATTGGACATATTATTTTGTAATGTTCACGTGATGCGCATTCATTTGAGACCCCACTCGAGTATATTTTGCAGACGGTTCGGTTATTCTTCCCCACTTTCACCCCCACAATATTTAAATGGCTCAACTGATTTTCATCAAACATGCCTAACAACAATTGCACATAAGTCAACAATCATACAAAAAAAACTAAATTGAAATCGCATCATCCGATCGGGACCTATGATGCCACAGACATACAGAGAGACCCACAGACACGTCAAACTTATAACACCCCTCTTGTTGCGTCGGGGGTTAATTACTATATTAGGCAGACAGCAAATCAACATCCATCTCAGTACTCACACTCAGATTATAGTCCATATACCTTGAGCTCCTTTGTAGAATATACGTATTTCTGAGAGATCACATTTACTCGTAGTTCGTACAGTCTTTGCAAGTTTTAGAAGCTGCTTGCTCAATAAGTTTGCAACAATCTAGAACACTTAAGTTATTGTATTCACATTGATTAGACCAATATAGACGAGATACAAATTGTACATCAGTGTACAATTTGTATCTAGTGTATCCAATTTACTGGGATTGTCCCATCTCTCAGTTGATACAATGGAAGTAATTCAACTGTATCACTTCTTTTATTGCGTTACACCAAAATAAAATAAAAAATATACAGATTTCAAATAACATAAAATATGTGTATTGATATATGTACTTAAAACTTATATTTTGTCGAAGTGCTAGTGGCCGCGCTGACTCAGTGTCCTGAAAACGATCATTGCGTTAAGCAACTTTCGCTATGGCTGGTCACGGATGGGTGTTCACTTTGTAGCATTTACATTTGCGAGCGTTTTCACGCTTCGAAAGACACGTTAAGCCATTGATCCCGGTTGCCAGTAACATGGCAGTCGTTAAGATAAGTTGAAGGCCTTAAGGGCGGCTTGAAAAGTTTCAACAGCAGGTCGCCACATCATGCGCTTGTCTATTTCAACACGGCAATGGGCTCACCACTGTTTACGTGGGACGAAATTACATGCGGTGAAATGTGGGTGACATATGTATGTATGTATGTCTATATTTTGTAGGAAACGTTGACTAATATAGCGGCGACCAATCTTAAGTGCGTAATGCCTGGCGTGCAAGGGGCCCGGGATATCTCTGGAGTCTAAGTGTCCTCACCTATTAGCGACGCACCTGCTGAACAACGAACGAGGCGTAAACATCACAGGCGCCTATAGGGGGTCGGGAGGTCAGACACCATCGCACCCAATATTGCTGAAAATAAGAAACTATCCCAAAGCTGCTCCTAGCAGCCAATAAATGCGGGCCCCAGGCTCCAAAACCAAGTAGGGTTTGGAAGTAACTGGGAATACGCAAAGATGAAGAAGCCTTTACCTACACAATAGATAACAGTGATATCTATAAAATTCTACGTAGAAAAGCTTTTAAAGCTTCTTATATCAGCGGCGACTTCGCTTGATCTAAAACCTCTTCTGAGTATAATAACTAGAAACATCTTTTATAAAGTTTTGTATTTCTTAGGTAAAGAAAGATAAAACTTATTATTCATCGTCGTACACATTGTTATCGTCACTAAAGACATAATTTAAGGAAACTTGACTTTAGTCACAAAAGAAGAAGTGATAACTAATTGAATCAGGCGTCACATGGCGGAAATCCATTTTAAAAAACTATAATTATGTTGTTTTTAAATGTTATTTTTGCAATATTCCGCTTTTTTAGAATGTCGTACGATGTCGACACGTGTTTCGCCTACACACGAGGCATTATCAAGACTGTTTGGCAGCAACATTTTTTGCTTTTTTAATACATTACGACATTCTAAAAAAGCGGAATATTGCAAAAATAACATTTAAAAACAAAATAATTATAGTTTTTTAGAAGAAGTGATTTTATACAATGTAATGGAAATCATGCCATTCCTTATACTTTATAACATACTACTAAATAATATATACTACTTACACCGATCTGACAGAGTACAGTACAAATATTGTCAGTGCCGATGTTTCGAACGCGTTTAAAGTTTAAAAATAAGATAATATTGCACCTCGTCCCTATTCCGTGGTTTAGTAAACGTTATACACGTATTTTGTTTTTAAATAAGGTGCGTTGGGCATTAAATTTCATACTCAATACACCCAGAAACCTACTCAATGCACTTTATAAGTAGTTACCCTAATATAAATGCTACATATAAGTAGTGATAACTAGTTCTATGAGATTACAGTCTAAGCCGACCCCAACATAATATGTATTTGGGAAGCGAATGGTGATAAATATCTTGCAAATGTTGAGCCTTCAAATGGTTATGTATGTGAATTTTCTTCGTGTAACAATATAGCCCTTCTTACACTTGCTCGTAATTGTTTTAAATGAGTTCACTGACTCACTGCCGCTGACTCAGTGTTCTGTAAAAATTTCGCTATGGCTAGTCCTTGTATGGATGACAGTTTTGTGGTGTTCCATCCACGAAACTTGAGAAAAGTTTGATGCTTCGGAAGACACGTAAAGCCTTTGGTCCCGTTAGTCAGTCACATTACAGTCGTTAAGCCAAGTTGATGACTTTATGGCTTGAAAAGTTTCAACGGCAGGTCGCCATAACCTGCGTCTGTCCATTTTCAATACGGCAATTGGCCAACCACCTGATACCGTGACAAAATGATCATGATCTGGGCGTATAGTATGCCTCTATCACTTCTTCGGAGATAAAGGCATGACTCATAAAAAAAATAGTTTTCTTCTTTTGCAGTTCACTGCTAGAAGTAGGCCTCTACCAAATCACGCCACACACGGATTTCGGTGTCTATTTTGCCTTACTGTACCATGCTGGTAAGACGGGTTGGTTTGAGGTTATCGGTTTTTTGTTTCATATTAGTTTTCTTTTCTACACCATGCCATAGATTAGAAGCCAACCATGACCTCGTCCATTATTCAGATAGAGGCACTACTTGCAGGGTAGTCAGTCTATGGCCCAAAAGTTACAGATAGGGCTCGATCGTGGCTCCATCACACCCTTATTTAGCTTAACCTACTTGTTTTTATACTCGTAAACAACTAATTTAAAATAAAATATTTTAGGTAGTTTATATACCAATACTGAGTTAAAAATGTTTGGGTGAACACTTTGTGGAAGTTACATTTGCGAACGTTTCCGTGCTTCGGAAGGCACGTTAAGCCGTTGGTCCCCGTTGCCAGTAAAATGGCAGTCGTTAAGCCTTGTTGAAGGTCTTAAGCGCGGCTTGAAAATTTTCAACGGCAGGTCCCCATAGCAACCTGTCTATTTCAACACGGCGTATAGTATGCCTCTGCCTACCCCTTCGGTGATAATACGCATGTATGTATGTGCGTACTGAGTAATTATTAGTGGACAGGAAAGTCTTTTCTTACTTAGGTAATACTCGATGACAATTACATTTCAATTACAATTTAACAAACATGTTAAGAACCTTTTTATTTTGGAACAAAATATTAACCGAAATTAATTACATAAAAAATGAAAACACTAGTGCGACCATACAATTAGTGTATATTATGTTAATAAAGTCACCTATTATTTATTAATTAGGCCTTGTAAGCCTATCCCCTCCTCTGCCCACTGTATTTACAAACACTAGTAGGTATTAAGAGCGGCACAACTTGATTAATCTTCTTTACTTCTGAAAAGTATATAAATCCTACTGATATATAATAATACTACTTGTGTCGCGCCATTTCTACCAAATAAGACGAATTATTAAACGTTTTTGATCTACTATATATATTTTTAATAAAGTCCAAGTTTATTGTTACCTCGTTTGTACCAAATTCAACTCAGCACGTACCTACGTAATCAAAAAAAAACGCTCGCAATACACACGTACTTATGGGAATAAAAGTTTGCAAAAAATATTAAATCACGGACATAATTTCTAGGTGAGAAAGGCGAATGAGCCTAACGAAAAGAATTCACGAATAAAGAACAAAGAATACAATAATAACTCCCCACTAACTTGCTGTAAAAGTTTTATGAATTTTCGTCTACGAAACTTTATCCAATCCAATTTCAGTAAAGCATAATTCGTGGTATTTCGAATTAAAATTCGCTAACTGTTAAGTATATTTTTAATGAAATCCACATTTAAATCAGGTTCACAAATAAGTTTTTGTGATATTTTATATTTAGGTCATAAAACTATACTGCCCACGGAAGTAATTTTTCTTAGTATTTTTTATAATGCTGAGACGGCAGGCAAGTACACCTAATAATAAATAAATAAATAAATATTGTGGGACACTTTTCACACAGCGCCATCTAGCCCAAAGTAAGCTAATATGAGCTTGTGTTATGGGATCTAGATAACTGATAAACATACTTATATATTTCTAAATACATACATATTATGGGGTTCACACCCCCTCCCCCCCATGTTAACGATATTAACAATCACCATCAGCTGAGCGTCTGTCTAATTTGTGTTTACTACTGTGTCTGCTTTCTTTCTTCTCCACCTCCATTCGCACGGTCATCGACATCCCCGGAGGCAAGACTGCGAAAGCGTGAGTTCCGCGACACGCAGCACCTGCTTGTGTGACTCTAACAGAGACCAAAAGTGTTATAGACCTGTTCCTTCTGACCGGCATTTTTGGGTCACAAATTACACCTGGCATCTCCCATATCTTGACTTACGCAGCAGCAATGTGTGTCTTGACGTCACAATCGATGTTACTGGACGTAATACAGATCCCAGATATTTAACCTGGTCCGTACGGTAGTGTGGGACCTGTAGAGTTTAGTGCCAAGTAGGTAGGATTATTTATTGTGGCCAAGACAGATCTTGGCCACAATAAATAATCGTGGGGGCTGCTCATGTGAGTGCCTGAAACATACACAAGAACAAACTTCCGCTTTTATAATATAAGTATTAATAACCCGATACTAATTATGTCACTCTCAGCAACTCAGGGACCAGCAAGTTGCCGAGTGTAACTTTGCTCAAATACAGTAGAACAAGCAAAACAGTCATGCCAAGTCAATCACAAAATATGCTTTATAATGGAGATAGTTATTCTCACGGGAAAGATGGGAACCTTACCCCGTGCTCGCTTGAATGAATCGACAAACACCGAAGTTCGCAAACTTTGTCTAATTAGTCGCAAAACAAACAGAAACGCTGACTATATACTCGTATTTAGCTAGAAGAGCTTCACGGTTCTGAACTATTCGTATTAAATATCTTTAATGAAATCGGTAGGTATTATTAAAATTGAGGGTCTTGCATTGTTTTAGTTGAAATACTTTACACGAAGGGTTTCCCTTTCGTCTCAAGGGTCAGAGGTTATAATTTTAAAACACCGAGTTTTATATCTTTTTAAAACAAATAAATATTTATAAGATATTCTCACGTAAAATTTCACAGAATGCCGTCTAGCCCTAATATAAGCTTGTGCTATCTAGACTCATGATCATCATCATCAATAAACAATGAAAGGTGTTCTAACGTAACTATCAAGGAAATAACAACTTCAGCCACTTTAGGAGAACATTAATTGCAATTTGGAAAGGGATAACCGATATTCGAGTGGCACTATCATTATATCTCAATACTTGAACGTTAGACACAGTTTAAGATTTTTTCTGTGAAAAATAATTACAAAACATCGTAGTGGGGTGTGCTCAAGCACACCGTACTGACTCCATGATTGGGGGCCTAAAGACGGCGGGAGGGCTGCTCACCGTCACCATGCAGGCTCTAGATGAAAGCGTACTGTCAGATTTACTTGCACGCCCTTCACTCAAAAGAAGTGGGATAGCACCCATATCTCTCTTAGGGGGTCTCAAGTAGAATAACACCCAAACCCCCCAAATAAGCGGTATAAAACTAAAACACCGAGGCCGCGGTGACGAACAAAGTCTGTGTCGGGAGTCCTAGCTTAGTCGGGACTCTCGGCCATGGGCAGATTGTAGCATCATGAGAACAGATAGAAAAGTATCCGGGCAAAGCCGCGGGCTTTAAATGGTAGTAAAAAAAAAGGTATGGCTACATTATAGATATTATTCTATAGACTCTAAGATTGTTTGACAATATCAAACAGAATCGTATATTAATTTAATGTAAAAATACGAGTGCTTTCATTGATATTGAGAGTTTACCTTCCATTCAGTTTGCTCTATTTCTGCTAGCTTTTCTGAGAGCTGGTCCAAATAAAAATCAATATTGCATTTGGTTTTGATATTTTGATACATGTGAGCGAGGAACAGGTGGAGATGTTCATCTGACCAGGCAAGATCATCATGCAGGGCGGACCGCTGCCCAACGGTTGATGTTGGACTATTGCATATATCATTCTTTAGCGCGAGAACTAGTTCGATAGCTCTTCGCTATGTGGCGCTAGTAGCCACAATATATAAGTATTAATATTATGAATCTTATGTTAGTTATGATAAACAAGACTTATTATAGGAACATTTCACACTATCCATGTCCTGCTCTCGAGAACCCTTCAGAGGAGGTAGAGACTGGGCGAGCAAGGAGGCACCTCTGAATACGGAGCGGTGTCAACCGCAATTGAAATAAAAATGAATTCATACAAATTAGCAGTTACGGAACCCAAATAGTGAGTGATCGACACGTGCTTAACCATTTTTTTGTCTGTTTGCGAAAATTTTATCAACCTATTATTTATTAAAAAGAGGTCGCCACCGAACGTTCTAACTCTTCCCCTTTCATCACTATGCGGCATTACTCCCCAGGCGGATCCTGTAAAATTAATGAAAAAAATACATGATAAAGTTCACTTTTTGGGGAAAAGTTAATAAGGAATATTAAAAATGAATGAATAAAGTGTTATACCATAAATAATATGAATTAAAACATAATTTTGCATGATATTCTAACAAGATTTTGCAACTTTACTGAAAAAGTCAGGAATGGTTTGCTATTGGTGCTAGATTCTAGTGACTAGAATGAAAAACGGATTCTTAGACGGTTCGGAGAAATAGACTGACGAAAGTCGAGAGGCGAGCAGCTCATTCGCCGTCCTCAGGCCCAGGTCATAAAGGACGGTAGTCTTGACCGCCGCCTCTTTTGCGAGCATGACTTGCGCGCTAAAAGACGAAGTGGCGTCCCACTTGCTCCCGTTAGAGACCATGGTGAGAGACACATGTCCACAATCAGTCCCATAACAAAGTCTCGGTGCTGCAACTACCACGCCGGGCACACCGCCAGTAAGATTGTGGTTACTTGCTGTTGAAAATTGAAGCCGCTTACGCCTATGATCTCCTTCCCGTTAAATTAATCCGCTTGCACGGAAACGCTCCTAAATAGAAATGTCACTAATCAATTTTCAGAACTGACCGTACTATGTATAATATGCTTAAGTCTGTGAGCGTTTACACAACCAAACGGGGCCAAGAGTGTTTCGTCTCGTAGCAACGTCCACTTTTGATAGGAAATCAGGTCTAACTAGATGAATTCAGAGATAAGAAGCGCACAAATAACATGTTCCAGTAGGTACCTACTGGAACGTGTTATTTACATAAAAATAATAAATAAAATAATAATACCTTTTTTATATTGTGCCCGTGCATTTATGACTAAAAATACAAGTTTCAATGTTGATAAAATGTCGGAAACATAATAACAAAACGTAAACCTACCTACAGAAACTGAAACAATTTTTTAACCGTATCCTATATGGATGTTGAAAAACAATGTTCGTACACAAATTAGGTAAAATGTGTTATGTTGCGACCCTAAGCCTGTTCGCTAAAATTGGTGTTCTGTGTCCGTCCTGTGTTTGTAATAATATAGGGTTGGTACTTTCCTATTTTAGGCGACACTTTATCTCATTTGGTAAAACTTTCTTAAGCCAACGAGATTAACTGCAAAGTTTAAATTAATTTTGGTTCCTGCTAGAGAAATTTTTGATCTAAATATCTTTAGACAAGGCGGTTTAAATTTATACTTTATGACTAGCCCGCCCCGCGGATTTACCCGTGTAGTACATGTTTCCATGTGAATACGAGGGTAAAACGTAGCCTAATTAAGGCACTTTATATTTACCTTATAACATAAATTTCTGCTAGTCTCCTTAAAATCGGTCAAGCCGTTTCAGAGATTATCCGGAACATACAGATTTTTTTTAAAATTTGTATTTATCTAGGTACCGTATGTATATACCTTCATAATATACGAGTAGCGAAAACTATTCATTTTAAATTACAAACAGATTCTTCAATTATATTTATCGTTATGGATATGAAGAGAGAATCTGACTGACTGAATTATCAGCGCATAGTTAATATCGCTAAACCTACAATGATGGAATTTTGATGGTAAATTCGCTTTATTACTTAACCATACAATTAGAAAAGGTTTCCAAAAATTCACTGCAAATGTTGAAATAGTGGTGGAAAGCGGATGAAGACGTTATTTGAACTAAAAGATGTTTTAATTTTTTTTATACCACTGAAGACAGGCATATGGTCCACCTGATGGAAAGTGGTCACCGTAGCCTATGGACGTATAATACGGATAAGAAAACTTAGTATCGTTTAAAAAGTTACTAGGAATACACATAAGGAACTAGCTGATGCCCGCAGATTGGCCTGCGTGGTGAAGTGTTCCTATTCGAGATTTCGCATGGAATCCTTACTTTATGAAAATCCAATATAGCCTATGTTACTGTGTTCTGTAAACGATCACTGCGTTAAGCAACATTCGCTGTAGGTGGTCCTAGGATGGGTGACCACTTTGTGGAATTTACATTTGCGAGCGTTTTCGTGCTTCGGAAGGCACGTTAAGTCGTTGGTCCCGGTTGCCAGTAAAATGGCAGTCGTTAAGCCTGGTTGAAGGCCTTATGCGGCGACTTGAAAAATTTCAACAGCAGGTCGCCTCAGCCTGCGGCTGTCCATTTCAACACGGCAATGGGCTCACCACCCGTTACGTGGGACAAAAATGCATATGGTGAAATGTGGGCGGTGTAGTATGCCTCTGCTTACCCCTTCGGGGATAAAGGCGTGACAATATGTATGCATGTATGTATGTACTCACGAAGAATGTACCTTTCTAATGGTTGGGAAAGATTTTTTTTTAAACGTCGCAGTAGTTTCTGAGCCTATTCATTCAAACTTACAAATTATTCCTCTTTATAGTATAGATAAAAAACAAAAATCATAAAAATATGCTTGATAAAAATTTAATAGTCAATTATTTTTTAAAATTTTAACTCTGAATGGGTTAAATGGATATTAATAAGTTTGAAATGTCTTTAGTCAGTGAGATTCAAATGACAGCAATAAGGGTAGTGAGATCCAACGTACGAGTTTATCATAGAGTATCGACTGCAAAAGAAATTTTTTGTAGAGCCTTTCACAGAATTTTAGGAAGTTGACATGACATATTGCCACGCCTTTATTTCCGAAGCGGTAGGCAGAGGCATACTATACGCCCACATTTCACCGTATGCACTTTTTTCCCACGTAACAGGTGGTGAGCCCATTGCCGTGTTAAAATGGACATGCGCCGGCTGTGGCAACCTGCTGTTAAAATTTTTGAAGCCACGCATAAGGCCTTCTACTGGGCTTAACGACTGCCATGTTACTGGCAACCGTGATCAACGGCTTAACGTGCCTTCCAAAGCACGGAAACGCTCGCAAATGTAAATGCCACAAAGTGGTCACCAATCCGAGGACCAGCCGTAGAGAAAGTTGCTTAACGCAGTGATCGTTTACAGAAAACTGTGTCCACGGGGCCACGAGCGCTTCACGCTTCTAGGAAGCTTTAAGGAAGTTGGAATAGTAGATTTACGTGGTCGAGGTTTCTTGGAATTTCTTCAAGTGCTTACCAAGCTCTTTTGGCATACAAACAAACGTGAAGAAATACCATGTGGTTTTAGTCAGTTTGAAATAACCTCAATGCCACCTCCAGGACACACCAAATGAGAGCCTCATTTAGGAGCTTATGAAAATTCATTCCACAGTACTTCTTGCACCTATGCGAAGAAGGGACGAGTCGCTATTTGTTATTTTATAACACGTTTTATATAAACGGTTATCAAGAGTAGAGTTCAGTTCAAACACTATATTTATTAAATATTATAACCTAACCATACAATATCATCACAAACTACGGGCCTGAGGATTGTGGAAATTGTTTATTTTGCAGTGTGATTTAAGATTATTGCATAAACCGATATCTATCGCTAATAACGTCCCAGGATCGCGGCTTCCCTCGATTGAAAAACACCCCTAAATCCTTTATCAGCAAGTCGCACGCCTGCTTTACCGCCCGACTGCTGAATTTACATACACTTATCGAATACAGTTTATTGGCGTTCGATTGCAAGAACATAAATATTTATGGAATTGAGCTAAAATAATAACTGGAAAATTATGACAAATAGGTTTAATAGCGAATGTTATTTTCCCACGTCAATTTATAATTTAGCATTTTTCTCTTTATAGTTTGACCACGACCGCTGTACCGCACACTGCGTACAAAATTGTACGGAGTGAGCGGTACAGCGGCCGTGGTCAAACTATAGTGACACAGAACCCACTGGATTTCCGCCAGAGGTGTTTCACGTAAAAGTTCTAGTGAAAGAAGTGAGTGCACCAGAGTTCTGTATGCGTTTCTAGGATTACTTTAGATGATAGTGCCCTACAAGGTGGTAAACTGCACGTGGTAAACGGCTAGTCTTGGTTGGAAGTCAGAATGTGTGGAACTTAAAACCATCTTTGTCGAGAATTGATATGCATAAGGGATACGGCAGTTAAATAAAGTTATTTATATGTATGATATACTATTACCGTGGTGCTTCCCTATTTCTATAGGATTTACACCTAGTTGCTTTCCAGGTCTCCCGCTTTGCAAAGGAGGGAAGAGGCATTACGTTCCTTTCTTACTTCCTCACATTATCTTCTGATTAATTTCGTTGCGGATTCCAAGCCATGCTAACTTCTCCTGGGACTTCACCGAGATCGAGGTCGGTGTAACTTTTCTTGTGTATTGGTCATTGCTGTAGATCCTGGTTTGCAGGAGTCACAGTAATGGGAATGCGGGTGGGATTAGTCCCATATGTATGATATTTCTTACATAACATAGAGGGAAATAAGGTGCTAGCCAAACCATAGCTTTTATACCGAGGTGTGACATGTACCGCTAGTGGTCGACAAAATACGTCGAAATTCACAGGCTAAATGTAAAACGGTCCGACAGTATTTCGGAATTACTAGGTATGCATTCAAATTCTTTATACTTACTCCCAACACTCCTCTGCGCACTGCAGTAGGATTAAAACTTGAGTTAAAGATATTTCATTCATTATTAAAAGGCCTTAAAAACAAACCAATTTTCGAGGTAGCAAAACTGCCGTAACAAAGACATAATAAAAACAAACCCTGAAATTGTTTCGGTGTAGATACTGTGCGCTAATTGAGCTCAGTAATGGTTGAATAAATTTGTTTGGACAATAAAGACGCTTAAACTGAACTATGTCCTATTGTTAGAGGTCCAAATTGCTAATTTGACCGCGTAGATTTAATTATGCATGCCAGCCGCCGAGTGGGGGTCATAAAGGAGGGGTGTCACAGGCAGGCTTGTTTATAATGTAGCAAGCAATGCGCAATCCAACCCAACCCGCCTGCGCCAAGTATTAACTTTTTATTACACAGAACGAACTTTCGCGGTTTACGGCCACGCTGGGGAAGGCACGAACGTGTCAAAATTTAAGCACTTGTTATTATCAATGCAGCATACTATATGGGGAACTGTCAGCAAAATAGGCCAGTGCATTTTTTGGCTGCGTTGTTGCATTTATAGGATTCTGAATTGCTTGCAGAAGGCAGTCAATTAATTAGTTGTGTCCGTGTGATGTTCCTCCATATATAGGAAGGAGTTAACAGATAATTTTGAATCAGGTCAGTCCAGAGATTTTTTATATGATACTAGATGACCCCCCACGGCTTCGCCCGTGGTATAGTTTGAACCCCTGCTTCCCAATTTAATCCCGTCGCTTTTAAATTATACAATAATGCATAAAAGTTTGCCCGATTTGTCGACATTTATGATTACTGCTTCGCTCTCCAGTACCAGTAGTTCCTGAGATTAGCGCTTTCAACCAAACATACATACTTTTCAGCTTTATATATTAGTATGGAAATATGGATACATATTTATTTACAATGGTGACTATTAGTACACCTAATGCAAAAAGAGTTTTATAAATGTGTGTACCATAGCACTTCAGCGGATGATTCGATTTCGATTTTCTCTGTTTGCGAGCGACTTCGATATAAAATACCTACACGTTTACACAAAAATATTTTTTTACAGAAGTATTTATAATATTTTCATTACATTTCGTACGTAATAACGTTGTTAAAAGATAATGCAAACCTAATTTGCTTCATTAAAATATTAATTACAAGTCGGAGTGAAAATTATAGTATATTCTTTCAGAAAAATTACATATACTGCGGGTTTCAGGCTTTGAAAATACATGTAATATTCAGTTTCATGCTGTACTGTCTTCATTATAATTTGCAGGAAAACAAATTTGCTCTAGTACAAAAATTGTTTTTCATTTAAAATATATGGTGTTTCGCACTAATAATATGTGATAAGCTTTTATTGATGAAAATATTTTCAGCTCGAAAGGCAAATAGTGTAATTGCTTATTGAGATTTTGTTTTTTCTAGAATAAAAAAGAAGCTCAAAGGGATTCGAATTTGCATCATAAAGAAAAGAGAACTCTTACCGAAGATGATCCTTTGATAAGCTATCGTGAATATTATTTAAATATAACTATTATATAGTTTATCAGTATTCTGTAATTGTTAAATAAGGTGAAAAGTAAAAAAAAATTTACAACCCGAACCCAGCGCCAACTTCAAATATTGCAGCGACTCTAAAAGCCCTCCTAAAATTTGATACACATAGGTAGAGCCAATGACTAAATAGATCACCAACTCTACATGTTCTTGCAATCACAATTTGAAATGAACCAAAACCGCATTTCATATTCAAACACGTAGTAATGGCTACTAACTTACAGATATTGTTATCAAATTATATGGACGGCTGACGTCCTTCAGTGTGCTGTGGGCTCCCTATAGGATGCATCAGCTGTCCAATAAACGTGAAACGTGGACAATAACGTAATTGATTACCAAATTGATACGGAGAGGGATTTTGTCGATAACAAACATATTTGACGTTCAAATTGGTCAATAACGATGAGATGACACTTCAAAACTTTAGAGTATACATAGACTTGTTGATCCTAGGTAATATGATAATATATTATCTTACGTTCCAGGATGGAAAGTAGGCGTGTTGTTCCTAGGTAATATAATATTCTTTCACGTTTCAGGGTGGAAAGTAGGCTTGTTGTTTCTACATACATACATATTGTCACGCCTTTATCCCCGAAGGGGTAGGCAGAGGCATATTAAACGCCCACATTTCACAGTGTGCATTTTTGTCCCACCTAACAGGTGGTCAGCCCATTGCCGTGTTGAAATGGACAGGCGCAGGCTGAGGTGACCTGCTGTTGAAATTTATTAAGCCGCCCATAACGCCTTCAACTTGGCTTAACGACTGCCATTTTATTGGCAACCGGGACCAACGGCTTAACGTGCCTTCCGAAGCACGGAACTAGGGTGGGTCTAAAGGGCCGAATAAATTTAATAAAATGTGTCTATTTTCGATGTTAAATTTGGAAGAAATTTTGAACCCGTTGCCTTTTTAGTGAGATGGTAACAAAAGGCTAAAAGGCACATAAGAATGTGCTACACACTAATTAGCACGACCAATTAAAGTCCTGGTGGTCTCGGATTGTTTGATTGGTTGTTTCTAGGTAATATGATATTATCTTACGTTCCAGGATTATGCGATACAAGGTCTGGTCTGGTTTATGCAGCATCAAAAGAAAACAGGTTTGAGGGATTTTACGAATTTAATGCTCATTCAATGCCCACTTTTTGGATACAAATGAATATGAAATTAAAATAAATAAATATTGTGATTTTTTTTTAAGTTATACTTCTTTTGGCGCGTTAGGGAAAAATGATCAGAGTAAATATTTGCGATGCGCGCGCAGCCCGTCTTGAAAAACCAACACCATGAAGTTGGCTGAGAAGTGTTTCCATGACAACTTGTAACCACCCTGAACTTAATTTATTTATTTTTTTACTGTTTATTTTTTATTCATATATTTTAAGTTAGCTGATAAGTGTTTTCATGATAACTTATAACTAAAGCAGTATAACCTTTAACGCGTTTCACAAAGCGCCGTCTAGCCTGGAGTGAGCTAATATAAGCTTGCATTATGGGATCTAGACAACTGATGTACATACTTAAATATATTTCTAAATACCTACATAATATACATAGGAAACACCCAAACTTCGAAACAAACATTTGTGGATTACACAAATATTTCTTCTGACCCGGGAATCTAACCCGGGACCTCAGTCGCGGCAGTCGCGTACACTACCACTGCGCCACCGGGCCAATCAAAAAAATGGAACTATTTAGTGGGACAAGAGTCCAAAAGGCAACTACCAAAGTTAGGCACAGCTGAAGGCACAAATATAACAAAATACTATAGAAAATGCATAATTACTTATGTTTGATATAGTAATAGATTTTACTGTTATAATATGAAAAATAAATATTGTGAAACACTTTTCACATAGCGCCATCTACTCCAAACTAAGCTTTAAACTTGTAATATGGAGTCTAAAGAACTGATCATTATCATTATATTATATTCATATATTTCTAAATCCTTACTTAATACATTTTTTACTTAAACATACAAATTCCACTAATGTTTGTTTCGGAATTTGTATGTTTCCTATGTAAAATATGTAGTAAGTAAGGATTTAGAAATATATAAGTATGTTTATCAGTTCTTTAGACTCCATAGTACAAGCTTCCCAAACGATTGAACGAGTTTATCCAATAATGCATGACGCGAGAGAAGATGAAGTCGATCTTCCTCTATTTCAAAAGCGGGTAAGTATTTCAACGGTGTAACTTTCAAAAAGTGAGCTGGAGTCAGTGCAATCGGCTCCGAGGGATCACTAGACAAGGTTCTACAAAGAGGACGCGTATTCACTACGGCCTCGACTTGAGTGAGCACGGTGCTCAGCTCTTTAAACGTAAAGTGTTTGGAAAGCAAAAAAATATGTAGTTCGGAAAGGTTACGACGAGCTCCGACGTAATTCGTACCGTTGTCCGAATACATTCGAGATACGGAACCCCGACGCGACAAAAATCTTTTAAATGCAGCCATGAAGCATGGCGTGCTCAAATCACCAGCTAACTCTACATGGACGGCGCGAGTCGTCATACAAACAAAAAGACGAACATAAGCTTTCGTAGAGCGTATACTACGACCACGAGAAACTGTTACCCTGAAGGGGCCAACGTAATCTGTACCCGTGTGTACGAACGGTTTAGCAGCCTGAACAACACGACAAGGACGATGATCGGCCATTTCGGGCGCGATTGATTTCGGGCGAAGTTTGAAACACGGAATATATCTATAAACTATCGAACGAATCAAATTTCGTGCGGAGAGAATCCAGTATTTCTGGCGCAAAATTGACATTAATAAATCTGGACCAGCGTGACAATTCACCCTATGGTGATATTCAACTAAAAGATCAACGATATGATCCTTGCGCGGGAGAACTACAGGATGCATTTGATCGTACTCTAATGCGGACTGGCTCAAACGACCACCAACTCGAATGAGGCCATCCTTCAAAAAAGGTCCTCCTTCAAAAATGTTGAAAAGTGCGACTACAAGGTTTATTTAATTCCATATTTTAGACGAAAAATAAAATCGCTGAAGTTCACGAAGCACGATTAACTCAGCCTTGTTTAAGTCGAAGGCGGTAACGTGCTCGCGACGAGGAAGGATTTTCAAAAATCGATAAATAAAAACAACACTACGCAAAAGAATCGACCACGATAAAACACGGCTAGCCTAACTAACTCTAAGATAGGCGATTTTTCGAGCGGGGCGGTAGTAACGAAAGAGATTTTCTTTTCCTCTGGCGGCGTGGACACAGAAGCGGGGTTGACAGGACTAACAGGCCATTCGTGAGGTGAGGCTTGGCACCAGGAAGAGCCATGGAACCACAACGGATGATCCAAAATCTGTGTAGGTGTTCATCGGCAGGGTTGTCCGTACCTGAGACGTGATAAAAGTTATGCGGCGCCAATTCCGGCTGAATTTTTGCCACCCTATTTGCGACAAATGTATCCCAACGATGGGGCGAAGAATGTATCCAACACAAAGCGACGGTCGAGTCCGAGAATGCGAAAATTGATGTGTGTGATGATGACTGATTCGCGAACACTAATACAAAGAAGCATTTGTCTAATGTCGGCTGAAAGCGCGACAGCGAATAAGCGAAAGTTTACTATAATTTCGAACAAATTACCTTGGAGATTTTGACCACTGTGCAAAATATCGTTTACCGAAACATTTGAACTAGTTTTGGCGCTGCCATCTAAAACAATGCGCAACTTGGTGGTTAGTTTATCCTCGCGTACAACTCCGTGGTCCGGTATGGTATACGAAGGAGCACCATCCAAATATTCTACTATAACGCTATCGTAAGCCTGCTTCAAGTTTGGAGATGTCTGCATTTTCCGTTCCAAACAAAAGAAGCGTTTTTCGGCTGACTGAAACGAATCTCCAAGCGAATTAACATCACCCTTAAAGGGGAGTGCGACAACATAACGACCATCACTATCGCGAGTAGTCGTGCGACTATAAAACTCTTCACAAAGTTTATCATCCGGGCTGACAATAGGAGGGACGTTCACCTCTTCTATCTCCCAGAATTTACGGACAGCGGAGTCCAGCGGCTCGACGGCGCAACGACATGACACTGTCGAGTTACAATCAAAACAAGCGGGTGCGGAACCAACAATAACAAACCCAAGAACCGTCTCTAAGGCGAGCGGCGCGGGGTGCGATGCGTGACGTTGAACCTTATGCTGCAACAGGAGGTTCAGGAAAATCAAAGTGTCAACTAACAAATCAATATCTCCTGGAACGGCGTAAGTATCATCGACCAAAGGCAAATCTCTAAAATTAGTCAATAATGAGGTATTGACTGCGACAGTCGGTAAAAATTCGATAACCTTATCGACAACTAACGAATCCAACGAAAAACTAACATTAAAATCAAAACGCGAGTGGAATTTAATCCCTACAGAACCTTGAACGGCTTTAGTGGAACTCCCAATACCTTTCACAACATTACAGGCGGGGCGGTTATTTATATGCAAATCAAGACGACTACAACAATTTTTACTAATAAAATTACTTTAAGAAGCACTATCTAAAAGTGCTCGAACACTATATCCCCTACCATGCGAATCGTAAACAACAACTCGAGCGGTTGTCAGAAGTACCAGAGGGCTTGTGTGCAAACTTGATAGCGAGCACAAAGCGACATCGGTCGGCTGGAGGCGCGCGGCAGTGGCGCCGCCGTCGCTAGGCGCGGACGGGGACGAAAACACGCGAGTGCGCTCCGAATCGCGACTCAACGGCGCGGGCGGCTGTGACTTCACAGCGGACGGACGGTTAGGCACTGCGTTCGCGCACCTGGAATCGACGGATGAACTACTGGACATGGCGTTATTGTTTTCGAAGTGTAATAATGAATGGTGTTTACCATTACACTTGCGACAAAAATTATTCGAATTACAGAATGAAACACAATTGATACATAAATTACTAGAACGAACAAATTTATAGCGATCGCTAGGAGTGAGTTTATTGAACTCCGAACATTTATAAAGTTGGTCATGGTGACCTTGACACAAAGAACAATTATTCGAATGCAACACTTGCGATTGCGAAGTTGTGGGTTCAAAATTAACAAAAGATTGCGTGGACTTCGTGGGCTTACTACGATTAGTCGGACTATTTTTCGCTACTCCGTGGTTTAACGAAGTTCGTTGCAAAATTCGAATATGTTGACGAACGAAAGTTTCTAAATCGTCGAACTTAGGTATTTGATGGCCACGTCTATCCATTTCCAATAAGCGAACGGTTTCGGAATCTAATTTCTTTAAACCGATATACAATAACAGAAAATCACAGAGGTCATTGACCTTGACATTCTTTAGGGCGCGAACAGCTGATGCAAAATATCTAAAAAAAATTTTAAGTCGTGTTCATTACACGATAAGCTATTTTTCAAATTAAATATTGATCCAAATAAGCGGTTGTTACTAAGCGTTTGTCTTCGTATTTGACCTTCAAAGTATTCAAAATCAAACTATAGTTTTCGGCGCAAAGTGTTATACCGCTACCGGCGTAAACGGTTTTTACTTTCCCGGTTAGTTTACTAACTAAGTAATGTAATTTTTCGTAATCCGATAACAAATTATTATTATGGATCGTATTTTCGAAACTAGCGAAAAACAAAGGCTAATTTTTAATATCGCCATCAAATTCGGGTATTTGTATGGGCGGTAATTTAGGCCGGTCCCGTTTCAGCAAATCAAAACCGGCTGGCCCGGGTTTCGAATCGGTGACTACTACGGGCACGGGCGCTTGCAATGACTTAGCGACACGTTTTATGCGACAAATTAAATCTTCGAAAGATGACATGGCGTCATAACTTAATAAGAAATCGGGATTTAATTTTAATTCAAGCAAGTTAATTTTATCGAGAACATTTTCGACATCTAAGCGCAAAGTATCTACGGTTTCGATCGAGGATAAAAACAATTCTTTTATTGATTCATCTGCGATCCTCGATGAATAATCACAAATTAATTGCATACTAAGCGTATGCAATTAATTTGTTGTAAGGCTATCCTTATTAGCGTGTAATAGTTTTAGCTGTAGATACGGAATCTCTCGGAAATTGTTAAAACAAACAACTATAGCTACCTACAGTGCAAAACTAACGAACGATCAAAATGGGAGCGATGGTGAGCAGCGAGACTCGGCGCGAACGAGCGTAGGTACCTGCTCGCGTGGTCTACCTATTCCTATGCGGTGCAGTCGAAATTACCAACTATTTAGTACCTACCTATGCGAAAAACAGTAGGTAAGTATGCGTTTATTCCCTAATGGAATAAAACTATTATTTATGCGTTTATTCCCTATAGAATAAAAACTATTACCTAATCTATGCGTTTATTCCGTGGTGGAATAAAAACTATAACCTATACCTATGCGTTTATTCCGAATGGAGTAAAAACTATAATCTATACCTATGTGTTTATTCCCTATGGAATAAAAACTATTATCTAATCTATGCGTTTATTCCGTGGTAGAATAAAACCTATAACCTATACCTATGCGTTTATTCCCTATGGAATAAAAACTATTGCGTTTCTATTGGCAAACTACTAAAGCGAATGGATCAAAAATTCGGATCGTTAGGAGCAGAAAATGGTTGAGCGGGCGAGATAAATAAATTCAAAGTGGACTGTATTTCCGGGGAAAGACAAAAATAAAATTTACATGCGGTTGTAGACGAAAAAGAGATGGAAAACCGGAATGGGCACTCTACCTTGCTTTTGCTGCGAGATGCTGAGGTGGAGGCTGCCGGGGACGTCCCTGGACTTGGATCCCTGGTTCCATTGCACGAAAACACTATTTATCCATGGAAAACACTATTATTGCGAAAGGTTTGTGCGGGCGCGCGCGCGGTCATTGCTGTACTAACAGAACGTCTTCAGTTCGTGTGTCGCTTCCCGTGAGCGACGTTTTAGATAGCGCGTAGTACAGCTGTCTCGCTCCTCTTTTATGCGAGACAAGGTAGGTGCGAAAGAGAAATAGAATAAAGGGAAGCGGGGGGAGTGTCGACAACTAATTAATTAAAAACAAATGTAGATCGGCGATGCAACATAGGAAAAATAACGCGGCTACTTTTATTGTATACCGGCGCAACCACCTATGTATATTATGTAGGTATTTAGAAATATATTTAAGTATGTATATCAGTTGTCTAGATCCCATAATGCAAGCTTATATTAGCTTACTTTAGGCTAGACGGCGCTATGTGAAAAAAAAGTGTGTGTGCACCCACAGACATACTTGAAAGTCTGTGGTGTGTACTTATGTACACGCGTTAAAGGTTATACTGCTTTAGTTATAAATTATCATGAAAACACTTATCAGCAAACTTAAAATATATGAATAAAAAATAAACAGTAAAAATATAAATAAATAAAGTTCAGGGTTACAAGTTGTCATGGTCATACATCAAAAACACTTCTCAGCCAACTTCATGGTGTCGGTTTTTCAAGTCGATCTGCGCGCGCATCGCAATTCTATTCTCCTCGTATTTTCCTAATTCTAGTTCCCCAAAAATTAGTCTAAAATTGTCACTTATTCTAAATAACTGTCTTCACGCTGTATTCCTGACGGGGTAGTCAGTTAGGAAAGGTCGCCAGACTTCACGATCCATTCATACTTCTTTCGCTTCTTGCAGATTCATCAATCGCTTCATACACTAAACTTTTCCGTTTTCGAACAATCTACTTACTTGGTCTTTATATGCAAGTCTCGGCCTATTTTGACTACTTCTACCCTCCATTCGCAAAGTATATATTCCTTGTCAATGGTCTCACTCATTCGTTGTTCACTTATTCTATTTAATTGCATTTCAATATCGATCAGATAACATATGAATTTGTGGGTACCATTATATTAAAAGTAATAGTGTCACACACTGTCCAATAATGAAATAAAAAATTGGTCATAGCGCTCACCTAGCCAATGTACATATCTATAAACTGTCTACCTAATAGCCTTAAATGTTTTTAAACAAAATGTCCTGCGACAAATTTGCGTCAGAGAGCAAGATAAAATCATCGATACTTTGAGAAAGACTTATCATCTCGTGTTGCCATTATCGCTATAAGTTGATAAAGTAGGTTAACAACCGCTTTTATGCTGATATTAAAGTGTTAACACGAGTACTTATGGGAAAAAACGTAGATTAACTTTTTTATGAGTCGATGGAATGGCCAACCCAACGGTTAATAAAGAAAGTGTTTGTCATTTCGGGTGACATAGGAATGTGTGTGTATTTGTGTTGTGTATCTGTAGTCTGAATAGACGTTTGTGTAAGCGTAAGTATTACATTAACCCTCAAAAATAATAAATTATCGATATGAAATTCTGCCCAATTTCAGTAACTAAATATATTATACTAGCTGACCCGCCCGGCTTCGCCCGTAATATACTTCAAACCCCGTGGCACAAATTTAATCCCGTCGTTTATTAATTTCACAATAATGTATGAACATTTTCGAAATTCGTTGATTACTTCTCCGCTCCTCAGTACCTACGCCCACACGGCCCATTCGAATTATGGTTACACGAAATTAATTTCTTTGCGCATTATTTTGATTTTGCTATAACTCGTAAGATATTCATTTAATTTGCAAGGTGTTAAGGGACAAAATAATCTACATGAAATGATGATGAATTGAAGCCAACTAACGTAGTAAAAATTATAAGGATTATTAGCATACTTGTGTAAATAGCCTTCAAATTACTGCTTTATAATTGCTGGTTTTTTAAGTATTAGTAGACTTACATTAGATACACAATTGCACCATACATTATTTTGTTATATCTCAAAGGGTTTATATGGCGTTTTTGTTGAAAGCTCCCAGACGGCTTATATTTTCTGATTTCCCCTACAAATATCGTTATAATTTAGACAATGTCTACAAAAACTTAAATAAATAATACACCTTCTATAAGAATCACTCTAACTATTAAAAAAACTGCATCGTAATTCGTTGAGTAGTTTTAAAGATCTAAGCATACATAGGGACAGACAGCGAAAAGCGACTTTGTTTTATAATATGTAGTGATGCTACTGAACTTTGTAGGAGATTAGGCAAAGGGTACACAACCTAACCGACAAACCACTCTACGCTTACCTATAAGTAAAATGCAACACGAACGTATCTAAAGAAGCTTACCGTCACCTGGCACGCTCCACACTCACCGCACCTACAGACAACACTTTAAGCTAATTATGATGGATATGTCACAGTTTAAGCTGTAGATGTACGCCACATTCTCTACGCGTACAAATTTAATTATTTATACTTTAGTCTTATAGCTTCATGTTTCCGTAGTGCCGTATTTCTCAGGCGTCATCAAAAAATGCGGAAATTGTTGTTTAGAAAAATAGAGATATAATTCTAAATGTTTATCATACACGCCGTCTGCACATCACGCCTGTCTCTCTCCCATCGAGGTAGAGAGACACTATGGCATTCCACTTGCTACGATCCTTAGCTTTCGCTTCTTCTACTTTCATAATAAGTACTTTCACACACACTCGCCGTTTAAGGGTACTCTTGACCTAGCTTTTCCCCTTCGATTTGATCGACATATGTATGCTGAAATTGACGCATACAGTTTATCTATTCACTGTCATCTAAAAAAATTGTTTTGTCACTCTATTTCCAACCTAGGTGGTAGACCCTAGGTAGGGTCATCTTGGTAGGTACCACCGCCATTCTTATATCTGCCGTGAAGCAGTCCGCTGTGTTCCCTTCAATTCGAAAAATTGAAGGGAAAGGTAGCCAGTGTAATTACTGGGCATGGAGGGCATATCATCTTAGGCCTCCGGAAGGCAACGCACGTGCAGTGTTAACCTTAATATTGCAAGTGTCTATAGGCGACGGTAACCACTTAACACCAGATGGGCCGTACGGTTGTTTGCCATGTCGTAGTATAAAAAAAAATCTTCTACACGTGGTCAAACTATCTAAGCATCCCTCTTTCTATCTTAGTCACTTCATATTCCTATCATACAGCAATGTTCCCTTATTACGCTATTTCTCTCTTTACACATCAATTTCACTACAGTTTTACTTTGCAGACTTGACCGCTGAACTAATTTTATTTCCATGCATATTCAGTCGCATCCAATTTTCACTGCCATTCATAAATGTTAGGACAGGCATTCCTCTATGTACTGTCAGTCTTTACTTCTTAGACTGGTACCGACTACTCGTAAAGGTGTATACATGGTCCCATTCAATGGATTTCCTGCCAAAACTTCGCTCAGCGTCATCGTCATACTTTCACTTCAAATAAATAACAGTTAAAATAACATACCAATACGGTTTGACGCCATAAATGGTTTCAAAGACCTTCAATGTTATTAATCTAACTAACCACAGTCAACCTTCATACTATAATTTTAGGGTTGCCAATTTGTATGCAATAGAGGCAAGCGTCTCATCTAGCCCCGTTTGTAAACTGTTATACCCTACTAGTAGACCCGTCGTACCTAATAAGTTAATTTAAACTTCTAACGCTTATCCAACTAAAGTTGATGGTGCAAAATAATATAATTTAAAACAACAGTTAAATTCGTTAGGGTGCGTTAAGATAGGTTCGTGCGAATTTTTGAAAACCAGATACATAAAATAGATTATAAATATAGCTTTTATAATAAGATTAGTACTGTTTACACTTAAAATTACAGGAGTTAACATTGTAGTAAAAAAAGCTCCTATTACTGTCGAAGAGGAGACTAATCAGTGAAAATTGTAAGTAATATCTATTGAATTAAATAGGCATAATATACTGTATAGTATAAACTAGCAATAATACATTTCTTTTGTTATTTTTTACTTATTCTGCTATTCGGGGTAGAGACAAATCCAGCAACCCAAGGATTATAAAAATCGGCCCATACGTTCTCGAGTTATAAAAGGTGTAACTGACACAACATGACTTTATTTATTAAAAAAATATTCAACGCACAAGAAATTTTTAAAAAGTTTTTGTTATAGGTTCACCATTAGTGGTAGGACAGAGCCCTGTTCAGAGGGCTCACCCGGGACTCCCGGCTATAGACAGATGGAAGGGATACATGTGGTTTTAGTCGGTAAGAGTCCGGCATAGCATCCATTAGGATGTCCACACGAAAAAAAAAGGACAAAAGTCACAGAAGTTTTAAAAAGTTTAACATTTGGAATAGGTATATGTTCCTCAAACAAACGAAATGTAATAAAATATGCTGAAATTTACTACCCACATTGCCTTACATACCTCCAATATAATATATGAACATGCACGCACCTAATATCTTTTAAAAATATGAATACCTCCGCGGTACGGGCAATAAATATGAAACGATATCGGAATATAAAATAATGGAATGGTCATAACAACACGACCTGTCTAGTAATTGAAAACGAAGCCGTATGATACTCGTATGTAAATAAATTGTTCCTTAAAAGAAAGGTAAATCAACACTGGGTTTACCCTTTCCTCCCTTTCCATAATATTGTGCGTCTGTGATATGGAAGCTTAAAAATAAATTCCTTTGAGCTAAAAGGAACAAAAAAAATTAAAATTCTCTTCGTGTCCCGCGGCCTTCTCCGGCGCAGTTTTGTCATTTTGTTTGGAGGGATCTCGCGTGACATACGCAAATCCCTCTGCTGAATATATGTATATATAATAAACTAGTACGAATACGTAAGTGAGCAATATTAGACACGTTCTCACATAAATCTTGACATATTCGCTGTATGAAACTTTGAGATAGACCAGCTATTTCTCATAAAACTGAAGGCAGTAAACATATAAATTATGTGCGCTAATATTACATAGGTACTTTTATAGTTATATAACACAGTTCTTAGCTTCTTATCTACATATACTACAATTTAATGTGAAAAATACTTCACGTCCAAAAGCGGTATTCGAACTGATGCCGGTAGCTTATTGGTCCAAAATGGTTGCCCCGGACTGGTTAAGGGCAGGTAGGCCAAGTCGCGTAGGCACCAAAACGCTTCCTCCTTCCAAGATAGATTGACGATGTATTTTCCGCTGGCACGCCACATTAAAAATGTTTGGCAGTAGCAATCGAAATGGAACATCTCTGTTATTGTGTTGGATTTTATTTTAGGTTTATGATATATTAGTTGACGCCCGCGACTCCGCCCGTGTGATGAAGTTTTCTCGTTCACGTTTTCTAAAGGAACTTGTTCCCGGGATAAAAGTAGCCTATGTGTTATTCTGATAGATAAGCTATATTATTGTAAAGATTATTTCAATTCCATTCACTAGTTTTTATATGTAAGTCTCATCAAACATTCATACTTACAAACTTTCGCGTTTATAATATTAGTGGGAGTTAATGATGATATATTTAATAACAAATCTATACTTTATGTACAGGTACCAAATGAAATGTCCCGCACTCCTTATACTTATCTTTTTTTTTTAAATAATATTAAAATCAAAAAATCATAATGTTACGTCCCTGTCTCAGGCAGCTAGTCACCGTTGTACTTCAGAACACATCTTCCGTTCGTGCTAAACATTCTCCCTAAGTATATAACTTCATTTAATTGCTCTAAACGTTTCCGGTTTACCAAAATCTTGCTATTAGTTCCTACTTATTCTCTTTCAAATACCCCATTCTTAGTTTAACATGCAGCGAAGACTTCTACTTTTATATTAGTGACCAATGCCTGAAGGTCGGCTTCTGAAGAGACCATCACTACCGCATCATCATCGTACAACAAAAAATGTACTGTAGAATTTTCAATTCGTGGCAACACATCATTATCTTTTAACTTTTGCAGCTTACTATTAGATACACTATGAAAAACACAACGAAGGCGGACATAACACAACCCCGTTTGACACCCGAACAAACGTCAAAAAGAGGCACCAGGTGAACATCCCCCTTGATCGCTCGCAAGCTTTACAGTCTGTATTGTAATGTATGTTTACTTACGTTAAATCTTTTATTATTCATTCTCTCAAATTATCTGCATGGCCTTTATATTTCGAAAGTCTTTATGCTCTCTTAATGTTTGTTTACCTTTTGTAATTTGTAATGTCAGTTATAGACAAACCTAGGTTTTATTTTTAATTTATTGCTAGAGCTGCCAGTAGGTTAGGTTTTATAGATATTAGACCTTGTTATAAATTTATATTCTTAAAATATGTTTAGAATAATATTGTTTAAATTTTGAAATGCTCTGTAAAAGAAGGGATCCGGGGCCGTCAAATCAGTCTAGTTTTAGTGCTCGCCTGGTCAGGAGGTTCGGATTAATAGTGCTGAGTGAGAGGGTTGTGCCTCTGAAATATTAACGTGATTGTCTGCAGTGGCTTGTGACGCCGACGGAGGGTGTCTATCAGCCCTCCGCCTGCCTTCAACCACAGCGACCTGCTTCTCCGAGGTCGGTGACGTGGAGGCCTGACTCGAGGCCCCCTTCTTGGTGACGTGGAGGCCTGACTCGAGGCCCCTTCTTAACGACGTGGAGGCCTGATTCGAGGCCTAACTGATATCCTGCTTTTTAAAAGAAACCTGCGATACCTTCATTTTACCCCTGGTTTTCCCTGGCCATATATTTATATTTTAATTTGTATTAAATTAATTTTACCTTAACCTTTTTCTTTTACTTTTTCTCTTAAGCCCAGTCCAGTCCTGGTGATAGTTATCTCCTATACCTTACATTTTTCCCTCTCGAAAAATTGTAACGTTACAGTATAAAGTGACTGTATCGCCCGCAGCATCTGGGCGTCCACACCATATCCTGCTCGGATATGGTGTGGACGGCTAGCCAGGCCACACGGAGGAGTACTACAGAGTTTCTCTCACAACGTTATCAAATGCTTTCTCCAGATCCACTAAAGCCCAGAAAGCCTTCGGGTTAAAATGTTGGGATTATTAATTATTAGTTACACGAAATGTTATACATTTTTAAGGCTATTAACATAAAGTGGTTGCGCCGGCATGCGATAAAAGAGTAACCGCGTTATTTTTTCTATGTTGCATCACTGATCTACATTTGTTTTTAATTAATTAGTTGTCGATACTACCCCCTTTCCCTTGATTCCATTTCTCTTTCGCACTTACCTTGTCTCGCATAAAGGAGGAGCGAGACAGCTGTATTACGCGGGCGCAAGTACATACGCGCGCGCCGCTAGCCTCACGGGCAGCGGCCACGATTGAGGGCTGGCAGTTTTTCCTACAAACTCCGCGCGCGCGCCCGCATCATACCTTTCGCAATAATCCCGCACCAACTATCGCAATAATTGTATTTTCCATGGATAAATAGTGTTTTCGTGCAAGGAAACCAGGAATTCAAGTCCAGGGACGACCCCGGCAGCCTCCACCTCAGCATCTCGCAGCAAGCAGCAAGGTAGTGTGCCTACTCCTGTTTTTCCATTACTTTTCCCGTCGACAATCGCGTGTAAATTTCATTTTAGTCTTTCCCCGCAAGAACAGTCCATTTTGAATTTATTTTTCTCGCCCGTTCAACCATTTTTTGGTCCCAACGATCCGGATTTTGATCCACCCGCTTTAGTAGTTTCCTAATGGAAACGCAATAGTTTTTATCCCATAAGGGGTAAACGCATAGGTATAGGTTATAGTTTTTACTCCATTCGGAATAAACGCATAGATTAAGTAATAGTTTTATTCTATAGGGAATAAACGCTTAGATAATAGTTTTTTATTCCATTAGGGAATAAACGCATACTTACCTACTATTTATCGTAAAGGTAGGTACTAAATAGTTGGTAATTTCGACTGCACCGCATATTAACAGGTAGACTACACGAGCTGGTACCTGGGCCCGCGCGCGCATGTAGGTATCTACGCTCGTTCGCGTCGCGTCTCGCTGCTTACCACCGCTGCCATTTTGATCGTTCGTTAGTTTTGCACTGTAGGTAGCTATAGTTGTTTTGTTTTAACAATGCCTCCGAAAGAGATTCCGGATCCACAGTTAAAACTATTACACGCTAAGAAGGATAGCCTTTTTAAGCGTATGCAATTAATATGTGATTATTCATCGAGGATCGCAGATTGTTTTTAATAAAAAATAAAAAAAATAAAGAATTGTTTTTATCCTCGATCGAAACCGTAGATACTTTGCGCTTAGATATCGAAAATGTTCTCGATAAAATTAACTTGCTTGAATTAAAATTAAATCCCGATTTCTTATTAAGTTATGACGCCATGTCATCTTTCGAAGATTTAATTTGTCGCATAAAACGTGTCGCTAAGTCATTGCAAGCGCCCGTGCCCGTAGTAGTCACCGATTCGAAACCCGGGCCCCGGTTTTGATTTACTAAAACAGGACCGACCTAAATTACCGCCCATACAACCCGAATTTGAGGCCATATTAAAAATTGGCCTTTGTTTTTTGCTAGTTTCGAAAATACGATCCATAATAATAGTTCGTTATCGGATTACGAAAAATTACGTTACTTAGTTGGTAAACTAACCGGGAAAGCAAAAACCGTTTACGCCGGTATAACGCTTTGCGCTGAAAATTATAGTTTGATTTTGAATACTTTGAAGGTCAAATACGATACGATACGACAAACGCTTAGTAACAACCGCTTATTTGGATCAAATATTTAATTTGAAAAATAGCTTATCGTGTAATGAACACGACTTAGAAAAAATCTTAGATATTTTTGCATCAGCTGTTCGCGCCCTAAAGAATGTCAAGGTCAATGACCTCTGTGATTTTTTGTTTCTGTATATCGGTTTAAAGAAATTAGATTCCGAAACCGTTCGCTTATTTGAAATGGATAGACGTGGCCATCAAATACCCAAGTTCGACGATTTAGAAACTTTCGTTCGTCAACATATTCGAATTTTGCAACGAACTTCGTCAAACCACGGAGTAGCGAAAAATAGTCCGACTAATCGTAGTAAGCCCACGAAGTCCACGCAGTCTTTTGTTAATTTTGAACCTACAACTTCGCAGTCGCAAGTGTTGCTTTCGAGGGATTGTTCTTTGTGTCAAGGTCACCATGACCAACTTTATAAGTGTTCGGGGTTCAATAAGCTCACTCCGGGCGATCGCTATAAATTTGTTCGTTCTAGTAATTTATGTGTCAATTGTCTCAGTGGGAGGCATCGTGTTTCATTCTGTAATTCGAGTCATTTTTGTCGCAAGTGTTATTGTAGACACCATTCATTATTACACTTCGAAAACAATAATTCCGCATCCAATTTAAACTCAGTTGGTGCCTCGCGCGTTAATCCTAACCGTCGCGCGTTAAGCCTAAGCTGTGACGTCACAGCCGCCCGCGCCGTTGAATCGCGAAGGGGAGCGCTCTCGCGTGTTTTTCGTCCCCGTCCGCGCTTAGCGACGGCGGCGCCACTGCCACGAACGATGTCGCTTTGTGCTCGCTATCGAGTTTGCACACAGGCCCTACTACGGTACTTCTAGCAGCCGCTCGAGTTGTTGTTTACGATTCGCATGGTAGGGGACATAGTGTTCGCGCACTTTTAGATAGTGCTTCTCAAAGTAACTTTATTAGTAAAAATTGTTGTAGTCGTCTTGGTTTGCATATAAATAACCGCCCCGCCTGTAATGTTGTGAAAGGTATTGGGAGTTCCACTAAAGCCGTTCAAGGTTCTGTAGGGATTAAATTCCACTCGCGTTTTGATTTTAATGTTAGTTTTTGGATGGATTCGCTAATCGTCGATAAGGTTACCAAACTTTAACCGACTATCGCAGTCAATACCTCATTATTGACTAATTTAATTTGCCTTTGGCCGATGATACTTACGCCGTTCCAGGAGATATTGATTTGTTAGTTGGCGCTTCGATTTTCCCGCACCTCCTGTTGCAGCGTAAGGTTCAAGGTCACGCATCGCACCCCGCGCCGCTCGCCTTAGAGACGGTTCTTGGTTTTGTTATTGTTAGTTCCGCACCCGCTTATTTTGATTGTAACTCGACAGTGTCATATTGTTGCGCAGTCGAGCCGCTGGACTCCGCAATCCGTAAATTCTGGGAGATAGAAGAGGTGAACGTCCCTCCTATTGTCGGCCCAGATGATAAACTTTGTGAAGAGTTTTATAGTCGCACGACTACTCGCGATAGTGATGGTCGTTATGTTGTCGTACTCCCCTTTAAGGGTGATGTTAATTTGCTTGGAGATTCGTTTCAGTCAGCCGAAAAACGCTTATTTTGTTTACAACGGAAAATGAAGACATCTCCAAAGTTGAAAGAGGCTTACGATAGCGTATTAGTAGAATATTTGGATAAAGGTTCCATTTCACCCGCGCCTCCCGAATCCGAAGCACGCTCCTTCGTATACCATACCGCACCATGGAGTTGTCCGCGAAGATAAACTAACCACAAAGTTGCGCGTTGTTTTAGATGGCAGCGCCAAAACTAGTTCGAATGTTTCGGTAAACGATATTTTGCACAGTAGTCAAATCTCCAAGGTAATTTGTTCGAAATTATAGTTAACTTTCGCTTATTCGCTGTCGCGCTTTCATTCGACATTAGACAAATGTTTCTTTGTATTGGTGTTCGCGAATCAGATCGCCGATTTCAACGCATTAATGTAGATAGAATTTTCGCATTCTTGGACTGCACCGTAGCTTTGTGTTGGACACATTCTTCGCCTCATCGTTGGGATACATTTGTCGCAAATGGGGCGGCAAAAATTCAGTCGGAATTGGCGCCCCAAAACTTTTATCACGTCTCAGGTACGGACAACCCTGCCGATTGTTTGTCTCGTGGGTTGACACCTGCACAGATTTTGGATCATCCGTTGTGGTTCCATGGCTCTTCCTGGTGCCAAGCCCCACCTGATGAATGGCCTGTTAGTCCTTTCAACCCCGCTTCTGTGTCCACGCCGCCAGAGGAAAAGAAAACCACTTTAGTTACTACCGCCCCGCTCGAAAAATCGCCTATGTCAGAGTTAGTTAGGCTAGCCGTGTTTCGTCGTGGTCGATTCTTTTGCGTAGTGTTGTTTTTATTTATCGATTTTTGAAAATCCTTCCTCGTCGCGAGTATGTTACCCCCTTTGACTTAAACAAGGCTGAGTTAATCGTGCTTCGTGAACTTCAGAGATTTTATTTTTCGTCTGAAATTAGAAATTTGGAATTGAATAAGCCTTGTAGTCGCGCTTTTCAGCATTTGAAACCTTTTATGAAGGATGGCCTCATTCGAGTTGGTTGTCGTTTGAGCCAGTCCGCATTAGAGTACGATCAAATGCATCCTATAGTTCTCCCACGCAAGGATCATATCGTTGATCTTTTAGTTGAATATCACCATAGGGTGAATTGTCACGCTGGTGCAGATATATTAATATCAATTCTGCGCCAGAAATACTGGATTCTCGTCGCACGCAATTTGATTCGTTCGATAGTTCATAGATGTATTCCGTGTTTCAAACTTTGCCCGAAGTTAATCGCGCCTGAAATGGCCGATCATCGTCCTTGTCGTGTTGTTCAGGCTGCTAAACCGTTCATACACACGGGTACCGATTACGCTGGCCCCTTCAGGGTCTCGTGGTCGTGGTATACGCTCTACGAAAGCTTATGTTCGTCTTTTTGTTTGTATGACGACTCGCGCCGTTCATATAGAATTAGCTGGTGATTTGAGCACGCCATGCTTCATGGCTGCATTTAAAAGATTTTTGTCGCTTGGGGGTTCCGTATCTCGAATGTATTCGGACAACGGTACGAATTACTTCGGATCTCGTCGTAACCTTTCCGAACTACATAATTTATTGCGTTCCAAACACTTTACGTTTGAAGAGCTGAGCACCGTGCTCACTCAAGTCGAGGCCGTAATGAATACGCGTCCTCTTTGTAGAACCTTGTCTAGTGATCCCTCGGAGCCGCTTGCACTGACTCCAGCGCACTTTTTGAGTGTTACACCGTTAAAATACTTACCCGCTTTTGAAATAGAGGAAGATCGACTTCATCTTCTCTCGCGTCATGCATTATTGGATAAACTCGTTCAATCGTTTTGGAAGCGTTGGAGGACAGACTATTTGCATACGCTACAGTCACGTCAGAAATGGAATACTCCATCGAACCCTGTTACTGTCGGTACTGTCGTAGTTATTTTAACTGAAAATATGCCTCCATTACATTGGCCTCTTGGGTTAGTAGAAGAAGTGTTCCCTGGGTCAAATGGGTACACCCGTATAGTTCGCGTCGGTTCGAACTTGCGACCAGTTATTCGTCTTTGTCCTTTGCCTAATCAACAGTAACTTCAATAAAAAATTTAGCTTGTTCGATTAGGTTTAGTTTAGTTTAGTTGGATAGCATTTTGTTTAGTTAGTAGCTAAAGCTTAGTGGCAACTGTATAGTCAGTTGTTCCTTTTTCGAAGGTAACCCTTCAAGCAGGGGGGAAATGGTTGCGCCGAAATGCGATAAAAGAGTAACCGCGTTATTTTTTCTATGTTGCATCGTTGATCTACATTTGTTTTTAATTAATTAGTTGTTGATACTCCCCCCTTTCCCTTTATTCCATTTCTCTTTCGCACCTACCTTGTCTCGCATAAAGGAGGAGCGAGACAGCTGTATTACGCGCGCGTAAGTACCTACGCGCGCGCCGCTAGCCTCACGGGCAGCGGCCACGATTGAGGGCTGGCAGTCTGTCCTACAAACACCGCGCGCACGCCCGCATCAAACCTTTCGCAATAATCCCGCACCAACTATCGTAATAATTGTATTTTCCATGGATAAATAGTGTTTTCGTGCAAGGAAACCAGGAATTCAAGTCCAGGGACGCCCCCGGCAGTCTCCACCTCAGCATTTTGCAGCAAGCAGCAAGGTAGTGTGCCTACTCCTGTTTTTCCATTACTTTTCCCGTCGACAATCGCGTGTAAATTTCATTTTAGTCTTTGCCTGCAAGTACAGTCGATTTTGAATTTATTTATCTCGCCCGCTCAACCATAAAGTAAAAATATTAATATAAAAGCGCTGGTAGCCCCACTAACTAAGTTCTCTGTAAAAGATCACTAATTTAAGAAACTCTCTCGGACTTTGGATGGGTGACCGCTTTCTAGCATTTTCATTTACCAGCGTTTTCGTCCTTCAAAGGACATGTTAAACTGTTTGTCCCGGTTGCTAGTAACGTTGCAATCGGCACTCGTTAAGTCAAGTGAATACCCTTTCAGCGACTTAAAAATTACAACAGTGAGTTGCCACAATCTGAGCCTGTCCATTTTAACACGGGCATTGGGTTCACCACAATATGCCTCTGCCACACCTTCCGGGATAAATTCGTGGCAAATAAATTTAAAAATATACTTAAATAATTTATACTTCAAGAATAAAACAAAGGTCTTGGATACAATTTAAATAATTTATGCGAAGCGAAACGAAGCTTAAATATAACAACTGCACTGATTACTTCAGCCAGTGGCAGTCGGTCTGTTAAAGCTTCAGAATCTATGGATTTGTTTAGAACCAAATCGAAAGTATAAGTTACACTAAAAAAAATGAAATTCGTCATTAGTTAGCGGAAAAGTAGGTAAACATACATTGAATAGCCCACTGACTCAGTAAATTATATAACTGCCTTCTAACCTGTGAGTACCGGGTTCGCTTTTATAGTATTTACAGGGATAATTCTAACGCTTCTGTGAAGTGTACGTAGCTCATTTTATATTAAAACTCTCATATATACATATACACTATACAAAGCGAACTCCGGGGGTCGCGAGATGCAGCTGGGAGAGACGCTCGGATAATGATGGAATGCTTACTGCTCTGATAAATATACTGTGCCATTGCGAAGAAATAACAAGGGGAGCTCAACGAAAAAACCTAACACAGGTCCTACCTCAGTAAGCGCCAGCGCGCGACTGATCAGGCGTCAGCGGCGCGAACCTGTACATTTGTACTATAAAAAAATCACTGTATTTAGTCAAAGTAAGCGATTATATCTATAAATATTTAGTAGCTATAGTTAATAAATAAATAAATAAATATCCATCACGCCGTATCCCTGAAGGGGAGGCAGAGGCATATTATATGCCCACTTTTCACCGTGTGGATTCCTGTCCCACGTAATAGGTGGTGAGCCCATTGCCGTGTTGAAATAGACAGATGCAGGTTGTGGCTACCTGCTGTTGAAAATTTTTTTTAAGCCGCCTATAAGGCCTTTAACCAGGCTTAACGACTGCCATTTTACTGGCACTCGGGACCAACGGCTTAACGTGCCTTCCGAAGCACGGAAACGCTCGCAAATGTAAATGCCACAAAGTGGTCACCCACTGGTCACAGATTTTGCAACAGAAAATTTTAATTTGATTAAATCCTTAACTATCATATATATTTTTTTCAGAATCAAAAACCCTTTTTTCTACGACTCAGACTGTTTTAAAAAACTCAAAAGCGTGGCCTCGGCAGGAATACCAAGCCTTAAGGATGAAGATTCGAGTCAAGCTCGTGAATTTTTTTCCAAATTACATCGTGATAAGATATAGATTCTAATTACTTTTTAAAATGATTTCGAGTATGAGATGCTTCACAGTTTGTGGTATTTTCATTTAAAAGAGGGACAGTAGGTTTTAAATAACTTGGCATTATGTTAAGTAGAAAGACTTGAGAATTTCAACGGCTAGCCACAACCTCTCTCCATCCTTATCAATGCGGCAATATGCTTACCGACTATTACATGGAACCATACAATAAAACTGAGGAAGTGTGTGTGTGAAGTATTCTTCTGTCCTCTGCTTCGGGAAAAAAGCGTGAATATGTTTTATTAATTATATGTATGTTAATATACAGCAACGTTTTCGTGTAATCCACCTATTAGTAAATGTACCCTTTGTCGCGAGAGTTCACTTTTCTAATTTACTGCTAGTGGCAAGTGTTTTCACTATTATCAAATTGATAGCAGCGAGCTTCTTTCTTGCAGTGGATATTTTAGTTATAAGAATGATCTAACGTACTAGCTTTTACAGCCTTAGGTTGTCCGGCCCTATGTATTATATTACTAACTAGCTGACCCGCGCGGCTTCGCCCGTGTGAAACTTCGAACTCCCGTTACTTTATCAGTCTCGCCTTTATTGCCGTCGGTCCCATTTAATCCCGTCGATTATTACTTTTACAATAATGTATGAATATTTGCCCAATTTGTTGATTACTGCTCCTCTCCTCAGTGTAGTCGCGAGATGATATAGCCTTTTGTCAGTCACGCCTTTATTCCCGTCGCGCCCATTCAATCCCGTCGTTTATTACTTTTACAATTGTGTATGAATATTTGCCCGATTTGTTGATTACTGCCCTGCTCTTCAGAGTAGCGTGATGATATAGCCTATAGACTTCCACGATAAATGCGCTATCCAACAAATATTATTATAGTTAACTTTATATTATTACTAGCTGTCCCGCCCGGCTTCGCCCGTGACATACTTCGAACCCCATGGCACCCATTTAATCCCGTCGTTTATTAATTTCACAATAATGTATAAAGATTTTCCGAATTCGTTGATTACTTCTTCGCTCTCCAGTACGCACCTACGCCCGCACGGCCTGGTCGAAATATGTAATTATTATCTTCATAAACTGAACTTAGTGATGAAATAATTTATTTTGATAAGGATTAATAGCATGAGTAAATTAAACGCGTTTTAATGTCGTCCAAAAAAAATCAGGAATTATAAATAAAAAAATGGTTGTGCCTCACTCGACATAGATAGGTATAGTATGTCGCGGATTTTTTTGTAGATATTTATAAGATCTACAATTAATTAGAACATTTTATGGATCTATCTTTTGTAGTTTAGGCAGCGTACGCAAAATAAGTAAATTTTCTGGTTGAGTCTGATTTTTTACACCCTGTGTCCGAAAAACCCAAATATCTTACGGGACCCTATTTTTTTCCAAAATAAAATATAGCCTATGTTACTACTGGATAATGTAGCTTTCAAATGGTGAAAGAATTTTTAAAATCGGTCCAGTAGTTTTTGAGCCTATTCATTACAAACAAACGAACAAAGTTTCCTCTTTATAATATTAGTGTAGATTAGTAGTTACTTCGCAGAGCTCGCTCGCTATTGGCTAGTCGCGACTTCGCGCATGCGTAAATCCCAAATCATCGGCCATACTTTTCACTTGTAAGACCAATATTTTTCAAAATAAAATGATTATAATAGGTTAACCTTAAAAGGTAGGCATATGCTGTCGCGGACTTTATTTTAGAACTTTTAAAGGGAAATAATTATGTAATACATAGTTTTTGCGTAACTTTAATGGTTTACGCAGCGTTCGCAACGGAAGCTATCAAAAGGAATATTTTTTCCTCGATTTTGCCACATTTATCATTGCTGTTCCACACCTATTGGTCGTAGCGTGATGCTATATAGCCTATAGCCTTCCTCGATAAATGGACTATTCAACACAAAAAGAATTATGCAAATCGAACCTGTAGTCCCAGAGATTAGCGTGTTCAACCAAACACACAAACAAACTCTTCAGCTTTATAATATTAAGTATAGATCTGGGTATAAAGAATATAAAGAAAAGTCATAAATACAGTTGTATGTATGACTTTTCTATTAGTTTCGTGCTAGAATTGGTTGTTCTCCCAAGGAACAATTCCTAGTAATCAGATTGTTTAAACTAAAAAATCTACAGTTATTAAAGTTTCTAATTTTTTTATTATTTTTTTTTATTCTATCCCAGTTAGTAAAGCGACAAAGCATCGTAAAAGAAGCATGAATGGCGATTCATAACGTAGTGCTAGTGCCAACTTTGCTTTACGGTAGTGAAACCTGGGTATGTCAGCAGAAGCATAAAAGTAAATTGAATGCTGTGGAGATGCGATCACTTCGAAAATTGTGCGGCGTAACTTTGGCCGACCGAATACGTAACGAATACGCAATATGGCAGGTTTGAATGAAAGTGTCAGCGTTAAGCTGGAAAAGGGCGTGCTACGTTGATTTGGACACGTCCAACGAATGAGTGAGGAACGATTGACGAAGAATATATATTGTTCAAAAGTAGAGGGTAGAAGGAGTCAGGGTAGGCCGAGACTTACATATGAAGACCACGTGAGCAGATTGCTCAAAAACGGAAAGGTCAAAAGTACCCAGACGTGCGTGTATGAAGCGATTGATGAATCTCGAAGAAGCGAAAGAAGTATGCCAGGATCGCGAAGCCTGGCGATCTGTCCTCTCTGACTACCCCGTCAGGGATACAGCGTGATCTTCACGCTGTATCTAGTTGTAAATGTATATAGTTAGATAGTTTTTTTTTAATCTACTCAAGATCTGTGGACATTAACCGTAGGTAATACTAAAAGCATTAACAATTCTTACCTAAAAAGTTGACAATAGAAGGTCCCACAAACTTATCACAAACTTTAATGTGAATGGAACCTAATCTATAAAGAAGACTTGGCAAAAAGTTTGTCTTCAGAACACAACATATTTAAAGCCCGAGCAGAAGGATTACAGTTCAAACATTCAAGTGTAGGTACCACATGCTTCGCTGCACTGAAATCCGAGAGTTCTCGTCAAAACAAAAAGTTTGTCTTTTCTCAGAGTGCGGCTTGTATTCATGCGAAGCTTGGTAGCTACTTTTGACGCTGTATTATATTTAAACCCTTTCAGAATTTCTGCTTCGTTTTTGTTCTTGTAAGTTTCAGAGACTATGCTGATTTTATGTTTCTTTGTAAGGAACATTTGATTTGATTATATTTATTTTTGTTTTCCTATCAGAGTTTCCTCCTTTTTTAATATTTAGCTCGTCAAAATGACCCGCCCACCTGATGAAAAGCCGCATCGACTTCAAAAGAATTCAAGGTCACTCCTAATGTACACGGAACTATTGACGTTAATCCTTATGAAATACGTGCACTGGTAAAGCGTTCCATGTGTGTATGCGTAGACAGAGAAACGATTTTAAGAAACACGAAGTTCTGTGAACGATTTTCTTCACTGTATGAGACTGGTACCTCTACCCGGCACGCGTTGTTCAGTACAACTGATATTCCATGTAAAATAAACGATACTGGTGAAACAGAAAGTTGAGATTTGATATGGGCGATTGAATTTCGATTCCATTTTGGCAACTATAAATCGTCGTATGTCAAATCAAGTGACTGACTCTACCAATACTCAGGGCCGTATTCCAGAATCTTTCTAAATACTCAATCGACGATTGAGGCTAGTTTTTGCCTTAAAAATACAACTCTCTGTTTCTGGAGTATTCCAGAAAGTTTATCAATAAATGTTCTGGAATACGGCCCTCAGTGTCCCTTGACGAATATCAGACATTATTTATTGGGATCTAAAGATGTGTCGGCGTTAAAGATTGTGCAGCAGTTAGATACTCCGATTTCTTTTAGTTTCCCATCAATCCAATTGCTATTGTAATCTTCTTTTACTATTTATTGGCTATCGTTAACTCGTTCAAGAAAAGAAAAAATGGTTAAATAACGCCCACCGACAACGTAAGATCTGATATGTTGGCCTAAGGAGCCGTTGTGCTTAGTTATTTGTGCGCAAATAACTTTTATTGAATTCAACCGAATCTGCCATGGCCACTCCTTTCCCTTAATGCTGCGCTCTTTTCAGACAGAAAAGATAATGTGTGGAGGGTTTTCCAAAGGCAGCCATTTCAAACCAAATAGTATAACAATCTTGTATGCTGCAGAACTTTCACACGTAAAAAGAAAAAAAGTTTTACACTCCAAGGCCCGATGGATAGACGGTTAAGGAACAAAAATATCGTTAACTAAATGGGAAACAACTGATTTGTCAAAAAACTTGTAATATTTAAAGACATGAAAGAATTTTGTAAAAAGTATAGTTTTCGAATATGTTTGGCAAGAAATTGAAAGTTACAATAGTAAAAATTAAAAAATATGTGCAGCATGAAGACAAACCAAAATCCGTATTCGTTTTCCCGAATATAATGTAACTTTATCTACATTATATATATAAAACTTACACCATCACTCTTCGAAGAAATAGTACCTGACGTGTCTCGATGTGGGATCGAAGTATTCATCGTGTGGTAAGTCTAAAGCTGACAGAACAGATCCAAAATAGTGCCTGGTGAAGCGTACTGCATCTTGAGGGCGCAATAGCAATATCGCCTGGAGATAGTCTCGCACTACTCCAGTCAAGGCACCACTCTCCGTCATGTACCGACCTCCTTCAGATGTACGGATAGTCTGCAGAAAAACATGTTGATATATTTTTTTTGTTTCCCCTCATGGTTAAACCACCTTGAGGGGGAGTTTATTCTCGTATAGCTCATTCTGCAATTTGATACAGAAATATAATATGGTAGTTATATGTTATTGTCTGCATTTACATTGTAATAAGTTAACAATATATTTGGTTAATAAGATTCTTATATTTATACTCAATAGTGGATGATGCGAGAGAAGCGGTGGTAAGCGTAAATAAGTCGGATTTAGTTTATTGTAGAAAGTGTGAATTATGTGTTGTTGAATTCTTTGAGTGTGTTAACTATGTAGGTGATGTGGGTCATGAAGGTATTGATGGCGGTGGTGTTTGTGACGAGTAGTGTTAAATTGTATGGGTCTATATTATCATGGTGACAGTGCTGTTCGTGGTTAAGTCTCGTGCGAGTAAATCGTGGGCATTGTGTAATGAGGTGTGTAAATGTTTGCGTGGTGGTGTCGCAGGGGCAGGTGTCGTCTTCGGTAATATGGAATCTATGTAAGTATTGTTTGTGGTAACCGTGGTTGGTGAGTAATTGTGTGAGTGCAAATGTGTGTCCTGTTATGTCGATAAGTTTGTGCAGATGTGTGAGTGATGGGCACCAGGTTTTAATTGCTGTTCCTTTAACATTATTACTGTATCTGTCTGAAGCTAAGTTGGAGCTATGAGTTTTGGCCTTTCTGGTGACGTAACTTAACGGAAACTGCATAAAAATGGGTAGGCAGGATTCAGAGGCCGCAGACTTAGCGGCTATGTCTGCAGCCTCATTACCATGTATACCCGTATGGGCTTTAACCCATACAAAGTTAATTTGTGTTTGTGTAGTGTGTAAGAAATTTTGTATGTTAGTGGTGATTTGATGTGTGCTGTTAGTGTTGCTAATGTCTTCCAAGGCTGACCTAGAGTCCGACACGATGAAAGCTGTAGCTACCTGTTGATTGTTTAACCACTTACAAGCTTGGTCGATGGCCACCAGTTCAGCTTGAAAGACGGTGCACGAGGAATGTAATTTGTATGTTTTAGTGACAGTGGTATTTTGTGAAGTATAAGCCACGAAGGCAGCACCCACTAAGTCGTCGTGTTTGCTACCGTCAGTGTATATGTGGTGTGCATGTTGTTGATTGATTAAAGTGTCGTCTAATTCAGTCTGTGTACCGATAATGTCAAAGGAGTGTGGTTTTCTGTCTGCCGGGTGAAGCAAATGGGATAGTTGTGTAGGTGTATCAAGTGTAAGATCGAGTGGAAGGTAATCGGTGACCCCTGAAATTCTGGTTGATTCGATTCGTGCTCTTTCTTTGACTTTGAGGTCAAGAGGTGTAAGTGTGGATATTGCAATGGCGTTAGTGGTGTTAATAGTGCGGAAGCCTCTAATTATTTTGAGTGCGAACCCTCTTTGTAACGATAATAGTTTATTGCAGTTGGTTTTAAAATTGAGAGCAGTGTGCCATACGCTAGAAGCGTAGCATATTATTGGTTCGATTACTCCTCTGTAGAGAGTGAGTATGTTTTGAGAGTGTATTCCCCAGGTGGGTCTGATGAATCTGGTAATTGTGTTATTTAGTATACGTGCTTTGTTAGTGATATAATTTACATGTTGTGTGAAGTGTAAGTAGTCATCGATGATCACCCCCAACACTCTGGCAGTCCGACTGAATGGGATGTGTGTATTGTTCATGGTTAAGTGTAGGAGTTTAGTTTTATTGGTAAAAGCTAGAGCAATGGTTTTTTCAGGTCCAAAGGTAAGTTTATTATTGTTGCCCCATTCTAGAATCGTGTGTAAACTTTGGTTGATATTGTTTTGGAGACTGATGAGTTTTTTGTGTGCGGCTATTAGGGTGATGTCATCTGCAAAGGCCTGCAGCTGACATCCCTCGGGAAGTCTGCGTCCGGGTAAGTCACCATCAGTCATGTCCAGTAGTTCATCCAAAATCAGATTCCAGAAGGTCGGCCCACATACAGATCCCTGGATGCATCCCCTAGTTAGTTCTTTAGTTACTGTAGCGTCCGAGTATAATATGGTGGCGGTGCGGTCTGATAGGTAGTTTTGAATGATGGTGTATATATTTTTTGGGCATTTAGTGTGGTGTAATCGTGCAAGTATTGCGGGCCACCATGCGTGATCGAATGCTGCTTTAATATCGAGGGAGATCATCGCGACATGTAATCCGTTCTTTTTGTGAGTTTTGATGGTGTTCACTATGTTGGTGAGAGCGTGTACCGTAGAGATTTGTTGCTTGAATCCATATTGTTTTGTGTTATATGTATGTGTAGTGTTTAGGTGATGTGTGAGGCGTTGTATGATTAATTTTTCAAGGGTTTTACCTAGTATAGGTAAAAGTCCTATAGGACGGTATGAGGATAGAGTAGAGTAATCAGATTTATTAGGTTTCGGAATGATTTTGACTATGGCATGCTTCCAGGTTTTAGGAAAAACAGAAAGTTTCAGGCAGCGGTTCATAAGCCCAGTGATGATTTCAGGAAAACATAGAGCGAACTGATAACAGATATCGGAGGTGAGGTGGTCTGCACCGGGGGATTTGGAGGGGTTCATGTTTTTCAAGAGAGTAATTATTTCATGCTGTGTGAATGAACAATCATCTTCGGTGTCGGGTGGGTTGTGTGTTTTAATACGTGTAGAGTTCTGTGTGGGTGTGTCAGGTGTGTCATCAGGGTAAAATGTACTGAGAAAAGCTGTGGCAGTTTCTTGACTAGATGTGGTATGCGTGCCAGGTGACAGTTCAATGGTTGACGGAGGCCTCCTGGGAGGCGCTTTCCTCATAATTCGGTTGGTGATTGACCACACATTTTCTTTACCCTGCCTATTACAAAAATCCCGAAAGTGTTCAGTTGATGCGGTTTTAATTGCTTTGGCGTATGCTGCTTTGAGGGTATCCCTTTCGGCGAGAGATTCAGTGAGTGGAATGTTACGACGCTTGAGTTGTTGTAATTTGTGGTGGTTTGCTATCACCTGTTGCTTCATATTATCTAGTTCGTCGCTCCACCAAGGCGATCGTGGCGAGCGGCGACCCGTAGGTGGTAAATGCAAGTTGCAAGAGTTTTGTATGATTTTTGTAAGTTTTTTAGTGTACCTTTCTATGTCCTGTTGTGTGTTAAGTGTATTGAAGTCGGTAGTATGTAAGCCTGAATGTAGTATTTGTCCTTTAAAGTGTTCCTTTAGATCGTCCCAGTTTTTATAGAATTTAGTGTTATATCTAAATGTGCTTGTTTTGGGGTTAGGTTTGAACTTGTCCGGTCGATTTACTGTAAAAGTTATGGCGTGGTGGTCGGATGAGGGGCAGATGGAGTGGTCGATCTTCCAATCGTCAACGTAACAGGCAATATTGTCACTGACGGTGGTTAGGTCTACAATTGAGCCCCTAATTTGACCCAAGGCCACGCTTTCGTATGTGTAAGATTTACCCGTATTGAGTACGGTAATATTATTCGACTGGAAAAAGTTGACGACTTCCTCACCTCTTTGGTTATTGGAGATTGACCCCCACATACGGTGCCACCCATTGAAGTCGCCAGCAATGATGTGTGTGGCGTCACTTGTGTCATGAAGTAATGCTTGTAGTCTGTTTAGTGTGTTGTTTGTGTCAATGTCGGGTTCTATATATACACTTGTTAGAATGAATCTTTTGCTATATTTGGTTATCAGCTGTACGGAGCACAGGTTGGGTGTCGAATATTGTGTGAGGCCCAGTGTGGCACCTATGTTATTTTTTGTTAGGATACAAGCCTTAGTGTGTGTGTTATTTGGATATTGGTGTGTGGTATAACCTGGTGTATTTTTCATGGTAGATTGGTTCCCGATATATGGTTCGTTTATGAATATAACGTCCGTATTACTTTGTAGAGAATGTTGTATCAATTCATGTGTTGCAGCACGTCCGCGACCTAGGTTAACCTGTGTGAGTGTTAGTGATAGGTCTCTGTGTCTTGGGGTTCTACTCTGGGTGGTGCGGCTGATGGGTGGACTATTGACATGGGTTTGTGTGTGAGTGTTACGGCCTGCCTGTGTATGAGTAGTTTGTGTGTTGTTGTGATTGTTGTGATGAACGTTATGCATAATAATGATTAATTTTAATACAATATAACATTTAAAAAAAAGTTATTAGTTTTAATTTAGTCGATAAGAATTATCCTGCTATATAATAAAAGTACTTAGCCTATGGACTGGCCTACTAGAATACTGTCTGTGGAATGGGATTATAAGCTGAATGGTAATTGGCGGAAATCTACTAATCCTGATGACTGTTGTGGTGCTGATTGCGGAGATATAGCTGTTCCGTAGTCAATAGTTTCTTCTATTTTCTCCTTTGCGAGAAGTATTCTAGGACAGGCAGCTTGATTGTTGGCAGCGTGGTTAGTTGGTAGCTTGGATCCTGTCTTACTGTTATATTTTGTACAGTTATAGCATACGAATTGTTTGTTTGTCTTGTGAGGACACTCGGCTGCTTGGTGGTTCTCGTCGGCGCAGATGGCGCAAGGGTGTATAGTTACTGTACATTTATTGTGTGAGTGTCCGAACTGAAGGCACTTTCTGCACTGCGTGAATCTCGAGAAGGCTTCAATGTGCACTTGTTGGAAGTTGACTGCCACTCTGTTTTGTTGGATTAATTTATGATATACCGTAGGGGTCAATTCTACGACTGCGTTGTAAAGTTTTACAGATCTATTGCTGGTAAGAAAACACAAGCGTATTGCAGTAGTGGGGATAGAGTTTTGATGGCAGATTATTTTGGTGAGTTCTTCTTTGTCAATTCCCTTGTATATTCCCTTTAAAATGGCGAGTGGCGGTCGGCGTTTAGCCTCCTCTGCTTTCAGATTGCTTGTTTGATTAATGAGTTGCTGAGTTTCTTTCTGCTGCTCGGTGGTTTTGAATTCCAGGTACACCCTTCCCTTGGTTATTGGTTGAATCTTGGATGGAGCGTAGGTTTTGTCTTTAAATGTAATTTGGTTCTTTAGTTGCTCAATGGTACTCAGATTGTTGGGCGTAGAGGTTGAGGTGAACGATGATGTCGGTGCGTTAATTATGAGTGCTGGCTTCCTTGTGATACTGGCGTAGCTGGCGTTGGTGGTAGTGGCAGTTTGAGCTGAGGTGTTAGTATGCTTTAGAGTATTCCTTATTGTGGTATGTATCTCATGTATTAGTTCTTTTTTGAGTTGGCTAATGACTTCTTTGACTAACACTGCTGGTTGATTCGGCTGAGCGGTAACAGTAGTGGCAAGTGTATTATGGGCGGTGGCGGTGGTGATAATATCTTCAGCGGCTTCTTTTATAATTCGCTTATTGGCAGCTGTGACAGTCTTTCCTTCGCTTACCGCTAAGATAATATTGCGGGCCAGTTGAATAATCTTATCCTCCATATCGTCATTAGTTATTTTAGTCTTATTCTGTTCAATGTTTATTGTAAATCGTGCACAACCACAACCAACGCGTAGTTCACATGCACATACTCGTATTCACCAAGCGGATCGTCGGCAAAGCGCTAGTAGGTATGTTAAAGCAGAGCGAATAATTTGTTATATAATTGTGCGTGTACAGGTTGCGTATGTGTGCGTAGAAGCGTGAGAGCTGCGGGTTGCCCTAGGTCAGGGACAAAATATCGTTGCAAATAATATTCAAAATATTTTCGGTTATTACTCACAATATAGCGAGAGTCCAATAAAGATGTATGTATCACCTGCTAGGCCATTTCAATACCTTCACAATGATATATAACACTCATAAGATAAACGACTTTTAACCACTTTTTTGGTAATTTATAAAGGAGAAAAAAAACAATAACGGTGTTCACTTCACGGGGATACGCGAGTATTGATGTTGATATATTAGACTAATCAATATTATCTAGAAAAATAAAATCAGTTCTCGTTTACTTTTCTCGATAATTCTTGTTTGTTAACGCAAAATTTGATTCAAAACCCATCATTAATTCTCCAAATTTCTTTTTTTAAAGGACTGTAGATAGGATGATTCGTGATTCAGAGCTGTTAGACAGCATAGCCCGATTCCGGCAGTCAAGTTGACGGCCCAGAAATATGCATAGTCACGAAAGCCTACCGTGCAGCTGGTAAGAACTGAACATAACCTAAGGGTTACTTACTTTCCGTGGTTGCTGTTACCAAGTTTCCTTATAGCTGTAATATCGTGTACAGAAGATTAACCTCATGTGTTTAATATAAACACTGTAATACCTTAAAGTCCAAGTAATCAGAGAGCAATTGAAGATCCTCGCGCCATTTTTTGCGCAGAGGTGCATGCTCTTCGATTTCATCTTTTTCGGGAATTATTCCTAGAAGCGGGTTCAGGTGCATTATATAGGCACTGTCTGCCCACTCATGACTTACAATGTGACCTTAAAGGCAAGAGAATAATATTTATTAAATAATATTATATTATTCAACAAAAATGAAAGAGTGAGGATACGAAAGTATCTAAATATTTCTTTATTTGAATATTTTTTTCTTCATTTCAATTATTTCAACTGATGTATAATATCAATTAAAAAGGCTAGAATATTATTTAAGTGTTCTATTTGACTTAAAAATGGAAAGTAATAAAGAAATATGAGTATTTCAGGCAAAATGTGACCAACCTTCATTTAACGTTCAAAAGACGTCAACGTTAGCATCATGGCAATTTTCTTTGAACATTATTTAGGCCTAACGATTTCATGCCACTGATGACGTCATTGTGAATGGTTTATTTTCAATTTTAGATATTTATTCAAAACTAGCTGACCTGCCCGGCTTCGTCCGTGACATACTTCCAACCCCGTGCCACCCATTTATTCCCGTCGCTTATTACTTTTCCAAAAATGTATGAAAGTTTCCCCGATTTGTTGACATTTATGAATATTGCTCCGCTCTCCTGTGTAGTGGTGTGATGATATATAGCTTAGAACCTTCCTCAATAAATGGGCTATCCAATATAAAAAAATTTTTACAAATTTATTTATTTAAACTTTATGCACAAAGAAAGTACATTGGCGGACTTAATGCCTAAGGCATTCTCTACCAGTAAACCATTGGGTGGTGCAGAGCTAATTACGAGGTAGGCGCATTTGTGTATAAACATTATTATTTGAAGTTTATTAATTAGCATTAACAAAGTACAAAATATACACAAAATATTATGACCTAAGTATATTTACTTATAATACATAATACAAATTCATATATATTATATATTATTATAAATACATACAATTACTTATTAATATTTACACACTTACATAGAAATACATACATACCTATATAAACATAAGAGTCAGGTAGAATTTCGAACAGTTTTTTGTTTATCTTACCTATCTTCCTCCGAAAAGAGTAATTGCCGCACTCTAGCCTTAAATTTATTGCGACTATTTAACAGTCTGACCTCGGTGGGAAGCGCGTTCCAAAGGAGAACAGATTGGACATAAAAAGACGAACCCAAGAAAGTAGTAGTATGTGAAGGACATAGGAGGAGCTGATTATTTGAAGAACGAAGACTTCTTTCTTGGTTCGACGACAAGAATTGGAAAGAAGAAGTCAAGTAAGTAGGAGAAGTAGGAGAATTAAGAATGTTACAAAGAGTAGTAAGTGAGCGTAACTTACGGCGATGACGGATTTGCGACCACTTAAGTTTGGAACGGAATGAAGAGACATGATCATATTTTCGAAGATTAAAAACGAATCGAATGCAGTTATTAAGAAGGCGGTCATATTTATTGAGAAGGTCTGCATTCAGGTCGTAGTAACACACATCACCATAGTCGATCAGAGGAAAGATTAAGGTTTGGGCCAAGGTGACCTTTGTATTCTCCTTTGTAGGAAGGAAGTTCTTAAATCGATACAGGGCACGAAGTGTTCCAGTAACTTTCTGGCTGACGTGTGCAGCCTGTGCTTGCCAGTCGAGACTAGAATCAATAATAAGACCAAGGTCTTTAACTGAAGTGCTGAATGGTATGTTTGTACCGTTGTATATTACAGGTGGTAAGGTGGCAGTATCCAACTTGCTTGAAACCCATCTACTCCCCACAATAATGGCCTGACACTTGGATGGGTTTACCGTCAAACCGAACCTATACGACCAATCACTCAGATAGTCTAAATCTGCATTTACACGACGAATTGCTGTAGTTATATCACCTGCTGGAGCATGATTGTAAAGCTGCAAGTCATCAGCGCACAGATGATACCAACATTGAAAATTATAGGTGACGAGATTAATAAAAATAGAAAATAATAAGGGAGAGAGAATACCGCCTTTCAAATCAGTCCAGCCGTTTACGCGTGATGGCGTGACCAAGGGAAATAGGGATTCATTTTTATATAGATTATTTTTATATAGATTTATTCATTATATATAGATTAAATAGGATGAATAAAACAAATTATATTTAATTTAATTTCTAAGAATGGTTAACATTTTGAATACCTAAAATAAAAAATAACGATATAAAATCTTGATCAATCCTCATTCCTACACATGTGCCAAAAATATGTAACAATCAATAAACTAAATTGCTCAACGTTTTTATGGCCGAAAGCGGTTCAAACTGACTGAATATAATTTCGTTATTGTGAATGGTTTTTGACAGTAGAGTGGCAGCTATCGAACGCTGAATTTAGGCATCAAATTTCGATAACCTTTTTACCGTAACTTTTCGATTGCTGTCTGAATGCCACAATGCCCGCATACTTTTAAACGCACTCTCCATTTGTTTTTACATTTTGCTTTTATATTTTTTTTCTATCTTTTTAACATAAACCTAGGAAAGTAGGTACATCGAATTTGTTGACAATTTGTTATTCTTGTTGTTTATAAATCAATTTGACTAGATACAAGTATCATATTTCTGTCAATGTCCTAGGATTGATATACCGAGCACACAATTGGTGTTCCCTATTGAGGAACTATTAGTAAAAGATATAGGTGTATATATTTTAGTAATTACTGAATAGTGAAAATTACGTGTGGTGTAAAAGATCCAAACAAGACGATGAGAGATCAAGAGGGACAAAGCATACCCTTTTATTAAAGAAAAAAAAGTTGTTAAGTATCTCGATAGATGGCTCTGGTCATACTCTTAAATGACGATTAAAATATAGTAAAAAATTTCAACTTGTTTCGGTACAGTTCGGGTAGTTCAGTGGCAAGAACATTGCCCTGGTTAGGCAGAGGTCAATCCCCGTCTCGAACCAAGTTGTATTTTTCACTTTAATGAAAAAATATGTGAAAGTTAGCATTCTATCGTTAGGAGTCCATCGCATTTATATTAAAAAATGGTTGTAACACTGTTCATTGGTATCAGGTTGTTAAGTAGCTCGATAGTTGGCTCTGGCTGTTCATACTCTTAAATTACCTACTATTAAAATATAGTGAAGAATTTCAACTTGTTTCAAACTTCAAAATAAAGATTTCCTGATCATAAAATATTTGTTTTGCTGACCTGGAATCGAAAAGAGCTTTACACGGCAGTTGCATATACTTACAACTGCGCAATTACTAACAATGTTTACCAAGATTTTAATTTACTCGAGTTCGCAACTTACCTCTAAGACTAAGTGCAGTCAACGTTTGGTGAACATATCCCGTAGGTTCTATAATGTGACGTTCTATCTTGACTACAAACATAGGAGTGCCGTTCACAATTGCTTGACTGACACCATGGGATACCTGGAAAGACTTTACTATAAATACCAAAAGAAAAATTCCATAACTAAAGTGCCCATAAATTTATCTGCTTATTTAAATAAAATAGATCCATCCATAAGGGGGTTATTCCATTTTGGTCTATTTCTCATTAAATTGTCAAATTCCATTGAAACTTCATTATTGGTTTAATGGTTACAGAAATGCTGTAGATATCTAAAACAATATCAGCACCGTCAATATCAGTAAATTGAAATATCCCTGATTTGTTCCGAACTTTGTATTTCATTATATCAATAGTAACAGGTTTGTAATTAATAACGTAGATGGTAGATTAATCGTTCAACAAGAAACATTCATTACTCAACGCAAACGGGTGAAACGACAACACGGGGTTACAAAGTTCATGAATTTGTTATTGCCAAGTCTATATAGTGACTGACCCAGTTGTTATACTCGTCTAGCGTGATAAATCACCTGTGAATTGTTCATAAGTGTTTACTAACAAAACAAATACTAACGAATGCCAGCTTAGGTAAATATAGCTTAAGGTGTACCTGCGCTAGTCCTTATGAGATTGAATGGCTCAAATATCACCATTTATCCGTATTTAGTATTGTGTACAGGTGGGTAGTGACTAAGTAGTATAATGTAACATGTTTCAAAGCGAGCTTTCGTAAGCACCATGTTGTAAGCGACGTTAAAGTCAACTCTTCCATGCGCTCGCCATGCGGGTACCGAATCTATCACGTGGTAGAGAAAGAAAGAACACAAAACACTAATAACGATTGGGCTTGTATCCGTTTATTTACTCATGTGCTTGTATAGTTACGCATAAATGTAGGTTTACAAAGTACACCTTGCAATGAATCAGCGTATTGCTCTTCTCTCTGATTTACTCTCTTCTCTACCTTATTAGTATAAGGCGAGCATTGAATTGAATACTCGCTTTAGAAAAGATCTTAGGTCCGTATTCCAGAAAGTTACTCAATACTAAATCGACGCTTGAGAGTAGATTTTATTAGGCAAAATCTAGCATCAAGCGTTGATTGAGTATTGAGAAACGTTCTGGAATACGGACCTTAGCACTAGATTGTATTTTTATAAAAAATAACAGACGTCAAGATACCACCTTATTATTTGATTACTGCTTAGTTGCCTATTATTTACTTGGGTATGTCAACGTAAACATCTAAATGCTCAATCAATAAAAAAAAGGGATAGTCCTGAAATGATCCTAGCAAATATAAAAATCAAACCCTATCGCATTTATACGATTTTAATCGTACATTACAATTCAAATTACTGGAAACCGGGACCAACTGCTTAACATGCATTGCGAAACACGGAAAAGTTCGTTAATAGAAATGCCACAAAGCACCCATCAGAGGACCAAATATCGAAAACAATACAATAATAATACATGGTAAATATCCTATCTCATTTAGAAATAGATAATATTCAGAAGAACTATCGTTTCGAAAATGATCTTTCTTCATTCTATCTAAAACAACTATTGCGCGATTGAGCACTTAGTTTTTATATAAATTAGAAGCATTCGTAGCCCCACTAGTTGAGTGGTCTGTAAACGACCACTACGTTAAGGTAAAGCATTATGGGTGCTTTGTGGTATTTCCATTTACAAGCTTTTCCGTGTTTTGCAATGCATGTTAAGCTGTTGGTCCCGGTTACCAGTAACATGGCAGTTGTTAAGCCATCTTAAAGGATTTATGGGCGGTAAAAAAAACTTCAACGGCAGGTCGCCACAATCTGCGCCTGTCCATTTCATCCCGGTAATATTCTCACCACCTGTTACGTGGAACAAAACATGCATGAAATATGAATGTAAAGTATGCCTCTGCTGCCCTTCCGGAATTGATAAACAATAAATTTGAATGAAGTTTGACTTGTACATTATTGATGTAACTAACTGTATTTACAGTAAAAATGCTAACGAAACTTACATAAATACTTTCACATATGTGGCCATCCATCATAACAGTATCCGTTTTGACTTTACCCCTGAATCGAACAAGTGCCATATAACGCATTAGCACAATGTTACCACCTTCCAGTAGAAAATCGTGCGCCTGTTCAAATGTATGGTAAATACGCTTTACTACATATTTCTCGCCACAAGTACAAGAGATTTTATTGTAGTAACCGTTATCACAAATTGCCATGTAATTCCGCTTCTCCTTGGTAAGGCCTCTTTTCGTCATGTATCTGGTAATAAAATTCATAAATCACTAATTATCCATCATGGGGAACCGTGTGCGCCTCACAATCACAAAATTATATCACCAATCTAAGCAAAAAGAACTATAAAATCTTACTCCGTCCTGTTCTCTTCCATTGTATGAAGGTTACAATCCAAAATACTGACAAGTTTCGAACCAGTTTTAGCTCCTTCCTTTGAAGAGTGCATTACAACTTGAACCAGCAATTTATCTTTATCCTCTCCAAGAGGCTCGACACTAATACTCATACCTAAATAAATAGAAGTATTTTTTAAGTGTCAAATTCCACAAGGGTTAGCAAATTACAAAATTAACAAAACTGCGATAACTCGTAAACCTATTGAATCTAGTTATTATATCAGATAGTTTATGTTTAGTTTTGTTATACGTCCCCTAAACATGCCCATAAATAAATGTTAGCAGGTAAGGACAAAAGGAGGTCAAACACCGGCCTCTGATTAAGTTTAATTGTCTAGAGATGTCCCTAAATGGATAGTTAGAATGGTCTTAGCAAAACTACAATATTTTAAAAGACCTATCCTTAGATCACGAATTAGAAACGACTACCTATCTACCACCTTACGTTTAAACCCTCCGCATCAGAACCTCATAATTTGTCAGTCACTGGGGGTAGATAACCTACAATAGGATTACATACTCGTACATACCTCCAACTGCACTGCAGCAGTCTAAAGATGGCTTCCTTATCTTTTTCTCATACTTCGGAGCCTTTATCTCATGTATTGGACATACTTCTTCCTGGTCTGGGGTGTCATGAAGACCTTGTATAACAACTTTTTCTGGTTCTGAATCTTTTCTCTCTATCTTATCAAATCTATCATATGCAAAATCAAAATAGGTATGATGCGGGTCAACTTCATGACACCATCGATAACCGTGTTTACCTGCTCGAACTTTCTTTAATTTATTATCTTCTTTCTTTGGACATGTACAGATCAAGGCTGATACTGGTACTTTAGTGGAATCTACGCATGTGCAGATTTTAGTCGTTACAGGTTCTGTGTCACAGATACATGGATCTTTACAATCGCAGACAGCAAAGCAATGGCAGTTTTCAGGATCACCACAGGTACACAATTTTACAGGAAAACATGTGCATTGGCTTGCTGTTCTACCACATGTGCAAACGGCAGGTACATCACAGCTGCAAAATGATTTGTTTTCAACTGGTTCATCTTTGCATTGAATATTCTCATCCTCGATTGGTTCACAAACACAGGTCCGTTGGACTCCACAAACACATTCAACTTTTTCGCAGATACATTCTTTACCTTTCATACAATAACATAATTTCTTAGGCTCCGGTTTCTGACATTCACACGGCTCCCTTTCGGGTTCTTCTTCCTTAATGCTTTGCTCCCCATGATATTCCTCTTCTCCAGAGGAACGAAACGAACTTTTTGATGATGGTGTTGAAGGTTTTGATGTGGGTTTCCCTTTGCATGTGCAAATTACTGAAGGAAATTTATATTTGCCTGGACCTGTACCACATATGCAAGGTTTCTCTACTTGATCACATGTGCATTCTGGTTGAATTATTCCGGGTACACAAGTACATACTTTAGCTTCCTTTTGACATTTGCATACTGGTGATGGTTCCAAAGGTTTACAAATACATATATTTTTAAGATAGTGACATGCACAGCTATCTTTCTCTTTGGCTCCACAATAACAAGGTATTTTTATAAAACAATCACATTCGCCTTTATCGTCCTTAACACAAGTGCAAATTGTATCCACTTTCAAAACTGGATTAATTTCGGGTAGCCCATCTACTATTATGATACTATCTTTACTGCCACGTGGCGGTGGAGGTTTTTTACAATCGGGGAAGAAATAGAAATGAAAATCGTTGATCTCTTCTTCTTCTACTATAACATCATCTTCAATTAGAGGTTGTGGTTGGTACTCTTTGGTTGCTGTTACGTGGCTAGACGATTCACTAGGAGTAGATTCCTTACACGTCCATTCTGAATCTAAAGATGCGTCTTCTACGTTACCTTCCTGATGCCCGCAGCTTATAATCAAAGTTTCACCAAAACATATATCTTTCTTCAATATGTCATCTGTGAAAGAGCATAAATTAATATATATCGTTAAATAACGTAGGAATTTACGAAATAATAACCATTTTGACAATATCCCATCACGATTATATTTATATAATCCCCGCGAAGGGCTACGAACTATGAGATACGTAGAGGTAGTGAAATTTTTAGACTTAAATTGATTTATACCTGTCGGACCTTATGGAGCGAGAGCCTAGCTTGTTGCACTAGAGTCGCAATAGCCATGTACGAAAGACGGGTAAATTAAATAAAAGGCAAATTGACGCATTCATCTTATTTTTAAACTAGTTGATGCCTGCGGCTTCGCCCGTGGAATATTTCGACCTCCCGTCGCACCTATTTAATCCCGTCGCTTATAAATTCTACAATGATGCATAAAAATTTGCCCGTTTTGTCGACATTTATAACTACTGCTCTGCTCCCCAGTGTAGTAGCGTAATGATATGTTGCCTATAGCCTTCCTCGATAAATGGGCTATCTAACACAAAAAGATTTTTTCAAATCCGACCAGTAGTTCCTGAGATTAGCGCGTTCAACCAAACAAACAAACTCTTCAGCTTTATAATATTATACTAGATATCCCCTATGCCATACAGTCAATACATATATGTGCTAATAACAAAGCTAAGGAAATTAATGTTGGTACATCCATACATACATATTGTCACGCCTTTATCCCCGAAGGGGGTGGGCAGAGGCATACTATACGCCCACATTTCACCGTATGCAATTTTGTCCCACGTAGCAGATGATAAGTCCTTAGTCGTGTTGAAACAGACAAGCGCAGAATGTGGCGACGACGGTCTTCAAATTTGCTTAACGACTGCCATGTTACTGGCAACCGGGACCAACGGTTTAATGTGCCTATAGTATTGACATGAATAATGATAGTATTGACATGAATAATGATAGTATTGCCATGAATAATGATAGTATTGGCATTTGTTTTATTTGTTTTGACAAGGATGATGATCAGTCTTTCGAGACTAATTTCGGGACATTTGTATTTTTATTTTTTATTTTTATTGTGCTAGTTTCTGGTCTTGATTATTATGTAAAAAAAATATTAAAAATATTTGCTTGCCGAGGAACAAAGTAGGCGAAATATGAAGATCCAAATCATAATTATGTAATTCTAAGAACTGCAACACCATATTTCAAGCGAATAAATATAATCTATGTATCTATCTTCGAAAGCACGGAAACGTTCGCAAACGTAAACGCCACAAAAAAGTCACCCATTCGACGACCAGTCATAGCGAAAATTGCTTAACGCAGTGATCGTTCACTAAGTTAGAGGGGACACGAGCGCTTCTCTTATTTACTTACTAGCTGTCCCGCCCGGCTCCGCCCGTGACATACTTCAAACCCCGTGGCACCCATTTAATCCCGTTGTTTATTAATTTCATTTTCACAATAATGTATAAACATTTCCAAAATCCAAATTCATTGATTACTTCTCCGCTCTCCAGTACCTACCTACCTACGCCCGCACGGCCCGGTCGAATTATGGTTACACGAAATTAATTTCTTTGCGCTTTATTTTAATTTGCGATATCTCGTAAGATATTCATTTAATTTGCAAGGTGTAAAGGGACAAAATAATCTTCATGAAATGCTGAAGCCAACTAAAGGTAGCATACGTTACGGGTAAATTCCTCGGACGGAATGAAGACGGGGTATCGTTAATAACGTGAACGTGGTATTAAAACATACGTTCAGTGACGATGTTGAACGATACTCGTGCTAGTGCTGAACCATATTTATACCACAAAATGTTTAATTTTACTTCGGAAGTTTCCGACCAGACCGATATTCCCACCCAAGATAAAACTTAGTGTGATGAGCACGATGGTTTATTCTGTGTCTGAGTGTTATTTACCTATAATATGTATGTATTTAGAAATATATAAGTATGTTTATCAGTTATCTGGTTACTACAGTACAAGCTCTGCATAATTTGGAATCAGATGGAGCTGTGTGAGTTGCTCATGTATGCTGACGATATTGCGCTGGCAGACGAGGACAGGGGCAAATTGGTGCGACGTGTGAAGGCGTGGAAGGAGACGCTTGACGAACGAACGGCGCGGCGGCGCGGCGGTCTGAAACTAAATGTGGCGAAGACCGAGTACATGGCATTAAACTCGACAGAATCGTCCGCATTGGCGGTGATTTGGTCGAGCGCACGGACCAGGTTAAAAACCTGGGATCTGTATTTCACACGTCCAGAGACATCGATTGCGATGTCAAGTCACAGGGAGAAGGGACAGGTTTACAAAACTACTTATAAATAGACCTATCCTTTTACATGGCAGTGAGACGTGGCCAATATTGGAGCGATACAAACAGGAGCTGCGTGTCACGCGGATGTACGGCGTATGAGATGTAGACGTTGAAACAAATGTCTGGCCATGTCAGCCCCGCCGGGTCCCCGTAAGAGGGGAAGACCCCAGAAGTGCTGGCTTTATGTCGTAAGGGATGACATGCGTGCCAATTGTTTCACTACAGGGGATGCCGACCACTGTGCGAAGTGGAGGGGAAAATGTAAGAAAGCGGACCCCGGGCGTCGCGAGACACAACTGGGACAAGCGCTCAGATGATGATGGTAACGCGCGTAACAAAACACTATACGATACACAATACAACACTACGGCGTGAGGGCCGGTAATGCGCATACGTGGCGGGATCTCGGACGGGGCGGGCCACGGGGTGTGCGGGACGAGACCTCAACGACGTTTTTTCTATTGCCGTCCCGTTCCGTCCGTGTTTCTCGTCACGTTTATTTTATTGCTATATTTTTAAATGCAACGATGTCAAGAAATCGTCCGTTCCGTCCCGGACGATAAAAAATACGTCGCGTATACTAAGACCTTAACGTAGAAAAAATGATAGGGATTAAGGGCAGGTAGGCCAAGTCGCGTAGGCACCAAAACGCTTCCTCAGCCCCCGCCAAGATAGATTGACAATGTATTTTCCGCTGGCAGACCACAGTAAAAATGATTGGCAGTAGCAATCGAAATGGAACATCTCTGTTATTGTGTTGGATTTTATTATAGGTTTATGATATACTAGTTGACGCCCGCTACTACGCCCGCGTGATGAAGTTTTCTCGTTCCCGTTTTCTAAAGGAACTTGTTCCCGGGATACAAAGTAGCCTATGTGTTTTTCTGATAGATAAGCTATATTATTGTAAAGTTTTTATAAATTCCATTCAGTAGTTTTATATGTAAGTATCATCAAACATTCATACTTACAAACTTTCGCGTTTATAATATTAGTGGGAGTTAATGATGATATATTTAATAACAAATTCATGCTTTATGTACAAGGACCAAATAAAATGTCACGTACCTACTCATTATACTCATTTTTTTTAATAATATTATAATCAAAAAATCATAATGTTATGTCCATGTCTCAGGCAGCTAGTCACCGTTGTACTTCAGAACACATCTTCCGTTCGCGCTAAACATTCTCCCTAAGTATATAAATTAATTTAATTGCTCTAAACGTTTCTGGTTTAACCAAATGTTGCTATTAGTTCCTACTTTTTCTGTTTCAAAAACCCGATTCTTAGTTTAACATGCAGGGAAGACTTCTACTATCATATTAGTGACTAATGCCTGAAGGTCGGCTTCTGATGAGACCATCACTACCGCAACATCATCGTACAACAAACAATGTCTGTAAAATTTTCAAATTTACAACAATTCATAATCTTTTAACATTTACAACTAACTATTAGATACACTATGAAAAACACAACCAAGGCGGACATAACACAACCCCATTTGACGCCCGAACAGACGTCAAAAAGAGGCGCCAGGTGAACATCCCCCTTGGTCGCATGCAAGCTTTACAGTCCGTATAAAGTGACTATCGCCCGCAGCAGCTGGCCGTCCACACAATATCATGCCCGGATATGGTGTGGATGGCCAGCCAGGCCACACGGAGGAGTACCACAAAAGTTTCTCTCACAACGTTATCAAATGCTTTCTCCAGATCCACTAAAGCCCCGAATACCTTCGGGTTAAAATGTTGGGATTATTAATTATTAGTTACATGAAATTTTATAAATTTTTAAGGCTCCTAACATAAAGTAAAATAAATAAATATAAAAGCGCTGGTAGCCCCACTAACTCAGTTCTCTGTAAAAGATCACTGATTCAAGAAACTCTCTCGGACTTTGGATGGATGACCGCTGTGTGGCATTTTCATTTTTCATTTCGTTTTCGTCTTTCGAAGGACACGTTAAGCTGTTTGTCCCGGTTGCAATTAACGTTGCAATCGGCACTCGTTAAGTCAAGTGAATACCCTTTCAGCGACTTAAAAATTACAACAGCGAGTCGCCACAATCTGAGCCTGTCCATTTGAACACAGGCATTGGGCTCACCACAATAATTATGCCTCTGCCACACCTTCGGGGGAGCGTTTCGCGCAATGCTGTATTGACGAGAAAGTGAGTTATGGTAGAGGATCATGGACAGTCTGGGGAGGAATCTCTATGGAAGGCAAAACTGAGCTAGAGGTAGTGACGGGACCACGACTGCCGCCCCTAGATGGCAATAGATACATTCGCCAATGTTTAGAACACCACGTGATGCCATATGCTGGATTTTTGGGCAAGATTTCATTTTAATGCATGATAATGCAAGGGACCATACTGCGGGAATCGTCAGGGAGTACTTAAATGACATTGGTATCACTGTTATGAGATGGCCAGCGCGAAGTCCTGATATGAATCCTATAGAGCATCTATGGGATGAGCTGAAGAGGCGTGTTTGAGCTTATCATCCTGCCCCGCAAACCATGCAGGAGCTCAAAAATGAAATTTTGGAATAATGGGAGGACATTCCTCAACATGTCATAACGACATTGATTAATTCTATGCCAAACCGTATGAGAGCTGTCATAAATGCACTGGGAGGCAATACAAGTTACTAAATAAACATTTCTGTTCATGTAAAACATGTCTTTATTTAAAAATCGATTAGATTTTTTTCATTGAAAAATGCAAATATGGACTTGTTTCAACGTAACTCGACTTTTTTAATAAACTTTAGTTCAAATTTAGAACAGTGGCACTCTAAATGAATGATGAGTATACAAGCTCCAAAACTGCATCAAAACATTTTCCTTCTACATACATCTTTTATAAGTTACAGTACTCCAAACCAAAAAAATCAAGGTGGCTCGATTTAGGTGTCCGGGAGTGTATAACAACTGCACTGATTACTTCAGCCAGTGGCAGTCGGTATGTTAAAGCTTCAGAATCTATTGATAAAATTTGTTTAGAACCAAATTGAAAGTATACGTTACACAAAAAAAAAATGAAATTCGTCAATAGTTAGCGGAAAATAGGTAAACATACATTGAACAGCCCACTGGCTCAGTTAATTATATAACTGCCTTCTAACCTGTGGGTACCGGGTTCGATTTTATACTACTTACAGGGATAATTCTAACGCTTCTGTGAAGTGTACGTAGCTCATTTTATATTAAAACTCTCATATACACTATACAAAGCGAACTCCGGGAGTCACGAGATGCAGCTGGGACAGACGCTCGGATGATGATGGAATGCGTACTGCTCTGATAAATATACTGTGCTATTGCGAAGAAATAACAAGGGGAGCGCAACGAAAAAACCTGACACAGGTCCTACCTCAGTAAGCGACAGCGCCCGACTGATCAGGCGTCAGTGACGCGAATCTGGTATTATTTAAACATTTGTACTATAAAAATCACTGTATATAGTCAAAGTAAGCGATCATGTCTATAAATATTTAGTAACTATAATTGGGTATAAAAATTTCATGAAAATTATCTGTAGTTTAGATTTAGCATTGAAAAAATATTTCGAAGGGGGGCAACTTTAAATTGTTTTTCTATCAAGTGAAGTTTATTAGATTTTGTAACAAAAAGCCATTTTGACTAGATTAAATTCTTAACTATCATAAATATTTTTTTCGGAATCAAAAACCCTTTCTTGTACGATTCGCATTGTTTTAAAATACTCAAAATCGTGGCCTCGGCAGGTATACCAAGCCTTAATAGCATATTTGTGTAAATAGCCTTCTAATTACCGCTTTATAATTGATGGTTTTTTAAAGTATTAAAATGGATTTTGAATATTATTACTATGAGATAGACATATATCTTCGCGGACTTTTTTGTAGACCTACATTAGATACACAATTGCACCATACATTATATCTCAACAAATATCGTTATAATTTGGTCAATGTATACAAAAACTTAACAAATTATACATAAAAACCTTCTATAAGAATCACTCTAACTATTAAAATAAAAACGCATCGTAATTAGTTTCGTAGTCTAAGCATACATAGGGACAGACAGCGAAAAGCGACTTTGATTTATTATTTGTAGTGATATAAGTTGCGATCAGACATTTTTAATTATTTTCGCAAAGACAACTTTAGGTTCAGCCCACCAGAACTTTTGGAAGCCCAATATTGAAAGAACATGCAAGTTTGAGTGAAAGCTATTTATATAAGGTGTACCAAAATAAACTCCAAACTTTATGAAGTTACGTATTATCAGAAAAAGAATTAACAAAAATTAAAGAATAAACATCGTCCGAATATTCAAGCCGATTTTTCATTTTAAAAATTTTGATAATTTTCCCTATTTTAACACTTCTAGCCTGTCTCATGAAGGCTCCTGATAGAAATCGTAAAAATAAAAGAAATGGTATTGGGGAATATTCGAATGTCACCGCGCTATGCTCAAAAATCATGTACGTATCCGAAAACCTAGGATTAAATATATACTACATAATAAATATAAATATATCGTTGGGACAACTCACACAGCGTCATCTGATTCCAAAATAAACAGAGCTTGTACTATGGTAACCAGCTAACTGATAAACATACTTATATATTTCTAAATACATAGATATTATATATAAATAACACCCAGACACAGAATAAACTATCGTGCTCATCACACAAAGTTTTATCCTGGGAACCCACGACCTCTTGCGTAGCAGTCGGATACACTCCCACCGCGCCACAGAGGCAGTCCTACTACCACCACTACCAAATATATACTACAGTTTGACCAGTACAACTGCATACAATTTTGTATGCAGTGAGCGGTACAGCAGTACTGGTAAAACTATAATATCTATACTATTAATATTATAAAGCTGAAGAGTTTCTTTGTTTGGTTGGTTGAACGCGCTAATCTCAGAAACTACTGGTTGGATTAGAAAAATTCTTTTTGTGATAGATAGCCCATTTATCGAGGAAGGCTATAGGCTATATATCATTACGCTACTACACTGGGGAGCAGAGTAGTAGTCATAAATGTCGACAAATCGGACAAATTTTAGGCATCATTGTAGAATTTACAAGCTACGGGATTAAATAGGACGGGATGTCGAAATATTCCATGGACGAAGCTGTGGGGGTCATCTAGTCACAGTATAAAGTGAGAAAACTAATGATCTTTCGGCTGTGCTAATATTATAAAGCTGAAGAGTTTGTTTGTTTGATTGAACGCGCTCCCAGGAACTACTGATCGGACATGAAAAAATATTTATGTGTTGGATAACCCATTTACCGAGGAAGGCTATAGGCTATATATTATCACGCTACTATCCTGGGGAGCGGAGCAGTAGTCATAAATGTCGACAAATCTGGCAATTTTTTATGCATTATTGTAGAATTTATAAGCGACGGCATATAAAAGGTGCGACGGTAGTTCAAAATATATCACAGGCGAAGCCGGGGGAGTCATCCTTCAAATAATCTTAGTATGTTGAGCATGTCGCAGCGACACAATGAATGTTCCTGAATAGCATTTCGATTTGTATTGAGGCTCCCACTGTTTAATACCTATTTACAACATAAATATATTGACTTTTCTGTTGCATTAGAAACAATTTTGAAAAGCAATTAGTATGCTAACTTTTACTAAATTTAAATTTTAAAGAGGAAAAATTTTTCAGTAACGAGCTGGACTCGAACCAGCGTCTTCTGGTTCAACGCACCAGACGCGTTACCAACTACACCACCGTGACCGGCTCGCGACGAGAAAGAGGTGGATTAATTAAGAGTCCAGCTCGTTACTGAAAAATTCTTCCACTTTAAAACTTTAATTTTCTGTTGCATGCACTAGTTGCTATATTGTCGAAATTAACCCCTCATTTTTTTTTGTTTTACGGTATAGATTTTCGATGAAATCTCACAAAGTTTGAAGGGTTCATATTGTAGTGCATATTGGATAAGATAAAGAGTCTGACCAAGCCGGAGAAGATCAAAGCCGCGTTGGTAACCGGAATATATCTTTCTATTAGTATCACGGAACTGTAGGATCAGCAGCGATTTTAGAGATGCTATTCTGTAATGATATCTATTGAATGTAAAGAAGCGCTCGTGACCCCACCGGATTTAGTGTTCTGTAGATCACTGAGTTACGCAACTTTCACTATGGCTGGTCCTCGGATGGGTGACCACTTTGTGGCATTTATATTTTGCGAGTGTTTCCCCTGCTTCGGAAGGCACGTTAAGTCGTTGGTCCCGGTTGCCAGTAACATAGCAGTCGTTAAGTCAAGTTGAAGGCCTTGAAAAAGGCGGTTTGAAAAATTTCTACAGCAGGTAGCCAGAACATGTTTCTGTCTATTTCATCACGGCAATGGGCTCACCACCTATTACGTAGGACAGGAACACACATGGTGAAAAGTGGGCATACAATATGTATGCCTCTGCCACTGCTTCGGGGAAAAATAAATTTCTATTTGAAAACTTCGACTTGCGATAAAACGTCAAATTTTGAGGGTCGCCGCGAAATCGAAATGTATAAATGTAAAGTTTCCAAACAAGATAACCATTGCATGCAGTATTCTTCGCGGGTCAAGCCTTATGCGTTTATTTCCTAGTTCACACTCACCAAGTTCAAAAGAAAGCTGTTCTGACAAGTTTAATAATGTAATATTGGTTTGTGTCGACATGTTATTAAATCGATTATTTCTTCAAATGTACCATATTTTTACTTAGTTTCTCGTTTTTTTTTTCTATATGACGTTTGCTGTGACAAAGTAGTCACATAATTGACATAATAATATAAATTTATAAAAAGGAAACAAGAATAAGTTTAAATACTCTACCAAAAAATTTCTTTATTTTAACACTCCTTATATAAAAGCGCTCGTGGCTCCGCTAACTCAGTGTTCTGTAAACGATCACCGCGATAAGCAACTTTCGCTTGAGCTGGTCCTTGGAAAGGTGACGACTTTGTGGCATTTACATTTGCGAGCGTTTCCGTGCTTCGGAAGGCACGTTAAGCCGTTGGTCCCGGTCGTTAAGCCCAGTTGAAGGCCTAATAGGCGGCTTGACAAATTTCATCAGCAGGTCGCCACAGCCTGCCCCTGTTCATTTCAACACGGCAATGGACTTACCACCTGTTACGTGGGACAAAAAATGCATACGGTGAAATGTGAGCATAAAGTATGCCTCTGCCTACCCCTTCGGCGATAAAGGCCTGACAATATGTATGTATGTATGATGTATGTATGTTATAATTGCGGTTATTTCTAAAAGGGTTATTTCTGTTCTGTGTTCTGTAGGCTATTGCCAACCGCCGTGTTACCCGTCACAGGGTCACCCTGCACCACAGAGCAAGGAATCAATGTCACTTGAGACTGGAGACGCTACTCTAAATATTTCATACAAAACAAGCGTGTCGGTGTGGCGTCTCCGTTTACACCACAGAAATCGTAAACACAGGAGAAATTGCATGCATGCGGTACACTTGTGTGTCCCCGCGACACACTCATCTATCAAGTAAGGTGAGTAGGTACTAGTGCGATTAAAACCTTCACTAGTCCTGGAATCGCGTATCATAGATTTTATTCATGTCTTGCGAACTTTGACCATAGAAACCAAAACGTAGTGATTTCCAATCTCATTACTTGCGAAGCTGAAGGTTGCGAACTTTTTGCGAACGTAGACAGAGAATACTATTAAATAAAAATAATAAATAATAAATAAATAGAACAGTATTCACTGTCAACGGTTGCGAAGGTTTTCAAACTCAGTTTCTAAGTAGATAGGTAAATGAAAACGCTGTAGCAAATTTCGCAGTTCAAAAGAACACTTTCAATCTGACGCGCCATTTGCAAATAACCTTAAGCACGTTACTCAGCAAGCATGTATGTCGTAGCAACACACAAATGTAACCGTATGCCATTTCTCCTGTTTTTACGAATATACGGTGGCTTAATCCATCGTATGTTGTATACCTACGTGTATGAAAACCCGACAATACAGCGGAGGTAGAAATAAACTTCCTGGTAAAGAAATGTCTTCCTGAATTAGCTCCAAGGCGAGGTGTTAAATGCGTTCGTAATGTCGAGAGACACTGTAAAACCAGCAGCAGTGGCAGGCAAACCTACGGCATACCATCGAAAGTGGTCACCGTTAATCTATGGACGTTTGCAATACCACAGACCACGCTAACGACCCTAATGCCTTGGTGTAATGGACAATGGACATGGACATGTTGTAGCTAATTGCTATTAATTTTTAGGGTACAGTACCTAAGAAGGAAAAACGAAACCCTTATAGAATCACCTTGTTGTCGGACTGTCTGTCTGTCTAAATACTTTTTTTTCAAGAACGCGTGGAGGTATCAAGCTGAAATTTATATCAAAAGTTGTAAACCTCGCCGCACTAGTTCGACTCGTGCTTGACCGGTTTTTAAGCCGCCACCATTTAATGACTACCATGTTACTGAAATAGTCGAAAACGAAAATGCCACAAATACTTAACAAACACTGAGCGAGCAAGTCAGAGCGCTTCAAATATTTCACGTACAATCAGCAAAGTCGCTTAACAAGTAGACCATTAGGTACATCACGATCTAACTATTTTAAATAGGTTGTTCTTAAGTAAATAAGAACAAACATGCAAATGTTTAATTCACAAATCTATTCGGTAACTTTGGATTGTGTTAATCGACTTCTGAGGATGACTGTACAAAATTTACTCTAAAACATGCTAGGTGCTTGTAACTGACCAACAAAGGTTGCTGCTGTTCAATTAATTTTTTCTTGAATGGCAAACGGTAACGGCAGTGATGTCCACCCACAGATATAGAAGAGTAAGCAGATCAAACATTTGCGAAAAATAGCGTAGCCTATTTCACACATATAAACAGGTAGCTTAATCCAGGGTCGCATTCAGCTATCATATCATGTCATTTTAATATCTTTTATAATTTATGTTTATTAACCAAACATCTTGTTTAATGGTTAGGAAACCTAAAAAAATATTAACATAATTAATTGAATCGGGCACTACATTTAGCTTGACTTTGGATATTGAAATTGCAAACAATTTGCTGAACTGAATTCGTCCCCATGCCGTAACAGTACAAAATGTATGTAAATTAACAAAAATCTTAGATATTGATGACGATAGCGACCAAACGGTTTATGGAACAGATGCTATGAACCATATATTAACAACTTTTCAAGTGTTCATCTAGAAGAATCACCATTTCTTAATAAAAATCTTAGAATAATAACACGTAGTCGTAAATAAAACATCAATTACCTGTGAAAAGTTATTCCTGTTGATTTCTTGTGACTGGAACTATCACAACATTTTACACAACACTTCACCATCTTTTTTTATACTTTTATAACCTTTATTTAAATATATATACATAACATTTTCCCTTCGGTACAAAACACTAACAAATTCCTGATTCAAAAATGGCGGAAATTGTGAAATTATGTAGAAAATAAGGCTACGCGCTGTTCGCTGTCTATGTGTGAGTTACATGTCGCTACACATGACAAATAAAGATAGCGTTATACAAGAAATAAAAAGAGTGAAAAGGATGAAGTATTACACCATAAACAAAGGAATATGTTTGATCTGCTTACTCTTCTAAATCTGTGTGTCCACCGACCAATAATATATGTGTCTTCTTATTTTTCTTTTAATATCTTCTACCTTTTATAAAACACGGTTAATGAACTAGTATACAGCAAGCGTCCCATCCACCAAAGTCCCGCACAAAGTCCGAGAAGAACCTCCTTTTTTGAAGAATATTTCAAAACAAGATGTTATTTTTAGAGGTTCGTACCTAAAAAGGTAAAAAAGAATACTTATAAGATCACTTTCTAGTCAATATGTCTGACCATCTGTCTGTCTGTCTGTGTGTCACCATCGATTTTCTCAGGAACGGGTTGACTTGGGAAGTTGGAATTTATACCAAACTAGCTGTCCTGCCCGGCTTCGCCCGTGACATACTTCGAACCCCGTGGCACCCATTTAATCCTGTCGTTTATTAATTTCACAATAATCTATACTAATATTATAAAGGTGAAGAGTTTGTTTGTTTGTTTGTTTGTTCAGTTGAATGCGCTAATGTCAGGAACTACTGGTCGGATTTCAAAAAACCTTTTTGTGTTAGATAGCCCTATACTAATATTATAAAGCTGAAGAGTTTGTTTGTTTGTTTGTTCGGTTGAACGCGCTAATCTCAGGAACTACAGGTCGGTTTTGAAAAAATCTTCTTGTGTTAGATAGCCCATTTATCGAGGAACGCTATAGGCTATATATCATTACGCTACTACACTGGGGAGCAGAGCAGAAGTCATAAATATCGACAAATCTGGAAATTTTTTATACATCATTGTAGAATTTATAAGCGACGAGATAAAATAAGTGTGACGGGAGGTCGAAATATTCCACGGGCGGAGCTGTGGGGGTCATCTAGTGTATGAATATTTTCCAAATTACTTGTTTAATTCTCCGCTCTCAAGTATGTACCTACGCCCGCACGGCCCGGTCGAATTTGGTTACACGAAATTAATTTCCATGCGCATTTTTTTTATTTTACCATATCTCCATAGATATTCATTTAATTCGAAAGGTGTAAAGTACTAAAATAATCTTCATAAAATGCTGTAGTCAACTAATATATTAAAAATTATAAGGATTAATTATGTGTTTGTGTAAATAGCCTTCAAATTACCGCTTTATAATTGGTGTTTTTTAAGCATTAAAATTAATATAGTATGTTATCCTTAAGAGATAAACATATACCGTTACGGATTTTTTTGTAGACCTATATTAGATACAAAATTCCACAATACATTATTTTGTTATATATAAATATCATTTTCGTTAAAAGCTCCCAGACGGCTCATTTTTTCCGACGCCCCCCAACATATATCGTTATAATTAAGGTAATGAACACAAAAACTTTACAAATTATATATAAAAACCTTCCCTATGAATCACTTTAACTATTAAAAAAAACTGCATCGAAATTCGTTGCGTAGTTTTAAAGATCTAAGCATACATAGGGACAGATAGCGAAAAACGAATTTGTTTTATAATATGTAGTGATGATGCTAACTGCTGTCTGATGCTACTGAGGTCTCTAGACCCTATTAGGTATTTAAAAATCAAGGTCCTGAGTTACAACGATAAAAAGATATTAGCAAATTTAGATTAATCCAAAAAAACTTGTAAGTACCAAAATTTGACTTTATTTTTAACATTTTTTATTTTTTGGAATTTTTCCTTTTTTGTGCTATAAGACCTTGCTGTTAACCAAAATTGTCAATTCTAGGTCAATCGAACGTACCCTGTAGGTTTTAGGTAAGTAGTTCCCGTTGGCCTGGAATAACAAAATTAGGCAAAAATAAAGGACTTGCAGCACTAATCAAGAAAATTTCCAAAAATATTAAAAAATTTCAAGGGGGAAATACAATTTACATCTGTGTTGTATTGGCGCTCCTACAATTTGTTAGTCTAGCTTAATTGCCAACTAATTTTAAAAGGTACTAATTTTACTTTGGCCGTATAATGGATAGGTACGGAAACCTCGGCACTTAAGGTCGACTCGCGCTTGACTGCTTTTATTATTCGACACGACTTCCAAGAGCGAGACTGAGCGTGTAACGAAACACAAAGACGTTACATTTCAACCATAATATTTAAAGTGAGACATTTTTTTTCTATCAACAACTATTTCATCGTTTTTAGTAGTTAGCATATTGTTGTCTTTGCTATAATTATAATTTTAGCAATTTTATATTAAAAATGTTAAAATTTTGTTACTGTTATTAACATTTCAATTTTTACATTATTAGACAATCAGCTCTTTTGCGTATAACAGAATTGCTGACCGATCGCTTTGACAGATGATGTGGCCTAACGTCTCGAGAGTTTTTTGAGAAACATTATTATCATAATAATTATAATGCGAAAATGATTGTATTAAAAGTTATTTTATTTGCTATATTTATTACAGGCTTGCATTGTAGACACCCTGATAAAGTTTTTTGTGTTAACGAGGCATGCAACGGTAAGTAATGATACTGCATTACAATGTCAATTTTCATGTGATAACTTTCTATTAAAACATATTTTTGAATAATTGTTTCAGAACCTATATCCAAAGCCAAAACTTTACTGGTCTATACAAGTGTTGAGCCGGACCTTATATCTTTTCGGCCCAATAGTGATGCCACCGTTTACATGAAATCAGCTGGTACAAATTCTGAGTTATGGTTTGTGAACATAAACGGAAAAACCGGGTTTGCCAACTCGAAGTTTTTAAGAGAATATAAAATGTTAGAAAAAAAACCTCTCATTATTGTGCCATATGAACCAAAGGCAAAAGAAAACGTTCAGCCCAACAAAGTGAAACAGGCTCATGAAATTATTGATGGCACTACTATATATACCACCGAAGCAGCTGCTAACAATGCCGAACAAGAATCCACTACATCTGCTCCTGTGACAAGTTCTGAAGATCCTGCACCATCACTTGGCAATGTGAAAGAAATGTTGGATGATGACGTCCAAAATATTTCTAGTCAGACTAGCAATGAAGTTAATGAGAATCTAGTGATTGAAAGCCAAAGTTCTGAGCCTTCACCTGAAGATACAAACATGATAGAAAATATAGTGTCGACAACCACAGAGGAAACTGATAAGACAATCTTAACTGATCTCAATGATGAAAAACAAAATGTTGATATAGTAACCCAAACTGTGCCTAATTCTAGTGATGAGGTTGTGACTAATATAAATATAAATGAACAAACAAATAAGGAACAGCATAATGAAGATCTTCCTAATGCCCTGTCAGGTGATGCAGCTGCTCAATTACTTCTGTCTACTGTCAGTGGTGCTTTAGGTAGTAAGAACTTATTAGATGTGCCTGATAATAAAGAAATTAACAGTTTGACTGAATCTGAACAGACTGACAGCTTAGAACAAAATGCATCTTCTGTTAACACTAATGCAGAAAATGTACCAGTTAATCAGGAAACTACCACTGAATCAAATGATGTGGTTAATGGTGAGACTAAACCAATAACTGAACATGTTGTGGACCAAAGTCTGGAACAAAAAATCCCTTCAGAACCTATGAATTCAGTAAATATGGAATTCCACAGTGATAATCTACCCAATAATAATAAGGAATTGAAAGTGGAAACTATAGGCGATCAAATTCATACAACTGCTCCTCCTATTCCATCTGAGCCCAGTCCTATAACTCCATTAGAAACTCTTACAACAGAAACATTATCTACACTACCACCTACATATTCTCCTTTAGGAGATAATACACAGTCACCTGCATTAGATACCATACCTCCACTTTCTCCACCATCAGATAGTATTCCACCACCTCCACTCAATTCTATTCCTCTATTCCCTCCTGTACTAGACGCTATACCTCCACTTGCTCATGCAGTTAAGAATGAACCTTTACCAGAATCAAATCCTTTACCAAACTTTGCAGATCCTGAATCACAAACGATACCACCTACCTTAGAAACAGTTGAAACATTTGAATCAGAATCCTTGGCTACTGAGCCACCTATAACAGAAACTATTCCTCCTATTTATTCTCAAGCTCCATATACACCCAATGCAGATGTGCTGTATGATACAACTTCTACATCAGATTATAATGTTGAAGATACATCCAATCTAGAATACAGCAAAGAGCACATACCTGTACAGGACCCATCATTAGAACAAAATGCAAATAGCGCTAATTCTGATCAACCAGATGAGACCCCAAGTGCAACAACTGAGGTTCCTGTAGAAGATGGAAATACACAAGGATTCATTTCTAACATTATTTCCACTGTAGCCGATATATGGCCCTCATCATCTGAAGCTCCGTCATCTATTTATATTACAGAAGAGTTCCCTTCACATGAGACTGAAAAAAGTGATAATTTAGAGGAAATAAATACTGGATTTTCTTTTATGAAATACATTATGTCTACTTATTATACTGTAATGGGTACAAGTGATGAGGCTAAAGCTGTGTTCTCTACTGTTGGTAAGTAATTTTTTTTTTTATTCATAGCGATTCTTATATTAAATCAGTCTGTGCAGTTCACTGCTGAATCTTTCCAAATTTTTACCACAAGACTGTCTTGGGTCTTCCTCAGTCTTTTTTATGTGACTTCAAAATTAATATTGTCAGTTTGATGAAGCGTTATATATGTACTCCAAAGACATAAACCCAATATGATGTGCTGTAACGCAATATATTTATCTACAAGTAGCTTTTTCATGTCCCAGTTGAATGAGAGGATCTCGAACACTGGTAATGTGTTCAAGACAAGAGTTATGCCTTACAAGTATGTTCAACCCCAGAATCTAAATGTGCCTCGGAATACAGATTTGGACCATAATTTATAAAAGTAGCCTATCTAATCTTTATCATATTAATAATTGCTAATTATCAAGCTCTCTCTAATGACCTTATCAGAGATCAGTGCATCAAGCTATGAAAGATAATGAAGTAATAACTATACATTTTGTTGCTAACATAATGATTACACTTTTATCAATATGTATTGTAACTTGTAAGGCAATACTTCAGACTACTATCTGTGAAAATTTCCTCATAGATTTCTTGAGATAGTAAGAGTGATCTGAAGCTTGGGCTTTCATTACGGTCAACCTTGGGGTGATGCAAAGATACCTAAGTGAAGGAAGGTGTGTGTGGTTCATAGTAAGCTAGGGTGTAAGAGGCCTCACACAAAACTCTCTGGGGCTCCTGCTAGCGGTGCACCTGCTGATTAATGGACGAGGCAACAATGCAGGTGCCTTTAAGGGCTTGGAAGGTCAGACAGCAGTCAACAATGCCCAAAATATACAACACAGGCAGTCAAACAATCCATGAACCCAGCCTAGGCCAGCCAGTCTTGTATAATTGATATATGTAATATGTATGTCTATACTTTATTTATAGAGTATTTATACATGTATTTCAATATATATTTCAGCTGAGTCATGTTATAGTGAAGAATACTGTGATGGCACATCCAATAGTGGCACTAATCGATTGCTTACATTCTTATTAACCACTGCGAGTTCTGTTCTACTCTTCACATTAGGATACTACTACATAGACAACAGGCGACAAGATGGCAGACTTATTGGTCAAATCAATTCTTTACAGCGGGATTTGCTTTTCACGTCTAAGGTATGCTCATTCTGTTATTATTTAAATGCAGGTAAATAATTAGTTTTAAATCACACCTACAAATATACTTTGAATCAAAATAAATCTTGGTCTTTATCTGAACGCACTTTCTAAGCCAACTCTACACATGACTTGTAAATATTTATTTGAAATATGTTGTATATAACAATCACTTTATTATCTGACATGGTTTAAATGAAATATTATTTTAAAGCTGACAGAACAGTCATTTCAATTGTAATAAAATATTTGTTTTAGACAAACGCACAGTAATAAAAAAAATTGAAAATATATAGCTTAGTCGAAGGCATTACGTATTTTTAATCACTTCCAATTGACCTTTAATAAGAAAGATTTAGGAAAAAAAAGCTACAGTTGGTGCGTAGGTCAATAAACTTACATAAAACATAATTAGATACATACTGTATTATAATACACATTTATTCACTACGAAATGTTGTCATTAATTAATTTAAATATAATTTCCAGGAATGTGAAATTCTTAAAGAAGAACTCACATCCACTAAAAATAAGTTAGCTGGCATTGAGGACAGTTCCTTTGGAAAAGATGATATGGTGCAATCGCTGAAAGAGGAAATCAGCGAGCTGAAAGTCAATAACGATAGACTACGAAACTCTTTGGACGATAATGAGAAACTGCTCAGGGTATCAGAGAATACTGCTGGAGAATTGCAGAATACTTTGAGTGAGGTAGAAAATACTCTCAGTGAGCTCTTGGCGGAGAGAGCCAATTCTGAAGAGCAAATAGTGGAATTAAATGGTAAGAAGTCATTTTAGTTAGCTAGTATTCACAAACTTTACAGGTTATTATTACGTTAAATCAGTAATCAACGCAATAAAACAGAATTTGAATTCCTGACAGAATAAGAATAACCTTTACTCAACAATGAATAAAATATCTATAATGATTATAGGTTGAGTGAGAGTTGACAAATTTTTAACAAGCCTTTATCATTTCTTTGATAGAAAAGCAGTATTTTTGCATTAATTCGATATTAATGGCAAATAATGTAAAATTGGCAAAATAGCATGGCTGGAGAGGTCCCTCCTACACAAAGGGAGGATCCTCGGATTAGGCAAGGTGATCACGCCTGTCTCGCCGCTATCCAATAGACTAATGTTGAGCTGTTGTATATATCATTCTTAACGCGAGTACTCTCATAGTGTATTTCTATATTATATAGTGATTTCTAAGGAAATGTTTAAAAAAAAGCATCTATGTACTGGACTTTTCTAAAATTCATCAAACAGTGTTCAATTCAACTGCCTTCATGGCTGAACTCATCTTTGATAGTTCATATTGCACAAAGCTCCGCCCCCAATACTAACAAAAAACCATACAGCGTGACAGTGCATGAGCATGGCGAAGTTTAGAAATCGTACTGCATTATAGTGTTAAGAAATCAGTTCACTTATCGTGTTACATGAAGATTTGCTCACAGGCCTGACATATAGTACCTCAATCATTGATCACGCATGCAAATAACCGCCGATTTATTAGTGAGCGTGTTCGCGTAATGTTGTGGTAATTTGACACAGGTTTTGTGTGTCAGGTTTCGAAAAATAGTGGCATTTGTTGCTTCATTTCATAATAATAACACTACAATGCGTAGATAGGGCCATGACACAAATGAAACAGGTAGTCACGCCTTCACCCCCGAACTTGATACTATTCTATTCACCCACATTTTACTGTATGCATTTTTGGTCCACGTAACAAGCAGTGAGCCAATTGCCGTCTTTAAATGGACAGGTGTAGGTTGTGGTGACCTGCTATTGCAATTTTTCTAACCGCCCTTATGGCCTTAAACTTGGCTTAACAAACGCCGTATTGACGTTGCTGCCGGTTGCCAGTAACGTGCCTTCCGAAACACAGAAACACTTGTAATTGGAAATGCTACAAAGCGGTCACCGATCTGAGGACCAGCCGTAGCAAAAGATTTTTAACGCAATGAACAGAACATTTATTAGTGGGGCTACGAGCGCTTCCTAACTTATTTATTTATTTTATTTAGGTATATCGTTACTTTGCAGGTAAGATTCAAGCTTTCGAAGAGGAATTTATTTCAGTCAGCCGGGACAGAGATAATTTCCAATTGAAATATGTGTCAGCTGAAAGTGCATTAGAGGAATTCAAAAAACAGAAGAAACAATTTGAAGAAATGAGTCAGAAATTGGCAGAAGCTAAAAATACTATAGAACTACAGAAGTATGAAATCGATGCACTCAAAGTAAGTAATGATAACAAGAGTTTTTATTGGACATACATACATATATATTGTCACGCCTTTATTGCGGTAGGCAGAGGCATACTATACGCCCACATTTCACCGTATACACTTTGTCCCACGTAACAAGTGGTGAGCCCAATGCCGTGTTGAAATGGACAGGCGCAGGCTGTGGCGACCTGCTGTTGAAATTTACAACCCGCTCATAAGGCCTTCAACCAGGCTTAAAGACGGTAGGTCAATCGGCACTCGTTCCCAACATTGCCGAAAATCAAAAGAGAAACACCTACTTCTAGCAGCCAAGTATAATGAATCACGACGTCCAAATCTAGATTGGGTTTGGAAGCAACTGGAAAGACACTAAGAGTAGGAGGGGCACACAGTTTAAGATGAAGTGAAGTTTTAGTTTAATTTTAATATTCATAGTGAGAGCGACTGTTGTGACACCAAAGAAGCCCGCGGAGGTGTTGCATCTAAGATTTATCTGGGTCCTATTTGGTGAAAACCTTGTACTTTTTATTACACTCGATGACCCGGCTTCGCCCTTGACATACTTCGAACTCCCGTCGCTTATAAGTTCTACAATAATGCATAAAATTTGTCCGATTTGTCGACATTTATGATTACTACTCTGCTCTCCAGGGTAGTAGCGTGATGATATATAGCCTATAGCTTTCGTCGATAAATGGGCTTTCTACCACAAAAGGAATTCTTCAAATCCGACCAGTAGTTCCTGATATTATCGCTTTCAACCAAACAAATAAACAAACTTTTCAGCTTTATATATTTGTATAGATGGTGGTGTGTCAAGCTGCTAGGTACTTATCTTAAAATTTTGTTTACCCATTTAAATGATTCTATCTACATGTCATACTTTCAGGATGCCATCAAGGAATTGAAGAGCGGCAATCCCTCTAATGTTGATGCAACATCTCTTATTGATCATACCGAAATTAAAGCGAAACTCTCAAAAGCAATAGAAGAAAAAAAAGTATTAGAAACTAAGTATGAGGTAAGGTATTCCCATCAATTTTGAAAAAAAAAGCCCTACAATGCTTAACATTTCAACTGATTGTTGTGTCTATTTCATGAAACCAAGCCGGTGGTGTAATCTCGAAAACAAAGACGTTTCAGAATCTAATTCTATTACCACAGTCTTATGGACAGACTTTTAGTATGCGTCTATCCATCTGTATGTAGCTGACTTTGCCTTTCTTATAAACCCATGACGGTTCCGCGTCATGGGTTTACTGTACCAGATCCAGCGGCGGAACGGGCATATCAGACAGTCCTCTCGCTGTGTAAGTCCAATATTACTAGATATGTAAGTCACCCGACGGCAAGGCAGACGGATGTTGAGGCTAAGAGGGGACAAGTTGTGGCGGAACTCGATCGAAGTCTGAACCGCATCTCTCGGTGGGTTCCAATAATCTGGTCGAATTCAATGCCAGTAAAACGCAGGCGTGTGCAATCACTGCTAAATTATCCCCTTTCCTTCCCCTTCCAACTCTTCAGAATACAACACTACTACTGCAAAATTACCCTTAGCATTCTGGGGTTGGACGTCGTCGAGAGCTTAACACTAAAAATGACATCGAGTGGTGCATCAGCTTGGCCTCTCGCAAGCTCAGAGTCCTTAACAAGGTGGGCGGTTTTTCACGCCGGAACAGAGATGCTTATTATATAAGTGTCAGAATCGTCCGGGCGTGGAATACTGCTCACAACTCTGGGATGGCTCCGCCAAGTACCTGCTTGCAGCTCTCGACGCGTTGCAGCGACGTGCCATCCGTATCATAGAGTGTCCAGAGGTTACTGGCAGTCTTTAACCGTTGGCGATGCGCAGAACGGTCGCCAGCTTAGCTGCATTTTACCGCATCTACCACGGTGAGTGTTATGAAGAACTCTTCCAATTGGTCCCACCCTCTCCCTTCCGTTCCCGAACAACACCGGGGCAGAGATGTCATCCTTACACTGTGGACACATTCGTACCTAGAACCGAAAGATTCCGTAGATCTTTCATATATCGCCTCAAAAAAAAATTGTGTTATTATATGACGGCTACATAGTCCGATTCACACTCTGAACATTTAAAGTAATTTTGAACAAAAACAGAAAGAAAGTAAAAATAAATATTCAGCTTTAAGAAATGCACAGTATATAGGCACAAAGAAAACTGAAACATAAAGGTACAAGAACAATAATTATTATATTTAAAAAATACAACAAGAATAAGGAAAGAAAAAAAAATAGAATTCAGTGGTAGTAGCGCCCTGAAGTTCTTTCATAGCTGCATGTGGTCGGGTACCAAGTATAAATTTGAAAGAAAATCCCTTCCTACTAAAACTTTACCTAATATAATTTTGAAATGTTCTTTATAGGTAGAACTCAAAGAAAAATCTCGGTTATCTGAAGAATTACAGACTACACAAGAAACATTACACACTACTAGCCAGAATGCTTCCGAAGCACTCACCAGATTGGACGTCTTAGGCAAATATTTCCAAGAAAGAGAAACAGAACTATTAAAGTGAGTCCCAACTTCTTGTAAAAATATATTAGTAAATGTCGTCAGACTGTTCATCACAGTTCAGTCCCTTGTGATTCCAAAGCCTATCTGGATTTCTGGGGTTTACTTTTACCTGGCTGCTATGAGCCGCTATTGTTTGGTTTGTGGATTAAATATATATCATTGGGACAACTCACACAACGCTATCTGATTCCAAACTAAGCAGATGTTGTACTATGGTAACCAGATAACTGATAAACATACTTATATATTTTTAAATACATACGTATTATAGATGAATAACACCCAGACACAGAATAAACCATCGTGCTCATCACACAAAGTTTTATCCTGGGTGGGAATCGAACCCACGACCTCTTGCGTAGCAGTTGGATACACTCCCACCGCGCCACAGAGTGACTGCCATTTGTCATCTGAACCGCGTGCGTCGTGTCTCGGTCGTTAATCAGCAGGCGCACCGCTAGCATGTAAAATCGTCCCGAACCAACGTCCCAAAGAAACGGGATAACACCCGAACCCTAGGTGATGCCGCGGTGGTAGCCAAAGTCTGCCGGGAGCTCTGGGACATCTTTCCGAGGAGTTACCCGGGGCGTCCGGCAATAGACAGTTAGGCGGGGAATGTGTGGTTTTAGCCGGTTCGAGTCCGGCATGACAACCGCGGGGATATCCACACGTTAAAAAAAAAGCATGTGAAATCGTTTGGGCCCCAGAGAACTTGGTGGGTTCCTAACATGGGTGTAAGGAACCCACCGAGTCCTTCAATGTCTTCAGCATATCTATATTTAGATGCAAACATTTTCGATGAGTGGAAGCCATTTCGATAACACCGTCTGACTAGGACTGTATGGTTATGTCGGGTAAATAACTTACAAAGTGCCAAGAAAGGGTATATCTGAGTCCGTTACGGACCTTAGCCGTCAGCTGCATAAGTTTTAGACCTAATTTAAATTTGAGGGTTAAATCGGCAAGGGGCCGTTCAAGTATTACGTAAGCACCAAGGGGGGGTGGGGGGTCTCTGTTTTGCTTATTTTGGATGACATGGGGGGTGGGGGGATCTAGATGATGATTACGTCATCGTTAGTTATTTAAGTTTTTTCGGGGATTCCCGCAAATAATACATATGCGTAGGCACTCGCTTTGAGAACTGATTAGGGGAATTACCGCGCATTAGGGAAATTACCGTGCGCTATTCACTTGTCTAATAATTCACTCTCGTGCCGGCCGGCTGCAAGTGCGCATCTATCAGTATTGTTTTGTTTGGATTCTAAACGTATTGTAAGCATTGAAAGTTATCATTTGTATTTATGTTGATGCAATTAGCCAAAGTTTAACGTTTTAATTATTTATATTTAAATATCTTATTAGAATGTCATATCATATAGACAAATCCAAGTTATACCAAAAACTGTTCGAAAGTTTTAAAAAATCTCATACTGGGACGAAAGTGCAAAATGTACAAAAGTTAGTTAACGAAGTTTGGCGAAATTATAAATTACAAGCAAAGTCAGATAAGGAACTAGATATTATTGTATCTAAGAGAATTGAAGAAGAATTGCAAGCGGCGACTAAAAATAAATCCAATCTGCTTCATTTTTTTTCCAAGGTGAGTAAATATAAGTACAAAGTTTCTCTTTACGTTCTGTAACAATTAAAACGATTTATGAGTAAAAAATATGATGGCCTATCTCAAAGTAAAAAGGTAAATGATTGATATTTTATTTCTTAAGATCGACTCCGGCAATTGGTCACAAAATACACGGTGTTTTCAATATCTGTATGTGAAGGGTTTCTGTGGGGAAAAGCTTTCAATAATATTTAAACGCTGGTTTTATTAAATACGTAGCATGCAAATACGTGAATTTATGTAGCTTAATAAGAGAATATCCAGCAGAACTCTTAGAAATTTTTCATTTTTAGGCAACGTCTTCTACCAGTAAACCTGCAGAAAAAACACAAATTATACAGCCATTTTCTAACATTGAAAAACAGAAAGAAGATAAAATTAAAACCGGCAATGAATCACAAGAGCAATGCGAAAATAATAATAATGCAGATAAACAAAGAGCAAAACCTTCTCAAGAAGCTTTGAAAAATAAGATTACTCTACACGAAAAATATCTGAACGCTTTGTATTCTGCCAGAGATACTATGCCAAATTGCGCTGAAGTTGATAAACAGATCATTAAGTTGCGCGAGGAACTAAAACAGCAAAAAATACTTTAAACAGGAAGATTCAAAACGCAGTTGCCCAGAAGAAACAGGGATGGTATTAAAAGAAAGTTAGAAGATATTTGTCAGGAAAATCCTGAAATAAAAAGAAGACTATCTCTGAGGGATTCAGTAGGACATCCTAAACTTGAAAGCGATCAACCATTACTATTGAAAACAATTGCGGATATAGCTTTATTTGGGAGTGCATGTGATGACAGGAGACGAACGGAATCTGTTCGCAGCGTAAAAACTCTTGACGAACTCACACAAGAACTGCGTAAACTAGGATTTGACATTAGTCGCAGTGCGACATATCTTCGTTTGATTCCCAGAAAATCGAATTCTACAGAGGGACGAAGACATGTATCGACAGTCCCTGTTAGGCTCATTCGTGCTCAAACTGATCACCACAAGAGCCACTTAGATAGCAAGTTCGCTGAAACATCAATCCATTATTTAGAGAACATAGCATCCATACTTGGACCAGATCAAGTATTTTTCTTATCTCAAGATGACAAAGCTCGAGTCCCTATTGGCGTCACTGCGGCAAATAAGCAAGCACCTCTTTTAATGCATATGGAATATAGAATCAAATTACCTGACCACGATTGGGTAATCGCTGAGCGTCATAAATTAATACCATCTGTTTATGCTGGTATCAAAGTTACTTCCAATATGCTAGGACAACCGCAAGCCGTCGGATATTCTGGGCCAACATTCATCGCTATTCGAAGTGGAAAGCATAGTTCGTCTACTGCTAATACTCATGCTCAGGATTTCGAGACGCTTCTCGAACTTGAAGAGTTTCGACCATTAGCAAAAACTGACCATGGACTAGTAAAACCAGTAGTAATTATGACGGTTGATGGAAGGCCAGATGAAAATCCGCGTTATCAAAAAGTCATAGGGTTTGCTATACAACATTTTAAACGACATGATCTCGATGCATTGTTTATAGCTACCAATGCTCCTGGAAGGAGTGCGTATAACAGAGTAGAGCGAAGAATGGCTCCTCTGAGTCGGGAACTGGCTGGTTTAATACTGCCTCATGACCATTTTGGGTCTCATTTGGATGAACGTGGCATTACAATTGATGAACAATTAGAAAGATATAATTTCGAATTTGCAGGAAATGTATTAGCTGAAGTATGGAGTTCAATGGAAATTGATGGCTATAATGTTACTGCAAAATATGTTGAGGCTGATGAACAAGATGTTCCTGAATTTCCGGACATTAAATGGTACTCAGAACATGTGCGTGAAAGCCAATACTTGCTTCAAATTGTAAAATGTAAAAATACAGAATGCTGTCGTCCAAGAAGTGGCCTATTCAGATTACTAGACAACAGGTTTCTTCCACCACCTGCAAAAGTAAAACAAACAGTTGATGACTTGGTTTTGGATGAAGGAGGACAATTTCTTGATCTTCCAGTCAATTTAGCTCTACGCTTGAGTACTACCCTCAAAGATTTTTTGCAATTGCCCTACGATTATTTTTGTCCGACGGTAAAATTGAGGCTCTCAAGCCGAACATGCAAAACGTGTGGTCTTTTTCATGCTTCCGTCAAATCATTAAATCGTCACATCGAGAAGATCCATAAAAAAGTAAACACGCCCACAGAGGGAAAAGTTAGACCTGTAAGAGTCGCTGCTCGTCGTGCTAATGAACTGATGTGCATTATTCAAAATTTAGAGTACCAAGAAAAAAAAATGGCTCGATGAGAGTGACGTAGACATTCCAAAATCGGATGAAAGTGAGCAGACTCACAACACTGAGCAGCAATCCAATGTCATCGATAACTTAGAATCATGGATTCAGGTTTCATGGACTGAAGACTGTTAATGTGTTCCGAAAATATTCTTTATGTTAGTTATGTTCTTTATTTCTGATTATATTTTTTTGTCATTTACTCTATGTGTATCAGTTAAACCTAATATTTTCATGAATTTTCCTATTTTAAAAATAACAATATAAAAAAACATTTATTACTAAAAATGTTTACGTAAGCATAGGGGGAGGGGGTAAGTGCTTTGCTTACTTTTGATGACAAGGGGGGCGGGGGGGTAAAAAATGGTAAGAAATCTGCTCACGTAATACTTGAACGGCCCCCAACGGTATTTATTTATGCCACTGTAGTTGCAGAAAATCATATGGCCCACCTGAAGGAAAGTGGTTACTGTAACCTATGGACATTTGCAAAACCAGAGGTGGACACTTGCGCTGCGAACTTTAAACGATATAAACTATCTTAATAGGAATAGACAGTTGTAACCCCTTCTTTATTGTATATGACTCTGTTTTTACAGAGAACTTAATGCTAAAGAATCTTTATGGCTCAGCAAGCAAGGTGAATCAGCAAGTACTGTGGAAAAAATAGAACTATTACAACAAGAAGTGCAACGATACAAGTAAGTTTTTTTATTTGTCTCATTTTGCAATTTGCAATATAAATAACAAATATCTTAGTATACTCTTACTCCGTGGCCACGAACTAGTCGCTCCAGCGACGGGCGACTGGTGACGCGAATTGCGACGGGAACAAAAGTATAGAGCTTGATAGAACATGCCACGATCTTCCGCGACGCGACCTGCGACTCGATGAAATGCACGAACGATTCGCGACAGCGATGGCGATAAGATGGGCGACTAAAATTAAACTACTGGCAGCCATGCGGGCGGCCACGGCGCAGAGCGACGCGACCTGCGACTGCGGTGGACGTATTCAGCGACGAGCGACCGAAACAATATTTCTTGGTTTACCGGCCGCGATTTTATTTTCAGAATGTAAACTGATTTATTATATGTGCTTATAACTAACTAACTAACTAACAATCTAACTATCTTCACGCTGTATCCCGGACGGGGTAGTCAGAGAGGACAGATCGCCTGGCTTCGCGATCCATGCATACTTCTTTCGCTTCTTCGAGATTCATCAATCGCTATATACACGCACGTCTGGGTATCCGAGTACTTTTGACCTTGCCGTTTTTGAGCAATCTGCTCACGTGGTCTTATAAATTTGTAATATTAGGTATTCTACCAATAATTACAATAATAGTAACAATTACAGTCTTATTTAATTACTTGACTGTAGGTACCTACTAAGATACTTTAAATCCCTACTTATTATTAATGTGACTGATTCTAAATATAGGTACTTACCTATTTATAATTTATTTATACAAACACACACTACCCTTACAGGTCAGCCCCAATGCGGTAGTGTGACATCTCATTACAACATTAACCTAACATTTCATCTATTTAAAACAAAAGAATAAATAAAAAATATATTAGCACTTATAGCATATTATACCTAGTGAATTCACTCAGTGAACAATGAAATAGATCGGTCTCCTTTGCTACTAGGTTCAAAGTGCGAAGCGCTCGCGACAGCGGCGCTTCCCGTAGCAGGTTGGTTCGCCCACGAGGCACCTCCAGCAGACAAGGTTGGCGCCGCCTCCACGCATACCTATCCGGTACACACAAACCCACTACTCCTAAAATGTCTGCATTGTAAATCCTACCTCTAAGAATTTTAAAGAATTTAAAAGAAGTGCAAGCGTGAAATCCCTCCTGACTTACAACTCATTATATCCAACCATGCCCAGAACGAACAGGGTTGGATACATAAGTGGGTAAAATATATACACACCATACAACCGCAAATATAAAAACCTAACATATTTGGTCTGTACTCGCTCCACCATAAGACTATATTTAGCCCAGATGACTGCATTGCATTCTAATTGGCTCCTCACCAAAGCGTTGTATAAAGCCATAATTGCTTTAATATTTGTAAAGTTACGGACCGTACGCAACACAAAACCCAAGTTTCGAAATGCCTTTTTACAGCATTTAATAATATGACCACGAAACGTTAGCTCCGTGCTAAAACTGACTCCCAAATCCCTAACTTCTGTGACCCTCGGAATGTCTATACCATCAACAAATTGTTTACAATAGGATGACGTGCGCGAGAAAAGGTGATTGTTAGACACTTTTGGACATTAAACTGTAAACAATTATTATGGCTCCACGCGACCACGCTATCGATATTCCTCTGCAGACGCCCACAATCATCACTAGAGCATATACTTAGTGATAACTTGAGGTCGTCCGCAAATAGTAAACAATTCGCGTGGCGAACCACTTCCGGCAGATCATTAATCATGATAATGAACTAAAGAGGCCCGAGGTTACTTCCTTGACTCACGCCAGACCAGGCAAAATATGGTGCCGATACATGCCCCGCATACTCCACATACTGTTGCCTGTCCCTCACATAGCAGGCGAAGAACCGGAGCAAGTGTGGGGTGAAGCCGATCGCTGCTAACTTCATGAGCAGCCTGTCATTATCGACCAAGTCGAACGCCTTTTTGTAGTCGAAGTAAGCAGCGTCTACCTGCCCCCCACCATCCACAACCGGCACAATTCGTGCCACATAATTAAGCAGGTTACTGGTAGTGCTTTTATCTGGTCGAAACCCGTGCAGCGCCTCAGATAGCTGCGGTTCAACCTGCTTAAATATAATTTTATGGATGACCGACTCTAACACTTTAGCTGGCGGTGAGAGCACAGCTACCGGCCTAAAGCCATCGATTTTGTCTCATGTCCCTCCTTTTGGCACGACTCTCGTAGTTTTCCACCGTTCGGGGAACTGAGCAGTTTTGAGACATTGATTGAAGATATGTAGCAAAGGTCCAGCTAAGATAAACCAACAGTCTCTGAGAAGGTAAGGTGGTATACTATCTGGCCCCGCGGACTTCTTCGGCCTTAGTCGCTCTAGGGCCCACTGCACCTCCTCCAGCCGTAACTCTTCCAAGTGAACACACGCCCTACCATTAACGCCCCCAGCCTGGGTTATCGCTGCACTGACATTTATATCTGGCTCTTGCTCTAAGGCTACTTACTTGTAGTTCGTGTGTATTTTTAAATAATAACACAAAGTTTAATTTATTTATCTATCACGCCTTATCCCCGAAGGGTTGGCAGAGGCATACATATTGTATGACCACCCAATAGACAGACACAGGTTGTGGCTACCTGATGTTGCGATTTTTCAAGCCGCCCATAAGGTCTTCAATTTGACTTAACGTCTGCCATGTTACTGGCAACCGGGACCAACGGCTTAACGTGCCTTCCGAAGCACGGAAATGCTCGCAAATGTAAATGCCACAAAGTGGTCACCATCCGAGGACCAGCCATAGTGAAAGTTGCGTAACTCAGTGATCGTTTACAGAACACTGAGTCCGCAGGGCCACGAGCGCTTCACAAAGTTAAATATTTTTTTTTTATTTTGTAGGTATATTGTAGGTACCTTAATATGAGAAATAACTTTTCTGCAGGCGTTACTGTTGTATTGGAATTTATTTGACGGTACGAGTAAAGTCCTTTTCTATGTGCACGAGTAAGTAGTTAAAGTTTCTAAACTGGTACTTGTGTATTCGAAAAAAATACGGGATAATCTCTGTACAAAGTATGAATCTGTCCATACACTCCTCTTTTTCTATTTACTGAATGTATTCCTTGCCTGTAATCAATTAAATCTTGGGCAAGAAATAAATTCGTTTCGAGAAAATAACGGGCCACTCAATACGTCCCACGCAGTCGCCGTCGCAACTAGCGAGCCGTGGCAAGGGGTACCCTCCCGTCGCTTCACTGGTCGCGTCCTTGAAGGTCGTGGCCAGGCCGTTAGTCCTGTAATGGGTCATAGTCAAAAGCGACATTGTGTGGCATTTATTTACGAGTAGACGTTGCATTGAGTTGTTAAACAATTCTGCTTTGACTATCGTTGCTCATAATATACAAAAAGATCATAAACGTAAATTAAATAAGACAAGGCTATTATAAAGATTGAGAACCTTTAACCTGTAGAATTTTTCATTCTAAATTTGTAATTCGTAATGTTTTGCGTTAAACAGACAGTTTACAATATCTACTGAATATAACTTATCAATATATATGAAAAACAATGCCACTTATTCTATAACTCAAAAACGGGCTCACTTATCCAAACCAAATGTTAAGATGTTTGTTCAGACTATTTAGTAGATGGTTCATGTGAAGTTTGCACAATATCGGTCGAGCGGTTCTTCATTTAAGTGGCGCTAACGAAGTTGCGTGGGTCAGCTAGTTATATCATAAAAGTTTATGCCTTCAGGTTTATTTTACATTCTGCAATCTTCTAATAGTTGGGTCTAAGGTGTTTTAAGGTGGCTACCTTAAAAACATCTTGGGCCTAAGTCGATTAGAACTGCACGTGATGCACCTGCTGAGCAACGTACAATGCAATGGTGCAGATGCAATTTTTTGAACTGGGGCGGTACCTTTGGGTAATGTTCGAAATTCAGCGGTTGCAGACCAGCTTTTTGAGAAAAAGAATCTGCATTGCTGAGAGCTGATATCGGAGCCCTGCTGGTTATGATAGCGACCCGCACTCACGAGTCGTCGTACCCGCTATTACACGCCATTTTGACATGCAAAATATTAAAATACTAGTTGACGCCCGCTGACTTCCCGCAGGAACTTGTTCCCGTGATTAAAAGTAGCTTATGTGTTATTCTGATATATAAGCTATATTACTGTTAAGTTTCATTAAAATCCATTCAGTAGTTTTTACGTGAAAGAGTAACAAACATCCATACAAACTTTCACGTTTATAATATTATTAACATTAAGATATATAAACGAGTGTAGTTTAAAGCACACGACTGATGTATACTTCTTTAGGCCATGAGAAAATAATGAATATGTGTGCTCGCACCTCTTTCTCTTGCCGCAACATTAATCTACTCTCGAAACATAACTCTCTCTTTCTATCTTTACTTCACTAACTTATATCTCCCTCTCAACTTTCTCTCACCTCGCCCGATCACACTCGTAAATTCACCAGCTTATTCCCCAGGTAAACAAAGTTATACCTTGAAAATGAATATTTCAGAGAAAAATGCGATGCGTTGACTCTGGAGCTAGCCGAGCAGGAGTCTTCAAGACGCACCGCGCTCAGTTCCCTGGAAGCGCGTGCCCATGCCGCGTGGTTAGAAGCGCGAGCGGCCAAGCGTGACACGGACGCGGCACGGGACGAGGCCGCAGCGTTAAGACGCAAGCTAGCCTCGCTAACTGCCATCACTGTGGCCGACGGCGCTGTGTCTCCGCATCACAGTATGTGCTTTTCTTTAATAGAGTACAAAACAGACGCTTTTATTATTATTATAATTATTTTATGGCCTGGTTTTGAAGACCCTTTAACCAAATCTTATTTTTTTATATCATATTTCTTCAATCCTATCTTCTAATTTAGTCCTGTCCAGTCTTTGTCGATGTCGAGTCCTCAGTCCTAGGTCCTGGTCTTTGACCTCAGTATAGTGGTGGTTCTTATACTGAGGTTTTCAGTGGACTTTACGCGGCAAGATAGAAAATAGCATTTTACTGCATATATATCATTGTATAAATATATAAATAAATATCCATCACGCCTTATCCCCGAAGGGGTGGCAGAGGCATATTATATGCCCACTTTTCACCGTGTGGATTTCTGTCCCACGTAATAGGTGGTGAGCCCATTGCCGTGTTGAAATAGACAGACGCAGGTTGTGGCTACCTGCTGTTGAAATTTTTTAAGCCGCCTATAAGGCCTTCAACCAGGCTTAACGACCGCCATTTTACTGGCAACCGGGACCAACGGCTTAACGTGCCTTCCGAAGCACGGAAACGCTCGCAAATGTAAATGCCACAAAGTGGTCACCCATCCGACGACCAGCCATAGTGAAAGTTGCGTACCTCAGTGATCGTTTACCGAACACTGAGACCGCGGGGCCACGAGCGCTTCATTGTCTATCACTATGACACGTTAACACAACTTTTATGTCCAAGAAACCACCAGTCCCGCACATAAAACAAGATAAATGCTCTAGTTTTAGAAAATAATATACAGCAAGAGTCCACACTTGTCACAGTTCCCGCGCAAAGTCAAAACAGACGCTTACTGATTATTAAACCAACCCTTTATACAGAACCACTGTAAACTCATCGATGAACATTCAACAAGTCATTGGAAAAACGAAACACGATCCAAACATGACGTTCGACACATAATAAAATAAAATAAATGATTTCCTTGTGTAAGTGCCATATAAACTTTCATATGCATCTGTTTAAAACCTGTTAATTTCGAATTACAAAAATCAATCAATCAAATCAGCCTATTGCTGGACATATATGTCTCTTCCAATTCACGCCACAACACATGGTCCTGCCCCTTCCACATCTTTTTTTCCTGTTGCTGTGCATTCCTGCGACCTTTTCCAGGTACTCGGTCCATCTGGTGAGAGGTTCATCCTATCGTACGTTTACTGAGTCGCGGTCTCCACACTAGAACTCGTTTGCTCCATCGGTCATCAGTTCTACAAATATGGCTAGCCTATTACAACTCTAACGAACTTACACTACGAGCTATGTCGACCGTTCTGGTTTATCCTTTAAAGACACTACAAGCATAGCGCGCTCCATAGCTCGGTATGCTACATTGAGGGCACGGACTAGCCCCAAAGTAAGTGTCCACGTCTCGGCACCGTAGGTAGTAACTACCGATTGTTAACCTACATTGTAGTATAGACGAATCGAAAACCAACAATTTTCAAGCCCATGCAGATCCTTGTTGCAGTTTTCTTGTCCAGGTTCATTTTGCCAAGTTGGATAACCTGCCCAAAGTAGGTAGGTATATTCCTGGACAACTTCGAGTTTTGATCCTTCGACGTATAATGGACCCGTCACGCCGGGTGCTTATTGAATATGACCTTGGCTTTATCCAAATTCATGCCGAGACCAACACATCGAGACGCTCCGGCGGGATGCTGCACATCCCGCCCAGCTTTCCTGCTACTAAAATCATGTCGTCGGCAAACCGAAGGTTTGAGATGCATTCGCCGTTTATATTTACGTCCCATCCCTCCCAGTGCAGCGTCTTAAAAACTTTCTCAAGCGTATTGGTGAAAAGCTGGGGGATCTAACATAGTCCTGTCGCATACCTCTACGTTGGTCATTTGGTATTAGAGCTGGACTTTCATGGTAGCGGTGTCGTACAAGCATCTCAACACCTCGATATATCGTCAATCAAAACGACATCGCTTCGATAACATTGAGTTCACAATTTTGCCTGCCGCCGATTTAGTTTCGTCAGACTGGGTCTTCCAAGCTGCTGAGCAAACACCGTCGTCATATCAGCTTGCGGATTCTGATGTTTAAGGCCCTCTGGTCTGACAAAGGCGTAGGCGGCATTTCACTTCTAGTTCTAGTATAAAAGTTCGAGAGTCGGGCGAGAGTTCTGAGTTCCTGGTTTTGGTTTTTATGGGCAAAAACTTTCAAGACACTTGTAGCGTTTTGACCACTGTATCGGTTTTATTGTGAACATTTGGTTACCAACAAATCGAAAGCGTTTTGAAGTTTTAATTGTAACTTTTCGGACCCCATGAGCACTGTAGGTCAGAGAGTAGGCTTCATCATCCGGGTCCTTTCGGTGCAGAAGTTAAAATTTGGAGATGTTCGGATAAATGTATTAGTTATTACCGGGACTAAACGCGGTTAACTTTCATACCTTTTGTTGCCTGACGTTTCGACCAGGTTGCACCGGCCGTGGTCACAGGCTGACTCACGCACTTGTTTTGCAATTTCCGGCCCGTAGCGGTTTGCTATACTAACTTTTAAACTATCGCGTTGCATTCTATAAATGTATTAGTTATTACCGGGACTAAACGCGGTTAATTTGGCAACATTTTTGTTTAAGGCAACAAAAGGTATGAAAATTAACCGCTTTTAGTCCCGGTAATAACTTATACATTTATAGAATGCAACGCGATAGTTTAAAAGTTAGTATGCTCGGATAAGTCTGTGTGTATTTTATAAACAGTATTAAATGTAGTACAAGTATACATGTATTACAGACACTTCAATTTTATTTATGTGTTTAGATAACAAAAATGTACGTATGTTGTAATTTTGAATGTCAACATATCATCATACGAGTATGCCGATAATCTGAGGGGCCCTATTAATGGCCTCTCCGATGGCTTTTCATCATGCAGGCAGCATCATTTGACGAGCCATATACAGGGTCATTTGTAAAACACCAGCAACCTGCTAGGACTAGGTAGCTAACATAATAAAAAAAGGTACTATAATATTTTTTATTTTTGGATTTTATTTTTAATTTTCGAAAAAATTTTTTTTTCAAAATATTATTTTATATCATGTACTGATTGACTTACAGTACTACGCAACTAGTGAAAACCACAGGGGATGAGGGTAGGCCGGTGATAGCTTCTTTGCCCTCTTTTTCAACCGCTTTTCCTTAACCTTTGTCAACCGCAATTATGCGCGCTCGTCCATCGTTCATCGATGCATGTAGTATGTGACGAAAGAGATACCCAGAAGTTCTCTTAAGCGAATCCAAGAGCGAAAACTTATGACGCAGCTTGAAGGTTCAATGTATTATACTACTTGTTATGTAACGAATTGCCAAAAGTGGTAGAACAAACTTTGTTGGTTATGACCTTGGCTATCCACTCCTAGCAGGGTGCTGGTGTTTTACAAATGACCCTGTATAAAAAAAAACATGGAAACAACTTCGAAAATACGGTAATATTGAAAATGACACTTTCAATCCCACTTTTGCTTACCCCTAGAGAGATATAGCTAATTATTGTTTAGTGTATGAATTGTTTATAATGTTGATACATGCAATATCATTGTCTTTTTGACCTATAGAACATGTTTATCGGTCAATGTCTCAATATAATTTAATGTCATCTTAGGTCTGTTGGGGTCACCGACGTTATCAATGATTCGACTGACGAAATACTTGTTATTGTTAGGAATATGACGTCTATATTACTTTAGTTAATGACTGATTCACAGGGATATATTTTTAGATGTTATGTTATGAATTAGTATGCTAATTCCTTCATGTATTTTTTTATTAAACTTTTTTTAACTAACTATCTTCACGCTGTATCCCTGACGGGGTAGTCAGAGAGGACAGATCGCCAGGCTTCGCGATCCATGCATACTTCTTTCGCTTCTTCGAGATTCATCAATCGCTTCATACACGCACGTCTGGGTATCCGAGTACTTTTGACCTTTCCGTTTTTGAGCAATCTGCTCACGTGGTCTTCATATGTAAGTCTCGGCCTACCCTGACTCCTTCTACCCTCTACTTTTGAACAATATATATTCTTCGTCAATCGTTCCTCACTCATTCGTTGGACGTGTCCAAACCAACGGAGCACGCCCTTTTCCAGCTTAACGCTGACACTTTCATTCAAACCTGCCAAATTGCGTATCACTTCGTTACGTATTCGGCCATCCAAGGTAACGCCGCACAACTTTCGAAGTGATCGCATCTCCACAGCATTCAATTTACTTTCATGCATCTGCTGACATACCCAGGTTTCACTACCGTAAAGCAAAGTTGGCACTAGCACTGCGTTATGAATCGCCAGTCGTGCTTCTTTTACGATGCTTTGTCGCTTTACTAACTGGGACAAAGCACCGTTAACTTTGTTTCCGGCAGCTACTCGCCGTTCCACATCCGAATCACATCTTCCATCCGCGCTAAACATACTTCCTAAATACACAATTTCATTCACTTGCTCTAGACGTTCCTGGTTTACCCTAATCTCGCATTTAGTTCTTACGTCACCTCTTTCAAATACTAGAACCTTAGTTTTACTTGCATTCAAGCGGAGACCCTTACTTTCACACCCCTCTTTCATATTAGTGACTAATGCCTGAAGGTCGGCTTCTGATGAGGCCATGAGCACCGCATCATCAGCGTACAGCAGACAGTTTACTGTAAAGTCACCCAAATTCACACCCATATTAAAATCTTTCAACTTCTGCAGGCAACTGTCCAGATACACTATGAACAGCCAGGCGGACATGACACATCCCTGTTTGACGCCTGTACAGACATCAAAAAGAGGTGACACATCCCCCCCTACTCGCACGCAAGCCTTACAGTCCCTATAAAGCGACTGTATTGCCCGCAGTAGCGAGCCGTCCACACCATATCCTGGCAGCAAGTCCCACAGCGTTTCTCTCACAACGTTATCAAATGCTTTCTCTAGATCCACAAAAGCGCAGAAAACCTTCTGGCTAAGAGCCAGAAACTTTTCCGCGATCATGCGGAGAGAAAACACTTGATCCATGCAACCTCTTCCACGTCGGAATCCGCATTGAGCCTCCCATAAATACCTTTCAGACTTTTCTTGCATTCGTGCCGTTATAACCTTTGCATACACCTTACTAGCTAAGCTGACCAAGCTGATCGCCCTGTAGCTGGAGCAGTTTAGGCGCGAGCCTTTCCCTTTGTAAATAGGTACTACAACTGCTACTCGCCAGTCATCTGGGACCTCACCCGTCCGCCAGCACAAGTTGCATAACAGACATAGTGTGTCCCAGACACGCGACCCACCGTACTTGATCATCTCAGCAGTGACTCTGTCTTTTCCCGCAGCCTTACCACATTTCATACTTCTTATCGCTTGTTCTATTTCTTTCATACTAATGACTTCAATGACATCGTGATCCGGAGCATCGAAGTGAGCTCCCCTTCCCGATGTGGCATCTCTGTCTTTTCTTGCATACATCTTTCCATAATATTCACTCCATCTCTGCAGGACGTCACTTTGGTCTGTTAGGACGTCATTGTTAACACTAAGCACTTTATTCATACTGCAGATTGCCGAACAACTCCGGGTCTTGCCTACCTCTTTCCAGAAGAGCTTGGCATTATCCCGGAAATTGGACGACAACCTTTCATCCGCTTTCATTCTGCACCTTTCACGAGCTTCTTCTATAAGTGCCTTCGTATTAACTTTCTGCAGCTTGTATCTCTCTTTCATATTAAAATCATTCCGCGAGGCTAAGTACTCCAGCCATGCTTTCTTCTTCATTCGAACTGCTTCTTTCACTTCCTCATTCCACCATGCATCACGCTTATTACTACTGCCTCTTTTCGTTTCTCCACACACTTCCACAGCGGCATTTATCATACTATCCCTAAGGTTCTGCCATACACTTTCCACATTCTCACTGCTTACATTGACATCGCCAATCTTTTCGGCTACCCTTTCATTATATTTATCCCTAATGGATGCATCCTGCAGCTTCCAGCTTTTGATGCTATAAGTCGGCTCAGGTTCAGGACACTCGGTACGATGACGCCAACCCGCGAACAGACCCCTAATCCTAGTTATGACTAGGTAGTGGTCTGATCCCAGCTCAGCGCCTCGATAAACCCTTGTGTCCATCACCTGTTTACGGAGCCGACTATCCATTAGGAATAGATCTATCATGCTTCTCTTTGACTTACATCTCCTCGTATACATATGAATTTGTTTGTGGTTGAACATTGTGTTCGCCACAAACAAATCCTTTTCCTTACAAAATGCCAGTATTAGCTTGCCAGCGTCGTTCACCCTTTTATCCCCATACTTCCCGAGTACCGACTTAAAACCATCGCGAGCGGTACCCACCCATCCATTCAAGTCTCCACATACTATAAGTCTTTCATTTCCTTCTATCACATTTAGAGCTTCTCTCATACTCTCCCAGAAGTCCTCTAGCTCACTCGCGTTCGACGAAGATACTGGCGCGTAAGCAGCTACCAGGAAAATCTTCGTCAAACCAAGTTTTACACGGATCCAGAGGATTCTAGGACCTATCAGTTTGTACTCATACATACCGGAGGCCAATCGCGAGGACAGCAAAATTCCAACCCCCCGACTGCCATACTCGCTCTCTGGTACTCCAGACCAAAGCGCGAGCATCCCACCCGGGAGCTCCAAGACTTCGCTGCCCTTGCGCTTGGTCTCTGTCAAGCACACTGCATATAACTTTCTCTCATTCATAACATCCATCAACTCATTCATCTTATCTGTCATTCCTCCCCTAACATTCCACGCAGCTACCCTGCACTCCATCCTCCACTTCCCGCCGTGTCGGGCCGCGCGTGTAGGGTGGCGGTCCCCTACGCCGCTCTGGCTCACACTTTTCGCACCAGCGGGGACGAACTGGTGCGCGTCGCCTCGGGGGCACGCCCTAGCAGTAATCGCCCTGGTGGCACTCGTGTTGGAGTAGAATTGCAGCCGTAGCTGGCAGGGATGGCGACGTGCACGCTTCTACTCTTCATCCCCAAACTTTTTTTAGAATCGTAAAATCTGCATCAGCGAAAAAAGTATGCAAGTATTACGGAACCTTGTGATCCATCCTATCTGACTACCCCGACAGAAATACATCGTGAATATAATCTCACAAAGTCCTGATAATTGTCGAACATACGAGCATAGGCGAAAGTTTATTGATCTTTTTTGCGATTTATAAATATGAGAAACGCCGAGTTAAACCGATTTTAAGTCAAAGGAAGATTTATTCTGTATACAATTTTCTCCCTGCTATTACTATTGCCAAAATTATATCACCAACAACTAACATACCTAAGGCACCTGGCACTAGACAGATATGTAGGGACCGTATGGTATTCGTCGTTTTCAGTTTTCCAAACGTTCCAACATGCCACAAAATAACACAAATGTTACAGTTTTGTAGCACTTGGCTGAGGTTGATGAGTAATTCGAGTGTAAATTTGACAGAGGTGGCGTCTCCGCTAGAAAACTTAGACAACGCAGTGATACCTCCGCCTTTGCCTCCAATGTTCCTACCGCCACCGTTGCTGCCTCCGCTACCAAGACCGCCGCCCCTTGGCAGGTTGCCATCTCCACACCCACCAAGGTACGTTCGGCACAATTGATTTAAAAAAAATCAACTAGTATTATTCCAACTTTTAAACTTTCGCGTTGCATGATAGAAATAGATATAAAATACAAGAAGAAACTATAATTATTTTGTTTTAAATGTTACTTTTGCAATATTCCAGCATTCGGCAGCTGCCAAACAGTCTTGATAATGCCTCGTGTGCAGGCAAAACACGTGTCGACATCATACGACAATTTAAAAAGCAAAATATTGCAAAAAAAAAAAAAAAAATAACATTTAATGCAAAATAATATAGTAGTTTAAAATGGATTTCCGCCATGCAACGCCTGATTCAATTAGTTATATAAAATACAAGTTTATTCTAGTAGCATTATATCATCTTCAGTCTCTCTCATATCTTCTCATTTTGGTGTATTCCCAATTGCTTTCATACCTATCTGAATTTTGAGCCAGGGGTAACTTTTAATTAAAAAAAAGGAAGGAAAAAGGCCAGGTCTAGGGTCCCCTGAACCGGCGAGCGTGTACGAAAACACTTATGAAAGTAGAAGAAGTGAAAGTTGTATGCCAGGATCGTAGTAAGTGGATAATAGTTTCTGCTTACCCGATAATATGTATGTATGTATGGTCCTTTTATTTGGCTTCTACGAGCAGTTATCGTTTGGCCATAGATACTTACTCTGGCACTTAACACTTAATATTTGCAATGTAGCTTAACGTTTTCCTAGTCATTTACAAACCCCGCCTAGAGTTGCAATGCAACTTGATTTCGTATTTCAGTTTTTTATATTTAAATCAGTTGAGTATTTCAGTAATAGACAATTCAACTTTGCTGAATTTTAAATAAATAAATATTTGCAGACAGTTTTTTGCACAGTGCCATCTAGACCAAAATAAATTAATTTAAGCTTCTGCTATGGAATCTGGACAACAGATAAACTTACTTAAATACTTCTATATACATAAGAAACCTCCAAACATCGAAACAAATATTATTATACAAAATCCAAAATATTTGTTCCGACCCCGGGAACTCAACATGGCGCTCTCATACATTTACTATTGCGCCACTGTGGCATTTAATGTTTTAGTTCAGAGTTCAATGCGATCCGCCGAAAATCGATCTCGCTGGTCTGGGTATGAAGCAAATAGACAAATACAATATATTATGTTACTTTCACTTTCGAGTTTGTGTGTTTGCAATGTATAATATGTATGTATTGATAAATATAAAAGTACTAGTTGACGCCCACGGCTACGCCCGCGTAGGGAAGATTTCCCGTTCTCGTTTCCCACAGGAACTTGTTCCTTGAAAAAAAAATAGCCTATGTGTTATTCTGAAGTATAAGCTATATTATTGTAAAGAGTGAAATGTAACAAACATCTATCCAAACTTTCGCATTAAGATTTTACTATGATTTAGCATAATTTTATTTGGAATTGTGAAATTTAAAATATATTATTGTAAAGTTTCATTTAAATCCATTCAGTAGTTTTTACATGAAAGAGTGAGACGCACAAACAAACTTTCCACACAAACTTTCGCATTTATAATATTATTAAGATGTTTATCAGTTATCTAGATCCCATACCACAAGCTTATATTAGCTTACTTTTGGCTAGATGGCGCTGTGTGAAGTGTCCTATATTTTTTTTTTGCTATTCCTTAGGTACGGTGACCGCCGCTACTCGCCAGAAAGTCGGTACTCGCCCGGAAGCCGTTACTCACCGGACAGTAGGTACTCTCCCGAGACAGTGCGGTACTCGCCCGACAGTAGGTACTCGCCACGATCACGCCGCCCGCCTTACTCGCCAAGATCTAGGCGACGATCACGGTCGAGGGAAAGGTACGTTATTTACTAAATACTTTGTATCGTTTTGAGTTCATTATCGTAAAAATATGCTCTGAATATGTAGGATGATTATTATCTTACTAGTTGACGCCCGCGGCTTCGCCCGCGTAGAGAAGTTTTCCCGTTCCCGTTTCCCACAGGAACCTAAGTGTTATTCTGATGTATAAGCTATATTATTGTAAAGAGTGAAATAGTAACAAACATCTATCCAAACTTTCGCATTAAGATTTTACTATGATTTAGCATTAAGATTATACTATGATTTAGCATAATTTTATTTAAAATTGTGAAATTTGGTACAAATATACAGACACTTGAAGAAATAGAAATCTCCTATTAGCTCCTATAAACTCCTATGTAAATGGTGTGAAATGTAAAACTAAAATGGAGTAAATTTTCTAAAAAAAACTGTAAAGTAAATAGTGTAGAATTGAAATTATGGTGATTTTTGCAAGAAAGTTGAAATATATATTAGGCGACGTCCGCGGCTCCTCCCGCATGGATAAAACTATTAAAATGGAGTAAATTTTGTAAAAAAAACTTAAGTACATAGTGTAGAATTGAAATGATGGTGATTTTTGCAAGAAAGTTGAAATATTATATACTAGGCGACGTCCGCGGCTCCGCCCGCATGGATAAAACTATTAAAATGGAGTAAATTTTGTAAAAAAAACTGTTAAGTACATAATGTAGAATTGAAATGATGGTGATTTTTGCAAGAAAGTTGAAATATTATATACTAGGCGACGACCGCGGCTCCGCCCGCATAGATAAGTTTTCCGTTCCCCACAGGAACTTGTTCCCGGGATAAAAAGTAGGCTATGTGTTTTCCTGATGTGTCAGATATATTATTGTAAAGTTTCATCAAAATCAAATACTATACTCCTTGCGTGAAAGAGTAACAATTACTTCCATCTACTTTTTACGATTTCAATCCTGAGTAGTTCATGTCGCTTAACCACTACCTATTCTGCAAGTAGTTAAGTGGCACGGTATCATAAAACCAATAGTGCCAGTAGACCACTCGCCCTTCTAAAAATGGTAAACTCGTGCGAGTTTATTTTCGTGCCAGTCGCTACGTACGCCAAATTTACATCCATAAATTCTAACAAACTTTCGCGTTTATAATATTAGTAGGTATCTCATAAATTTTTAATAAAGTGGAAAAAGACAATTCGATTCGAGACAGGGATGGCTCTGGTCATACTCTTAAAATATGGTGGAGAATTTCAACTTGATTCGATACGGTTCGGGTAGTTCAGGTGGCTAGAACATTGCCCTGGCTATGCAAAGGTCACAGGTTCATTCCCTGTCTCGAATCGAATTGTCTTTTTCCACTTTATTAAAAATTTATGAGAAATTTAGCAAAAATAATTGCTTTAAAAAAAATAATCCATTAGTAGGTATTTTTTTAAAGTATTTTGTCAATACGTGATTTAGACACTATTTATTTGTTTTAGGTATGAAGAAGGCCGTGGGACGAGATCTCGTAACGGTCCAGCCGACACAGAGACGGAATATAACTCCGACAGCCCTTCCAGGGAGCCGCGCAGGCGTAGTAGATACTCAAGGCATTCAGGTACGGCTCTTAGTTCTAGTATATTGTAACTTACTAACTATCTTCACCCTGTATCCCTGACGGGTTAGTCAGAAAGCACAGATCGCCAAGCTTCACGATCCATACATACTTCTTTCGCCTCTTGCAGATTCATCAATCGCTTCATACATGCACGTCGTTGACTTTCCGTTTTTGAGTAATCTGCTCACGTGGTCTTCATATGTAAGTCTCGGCGCACCCTGACTCATTCTACCCTCTACTCTACTGTATTGTCAGGGAAGCACAGTAATATGTAGGAGTGAAGTTTCCCTTTCAGATTTTCTTCCCGCGGTTGAATTTTTCACTTTTCTGTACAATTTTTTAAGCTGTTTCCTTCGAACAAATCTAGTCTTGACATTACGAAGCCAACACCCATTTAGACCTAAAACTATTGCCACCCGCTATGCGATTGCCACAAGTCGCAAGAAAATGTTTATCTTACAAAAATAGAACCAGTCAATATCATAGTGATTTATAAGTAGGTTGGAATTAAACCTTCCTTTCATTTCAACCTACCTGGATTCACTTGGCTGCTAGCAACTGCTACTATTTAACTTTTTTCAATATAGAAAGTCGAATAAGTCAACTCCATAGTGATTTATAAGTCCAGGTTGAATTCGACCTTTACCTATTTTAGTGTATTGCCAATTATTTCTAAACCCTACCTGGATTTGGAGCCTGGAGTCACTTGGCTGCTAGCAACAGCTACTATTTAACTTTTTTCTTTTTTTTTCAAAATAGAAAGTTGAATCAGTCAACCCCATAGTGATTTATAAGTCCAGGTTGAATTCGACCTTTACCTATTTTAGTGTATTGCCAATTACTTCTAAACCCTACCTGGATTTGGAGCCTGGAGTCACTTGGCTGCTAGCAACAGTTACCATTTGGCTTTATTTTTTGACAATATAGAAAGTCGAATCAGTCAACCCCATAGTGATTTATATATCCATGTTGAATTCGACCTTTACCTATTTTAGTGTATTGCCAATTACTTCTAAACCCTACCTGGATTTGGAGCCTGGAGTCACTTGGCTGCTAGCAACAGCTACTATTTGACTTTCATTTTTGTCAATATAGAAAGTCGAATCAGTCAACCCCATAGTGATTTATAAGTCCAGGTTGGATTCGACTTTTACCTATTTTAGTGTATTTCCAATTGCTTCTAAACTCTACCTGGATTTGGAGCCTGAAGTCACTTGGCTGCTAGCAACAGCTTTTATTTGACTTTAATTTTCGTCAATATAGAAAGTCGAATCGTCTGTTGGTCAGCAGCTAGCAGGTCTCTTGGGCTCTGGAAATCTTGCATCAAGTTTGAATTCGATCAAATTGAAGTACTCACTCAGGCCTGTTATTGTTGTAAGTTGAATAATTGAACAAGATTGTTGTACTTTTGTTCCAGGTCCAAGCTCAGGATCTGGTTGTTCATCAGAATCGGATAAATGATACAGTTATGAGGTACCAGTAGGTCATTTATATATAAACTACACGATTGATAAGTTTGGCCAGCAATGGTTACGGGGTGGATTGTACTAGTTATGAAATATAAACATTTTATATGTTATGACGAATGTTAAATTATACAGCAGTGAGTTATTTTGATTTCAATATACTGTTTATAAAGGTGGCTGCACATCAGACCGATGATGCAAGGCGGAACTACGGTCATGTAACGCCAAGAAACAAAAAGATGTAAAAAAAGATCAGGTATAGTAGAATACTCAATCATGCTGTTTGAAAGCGCTGACGAAAATTTGCTGTAATGGTACGTCTCATATTTGGCACAATAATTATGATAGAAAAGACATATCACCAGTATATTTTTGATAACGTTTTCAAATGGCGTGGTTCAGAATTAGAATCATACTTGACCGACAACTCTGGGCATTCTAAAATGCCTTAAGTTCCTGTCCTGTCAGATGTGCAACCAACTTATTCTGTCACAATATTTCCGTATGAAAAGGTGGACAGAGAACTAATGACTTCAGAAAGATTGCAATTTATTAAAGTATGAAAATCTTTGTTCTTTTCATTATTTAATCAAATTAAATATAGGATTAGACTGTTATACCAAAAATATATTAACGTCTCTTTTACAATCATCAATTTTGGTTTCAATTCTACGCCATATTTTTATCATCATAATCAGCTTAGCATTTGTCTCGACTTCATGCCAAGCGGTCAGTTTTGTGCCCCGAGACAGCTACCCTACAACTTCGTTGTACATTTCGTAATTTGATAAGTATCATAAAAGGCTTTAAGGCTGGACTGTGAAATAGATGATATTTTTTAGTCAAAATTATCGAATCATTTAGAATCTGTATGTCTTCCGAAACTTTTAAAATGCTCTGAAGTTTGCGGCGCAATCGTACTGAAAAAAGGGGACAATATCTAAACAAAATGTACTTGTTTAATATTACGCATGTTGTATTCTTCGTATGTCTGTTCTTCGTAATATTGAAACTTGATTTCAGCCAGAACTTTGGCCATTTATTGTCTCTATTATGTTTATCAACGAAAGAACAGAAGGTGTCTTTTAAGTAATTGTCAACACGTATGCCTGTGAGTAAGGGCCGAATTACAGTAAGTATCTCAAAAATAAAAAAAATAACTTATGTCCATAGTCCTAAGGGTTAATGCTCTCTCAAATTTACCTATTAATCGTAAACATGTAACATGTTTAGCCTGGACCGTAGTTAAACAAAGATGAGACCTAGCTCACCAAACTTTCAGATTGTTTGTACACGCCCAGTTTGTGCTAGATAAACACTGCCACCAACTTCACAGCGTACTAGAAGTTTGGTTAGATCTATACTTGTTGAATGGAAAGATTTTGTTCAATAATATCTGCTAAATTTTCAAACTAATACTTATGATCAACAAAATCCTTTATTATAGAAAACAATTTACCGATAAATAAATCGTTCCCAGACAGCTTTTCTCTCATGAGACAGAAAACACGAAGGATGTTGAAGTGTCTTAAATGTTTGTTTCAATATTTATAAGCAGTTGTGGTAGTTCGAAATGTGTATATACTTACCTATTTATTCATGATAGAATAAATAGAACATAAATAATCTTATAAAATTATAGTCGATAGCCGAAAAGCCTAATAGGCAAATTGAATTTCCTCGGTGCTTTTCTAGCTCATTGTAATGCATTTAAAACTGAATTTTGAAACATGGTGAGACCCACACACTTAAATCGACGATGGGATTCTAGACACGGTGCACTGTTACGACTACCTTATAGTCAAAACTATATGTACCCTGCAAGTCAGGCATAGGCCGGCAACCAGAGAGCCAGGGTATTTATAAAAGCCCAAAAAGTTTTATACTCTGTTTAATGTTGTACCTGATTTGCTATCTATTTTTTTTCCATTAAAACTGCTATGTTCGTACCAGTCAATATTATATTAATTTTAACCTTTAAATTGTACTTATAAACATGTAATAATTGAACCATTCTAAACTATCAATGTTGCCACATGAAAATATTAGCAATAAATTAGTGTTGTAATATAATAAGTCCGTAATAAAAATTGCAATCTTTAATTTATTGATAACTTGTTTTCTTAGTCAGATAAAATGTATTATAAATTAGATATGATTTTAAAATAAATAATTTTATCGTTTTATATTCTTTTTTTATTTAAATAAGCTCCCAGGTAATACAGTCGCATACAGTTATATGCAGATATTTACCTAAATACCATTGAGATTAATTTGGTGTTTTACATCGGGCATTACATGGAGGAAAATCATTGGGGCATTCTCAATATTACTTGGCAGCAAAGAAACAAAACCATAGACATATCGCTCTAATGTCACATTTTTTATTAATTTAAGGTCCGTACCTGTCCTATATACCTTTCCTTTAGCAGTTCGATTCGTCATTCGCCCGTAACAATTACTTGAGATAACTCTTGATTGTTGTGCGCTGGGATTGACGGATCGAGTGTGTCGTAGACCTTTCCTACCCCTCCCCTTCTTTGTAAATATTTTACATTTAATTGCAATAATAATGTTATTTAAATTACTGCTTTGTAATATGATGCTAAGTATGTCATTAACGATAGGTTACAAGAAGTTATATTCAATACCTATTTGGTAAGTAATTCATAATGAAATATAAAACTATGTTTAAAAGTTGTCTAGATTCCATAGCACGAACTTATATTAGCTTAATTTAGGCATTTAAGTATTTAGTTGGGATACGAAAATGATAGTTACAGTTTACACATAAAATATTCGTATGAATGAATGAATGAAATGAAATGAATGAAATATCTTTATTCATGTAGGTCACAAAGTAACACTTATGAACGTCAAGATTATTGCTTCCACATTTACATTTACTGCCAGATTCGCAAAGCAATAGGTAGAGCCTGAGGAAGAACCCGGCAATAAAACTCATGGCCACTCTTTTCTAACCGCCAGTAATTACATCTCTTTGATGATGACATGATGTTTGACCAATTATATAGTAATGAATATATACAAAACAAAAACAAATCAATGTTGTGTTTACAATCATATCAAAATTAGAGCTATTCTAGTTGCCAGTTCTAAGGGCAGCCTACACTTTAAGTATAGATATATATAGAATCTAGCAAGAAAGTCTATGGATGCTATTTTAAAATGTAGGTATGGCTTACAACATTAAAATGAAACTTACATTGTTCCTTCCGTAGTTTTCAGTTCAATGTTAATATGATTAGGTTACACTTTACACATATAAACGTAATTAACATAATGTAAATAAAACACGTACATGTCGTACATACACTCAGAAAATTCACAAAAGAATTTTATTTATAGTATTCAAAGATAAGTTTTATACTTCGTTCATTTTATTCACAACTTTCATAGACAACCGGTGTCGACTTTTATATAGCTTAAGGCACAACATTCCAAGGAACAAAGCTGCCTTCCTCGGGCTCGTCGAGCTGAAAAATAACAAGACATATCTCAATACTATGATTTATAAAAACTGGATCAAGATAGGAGTCAAGATCATAGAAGATCTAGTCTTTTGTATAAACCCGAACCGACAAGCTGTTTTACTTTTCTTGTAAATAATAGCCATCATATTTCCTATAACTCTTCTAGCTAAGCTAAAATGCTTATGTTAGGAGTAGGGCCTGTAGCAATAGTGTCCAAAATTGATTAGACCCATTGGTTACTGACGAAACAATCTACCAATTACATAGTGCCAGTTGGTCACGCTTGGTCTATTATAATGTAATGTAATACTGGTCGGGAATCGAGCAATTCAATCGTGAGAATCAAAGTCCTACGCCTTAACCACTAGGCTACCGGTTATTGTGCTTGTGTTAACAAGACAATGTCTATGTTCACCTACAATCTGATCTGTGGTGCTGATATTATAAAATGTGTCGTTAGTAACCCACACATGCATAAATATAAAACAAAATGCATAAGCGTTCCATAAAAAGACATTATTTAATATGAACATCAAAATATGTATATACCACACCTTTCTCGTGATATTATCCTCACACGCCATCCGTATACGCGCTGACGTCGCTGGTGATTCGAGTTTGAATTCCAATGAGGCCCCAGTATCGCGCCTCGCTGCTCTTATCGCTTCTTTAATGGCAAAGTATGCCGATGAAGCGAGAAACAGTGGCGGCTCACCAACAGCCTAGATAATAGAAAAGGTTTATAAAATAGAGTTAAATGCTTTCGAAAACCTTAAAAACTAACTGATAGATACGTACTTTCGAAGAATATAACGCTTTCGGATTAGAAGCACCTTTTAGTAAAGATACATTGAACTCTTGTGGAATATCGCCGAATCCAGGTATTTTATAAGCACCAGGTCCCCTTGAATATAAAGTACCTGTGGGAGAATAAATAAGCTCTTCCATCGTAAACAAACCATAGCCTTGCATAAACCCGCCTTCAATTTGTCCTATGTCTATAGCAGGATTTATACTTTCGCCTAGATCCATTACAATGTCACTTCTTATTACTAGATGATCGCCACTTAGACAGTCTATTTCTACTTCTGTACATGCGGCAGCATACGTGAAATAATTAAAAGGTATTCCTCTATTATCCTTGAAATTATAACCAATATCAGGTGTTGCATAAAATCCGGAAGCAGCCAAACTGACTCTTTCGATCCACGCTTGTAGAATCCAATCCTCCCATTTCCCATCCGGGTTTTTCTCTTTGAAGGGCTGTAACCGTTGGTTTATTTGCTCGCAGGCGTTAAGTACTGCCATGCCGTTCAGATCTGAACCTGCGCTAGCAGCTGTAGCAGAAGTATTCGGGACTTTATCAGTGGATGTTTCACTAATATGAATCTTTAATGCATCTATTCCAAGTGCTCGAGATGCTACTTGTATCATTTTTGTATGAAGTCCTTGACCCATTTCTGTGCCTCCGTGAGACAGAAGAACGGATCCATCAATATATATCAGAATTAAAGCGCCAGCTTGGTTTAACAATTTTTCAGTAAAAGCAATGCCGAATTTAGTTGGAACAATAGAGATTCCACGTTTCCTCCACCTGTGTTCCCTGAAAATAATTAGAGGCCCAATTTACGTTTGCTTGGTATAAAATTGAAGCGCTCGTGGCCCCGCGGTCTCAGTGTTCTGTAAACGATCACTGAGTTATGCAACTTACACTATGGCTGGTCCTCGGATGGGAGACCACTTTGTGGCATTTATATTTGCGAGCGTTTCCGTGCTTCGGAAGGCACGTTAAGCCGTTGGTCCCGGTTGCCAGTAAAATGGCAGTCGTAAAGCCTGGATGAAGGCCTTATGGGCGGCTTGAAAATTTCAACAGCAGGTAGCCACAACCTGCGTCTGTCTATTTCAACACGGCAATGGGCTCACCACCTATTACGTGGGACAGGAATCCACAAGGTGAAAAGTGGGCATATAATATGCCTCTGCCACCCCTTCGGGGATAAGGCGTGATGGATATTTTTTTTTTTATTTAGAATAAAAATATAAATTATTAAGACCATAAAAAAGCTTGTTTTTTTGGTGGCTAATGCTTAGTTTTATCTTCCTTATATTATTGCCAGAAAGTATACTAAATCCACTCATCATGTATTCAAGCTGTTGATTTGCAACTGCAAATGCACTATACTGCTTATATTCGTCAATATTACATGTAAAAACGAGACACCTTTTTTTGCAAATTAACAGCTTGTATTTTATTATTTATTTATCTATCACGCCTTATCCCCGAAGAGGTGGCAGAGGCATATATATTATAAGCCCACTTTTCACCATGTGTATTCCTGTCCCACGTAATAGGTGGTGAGCCCATTGCCGTGTTAAAATAGACAGACGCAGGTTGTTGCTACCTGCTGTTGAAATTTTTAAGCCGCCCATAAGGCCTTCAACCTGGCTTAACGACTGCCAATTTATTGGCAACCGGGACCAACGGCTTAACGTGCCTTCCGAAGCACGGAACTGGGGTGGGTCTAAAGGGCCGAATGAATTTAATAAAATGTGTCTATTTTAGATGTTAAATTTGTAAGAAATTTTGAACCTGTTGCCTTTTTAGTGAGGTGGTAACAAAAAGGCTAAAAGGTCTTATGTGCTAGACACTCATTAGCACGACCAATTAAAGTCCTGGTAGTCTCGGACTGATCCTGGTAGTCTCGGACTGACAAAGATAAAACTGAACAGCTTGTATATTCATAAAATTAAATTCAAAATATTCACTTGTTGAATTTTTCTATTTGTAATCTCCTTTCTGCTAAATTACTTTTTTGACAGCATTCTTCCCAACATCTTTGTAAAGTACAGTTTACCAAAGGCTGTCCATAGTGAGTAATAGAATTTTCTTTATACAAATTTATTCTACGTATCTCTTCGGCACTCTTGCCTAATTTTAATGCAATATCTTCTATCATATTTTCGGCACCAAACATTCCTTGTGGACCACCGAAACCTCTAAATGCTGTGTTTGAAGGTAAATTTGTTTTACAGACGTATCCAGTTACATCTGCGTTAGCTATGTAATAAGCATTTTCATAGTGAAGCATGGCTCGTTCAACCACCTGAAATTGTAGATTAAGATATTTTCTTTATGCTAAAGCTTGCTAACTTCTACATTAGTTCAATATGATGATGGAAAGTATTACTTACAGCGCCTGAGAGATCCATAGAGTAGCCTCCATTGCTGTATATATCTACTTTGGCTGCCATTATTTTACCCTCTTGTGTAACAGCAGTTTTATACTTTACTAGAAATGGATGTCGTGTTCCAGTCATCAGCATGTCTTCGTCTCGGTCAAGCATACAGCGTACTGGTTTTTGCAATCTATGAGCTGCGAGTGCTACTGGTAATGCTGTAAGTATACCACGAGATTCTTTTCCACCAAACCCACCTCCCATACGTTTTACACGAGCCACAATTCGGTTCATAGGTACATGTAACAAGTGAGAAGTCAATTTCTGAAATAAAGATAGACAACGTTCAACGAATGAGTGAGGAACGATTGACGAAGTATATATAATGTGCGAAAGTAGAGGGCGGAAGGAGTCAGGGTAGGCCGAGAGTTACATATGAAGACTACGTGAGCAGATTGCTCAAAAACAGGAAAGTCCAAAGTACTCGGATACCCAGGCGTGCATTAATGAATCTACAGGAAGCGAAAGAAGTATGCGCGATGCCTGGCGATCTGTCCTCTCTGACTACCCCGTCAGGGATACAGCGTGAAGATAGTTAATTTAATTTTTTTTTTAAGATAGGCAAAATGTATGGAGCAATGCTGATAAATTTTGAGCTTCAAATAATATACCAAAGGTATCCGAAATACACTTACGATAATTTCTGAAGGATGCTGACTTGAACAAAATATTTCTAGTTCATCATCTTCTTTTTTTGGTATAGCAAATGCCGCATGAGTTTCTAAATAAAAGTGTTCTTGTCCACCCATTCTACACTGACCTTCAATTATGAAGTAATCCTTATTTTCAAATGCTTTATTAACGTCCCCTCGCCTTATAGATTTAGGAAATTGTGAAAATATTGAATTATGTTTAATGGCGTCTTCGATTGTAACTATTACAGGTTGAAGCTCTTCATATTCAATTTCTACCATTCTTGCTGCTTCCTGAGCGGTAGCTTGATCTTTTGCCACGATAACACCTATGGTCTGACCTTGGCTAGTCACTTTCTCACTTATAAATAACTCTTCATCGTGATATATCGGTCCAATGGCATTTTGTTCTGGAGTTAAATCTTTTGCTGAGAAAAAAGCTACAACACCTGGTTTCTGAAGGGCCTTTTCTGCATTTACTGAAACCAATTTGGCATGTGCCTTCGTACTTAGAACAAAGGCCAAGTAAAGTTCATTTTCAGCAATTGGCATGTCATCACAGTAAATCGCCTCCCCTGCCGCTTGCTTATATGCTGATATGTGCGTTAAAGGTCTACCAACAGCATCACTTTTAACTTGCTTGCTATCTCCAACTAAATCAAAATATTGAGCACTTTTTGGCATTCTTCCGTGAAATTGATCAGCGCCACTACTATGGTAAGGAATTATCAATTCTTTATGAATGTAGTCTGTAGATATTTGTTTAGTGATAGACAAGTATGCTTTCATAAATAAACTCATTGTAAGGGTTCTACGAAATAGTATATTACCACCAGGCGCAGAAGGACTCAGAGGTAATTCTTCTACGAGCGATGAAAATGCTTTTTCTAACATAGTTTCATTCCATTGTTCCCCTTTTAATACCTCACTTGTTTTTGGTGTACATTTTGTGACAGGAGCCATTCCTCCAAAAGCTAAATTTATATATTTTATTACATTCGTATTACTTTCAAATTCTACATTGATTGCAGCAGTTACTATAGAAATGTCATCTTCCCTTCTTTTTGCTTGTTTGTATGCCATTACGTACTGATATCTATTTGTATATGGTATTTCAATGGATAGTAAGATTTCATCAGATTTTACTACATTTCGTCTATAACCAGTGAAAAATGTATCATCCATTAAAACGGAACGAAGACCACCTTCTTTACTTAAAAGATTTAATTTAACTTTCAGCGCCATCAATATTGGGTTTAAATCTGAAATAGGACTCCCTGTCATAATATTGCCACCTAAAGCTGCAACATTTCTAATCTGTTTGCCAGCGAACCAATTAAGCATATCCACAATAGTCAAAAAAGTCCTTGTTTTATAAGAAGGCAACTTTTCTATACAATTTTTCATTGTGCATTCTATATCCATTAATGTTGCAGCAGCTCCAACTATAAGACCTTGATCCGTTTCAATGATTTCATTCATTTCTGATACACAATTTGGCATTATTAAAGTTGGGTACACTGCATGTTTAAATTTAACTTCGACACCAACTTCTGTGTTTCCTACTACTATTTTGGCATCGGGATGTATACATTTTAATTTTAATATTGTACTCAAGTCTGTTGGTCTATGCCACGATATTCTCGGGCCTTTGTATATTAAGTATTGTTCATCGTAAACTGGAGACAGTTTTAATTCAGGTGGAAATATGGGCTCTTGTGTTGAATCATAAGGTAAAAATGATGATTTATCGAATATGTGGTCTGTTTCGCATGGTTCTTCTTTATCAGTCTGGTTTTTACAGCAATCTTTACCCATACCGCACACACCAGGTGTCGACGTTCCGTTTGATTCCAAATTTATGCCATTAGAACCGTTACTAATTCTTTTGGTCTCCCAATCTTCAAGAAAAGTCTTGTATCCCTCTATAATAGCTCTGTACCCTGTACATCTACAAAGGTTACCTTGAAACGCAACTTCCAAATCGCTGTAGTTAATATTACTTTTGCTTCTTAGCAAACTATACATTGACATAACAATGCCAGGGGTACAAAACCCGCACTGGGATCCATGAGCTTTGGCTATACGTTCTTGAACCGGGTGTAATTTAGTTCGTGTAGATCCAATACCTTCGATTGTAGTTACTGCTAAGCCATGCATAGCACATACGGGTGCTAAGCATGCGTTAACCGCAAGATGACTGCATATTTAGGTTAAAGAAATCGGAAAAAAATCATTACATGGAGGCGGGCAATAACGGTAACCGCGTAGCCTAATAGGCACTCGACGGATTTATACCAAAATTTCGGGTGAAGTATTGCTGCTGATATGATGAAAATTAAAGATAGGTTAATATGAATATTACTTATTCTGAAATTTTTGTTATTAGAAAAGGATACATTACGCGTTTTTCTTTCCTATTATACTTGGATATCATAACAGTGCAGGCGCCGCAGCCACCTTCCGCGCAGCCCAACTTGGTGCCCGTTAAACGCAGTTTCTTCCTGAGATACCAGAGCAGTGTCCATTCTGGATCGGGATTTGGTTCTATCACCTAAAAACATTAAAGATAGGAGTTTTTAATGAGATGATCTGGATGATACGGAGTCGATGCTATGTTTTATACCTTTTTTTCAGTTTGAATTGTAAACAATGTAGGTACCTACGTAGGTACCAGTTATTCTCGTATATACGCCACTATGGTCCGATTGCGAGTTTCGATTACATACGGTGCCCTCCTGCCAGAGCCCGGGCTCCGATAGGTATAATGAATTCATACTCACGTCATAAAAAAATTGACTTATTCACTCCTCAATAGAAGAAGTTATTCTTTTACGATTTAGAGAATATTGCCAATTTATATTTCCTTGTGAGCATAGCCGCGTTAAGATTAAACTACCTACAACCTAGGTATATATTTATACTTTTTAAACTTTTGTTGAAGAAATACTAAGTTATACAGTAAACAAGTTACAATGTGTTGTAACATGAGTCGGTACATCGAATTCGGGCCAAAAATAATTTCCACATTTTTGTGTACAAACGAGTTCTCAAGCCAAGCAGGTCCAGTCCAATAGGTAGGTACCTAAATCTTTTTTCACAAGAAATCAATTTTGATGTGCAACCTTTGCTCTTTTTACTGACTCTGATTCTGTTTTCCATATGATAGGTACCTACTTAAACTTTGGATTTGTCGGTGCCTTTTTGTGTACGTACGTACTCACTGTGTACATGCTTTGTAAGTAATTAATAGTAGGTATTTCAAAGATCTACTTCAAATAAAACTAAAATATTAAGTCGCGGACCCATCGATTCTTCATGTTAAATAATATTTTCAATCAATACATAGGTAACTTATAAAGAAGACCTTCACGTCATCATGTGGTTTGTATCATCAACATTTAATATCATTTCGATGGCTAATCGTTAAGACACGTTAAATACACTATTATAAAACAAAGTCCTCCACCGCGTCCGTCTGTCTGTTCGCGATAAACTCAAATAGTACTGCACCGATTTTCAAACTATTTTTAACAATGGATAGAGTGGTTCTCGAGGAATTTTTCACTATATAATTTGTTAAGTATTTTTATACATTAGCTAAAACATGACGAAATTTGTTGGAGGTGTCGGAAAAAAATAAAGCGTATGGGAGCTTTCAAGGAAACGCTGTCTAAATCCTCTGAGATAAAACAAAATAATGTAATATAGAATTGTGTATCTTATATAGATCTACAGAAAAGTCCGCGATGGCATATGTCTATCTCTTAAGAATAACATAGGTACGTGATAAAATTACCACGCGGACGAAACTGCAGGCATCATGTGTCAGTACCTATGATGTATTTGTATTGTGGTTAACATTTATCCAATACCACATACGCCTGACAAACAATGCAAACTGTGTAAATATTATTAGATATAGGTCGAGGTCAAGATTATCAGAGAATCTCGTCAATCCTCCAATCGTGTAAACAACATCGATAGTTACTAGTGACATGACGCAATAAATAATCATAATTTTCGCAGAATCTGACAATGTTTTTCCTTATTAAACTCAAAATTTGTTACCATGTGGTTTCCAGTATAGTTTAAATAAGCAATACACAACATAGGTGGAGGTCTTAAGGAAAGAATAGGTCAGCGCAATCCACAGATCTCGGATCCAATTCCTCTACCGCGCAAATGTCATCGATATTCATAGAACTCGAACATCGATGACATAAATGCGCGGTAGAGGATTTGGATCCGAGATTTGTGGATTGCGCTACAAGAGTACCTTTACGGGCGAGCGTGCATGAACTTGACATAAAGTAAAACGAGCAAAAGTTGTACGACAGGACATTTCAAGTGGAAGGCCGTAATCTCTGCGTACCCCGACGAGAAAGAATGATGAACGAGAAAGATGTGATGTATATAAATGCCATCTAAATGAAAGCTACAGATTGTTAAGGCATGTTAATATATGTTACGAATACCAACACTTGCATGACTTAATTTCGTGTAGAACAAAATGGTCATACAGCACTAAGAAATAATGAGTATAATGACTTATGTTGTTGTAAAGATACGTGTCAATAACATAGAAACGCATAATATACCGGAAGACAGACGGCGTAAATAAAGGAGAATAAACAGGAAAACAGATCTTATGCAGACAAGGCGTAGGTGTTAATATTATTCCACATAGTAGACTATAGACTATAGCTGACATTACTTACGACCCGTGACCTCTACTAATATCAAGGTAACCAAGCATACATATACATTGCGGAAATTCGTATTCTTAGTCGCATAAAATTTCCCTCGCTCATCTCTACTCAAAAGTTTTCCTTATCCGTGGTGAGGATTTTCTGTCAAACTCAAGGTACGTCCGAAGGAAAGAAGAAATTCGTGTTGTAAACATTGTTTGAAGTAAACTGTTTTGTGTTAATAGTGGATTTAAGTGCAAAAAAAAAGGATTTGCTAAGTTTAGGGTCTGCGGTCCCAGGGTCCTGAGTTCTGACTCCAGGGTCTTATGAAAGGAGCCCCGTACCGAGAGTTCAAGACACTGGGCCAAGTGTATATGGTCCTGATCCTGGCTGAAGGCTCTTAAGTAATGAGTCCAGGTTCCAGGGCATAGGGCCCAGGGTTCAAGATCCTGGGTCTAGGGTCCAGGATCCTTAGTCTTAGTTCCAGGGTCTTAGGTCAGAAATCCACGATCCAGGGTCAACTGTCCAGATTGCAGGGTCTAGGATCTAAATTCCTGACCCCTGATTATAGAATACAAAGTCAAGGCTATGGTCCTGAGTCCAAGGCCTAAGGCACAGAGTCCAGGACTTAAGTGTTATAGGCCAGTCTCAGGTACGGTCACTTATTTAAAATGAAACGCTAAATGAAATTTATTACTAACAAAAAACCAAATACCAATCAATGAGTAGTGTAAATATTTTATTAAAGGGAAAAAAGACAACCTGGTTCCATATTGAACAAAAATCGGGGATTGAACCTGTGGCCTTTGCCTAACCAGGGCAATATTCTAGCCAATGAACTACCCGAAATGTAACGAAACAAGTTAAAATTCTTCACTATATTAAATCGTCATTTTAGGAGTATGACCAGAGCCATCTATCGAGCTACTTAACAACTCTGGTACCAATAAACAGTGTTACAAAAATTTTTAAACATTGGTGCGATGGGCTCCACTCAATCTATTTATGATGATTGAACCCGTGACCTTTGCCTAACCAGGGCAATGTTCTAGCCACTGAATTACCCGAACCGTTCCGAAACAATTTGACGATTAAATGTAGTGAAGAATTTCAACTTGTTTCGGTACGGTTCGGGTAGTTCTGGACGGTGGAGGCACTGAGTCAGCGGGGCCACAAGAGCTTCATGTATGGGCTGGCATATCTTCAGAAAGTCCCACAGAATTAGTGGCCATAGAAAATGGCACCCTGACTGGGAAAGATATGCCCAGGATATTCTCAATGTGTATATAGAGCCGAATTTAGTAAATATGGGTGATGGATCTGATGCATGATAATGCACGGCCACACACGGCTCTGGTCGTGAAAGAGTATATTCAGAACATTGGTATCAGCTTGATGGCTTGGCCATCAAGAAGTCCTGATGTCAACCCGTTTGAGCACGCCTTGAATGAGCTAGGGAGGCTAGTCTGAAACTACAGACCACCACCTGTCACCCTCAGGACACTAAAATAGGCCCTAATAGAAGAATGGGAGAATATTCCCAAACATCGGCTCCGAAACCTCGTGTACAGTATGCCAAATCGACTTGAAGCTGTAAACAGAGTCCGAGGAGGAAATACCAGTTATTAAAAAATAAATAACATGTAAAACATACTTGTAAATGTTATTATTGTTAATATGTTATCGAGTTTTATGACGAAATTAAATTTATTTAAAAATGGCTATTTTTATATATTTTTATTAGACTCAAAAATGTTACTTATGTATAATACTATAAAAATAAAGTGTAGTAGGTACTTAGTTTTGCAGGTCAGCATAGATGATTGGCGAAGCTGTGGGGTCATCTAGTACTTAATATAACGTAAGTACTAGATGACCCCACAGCTTCGCCCGTGGCATAGTTCGAACTCCCGTTGCACCTATTTAATCCCGTCGCTAATAAATTCTACAATATTGCATAAAAATTTGCCCGACTTGTCGACATTTATGACTAATGCTGCGCTCCCCAGGTTAGTAGCGTGATGATATATAGCCTATAGCCTTCCTCGATAAATGGGCTATCTAACACAAAAATATTTTTTTAAATCCGAACAGTAGTTCCTGAGATTAGCGCGTTCAACCAAACAAACAAACAAACTCTTCAGCTTTATAATATTAAGTATTAGACGACTTCGATGGCGCAGTGGTAAATGTATGTTACTGCCGCGCTGAGGTCTTGGGTGCGAACCCGGTTCTTAACAAATATTTGCGTGATCCGTTAATGTTTGTTTCGGAGTTTGAATATTTTCTATGTATAATATGTATGTATTTAGAAGTATATGACTATGTTTATCGGTTGTCTTGATCCTATAATACAAGCTTTATCATTATCATCCGAGCGTCGGTCGCATAACACAAGCTTATATTAATTTAATTTGGCGTTGAGTGAGAATGTCTCAAATGAAGCCTGAAAACCACATTAAATTTTATATCACTCAATGTTTACTGAGGCAAATATCATTTAACATTGTAATAATTATAACGATTAGATAACGTATAATATCTGTACCGACTATCAACACAGTTTGTATCGTCACAACTCTTGGAAGTTTATCATTGGCCTCATGGCATGATAAAACTCTCAGAATCTTCCATTGGCATTTTCTTACTAACAATTATAACAAATTGAAGAAACTGTTATATAATAATATATCATATATGTGTCACTAAAACGCATATAAACTCAATATGCTTAACTTTAAATATTAATTTGACATACCCTCTTTCCATTGACATAGAAAACCAATTCCGTGCAAACGTCGCCCCCCTCTGTTTCATCTTCTAAATTGAGCTGACCCATGATCTCATACAGACAATAAAAGATTCTTGTTAAGAATATTATTGATAACACGTCGAACTTCACCACAGTTTCGATGACAACTAATAAAATAAGGACAATACTTTCGCGTTTGACTGAGTGCGGTTGACTGAACAAAGTCGAGTTCCATCTTATTTGTCATACAATTAATTATCTAACTACGTATAAAATTGTTATCTTGTACAATGATCGTGGTCTGGTGTGTTATCTGCTTCCAACCACATTAAACGATGCGCTTTAGAAACCAATTATGTACTCCTTTTTGTTCTCGATGACCGCTCGAACAACCGTTTCCAAAATGACGTGCACCAATTGCCACGAACCGTATACAGGGTATAGGTGAATTCAAACATCTTGGTCCCTCTGAGTTGTAGCGAGTCACTTGCGCAGAACGCAATATTAGGTGTCGTAGGGAATGGACGCGGGGAGCGGGAGGAAGCTCGTGCTACGTAATCACACGAACGTTTCCGAACGCCGAGAATTCGGGGGTGTCATCGCGCCATAAGAGCGAGCGCGAAGAAAGTTGAATTAAACGTAGCTTGTTATCCTGCTCATTCGTTCCTAGAATACAGTCGGGAATAGATTGAATAATTAATGTTTATAAAATTTAATATATTATTAGTTACATTCCGTGTTATTATTAAATATGCCAAAACGCAATAACGTTGTACGTCGGCAATCGAGAAAAATGGTGTATAACGTCTTGCAATTCATAAAAAAGGAACCTGAGGAGGGAATAAAAATTGACCTTAAAGCTATTCAGAGACGAACTGCATCAGCTACCGGAGTGTCAATAATGTAAATATTATTATATTATAACATTATTTTGTTATATCTCAAATGTTTTAGGCAGCGTTTTTCGTAAAAGCTACCAGACGGCTCATTTTTTCCGACGCTGCCAACATCTATTGTTATAATTAAGTTAATGTATCCAAAAACGTAACAAATTATACATATAAACCTTCCCTATAAATCACTCTAACTATTAAAAAAACTGCATCGAAATTCGTTGCGTAGTTTTAAAGATCTAAGTATACATAAGGACAGACAGCGAAAAACGACTTTGTTTTATAATATGTAGTGAGGATAAATTCGTAAGCATTGTCTACTTAACTGTACGTGCGCGAACCGAGCGCGGCTCCAACTTCAGAGGGACCAAGATGTTTGACTGACTGTACCTTTCTCCTCGTTCCCTTATTAGTTGCACAAATTAAGTAAATATGTAAATATTGTACACTGCCGCATCCAACCAATATGCTTTAAGTAACTACAATTACAAATGAGTTTTTTTAACACTCTACAGAAAACAAACCCCCAGGCCCCGTGGCACCCGTTTAATCTTATCATTTATTAATTGTACAATAATCTATGAACATTTGTTGATATTTATAATTACTGCTCCACTTCCCTGGGTAGTAGCGTGATGATATGTAGCCTATTGCCTTTCTGGATAAACGGGCTATAATAATAAATAATAATAATAAAATTCATTAAATCAAGTAACAAGGTCTCATAAGTGTTAGTAACAATTAATTTACAACTATATAATACTATAAAATAATACGCATATTATACAATAAACTTATTTATATAAAAGTGTGTTCATATGCTTCCATATCAATCAGAACTGCAGCCTCACCTCTGACGTAGTGAGCCTGCAACAATGATTGACAAAAGCACAGTCGAGCCTACTTGCACAGATAATATAATATAATTGCTACTTGCAACTTAGTTCATGACGCTGTTGCTGCTATATAATACAAAAAGATTTTTTCAATTCGAACCATTAGGTCCGGAGATTTGCGTGTTCAACCAAACGAATATAATCTTCAGCCTTATACCATTGTAAGTATAGAAATATACATAAGTTTATCCTGTCTATCCGTCGATATGTCTGTGGTATCGTAGCTCCCGAATGGAACAATTTTAATTGCGATAGATTTGGTATAGGCTGTTTCTTTAGTGGTATTTCCACGAAATGCTGATCAAGTAGTCTGTACGATATCCAACTCCTCAGTAAATTACAGCATTGTTTCATGTTTGGGCTTATTAGGACAGACACAAAAAGTGGGGTTTGTTCTTAGTTTTATTAATTTGAAATTAACTAATTATGTTTTAATTAATCTTGTTAATTAGGAGTAAGAGGGACCTGCTATTTTGCTGCTTAATTTTGTTTAATTAGGTAGTTTCCACAATAATATTTTACAATACGCTTTAAAACTTTATCTATTATACAAAGACAAAAATGAACATTAATATCCATACGGTTATAATATACAAAGAGTTTGTTAGTCTGTTTGGTTGAACACGCTAATCGTGGTAATGGTAACTACTGGTTCAAATTAAAAAGTTTTTTTGTGTTAGATGGCCCATTTATCGAGAAAGGCTTCCTTCGTTGGCTTTACTACCATCTTGTACTCAATTATCAATTTATATATTAGTCTTGGATTCAATTTCCACTCAGGACAAATTACTTAAGGCATACGGTGAAATGTGGTCTAAAGAATACATCTGCCTACCCCTTAATGGATATAGGCGTGACAATATGTATGTTTATTTATAGTTGACAGTTCCATCCGCGTAGTGACTGTTCCATTGTTCCGCTGTCTGCCATTGCACGTTAAAATCGGCCCAGCCATTTCACAGATTAGCTGGAATATACATGATTTTATGTAAGTACCGTATATACAGACACTTCATTCAAATTTATTTATCTCTATTGGTGTGCTAAAAAATATAAAAGTGTGGTAGTTTTCTAGATCCCACAGTATAAGTTGACGCTTTGTAAGAATGTCGTAAAATATTGAAACATGAAAAAATACATGTCTGTTTATTTTTACTGATAAACTAACTGATGCCCGCGATTTCGTACTGCTGACGTATCTGCTCAGGAAAATTTATCAAATAAGGTGAACCTTAAGCATTCTTATCTTCTTTGAGATATAATAATATAGGCGACAAATAAAAACAATTTACTCCGAATGTCCATTTCAGCAGCAATTTACCCATCTGAATATCTCATTCGTAATTGAGTCTAGAATATATCGGTACAACATATTTGTCTGGGCAGTTTTCGTACTTAGCCGGCAGATTTGACCATTGTACCTACATGTTTTTTCATCCTGTCACTTCAACCATCCAAGGTCATTTCAGCAAACTTTTCAGGTGTCCAAGAGTGACTGACGACCTGCATCTGCACCTGAAGGATGGCCGTGCCCGATCGTCTGCCACTCTTCTCTACTTCATGAGGTCGTGCTGTGTGCTTCCCCTACCACCATACATCCTCTGCACAGGGGGCTGTCTGTTGCATCAATAAGTGTTTGTTTACGGGACAGTGGCCAGTTAGGATTCCTACAATCTTTCCAATATTTGTCCTATTTAGTCTTAAGTGGTTGAAATAAAGATGTGATAAACCTCTTGGATCTCTCTTGAATCAACATTTTGATATGTCTACATCCCTGATCCCTCACTGAATATCTATGCTATTTTATGTGCCTCTTCGGTTTTTGTGCGTAGCCATGTAGCCATACCTGGAACTGGGGTATGGGCAGCAACAGTTCCGGTCCATATACTGTTTCTCCCGATCCCCCTTTGGCCAGTTCATCTGCTGCGTCATTTCCTATAGGGTTCGTATCACATATTGCACCAGTCAACTCACCTATGTGATCATACGTTAGTCATTGGCGCAAGGCAAGGGATACGCACACAAAATACCTACCTATTTTGTGTTTGTATCCCATAATGGCACTGACAGACGGCAACTTCCCGTAGCATTCAGAATGCAATAAGCATCTCGAAGAATTTTATGTGGTGGGACATAACCTTAGCTCTATTTGTATTTACGAAAGCGATAGATGAGAAACGATTGACCAAGGATATGTATTGTGTTAGGTTAGGTTAGGTTAGGTTATTATGGATAGAGGGTAGAAAGCTACCTTCGAGACATTCTAGATACTTGCTTTGCGTGGTTTGCATTTTACCAGGACCTAGGTAGGTACTAAATAGGAGTAGGTAAGTAATAAAAATCTTCCCATCCTAGTGAGACCAACAACATGACGTTGACATGCGGCTTATTGCGAAGTGGAAAGATAAGAGTAACAAGCGGACCAGCGGACGCAACAAATGCAACGATGATCACACGATGCCAGTAAAGTACTATCAAAACTGTAGTATCTATACTAATATTATAAAGCTGAAGAGTTTGTTTGTTTGGTTGGTTGAAAGCGCTAATCGCAGGAACTACAGGTTCGATTTGCAAAATTCTTTTTGTGTTAAATAGTCCATTTATCGAGGAAGGCTATAGGCTATATAGCATCACGCTACGACCAATAGGTGCGGAGCAGCAATGATAAATGTGGCAAAAAGTTATAACCGACGGGATTAAATGGGAGCCACGGGAATAAAGGCGAGACTGATAAAAGTCTATATAATCACGCTAATATTCTGAAGAGCGGAGCAGTAATCAACAAATCGGGCACATATTCATACATTATTGTACAAGTAATAAACGACGGGATTGAATGAGAGTGACTGGAATAAAGGCGTGACTGATAAACTAACGGGATTTCGAAGTTTGTCACGGGCGAAGCCGCGCGGGTCAGCTAGTTACTAAATAAACCACATAAAATTTCCAAATAAAACACTTGACTTCTGGTCTGAATATTTCTAAATATATCTCGTAATTAGAAAGCCATCTGAATATTAAGTAGGTATATAGATATATACCTACTTAATATTCAGATGGCTTTGACGTTGTAGACATCGGTACGAGTAGATACTCGTACCGATGTCTACAACCTGTTCTACAACCAATTTAAGTGGGAAATTGGATTGTTTATTGTATCATGTAGGTAAAATTGACTCATATCAATCGTGTTCGGTATTTTTGTAACCATTTTATATATAAAACCAATACGAGTACTTACCTACTTAGGTAAAAGGGGTATGATGAAATTGAATCAGCTAAGTACCACATCCCATATTGCCTGTCGGAGTCGAGGTAAGCCATGACATTCGTGGGTATTTTCACACATAAAAGAAACGAAAAAAAAAATGTTAAATATATTTATTTAAATTAAAATATGATTTCTATATTATTTATTAAGTTAGGTATTGTCTATCAGTTTTATTGATTTGTGAACCAATATGACACCATTATTCACAATATTGTGAAATAATAAAAATACCATAATAACAAGAATAGTCATAAACATAATGATGATGTTCTTCAAAAAGCCATTTATACTTTATTTTGGTATGATAAAGACGATTAACTTGAATTTCTTACCCAATTACATTTTTGAAGTGAAAACTTCTTTAGCGGCGTTGGGTATAAAATCTTAAACTCGCGTCAGGACACGTGTCCTGATCGAAAAAGCGTAAGATTTTATCATCATCATCTTTACGTCGATCCCGGTCAATTTTTGAAGGAAAAACTTCTTTTAGCGCGGTACGCATATTTTTAGATGAGATAAAATCTCTGGACTCGCGACCATAATCATCATCATCATCTAACGTTGATTCTGGTCATCTACAGGTCTTATTAAATAATGCTGCGTAATCAATTAGGACTCTTTCAGTGTAGAATTATTTTTTATCATCATCATCTTTACGTCGATCCCGGTCAATTTTTGAAGGAAAAACTTCTTTTAGCGCGGTACGCATATTTTTAGATGAGATAAAATCTCTGGACTCGCTACCATAATCATCATCATCATCTAACGTTGATTCCGGTCATCTACAGGTCTTATTAAATAATGCTGTGTAATCAATTAGGACTCTTTCAGTGTAGATTTATTTTTCATCATCATCATCTTTACGTCGATCCCGGTCAATTTTTGAAGGAAAAACTTCTTTTAGCGCGGTACGCAATTTTTTAGATGAGATAAATTTGGACTCGCTACTCCCCGTTTCGATACGCAGCTATAGTGTGTGCATATATGCATGTACCAACGCGACTAGATAAATAAATTATTAATAAATTGAGTTTTTTAAGTGAAAACGCCTCTTAGCGTGGTACACATATTTTTAGAGGAAATAAAATCTCTGGATTTGCGACTATAATCATCATCATCATCTAATGTTGAACCCGGTCATCTACAGGTCTTATTAAATAATATTGTGTAATCAATTAAGACTCTTTCAGAGTAGAATTTTTTTTTCATCATCATCATTAACGTCCATCCCGGTCAATTTTTGAAGTGAATAATCTTTTAGCGCGGTACGCTTATTTTTAGATGAGATAAAATCTCTGGACTCGCGACCATTATCATCATCATCATCTAACGTTGATTCCGGTCATCTACAGGTCTTATTAAATAATGCTGTGTAATCAATTAGGAGTCTTTCAGTGTAGATTTATTTTTCATCATCATCGTCATTAACGTCGATCCCGGTCAATTTTTGAAGGAAAAACTTCTTTTAGCGCGGTACGCAATTTTTTAGATGAGATAAATCTCTGGACTCGCTACACCCCGTTACGATACGCAGCTATAGTGTGTGCATATATGCATGTACCAACGCGTCTAGTTTTACTCAGCCATCGTATTACCGATCTGTAAACGATAACTGTCTTAGCATCTCACGCTGCGGTTAATCCTGAGATGGGTGACCGTCTGTGGCATTTCTATTAACCAAGGTTTCTTTATAGAAAGTAGGCTATAAAGGAAAACAAATAAAGACATTTCATAGTTTCTGACAATAGGTTCGACCTCGGCAGTCTAAATCCGCGACCTCAGTGTTACTCGTGGCATGATTACCCCACACGTGTAGAATACACAACAAGAATACACATACACTAATATTATTATATACAGTTCCGAAGTTCTTCCTTGATTGAAAGTGATTGATGTCTTTGGTTCCTTGTACTAGAATCGTGGTAGGCGTTAAGCTAAGTTAAGGGCTTTATGTCCCCATACTTGATATTTGTCAAACCGCTTACAAAGCCAACGGCATTAACCACAGTCTGTCTCTAACAGTTAGAACACTGCAATAGGTGCGAGTGTAATACCTCTAATGTTGCTAATATCTATTGGCTTTGGCTACCATTCAAACAGCAACACTTTCGTTTAGCGGCCGATCTCAATAACCTATCTATCTTTTAATATTGTCTAAAATAATATCAAAATAGTTACCATCGGTACTTATTGACGAAAATTTCGGTTTCAATAACCATATATAGATAGAAATGTTTACCTACGACATTGAACTATCTATCACAAAAGTTAAAAATCAACTGTTTATCTGTGGTAGCGATCTATGTTTAACTGAAGATAGAATATTGAAACCGGCCATTGGTGAGCTTATCTGTCACGTCAGTAGTATAAAAATGTATCGTATTTATCAGTCATTCAGAGTACTACTTAAAAGGAATTAGAAACCTATAGGCAGGATACGGTCAGATAGGTTGTAAGGGGCCCCACAATGCCGAAAATCAAAAAGTATTTCCGAAGTCGTTATACGACGTGAAGTTTTAGTCTTTTTTTGAATTTCCAAGATTAGGCGCACCCATTATGACGTCACAGCCTCGCACAGACTGCGACAAGGCGCGGCGCGGCGTTCGGGTGCGAACTAGAGCGCGACTGTTGAAAGAGCAGGGTTGTGATGTATGCGGTCACCCGCGTTATATGCACTATGATCGTCTTTATATTTCAGCCATTTTTTGAAATATAAAAAGTAAAAACACCGTTATTCTTCTATTTTTTTAGCTTTATATGGCATTTAAAGTAAAAAAAACGTTTGTCAGACCCACTGGGAATACACTACTATGAAGAGAGGGACACGGTTACGGGATTTATTTGATACCTATCATCAGGCAACGGTATAAAACTAGAATAAAACTTTTCTGTTAGGTCAAGAGCAATAAAGGTTGAATTAAAACCCTGTACCAACGCATCAGCTTAGCGTGAATGTACCACGTGTGGTCAATAACCCTCCCAAAATGAATATGAATGATAACATTTTGCGCTAATATTGGGAAAAGCTAGCTATGATATGCTGATTTGACAAGGTATTAAAATAAAACATTCATTCCTCATCAATATGCTAGATTATATTGTTAGGTCATTTCCAGCAAGAAATGTTATATTTTACTTTTCTTAATATACAGGTGGCTAAGAGAATGAATGAAATTAATGTTATATGGCAATAAGTAAATGATTATTAATTTATTATTCATCTGAATTTTTGAATCTTAGTACTAGTTAGTTTATTTTAAACTCTGTGCATTATATAATTACCATCTACCCTACATTAAACCGCTGTGACGATGGAAAAATATTTGGTTCTTCTATAAAACGGTCCGCTCTTCAGCCGAAAGGGGGCACTCGACGAAGCAAGAAGTCCTAAAGTGCCTAGCGTATGTTTAATTATAAGTTCAAGTGCACAGTCAAAGTATATAAAAGTGTATCAATAGAAGTGTGATTGTGAGTGATGTTGTTTTATTTTTGTTATAATTGGGCCACTTTTAATAATATGAACTGACTTCACTCGAAATAGACGACACATAATAAATCAAAACTGCTACAAAACAAACAATTTAAACTTATATAAATATTAAATTTTTAAATTAAACCTGAAATATCCAAAGAATAAAGTGCAGAAAACAGTAAAAATAGCTGTTTTAATAATTTATTAAAGTCAATTAGCTGGTTTCCAAATCTTCCTGAAGACACGTGTACGTAGTACCTACCTATTGTACAAGTCAACTTTAATAATGAGAAAGAAATATGTGTCATATTTTGCAACATAATTGCGGTTGATGTGAATGAGCGTAGGTAACAAGTAACTCTCAAGTAACAAGAATTAACATTTTTGGTAAATTGACGATAATTGACTATATTTACCGTACTGGGAACAGAAAATCGGTCACTGGTAAAAAATATGAAACACTGGACCTTAAAAAACCTGGTTGGCTACTGCCAATTATTATATACTAGGTGACACTCACGGCTTCGCCCACGACAAACTTCAAACTCCCGTCGCACCTTTTTAATCCAGTCTCTTATAAATTCTGCAATAATGCATAATAATTGGCCCGATTTGTCGACTCTGTAGGATAGTAGCTTGATGATATATAGCCTATGGCCTTCCTCGATAAATGGGCTATCCAACACAAAAATGATTTTTCAAATCCGACCAGTAGTACCTACCTTAGATTAGCGCGTTCAACCAAACAAACAAACTCTTCAGCTATATATATTAGCACAGCATATAATATATACCTAAATATTTTTGAATATGAAGAACAGTACGCAGTTCCAAGGTGTTACGCAGTTGCAAATTCAAAGACTAGTTTTATTGCAAGTTAAAAAAAGGGGTGCCCTTTAGACCGCATAATTTTTTTCAGCATAATGTAGTTTGGCATAACAGTTTCAGCATAAAGTTTTCTTGCATTAATTATGATAAGCAGAGTGTTATAAACGCATAATGGTTTTATTGGCATAACATTAACTTACTCTATTTTTTTTATCATAATTTTAATTAGCATAAATGTAAAGGGTATAATAGTTATACGCCTAAAGATAATTTATCATAAAATACAAAACGCATAATGGAGGTATGGATAACGGTTTAAATCATAAATGAATAATAATTTGACTAAGAATATTTAAGAAATGATAAGACACCATTGTAAATAATCATCTCACTCATAGCCAAGTTTTTAAGCTGTAACATATAAAACGATATTTTAAGTGTTATTTTTTTTAGACTAGTCTTGAGCAAAGTCGTAAATAGGTACGACGACGAGCGAAGCGAGGAGGAGTGTTAGGTCACTTGTGACCACAACGCGCGAGCCGAAGCGAGCTAGTAAAGTGTATGCAAAGGTTATAACTGCAAGAATGCAAGAAAAGTCCGAAAGGTATTTATGGGAGGCTCAATGCGGATTCCAGCGTGGAAGAGGTTGCATGGATCAAGTGTTTTCTCTCCGCATGATCGCGGAGAAGTTTCTGATTATTAGCCAGAAGGTTTTCTGCGCTTTTGTGGATCTGGAGAAAGCATTTGATAACGTTGTGAGAGAAACTTTGTGGGATTTGCTGCCCGGATATGGAGTGGACGGCTCGCTACTGCGGGCAATACGGTCGCTTTATAGAGACTGTAAGGCTAGTGTGCGAGTAGGGGGGGATGTGTCACCTCTTTTTGATGTCTGTACAGGCGTCAAACAGGGCTGTGTCATGTCCGCCTGGCTGTTCATAGTGTATCTGGACAGTTGCTTGCAAAAGTTGAAAGATTGTGATATGGGTGTGAATTTGGGTGACTTTAAAGTAAACTGTCTGCTGTACGCTGATGATGTAGTGCTCATGGGCTCATCAGAAGCCGACCTTCAGGCATTAGCACTAATATGAAAAAGGAGTGTGAAAGTAAGGGTCTTCGCTTGAATGCAAGTAAAACTAAGGTTCTAGTATTTTGAAAAAGATGACGTAAGAACCAAATGCGAGATTAGGGTAAACCAGGAACGACTAGAGCAAGTGAATGAAATTGTGTATTTAGGGAGTATGTTTAGCGCGGATGGAAGATGTAATTCGGATGTAGAACGGCGAGTAGCTGCCGGAAACAAGGTTAACGGTGCTTTGTCCCAGTTAGTAAAGCGACAAAGCATCGTAAAAGAAGCACGACTGGCGATTCATAACGCAGTGCTAGTGCCAACTTTGCTTTACGGTAGCGAAAACTGGGTATGTCAGCAGATGCATGAAAGTAAATTGAATGCTATGGAGATGCGATCACTTCGAAAATTGTGCGGTGTTACTTTGACCGACCGAATACGTAACGAAGTGATACGCAATATGGCAGGTTTGAATGAAAGTTTCAGCGTTAAGCTGGAAAAGGGCGTGCTCCGTTGGTTTGGACACGTCCAACGAATGAGTGAGGAACGATTGACGAAGAATATATTGTGCGAAAGTAGAGGGTAGTAGAAGTCAGGGTAGGCCGAGACTTACATATGAAGACTACGTGAGCAGATTGCTCAAAAACGGAAAGGTTAAAAGTACTGGGATACCCAGACGTGCGTGTAGTAAGCGATTGATGAATCTTGAAGAAGCGAAAGAAGTATGCATGGATCGCGAAGCTTGGCGATCTGTCCTCTCTGACTACCCCGTCAGGGATACAGCGTGAAGAAAGTAAGTTAGTTAGATAGTTTAAAAAAAATTAGAGTAAGTTAATGTTATGCCAATAAAACCATTATGCGTTTATAACACTCTGCTTATCATAATTTATGCGAGAAAATTTTATGCTGAAAATGTGATACCAAACTACTTTATGCTGAAAAAAATTATGCGATCGAAAGGGCACCCAAAAATAAAAATATGTACTCGTTAACATTATGGTATTCTATATGGGTCGGTATTGGGTTGCATAAATTTTAGAGGCATAACTTAAAACTGCATAACGTATTTTGGCATACTCTTCGTTTCGCATAACGTTCAAACAGAATAAATCTTTAGGCACACTTTATTTTCCCATAACTGTTTTATAATAATGATATACTCGCATAAAATATTTTCGCATATTTTTTTTTACAATTACGATTACTAATCATAACATTTATTGGCATCTTACTCACTCTCGCATAAAGATTACAAGCCATACGTATAGAGTACCATAATGTTAACGAGTACATATTTTTATTTTTACATCTAAGCTTGAACTGTCTAAGATTGAAATGCCCACTGATTAAAAATGTCGATAGTCACTAAGCTATAGTTTAAAATTTCAACACTTATATATAGAATATATAAATAAAATACAAAAAGAAAGTAGGAAGATTAAAACGAGCGATTCTATTCTGGCGCATTGCCGGCAGCTGCCGCGGCCCGCTAGCTTCGCTCGCTCGGCTCGCGCGTTGTGGTCTTAAGTGACCTAACATTCCTCCTCGCTTCGCTCGTCGTCGTACCTATATATGATTTTGCTCAAGACTAGTCTAAAAAAATAACACTTAAAATATCGTTTTATATGTTACAGTTTAAAAACTTGGCTCAGAGTGATATGATTATTTACAATGGTGTCTTATCATTTCTTAAATATTCTTAGTCAAATTATTATTCATTTATGATTTAAACGGTTATCCATACCTCCATTATGCGTTTTGTATTTTATGATAAATTATCTTTAGGCGTATAACAATTTACATTAATGTTGATTAAAATTATGATAAAAAAATTAGAGTAAGTTAATGTTATGCCAATAAAACCATTATGCGTTTATACATAATTTATGCGAGAAAACTATATGCTGAAACTGTTATGCCAAACTATATTATGCTGAAAAAAATTATGCGATCGAAAGGGCACCCATTATATATGTATGGCTTCTAATCTTTATGCGAGAGTGAGTGAGATGCCAATAAATGTTATGGTTAGTAATCGTTATTGTAAAATATATTAGGCATTCTTTATGCCTAATGATTTATTCTGTTTGAACGTTATGCGAAACGAAGAGTATGCCAAAAAACGTTATGCAGTTTTATGTTATGCCTCTAAAATTTATGCAACCCAATACGGACCCTAATAAAAGAGCTTGTAAAAAATTTACGCAAATTGCCACAACTGAACATTATCGGGACAAAAATGCAAATGACCATTTTGTAAAAACATATAGAGAAAATCGATCGACGCAATTCGATGATAGCGATTGTAAAAACTGGTCACATCCACTAATTGCGTAGGTCAGCAGTCAGATACATTCCCACTGCGCCACAGAGAACAAAATAAAAAAAGATGGAATAACACAACACAATAAAAAAAATGGACAGTACTGTTTTTAATTTTATATTGCACTAGTTGACGCCCGCGGCTCTGCACGCGTGGTGAAGTTTTCCCGTTCCCGTTTTCTACAGGAAAAAAAGTAGCCTATGTATTATTCTGATGTGTAAGCTATATTATTGTAAAGTTCCATCAAAATCCATTCAGTAGATTTTAAAAGAAAGAGTAACAAAGAGTACTTTTGAAAGAGTAACAATCATCCATACTTACAAACTTTTGCGTTTATAATATGGTAGGATTACAGGAAACGACAAGTTTGTATCACTGTCAATGATTTATTACATGGCTTTATATTATACACGTATGTATACATTCCATAAAATGTAAATCACAAAAATTTTATCACTTATTGTAAAACTTTTATCTATTAATAAATAAAAACAGCCCATCGTAGTTCAATGCTAAACGTAGGCCTCTCTCAATCTAATTTTTGGAGGGTTATTGGGTTTCTGCGCCTGTCTATTTCAACACGGCAATGGGCTCACTACCTATTACGTGGGAAAAATAAAATGCATAGGTACGGTGAAATGTGGGCGTATAGTAATCCTGTGCCTACCCCTTCTGGGATAAAGGCGTGACAATATGTATGTATTGGGTTTAATGCACCACGTACGGGTTGGTACAGCGTTATGTTTAGAAACCTTCTCTTTGCCATGACCATTGACCATGTCATTTGTCCATGGACTTGACCTTCTCCATTAGCAGCAGATGCACCTCTTACAAGTAAGATTATGATACATCCACCATTGTTTTAATACACTTTGACTGCTGCCGAACATTTTTGCGAATCAGTAGCTATGCTGACATCGGCGCACCAGGAGTGATTTCAGTCCCTACGGGTACACATTGGCTGCTGCCGAACATTTTTGCGAATCAATAGCTATGCTAACATCGGCGCACCAGGAGTGATTTCAGTCCCTACGGGTATTTATTAATACCCGTAGGTAGATTGTGAGTGGATATTAGTAGTCATAGTAGGGTGTCTCTACTATTTGCAATTCAAAAACCTCGACTTATATTTACCCATTTTTACTATTTAGTCATTATAGTCCAAAAGTATTTACTTTTTTACTTTGTTACATGAGTCGAAGTTTACCGATATACCTACATATATATTTACTAGTTGACGCCCGCAGCTCCACTCGCGTGGAGAAGCTTTCCCGTTTTCCACAGGAACTTGTTCACAAGATAAAACATGCGTTATTCTGATGCATAAGCTATATTATTCCGGGTCAGAGCAAATATTTGTGTGATCCACAAATGTGTTTCGGAGTTTTTGTGTTTCCTATGTATAATACGTATGTATTTAGAAATATATAAGTATGTTTATCAGTTATCTATATCCCATAACAAAAGCTAATATTAGCTTACTTTGGGCTAGATGGCGCTGTGCGAAAAGTGTCCCACAATATTTATATTAATTTATTCTAAATGAGAAAGAGTAACAAACCTAAATCTATACATTCTTTCAAGGTTTCGCATTCATAATATTAGTAAGAAGTATATCTGTGACTCAATTGTTTTTTTTATATATAACAACAGGATTTCAATAAATAAAATCGAGTTGAAAATATTTATAATTTTTCTTATCCTAAAATTGATATGAATATGTGGCCACCACTTCACTCCACGGAACGGCGCCGACATGGCTGGTATCGGGCCTTTTTTTATATAAAAAAGATTTATAACTTTAAAACCCTTTTCTTTAGAACAATAGATATTTTGGCGGCCACTATTTTTTTTTACAATTTCTTTTTGTTGAAAAGATCCGCATGTCTTTGTTACAAGTCAGGTAGATTTTTTTTTAAAAGGTGCCGCCCTATTGTATTGTCACATATTTGTTACAATAAATATGTTTAAGTTTATGTTATTATCAATGATGATGTCCATCCCCGGTGCGTCTTTGTCCCAAAAAGACACACACGCAGCTTGTTAGTCCAAATCACACACCGTTAGCGGAAATACGCAAGCGCGATAAATAAAGAAAACGCATATGGTACGGGATCCAGCAGTGAATGAGTTAATTCAATTTTCTACTTACATTCACCGATGTTTCGAGCGCTTGAAACGCCGGTGAATGTAAGTAGAAAATTGTTTCTCGTGATGTGCCGAGTAGTATATAAAATATAAGTATAAACCGCAAAAGCTTAAAAATAACATAAGAAAAGGTAATTTCGCTATAAACTCCATTCAAATAATCGTTCAGCCGACTTACCATTAATCGAACAAACTCTTTTGACTATCGAATTAATAAGTTTACGGATCATACCTTGAATTTTCAATACACTTGACATCACTATATACACTCCCGGACTCTTGAATCGAGCTACCTTACATTCCCGGGCCTAAAAGCCCAATACACAAAAAATATACAATATAACAAAAAAGTGGTTTATGCATTTTTAATGCTGGCATATTTCATCGTCTTTCCCGTATGTATTATTCCAAATTTGAATTTTAGAATTTAACATAAGGAACAAATGCCGAGCTTGGTCACTGATTTGAAAAAAATAATGACTGTTGAAAGTTGCTTTTGAAGCAATTTAATGTCGATTTGGTTTGAATTTTCGCAATTGTTGTTAACCAAAGTTTAGTTTAGTTATTTTTCTATAATTTGAACCGTTTTGGCTATAAAATTATGAATACTTCAGCTGAAGTAGCCGCGCAAGCTGTAGCACTTCTTCAATCTGGGCTAAGTCAGCGAGATGTGAGTTCACAACTTCACATAAGTCGTTCCGCTGTTCAAAGAGTGTACCACCGATACCTGGAGACTGGCGGCTTCGTTCGGCGAACAGAAGGACCTCGTTACCGAGTGACAACGGCGAGACAAGATCAATACATTGTCACTACTAGCTTACAAAATCGACGCCTTGACTCTGTTCAGATACAAGAACAGCTCAGGGACTTTCACGGAGTGGCTGTAAGTGCTCGGACCGTTAGAAGGCGACTCAATGAACGTGGTTTAAAGCCCCATAAGCCAGCCAATGGACCCAAATTGACACGAGCACACCGAATAGCCCGTCTAGAGTTTGCGCGCGAACATCTAAATTGGACTCGACACCAATGGCGCCAGTTTCTCTTCACAGATGAGTCCAAGATAATGCTATACGGTAATGACGGAAGGAGTAAGGTGTACCGAAGACAGAACGAGCGTTTCACGCAATGCTGTATTGACGAGAAAGTGAGTTATGGTGGAGGATCATGGACAGTCTGGGGAGGAATCTCTATGGAAGGCATAACTGAGCTAGAGTTAGTGACGGGACCACGACTGCCACCCCTAGATGGCAATAGATACATTCGCCAATGTTTAGAGAACCACGTGATGTCATATGCTGGATTTATTGGCCAAGATTTCGTTTTAATGCATGATAATGCAAGGGCCCATACTGCGGGAATCGTCAGGGAGTACTTAAATGACATTGGTATCACTGTTATGAGATGGCCAGCGCGAAGTCCTGATACGAATCCTAAAGAGCATCTATGGGATGAGCTGAAGAGGCGTGTTCGAGCTCATCATCCTGCCCCGCAAACCATGCAGGAGCTCAAAAATGTAATTTTTGAAGAATGGGAGGACATTCCTCAACATGTCATAACGACATTGATTAATTCTATGCCAAACCCATTGAGTTACAATACTATAGAGTCACAATCATAAACAGACAACACTCAAAAAATGTCCGAGCGCCGTTCTACATACCTGTACATTTAATATAACAAAGTTCAAAATGACATTTGCTCCGAATCCGATATGCTCCGATTGCATAATGTTTAAAATCGCTCGTATGCAATGTCATCATCATTCACTATGGGCTTGCGTACGAATAGGGAACAAGTCAGCAGTGGAGACGTTATTGATACTCAAATTATTATATTTTTTTTATATCAAATTAGGCAAGCGCTTGACCACAAGTTGCCTAGAAGGAGCGTATAATGTAAAATGTAAAGAGTAATATATAACAAAATTAGACTGTATAAAAGAGTGAGTTAAAATATACCTAGAAGAACTCCGAAACTACCATCTGATTTCAATAAAGGTTTCAGTATTTATATTTCATCTACCTATCATATTATTGCACTAGTAAATTAAGTAAGTAGTGGTTATGCGTGGAGCAGAGAGCAGTATAAAACAAAATTAATATGAGGAATAAAGTTTTTATGTATTAGAACTTTAATTAATGAACCGAAAAATCTGGAATAATTATATTAGATAGGAAAAATACTTTAAATTCTTACTTGTAAAGTAGGTTTTGCATTTTTGTTAAGCCTGCTAAAACCTTTCGTTGTTGTATAAATGTCTGAAGGAGCAAAGTGATTGGAGCATACAACCGTCCCTTTATATGGCTTGAAGTTTAATTCATTTCGGGCTTTTGCTATAATAACTGTCCATTCTGAGCATCTTATGGGGTTTCGAGGAAAACTAAATACAAAAATATTGTACTTAATTATTTATACCTTAAAATAGTAAAACGCAATCGACCTATTTTTAGTACGAAAAACTAAAAAATAAAACATTCAGCAACATGGAAATACATAAGTATAAATATTTAGTTCATAAACTCAAAAAATATTTAGTGTCAATCCGCTCCATAGCTTTCCGTTAGAACACAATTTGCAAGTCACTCTCGGACGCGACACTATTTGTTTCTCTTTTACTCTTGCATATTTATCTAAAGTGTGAAAGAGATACACTTTAGACGCGATGCGCGGTCGGTCAGCATTTTATTTTTGCTAAGAAATTGTTTTTTTTTTAATTTATATGTAAACACGCACTGTGGATACATAAATACGTAAATTCCTTTTGGAACTTACCTAAAATATGAGACACCATCCTTTTTTGTCACGTATCTGCTGTTATTTGGGCAGGAAACAACCGAACACTTTGGCATCACGGACGTTGTACGAGGATTGCGGTCGCATTACAACTAAACAAAAACTCTGCGCACTTCGCAGCGGGCGCCGAGTTTCGGCGCGGACATTTTATTTGTCTGATTGTGACTCTATAGTATTGTAACTCAATGGCCAAACCTCCCAGTGCATTTATGACAGCTCTCATACAGCTGTCATAAATGCACTGGGAGGCAATACAAGTTACTAAATAAACATTTCTTTTTATGTTAAACATGTCACAAAGTTTTGTAGCGTTTCGAGGATAATACCCGGTCCTGACCTTTTAGTCTTGCAGTTACTGCATGTCATTGTGGCCATACATCCGTTTCGTACCCCATACCGCAAGTCACGACAACATTTTTGCAGAGCAGAGTACGTAGGTATACCTAGTCACGTCTTATTGTCCGAAAGAGTAAATATATCTACTCCTCCGATCGATCGATCCTATAGAATAGGCATATTAAACGCCCACAAATCACCAGTTTCTTATATTTATGCGCTGCTTAATAGGACAGGTGATCCATACTCATAGAAATCGTAAAACAGTAGAAGCGACATGCGGCAACATTGGTGTGTCGTCGCGACAAGCACAACGTGCTCAAGATTATTTGCAAACGGCGCGTCGGAGAAAGAATGTTCTTTTGATATCCACCGCGAAGTTTGCTTCTACGATAAATACGGCGTTTTCATGTAAAAACGGAGTTTAAAACTTTCGTAAGCGATGCATAATACCTATGGTACGCGAATCCAGGGGGCCAAGTCACTAATTTAATCGCGTCAGAAGAGAATAGAAATCGTCGCTTAATAGAGAACCGACAGAAAAAAATTACAGTTTTCGTAGTCTACTATTACAATTGCGATCCAATAGAATTCTAACGGAATACTATTATAACACGTGTAGCGCCTGTAAGTAACTCTTTATTTGCGTTTTCGTCTCGTTTCTAATTCGTGAATGTAGGTGCGCTCTGAGCATAAATGTTGGGACCCGAAAGATGGTAAACTATGCCTGGTCAGGTCGAAGTCAGGGGAAGCCCTGATGGAGGACCGTAGCGATTCTGACGTGCAAATCGATCGTCGGAACTAGTATAGTGGTCAGTATCCCCGCCTGTCACGCGGGAGACCGGAGTTCGACTCCCCGCCGGAGGGAAGTCACACGGAAATGCAGACGCTTTCTCCCTAAGATCTTGTTCTGACAACTGCAAGCATTGTCTAAGGCAAGAAAACAAGTGTAAGAATGTTCCAGACGACACTTATTGCTGTTGCGGTTCGGTGTATGCCAGAAAGTTCTCGAACTATTGTCGTACCTTCTTGTGCTATCACTATCACATAGTTCTAGAATATTCCTATTATTTCATCTAATAATATTATTTCGTGTAGCTATCTCTTTTTATAGTGCTATCTCTGTCCAATAGCTCTGGAATGTTCTAAGTGTAGCTCTCTCTTTCTAATACTGCTATCCTTGTCACTCCTTCTTGAAATTTCGCTATATACTGAAGTGGACTTCAAAGGCCCATAAGGGGTCCTGAAAACGCCTAAAAAGGGGTTTTCAGGTTATGGTGGCATGTGATTGGAGGTGGCCTGAAACGGACTGAAAACATTTTTCAGGCGCCTAAAAACAACGGCAACTAGAGTGTAATTCGGATAATTTGGTATGTGATAGAGCCTCCTCGGAAACGGCCTGAAACCGCTTTTAAGCCTGCTGAAATCGCTTCCAAGGCCCAGAAAATGACGTTTGAAATTGTGCACTAGTTCACCAGCGTAACAATATTAATATTTGATAGCTTAAAACAGCTATTTTGTCTCTATCCTGCAGCTTGAGAAGTGTGATTATGAAATTTATAATAGTTTTAGTAGTCTACCTAGTTTTGGACTAATCGCAATAGAACCGCTATAGAATAGAACTAGAACGGTTTTCTATTGGAAAACTTGATACGTAAGAACATGATTGTTGAGCATGTCGCGGCAACACACTAATGTTCCAGCATGGCATTACTCCTGTTTTTACGATTTCTATGTTCATTTGGTCCATACTTATACATACATACATACATATCGTCACGCCTGTCTTCCATCGGGGTAGGCAGAGACTATGGCTTTCCACTTGCTACGATCCTGGCATACAACTTTCGCTTCTTCCACTTTCATAAGTGTTTTCATACACATACGCCGGTTAAGGGTACTCTTGACCTGACCTTTTTCCAAAACGTCTTCTATTTGATTAACATATGTACCTCGAGGTCGCCCCTTACCAGTTTGCCCATTCACTCTCTTCTGATAAATCTGTTTCGTTAGTCTACTTTCATCCATCCTCTCCACGTGTCCGAACCATCTAAGCATACTAATAGGCCCTAACAGCCGCACTCAGAGACTTTCATTAAATTAGTGTAAATTCTCATTTAACTAATTATGATTAAAATAAATAATTGGCCGTTGCTCCTAGAGACGAAAATTAATGGTTCATTAGCTAATGCCAACTTAAGTCAACGTAGGGCGGGGCGGTGCGCTGTATCGAAACGTATGTCGGCAAAGTGCAATATCGTTACATGCCTAAGGACATTTAAATAATTTTATAAATACTTATTAATTTTCGACTCTAGGATTGCTCCTAGAGTCGAAAATTATTTATTTTAATCGTAATTAGTTAAATGACATTTTACACTAATTTATTGAACGACTCTGAGTGCGGCTATTAGAGTAAATTTTTATTAATCTTTACTTAAAACTCCTTAATCAATCATTAAATCGACACTGAGTGCGGCAGTTAGTTTCATTGAACTTTATCGAGTACAGTCGGAATGGAACTGTTAGAACACTATCTACACACACTATGTTCTATGGATGAGGAAAGGACGTTTAAATAAATATAATTGAGCTCTAGGTATAAAGAAGAAGACAATAAGAAGAAATATCGTTGGGACAACTCACACAACGCCATCTGATTCCAAACTAAGCAGAGCTTGTAGTTTGGTAACCAGATCACTGATAAACATACTTAATTTCTAAATACATACATATTATAGATAAATAACACCCAGACACAGAATAAACCATCGTGCTCATCACACAAAGTTTTATCCTGGGTGGGAATCGAACCCACGACCTCTTGCGTAGCAGTCTGATACACTCCCACCTCGCCACACAGGCAGTCAGTTTAAACTCCATAAGTGCGAATAGTTTTGGAGTAAGATTGCGGTACAGTAATTGACATAATTATCATTGTTGTTGTTCGGGATTATTTATCATCACTATTGCAAAATTATCATTATTATTGCAACCAAAACCCTTGTTTCGGGGAGCGGGCTCCACTTTCTTACTATCTATCTGCACTTCACGTGATCAAGAAATTGTTGCCCTATTTCAAAAAAAAATCTAAACTCTTTTAAAAATAAGACCATTTTATTTTATTCTTTAATATAAAATTTCAATTCTTAAATTTTCTTTTCTGTATATAATAAGCTTAATATATTCGGTGGATATTTGGTACGAGCCGGTAGAGCTACCTAAGCCGTAACATTCCAAGGTTTTCCGTTATACGTGATTGTGGGTCTTACCTGTAACATAACAACAAAAACAACAGTGTGTTAAATATACTAATAAACATAACAACAACAGTTTTTAATAATCTGTGACATCTCATCCATTTTGTCTGTGACTGCACTTCTAATATCTCATTGACACTGTCGCCCGAGCCACGAGTGACGAGACGAGCCGCAAGTGTAAACACAGTATCAGCACAGAATAAGTAATAGTACTACGTATACGTACTGAAGTCTCACTCCCTGACAAAAGTCAGTTTTAGGTATGAAAATATATCTAAACTCGCTGCCTGCAAGCAAAATTGAAACTTATAAATGCGCACGAACGTTGAGTTTTCTTTGCGCAGTTTTATGACCGAGCTGCGAAGTCCGCGCGAGTTTGTTAATTGAGAAGTTTTGTACCTAGTTGATAAGGCTAGTTTGGTAGCGGCTAATGGCAGCAGTAGCCCACTGCCATTAGCCGCTACGAGCGGCGCGCTGCCCGACCTGGGGGTATCACTCCGCAGTTTAGGTATATTCCTTATTTTTAATAAGAGATTTTTTTAGGTATATACCTAAACTGCGAATTGATACCCCCATGGTATTAGGTACCTTTTTTTCGAACTCGCGGCTCGTCTCGCCGCTCGTCCCGTGGCTCGTGCGAGAGTGTAAATGGAGTATGAACATTGGCGGAATTTATGGGTCGACATCGGCCCCGTCGCATAACCATTACAATTTTCTTGCAGCTAGGGAGAGCCAACCAAGGAAATCTTATGCTTTCTAATGGTTTTCTTGTAGTAGTATGCAAATAACCTATTTACCTGCATAGTTATGCTATCTTCACAGGCCATTCGTATGCGAGCACAAGTCGCTGGACTCTCCATTTGGAACTCAGGAGGTAAACCACTGTCTATGCGAGCCATCTTAATTGCTTCCTTAATAGCAAAGAATACCGATGAGGCAAGAAATAGAGGAGGTTCGCCGACCGCCTGAAAACATTGAATATATATATTGGAACGAAGTTCCTTACGGCAGGCTTGGAGGAGATAGGGATTTTGCTGCGCGACCGAACTGAAAAAAATGTGATAGTAAAACTGTAAGAAAAAGTTCGTGGAATAAAACCGTTAAATGAGACGTGCGCAGGCGTGACAGTCGTTTGTTTTGCAAATTGTGTCGATTCTACATAAGCCGAAGGAACTTCGTTCCTACCTGGTGTCCCACGACACCACATCCTTTTTTTTATTTGGTGATCATGTTCACGCTGTATCCCTGACGGGGTAGTCAGAGAGGACAGATCGCCAGTCTTCACGATCCATGCATACTTCTTTCGCTCCTTGCAGATTCATTAATTGATTGTATATTTTTATTTGGTTACAAAAATTTGTGACTGCGGTTGTAATATGGTATAACGTCGGGAAATCTTTGATTGTAGGTACAATGTCATGCACCGCAATTAGGACCCGAATATAAATATACTAGATGACCCCCACAGCTTCGCCCGTGAAATATTTTGACCTCCCGTCGCACATATTTAATCCCGTCGCTTATAAAATGTACAATGATGCATAAAAAATTTGGCCGATTTGTCGACATTTATGATTACTGCTCTGCTCCCCAGTGTAGTAACATAGTGATAAATAGCCTATAGCCTTGCTCGACATATGGGCTATTTAACACAAAAATATTTTTTCAAATCCGACCAGTAGTTGACCTGAGATTAGCGCGTTCAACCGAACAAACAAAGAAACTCTTCAGCTTTATAATATTAGTATAGATTCATATATACAAAGATACAAATAAATACTTTTCGAGTTTATCTCAGCGGGCCCTTTCATTTAATATCCATATTGTACATATATATTGTCACGCCTTTATCCCCAAAGGGGTAGGCGGACGCATACTATACGCCCACATTTCACCGTTTGCATTTTTGTCCCACGTAACGGGTGGTGAGCCCATTGCCGTATTGAAATGGACAGGTGCAAGCTTTGGCGACCTGCTGTTGAAATTTTTCAAGCCGCCCAAGCCAAGGCCTTCAACCAGGCTTAACCACTGCCATTTTACTGGCCACCGGGACCAACGACTTAACGTGCCTTCCGAAGAACAGAAATTTAAATTTAATAAAATGTGTCAATTTTAGATGTTAAATTTGGAAGATATGAACCCGTTGTCTTTTTAGTGAGGTGGTAGCAAAAAGACTAAAAGGTCTTATGTGCTAGACACTTATTAGCACGACCAATTAAAGTCCTGGTAGTCTCGGACTTTGGACCATATTGTAGAACTGCATTAAAAATAACTAGTCCGCCATCTTGGGTGTTCCACCATGTTGGATTTAGCAATATTTCACACCGCTAACCGAACATTGGTGCTAATTCTGTTGTTGAGACCATTAAACTAAATTTCTCTAAAATTTCCTTATTTTTATTAAGAGATTGCCGTTGTAATGTGAAAATGTACATAGACAGTCAAATGTAAATACATGCCGACTAACTTGGTGATTGAACTGCCTATGTACATCTAAAATTAGACGTCACCTAAATAGGTGACGTCTAATTTTAGTGAAAACGTCTATGTTTATGATATCAACAAGTTTAGTTCAACATAATAACAGAATAGCATTTGGCAATCTCTCAATAAAAATAAGAAAATTCTAGAGAAATTTAGTTCAGTGGTTTCAACAACAGAATTAGTATGTCATGTTAACTAAACGTGTATACAGAATTTCAGCTCAATCGTTGCAAGATCCCACCCGCACAAACATACATACATTGCAAGTTAGTAAAAAGCTTGTAGTATTTTATAAGATTTGTACAAATAGATTGTAGAAATTAGTCGTTAAACGAAAGAAGTTACCTTGGACGCATAGACAGCGCGCGGATTTGGTGCACCTTTTAACAGCGAAACATTAAACACCCTTGGAACGTCTGAAAATCCAGGAATTTTATACGTTCCTGGACCACAAGACAATGTTTCACCACGATCTGAAAATACCAATTCTTCCAGCGTATGAAAACCATAACCTTGCATGAAAGCTCCCTCGATCTGGCCTATGTCTATAGCTGGATTTAAACTCTCTCCAATATCCATTACGATGTCTGTTCTTAACACTTGATGATCACCAGTCAGACAATCGATGATGACTTCAGAACAGGCCACTCCGTATGTAAAATATTCGAAGAGATTGCCAGAATTTATTTCACGATTGTATTCTATCTTTGGAGCAGCATAAAAACCAGTAGAAGATAGCTGTACTCTATTCACGTAAGCGTCCATTACCCAATCCTCCCATTTACCGTCTGGATTCTTTGTAATAAACGGTGCCAATCGTTCTTTTAAAATTTCACAAGCATTTAAAACAGCCATACCACATAAATCAGAACTGATACTACCCGCTGTTGGTGAACTATTAGGAACTTTGTCAGTGGACATTTCACTTATATGAATTTTTGAATATTCTATACCGAGAACCCTTGAAGCGATTTGTACCATTTTAGTAAATAGTCCTTGGCCCATTTCAATTCCTCCAATAGACAATAATACGGATCCATCTTTGTAGACCAATAAAAGTGCTCCCGCTTGCATCAAAACATCAACTTGAAAAGATATGCCATATTTTGTTGGTACTAAGGCTATGCCTTTTTTCTTCCATCTGTTACACCTGTAACACATTACATTCAAATAACATTTATTTAATATGATCAATCATTATTCAATTGATTATTAATCAATATAAACCTGTTAAACTCCTCAATGTGTCGTTTTCTAGATATGTAATCAGATGTTTGTATACATTCATTCCAGCATCTTGATAATGTACAGTAGGTAAGCTTTTGATTAAAATGTGTCATAGATCCTTCTCTATATAAATTAATTTGTACAATATCTTCATAACTCTTGCCTAAAGATACAGCAATGTCTCTTATCATAGTTTCCGCAGCCAACATCGCTTGGGGAGCCCCAAAACCTCTAAACGCTGTATTGGACGGCATGTTTGTCTTACAAAGATATGTAATTACTTCAACATTTGGTATATAATAACAATTATCAATATGAAACAAGGCTCTGTCTATCATCTGAAACACAGTATACATTATATTACATAAATATATTTTATATTAACTACTACTTGTAATTAATGCGTAATGTAATAGCTAAAGTATGTAAACTTACCGAACAAGATATATCCATTGAATAGCCGGCGTTACTAAATATTTCAAACTTAGCTGTATTAATTTTACCGTCATCATTAAAGCCAACTTTATAATTAATCAAAAATGGATGTCTATAACCGGTAACCCGCATATCTTCATCTCTATCTAGTACTGCTCGTACTGGCTTCTTAAGTTTATATGCGGCAATTGCCACTGGTAGAGCTAAAAGTGCAACTCTAGTTTCTTTACCCCCAAATCCACCCCCAATTCTTTTCACTTTAGCTATAACTTTATGGTTTGGTATTCGAAGAGTTTTTGAGGCAATGTACTGAAATGAATAAAGTGTCATCATTAAGCACCAGGTTTTATGCAATGCATATAAAAAGGTGTAGTGATTGTGAATTCACCGCTATTTCTTCAGGATTTTGTGTTGTAGCTATTATCTCCAACTCGTCTTCTTTCCGAACAGCATAGGCAGAGATTGTTTCTAAATAAAAATGTTCTTGTGCTCCACTTCGGACTTGTCCTTCTACAATGTAATTTGAATTTAAAAACGAATTGCTGGGGTCACCTTTTCTAAGTATTCTAGGATACCCCGCAAAGAAAGAACGTTTTAAAATTGCATCTTCTAGCGTTACAATAACTGGCTCTATTGGGTCGTAGTTTACCTTCACTAAGTCCTTTGCTTTACTAGCCACAGATTCAGATGTTGCTATTATAGCTCCTATAACACAAGCACGACTAGTCACTACTTTACTTGAAAATATTTCTTCATCTTGTACTATTGGGCCTATTTTGTTACATGCTTCGTCTAGATCAACAGCAGACAGAAACGCTTCAACTCCTGGAACTAATAGTGCCTTACTAGCATCTATAGACGTTATTTTAGCATGAGCTTGCTCGCTAAAAAGTAATTTTAAATAGAGTTCATTTTCCGCAGGTTGTATGTCATCACAATACAAAGCTTCTCCTGTAACTTGTTTCATGGCTGATAAATGAATAATTGGCAACCCAACAGCATCAGATACCTTCTTATCTTCGTTTAATATTTCAAAATACTGAGAACTATTTGGTTCGATTGCAGATATTTCGTCAATACCGCTTAAATCAGTATTCTTTAACAATTTGAAGCCATTGCATGTATCTAGTTTTTGTGAAACATATAAATAGAATTTAAAAAATAAACTTAAACAAAGTGATTTCCGATAGTCAACCATTCCTCCGGGGGCTGAAATATCTATTTGTAATTCTTGAGTTAGCAATTGACAAGCCGTGTCCAAAATAGCTGGAGTCCATTTCTGCCCTAAGAGTACTTTTTCTGTTTTTAGAGCAACTATTGTTGTTGGACCCATTCCACCAAAACACAACTTAACTTCTAATATTGTTTTAGATATTAAATCAAATTTAACATTAAAAGCCGAGGTTACTATAGAAATATCGTCCTCCTTTCTTCGGGCTTGTTTATACGCTTTGAAATACTGAGTTTCATCACTAAATGGAATTTCGGCTGAGACAACAACTTCATCAGACTCGATAGTCGTAGTTCTATACCCACTAAAAAACGTATCGTCCATCACAACTTTTCTATAACCTCTCTCATCACTATAAACATGTAATGCAGCTGAACAAGCCAGTAGTATTGGATTCAAATCTGATATGGGACTGGCAGTTATTATATTACCAACCAATGAAGCTACATTTCGAATTTGTTTGCCGGCAAACCAATGAAGCATATCTTTTGTAGCTTTAAATATTTGAGATGTTTTAGCATTTGCTCTGATTTGATTATCTAAAAAAGACGACAACTGTGATAGTGTAACTGTTGCACCAACGATTACTCCTGCATTCGAAACTTTGCAAATACTCATCTCACTTATTATAGATGGGTATAATAGAAGTGGGTATATTTTCTTCTTAAACTTCATTTCTACTCCTATTTCACTGTTACCTACGACAATTTTAGAGTTTGGTGACTTTGACTTTAGTAAAAGTAAATGTTCAAGTGTTTTTGGTCTTATCCAAGTTACATTATCTCCTTCATAGTATAAATATTCGTCCCCATATCTTGAATCCAATTTTAGTTCCGGTGGGAAGATTGGTTCTTGCGTTGCATCATATGGTTGAAATAATGATTTGTTGAATAAAACACTACTATTTTTATCGTTATTATTTCTACAGCACTCTTTACCCATAGCACATAACCCATTTGTATTTTTATCTTCATGGTAATAATGCTTTTCCCATCCTTCTATAAAAGTTTTAAAACCCTCTATGATGGGTCTATATCCTGTACACCTACAGAGATTTCCTTGCATTGCAGTTTCTATATCTGAATACTGTATGTCACTTTTGCTTCTAAGTAAAGTATACATTGACATTACGATTCCTGGTGTGCAAAAACCACACTGTGATCCATGTGACTTGGCTAGTCTCTCTTGAACAGGGTGCAAACGATCCTGCGTTGATCCAATACCTTCAACAGTCGTGACTGCTAAGCCGTGCATGGCACATACAGGTGTCAAACACGCATTCACCGCTATGTGGCTACATTTTAGAATGATGATTAAATTAAGGAAAAAAGATTGAAAAAAGAATAACGTTTAAATAGTTCGTCTACGTTTAAAAAGTTCGTCTGGCATGATTTGTTTTATGATATAGGTAGTAATGTGGTGGTAGAAGCATAGAAAACTTTGGATGCAACGGGAACTAATGCTCGGATGTTTTCGCCTTATTACTTTAGCAGCTGCACCAGGCCCTTTTAAAAAGTAAGGATATGCTGCGCCTGTCAGAATATTTGACCGATAATTTAACGGGTGGCACCAAAAAACTCCTGACATCGAAGCGTTGTTGAATCGTACTATAGACACTGACACCGATGTATATCTTTTTAGTCAGTTATTTATGAAATAGTAATGTAGGTAATGTCGAGCTTTCACTTCCTGACCAGTGACTGGTTTTATAAACTTTTGCATAATTGTTACGGGCGGGAAATAATGCGTAGACACCACAGACTGGCTACTTTTAGCATCCACAACTAGAATTTTGACACTGATCATCGCCAGTCGCTAAAGGTCTACCTAAAAGTTCTCAAACTGGAGTCACAACGACGCGACAAGATGAAAGGTTAAATTAGATAATTCTTTATTGCACACCATTACCTACATACAGAATTTTTCTAACTTAAAACTAACTACAAGTGAGAGTACAATGGGCGGTCTTATGATAGACTAGCTGACTTGCCCGGCTTTGTCCGTAACATACTTCCAACCCCGTCGCTTATTTCTTTTCCAAAAATGTATGAAAGTTTCCCCGATTTGTTAACATTTATGATTACTGCTCCGCTCTCCTGTGTAGTGGCGTGATGATATATAGCTAATAACCATCCTCAATAAATGGGCTAACCAATACAAAAAGAATTTTTCAAATCGGTCCAGCCGTTCACGCGTGATGTCGTGACCAAGGGAAATAGGGATTCATTTATATATATATATATATATATATATATAGGTTTAGCTATCTTATTGCAGGTACCACTCAAAGTCGAGGGATATGTTTTACAAACTTTGCTTACCTCGTGAGAGTCAACTCGTAAGATACAGCGTTTTTTGTTGCTTGTCACACCATTCGACGTTTCGTAGACAAAACAACAAATATCCATCACGCCTTATCCCCGAAGGGGTGGCAGAGGCATATTAAATGCCCACTTTTCACCGTGTGGATTCCTGTCCCACGTAATAGGTGGTGAGCCCATTGCCGTGTTGAAATAGACAGACGCAGGTTGTGGCTACCTGCTGTTGAAATTTTCAAGCCGCCCATAAGGCCTTCAACCAGGCTTAACGACTGCCATTTTACTGGCAACCGGGACCAACGGTTTAACGTGCCTTCCGAAGCACGGAAACGCTCGCAAATGTAAATACCACAAAGTGGTCACCCATCCGAGGACCAGCCATAGTGAAAGTTGCGTAACTCAGTGATCGTTTACAGAACACTGAGACCGCGGGGCCACGAGCGCTTCAACGACAAAACAACAAAGAAATTAAAAGACTTGAATAAGATATCAAAAATAGAATAGAATAAAACTCATCATCAAGAATTATTATAATGTTCTATTAAAACTTTCGCGTTTTTATACTCGCACTTTCGACGTCGGTTACACCGTAAGTAAATATTATATCGTGAAAAGTAGTAGGTATAAAGTGTGATAATTATTGTAAGTCGTGAAAACTTGCTGACCATACGGGCCATTGAAATGGCTAAATCCCAATGGCTTAACGGCTATTGCAATATTGCCGGAACCTCGCCAGGTGAGTTTTAGACCCCTATTACACTATCATAGAATTATTTCGTTCGTTCGATCGTTATTTATTCGATTAAAATATAAAAAAATCGTATACCTCAAGGAATTGTACTTTACTACTTGTAGAACAACAGGCACTAAAGCGTTTTATGATCAGGGTTGGATAATATTCCTGATCGCAAAGCGACGTTCTTGCCATCAGGAATATTTTATATCATATTTCATTATGTTCTATTTCCGTAATTCTTCCTTTGAGACATCGTCGTAGACATTCCGCTTCAATCATTACATATTATAAAACACAGTCTCTTTCGGCCACCTGTCTGTCCCTATGTTATGTATACTTAGATCTTTAAAACTACGCAACGAATGTCTATGCGGTTTTTTTTACTCATTATAGTAGGGGAGGTAGTGTTAATTTTCACAACAAACGTGATAGCGGCCGATATTCATAACACTAAATTTAGTTCTTTACCAATACATAATAGATTTGACCGTCAGTCAGTCTGGTAGTGATGAAACGAAAAATTATAATTTGCCAATTAAGCTAGACCTTCAAATTGTAAAAGTGCCCATACAACTCAAAGGTCTATGTTATTTGGTATGAACTATATATGTATTGGTAGAGTACCGAAGAGTAATTTGTTAAAGACTAAATAAGAAAGTTAAACATGATCATTGTGCATTAGTTAGATATTAATTTTACTCGAGTTTTACAACTTGTATAGGGAAAATATTACTTTTGATACTTTCGATCTTTGTTAACTCTCTCTCCATGAGTTTTGAAGAGTGCAAAACCGGTATGACATATACAGACGCCCACAGCCAATAGATCTGCTTGTTTTTAAACATTAGGTTAGGTTAGGTTAAGATCTTCGGGGCCCAAGTCAACCTCCCGTGCTAGTGCGTGCACCTGCTAATTAACGGACGAGGCTCTGGCGCTGGCTTTCCCCTCTGGGGCTGGGAGGTCTGAGAGCGTCGCTCCCATAAAAGCCACCCGCCAAAACTAAATGGAAATGTACAATCGGAATGTAGCTAGGGATAGGGCGCCGCCGCAAAACGGCGCGCAGAAGCCCCGCCCGACTCCTGTGGCAAGTGGGCTAGGGCTGCCGTGTGTCGGGCTAGCACGGCTAAAGAAGTTAGCCCCAACCCGTATCCGCTTCGCATCGTGGAACATTGGCACGCTGACTGGGCGTGCGGTAGAGTTGGCCGAAGTACTCTCCAGGCGGAGGATGGACGTGGCGTTCCTGCAGGAGACTCTGTGGAAGGGCAACAGAGCCCGGCCTTTGCAGAACGGCTACAAGCTGTATTACACGGGTGCGCCTGGTGGGGAGAACGGGGTGGCCGTGGTGCTCTCCGAGGGGCTGCAGAGCGGCATCTTGGAGGTGAAACGCTGTAGCGATCGGCTTATGATCGTGAGGGTGCTTATCGATGGGATTATAACCCACCTGGTAAGTGCCTACGCGCCACAGGCCGGTTGTAGCGACGCCGATAAGATGTCGTTTTGGGGCCAACTCGAGGGAGTGCTTCGGAGCATTCCGTTGTCACAGGGAATCGTTTTGGGCGGCGACCTAAACGGTCATGTGGGTGAGAGGTGTGAGGAGTTTGAGCGTGTTCATGGTGGTTTTGGATACGGCACCCGCAACGCTGAAGGAGAAACTATCCTCAGAACGTGTGCGGCTGCCGATCTGGCCATTGTGAACACGTATTTCAAAAAGAAATCCGAACATCTCATCACCTACAAGGGCGGGAGGCGTACAACTCAGATCGGTTTCCTACTCACTAGGCGACACAGCATCGGCAAGGTGGCCAACTGCAAGGTCATACCCGGAGAGAGTCTTACTGCACAACACCGTCTCCTTGTCATGGACCTCTGCGTGAAGCCCAAAGGCAAACGCATCGAGCGGTGCCAGCGTCGCATCACATGGTGGTTGCTTGATGAAACTAGATCCCAGGAGTTCGTCTCAGCTGTCGGTGACAAGTGCACCGACTCTAAAGGCGAACCAGTTCAAGATTACTGGGACAAAGTTCAGGCGGCCATCCTTAGAGCGGCGAAGGTGGTGCTCGGTGAGTCTAAGGGTGGACGCAAATGTGACAAGGAAACTTGGTGGTGGAACGACGAAGTCTAGAGGGAGACTAGGGAGAAGAAAGCCCTCTTTAAAAAGTGGCAAGCGATCGGGTCTCCCGAAGACCGCGAAGCGTACAGGGCTGCCAAGCGCGCCACAAAGAGAGCTGTAGCCAGAGCTAGACGAGACCACTTACAACCTCTGTATGATAAGCTGGAATCGTCTGAGGGGCAGAAGCTCATCTATAAGCTGGCGCGCTCCAGGGTCAAAGCGGCACAGGATATATCCAAGTGTCGCTGTGTAAAAGACCCTGAGGGCAACCTGTTAAGCGAAGACCTCGCGGTAAAGGAGAGATGGCGCTCGTATTTTCACGAGCTGCTTAATAAACAGCATAAAGAGGTGCAGCCTCCGGACCTCCCTCCGAATAAGGGACTAGTGCCACCGGTAACGCCTGGAGAAATCCTGACTGCGCTTCGCCGCATGAAGAATAGGAAAGCTGTCGGACCCGATGGAGTCCCCATCGAAGCCTGGAAGGCGATTGGTCCTCGCGGTGTGGGCATCTTAGTAAACCTTTTTAACCGCATACTCCTCAGCGGGCAGATCCCAGACCAATGGAGACTGAGTATTATTACTCCAGTCTTCAAAGGTAAGGGGTCAGTGCTGGAGTGCGGGAGCTACGGCGGTGTAAAGGTGATGTCCCACACCATGAAGATCTTCGAGAGGATTATAGACTCTCGGATCCGGCAGGAGTGTACTCTCTCGGGGTGTCAATATGGGTTTCGCCCTGGTCATGGGACCACGGACCTTGTTTTTGCCCTGATGGTTGTCGCAGAGAAATACAGGTCGAAGAACATGCCTCTGCACTGTATGTTTCTAGACATGCAGAAGGCCTTCGACTGTGTTCCTCGCGCGATGATCTGGTGGGCACTGCGGTCCAAAGGGGTTCCCGAGGTCTATATTGACAAGATTTATCAACCGCTTAATACACGCACGTCTGGGTATCCGAGTACTTTAGACTTTTCCGTTTTTGAGCAATCTGCTCACGTGATCTTCATATGCAAATCTCGCCCTACCCTGATTCCTTCTACCCTCTACTTTCGCACAATATATATTCTTCGTCAATCGTTTCCCACTCCTTCGTTGGACGTGTCCAAACCAACGAAGCACACCCTTTTCCAGCTTAACGCTAACACTTTCATTCAAACCTGCCATATTGCGTATCACCTCGTTACGTATTCGGTCGGCCAAAGTTACGGCGCACAATTTTCGAAGTGATCGCATCTCCACAGCATGTAATTTACTTTCATGCATCTGCTGACATACTCAGGTTTAGCTACCGTAAAGCAACGTTGGCACTATCACTGCGTTATTTAATTATAATTGGTATAAATATTTGTTCAAACCATATACATAATAAACCATTTTTCTTTTTTGTCCAGTTTGGACAGACAATTTAATCGGGGCATCAAAGCCTCAATACGCTATTAAAAGATTGGTCAAAAAGAGTAGAATATTTTATGTGCGTGACAGTACCGAGACTAATGACAACACGTGCCGACATATCGCGGAGTAGTGTGCAGCTGTGCCCTAGTGTGCGTGTAGGATTTCTACCACTCCTGCGTCCACGCTCCTACACTCCCGCTCTTCACCCCCTGTCACCCCGCCAATTAGACCTAATTTATGAGTTCTGCGCATTCCCCTTCCACTTTCTTACAGAGCTCATCATTCGGCGCGCGACCTATACATAATTGAATAGCCCAAAGGTTATAAACACTTATATCTTTTACATATATCCATACATACATATTGTTACGCCGTTATCCCGTAGGGGTAGGCAGAGGCGTACTATACGCATACATTTCACCGTATGCATTTTTGTCCCACGTAACAGGTGATGAGCCCATAGCCGTGTTGAAATAGACAGGGGCAGACTGTGGCGACCTACTGTTGAAATTTTTCAAGCCTTCAACCAGGCCTTCAACCAGGCTTAACGACTGCTATTTTACCGGCAACCGTGACCAACGGCTTAACGTGCCTTCCGAAGCAAGGCATCGCTGGCAAATGTAAATACTCATCCAAGGACCACCTTTAGAGAATGTTGCTTAACGCAGTGATCATCTACAGAACACTGAGTCAGCTAGGTCACGAGCACTTCTTATATCTTATGTATTTACAAAATTTTGTAAAGTCACTTGCTCTGCCACCTGGGATTGCAGGGTGAGGACGAATGACCTCCTATCCGTGCCGACAATCATGGGGAAATGAAAATATCAGGGTCCAAGTATAAGGCTACGGCGGACGATAGCAACCAAGGCATCAACACCGAAGAGCGAATATCAGATTCGGTCCAAATATCACAAGCAGCATCATGGACCGGGATCAAGCCTATCGACAGGGGGATTTACTTGCCCAGCGCATTTGGTGGCACGGAGGTTTCAGCTAAGGGATACCCGTGAATCAAGATAAGTCCCGGTCTCGTCAACGTACAACAGGAGTACGAACCCTGCTGCTTAGATTCAAATCCGCGAACTTGTTACAAACTTCTTTCTTTAAGGATAAAACTTTGGGTGATGAGCACAAAGCAAAGTTTCATTAAAATCTATTCAGTAGTTTTTACGTGAAAGAGTAACAAACATCCATACAAACTTTCGCATTTAATTTTATAAGATTAAGATTATCTGTGGTAAAATAAATAATAAATATCCATCACGCCTTATCCCCGAAGGGGTGGCAGAGGCATATTATATGCCCACTTTTCACCGTGTGGATTCCTGTCCTTTTTATTAATTTTTAGATTAGATTATCTGTGGTAGTACCTAGTTATTGAAAAAGGATACGTGACACAATCTTCGGTCCTCAAATACTGTGAAATCATAACAGTACAGGCACCGCAGCCGCCTTCTCCACACCCATACTTTGTGCCAGTTAGGTAGAGTTTCTTACGGAGGTACCAGAGCAGTGTCCATTCTGGATCAGGGTTCGCTTCTATTACCTATAACATAATAGTTAAATAAAGAATTCAATTATTGTAGATAATTACATCAGATCAAGCGCGGATCTTCTATTGTGGGCACGATGGGCATGCCCACAACCCAATTAACCTGTGATAACACACTTTATCGGTTTATTGCGACCTTTTCACCGAATTTGTCGGTTTCGACTGGGTTTTGATAACTTAGTTGGTTAAAACGTCTGACCCGGCAAGTCAAAAGACGCTGGTTCGAGTCCAGCACGAGTCTGAAAATTTTATCACTTTAAGTTTAGGATATTGCAGGAATGCACTACATCGATAATAATGAGTTCATATCCACTCGTAGTTGGCTAATTTTCGGGTGACTGTGCCCACAACCTTTTTTTAGGGGTTGGATCCGCGCCTGCATTAGATATCTGTATCAGATCTGAGAGGCAACGACACGACAGGCTTACTTACGGAGTTGAGAGTTCAGACGGCAGTCGCTCAAACAATAGTCCTATTAGCCAAAAAAAATGAAACAAATCCAGTTATCTATACAGGTGAATAAAATTGTTTCATGCATACTTTATGAACTGAGGAATATGGTCGCTTGTTAAATCACAGAACTGAAATGTCTTTTATCCCATATTTTATCGTTTCTAAACAGGCGCGGATCCACTATAGTGGGCACGATGGGCATGCCCACAACCCAAATTGAGATCTATTGACTGATGAGAGGATATTATATCCAATCTTAACTTAAAAAGTAAAGGGTGCGGACATAGCACCAAAAAACTTCGACAATATGCCCAGGCGTTCCTAACATTTCATACATCAGTGGTAGTATAAACTTTGAATTTGTTTAAATTTGCTACCTTGGCCTGACATAATAGTACTCACATTTCTCAAATCCTTAAGGTTGATTTTTACGTATATTATGCTGGGTTCCTGTGCCCAAAACCTATTTTGAGGGTTGGATCCGATTGATACAAATGAAATTTCATATGTAAATTTCCGTCTACGCTTTCAAGGTGTATGGTCGATAATTACTTTTGAGAATGTTCATAGTGGTACTAAGTAATGCTTCGCCAATATATGCTTCGAAATCCCAAAATAGATAGGCAGTTATTATTACGTAACTGGAATAGACGGCCAACACATGTGTGTAGTTCAGACCAAATAATAAAATCAGACAAATAATATAAGATAAACGAGCGCCCTATTGAACTTGAATAAAAGATTGTCTCGACTCTCGAAGTAGAGACAACAAACAAAAGATACCTCTTATCAACTGCACCTTACACTATTGTCTTATATCATTTAGCATGAGCATGGCACTACGCGTTACGCAAAATCCTGTTAGAACAAGATATTGTAACATAGGTAATATAAGGCGTAAGTCCACTTTTAGATATCTAGTGTGTTAACTAACAGTAAAATCAGCCTCAGAAGTAGATTAACACCATCCAAAGTTACAGAATATTATATTTTATGAATGAAAATTTAGTTATAAGTTCTGATTTATCTCAAACTGTTTAAGAGCAGTGTATAGATACTTTTTTTTAAAGGTACAAGGTAGGTACCTATTGTGAAATGTTGAATTCATTTGAGATTTTAGATTCGTAGATAATGTTCTGCTATGCTTAGCGAATTTCGTTGCTGAACGTACCTACAATATCTGATTTCTGTTGGTCTAAACTAGTTTGTCTGTTTGTGTTAGTGGTTTCGGTCTTAAGACAAACGACGAAGACAGAAGAGTGACTGTATTGTAGGTACTTAAACCTACAAGTTTTACCTACTATCTGCGTGTGAGGTGGTTAAAAAGAGTGGCCATGAGTTTTATTGCCAGGTTCTTCCTCAGGCTCTACATATTGCTTTGCGAATCTGGCAGTAAATGTAAATGTAGAAGCAATAATCTTGACATTCATAAGTGTTACTTTGTGACCTAGGAACATGAATAATGATTTTTAGTTTTCATTTTTCAACACGTGGTCTTAGTCGGTTGAGTCGGATATACTACCTACCTAATTTCTGTGGGGATTTCCACGTTACAAAAGAAAAATAATTGATTGTTATTCATTTTAATCCGGTCCGGTCGACCTCGAAGCCAAGTCAATATTAGATAAATTTTCCTAAAGGAAAACGGTCACACCTAAATCGTAAGTTGCAATCACTACAGTAAAGTCTGCACTATGTAGGTACTATAATATACATTTAATTTGCATTTGGAATGCTGTGTACATAAAATGAAAACTTAATTTTATTACGATGTTTTTCATTGGCAGTTTTCAATATCTGCAACCTCATATGTGGGCGCCTAATATAATAATTAAATAAGTATTAACAAAAACAAGAAGGGCACGACATTAAAGAAATAATTGAGGCACCACAACAAGGTGTTCTGGTATCTATTTTATTACTATGAATAACACAACTCACCTTTTTGCCGTTGACAAAGAAAATTAAATTTTTCTGTGCGTCTTGCGGTATGATAGTACTCAAAGTATCCATTATTAGATTCGGTATATTTATGAGGATTATAATTTATGAGCGAATAAAGTCAGCATCCGACGACCGACAAGTCGAATCACTTCGCTATCACACCCAATACTGCGCAATGCACCACGACCACTAACTAATCACGGAGATACACACTGGCACACCCACACACAGAATCCTACTAATATTATAAACGCGAAAGTTTGTAAGTATGAACGTTTGTACTCTTTCACGCAAAATATACTGAATGGATTTTGATGAAACTTTACAATAATATAGCTTACACATCAGAATAACACTTCTTTCACTACTTTTATCCCGGGAACAAGTTACTGTGAAAAACGGAAACGGAAAACTTCATAACGCGCGCGGGTGTCAACTATGTAATTTAGTATTTTCACTTTCATTAGAATATTAGGCAGTAGATAAGATTGTATGTACCTAAAAACAAGTATAAACATTAGGTCCGTTCAATGGTTCTGCTCTTATACCAGTTATACCTTGGCCTACTATTCGTAAATTTTACTTGGCATCTCGTGATCAATAATATCTAACAAGTTTATTATGCATTAGAGGAGTTTTTTTTTTATATTTGGCACGTTAAATGCCGCCGCCCTCCTGATAGAAAGCAGAGACGTCGAAACATGATTCAACGCCGCTATCGGAGCCCTGCTGGCCTCAGATTAACGGCCCAGAAATATGTAATTTTACACAGAACATGGGCTCCAGCCGCTGTACCCGGAACATCATGGGTTACTTGTGAGGCTTTCCGCGGCTGTATTGCATTGCATTGCAAAAAAATGTGCTAGCCAGCAAATATCGGAGTGCTTGCGCCGTTTTATATCTATGTAATGATTAAAAAACCGAAAAGCAACGATGGCACTAGCACTGCGTTGTGAATCGCAAGTCGTGCTTCTTAGACGATGCTTTGTCGCTTTACTAATTGAAAAAAGGTACCGTTAACTCGCCTGTCTACATCCGAATCACATCTTCTGTCCGCGCTTAACATAGGTACTCCCTAAATACACAATTTCATTCACTTGCTCCAGACGTTCCTGGTTAACCCAAATCTCGCACTTAGTTTTTATGGCATCTGTTTCAAATACTAGAACCTTAATTTTACTTGCATTCAAGCGAAGACCCTTACTTTCACATCCTCTTTCATATTAGTGATTTATGGCTTCTGATGAGGCCATGAGCACCGCATCATTAGCGTACAACAGACAATTTACTGTTAAGGTACCCAAATTCACACCCATATCACAATCTTTCAAATTCTGCAGGCAACTGTCCAGATATACTATGAACAGCCAGGCGGACATGACACAACCCTGTTTGACACCTGGACAGACGTCGAAAAGAGGTGACTCAGAGTTTCTCCAGATCCACAAAAGCGCAGAAGAAGGAGAAAAAACACCTGATCCAGGCAACCTCCTCAGCGCCTGAATCCGTATTGAGCCTCCCACAAATGCCTTTCAGTCTTTTCTTGCATTCTTGCAGTTATAACCTTTTCATACACCTTACTAGCTAAACTGACCAAGCTGATCGCCCTGTAGCTGGAGCAACTGCTATTCGCCATTCGATAGTCATCTGGGACCTCACCCCTGTGCCAGCATAAGTTGCATAACAGACGTAGTGTGTCCCCAGACGCGGTAACCACCGTACTTGATCATCTCAGCAGTACTTCTATCTTTTCCCGCAGCCTTACCACATTTCATACTACATACTTATCGCTTGTTCAATCTCTTTCGTGCATAATGACTTCAGTGACACCGGGATTCGAAGAATCAAAGTGAGCTCCACTTCCCAATGTGGCATTTCTATCTCTATCTTTCCATAATATTCACTCCATCTCTGCGAACGTATCTTTGGTCTTTGAGGACGTTGTTGTTAGCACTAAGCATTTTATTCTTTAGTCGATCAACTCCGAGTCTTGCCTACCTCTTTCCAGAAGAGCCTGGCATTACCCCGGAAACTGGACGACAACCTTTCATCCGGTTTTATTCTGCACCTTTTGTTAACTTCTTTGGTCTTTGAGGACGTTGTTGTTAGCACTAAGCATTTTATTCTTTAGTCGATCAACTCCGAGTCTTGCCTACCTCTTTCCAGAAGAGCCTGGCATTACCCCGGAAACTGGACGACAACCTTTCATCCGGTTTTATTCTGCACCTTTTGTTAACTTTTTGCAGCTTGTATCTCTCTTTCGTATTAAAATCATTCTGCGAGTCTAAGTAGTCTAACCATGCTTTTTTCTTCATTCGAACGGCTTCATTCACTTCTTCATTCCACCATGCATCACGATTATTACTACTGCCATACATATTTACCATACTATCCCTAAGGTTCTGCCATATTACACTTTCCACAATCTCACTACTAACATTGATGTCACCAAGATTTTCTTTATATTTATCTCTAAGGCATGCATCCTGCAGCTTCCAGCTTTTGACGCTTTATGTCGGCTCAGGATCAGGACGTTCGGTACAATGACGCCAACCTGTGAACAGACCCCTTATCCTAGTTATGACTGGGTAGTAGTCTGATCTGAATTGATGAGCGTCGGGCACGCTGTAGCATTGTTCGCTCTTGTAGTGCTCGTGTTGGAGTAGAATTGCAGCCTTAGCTGGCAGGGATAGCGACGGGCACGCTTCCACTCTTCATCCCCAAGATATTCATAAAGATTCTTACAACTTTATGAGCAGCTAGGCTGTACATATCTAAGAAAGCAATTCTTGCAGTATATTGTCCTTAGAAAAGTGCTTGCAGATGTGTAGGTACTCTTGTGTCGTACTTAAAGTTGGCTGCGGTAGCAGCTTTGCAACATTAATGCAGTGGAAATGGGTTTTCGAAATAGGTAGGTTACGAAATATGTTTACGATATAAGTAGTTAGTGACAATTTCTTCATTCAGAGAAATTTTTTGACTAGGCATTTCATATTATTGAGAATAATTTTATAAATTTCCTACAATAATTAACGTCAGACAATTCAAAGTGGCCAATATTGAAGCGACACAAGCAGGAGCTGCGTGTCACGGAAGCGGCAGCCGCCGGGCTAGGTGGTAAACAAATGTCTGGCCAAGTCCCGCCGGGTCCCGGTAAGAGGGGAAGACCCAAGAAGTGCTGGCTTGACGTCGTAAGGGATGACATGCGTGCCAATGGTCTCACTACAGGAGATGCCGACGACCCTGCGAAGTGGAGGAGAAAATGTAGGAAAGCGGACCACAACGTCGCGAGACGCAACTGGGACAGACGCTCGGATGATGATGACGATGATGATGAGGAATTCAAAGGTGTACACTAGCATAGTATCTACTACTACCTAAACTATACTATTTTATTATCTTTGCCTAACTTTAATTATAGTTTATGATTTTTTTTTGTTTTATTATATACTTTGGCTTTTAAGCAGTCAGCTTAAGAAAGTATAGTATTAGATAAAGAATAGGGTCAAACAAAGAAACCAACAGCGTGACCTTAGACTAGGTACTTAGTCTAAGGTCCGTATTCCAGAACGTTTCTCAATACTCAATCAACACTTGAGGCTAGATTTTGCCTTATAAAATCTACTCTCAAGCGTCGATTGAGTATTGAGAAACGTTCTGGAATACGGCCCTAAGAGCGTGACCGTGATAAGCCCACGTTGCGGTATCATTTTTAAGATGACTAAGAAGAATGTTATGATTTGAAAACACAGAAGATATCTAAATCAATATTTTGGTGTAAGTATTAATTATATTATTAGCAATCGCTAGTAATTACATAATTATGTTGTTGTTTGTAGTAACTATATTTTGTATCTATGCCATAGCTTATCCAATAGGTAAGTAGTTACATTAGTAGGTAATAAGGTACTTACAAATACCTAACCCTCTCCGGCCACTCCGCCAAATGAACCAACGACCTAAAAAGGTTGCAGTAATGAACTGGATGCGGAACGTGCAAGACTGTGTTGACCGTTGCAAAAACTGGCACTGCCAGCCATACCAAAGTACATAAATAAGTATATTTTTTATGTACTGTACCTATATGTTTATATATATGTACTGTAGACTGTAGCCATACGCTGATTTGATTGATGACTGTTGTGTTGAGTTGGTACCTACAAAATAAAGCATAGCAATATGTATTATTTCATATTACTATACGTACCTACACCTTAAATTGCAACAGACCTATTTGGATCACGGGTGCATGGGTGGCAGGCAAGGTGCTATTTACAGAGCAGCCTTAAACTTAAGGACGCATAAAATTACTCACACCTCGCTACTCCAAAAATAACGTTTAGGCGCTTCAATAAGGACCTGTAGAGGAGAAAGCAATATCTTGAGGCTAGGTACTTTAGGCAAAGTACATAAATAAGTATTATTATATTATTATTTACTAGCTGTCCCGCCCGGCTTCGCCCGTGACATACTTCGAATCCCGTGGCATCAATTTATACCCGTCGTTTATTAATTTCACAATATTGTATGAACATTTTTCAAATTTGTTGATTACTTCTCCGCTGTCCAGAGGGTCAAGTCTACTATTTCAATCGCGTCAAAAAAGAATCGTAATCGTCGCTCAGTAGCCACTGGCTCAATTTTGACTTTTGTTTGTTCGTAGTCTACTATCACAATCGTACTCCAATAGACTTATATCGGTCGGCCGATGAGTTCTACATAAGAATTATATTATATTATCTGTGGTTCTACTAACACGTACCGCGCCAGTGGCCGCTAGTCAGTTGCATTTTTGATAGTCTACTAACATTTTGACAGCTAAAAACAGCGATTCTGGTTCTATTCTACAGCTTTTCCATAGTAGACTCGGCCCCCAGTACCTACGCCCGCCCGGTCGAATTATGGTTACACGAAATTAATTTCTATGCGCAAAATTTTGATTACGTCGTATCTCCTAAGATATTCATTTAATTTGCAAGGTGTACAGGGGCAAAATAATCTTCATGAAATGCTGAAGCCAACTAACATATTAAAAATGATAAGGATTAATAACGTATTTGTGTAAATAGCCTTCAAATTACCTCTTTATTATTGCTGGTTTTTTAAAGTATTAAAATGGATATAGTATGTTATCCTTAAGAGATAGACATATACTGTCGCGGACTTTTTTGTAGACCTATATTAGATACACAATTCCACCGTACATTATTTTGTTATATCTCAAAGGGCTATGGCAGCGTTTTCGATGAAAGCTCCCAGAAGGCTCATTTTTTCCGACATCGCCAACAAATATCGTCATAATTTAGTCAATGTATACAATAACTTAACAAATTACACATAAAAACCTTCTATAAGAATCACTCTAACTATTAAAAAAAACGCGTTGTAATTCGTTGCGTAGTTTTTAAGATCTATGCATACATAGGGACAGACAGCGAAAAGTGACTTGGTTTTATAATATGTGTATTCACATCGACATTGGTGCTAATTCTGTTGTTGAGATCACTAATTTAAATTTCTCTAAAATTTTCTAATTTTTGTTAAGAGATGGCCAAATGCTATTCTGTTATTAAGTCGAACTAAAGTTGGTGATATCATAAATAGCACTTAATTTGTATCTGATGTCACTAAAATTCATTTTATGTGATAAAATTGAACAAGACGTGAAAAATGTACATAGACGGTCGAATGTAAATACATGCCGACTAACTTGGTGATTAAATTAAACTGCATATGTACATTTTTAACGTTACAACGTTTTAAAAGCTTTCACGTTTCAAACGGTTACTAAAATTAATAAACGTCCCATTAAAATTAGTCTCACTAAAATTATTTCACTAAAATTAGACGTCACCTACGTCTAAATTTTGTGTGACATTAAATTTGTATCTGACAACACTAAAATTAATTATATGTGATAAAATTCAACAAAAAATGAAAAATGTACACAGACAGTTCAATTACTAAATTAGTCAGCATGTAAATACATGCTCTAGCAGCAGGCTCTAAGCCGCATTGTCCTGGTTTTAGTATGGATAGGAACTTGACGGCCAGCAATGTAATACAATCCAACGACGTCTACTGCGCCTCAGTGTTATAGATTTTTATAATGGGCTTCCACACAATTTCCATCAAAGCGAGGAGTTCCTTTATAGTTTATACGGCAAATCAATGCCCGAGTGCTAATACTGCTAAGGTTGCTTCGAGGATACAGTGCTTCACAGGCTCGCTACTAAACTACCCATAGTCTATGAAGCAGCAATGTGAAGAACGGCCATCGAACTCGGTTTTGTACTATGCGAGTGTAATGAGCTCTAATGAGGCGGATGTAATGTGTGAAAAAGAGGCACTTGTATTGCAGAAGAGGCACCGAACACTTCCCAATATAATTTGCGACATCCATGAGTGGACTGTTAAGGCACTTTAACTGGGAATCTTAAGGGCTATATGCAAAAGTGCGAAGCACCGTAACCACAGTAGATACATATATATATATATACCTAGTCAGGTCATAAATTCTGTCACATGTTTAATATAAAATAATTGAAACAAGTTTATTCATTATGTAACCATTTCTATACCAAAATGAACTTAACAAAACATAGATTCTTATGACAATAAAGTTTATTCAAAATGACCTTCGTGATTTTGAATACAGGCCTTCAATCTGCGCGGCCAGTCGTCTATCGCAGCACGAACGATGTCCATGTAAATATCGGCGGCTGCCTGCGGCGGCTGGCGGCTGTCATGGATGTCTTGAGTGACTCCAAATAATCAATAAATAACTGTTAAAAATTGTAAAATAAAAGTTTATTGTTTTAATTAAAAATAAATAACTTTCTACAATAAACGTTTAAATTTTATCTTATCTTAGACCCTATAAGATTTCTGTTTGGTAAAGGGCTTTCGGTGTAGTACAAATCGTGGGTCTATATCTCAGGAGTGCAGCAAATTTCACAACAGGCTTGCCTTTGTTGACCGGTTAGTATTCCCTCTCCCAACTACAGCTATATGTTCGAATGAGGGTCCCATTTCCTATTAGATAAGTCACAAGGCTCAAAAATTCTCAAGGGTCTCTGCGTATTAACCAGAATGTCCCTATTTAAGCTTACCAAAAGACAGAGTTTCTTCATAAGAAAATAAAGATTTTACTAAGTTCATATTTTAGTTAATATTTGTGAGCTCGTTAGAATTAATTAATAACTGTAAAATAATCATTGTATTGATTAAAAAGAAATAACTTTTTAAATTACTGTTTTTTATTTTAATCTTTATCTTTAGATACTGTAAGACAGTATTTTTCTTGGCGAAGATAATAAGAAATATGGGCATACAGGTGTCATATTTTTGCGATCGTTATCAACCACAACTGCAGGATTATTTGGCATCCCATCACTCACTGCGTATGTCTTATACACCAGGAAATAATCACATTGTTGCCCTCCTTGGGAAAGCTTTTAGAGCGTCTCATAGTACCCCGGCTCCTGCCGGGCTGTATTAAATTACACGAAAATCAATTTGGATTTACAGTAGGAAAATCTACTTTTGACGCAGCGATATCAGTGCGAAAGACTGTCACTTCATCGGTTTCTCAATATGTGCTGGCCATCTTCCTAGATATTTCCGGGGCTTTCGATAACGCTTGGTGGCCAATGCTATTAATGAAATTAAAGTCTCGCGTTTGCTAAAGAAATATTTACTCTCTTATTTATTCATATTTTTCACAAGGTACAACAACTTTAAAATGAGGTCATTATTCTGCTACCAAAACGTTAACAATAGGCTGTCCTCAGGGGTCTGTGCTAGGCCCACACTTGTGGAACTTAGGATTTGTTGACTTTTTCAGTTTACCATTACCGGAGGGCTGTTCAATGACAGGATACGCCGATGACGGTATGTTGCTCGTTCAGTCGAATACTCTTGCGGGACTCGAGAGCTTGGCCCACACGTGTTTGCGCGTCGTTGCGGAGTGGGGCGTACGAAACAGGTTATTTTTTGCACCCAACAAAACATTGCAGTTGCTTTTGAAAGGAAGTTAGAAAGTACCACCGCGCATTAAATTCAATAACGATTACATTAAAAATAAAACTTCGGTTTGCTATTTAGGATTGATTTTAGAGAGAAATTTTGCATTCGTTGAGCACATAAAAACTGTAGGTGAAAAGACTAAAAATAGCTTCTATGCGTTGTCGAGAATGTCTACTACTACATGGGAACTTTCGTTCAAAACACTGAAGGTCGTTTACGGGGCCACTTATCTAGGCTGTATGTGTTACGGGGCGCCGGTATGGGCAGATAAGGCTACTATTGGTGCTGCACGTTTAAAGTTACTGCAAAGTCAACGCCTTGCATTGATATTTTTATGCAAGGCCTACAGGACGGTTAGCACGGAGGCTCTGCCGGTGATGGCAGGGGTCCTCCCGGTTGATCTCGAAATTCATAGACGCGCGGCATTATACTATTCGGCTAAGGATGGCATGGATGATAGGTTTTTGGTAGAAAGAGATCGCCATAGAATTGCCAGACTGTATCGTGATAATGTACGTGAAGAACTTTTAGACGAATGGCAGCTGCGTTGGAACACTTCCATCAAAGGGCGCCACCTCTACCAGTTTTTCCCAGACGTTCGTGAACGCCTGGGAATGTCCTGGCTGGAGGTTGATCACTGTGTTGCTCAATTTCTCACGGGACATGGTAACTTTAGGAGCAAATTACATTCGTTTAAGCTGGTTGAGTCACCGCTCTGTCGGTGTTCAACTGCTGACGTCAAATATGATCAGACCGCCCATCATATACTTTGGTAGTGTAGCATTTGGCAAAATGAGCGATATAATATGCTTAATTGTTTACAAGTAACGTCGGGAGTAGTTTACTATGCGGATCTCGTGGCATCGAGGGTAAATTTTCGTGATTTTAAACGTTTCTGCCATACATATAACTGGAATCAAACATAGCTCACATAGGACCCGTAATATACTATTACCGTGGTGCTTCCCTATTTCTATAAGATTTACACCTAGTTGCTTTCCAGGTCTCCCACTTTGCAAAGGAGGGAAGAGGCACTACGTTCTTTTCTTACTTCCTCACATTATCTTCTGATTAATTTCGTTGCGGGTTCCAAGACATGCTAACTTCTCCTGAGACATCACCGAGATCGAGCTCGGTGTAACTTTTCTGGTGTATTGGTCATTGCTGTAGATCCTGGTTTACAGGAGTCACAGTAATGGGAATGTGGGTGGGATTAGTCCCAATAAAAAAAAACACCAGGAAATAGCCAGGAGTAGATAGCTAAGGTCCTAATCACCGTCGTGTCTTTTATCTTTGTCAATTTGTTACGGAGCAGGTTCTGTCAGCATTATAAGGTCGAGCTGCGCCATGGGTTTGCTTCAAAGGAGTCCTAGGTCTCTTTTTCAAGTATAGCATGTCTCAATGGACAAAGTACCTACGTGTGCGCATTAATGCGATTGGAAAGGTCAAGATCAAAGGAGCTAGCACCGGCCCACCCCCATCGCCTGTGATTTTCAGGATATTACAATTCAAGCAGTAGGTATCTACCCTAAAATTACACGAATGGAATAACTTTATCGTCATTGACCTGGTCTTGACATTTTGCTGGAGTTTTACAAATGGTCTACTTTGTATCTCGTACCTACTAAAAGCTATGCCGAGATTCACTGCATCGATTAACGTCTATCACGGTGGCGTAAGTGGTGGTGTATGCGATTGCGGTATTTGCGATAGTTGTGTGATCCACAAATATTTATTTTGGAGTTTGGGTGTTCTTATGTATAATATATATGTATTTATAAAAATATAAGTATGTTTATCAGTTGTCGAGATTCCATAGCACAAGTGTCCCTCAATATTTATTTATTAAATTGCTGTTCAAAATCGGGTTCCGAAATCTATGATATAATAATGTGTCAAAGAGCATCTTGTTGGTTCGATTTGAAACTCCTTTATTGCCGACTCATTTCATTACTAATTACCTATCAACACGGTTATTTATTAAATGATAGCTGAATGCGACCCTGGATTAAGCTACCTGTTTATATGTGTGAAATAGGCTACGCTATTTTTCGCAAATGTTTGATCTGCTTACTCTTCTATATCTGTGGGACAGACTCGGTTAATAGTATATTATCTACTTATCGTATTTCATAGTAATGACTAGTGGAAGTATGTATAATATATAAATATAGAGCATGGTATAAGAAAGATGATAATAAAGTTACTTTCTTGTGACAGAGTTCAAAATGAGCAAAACATCATCAACAATAACATTTTATTTTTAAAAACTACAATCTAATACTTGTATGTACATTACTTATATTGTATATTAACATTGTTGATAATGAAAATATGTATCATTGTATTTACAAAAGTAGATAATAGTAGCAAGTGATAATGGTGAATGTTATATCAAACTTTAAACATGTAACCTGGATTCTATTGCTAGAATGTATATTAATTTTTCAAGGAGTGCTCTTTTTTACCAAATAAGACACCCAAGTTTAAAATTAAAAGCAAATATAAAAAAATATTTTGTTTGAATTGACTGGCTTTTCTTTTGTAGATATTAGATGAAAAATTTACTGTAGTCAGGAGAGCATAGACAACATTCTGTTAACTCTGCAGAAAGAGTATTTCTTTTACTTGTAGTACATACAACTTTAGTAGATTCAGCATTTATATAGACATTGTTAATATTTTGGTATTATTTTGATTATCGGAAGTCGATTGTTTGCAGTCAGATCAAGCAATTAAGTATGCAAGCCACACAATTTGCATAATACCTACATATGCATGGTAATAAAATCATGTTAATATACATAGATATATGTTAAATCGTTTCTACGCTTGTAGCCTTTTTAGAATGTGTAGTTTAACAATACAATGTATGGTCACAAATGTGGCCTGCATACTTGTTTGCACCTATATTAAGACATCAGGAGCTTTATGTCTATGCTGATTTCAATATACCTTTTTGCTCCAAATCTCTCTCAACAATTGTGCCTTCATACATGATTTTGTCTTTCAATGCATCTTGCAAGAGCTGTGCATCAAATCTTTGCTTAGACCACTGATATCTACAATATGACCAGTAGATCAATGTCGACATTGAAAATGTGCCCACTGCTACATGCTGCGACAACATGGGTCGAGATGTTTTTAAAAAAGTGGCTATTCCAAAACCTACCCCAGATGCAATTCCAGTAAGAAAACTTTCCCTGAAGCAGGGTATTTTGGACACATCTCTGCCAAATATCACCAAACCCTGGAATGATAAGTTAAATAGAATTATCAGATTGCTCAGTAACTGTATCATTCATTGCCTCTCATTCAAGAGCCTCCCAGGCATCTCTCACTAACAAACAAATCAAGTTTTGCACTTCTCATATATACTTAATGCGCTTCTGGTATTGTATTACATTGAATTTGTATCAGTTTCTGTTGTATTTATATGAGTTGCTAGGATTTGGCTATTTTTCATCAGTCAGCAAAGGTTAGCTTGAGACCTGTAGATCTTGTACAGTTCCTTGCATATAGACTAACCACAAACAGACCAAAACCGAGATCCTTGCCGGGCAAGAATTGTAAACCGGGCTAAAACCTCAAGTTCTGATGCCCAGTTGCACTTACACAATCATATTTTTTCATATAATAGGATAACGAACCTGCTTTTCTTCATCTCCTTCCTCATCTAACATACTCTTAACTACAGTATCCATTGTTTATTTATGTGGGAATATTTAAATACAATACACAGGTTTATAATTCATTCAAAATATTCAATCGATCTCTAACTTATATCTGCGTTTCTTTCAAGTTCAATTCAATCAAATAAAACCATGAAAAATACCAAAAAACACTCCCTCCCTCCCTTCCCCCCATGACCGGTACTCGGTAGACATCTGAACTGTCAAGTGTCAATGTCAAAGCTGACAGCTTACTGTCAGCTTTGACATTGACTCTGTAATTTTAGTAGTTGTTCTTGTTCTTATATTGGGGTGGAAGACAAAAGACTCGGTCCATATTATATGTTTATATTACATGTCCTTTTTAATAATATTTCGTCTTAGTCTTAATATCTTCGTCTTCTACGTCCTAGTCAAGTCTTAAATCCAGAAGTTAGAAGATTTATTGACGCTTCAGTGGAGTTTGCGTGAGTTAAACGAGGGGTGGAAGAGGCATAGATATTGTATGCCCACTTTTCGCCATGTGTATTCCTGTCCCACGTAATAGGTGGTGAGCCCATTGCCGTGTTGAAATAGACAGACACAGTTTGTGGCTACCTACTGTTGAAATTTTTCAAGCCACCCATAAGGCCTTCAACTTGACTTAACAACTGTCATGTTACTGGCAACCGGGACCAACGGCTTAACGACAATTAATACCTAGTTTAGAAAATAATATATAAAATATACAAGCAAGCGTCCGCCATTGTCCACATTTCCCGCAACACCTGTAGTAGAACTAGTATCATGTGTCGCAAAAATTTAAATTGTTTTGTTAGAGAAGAAGCGAACAAAGTGACCGTAGCTCGAACTCCTTCCAAATCACTCAATACTTTTTGATCAAATTTGACCCATAATTCGACATCTAACCATATATGGCTTAGGAAAAATAAAATCGGAAATTTGACATACCATGGAGGAATAATCACCGAAAGGAAAATAAATAGACATCGACTAAAGAACTCGAAAACGGCAAAACGCTTCGCTTCATTTAGACTTACCGTAGTACTAAAACTTAGTTATTAAAACAGTAGTATATTCTTTATCTTAGCTAAAACACAACGAGGCTATGCAACATCGTTAACAATGCTTATATCTTAGACAAGGAACTTTATACTTATACACACGAAAGTCTCTATGGCATGTTAGAATTTGGGGGAATAAGAAAAAAATAGACGAGGCCGCGGTAGTGAGCAAAGTCTAAGTATGGTACGGAGACAGAGTAGGTAACCAATTAGACCTAATTGAATTTGAGAACCTTTTTGAAACGGGCGTTAGACCATTAAAAATCTAAATTATATTTCTTTAGATTTCGATAATTCGGTAGCGTCTGAGCCACAGTTATATGTTCCCGCATTTCAGTCGTCGTTCCTTGAGCATTTCCGAAGGAGTTAATAAAACCGGACCGCTAACGAGGAGGTTTCCCGACGCGCACCCCAATCTAGTTAAACTTTACTGTATATTGTGTAATTAGATAGTTATGGTAATAGTACAACTGCGAGAAGCAATGCATTAAGGTTTAATATCTTAGATGAATTATAGTCACTACATGTTATAAAACAAAGTCGTTTCCCGCTGTCTGTCCCTATGTATGCTTAGATCTTTAAAACTACGCAAAGAATTTCCATGCGGTTATATGTCTATGTCTTAAGGATAACATACTGTTACGAACAGGAGTGGATTTAATAAAGAAATATACTCACAAACAACTTAATTATTTATTTTAAAGTTTTTTTTTTTTTTTTACTTAATAATAATAATATCTCTTTATTGTACACCAAATTTACAATATAACATTGATAACAGTTTGCAGATTATAGGTACAATTGGCGGCCTTATCACACAGGCAACCATGGGATGGAGGGAAAATAAATTAATTTATTAGTGCAGTGGTGTACGCATATAAAAGTTCAGCACTTTCTACACACATTATCAGACATAAAAAAAAAATAATAATAATGATGAAATAAGATTAAATAAAGAGATAAAAGTCTAACACTATACTTCTGATACATATATACACACATACCTTACTTAACATAAAACACATAAATATACATTCACATAATCATACACATATCACTATGTCTTGCGACGTCAAACAATGATAACATTAGCAGAAACTCAAGTAATGTTCCCTCACCGATTTTTTAAAGACAGACACAGATTGTGCTCGTCTTATTGTCACAGGCAGATCATTCCATAATCGCACCGCCTGAACCGTAAAAGATTTATCTGCAAAATTGCTTGAGTGGCCGGGCATTTTTAAGATTAGGTTCACAGATGACCTCAGAGTCCTGGAGTGTGCATCACACATAAACTCAAACCTATTTTTAAGATACGATGGAGTGCAAGGATTAAAAAGAATACTATACAATAAGGAGAGGATACGAGCATTCCGGCGAAGGCGGATAGGTAACCACTTGAGCTGTGTTCTATATGCAGAGACATGGTCATACTTGCGCAATCCAAATATGAACCTTATACAGAGATTTTGGAGTCTCTCAAGTTTATTAAGATGGTTTTCAGTGAGATTGAGGTAACTGGCATCAGCATAGTCAAGGATAAAAGGGATTGTACTAGCGCAGTCTTTGTGGCAACAGGCAGAAAATTTCGCAGCTTACGCAGGGATCCTGATGCGGCAAACATTTTACGGCTCACTTCCCGGACTTGAGGACACCAGGTTAAGCATCTATCGAACAGTATGCCCAAGTTCTTGACTTCGTTACTGTATGGGATATTAGTACCGTTACACGAAACCAGTGGGAGAAGCCTCCAGTCAACTTTAGATATCATGCGAGAACTACCGATAAGAATGACCTGTGTCTTGTCAGGATTGACCTTCAAGCCATAAGATTTACTCCATTTACAAATAGATTCAAGGTCTTTATTAATGGTATTGACAGCTTCCACCAATCCATCTAACCTCGCTTGAATGTAAATTTGAAGATCGTCTGCGTATAGGTGGTAGGAAGAAGTTAGTTCTTTAGAAATAGAGTTTATAAAAACTGCGAAGATTAAAGGAGATAGAACGCCACCCTGTGGTACGCCGGCAGATGTTGTGCACCAAGAGGACATGATGTCTTCAATACTAATACGCTGCCGACGGCCAAACAGGTAACTATGAAACCAGTCAATTACTGTTGGAGATATGTTAAGAGAGCTCATAATGCCAAGTAATATTTCGAAATCAACGGTGTTGAACGCATTGCTGAAGTCCAACAGTGTCAGTAGTATCAGCTCGCCGTTTTCCATACCGTTCCTGATATCTTCAGTAATATGAACTAATGTGGTAGTTGTACTGTGACCAGGACGAAATCCGGATTGAAGAGTATTTAATAAGGAATTTTTGGTAAGAAAAGTATTTAGTTGATTATATATGAGGCGTTCAAAAACTTTGGACAGAAACGGTAAGATGGAAATAGGACGGAAATCAGTAAAAGAGGAAGGATTTTTCTTTTTAGGAATAGTAACTATTTGAGCTTCTTTCCAAGCCGTGGGAAATACATTATTGTAAATAGAAAAATTTAATATGTGAGTAATAACTGAAAGAAGTTCTTCGATAATGGTGACGATCATAATACGACTGACACTGTCTATTCCCACTGCGTTGGAAGTGATTGACATTATACTCTTCCTAACATCGCAAGCAGATAATTCACTAAAAGAAAATGGAGAGCAATTGGGAGTCGGGACAGATGAAAGATGTTGCAATGTAGTATCTTTTGTCATTCTATCTAAGTTTGACGAAGCAGAAAAATGTTGATTAAGCGAATCTAAATCAATGTCTTTAGGAATTGAGTCATGTTGAGATTTGCCTACTCCCAATGATTTTAAAAACTTCCAGACTTTAGCTGGGTCACCGTTTACAACTGAATTGTGGATATATTGGCGTTGCGCGTTCCTACACACCTTACTACAACGGTTTCTTATGGATACGTATTTTTCACGGTTATAGTCGGTAGGACGACGCTTATATTTAGACTTGGCGTTTGCCTTTTTGGATAAAAGTGATTTGATATCTTCAGTTAACCAGGGGCAAGGAAGATGCTTTACTTTTATTTCTCGTACAGGGGCATGCACATCATACAACTTGATCAAAGTAGACGTCAACATCTGTACTTTTTCGTCTATCCATTCAGCATCAAAAAGTGCACCCCAATCTATGCTTGCAGCATCACTGCGCAAGTTGTCCAACTCTATACCTCCAAAATTGCGATGAAGAATGATTTTAGACTTAGGCTTAGGAGGACGTAGTTGGTATGATAGGAATAATAAATCGTGATAGGAAAATTGGTCAGCTGTACACTGTCCATGTTTAGCTACAAGATTTGGAGAAGAAACAATGACAAGATCTAGTAGAGAAGGAGTGCAATTTGGAAAATGATGAGTAGTGTCAGATGGAAGAATGGACAGATTATAAGATGTGACTAGATTGAAAGGTTGAAGCACGCGTGTCGTTTTTAACGAGGCAGGTGTTAAAATCGCCCATAATTATAATGTGATCGTATGATGGAACAAAGGCATCTAAAAGAAGTTCAAATGAAGATAAGTAATTAATATCGGAAGAAGGACCATAAAACACTCCAATAAAGAAATACGAGTATGTCTAAAATTCATTACTAAAATCGGAACAAATCTCTAGCACTTTAGCAACGATACTACTCACACGAAGTCACTTAATCACACGTACAAATGATCACAAAATGAATGGCTCGCGTATCCTTGGTATTGACGTTTCGGCGACCAGCAAGCAAAAAGGACTGCTCGAATTGGCGCGCCTTTATTTAGGGCGCACCGCCATAGGCAAGGATTAGACAGTCAATAAATATCGCCATCCAATATCGTGATACCGGTCTCAGTAAATATTGAATCTAAGAATAGATATTTTCAATAAATATTGACAACAAATTTGTCAGTATTCATTGGTTCACCATTCCGTGTAGACGTGATTACAATAGGTTTACCTACATTACATAATGGATTTAAAAACAAAAGCTTGTATCGCCATAATGTTAGCGTTAGCCTACATTTAGTAGGGAAAACAAAAAGAAGACGATGGGTTAAAACGTGGATGTCCATGCGTTATAAATATACACATTTAAATTTATTAAATGAAATGAAACTGTTACTCTGATGATTATAGAAATTACTTTCGTATGAATAAGTCTCTTTTTGAGAATTTATTAGGCCGCATATCGCCATATGTTACCAAACAATATACTCATATGAGAAGTTCTATAAGTGTGAGAGAGAAGTTAGCAGTGACTTTGCGTTACTTTGCTACAGGAAGATCGCTCAAACGTCCAACGTCAACGTCCGCTGAACCAGGCGAAGCCACCCAATCCTCAATTAATGCATCGTCATAATACAATATCCATTTTATTATTATTTATTATTATTTAATAATAAAATGGATATTGTATGTTAATTTCGATGCGGTTATATGTGTATGTCTTAAGGATAACATACAATATCCATTTCAATACAAGTAATCAACTAATTTGGAAAATGTTTATACATTATTGTGAAATTAAGGAACGACGAGGATTAAATGGGTGCCACAAGGTGCGAAGTATGTCACGGGCGAAGCCAGGCGGGTCAGCTACTAGTTATAGTTAATATAAGCGGTAAGGCAAAGGCATTAACAGGTTAGCAAAGGCGTTACTGCCGTAATGCCAATAATGACATCATTTGAAGGTTACATGAAGGTTGTTCGTTTGAAATAAATCCTTCATTATTTTCAATTCTAAATCATAACTAGTGGTAAATGGTTATTGAAATATAACAAAAATTTGAAAAGCTTGAATAATTTGCTGAATTGAATGTTCAACTCAACGAAAAGTTTACGAATGGTTGTGTGGTTGTTGTGAATAAGTGGGCTGCTCATGAATACGCTACTTTCTACAAGAATGTACCTAATATAAAAGAAAACTATTATTTTCGACTTAAGATAAACTACAAATGACAATCAATATTTAAATTTTCTCAAGCCGAGAAAGTTCAAGAAAAGAAGAAAGGTCAGGTTATTCCTTAGACGAAGTACCAATGGTACTTAGTATTCTCGTCTACGATAGGTATAGATCGCGCCAATCATCTTGGTCCCTCTGAGTTGTAGCGAGTCAACTGCGCAGAACACAATATTTAGGTGTCGGAGGGAACGAGAGCGGGGAGAGGGGTGAGGCCCCCGCTACGTAAGCACCCGAACGTTACCGACAACCGAGGGCCGAGGGTCGGCATCGTGCCATACGAGTGAGAGCGTAAAAATTTGAATGAAACGTAGAATGCTATCCTGCTTATTCGTTCCTAGAGTACAGTCAGGAACAGAAGAAAATGCTGATTTTGAAAATTTTCTTTACTGATTATTTTCCGTGTTTATTGACTGTTGATGTTTTTTGTTTTAGTTACTTTCAATTGTTAGTTGTTCTTAAGTTTTTGTTGTAGTTAAACTGATTTTGATGAAATTCATCACGCTAAATCCCTGACGGTGTAGTCAGAGAGGACACATCGCCAGGTTGTTGATTTGATTTATCTATCACGCCTTATCCCCGAAGGGGTGGCAGAGGCATACATATTGTATGCCCACTTTTCATCATGTATATTCCTGTCCCACGTAATAGGCGGTGAGCCCATTGCCGTGTTGAAATAGACAGACGCAGGTTGTGGCTACCTGCTGTTGAAATTTTTGAAGCCATTTTACTGGCAACCGCTACCAACGGTTTAATGTGCCTTCTGAAGCACGAAAACGCTGGCAATTGTAAATGCCACAATGTTGTCACCCATCCAAGGACCAGCCATAGTGAAAGTTGCTTAACGCAGTGATCGTTTACAGAACACTGAGTCCGCGGGGCCACGAGCGAGGTTGTTTACTTCATCCTGCAGTTTAATGTAAAAAGAAGCTAAGAAAGCAATGCAAATTGATGTAAACGCTGTTCAGAGACCTAACATAGTAAGTAAAGTAAAAGTAAAAATATATTTATTTTGCATAGACCAAATGGTCAATGCAAAATGGTCGTTAAAATTAACGGCGCTTACAAATTGTCATACACTATGTAAAATATTTAAAGCGACCACTGGTTCGGAACGCGGCCCACCTGAGAAGAACCGGCAAGAAACATAGGAAGGCTTTTTTTTTTGATGGCCTGTTTACAATTTAATATTATTTCACTTTGCCAGCCGATCATTTCCAGGCGTCCCTGTCCTGCAAATAGTCTTTAACGGGGTAAAAACCTTTCGTCCCTTTGTCACTAAGCTTGTTTTTAATTAACTTTTTAAATTTATTTAATGGTAAATTTCTCAGGTCACAGGGAAGCTTGTTGTAAAAGCGTATACGCCAATCTTATGTAGTCGACTGTGGTGGACTGAAAGATTATTTTTATTTCTGGTATTTATATTATGTTTATCACAGAGTTTAGAAAACTGTGATAGATTTTTCTGGACATACATAAGATTGGCAAAAATTTATTGTGATGGTACGGTTAGAATATCTACTTCTTTGAATTTTTCTCGGACAGAAACTCTGAGGCCCAAATTATAAATAGCGCGTACAGCCCAGCCCAGCAGCTTTTGTAGAACAAAATAATATTTAAATCTGCAGCACTCCCCCAAAGGAGAATACCGTAAGACATAATACTATGAAAATAGCTGAAGTAAACCATTCTAGCCGTATCCACATCTGTTAGAGTCCTGATCTTTTTTACGGCGTATGCAGCCGAACTTAACCTAGAGGCTGTCTTTTCTATGTGTGGGCCCCACTGCAAATTGGCATCAATAGTTATACCGAGGAACACAGTTGATTCCACAAACTCTAACACTTGTCCATTCAGTTGAACATTGGCCGCAACTTGTTTTACATTTGGTAGAGTAAATTTTATACATTTAGTTTTATTTTCATTAAGGCAAAGATTATTTGAGTTGAACCAATGAACTACACTTGTAATTGTATTGTTTACATCGTCATAGTTATCTAATTGTCTTTTAATTTTAAAAATTAATGAGGTGTCATCTGCAAACAAAACAATCCTATTCCTGTCCTCTACATAAAATGGTAAATCATTAATATAAATGAGGAACAAGAATGGCCCAAGTATCGAGCCTTGCGGCACACCCATTGTAACCATGGATTATTAATATCGACCCTCTGTATTCTATTGTTCAAATATGAAGACAGAAGGTCGAGAGCATTGCCTCTTATTCCATAGTGATGTAATTTTTTGCACAGCGTTTCATGTTGAACGCAATCAAAAGCCTTTGATAGATCGCAAAATATACCTAATGCATCGTGCTTGTCTTCCCAGGCTCCATGAATACATTTTAATAACTCAACACCAGCATCGGAAGTTGAGCGCCCTTTCGTAATCCCAAATTGATTCGCATTAAGTATTTTATGACTATTAAAACGGGATAGTATTTGATTCAATATTATTTTTTCAAATACTTTGCTCAAGGTTGGCAGCTCCGACACTGGTCGGAAACTAGACGGGTCTGTAGCGCTGCCAGCCTTGAACAAGGAAACGACTTTGCTGTGTTTCATTAAATCAGGAAATGTACCACTAGAAACACAGTCATTAAACACAGTTGCTAGATGGTGCGCAATGATCTCAATTATACATGATGCAGTTTTGACCGATAATCCCCAAAGGACCGCGGAATTTCTTAATTTCGATACATTTAAATGTCTTTACAATGTCCTGAGCGCAAATATCTGTGAATACAAATGCATCCATGCAACAAATAACAGATTCTTCTAATAAATGTTCAGCGGAACTGGAAGACGCTTGGAGAGATTTTGTTGGCAATATAGGTACATTTTTGAAAAAAATGTTCAAACTCCGTCACCACTTCCAGGTCTTTTGTAAAATGGCAACCATTTACTTTTAAGTGGAAATCCCTTTCAGTCACCAAAGATCTACCGCATTTAGAGTTAATGATGTCAAGTCATTTTTATTTTGTGCACAGAATTAGAAATTTTATTTTTAATGAAGTTTAACTTAGCAACACAACAATAACACGTTTGTTTAAATATCTTTGAATATTTTTTTACATATTCCTGAAAAGTTAGCCTAAAATTATATGATTTTTCTGAATATAATTAAAATAATTTATTTCTACTTTTAAAGATACCTGGTGTTGCCCAGTCACTGAAAACAGGATGACCACCAATCTGTAGTGTTTTTGAGGTAAAAACTTTGCCAAACTCATCATTAATCAAATTAAATAAGTGTTTATATGACTGGTCTACACAAGTGAAGTTAGGTAGATATGGTAATCTCTTTAATACATTTTCTTTAAAATTATTCAAACGACTTTGGTTAATTGGTACATATTTAATTTGTTTTTTTGCAGACTTTGTTACTACTTTTAGGAAACTTTATCCATTGGCCACGATGATCTGACTCTACAGGATCCACAATACCTTACCCACAGTAAAAATATTATCAATACATTTTGCACTGGTGGCTGTAATACGAGTGGGTTCTAAGAATTGTAATAATAATTATATTTCAGTTGTCTTAATAATGGCGATGATTACTAATAGGTCCCTGAAGGGTGCCAATTGAAATAATACTAAAACTTAATAATGGCGAGGAATTTATTATGGGGATATGAACTAACAAACTAACAAAAGTTATAACTCGTTTCAGGCGCCAGGAGGATAAGTCCTACCAACTTTATGCACACGGATATCAGCGATAGAGATTGAGCTTCTAATCATAAGAGCAGGAACCAAAAATATTGGAATACATCTCTAGAAGAAAGTTTCTATATTTTAATAGGCGAATTGATTGAATACACATTATATACGTTATCACTAATAGTATAACCTATTCAAGTGATTTAGTAAGCTAAAGATTTACTATTCACAGGGTTGAGGCGTGAAACTTAGTATAGTGAGATCCAGCATAAGGCCAGGTTATGAGTCAAAATATATATCGTAACATGATTCAAAACATGAGCCAAATCATTGAGTCATTACATGGGCCTGTTCATTGAGTCGTGCATCATTATTAGATTAATCTACACAAAAACAATTCAAACTAGGTATCTGAAGGCGTGGTTAAATTACTACGGGATTCGAAATCACATCTGCAGACCGCGACAGGTGCCGTCTCCACGAGAATGACGAGCCCGTAACCACATGGTCAGCATCCATGGCAAATTTTATCCAAGAATAAAGTTAATATATAAAAAAAGTGCCTTTTCAGCTGCAAAGAAAATAATTAATTCCATTAGATTTGGAAAAGCAATTGGATATTTGTTCGTGATTCGAATACATAAAGAGAACTTACCACTTTTTTAAAGAAAAACCAATAAATCGTGAAGAGCAGGTAAATATTCCATTAACGCTGCTCCAGGAATCGTAATAAACTGTAAACAAATGAATAACCTTTCGTCATAATACTAAAGATCACCAAGGCTAGAAACGTGGTTTCAAAAAATCAAAGTTCTTACCGAAATACATAGTTATTTTGGTATAATCATTTATACGAATTCACAGATTACTTCTTTTTAGCGAAGTTTAAAAAATATATTTACGACCGACATTTTTTCCGTCGATTGTAGCTAGGAGAATGAATTCTTTCTTTTCAAGTCTACCCTAGGGCATGGAACTAAGGAATACAGCCTTACAGAAATCGCAATTTATTTAAAATCGATGACACACGGAGCGAAAGAGGCAACAATCTACTCACCTCTCTCTCTAAATCTCAAGACCAACAATGACATTTTAATGTGACGTTTTACAACGTTACATCACACCCCTACCAGCAATAAAAGAAAGGAACTTTCTTTTTCAAACAATTAAGCTCTACGAAAGAAATGGAAATAATTCCAATAAAGGAAAACCAAAATCCCAAAAACAAAATTCTGTAACAAGAATAAATAACCAACTAACCATTAGTATATGTCCAATAAAAATCTAGTAAACAAGCCAGAACATTCACATTCCATGAGTTCAGAAAAACATCCAACTCTACCAACACTAAACTAAATACGAAAGAACGGTTGAGCACCAGAGCCACCGACTCTATCATCCAACTCTTTACAAATAAGAATATCAAAATTGATACAACAAAAAACTTAAAGTCAAAGCATTGACTTAACCTAAGTACTAATAACAAATCCAACCAAGTTCTCAAACCAGGAGTTCAGTTAAGCTATCTAGCCACTGACTCTATCATCTAATCTTATCCTTATATATACTGAAGATGCGGTTGAGCTCTATCGCCACCGACTTCTTTCACTTACAATCCCATATAAAAATCAAAATATCAGCAAAACTGTTTTGTAACTTGTAATAATTACAAAGTCAAACAGCAACTGTACAAAGTGTCGTGACAAACGAACAACGTCAATATCAAACAGCATAACCAACGTGGCTGTGACAAACAAATACACAAAGTCAAACAGTAACTGGAAAAACACACCAAGCAGATGTGATCGGCTCAACACCACCGAACTCCCGAGCACAAACGCTGTAACAAAACCAAACAGATGTGATCGGCTCAAAACCACCGAACTTCCGAACATAAATGCTGTAACAAAACCAAACAGATGTGATCGGTTCAACACCACCGAACTTCCGAGCACAAATGCTGTAAGAAAACAATATGACAAAAGTGACCGGCACAACACTACCGACTTTCCGAACACAAATGCATATATAAAGATGTGATCCTATAGTCAAAAGAGACAGATATCAACATCAAAAGGTATTTCAAAGTCATTCCCGGGTAACTTTAAATAAATATCCATCACGCCTAATCCCCGAAGGAGTGGCAGAGGCATATTATATGCCCACTTTTCACCGTGTGGATTCCTGTCCCACCTAATAGGTGGTGAGCCCATTGCCGTGTTGAAATAGACAGACGTAGGTTGTGGCTACCTGCTGTTGAAATTTTCAAGCCGCCCATAAGGCCTTCAACCAGGCTTAACGACTGCCATTTTACTGGCTACCGGGACCAACGGCTTAACGTGCCTTCCCAAGCACGGAAACGCTCGCAAATGTAAATGCCACAAGTGGTCAGCCATCCGAGGACCAGCCATAGTGAAAGTTGCGTAACTCAGTGATCGTTTACAGAGCACTGAGACCGCGAGGCCATGAGCGCTTCTAACTAACTTTGAATTACTTAACAAACAAACAAATTATTCTTAAGGATTCATCATCCCAATATAAGAATACAATATTTACAAAATAAAATTTAGGAGTAATAACCTAAACATACAAACAAAACTAAGAACAATTCCTACAAGTAGAACAATATCATTCCATAATATAAGTGGAGTAATAATGTTTTAATAACCAATTAAGGTTCCAACAAACAAACAAAAAGATAAGATCTTTCGATGTGTATGACAGTTATTTGTGTGACAAAGCTAGTGTTATTTCTAAAAGGCAAATTTTGATAATTCTAAAAGGTAAATTGATAAATTTTTAATCAATTTGTAATATCCTAAGTTCTATGTTTTAAAGATTCAGAACTTGATTCTAATAAAAGTTGTGAAGTTACCTAACATACATCTCTTTCAAACGACCAATCCCTCTCATACTTAATAATAACAAAGGTCGAACTCCTTCCACCAATACCAAAACCAAGACCGATGTCTGTAATTTTCAAAACAAAATAATTTAATATTTAATTATATCTTTAACATGGTAGCGACCTGTGGTACCTTTATTCAGGTCCTTCAGTAGGTAAACATTAGGTGAAACTTTAGAAACTACGTTACATTTAACGAACTTAGGTGCAAGTTTAGCAGAAAAATAGGCAGGAGCATTAGACTGCACAAAGCTTCTCCTCCACACAATATCATCAACACCAAAGAAAATGATTCGCCTCCCTACATTATAATAACTAGCATTTCGCTTATACACTTTCAACAAACAAGATTGTACTTTAACAAAGATTTCACTAAGTGAATTGAGTGAAGTTGCAAAAGAACTTCTATCTCCTACCTCTTATTGATCTAAATTATCAATAGAGGTACTAACACGGTGCAAAGATGCATCAAAAATAAGTTCTCTACCGAACATCAAAAAGTTGGGAGTAAAATCTGTCGCAAGATTCACACTGTTATTCAAAGCTAGAACAAGTAATTGTAAAAATATCCAAAGGCAACCGAGACCGAATGGTAGATGATAGTAATAGTCAGCAGTCAGCTATTAACATCCAAAAGCCAAAACAAATTCAAAGAAAGCATTGAAAACTCAATTAAATCAATCACTGCTATAGTTAAGCACAACCAGGCCTTGACGCTCAGATGATGATTGTCAAAAAGCAAAATATTATCATTCAAACAAGTTTCAAAAGCTTCGAACACTCCCCTGTAAAGTTACACAAGTGTGATTGGAAAGATCTCAGATGAATAATTTTAATTTTAATGGTTATGTTCTATTTATATTAATATAACCTATTAATAGGCTGTAAAGCAATATGCTGTAAAAATGTTAAACCATTAATGATGCATGGCTCGTACAGATAGTAAGGCTATAATTAAGTTTGTCACAAAATGCATTATTATGTAAACACAAGTTATCATTTAAAACATTGTTATATTATTTATAACAATTCACTCATATTTTTATATCATAAAAAGCAAATAATAGTTGTGAAAGTCACATCAATATGTAGATACAATTAATTCACAAACTAATTACTTTGTATTATTAAAAAGTTAAGTTATAGGTTATTTTTAAGAAATCATAATTATATTTAATTTGTATCTTAAGTGATTTTCCTTGTGGCTCATAGCAGTGCTATATGGCAAGGAGGACAAAATGACTTGCTTTACTTGCAGACTTAATAACTTATCAAAAAATTTTTAAAGTTTGTCACCATTAATATTGCCTCTTCTACCAACCAGCACCACTATAGTAGACTGCATGCAGTGTGTACCAGTTAATATAAAATCTATAATTTGAGAGTTTGAGGCTCCTGGATATGTATGATTTATTACAGAATGACCTAACTGTGATAAATAATGTCCAAAATTTTTAGAGTTTGAGGTTCCTGGATATGTATGATTTATTACAGAATGACCTAACTGTGATAAATAATGTCCAAAATTTTTACATATTTCATCGTAATAGACTATGGTCTTTGCATCACTTTTTATTTGCAACTTTTCTATTATAGATGCCTCGCAATTACTACTTGAACTTAATATACTATTATCCACACTGCACACAGTTTTAATTGGTGAAAATTCATCATTGCATCTAATTCTATCACAACTCAAGGGTGAGGAGGGAACATGGCCTGCGGATATCAATTGGTCATTTTGACAATGACATGAATTTACTAATTTACCTATAGCTAACACCTGTTCCCTACTCTGTTTCTCTGCTGTTTTCAAATTGATTTCAAAGAGTCTTGAAGTCGATCAATCTGACATTCAAGGGCCTGTGTATCAGTTTTGTACTGTTGTGCAACAGTGTCAAGTTCTAACATATACATATTTACCTGGCCAATCAGTTGCAATCTCTGTCTATTAAGTGACATGCTATTTATAAAAAACTTGTATTTATGTATCATTTTTTAGATTTAGTAATAAACTTTTTAATTTTTAAATATTTCTTTAACTTATTCTTACTACACTTAATAATTTTTAATGATTTAAAACAGCCCCCGGTTTCATCATCAGAAGTGAGGTCTATGACAATGGAAGGGTGAGCTGTAGCAGTACCTAAGCTTGTAGCCATCAGTTCATCGAACAAACTCTGATTAGATTTAAGCATTGTGCTCTTTTTCTTGTCTTTTAGTTGCGATATTTTAATCTCCGATCGTTGTAGCTCCTCCTTTAGTATTCTAATTTGGTGCAGAGTTTGTTCATAAGTTGTAACCTATCCCGATCTTGTAAGGTATCAGTATACAGAGAATGCAACTGTGCCAGTTCTTTTTTGAGTTGTCCGTTCTCACTTAAAATACCTAGCAGTTCAAACTCATTTTCGTCCCTTTCCTTGTTTAGTTTATCGCACTTCTCACTCAATATCTGCTCTGCAATAACTCTTTCAACGTTAATTGAAGCCTTGTCTCTTGCTGATGAGCCAAGGCCTTACGCGTCATTATCATGTTAATAGTATTCGACATTTTGTTATAATTACGTGCTACAGAATCAGTAATTATTAGCAAAGTAGACTTAGAGCAAAGAAATGCGAAACAAAACAAGGTTATGTTTTATTCATAGAAAATTACAAAATCGCACTATTAATACCTACAGCTACATTATTCAAAGATTAAAATTATAGCTTTACTTAGTTTATCACCATTTCAAATGTTTCTTCATTTCATTTAATTGTGAAAGCAATGCCTGATTTCTACAGCTAGAGGAATATTTTTTTTTCTATTAAGCTTTTGAGACTGTCACTTAATATAACCACGTAATAAAGACATGTACTTAAAACACTGTTTTTGGAGGGTTTTTCGCGAAATTATTTTTCATTTTGCTTTTATAAAGTACACAACTTAAATAAAAATAATTTGAAATAAATGTGAATACAGATTCAATATTTATGATATAATGACTCGTGCTCAAATGGTCAACGTAACCTATAAATGTTTAAATTCGTAAGCATGGTCTTCTTAACTGTACCTGCGCGAACCGACCGCGGCTACAACTTCAGAGGAACCAAGATGATTGGCGCGAGCTGTACTTCGTGGATTATTTAGAATAAAAATTCACGTATTACCTGAATAATATTACTAGCATAAAGAATCCGCTATCTCTCTTACACACATGATAATCAGCTCTTTCTATTCTGCTGTCATTTTAAAAAAATATTAATGATCAGCGAAGAGGTCTTTCGGTTGACTTGACTGACTGGCTTATTTATTTATAATATTTTAGTCTTATAAATTTTCTCTCAAACAAACCTTTATTTATAATAACCAAATTCTTGTGTGTATGAGTGTGACCTATATATTAAATTATATCTGATTTCAATCTCGAGAACAACTCTTTCGCTTATCTAAATGCTTCTCAATGAAAAATATACTTTGCACCGCGAGTGATATGTTTGTGGATTACATTTAGAAAGCTTATAGCCACCGTTGTGTTTACAAGTGATTATTTATATTAAACCGTAGGATTTACTAGATGGACGGAAATATTAATCTTATATAATGCACCTGTAAAGAATAACTACTGTCCGCACATTTTATGATAGGTAAGTACATATCTAGCAATAACTTATCTATCTAGAAATAATTGTATTCAGCATACGGTATCAAATTCAGGTGACGTTTTTGTACATACTCCTGTTACTGCAACCTTGATTGAAATAGCATTTTGTAGCATAATTATCAACCTATTTAAAATAGAGATTTGAAGCTAACACTTTCACTCAACGTTTTAGTTTTATGTATTAAATTTTTTAAGACATACAGGATCTGTGCATTTCTCAATTGTTGTATTTTTCTTATCAAGAAACTCAAATCAGTCAATAAATTAAATCAAGCCATCGCAGCCACTGCTGGACAAAACAACTATAATTTTTTACGACAATGTAAGTTTCCACCTTTCGCAATTTGACAGTAAAAGTCCTGTATTACTATTACCTCATTATTTTATTACTTTACGTATTTACTTTACTTTTATTGAATTACTATTACTGTTCTTAAAAAGTTCTAAAAGATGGTAATTCTGAGCTCTGTTACTGTTTAAATTTTAAAACAACACATCTTATTGGTAGAAAGATAATATTAAAGAAGTAATATTAAATAAATATCCATCACGCCTTATCCCCGAAGGGGTGGCAGAGGCATATTATATGCCCACTTTTCACCGTGTGGATTTCTGTCCCACGTAATAGGTGGTGAGCCCATTGCCGTGTTGAAATAGACAGACGCAAGTTGTGGCTACCTGCTGTTGAAGTTTTCAAGCCGCCCATAAGGCCTTCAACCAGGCTTAACGACTGCCATTTTACTGGCAACCGGGACCTACGGCTTAACGTGCCTTCCGAAGCACGGAAACGCTCGCAAATGTAAATGCCACAAAGTGGTCACCCATCCGAGGACCAGCCATAGTGAAAGTTGCGTAACTCAGTGATCGTTTACAGAACACTGAGACCGCTAGGCCACGAGCGCAATATTATCTTAACCATTTCCTAATCTTTTGATTATGTTGTTATCAAGCCCAAATTTTAGAATACTTCATGGATAAATAGCCAATAGGGTAAAGTAGGTAGATAAACTGTAATTAAATACCATTTTCAGAAATTATTTTCTTTATAAAAAATGTAATTATTGATTTAACAATTTGTGTTTTGGTGTTTCCTATGTATTGTACTTAGAAAAATAATTAAGTTTGTTTATCACTTGTCTAGATCTCATACCACATGCTGATATTAGCTTACTTTGGGCTAGATTGCTCTAAGTAAAAAAATATCCCACCATAAATTAAATAGTGGAAATATTTAAGGTATACCTAGGTAGTATGCATACTAATTATTTTTCAAAATAGTTTCTAATGTTTAGGGAGGTGTCATCACAAATCAAATTATTATAGGTACAATTCTAAATATTCATGCTGTGTAACTTTGCTAAAGTACCATTAGATTATACCCACTTTTCTTTTAGACTGAAGAGGTGTTTAAATTTGTCAATTTCGTGTGTCCTCGGTATCTCAGTTGGATAAACATCTCACGCGGCAAGTGTGAGGTTGCAGATTCGAGTACTGCATGTGGCTTAAAATTTTCATGTATGTATGGTTAAGTTAGCATATTAATTGCTTTCATATTTATTTCTAATGTCCCACAATAACATTGAGTTTCTGTAAGTAAATAAAATTATTTGGATTCTATGAGGGCAGAGTCACGAAACTTTTGTATCCTCGGAACCTCCCACCCCACCAGTGCCAAGGCGTGTGTGTGAGGACCTGAGTGAGGCAATAAGTCCCTGGGCGCCCTCTCCACGCACTGCATTAGGTCGAACTGTTTCCACAAACACCCGCAGGAATCCGTACGAACATCAGCTAACAATTTTTATTGTAAATTAGTTGACACCCCGGCTTCGCCCATGCCATTTTCGAACTCCTGTCGCTCCTATTCAATCCCGCTTATAAATTCTACAATAATGTATAAAAATTTGCCCGATTTGTTGACATTTATGACTACTGCTCCGCTCTCCAGGGTAGTAGCATGATGATATATAGCTTATAGCCTTCATCAATAAATGGGCTATCTAACACAAAAATATTTTTTCAAATCCTACCAGTAATTACTGAGACTAGCACGTTCAACCAAACAAACAAACAATCAAACAAACTCTTCAGCTTTATAAAATTAGCGTAGATTGACGATCTCAAAGTTACGGCACTTGTCGATCTTTACTTTAAATTCATATATTATTATTATTATATTAATAACATTTAAAATTCATACATTTTAAAACTTGAACTTGAATTTGAAATTCCTAGGCCAAATACGGTATCTGCTGGAAGGACAGGACACCTTTTCTAGGTGTTACCCGGGACGCCGGAGAGACCGTGCGGTTTTAGTCGGTTCTTGTCCGGCATAAGATCCCAGGGGACTTCCACGCATTAAAAAATAAAGGTTTGTAATACTCTATGAATTTTCATCCTCATTGTATTTTAATTTTCAGCAAGTCAAATAATATATCTATATGTGATAACTAATAACATTGTTTCGCCTTTGATTGGCGATACTTGTTTTTAACAGACGTTACAACTCGAGGATTTATCCTATATTATTTATCCCAATCACCACCTAAAGATGACAGACAATCTTCATTCAATACTAAGGCTAGGGTTCACGAAAAAGTCATTCAATTCAACCACAACTAATAAATAAAATGTCAAGGACGCAAATCATTTATTCATAGTAAAAACTTCAGCTCACTCAGTCTCATATATTCTGCCCACGTATTTCGTGTAATTACTTCGTGTATGTTTACATTTCTCTAAAAAGAGGGCTCTTGAGTTTGGTGACGCATTCTTAGCACCCAGTGGGCGGGTTGAATAGTAAAGCATTAACTATCGAGCGGTCAGTCATAAAATACTCATCATCAGTTTACGTATACTGTAGTTACGACTTACCGCTATATGTATACCCATAGATTATACGTGTAGTAGTATATTTCGTTTTTTCGAGTAGAACAGCTCGTAGCAGTTTACCTAACTAACTAAGCTAACCTGTAGTTTTAAAGTATTGGCTGACTTTTCAACCAGGTTGCACCGGCTATGGTCACAGGGTTACCTAGTTGAACTCCGTAAAAATGGTTATCAATCACGCCTTATCCCCGAAGGGGTGGCAGAGGCATATTATACGCCCACTTTTCACCGTGTGTATTCCCGTTCCACGTAATAAATGGTGCGCCCATTGCCGTGTTGAAATGGACAGACGCAATCTGTTGAAATTTGTCTAGCCGCCCATAAGGATAACTTGACTTTACGATTGCCATGTTACTGGCAACCTGTGACAGTGTAATTATGTATATTCCTATTTATGTATGTTCCACATTAGTGCCTCAAGATTTTTACAAATGCTTCAGGTTATAGTCTTTGTGTGTTCACTATACGGAACCCTACAAATTATTAGCTAAACATGATTAATTCGGCCGTACCCAAATGCAACACTTCTTATGAATGATTAGATCGATTCAAATTACTCTTTTTTTAATCTGTGAGAGACAAAGGCCTCTCGGTATTATTTGAATCTTTACATTAACAATATTATCACGTAAAATCTTTAAATTTTGTTTCGCATAAAGTTGCAGTTTAAGCCACACCAATAACAAAAAGAAAAGACACCATCTTGATTCATCCCACCACGAGGTGACTTGTCTGTGCTCCTAATCTCATTTTACTTGCATATGCTACCGATGAATCACCAAAGAATTCTGTGGCAAACAGTCGAGTCGAGACTGTTAATTTGAATCGGCCTTTCTGTTACCTGCCTGCTTCCAATTAATAGACAATCTGTTTCATTCAGTACGTAATAAGAAATGAAGACATAATACTGTATGTGTGTCCTCTGTATTTTAATATTAATTAGTATTAGGTATAAGGGCGATTCTCTGTAACCTCGTAATCGGCTGTCCTGACCGATTTTTTTCAAAAGTTTTTAAATTATTTAAAAAAATATCGCTCCAAATGAAACTTTAACCCTAAAACTGTATAAGCCTATTGTTTTTAGAACCATAACCATTTTAATTTTTCTTCTAGACGTAATAGAAACTCATAAAATACAGTACCCTGGCTGTCCCCATCACTGTATTCCCGCCTAAAAATGATATTTACGACAAAAATATTGATACTACATACATTTGGCAATTAATATCGTTAAGAACAATAATTAAATTATATTATTTTCGTAAAACAAAGTCTCATTAAGAATTTATTATATTTAGTAAAGACCTGTAAAGTTTGTCCCCAGAATTTTAATACAGTCGCCTGCCAAAAATTTAAATCCATAATAAAAAATTCTGTAATATTTACAAACGTTTTAGAAGTGAAGCCAAACTCAAATTGTCGAGAAGTTTGCGATCATGCCGAATGCGGCGATGAGACGCCATTTTTTTTAGTTTCAGCGTGTTATTTTTGACGTGAACACGCGTTTGGTCCGCTACCACACACAGTCCTCTGGTAAGTGATAATATTTATGATAATTACTTTAAATATCTCTATTAATAGTTAATTGTTTTATTATTTACGTCTAAATTGATGGGTAGGTACCAAAAAACTTATTTTACAGCAGTTTTGTAAATATTGTGAAATCTAACCGAAATACACAGTCTCCTGGCAACAGTCCTCTGCCTGAAGTTGCGACAGGGGACTGTTTTACACAACAGACTATGTATAGGTTATTACTTTTATATATTGTTTGTCTTTTATCCAAAATTACACAAACAAAACATAAAAACAATAACCTGACTGTTTTATTAATGTAAGAATCATTAAAGTATCATTGCTTCGCATTGTTTTACTTTATAAATTTATATTTTTTTACACAGGGCGATCGAACACTCACGATATGGCTCCTAAAAAGAAAAAGTTATCCCGAGAGGAATTACTACAGAAAAGGAGAGAAGCAGAGCGATTCCGATACCAAAAAAGAAAAAGACGACCCTCAAAAGATCCCTCTTTTGAGGGTCGTCTTTTTCTTTTGAGAAATGAGAGAAATGAGAAGTTAAAGTACCAAAATAAAAAAGAGGTTTGCGAAAGTTAGTAAAGGACATGACACCTCGTGAGCACAGATCTGCCTTAAAGAAGTGGAAAGAACACTGTACCGTACATCGAATCAAAAGACTAAGGCTGAAAAGCGTCACTAATACTTTTGTGCGAGAAAATACGCCGTTTTCAGATCCAAAAGCAGATACTCCGCCTATAAGACCCGCCACTCCAGTTCTAGTTCAAATATATCCAACTCCAGTGTAAGTCTACAGCAAAAAATAAAAGAAGCCACAAATGACGAAAGAAGTTTAACAGGGAAAGAAATGTAAGGATCGCATGTTTAGAGAAAAAGCTTTCGAAATACAAAAAAAAGTTCATTTCGAGCGACAGGTGCCGTTAGGAGACCCATTCGACCTATTTGTTGGATGATATCCATTTTTTCTGTTTGCTTTATGGTCAATTGTTCAAGTAAATTTGTTGGCTATGATTCTATTTTCTCTGTGAACATTACTTTATTTTGTATTTCCTGCCAGTACCTAGTGTTGTCTGTGCAGCTAGTTATTTTTGTTGTCTTGATATTGTACTTGCAGTTGTTTTAGTGAGAATTTTTTTACCGATTTTGCTATGTATATTTTTTGTATATTTATCAGATGATTGTGCAATTTTTCTTGCCATGTGTTCACCGAAACACAATGTGCATGTCCCTGGTGACTCAATGCTTTCTTGTTTCTTCTTGTAATTGGGCATATGACTTCACCTCTGACTGTCTTTTCTATTTCTTCAATATTAGCTGTCTTTGATGTTGAGTAATTTAGATATTTAATCACTAACCTGAGACACCTCTTGTCTTTCTAAGTGAAGGTATGGTCAATAAGTCCACTTTTTAGAATTAGATCAATTAAGTTTTTGTAGTCTTCAGCCGTCTGGGACATTATTCTTAGTTGATCTCTGTTTATTATTTTATATGTGTAGCAGATACTTGATTCAGACTTTTTTTGTAAGTTCTGTTAGTTTAGATAAATCTTCTACACCATATAGTATAATTGGTGGCGGTTTATAAGGTCTCGCTGATGTTTCAGTTGTTGCCTCTATGGGAGCACTTGCTGAGAGTTTCCTCCTTTTGGATGGCATTCTCTTCCATGTTGGGGGACCAATTTGTGTTGACTCTTTGGATACTTCAGTTCACATAGAGTGGTCTTCATTAGTAGCAGTTCCTGTGTGCTGCTGGGTAGTTCACAGTGAAGAAGATCTGGGTCTATTCATAAATAGGGCTGGATGGAAAGCCAAAGTACAAATTTTCTATTGCTGCTACTGCTAGGCATTATTCACTGATGCAAGTGCTGGATCGCACACCCCTAAGCGGACTTTTTGAGTCATGGTTCTTTTTCCGCTGGCATTGATATTTCCATTGGAGGAGATGTTAGATGTTGGAAACACATTAATGTGTTCTTTATTTACATTTAATTTACTGGGTGTTAGGTCCTCCGGCTCATCTATTCTACCATTATCTCCTGCACTCATCATAGGAATTCAAGATATTATTGTGGTAACACTTTTCCAAATATCAGGTGCCATTTCATAGATAAATAATACATAAGTCAAAAAGATGAGGGTAGATAAGATAATTTTCGTAAACTTCAAATGTTACTGTTTGTTTATGTCTACAGTTTTCTGTAGCATTACGAAGCACTGTTGCACGGTAAATAATAATATACGATTATCGCTTCAGGTTTTAAGATTTTATAGCATTTTGAGGCACTAATGTGTGCCCTAACACAAAAAATTACTTCAAAATTCACAGTAAAAATTGGGCATATAATATGCCTCTGCCACCCCTTCCGGAATAAGGCGTGATAGACAAATAAATAAATAAAATTCCGACAGCACTTTGTTGTGGGGTGACAGTTTTGACAGCTCTGATGTTTCTACTTACGGTTAATTTCTGCTATGAATGTTTAAAGAAAGTTTATTTTCTGTTATTTTTTTATAAAGAAACTGTTTATTATCGATGCAATAATATGTCACAAAATATAATAAATGATTTATTAATGTAAATGATTTATTTTAAGTACCTTAACAGTCCTCTGTCTCATTTAACAGCCCCCCTGTCACGTTCAAAACAGTACTCTGATACCTCACACAGTCCCCTGTCATGATTTTTTGGAAAATCGGTAATAGCTCGGTAAATACGTAAAAAATCAGTGGGCCTCCTTATCTTACTAAAATATTAGATAATTTCCTTCAATATAGGACATGGTTTTTTGGCCATTGCTTAAAATAATTTCCAGGACAGCATTTGTATGGGACCTGTATGAGTTTACAGAGAAATGCCCATAAAGTAATGATTATCCCGTCAGGGATACAGCGTGAAGCTAGTTAGTAATGAAGATATGAACCACTGAAGTTTGCCATACCTACTGTTTGATGTTCCAGTTCCGCATACTATCGTCTGATATTGTAAGGCAAAACTCAAATCCATCGGCATATATGGACGAATTGTATAATTTACCAGCAAGCCATACCGTTATATGACAATCAACCAAGACGTTATAATGTACCTACCATATATTTATTCATAATTTTCATTATTCAAAATTTTTGCATTAGATTTATATTTGGGTTACGCAAATATGATCACATATCACAATTTCGCAAATTGCTCAAGTGGCTCCCGATTCGTTTTCGATGGAATGCTCATATTCTCTTTTTGCTTAACAGCACCCTTTTCAATCCCACTTCTCCCATTATTTGAAAGAATGTTTTATGTTCCTTAATGACACACATTTGAGATCCTTAAGGTCATCAGAGACTCTGGAATTAAAAGTTCCTAAACATTCCACATCGTTTTACGATAAATCCTTCGCTGTACAGGCTGTACGGTTGTGGAATGAGTTACCACTAAATATAAGGCTTGCGCAATCACTGAATGGTTTTAAAAAACTTGTTAAAGAGCACTACTTGTCATTGTAGTATTTTTTATGAATGTAAATATTGTAAATAGTGTGTATATAACTATATTTATATGTGTGTATGTATGTATTTATGTATGTATTGTATGTAGGGGAGGAGGGGGCATAACGAGGACGCGAGGCACGACGGGGCCACCCACACATACAAATAACTACGCACTTTAGCCGTGTGTTATTTTCACCAATAAGAGGGCATTTCGCATCGGCCTTCAGTGCGGTAGTCATCGGTGACCAGATTGCATGCATTTCTTTTCGACGACCAACTCTTTTTTCCGACGACATTTCATGTAATTTTGAGTGGTGATCAAAACGCGTCTAAAAAGGTAAGTGTTTAGATTACTACTTTAGTTTTTTTAATGTGTATTACTACTAACATCAACTTTTGATATGTTTTGAGCAAAATCACTTTGACATTAATTTCATTTTTTGGTTCGTTATTTAAAATTCTGTTAGACATGGGGGCATAACGGGGACTTGGGTATGGGGCACAATGGGGTACCCCGCCGTGCCCCGTGCCCATTATGCCCTGAATGCTCTGTTCATTCGATATTATTACAATAATATTAGTTATTTTGTTTTAGGTATATAAAATAGTACGAACTTACAAAAAGAGAAGTTATAGAGGAAATTGGTCTGTAGAAAGTATGAAATACGCAATTGATGCAGTTTTACGAAAAAGCGTTTAAATCTGAATGATCCCCGGTTGAAAATAAACTCAAAAGAACAGAAGCCCCAAAAAGCTCGCTGTGATGGAGAAAATGTTAAGGAGGACGTCTCATGCATCTACTGTGCTGACTCGAAAAACTCTTATTCGAAGTCTTCGGAGGGTTAGGTGGCCTGCCAGTTATGTGGACAGTGGGCCCATACAGCCTGCGCAGGAGTTGATGACGCTGATTTAGAAGAAATCCACATCTGCTTATTTTGTGACAGATAAAATAAAATACCCCGTACTGCCCCGCAATGGGTACCCCATACTGCCCCTACTCCGGGGCACGATGGAGTTTTCATAAAGTTTTAGTAAAATTAAAATAAAAAATATTATTTGATTTTTTAATTCACAAAATGAGGTGTCATATTATAATTTAATAAGTAACCAAAGGTTTGTCACTTGTTTTTATTAAAAGTATGTTATGTTTATTTTTTAATTTGTTAATTTCCCTTAACGTCCCCGTTATGCCCCCTCCTCCCCTATTTATGTATGTGTGATGATGACTTGGAACGTTTTAGGTAAAATTATTACATTTATTAGTTATTCATGTTCTATTTAAAACACTAATTGCTACCCATTTCCCAAGTGATCTTTGACAATCTTCTCCATCCAAAGGTTATTGCTCTTTATCGATAAGGCCGCCCTTTGTACAATTATAAGACTGTAATCTCTTAACATAACTATATATACAATAAGAATATATATTTTGCGAAAGTAAAGGGTAGAAGGAGACAGGGTACGCCGAGACTTACCTACATATGAAGACCACGTGAGCAGATTGCTCAAAAACGGAAAAGTCAAAAGTACTCGGATACCCAGACGTGCTTGTATGAAGCGATTAATGAATCTACAGGAAGCGAAAGAAGTATGCATGGATCGCGAAGCCGGGCGAACTGTCCTCTCTGACTACCCCGTCAGGGATACAGCGTGAAGATAGTTAAGTTATTAATTATTATGTTGCTCAGTCGGATCCTCATTCATTACTCGCAAAGTCGCCAACTTAGGAAGTCTACTTATCGGTGACAGCCACAGAGAAAGGAATCAGTGGCACTCGCACTCCACTAGAGACTACTTTTCATACAACCAAGCGTGTCAGGTGGCTTCACCCTTTATTCATACAATTATACTAATTACAGATGAATGGTAGGTAACTGACAAACCGCGTATGCGAGTTTCGTCTACAGCCGGTCGTAAATTTGGCACGCGGTATTATTATTACTTTTATCTCTATTAGAGAGAGGGAGCTAAACACTCCTTGCTCTGTTGTCTTTCCTGTCAATAATATATATCGTACTATCGTGATTTTTTATCATATTCAGAAATAAGCGTTCCGGCGTTGGGAGGACAGCAAACTCTTGACTCTCATAAACACTAAGATTAATATTCAGCAAGCCTACAATATTTTTAAAAGACCTTACCAACGATACCCCTCTCTAAAATAGATAAGACAATAAAGCATCCCTAGTGTTAGGGGGAGGTATTCATATACCTTAAATTTGTTTAATACAGAAGCTGTAGTGACTAAGATAGAAAAAGGGATGCTTAGATGGTTCGGACACGTGGAGAGGATGAATGAATGTAGACTGACAAAGCAGATTTATGTGGCGAGAGTGAATGGGCAAACTGGTAGGGGTAGACCTCGGCGTACAATCAAATCGAAGACCTTTTGGAAAAAGGCCAGGTCAAGAGTACCCTTAACCGGCGAGCGTGTACGAAAACACTTATGAAAGTAGAAAAAGCGAAAGTGGTATGTCAGGATCGTAGCAAGTGGAAAACCATAGTCTCTGCCTACCCCGATAGGAAACAGGCGTGATAATATGTATGTATGTATGTTACAAAGACCTTTAAGCCAAATCTTATTTTTAAATCATATTTCTTCAATCTTATCTTCTAATTTATGTCCAAGAAACCACCACTCCCGCACATAAAACAAGATAAATGCACTAGTTTTAGAAAATAATATACAGCAAGCGTCTGCACTTGTCACTCTTCCCGCCAAAAGTCCAACTCGACTACTTTCTAATAAGGACACAGATAAAATATCGTTTATGAATTCAAGTAACAAGTAACAAACCATGCTGGGTACCTATATTTATTTAAGTGCATACCTGTGCTAGATTTTGGGGTCAAAGTTATTGGCGTTTCACACGTAAAGTTATTGACAGGAAGGAATGTAAACAAACAAGTTTCCTATTTCGGAGCCAGAGTCTGTATTTTATATGTGATAAGCTAAGGGTAACGTGCCTTGTGAGCCCGCTTTGATTATCTGCTAAGGCCAGGGGGGTATCTTTGTAATAATTTTTATTGACATTTTTGTTAGTATGTAGTGAGCGCTTGTCCCATTTGCGTCTCGAGACGCCCGGGGTCGATCTTCCTTCTTTTTCTCCTCCACTTCGCACGGTCGTCGGCTGTAGTGAGACCATTGGCACGCATGTCATCCCTTACGACGTCTAAGCAGCACTTCTTGGGTCTTCCCCTCTTATCGGGACCCGGCTGACATGGCCAGACATTTTTTTCCCGCGTAGCCCGGCGGTTGCCGCAAGACATGACCATACTAACGAAGGCTACGCTCTTGCATCTTATATGTAATATTACGGACGTGAAGGCTGCCGCGGATGCGAGAGTTTCTTACGCGGTCCATCCGCGTGTGACTGCACACATCCACCGCAACATCTTCATTTCCGTGAAACGCAGTTCCTGCTTGTGTCGCTCCAAAATTGACCACGTCCCACTACCATGTTAAAGGACAGGTCTAATGATGGTTTTGTAGACGTGTCCCTTTCAACCAGATCGGCATTTTGGGTCACAAATGACACCGGTCATCTCTCGCTATTTAGCCCACCCGGCAGCAATGCGTGACTTGACATCGCAATCGATGCCTACCGAAACCTGGTCCGTGCGCTCAACCAAATTACCATCTATGCGGACGGATGTGGAATCTGTCGAGTTTAGTGCCAAGTACTTGGTCTTCGCTACATTAAGTTTCAGACCATCGTTCTTAAGCTTTTCATTTTAGTTTGTACAACTGCCTGTTTATAATTCACTTCTTTCTAATTTCAATTTCTTACATAATTTTTAGACGACACTACATTTGTTCATTAATATCTAATTTTTCTTACCAGTAAGTGGCAGTAATAATAGTATTAACCATGCGGACCGACTAAAAATATAATAAAATTCGCATTGGGTGGGTGGGTTGTAAACGAAGAGCGTAAAACGAAGTACAGTATCATCACATCACCTTGAGTAACGGTCGGGCGCCTCGAATCTATCTTCCGCCCACTAAAATAGACTTTACAATCGACCTATTGACACGAATAGAATATTCTTTGCCGAGCAGCGATTCGAAACAATAATTAAAACATATTTAGGTAAATTTGCGTAGATGATGAGAGTGTCTGTTGTTGACCATAAAAAGACAAATTCTTCTTTTATCATCATCTTCTGATGTATCCTAATTGTTGCGTTTCAATTTGCAATGGCGAACCATTGGAGCGCGTATAACATTAGAACAGTCTGCTATTTCAATCGTGTCGAAATCGTCGCTCTATAGAAAGCCACCAAGTACAATTATGACAGTTTTTCGTAGTCTACTATTACAATCGTATTCCAATAGACTTCTATCGGTCGGCCGATACAATTCTACTAACTAGTGGCCGCTAGTCAGTTGCATTTTTGATAGTCTACTAACATTTTGACAGCTAAAAACAGCGATTCAGGTTCTATTCTACGGCTTGTCAATAGTAGACTCGGCCGCCTGGTGACAGCATTCACATTGCAATATATCTGCCGATATAATAATGATTATGATTAGATATTGCATTTCCCTTTTGGATCGAAGTAGATTGACTGACACTTCGGATAAAACAAAACACTTTTAGTGCCAAAAATTAAAACGAATAACAAACGTCGATACGGAAGTATCGTTGTAGAAAACAAAATCTCCATTTGATCTTTCCAGCTACCTGGAACTTGCTCTTGAACTTGTTCCCGGGATAAAAAGTAGCCTACATCTTATTTTGATATACACTAAAGTTTAATTAAAATCCATTCAGCAGTTTTTGGGTAAAAGACTTTCACATTTGTAATATTAGTAGGATATTGTAAACTTTTATTCTCAGTAAAAAAAAAATGTAATTACATTTGATTGATTGTTTGATCATCGTACGTTCTTAATGGATGTAGTTTCTTCTATACGTATGTCTAAATACTCAACAAAAACTTTTTGACCAATGTCCATCTTATCCATTGCCACTAAATAATTATAGGTAGGTATATGGTAGTATACTTGAAGCGCTCGTGGCCCCGCGGACGTAGTGTTCTGTAAACGATCACTGCATTAAGCAATTTTCACTATGGCTGGTCCTCGGATGGGTGACCACTTTGTGGCATTTATATTTGCGAGCGTTTCCGTGCTTCGGAAGGCACCTTTAGCCAGTTGAATGCCTTATGGGCGGCTTGAAAAATTTCAATAGTAGGTCGCCACAACCTGCGTCTGTCCATTTCAACACAGCAATGGGCTCACTACCTGTTACGTGGGACAAAAAGCAAAGCATACGGTGAAACGTGGGCGTATAGTACGCCTCTGCCTACCCCTTCGGGGATAAAGGCGTGAAAGTATGTTATGTTATATTGTAGTATAATATACATTTAAAAACAATAAAATGATTTTTATTTTATAGTATGTGTTTGAATGACCGCGTCAAGTTCTTTTCGAATATGAACAATACTGAACCTCCATATCTCACCCAGATCTCATATACTTATGTGTTCGGGTTTTTTCCTGACTGTAATAAATACAGGTCCATGAACAAAAAAACTAACGGGAACTAAATTACTCTGATAAATGACCCTGTGAAGGCCCTGACACTGACAGAATAGAACTCTCAGTCCTATTCATATGCCATTAGCTTTGAACGATACAAATTTCAGGGTGTCAGAATTATCGTCGATCAGTACCATTGATTCCTATACATACTCAAACGCGGTAAAGGTTAATAATGTATGGGAAAATTGAATTTTCCTCTGTACCTACCGCTCCTCGAGAGCAATAGGGACGAGAGTTATTTTCAGATAATATAGTACCAACGTTTTAAATTATATTCATGCTGTACGGGTAATCTTTACATCGTAGTATTTTGTTAGTATCTAAATTATTCTGTAAAATCGGTTTGGTAGAATCTCCTGCGCGCGCTGAGTACCTACTTACTTTGTGGTAGAGAACCCTGAATCGAAGGAAATACATTGTTCACAAAAACGTTAAAAAGTATTTTTATGAAGTACTTCCGTACTGCAAAATGTCTAGAAATGCGCTACACGGCATTAGAAAATAAAGGTTATTAATAATTAGGTTATATTAGTTAAATGGTTATGTTACTTGAAGTTATAAATTTAAAAAGGAAGTATTTATTTATGTTTGCTTGTAATAAAAGATTTTTTCATCGTGAGAAAATCACCACGGATATTATTTATATGCCGGACTCGAACTGACTATACACTGGAACCGATTGAAAAAAAAATCGAGTAAGTTTTGTCGTATTACTGACAAATTTTAATGTCGTTTTTGTTACAGCACTATTTAGTTACGGTTAGTTACTAAGATATGTCTAGCGTTCATTTACGATGTCGATAGCACGAGTCTGATGTGTCTCCGTCTGAATCTATAACTATGATCTTGTGATTGTGTAACAAATAAAAGGGAATTAAATGAAGACTGATTATCATTTACCAACACACAACAGTTATAAAAAAGTCAATATCGCTGAAAAGATTTATTATAATCCAATAATCCGCCATACCTTCAGGGTTGATATGATTCTGATCACTACCTATCGAAGACCAAACCATTAGAATTACAGTAAAAGCAAAATATAATATAGAAGATCTAATGAGGTTCAATTCGGACTTCAAAGTGGACTATTGAGTTCTTGTACCTAATATTATTTGCGCAGGAATCGCTGCGTGCGGGTTTGAAAACTTCCACGTGGACCCTGGCGGCAATGTTTATTTTCATTGCTAAAACGCAAACTTGGTTACGACTTCCTGTTCTGTTAAGCATATTCGATCTTTTGAATGTCATAGGCAAGTGGCTGAACTAACTGTAAGCCTCATATTCTATGGTAAACTCTACACGGAAGTCGTGGAAAAAAACATCTTTGTATAAATTGAGATTTAATTTAGCCGTGCCTTAGCACGTTTTTGATTATCTAGCCGTTTGTTATACTGTGGAGCTGCTTTAATCATAAAAAAAAAAGTGAGATATTGTGCAACCAGACTAGAGACACACAGTTGAATACACGGTTAGTCATTGTCTGCCTGCCTACATCTAAGTGAAGGGATTCAACTCAGTCATTTTGCAACTGCAAACGTAGGTGATAATATGTTATTTAAGTTGATTATATAAAGTGTTATACATTTAGTAATTTCATATTGACTGTTGTGTTATCAGTTTATTTGCTGAGAAGATAATTTTATCATAACGTACGTATTCACTTTGACTACAAGTTGCCAGGCGTTCCGCTTTGAAATGCTGTTACTGCGATAAAAATTGTTCATATTTATCTTTCTTATCCTTAGAAGTAAAATTGTGTGTAGACTGAATTTTAACTAAATGTAGATATCTTGTATATATTACTTGCATTCTGACATTTCAGCAAATATTTTTTTTTTGTCGTATTAGTCTTTTTTACTAGCTACATATTTTATGTACAAAATACTACTAAGTAATTCTTATATGAATTCAATCTTAAAACGATATCTTGCTTACTTATTCTATCTAAAAGTATACCTATATTATTCATCGATATCCAGCTGAAACTACTGAAGTTAGTGGACAGGAGTTTAACTTTGTGTCCTGCAGATCCAATAAGTTGGGATTTTTCGTAATTCATGCCCTAATTTGGTAAAACGGGGTAGGAAATTATGTACTGGATATTTGTTTTCTATTTATAGTATTCACAATTTCTTCAAAATCAGTATATCAGTTGTCTAGATCCCACAGCACAAGCTTATAGCTTAGTTTGGGCTAGATGGCAAGTGTAAAAAGTGTCCCAAAATCTTTATAAAAAAAATAACTAAACACAAAATATATCTCGGTACCAAATATCTTACGAGTACAACTATTCTTAATGCATTGATAGTTAAAGCAATTTTACGGTTCAATATACAAACTTTTCCGAAGCTAACTAACTGTAAATCTTTCAAAACAAATAATGAAGTAAGCTTCACTCATCGACTGGCATACTGTTCTTATGTTATATCGGGTGTAGGTAGATCCCGCGACCTTCGGCAATTTCTGTTCTGTTGAAACTTTCAGCCAGTCAGTGGCGTCGACAGCAATGATTCAGAGTACTCGTGGTTCACGTGTACAACCGTCTGAAACAGTGCAGTGAAGGAATTAGTGCAGTATAGTTGTACTTGTTGTTATGCTCAATACATGGCAGCGTACCCTTAATTACTTTTTTTATGGCCAGTGTATAAACGCAGATAGGCTAAAGTGCAACGTAAAGACGAAGAATAAAAGCTATACACTCTCGCCTATCAAAATGTTAGGTGATGATTATTTCATTCATTCAGTGTGTAAAGCTGGTGCTGTAGGTACCTATGTGTATTATGATTTTATTATAACGGCGTGACCGTCTGGCAGTCTGATGTGTGAGTCTAAATTTTGACGTAAGTGCTTATTTATGTATAACTAGTTCACGACCGCGGCTTTGCCCACGTAGAGAAGATTTCCCGTTCCCGTTTCTCACAGAAACTTGTTCCCGGCATAAAATGTAACCTATGTGTTATTCTGATGTATAAGCTATATTATTGTAAAGTTTCATTATAATCCATTAAGTAGTAGTACATCCATTATTACAAACTTTCGCGTTTATAATATAGGTAAGAGGATTTCATTATAAATGGCAGCGTCAACATTTTACAGCTCGTAGAGCATCAATTTCAGTGTTCATAAGTAACTGTATTTATAAAAGCGTTCAAATGAAAGATCTTATCTCGTTATAAAATCGTTTTTATATTCATTCCTTAATATTTACACACTTATACTTATACATTAACATTAAGCACATACTAATGAGATCAATAGATACCAACCTGGTCCTTGATCTTATTACACATGGAAATTAGTAGAGGTGTGGTTTAGACAGGTAGTTTTAGAATGGGTTGTGTATAAGGGGTTCCACAAAAATTTCCAAGCCTCACCTACTAAATTACAGGATGACGATTAACGTAGGCGCCCTCACGGAGTTGTGAGGGCAGACAGCAGTTGCTAGTAGCTCCCAACTCCCAACAATGTTAAAAATGATAAACTAAAGGATAGCTGCTCGTTCGTACTCGTAGCAGTCAAGTAAAGTAAACCCCAGTCTCCACATCCCGGCTCCAAATCCTGGCAGGCATTATAAGCAACTGGGAATACACTAAGATGAAAAAGAAATTATAGATTGGTGTGTACATGTTTTGTTTCGAAAATTGCTTTTCCGAATCAATTTTGTAACCAGTTATCTATCCCGCCGTCGTGTTCGGGGGCGACGTTGTGCTGAATACATGCGCGCCCCCGAATAGTGTCTGGCCTTGGGCGGATGGTCGGGGTACCCCGCCCAACTGCCACATGGCGACGGGCACCTTTTCTGTGTTCCAGGGGGTGCCCCCACTTTAGCGCACGCCCGTACCGGCCGCTCTCTACCTCCTCTGCTTTCAGAGGGGCGTTCGAGAGCGTTGGAGGTGCGGGTTAGATTCTTCAGCTCCTTAGGGAGCTCCGGGGTGGTTACTTTTCCGGCCGCCCCGAGACGGGCCCCTCCACTCTGGAGTGCCCCTTGCCGGCTCGCAGTGATTTAACCTCAGGCCTACCCTGCGAGCCGGTTTTAAGGTGAGGCGGAACACCGCGGGGTTTAGTGGGTAGGACGGCCCCTCTCCCACGGGCCGGGATGACGGATGACGGTGCGTAAAGGCATTCCCCGCGAAAAATCCAATATTAAAGTTTAACTATTTTATTAAGGAATGAAACCAGCATGTGCGGCGGGGGGGGGGGGGGGGGGCTATTACAGTACTATATAAATAAATCCATTTTCATATCACATCAATCCAATAAATTATTCACTTCCCATCAAAAAATTACGTTGTTTATTTATCTCCTAAAATACCTTTATTTGTGCCTTACTTAGAACGGAAATTGTAAATAAAAATTCCATAAACGGTCGCCCATCACCGAACTGACCGTAGCGAAAGAATATATTAAACTGGTAATCGTTTACAGAGCAAGAAGGGCTTCGAGCGCTCCAATTCTCAAGTATTGCTGAAAATTCAATATTAAAATGACACGACTATATTCACGCTATATTCCTGACGGGGTGGTAAGAGAGGACAGATTACCAGACTTTTTTAGGGCCATGCGGATTCATTCAGCGTTTCATAAAAGGTACACATCTGGATATCTGGTAGCGAACCCCGAGCGTCGTGAGACACAACTGGGACAAGATCTGAGTATCTGAGTACCTACTTTTTACTCTTTGTGACTTTTGTGATTTTACATCATACGGAAAAAATCTTAAATAAGTATTTTTATTTTTATTAAATTTAATTATTAAATTAAATCAAATGAAAAGTAGGAAAATAAATGTAATATTGTGAAGTAAGTGATACTCTTTTGCCTATGAGATAAAACAACATAGTGTATCTAATAATGTAACTTTACATTGTTTTATTTACGCTCTGCAAACGCACTTTGCACAATAGTACATTATACCTTCTATGAGTTTATTTACAAGTTGTTAAAGACAAACATTGCGATGTATAAATAAATACAAAAATAGCAACAGAACATACCTATTTATACACCCAATGGCGCGGATACTAAAACACGCATAACTGGCATTTAATCAAACAACTCTTTCCAACGTTGAATACTCATGCAAGGGATGTTGTAATATTGCTAGTATATGTTAAAACTGCTCATCATTCCCGATATTTGTCTCTCACAATTTCGGCAACTATATCCCTAGGTATCATCGTAGCACTCGCAGTTTTCGACAGGGCCACCTTGGCACTTCTCCCCGGTCTCCTACTGAAGTACACATAAACATTGTACACCAGCTGTCTCGTGTCTGCCGGTAGTTCTACGTGATTATCTTCAACACAGTCACCCATTCTTCCGTTGCTGTATAATCTTCGCCAACTGAACATCGTCCACGCAGTCATCGCCTCGTCTCCGTATTGCGCCGTTTTGACGTAAAATTTTGTTGATTTCCACAAAAGTGAGCTGAGATATTTGCTTTTAATATTCTGTACACTGTATACTTTATTTCTCAATAACAATGTCCAATCTATAGGCACTAATATCAGAGACCACTAGGACCGTGTACGTGAATTGTCGCTTTATATGTATCCGTCCAATCGGAAAGATATTCGCATACTGAATCTGATGTTTCGAAGCCCCGAAGGTCTCCGAGGAACCACATTTGCAAACAAGTCACATCTATTACTTATACGACATCCGTTGTGTTTTAAACGTGATCATAATGCTGTTGGAATTAAGCGACACTACAAGTAGACCAAGATGAGTTACGTAGCGATTTGGTATGCTTGATAGGTATTTCTATTGACAACCTTGGTCAAATGTCCGTTATTTTAATTATAGTCTTCAAACAAATATATACATCGCCATTTTCAAATAAATGTGATTTACATTATACGATTAGGTATACCGTTTTGTTTATTTATCTTTAGAAGTATACCTTAGAGTACCCACTGTACCATAGAGTACTATTGTACAGTGAGAACTTTTTATTATGCTGATTATGGCAATATGGAGACATTTAGCATTCAATTCCACCATACAATTTGTCTAAGCTATGACAGTGGTTCAATTATCTTTTAATAGGACACAGTGGGGTTCTAAAGTATGTATGGATTTTTTTCGTTTGATTATCAAAATCTTTAGGAAATAAAACTATACCTACTATAATAAATATTGAAATAAGAATATTTTTGCTCCGTTGGTCTGAACATGTCCAACGAATGGGTCAGGAACGATTGACGAAAAATATATATTCCGCTAAAGTAGAGGGTAGAAGAGAGGAGGTAGAGGTAGAAGGAGTCTGGTAGACCGAGACTTACATAATTGACGACCACGTGAGCAGAGAAACCGGATAGGTCAAAAGTATTCGGATACCCAGACATGCATGAAAGAAGCGATTAATGAATCTGCAGGAAGCGATAGAAGTTTGCATGAGAGATCTGTCCTCTCTGGCTATCCCGTTAGCGATACAGCGTGAAGATAGTTAGTTAGAGAAGAAGCGGTACTATGGGGTTGTATACAATCAGTGAAATACCAATAAACTGGAAAGAAAATAATGAACTATGAGGTTTTTCTGTTAATGAACTGTCAATTTTGAAAAAAAATATTTAATATAGTTATAATATATATACAAAAGTTGTGTCGGCTATGTTACATCCCATTTGTAATTTAAGAACTGTTTGACCGATTTTTACAACCTGTTTGTTAATTTTCGTCTCGGCCCCGATTACTAACAAAAAAATCACTGAAAACTTAAGAGAATACTTTTTATGCCACAGTATTCTTAGGGCATTTGAAGTTCGCCGCGTCTGTTATTTGTACATCTATACAAATGAACAAAATTAAAGCGTCTGTTTGTAATTCCAAACGGCTTTTCACTGAAGACGTACTATGAGTAGGTAGATACTTAAATACGGTACTTACATAAAAATCTGTGTGTTTGTTCCGGCTAATCTCTGAACGGCTGGACCGATTTTAATGGGACTTTCATTGGCAGATAGCTCTCGTTATAAGAAGTTCCCACGGGAATGGGCACTACGCGACTGAAACCGCGGAGCGTTCACTAGTAGACCCCGTAAAATATAAACGCGGTTCGGTTGGTAATTAACATATGCACATAAATTATCAAAACATTTCTAATATTTTTTATTATTTTTGCAAGGTGACTCTCACGACCTTTGTAAGGGAAGTCCTAGTTTTGACAATACCATATTATATTACATATTTATGAATAAAAAGAATCCTTGCATCTTTTTTAATAATAATTGACTGTTGCTACCGGTACTCAAGGTGCTAGGCTGTAGTGCAAGCAAATTTTATTTTACTCCGGGAATTAAGAGACGTAGTGTAGTTTGTGATTTTTTAACGTGGTGTCTTCACTAATCAAACTGTCCGACGACGCCAGCTTTTTATACATAAGAAGTAATATCAAGAACTTAATCAGTAAACTCGTATTGCTGTATAATTGAGCCATTTTTTTATTACTAGAAAACTTGTTGATATTTAATGACTATTTGCAAGTGTTACTCGACGAGAATACTGTTCACCTTGAAGATATAACGACTTTTTTTTACTAACTTACGAATACGATGCTTTAGAGTTAGGTAAAAAGGAAACAGGTACTCGTAAGTAGATACATCTAGGGGCCGAGACTGCTATTTCAATCGTGTCGAAAAAGATCCGAAATCGTCGCTCAATAGAAAGCAACCGGTACAACTTTGACAGTTTTTCGTAGTCTACTATTACAAAACGTACCGCGTCAATGGCCGATAGTCAGTGACATTTTTGATAGTCATCTAACATTTTGACAGCTATTCTGGTTCTATTCTACGGCTTGTCAATAGTAGACTCGGCCCCCAGGCCGCCAATTCTCAACGATAAAAATTGAAAGCGTTGACGGAAATTCAATGGTAAAAATGTCTTGTTTTGTCGTTTCTAAATGAAACATGTATCATTTCACAAGATACAACAAGTATAGTTGACAATTGCAGCCCTATGGGTTTTATACTCAGCTGTCGATATAAAATATTTACCATTACACAATTTGTATAAGTACAGAAATCGCTAAATACACTGATTCATACAGTAATTGTAAAACTGTTAAAAGAACCTTCTCTTTTCCGCATGAGTCACACAACAGTGTTCTTTATTCTTCTCAAGTTAATCGACATAGGTAATAAAAAAGGCGTTTTTTTATTGAGCGTCCTTCAATCAAATCATATAAGAATGTTTCCATTATTGGCTAGTTTGACCAGTTTCTGTTAGTAAGTAATAAATATTTTCGTCTCAGCCAGTTGTCTGCCCCCACCTCTGTCTCTCTTGAAGCATTGGCACTCGGCTTAATGTAGTTACTAATGTTTATCTTAAAATGTGTATTAAAAATTAAACACTGCATTAACAAAGTATCTATTTGCTTAGAATTGTATAAAACCAACTATTATTAGTTTGTAATAGGTAAATACTGAAACTCACGAACCAAATAACAAAACTTTTCGGTTAGCTATATATTATACAGAAGTATAAAAAAATCTGATTAAATAAATAGGTCAATTCGATGCAAGCGAACCTACAGCCTGGAACCTAATGTATGATAATCAGGACAAAATTTATGATTAAGACAGGAAGGATGCTGTTCAGAACGGTATGTAAAATCTCTTCAAAAACAATTCAAATAAATTTGAAATCAAAATTACCCTTGACAAGCTGACAGACAAACCTTGAACTATAAATATTTCAATCAATCCGTACTATTTAACTTACGTAAGTTAGCGTTTATAGAGTAGTAGGGCTTCTAGAATTAGACTAGCGACCTTTTCAACATTAAATAGTCTGACATTCACTGTATTATTTCAATACTACTTTTTATTTTGCCTATATAAATTTCATATCCGTATCAAAATTATTTAGGTCACTTTACTTTAGCGTGAATTTTTGCGGTGTCAATACGAGTATACCCAAATGTCACATAACGGTACCGCATTGGAATAGATTAGAACAGGAAATTATTGCCGAACAGACAATGACTGTGCTGCAATTTTACGGTTGCTGACGCTAGAACCATGTCAGTGTCCTCGCCATTGCCTGCTGTTCACAGGTTTCACGCTCCGTTATCATGTAAATCTGTCAAACTGCTTGCATTTTCCTCATTTCAAGTTTATTTTTTAATTTAAATTATATTTCAAGTGTCAACTATCGTGTAACATCTTACCCTCCTGCACCTAAAAAGAAAGCGAAAGCAATGTTTCTGATAAATGCCGATGTTTTATTTCTAAGATACTGCCTACTACCAAAAATAAATCATTTCTTCTATACGGACTGAGATCGAGGAAATGAGACGGCTCGTGTTGATATCATCAGATATTTTTTTATAGATTCAGATCTCATTAGATACAAAAATATCTCGGATACAAAAGTTTGACGGAAAACTCCCTTCTACTCTAACCTCTCTTCAGAATAATATCATTATCAAGGGAATTTCAATATCCTCTGTGGAGACGTTCGTACTACATAGAGGGCAAGGGTGAAGTTGGTCCAATACAGGCCACTGTATTTGACCAACTTCATGGCTACCTAGTCCTGAATAAGGTAAGGTGAATCTTCTTCGCCAGACCAGAGGTGTGCTGTAGGTACAAGTCATAAATTTGCCCCTACATTATATGCTTTAACATCATATGCGTGAAGTCACTTATCAAGACAGTTCTATGTTGTTTGTCACCGTTTTGGACGATAATGCAGACATTTTATGTCAAAGGTCTTTTGCATGTCTAGAAACAGGAATTCTTTTTTGGACCACTTATGTGGCATACAAGCGTACGGCCCATCTGATGGAAAGTGGACTGAATGGACGCTTGCAATACCAGAGGCAATGCTCATTACTAGAAACACCTCAACCTTTGACCTGTGTTATCCCGTGACAGTACTTGGTTCAAATATTGAGTCCATGGTTCCTTGATCTTAGCAGAACCCATACTGATAGTACGATACGGTACACTATTGTTGAAGTTGGGAGCTGATAAGCATCTTTAGGAGTTTCGTGTTATAGGACAACATAACCCCTATTGTCAGTACATTTCGCACACCTGTACCGGTCTTGGGGCCTTTGAAGACCAAACCGAAGTAATAATACTCCCAAATCTGGGATTTGTTCGGTGAGGAAAAATCGGTAATGGAGATTTGCAAGTAGAAATGATATACAATGACGGAGACCGGAAACTGTTTTATGTTCGCTATAGGTACTATTTTCCTGCACTACATAATAGCAATAATAAAATTATGATATTTTATATAAATATCTTCACGCTGTATCCCTGAGGGGGTAGTCAGAGAAGACAGATCGCCATGCATCTGCTGACATACCCAGGTAAATAAATATTTATTAGCTGACCCGGTAAAGATTGTTTTGCCATATAAATAACCTGGGACGGACCTATTCTCAGACCAACCAAATATACCTACACAAAAAGAATCATAATGATCAAAATATTTATATTGTAAAGTAGGTGACCCCCTATGGCATCACCCGTGACATACTTCGAACAGACAAGCATACGGCCCACCAGGTGGAAAGTGGTCACCGTGCGTATGGACGTTTTCAACTAAAAACCTTCTAAGACCCCTTTGAAGAACCCCATACTGTAGACGGTCGGGAAAACCTAGGCACGGAGCTCATTCCACAACCTAAGCGCACGCGGTATAAAGCCTCTATGAGACCTTACCGCAGCAGTACTCCATGTGTGGCCGCAATTGTGAGCTATAGAGGAGCAGTGTTTGCTCATGCAGCGTGATGATATATATATATAGCCTATAGCCTTCCTCGATAAATGGGCTATCCAACACAAAAATAATTTTTAAAGCCGACTAGTAGTTCCTGAGATTAGCGCGTTCAACCAAACAAACAAACTCTTCAGGTTTATTTATTAGTATAGATGTTAACCTAGTAGCATTATCACATTTTTTTGTAAACACTACTTATATTGAATACAACTTCATTATACTATAGCTACATCACAGACAATTAAGACCATACTTGGTTGGCGGTTGGAACTCTGTGCTCTGTGGCTACATTATGTAACACACAACAATCCACAGTAATTACATCACAGTAGGTAAACAACTACAAATAGGGTTAGTAGGGTTTACTGCAGCATGTCTGGAGAGTTGAATGACACATCTTAAGTACATTACAGTTTAAACGCCGGGCTAACATCCATACGACTTATAAGTTGTTTGAGGTAAGCAGAGAACGTTGTTTCTTTAATTATTTTGTCTCATGTTTTTGACCTGTTTGTTGATAGTTTTACATTAATTATCTAGCATAAATCTAATCATTATGATCCAACGTTGATCCCGGTCATCTACGAGGATATTATTATTATATAGTTTATTACCACCCAACTTAACCAAATCAATAAATCATGTCTGTCCTATTTCAATCTTTATATTACCGTAATCCCAGTTACTTCCAAACCCTGCCAGCTTGTTTGCATATTATTTTTAGTGTTGACTGAATTATGCCGCTTATATCACCTGCAACATCCGTTTTTTTTCTTTTTATTTGTGGCGGGAAATGCGTTTACGCGCCGTCATTCCTACTGCGGGGGCAGCAGGAATGGTTTGTGGGGCTCCCGGTCCTTTGGGGGCCGTCCTACCCACTAAACCCCGCGGTGTTCCGTCTTCTTCCCAACCGGGTCGCAGTGAATAGCCCTCAGGCCTATCCTGAGGGCTATTCACTGCGACCCGGCTAAGGGAATGCCCCAAGATGAGGCTCTCCTCGGGGGGCCAGATGTGCTGCCCCCCACGATCTCTTATATATAATAATGAATAATAATGCATTACTTGGGACGGGATTACACAGAGTGAAAAATTGGGCGTATAATATGCCACTCCTTCGGGGATAAGGCGTGATTGATGAAGCACACGTCATGTTTAACTTTCTTTTTAGTATTTAACAAATTACTCATCGGTGTATAGTTCAGGATAGTATTCACAATAAAACGAAAACATTTTGAACATCCTAGGTTAATTATTCTGCTAGGTATCTCTAAATAAATAGCACCTTAAAAAAAGATTATTATGATAATGATAACTATTTACGCTTTGTGGCTTTAATAATCCTTATCAATAAAATATTAATATTAAAAATTCAGTCCGAGACTACCAGGACTTTAATTGGTCGTGCTAATCAGTGTAGCACATAAGACCTTTTAGCCTTTTTGCTACCACCTCACTGAAAAGGCAACGGGTTTAAAATTTCTTCCAAATTTAACATCTAAAATTGACACATTTTATTAAATTTTTAATTAAAGTGGCAAGTAAAATGGCAGTCGTTAAGCCTGGTTGAAGGTCTAATAGGCGGCTTGAAAAATTTCAACAGTAGCTCGCCACAACCTGCACCTGTCCATTTCAACACGGCAATTGGCTCACCACCTGTTACGTGGGACATAAATGTATACGGTGAAATGTGGGCGTATAGCATGCCTCTGCCTACCCCTCCGGGGATAAAGGCGTGACAATATGTATGTATGTATGTATCAATAAAATAACTGCGTCACCGCCGGTGTCTTAGTAAAACTAAACAACAGGCTCGACTGGAGACTGAAATTTACTAGGAATAAGGGACGCCGAGGCCCGTTCAAAGTAGAGAGATAATAGCATTAAAGTCGGGGATATAAGGCTTCCTAAGTGAGGGCTTTATATGTAATTGAAGCAGGATGTCTACGACGATGTCTCAAAGGAAGAATTACGGAAACAGATCTTAATGATACTACGTTCTTCGCGATCAGTAATATATTATACAACCCGGATCTTAAAACACTTTAGTGCCTGGACTTCTACAAGTAGTAGAGTTAAATTCCTAGAGGATTACAATTTTTTAAATTTTTTTCGCCGTATTTTCTTTTATAAATTGAATCTATGCTAATACTATTACATATACACTGTAGCTTTGTTGAAAGGTGTTAAATTAACTCACCTATTCATTATAATTACCGTCATATCAATGTGTTTTGAGTTCGACAGCCTTTGACTACAGCCCTTCTACTGATATACTTACTGCCGCACTGAGTCGATTTAATGATTGATTGAGGAGTTTCAAGTAAAGATTAATAAAAATTTACTCTCAGAGACAGTTAACGAGTCATTATTGTCATTTAACGTCAATTAACTTTAATGGCCGCTGAACCCTTACTTAAATATTAAATAGACATTAAATTTGACGTTCACATGCCAAAAGTATGGTTATAGCGCTGACACACGTTCGGATTTGGTTTGTCCTGATCGCGGTTTTGATTTGCCTACCGACCAAATCTTACCGTGTGTACAGCAGTCCAGCGGACATAATTATTATTAACTGAATCCGCCTCGATCTGCATCCGATGTGATCAATGTTGCCGTTCTAGCTACTTTGTCGTAAATTTTCCCAGATTTAATTTTATTTTTCTCCAAACAGACACTTTTTCATAATGATAGATTTGGTTGGCGGACTCGGTGGATTTGATCTGTCGAGTTCCGGCAGACCAAATCCGAAAGTGTTTTAGCGCTATTATGTTACCTATATTTTTTGCGGAGAGAATCAAAGAACGATATGTATAGTGATCCATCCATATCTACAGTCATGCTTTCATGAAATATTCTGTAATTAGTAATTTTCCGTAAAAATTATAGTAAAACATTAAACATTTTTTATTTTGAAGGAAAATAATAATTTTACCCTATAAAAACTACTATATTTTATACAATTATTTAAATCTCCTTAGGCATGTTTTGCATATTGCACTTTACCGACATACGTTACGGCGATACGGCGCACCGCCCTACGTTGACTTAAGTTGGCATTAAGTAATGAACCATTAATTTTCGTCTCTAGGAGCAACGGCCAATTATTAATTTTAATCATAATTAGTTAAATGACAATTTACAATAATTTAATGAACGACTCTGAGTGCGGCTGTTAACCTTTTTACGTGCCCATCCCAAACTTAAAAGCATTCTTTTTCAATCTTCATTACTACACTACATTTTGTGTTACTTTATACTAGGAACGATTTGTATGTCAGTTTTATTTTTTATGTCCCTCTGTATCTCTGATTCGTCACCTTATAAATTCATATTTTGAGGTTATAAGCAGTTACTTCACTACATAATTATTATAAAACTAAGTCGTTTTTCGCTGTTTGTCCCTATGTATGCTTAGATCTTTAAAACTACGCAACAAATTCCGATGCGGTTTTTTAAGCTATTGCATAGTTTTTATCGCGGGCTTTGAGCGGGCTTTAATCAAGAAATTCCGTAACACAAAAAACCTAAGACCCGTGGTCACACGAAGTTCACAGAGCACGGCCGAGCGTTTTATCGCGGGCTTTGAGCGGGCTTTAATCAAGAAATTCCGTAACACAAAAAACCTAAGACCCGAGGTCACACGAAGTTCACCGAGCACGGCCGAGCGTTGGCTTAACATATACACTCCCGGACACCTAAATCGAGCCACCTTGATTTTTTTGGTTTGGAGTACTGTAACTTATAAAAGATGTATGTAGAAGGAAAATGTTATGATGCTGTTTTGGAGCTGGTATACTCATCATTTATTTAGAGTGCCACTGTTCTAAATTTGAACTACAGTTTATTAAAAAAGTCGAGTTACGTTGAAACAAGTCCATATTTGCCTTTTTAAATAAAGACATGTTTTACATGAAAAGAAATGTTTATTTAGTAACTTGTATTGCCTCCCAGTGCATTTATGACAGCTCTCATACGGTTTGGCATAGAATTAATCAATATCGTTATGACATGTTGAGGAATGTCCTCCCATTCTTCCAAAATTACATTTTTGAGCTCCTGCATGGTTTGCGGGGCAGGATGATGAGCTCGAACACGCCTCTTCAGCTCATCCCATAGATGCTCTATAGGATTCATATCAGGACTTCGCACTGGCCATCTCATAACAGTGATCTCAATGTCATTTAAGTACTCCCTGACGATTCCCGCTGTATGGGCCCTTGCATTATCATGCATTAAAACGAAATCTTGGCCAATAAATCCAGCATATGGCATCACGTGGTTCTTTAAACATTGGCGAATGTATCTATTGCCGTCTAGGGGCGGCAGTCGTGGTCCCGTCACTACCTCTAGCTCAGTTTTGCCTTCCATAGAGATTCCTCCCCAGACTGTCCATGATCCTCCACCATAACTCGAATTGCGCGAAACGCTCGTTCTGTCTTCGGTGCACCTTACTCCTTCTGTCATTACCGTGTAGCATTATCTTGGACTCATCTGTGAAGAGAACCTGGCTCCATTTATGTCAATTTGGGTCCATTGGCTGGCTTATGGGGCTTCAAACCACGTTCATTGAGTCGCCTTCTAACGGTCCGAGCACTTACAGCCACTCCATGAAAGTCCCTGAGCTGTTCTTGTATCTGAACAGAGTTAAAGCGTCGATTTCGTAAGCTAGAAGTGACAATGTATTGATCTTGTCTCGCCTCTGTCACTTGGTAACGAGGTCCTCCTGTTCGTCGAACGAAGCCGCCAGTCTCCAGGTATCGGTGGTACACTCTTTGAACAGCGGAACGACTTATGTGAAGTTGTGAACTCACATCTCGCTGACTTAGCCCAGATTGAAGAAGTGCTACAGCTGGCGCGGCTACTTCAGGTGAAGTTTCCATAATTTTATAGCCAAAAACGGTTCAAATTATAGAAAAGTAACCAAACTAAACTTTGGTTAACAACAATTGCAAAAATTCAAACCAAATCGACATTAAATTGCTTCATAAGCAACTTTCAACAGTCATTATATTTTTCAAATCAGTGACCAAGCTGACGTTTTTGTAAACATTAACTAAATTATAACAATATTTGTTGGGGGTGTAGGAAAAAATAAGCCGTCTGGGAGCCTTCAACGAAAACGCTGCCTAACCCTTTGATATAAAACAAAATAATGTATGGTGGAATTGTGTCTCTAATATAGGTCTACAAAAAAGTCCGCGACGGTATATGTATATCTCTTAAGGATAATATACAATATCTATTTTAATACTTTGAAAAACCAGGAATTATAAAGCGGTAATCTGGAGAATATTTACACAAATAAGTTATTAATCCTTATCATTTTTAATACAATGGTTGGCTTAAGCATATCATGAAGATTATTCTGTCCCTTTACGCCTTGGAAATTAAATGAATATCTTAAAAGATATAGCGAAATCAAAATAATGCGCAAAGAAATTAATTTCGTGTAACCATACTTCGACTGGGCCGTACTGGGAAGCGGAGAAGTAATCTACTAATTAGGAAAATGTTCATACATTATTGTGAGATTAATAAACGACAAGATTAAATATGTGCCACGGTTTTCGAAGTATGTCACGGGCGAAGCCGGGCAGGTCAGCTAGTTTATTTATTATAACTTGTAAAATTTCGGTAGTCAGCTAGTCAGGGAGATGTAAATTCTAATTGGCACCCACAGGAAAAAGCCCCGACTGCGACCTTGCAAAGCGCCCTTTCATTTGAAACTGGTTAAACTGGAAAATATTTTCTCAAACATTGTAACAAACTAATGAATATTATTTATTCATTCCTTAGTAAAAAATACAAAGCTTCTCATTTAACTGATATATCGCTATTCTGCTCCAAGGTGTCCAGTAGACTAGACTTCGAGGTACCTTTAACTCTAACAATTAGGTACGAATAGCTTTAGATTTTAGATCACAAAAATAATTGGGTATCCTAATGTTGTACACAATATTTTCTCAAACATTGTAACAAACTAATGAATATTATTTATTCATTCCTTAGTAAAAAAGTACAAAGCTTCTCATTCAACTGATATATCGCTATTCTGCTCCAAGGTGTCCAGTAGACTAGACTTCGAGGTGCCTTTAACTCTAATAATTAGGTACGAATATAGTGAAACATGAGACCCTTTTAGAATATATCTGTCAATTGATTGGTTAATTCTTTTGAATATATTGCCCAAACGCCAAGTAGTATAATGGTCTATAAAATGAAGCTTAGTAAAAATATTAGTTTTAATGATGCTAATTGTATACGAAACAGTATTATCGTAACGCGTGGTGTAATTTAAGTATTCGATCAGTATCAGACACTGGCATGCAATGATTCAGAGTGTGAGTCAGGTATGAAGGGAAATGATAATTTGTACTTTTAACATGTCAATGAGATTAGTATCGGACATCGATAATTTTAGGATCTGCTGTCTTGGGAATCTTAAGAATCTTATCTATCGAGTCAAGTTATTGTTTATTGTATAGGAAATGTGGATTGCGTAAAAATTACAGTTTATTTCGTAGAACGCGTGCCCTAGATTCAAATTGTAAACAAAACTGTTCCAAACACTAAATTTATGAATACATACTTCCCTCATTGTTGCAGCAGATGCTTGATCAGCTATAAATAGATTAGACGGCAGCCGCATTTAACTCTGTACTAGTAAACTTTCGACTTTGAAAGCCATATGTTCAGATGCTTATTACAAAATGTGCGCTTGCGCTTTGCACCTGCGTCCGTCTCCCAATCGCACGTGCTTGCTCCAGCTGTTACTGCTCCTGATTCCTAAATAAGCAATCTATTTTAGCTACTTTTCTTTACTAGATTTAAGTTTCAAATAGCACTGATGTTTTGAGCAAATACTTGACTCCAACATGGCTCTTTGTTACTTCAAATTGTTTTATTGACCTCATGGAACGAATTATGGAATTATCGAATACGAATTTAAAGACAAGCTATTCGATGATGATCTCACCGGTCGTCAATCTTGACAATGCAAGGGACCGGTCGTCAGCGGGACGAGGTACGGGACGGGGACTCCAATGCAGGGTTTTGTGCGATTCACGGCGCACGCGGTGCGCGAGCTACAGTCCGTTATAGTCAGTGCGACAGTTGGCCGCAAAATGCGTGGCGCGCGCATCATCATCAAATTCTTCTACATTCCTTAATTTATTTACTAGTCAAAATGTAGTTTTATGCATATGTCAATCCATGAAGGTGTTTGTGTTGATTTTTAAAAAGTGGATTACTGTGATAAATTATTTCTCGCTACGGTCGAAAGAACAATGCTGTGGGAAAAAATAACGTTCAGCTGGCATCGGCAGTCGTTCCCAGCTACCTACCTTTCCTCTCTCCCCGCGCGAACCGGGTACCGGGTTCAATGCGCCTCTCTGCGTTTATTCATCGTTTGTGGGAAAAGTTGACCCCCGTTTTTAAAAATTATTGTTAACGAATTCACACGATTCGCGTTGACGTCATTAACGCATCTTAGATGATCGTATTGAAAATTAGCAACATGCATCGCGAAAACTTGTGACAGGTGTTTTATTTGTACTTAAATAAATTTCGCAGTGAAGTGATTACTGAGGCACCAGTGTAAATACATGGTGTTTTTATGCGATTGTCGCCAAGGCTGTAGCATTCCGCAGTCCTAAATTATTTATTCAGAGCTTTGTCATGTTTGTCGAGTTTCAACTTCGTCGAAATTATTATCTTTCTGTGTTGCGGATAGAACATTTATCAGAAGAGGACAATACTCTTACATTTGGCAACGTGTTCATATTAATGAATGAAAAATCGAATCGAATATATCTTTCGTAATGTGAATAGTGGATTTAGTGAATTTGTGATCGCGAGTGAAGTGTTTTAATTAAAAGATTTTGCAGTCTAATTAGTATCACAATGGGGAACCAAGGATCCTCAGCCCATGAGCCGTTTGATCGAGCACAGGCGGCAGCAAACGTCGACCTTAAAATGGTACAGTAGTGATTTGATTGTGCTTCGTTTACAATACATTATTTAACTTTGAGTCATTGAATACTAAAGAATTAATGTATGCAGTGGTCAGGCACGTTCGACGGTTATTGTTCCTGGCGTACGCACCTTTTAAATAAGTACAGGGTCCATAGATATCTAGATACTATATAATATATACCTATCTATCTATATGCATTAGGCATAAGCGTTAGTTCGTTGTATAAGGTGCGATAGTCATAGGTAAGCATTATTAGCGGCCTGGGAGTAACTAGTCATAAATGATATTCATCAATGCTTATTTACATAATGTTACAAGGTCTAAGTTAGGTACTTGAAATTGTTATCTTAGCGTTAAGTCCCGGTTACATCTAAAATCATATTTTGGACAATATACTATGGGGCGACTGTCCTGGATCTCAAGTTGCAGGTGAAGTGGGTTTAGTCCCTTAAGAGTTTGATAAGGCACACAGCACCCATGATGAACCCAGTGCTAAACTATTATCGAATAGGTCATGTTAGCTCCTTACCTATGAAATAGACTCGTACAAATATTACCTAGGTAGGTACTTAGGTATTTTGTGAAATAGGTAGTCTTTCAAGCGGCAACGATACATATAAAATAAAAATATGGATGTGTACCAGAGTACACAGGCAAGAAGTGAAACTTCTTTACGAAATTTTTTTAACAGTTATAATTCGTGAAAATTGGAGCAATATTAAATGATCTTTGATGATTTTTTGTCCTCCATGTGCCTACTAATCGAAATTCACGAATAAGAATTTTGTGGAACGAGATTCTGGGCGGTATGAATTTCGACGGCTCCGCTAGACCTGTTTCAAATGTACATTTAATTAGTACCAAACCTCTTTTGATGTGAACTCTGATCTGCCTAGCGGAGTTACAAGCTTGTATAAGAATTTCGCTTCTCATACAAGATTAAAAGTAGTAGGTACTAGTGGCCCCGCTTGCTCTGATGGTATTTCCATTTACGACCTTTTTCGTGCTTCAGGAGAGGTGTATAGGCAATGTTCGGGACATGTTGAAAGTTTTTAGGGTGACTTATCTCTGCTGGGACACTTACCCGGGACTCCTGGCCATAAACAAATGGAAGGGCACCGTGTGGTTTTAGTCGGTAAGAGTCCGGCATAGCATCCATGAGAATTTCCAAAAGTTAAAAAAAAAAGGGTGACTAATCTAATTTCAACAACTTGTCAGTTTCATTCAACACGACGGAGAGACGACGGAGAGCTGATCGCCTTAACAGAATTCAGCCGTTATTTTGATTTGTATGGAACTGACTGAGCACAAGTTTAGAAGGCACCGCAGATGGCTTACTTTAGTTGGCTATTTGCAGCATGTGTTGATAAGCTCCGGTTGTTTGTAGTGAGGGTATAAGACAGTAAAAAAGAGACTTTAACCAACAAAAAAGCAACTACCCCTTTAGAATAAGTAAACAACTACGGTATAGAGGCCAACCCCAACCATTCGAGTGTGTGAGACTATTTAGAAAACGAAATGAGAATAAATTTTAAATCTCTGATAGCCATGTTAAATGATTCTGCCTACTATTTTACGAGATATTAGCTGTAACGTATGCACATGGTACCAAATAGTGTTCTTTTATAAATAACAGATGTCCTACAAGTGCTTTCCGATCTCTAAATTTTACAATATGGCACGAGCTCCATTACTTTCTGCGATACTGCACTTTACTAAATTGTAATAAAGTACATTTTACGCTATAATATTAGGAGCCAGATGTCAAGAGTGCGTACTCATACTCAACTCACAACTATATTGAAACACTTGTTAAGTAGATTAGTGGAACAATTGCACATCTGGACTAAATGTCTTTGGGAAATACCGTGTGAAAAAAAAGACAAATAGCCAACTAAGTTATTCAATCTCAGTACAAGTTCATTAACTTCACGCTGTATCCCTGAGGGGGATGGTCACAAGTAGCATATATCAGACTCTTTGCTACATCTTTATATAGCAAACGCGCACTTGGGCCCTAAGGTATTCTATGGTGCCAATGACATACTGTCTGGTCTCTTGCAAAACCATTCCGTTCAAGCACTACTGGAACACAGAAGCCCTATGAATTATGTTACTTCTTCAGTACAAGTAATAAAAATATGAATATGTCGAACGATAGCATATTCAATCAACATCATTATTGTTACTAACTGTAGTAATAGAAATACCCCACATTACGAATTTTCTTCGTCTAAGCGGTAAATCTCAAAACTCGCTCTGTCTCGTAATGAACTCCTTTTTAAGCGTTTGGCACACACATTTGGCACAGGAAAGATTGACTTGGGCTCCACTAATCTTGGTGAGGCTTATGGCCTCATACGAATAAAATATCATCTGTATACACACGAACACGCGGGGACTTTAACAATATCGTTTAAGAAAGCACCAAGTGAGAAAACTCCTTACGTTCAGCCTATTTACAACAATTGTACTTATAACGTAGAAGCGCTCGTGGCCCCGCGTACTCAGAGTTCTGTAAACGATCTGTGCGTTAAGCAACTTTCACTGTGGCTGGTCTTTAGATGGGTGGTCACCCATCTAAAGAGCTTTGTGGCATTTACATTTGCGAGCGTTTCCGTGCTTCGGAAGGCACGTTAAGCAGTTGGTCCCGGTTGCCAGTAACATGGCAGTCTTTAAGTAAAAAAAAATTCAACAGCACGTCGCCACAACCTGCGCCTGTCCATTTCAACACGGCAATGGCCTCACCATCTGTTACGTGGGACAAAGGTGCATACGGTGAAAGGTGGGCGTATAGTATGCCTCTGCCTACCCCTTCGGGGATAAAGGCGTGACAATATGTATGTATGTATGTACTTATAATATATGTAGGAAGTATTGATGTGAATAAAGTTCTTTTTTATAAAAAGTGCATTAATTCAAACTTAAAATTAAATAGGTTATAATCGAATTTAGATCAATGGGCGCCTACTAGTTACCCGATATTTCCAATAAACGGGACCATAGGCCACAGCAAATGTCCATTCGTAGACATCGTAAACTACCTACCCCTATTGGATCAATTTCTTAGATCTCCCACCAAAAATAGTTGACCGACATGGCAGTACAGTATACCTTAGTTTAGTTACATCATATTGGACTTATTCAATTTACACAGCTAATAAGAACAACGTCAAGCAGTAACGCAGCAGTATTAAGAAGTGTTTCTGCTTACGTTTCAGTTATGCAAATGAGAATAGTGTATTACGAGGGCTGCACTAAAAGTATCGGGAATGGAACATTTCCACTGTTCCTGTCATATTAAAATCTTTGCAATTGAAAACTCCTTGGTTTTAAAAATCGAATACCATTTATTTATTTAAAAAAAAGATTCTCGGTCTTGTCACAAGGTTTTGTCAAACTTGTTTAGTCGTTTAGAAAACGGAGTTGACTCAAAAAAAATCAAGAGCAATGATTTATTATGACTTTCGAAGTGGTTTAACACAAAAACAGTGTGTTGACCTGATGATTTCTGCATTTGGTGATGAAGCCCCATCCAAAACCACAATTTATCGCTGGTTTGCTAAATTTCAACGTGGACGTGTCAAGCTCAGTGATGATCCCCGTCAAGGTCGTCCAAAACTGCAGTAACCCAAGAAAACGTTGATGCTGTGCGTAAGCTGATTGAGGAAGATCGACGTGTGCCATAACGCGAAATTCAGGCAACTTTAGACATTGGCATGAGTCAAATACAAATAATCTTGCATGAACAATTAGGTTGAAGCGCTCGTGGCCCCGCGGTCTCAGTGTTCTGTAAACGATCACTGAGTTACGCAACTTTCACTATGGCTGGTCCTCAGGTGGGTGACCACTTTTTGGCATTTATATTTGCGAGCGTTTCCGTGCTTCGGAAAGCACGTTAAGCCCTTGGTCCCGGTTGCCAGTAATTTGGCAGTCGTTAAGCCTGGTTGAATGCCTTATGGGCGGCATGAAAATTTTCAACAGCAGGTAGCCACAACCTGCGTCTGTCTGTTTCAACACGGCAATGGGCTCACCACGTATTACGTGGGACAGAAATCCACACGGTGAAAAGTGGGCATATAATATGCCTCTGCCACCCCTTCGGGGATAAGGCGTGATGGATATTTATTTGAACAATTAGGTGTAAAAAAGTTGTTTTCCCGATGGATACCGCATTCGCTCTGTGAAGAGCAAAAAGCGGCTCGCGTTACTTGGTGCGTCAGAACTCTCGAAAGATTCCACGCAGGATCCTCAAATGCTGTATACAACATCGTATCAGGTGACGAATCCTGGATATACGCGTACGATCCCGAAACAATAATCCGGTCACGAGTTTGGGTGTTCGAAAATGAGTTAAAGCCAACAAAAATTGTTCGTTCACGGAGTGTTGCAAAAAAAATGGTGGCCACGTTTGTCTCCAAAACCGGCCATGTTGCGACTATTCCTCTTGAGGCACAAAGAACGGTTAATGCAGAATGGTATGCTAGCATATGTTTGCCACAGGTCGTTTCTGAACTCCGTAAAGAGAACTGCAACCGCCGCATCATCCTCCATCACGACAATGCGAGTTCTCACACCGCGCACAGAACAAAAGAGTTTTCAGAGCAAGAAAACATAGAATTATTAGACCATCCGCCGTACAGCCCCGACGTAAGCCCTAATGATTTCTATACTTTCCCTAAAATAAAGAATTAATTGCGTGGTCAGAGATTTTCATCACCTGAAGAAGCTGTGGACGCCTACAAAACGGCCATTTTGGATACACCAACTTCCTAATGGAATGGTTGCTTCAATGATTGGTTCCATCGTATGGAAAAATGTGTCAAATTTCGCGGAGAATACTCCGAAAAGCAATAAATACATTTTTAAATAGTAATGTTGTGTCACTTCCTTGATTCCCGAAATTTTCAGTGCCGCCCTCGTAGTAACTACACTATCAATACGTGATATAAAAATAATAAATTTTATTATTTCTAAAGATATTGTAAATGAACAACTGAACAATATGCAGGAATTGAGACGGTTATAAATTCCAATTTATATTAGAGGTAGGTAAGGTAAAATTACAAAGCTCATAAATAGACAGAAAGGAAAAAAACAACTATAAAGTTAAATTCATATACATATAACAACTACCAATACCAACAACACTTAGTTCAGGTTTCCTGGTTTTAGTTAAGAGAACCAGTGGGCCGAGTCTACTATTGACAAGCCGTAGAATAGAACCGCGCCAGTGGCCGCTAGTCAGTTGCATTTTTGATAGTCTACTAACATTTTGACAGCTAAAAACAACGATTCTGGCTCTATTCTACGGCTTGTCAATAGTAGACTCGGATCTTGCTCTTGCTTTCTTGCTTTTCAAAGGAGGGAAGAGGCATTACGTTCTTTTCCTACTTCCTCACTAATGTGACGAAATTAATCAGAAGATAATTCTTCTGATTAATTTCGTTACGGGTTCCAAGACATGCTAACTTCTCCTGGGACTCCACCGAGATCGAGCTCGGTGTAGTTTTTCTGGTGTTTTGGTCATTGCTGTAGATCTTGGTTTACAGGAGTCACAGTAATGGGAATGCGGGTGGGACTAGTAGACTCGGCCCCCAGATATAAAACCTATAGCAACAGGATACCTTGTGCACTCCTAGTACATACCTATTTCTGCTAAAAGTTAATTTTAGTTTGTACGTGATATCGAAGTAAATGTACCTATTTAAGCTTTACTTATTCTGACAATTAACCGGCAGGCGAACATAATATATTCTGACTCATATGACCTCAAATTAGACCTTGTACCTACTATGAGAACGAAATAACTGCTAAAATATACAATTTTTTAATTTAGTGTCATTATTTTTATTTTCATTTAAATAAAATATATAAAATATGTACATTATTACATAGTTACATATTTAAAAAATAAAAGAAGCGATGTTCTGTAAACGATCACTGAGTTACGCAACTTTCCCTATGGCTGGTTCTCGAATGGGTGACCACTTTGTCGCATTGCCATTTACTTTTGCGAGTGTTTTCGTGCTTCGAAAGGCACGTTAAACCGATTGTCCCGGTTGCCAGTAACATGGCAGTCGTTAAGCCCAGTTGAAGACCTTATGGGCGGCTTGAAAAATTTCAACAGCAAGTCGCCATAACCTGCGTCTGTCCATTTCAACACGGCAATGGGCTCACCACCTGTTACGTGGGACAAAATGCATACGGTGAAATGTGGGCGCATAGTATGCCTCGGCCTACCCCTTCGGGGATAAAGGCGTCAAATATGTATGTGTATTTAAAAAATAAATGTATAAAGCAAATTGATTCAGATGGTATATTTGATGGTGTACAGTATAATATGATATCTATAATATGTATATATTTAGAAATATATACGTATGTTTATCAGTTATCTGATTACCATAGTACAACCTCGGCTTAGTTTGGAATTAGATGGCGTGGTGCGATGGCGATATTTATTTATTTATTCATATCAATTCAGAAAGATAATTTTCTTAAAATAATTTTAAAAGCTCTACGGTATAGGGATATGTAACAGCGTCACTACTTATTATAAAACAACGTACTCTGCGGTCTCTGTCTGTCTGTTCGCGATAAACTCAAAAACAAATGCACCGATTTTCATGCTGCTTGCAACAATGTATAGAGTGGTCTTTGAGGATGATTTTATTCATTAAGTTTTTATAAACATTTGCTAAAATATAATTATATTTTTGTTTGAAAAATAAGCCGTCTGGGAGCTTTCAACGAAAACGCTGCCTAAACCCTTTGAGATATAATGAAATAATGTATGGTGCAATTGTATATCTTATAAAGTGCGTGTATGAAGCGATTGATGAATCTTGAAGAAGCGTAAGTGGTATGCATGGATCTAGAAGCCTGGCGATCTGTCCTCTCTGACTACCCCGTCAGGGATACAGCGTGAACTGAGTTTTTTATTTATTACAAATAAATAAATAAATATCCATCACGCCTTATCCCCGAAGGGGTGGCAGAGGCATATTATATGCCCACTTTTCACCGTGCGGATTCCTGTACCACGTAATAGGTGGTGAGCCCATTGCCGTGTTGAAATGTACAGACGCAGGTTGTGGGTACCTGCTGTTGAATTTTTTTCAAGCCGCCCATAAGGCCTTATGGCCTAATCAACCATGGCTCAATCATCAAGCATGGTTAATCAACCATGCTTAACGACTGCCATTTTACTTGCAACCGGGACCAACGGCTTAACGAGCCTTCCGAAGCACGGAAACGCTCGCAAATGTAAATGCCACAAAGTGGTCACCCATCCGAGGACCAGCCATAGTGAAAGTTACGTAACTCAGTGATCGTTTACAGAACACTTGAAACCGCGGGGCCACGAGCGCTTCAAATAATTATTTCATAAATAAATAAATGCTTCAAAAAATTTATTATAAAGTCAGCGATGGCTATATCGGTAGATAACTAACTAACTAATTAACTATCTCCACGCTGTATCCCTGACGGTGTAGTCAGGGATACAGCGTGAGTATATAAATATAAAGGTAGATATGTCTATCTAATAAGGATAACATAGTAGCTTACTATAACACTGGAAGAAACGGGTACGAAAATACTGCACCATGCGGGCGAAGCTGTAAGCATCAGCTAGTTACATAATAGGTAAAATGTAATGGATACTTACATATAGGGATAATATTATTTATTAAATCGACAACGAATGCATAAAATTAATGTTCATAGAGTGTATTTTTATCTAACACAAATAATATGTATTATTTTCGTCTAAACCTGACCTTTTTTAAAATTAATTCGTCATTGTATTTGAAATTTCTTGATTCTACGTCACGTCCTCCCTTTCGCACGTGATAGGTCACACAATCTCGACAATGGAGCGACATGAATACATCCTCTCTGCTATTTTATTATAACCAGCGGGATACGTACTTGACATTCTACTATTTTCTACTATATTCTCATATTTGATATTAAGATGTACGTATATAAGACATGTTACCACAAATTTGGATTGGTTGCCAGTCTATATCGAAGAAACCAGTGATTTCTATTACCTATCGAAAATTAAGAATCAATATCGACTGAATTTAGAATCTACAAGCTCTACAACTAAATGCACAGCAATTTTAACAACACGTGAACACGTGATTACAGCATAATATGCCATAATGGCTATTAAAATATGCGTGTTAAAAGTCGTTCTTTAACTTTTTAGTTCACTATTCAATAGAATAATAATTACCTTTTCTTTAGTTGGCCTTTAAATCACATTGAAATGAAATAATAACACGTTTTTGCTTTTTAAACACTAAAATCTGTTATTTAACCTATTATTCTGTTCTTTTTGACTACCCCGTCAACAGATAGTTACTAAAAGCAATATTACCTGTAATCAGGAAACACACCCCTGCGCTTTTTGCATCGCATGTATCCTTATTTCTATTATTTCTAAAATAAATAATAACAAATAGATATCGTTGGGACACACCGCCATCTGATTCCAAACTAAGCAGAGCTTGTACTAAGGTAACCAGATAACTGATAAACATACTTATATATTTCTAAATACATACATATTATAGATAAATAACACCCAGACACAGAATAAACCATTGTGCTCATCACACAAAATTTTATTCTGGGTGAGAATCGAACCCACGACCTCTTGCGTAGCAGTCGGATACACTCCCACCGCGCCACAGAGGCAGTCTAGCTGTAGACTGCGATAGGCTGACTGGGTTGATATTTTTTGAAATTCCCGGGTAGTACGGAAAAGATTACTATTTTTATATCCCTATTAACTCTTGATAGAATATGGTTATCAGCATTATCCAGCTACGATTGCGAAATAAAGACAACTTCGCGGTCACTAAGTACCTAAATTTGAAACGGTGTTTTTACCTGTCAGAACGTTTAGTTCGAATGAATATTTTTGATGATGAGCTAATCCATTTTTTAACGCGTTACTAAGGCCGTATTACAGAACGTTTCTCAACACTTAAGAAACCTGAGAGTAAACACTTAAGAAAACTAGCCTTAAGCGTTTCTTGAGTATTTAGGGCCGTATTTTAGAACGTTACTCAATACTCAAGAAACACTTGAGAGTAGTATTTATAAGGCTAAACTAGCCTTAAGCGTTTCTTGAGTATTTAGGTCCGTATTCCAGAACGTTTATCAACACTCAAGAAACACTTGAGAGTAGATTTTATAAGGCAAAATCTAGTCTCAAGCGTCGATCGAGTATTGAGAAACGTTCTGGAATACGGGCCTTAGGGCCGTATTTTAGAAGGAGTAACGTTCTAAAATACAGCCCTTATTAGAAACGTTCTGTAATACGGCCCTTAGATTATTACATTAGTCATACAAATAATTACTGTAAGAGCAGTAATAATCTTTAATGTAATTTACCACTTTAAATTAAATTATTGTATAGTGTTTTGCTGGGTTCTGTCCAGTATTTTTTCAACCGAATCAGTATACCCAGAGAGTGCCCATTTTTAAAAACTTGTTTAATGACAATGCCCAGTGTGGGTTTAATACGTGCGGAGCCGAATATAATTCTATTTGCTTACCTATTATCAAAGGGGATGCCTTATAATTTTTTTATCAATTAAGCAATGATATTTCAATTGATAGATATCGCATGGCACAGCATTGAATATTATGATTAATGGCTTTATTTAAACATTCAGTTCGTTTTTGTTTACTATTTGTAAAAGATGTTATGATATTTAAATATTTGAAATATTGTACCAATACCTACATAATGTTCTCTAGCACAGCAATAATCTGATGACCTCACTATTATGTATGTGTGGACTATACCTACATATCTGCTGTTTAGGAATAGGTATTTAACTTTAAATTGACTGCCTCGAAGGCGCAGTTGTAGTGTAAGCGACTGAGGTCCCGGGTTCGATTCCCGGGTCGGAAAATATATTTGGTGATCCACAAATGTTTGTTGCAGAATTTGGGTGTATATAGAAAATGTATAATATGTAACTAAACTAAACTAACTATCTTCACGCTGTATCCCTGACGGGGTAGTCAGAGAGGACAGATCGCCAGGCTTCGCGATCCATACATACTTCTTTCGCTTCTTCGGAGATTCATCAATAATAAATAATATATGTATAATATGCATTTATTTAGAAATATATAAATATGTTTATCAGTCGTCTAGATCCCATAACACAAGCATATTAGCTTACTTTGGGCTAGACGGCACTGTGTAAAAAAACATGTTTTGTAACAACACAATTATTTACTAGAGGATTACTGAGATCATTTAACAATAGAGACATGAAGATCATTTTCTTTGAAAACTAAATTTGGTTAGAAGATTTAAGTTTTTAGTCTAAGAACTAGAAATTAAAAAATAAGCTGCAATCATTTACTATGTTAGATAATGGGTATAAATGTAAAATTTGCGCCACTTTCTCCCTCGGCGGACACAGAGGCACTTACATTTAAAGCAACTAGTTTTTAACATAATGTAAAGGTCCATATCCATCTATATGCCTATGTGATACTTTGAACTAAGTCTTTTCAAACGAAATGTTCGTTGAATAACAGCGGTTGCCAAATACGTGCACAGCATAAATATTGATTGGAGCGACCCGACTACTTTTTTATCGTTACGCCGCCGCGCCGTGTTGTTTCGTCTTGAATTTTTCACAAACTCAGCACTGAATTTATAATTATTACATAGACATATTGTCACGCCTTTAACCCCGAAGAGGTAGGCAGAGGCGTACTATACGCCCACATTTCACCGTACGCACTTTTGTCCCACGTAACATGTAGTGAGGTGAACCCATTGCCGACTTTGACTTGAATTTATAATTATTGCTGTCTATTAATGTACCTATTCCAGTAATAGAAGACGTAACTGGGCCGACATATACACGAAAAATCAACAAATTATTCTCAATTATTTATTGTAGACATATAAAGTTAGTGGAGTTTTGTGCCAGTCAGCGAAACCTTTGAGAGGCGTAAAATTGGAAAATAAAATTTGGTTTAGTCAGGTCAAGTTTTTCATAAGTAATAAAGTTTATATCAATAGCCAGTGATTCTCTAATTGATCAGTAATATGTATATAGTCGGCTCACAGGACCAAAACTGTTATTATAAACATACCAAATGCACGTTGACATGACAAGTGTTCTGTGCGGCGATATACAAGGAAATTCAATACAACACAATTTATAACATAACTAAAAACGTACGTACGTGCCTGATATAAAAACACACCTGCAACTAGAGACATTACGACCATTATATAAAAAAATATTTGATCGTATAAAAAAATAATCGATATTGAGATGTGGTGTTACAAACGTCTACCTATAGACTACGACGACCCATTCCCGTATGCTTGTCTGCTACCTTAGTGGTACTAAAAAATACTGTCAGCAGCAGGTGACATGAACAAAAATAAACCTTCCTATATTTTTACCATACCATGATGATGCTGATGTAGTACTTAAAATGTTTCAGAAGTCATCAGTGCGTGCGTCTTTGCGGCGTAGTCGCGCGGGCGGTGCTCTGTCGCCGCCTCGCGCCGGCATGGAGCGCCTACGACGGTCCTTCCGCGAGTCATTCCGCAGACGGAAGGGCTCTCCTCCAGAGTCCGCCAGACCACACCAATGGCACGCCGACGAGGCGGCCGTACGGGCGGGCACTTGCACCTTCCCTGTCAAATACCTCGGCTGCGTCGAAGTGTTCGAGTCACGAGGGATGCAGGTCTGCGAGGAAGCTCTCAAAGTACTTAGAGTAAGTAAAACATATATAATCCTCCTAAAATAAGCACTACATATAATGCCGAAATTCCTACCATTAGAAGTCGTGGACCTGGACATATTCAGCCATAATATCTGGACAAATGTTAATTGTAGAAGTCCATGACTAAGGAGACCTGATTTGTAAATACGCCATGTCTGATTCTGAGGTTTTGATGATAAAGTCGCTCTAGAGAGATAGCTCGAGATATTGCAATTTGGTCTCACCCACGTATGAAAATTGTGTGTAACCCGTTTCAGTTTATTTCTGGTGTATTTCATTGTATTCTTAAACTACAGTAGTTTTAATGTTTTTGACCAAAACAAATCCCTAATACACAGCGTTAGCATAATCATTTAGCCATGTAGCTGTAATTACGCTAGACGAAATCATTAGCATTATACAGAGATAATAACACCTGTAGCCAAGATTTCGCAACCTCGTAAACAGTGGAGTCGACCTTGTGAAATTGTTGAATTGTTTGAATACAAGCGCAATGAATTGCAAAGCCCACGCATTTTTTTGTTTATCTACCTCCACTAATTTTGTAACAATTAATATATGGCTAGGAACTTCTATGCTATATCTTTTGTTGCATCTGATATCTGATATAATAAAGTATAATTATACTTTCTAGCCTTTATAATAGCCGCCACGCTTAGGTTTTTGGATATATCTAGATATTTTTAGCTCAACCAACTATGTGGGCATAGCGATCATAATTTATCAAATAAAGCGATTATAATTTATCAAATAAATCAATCGGTAACAAATTCGATTTTTTAATAATAACTAGCAGTAATTTTTCAAATATTATTGTTAACCCCTTCATGAACCCAAAAAAATCTTTACAAACATAGATGGGGGGTTGTCTATGATGTAACGTAACATCTTTGTGTTAAGTTTTAAGTGTTAAGTTCATATGTTGGTTGAATTGAATCTAATTTAGGTAACCGCACTGTGGCTCTTTGGTTTCTGTACAGAGCTAAGCTTGTATGAAAAGCTTATTTGCGCTCTATTCGTCAATTAAGCATATGCTCCAATTGCACAAGTCACAAACAACGACTGCTACTGTCTAGCTTAAGTAAAATTAGTATATAATTTTTATTTTGACTATTCCAGAATTCCCGTCGTCGTCCGGTCCGCGCCGTGCTACACGTTAGCGGCGATGGTCTGCGCGTCGTCGAAGAGGAAACAAAGGGGCTTATCGTAGATCAAACTATAGAAAAGGTGTCATTTTGTGCGCCAGACAGAAATCACGAACGAGGCTTTAGGTGAGTTGTATCCAAAAGAACACTTGATTTACAGGTTAGTCAGAATTACTGTCGCTCAATGAGAACAATACCGTAATAAACGGTCCACTCAGTTCGGGAAAACAATTCTGAATGTGGAAAGATCTCGTTTGCGATTCATTGCTAACCATTCTAACTTTGTACCTGCGGACGCATAAGTAGAACCATTCTTTTCTTTACCGCAGTATATAGTTCCAAAAAGACTGCCATTAATCTCTGAGAACATTGTGACCTTAGCTTGTTTGTAATGAAATTTTTTTGTGACGAAGTTTTGACGTTACGCGAGTAAGACCATCAGCAGAAAGATCGTCGTACTACAAACATCACGAAGTAATAAACTTATTGTTCAATTTATGTCTAGAGTGCGAGTTGAGACGGGTAGAGAAGCGCCTCGGTTACATTAAAATGTTCATTGGAATTCGTATATCGTTATCATTAACAATATAATTGTTTTAAGATGTTTGGACGAATTGTTGAATTACGAAAGTAACTTATATTCTATATCCAAGATAGTGGTTTTTCCTCATCGATACAAAAATCATTATCATCCGAGCGTTACGACCATTTGCAGAAAAATAATGGACTAACTTATGCAAATACTGCAAATTATGCAACGCCAGTTTTGAGTGTCTTCGGTAGCTTAGTGGGATAAACAGCTCCAGGGTTCAAGTGGCGCTCGACGCTAAAAACGTTCCAATTTGAATTTCTTAGAATTTAAACAATTATCGTCATTAACAGATCTAAAATAATGATCAATTTTTGTTAATTCCACGTTCAATCGTGAGTATTTAATATTTCGGCACTGTTGCAAAGTAATTCCGTGATCATGGCGCTTTCATGCTTTCATTTGCGAACAGTGCCGTAATATCGAATATTATTAATATAATTAAAAATTTCTAATGTACTTGTTGTAATATAATGCTTCAGCCAAACTAGTGCGAAACGGGAGCGTCTACAACGCGAAACTAGACGTGGGACACCTGAGCGAATGCGGTGCGAACGTCGAACTACATTTCATTAGAGTAGTCATTAAAGCCGCACGTCTAGAATTAATAGTTTATCAATCTAAACGCATTATGTCAATCTCATAAATTATATCCTTTTGTCGTAAAAAATATGATCCAGGATTTTGCAAACTATATAAAATTAGATGCTCTCTCATTTTTTCTAGAAATATCTGTATTATCTTTGGTCATCGTAAATTTGAAACTATTAACAGATTAAAACAATAATAAATTGTCATATAACCGTCCGTACACACTTAAACGTGGTTTCCGCTTTGCGGACACTGTGATCCAGCGTTACGGTCGTGAAACGTCTGACGCTCCCGATTCTGTGCTTCGGCCGCTTTGTCCAAAGTCAATGCTTGTGTGTGTGTGTGCGCAGCTACATCTGCCGCGACGGCACGACACGGCGCTGGATGTGCCACGGGTTCGTGGCGTCGCGCGACAGCGGCGAGCGGCTGTCGCACGCGGTGGGCTGCGCGTTCGCCGCGTGCCTGGAGCGCAAGCAGCGCCGCGACAAGGAGTGCGCCGTCTCCATGAGCATCGACGCCGCCAGCCACGCCTTCACGCGACAGGGCTCCTTCCGGAAGTCGGGTCAGTGCTTTTATGGCCTGGTTACTAAGACCTCTTAGCCAAATCTTAATTCATATTTCTACAATCTTCTTTCTTATTATTAAAAATGTCCGCGTCTGCTCTTCTTCTTAGTCAAGTCTTAAGTCAAGGTCAGCCTCATCCCAGTTTAATCGTAGTTGTTATACTGTTTTCAGTGGATTTTACGTAGCAAGATAGAAAATAGCATTTCATTGCATATATATCTGTCACTGTCTATCACTATAGCACGTTAACACAACTTTTATGTCCAAGAAACCATCACTCCCGCACATAAAACAAGATAAATGCACTAGTTTTAGAAAATAATATACAGCAAGCGTACACTTGTTAATTTTCCCCGCTTAGAATCTCTGGTCAGTTTCTACGTAATATAATATAATATTATTAATAAAAACACCTTATAATTTTACTTTCCATTAAATTGGCTCGTGGCCCGCTGACTCAGTGTTCTTTAAACGATCACTGCGTTAATCAACTATTGCTATGGCTGGTTAAGGATGGGTGACCGCTTTTGCGAGCGTTTTCATGCTTAGGAAGACACTTTAAGCCGTTGGTCCCCGGTTGCCAGTAACATGGCAGTCGTTAGGCCAATTTGAAGGCTTATGGTCGACTTTAAAATTTCAACAGCAGATAACAGGTAGGTAACAACCTGCGTCTGTCTATTTCAACAGGGCAATGGGCTCACCACCTATTACGTAGAACAAAATACACACGGTGAAAAATGGACGTATAATATGCCACTGCTATCAACTGATTGATAAACTATAAACTAAACTAATCAAATTGGCTGCAACTCAAAATAATTTGCTTGTTTGAATCCAACAAACACTGTAAGTGCATCGAATACTGCACTCATCTTTGGGATGATCGCGAAGTACTTATTTGACTTGCGCGCGTCATGCTATTCACATTATAGATGTCCTGAGGTAACAATAAGCCTTAAACTGCTGGCGCAACGTAGAACGCCGTTCCTGGCTGCATTCTAATGCATCTACGACGACAAGTGTTCTGAAGAGCTCAGGGCGTGAATTATCTGGGGCCCAATTCCGACCATATGTCTTGAAAGCGTAAACGGAAATTTGCCTGTAAAATGTCATTTTATTTTATATTTAGAAACGGTGAAATAAGAGACAAAAAACAATTTCCCAGTAAATTTACTACTACGCTTTCAAGTCGTATGATCGAGAAATGAGGCCGAATGAATCTTCGTCAAAACTGAGCGATTTGAGAGGTCGTTTCTCTTTCGAACTCGACTCGAACGAGCTCTGAAAGCGCACGTGTTTCCCTCCACTTACAGCACCGAGTTAATCAAGATGAACGTGAAGAGGTGTGCCTCTACAGGATGAAGATAGTTAGTCGGTTAAATTTTAGTTTGTTTCAGTATAACCTAAACTGGGCCTAGTTTAACTCCATAGCTTATATTATGTGTGAGTAGTTTTTCTAGTAAAAAGTCTTCAAGTTTTGTAAACTGTGTTGTTACTGTGTAAATTTCAGGAATAATCTCGCGACGTGCATCCGAGAATGATGCTGGCAGCAACAACAACGGTTGTGCAGTAGTGACCCCAGTATCGATCGTAGGCGTCCCCGGCACAGTCCCAGTGACCCCGGTGACCCCGGCACCGGTGAGCGCCGTGACCCCGCGCCCCACTCCGCATAACCCCTTCGCTGTCGAACGACCCCATGCTGCTCCACACCTATTGGAGAGGCAGGGCTCTTTCCGAGGATTTGCGCATCTTAACAATAGGTGAGAAATTGTTTATTGACACTTTCAAACATCAAACCAGCAACACAATTAATTTCGGTAATTTTATCTTTATTTTAAAAGTGTTACAAAATGTACATGTGAAGCGCTCGTGGCCCCGCTGACTCAAGGTTCTGTAAACGATCACTGCGTTAAGCAACATTCGCGTCCTTGGATGGGTGACCACTTTGTGGAATTTACATTTGCGAGCGTTTCCGTGCTTCGGAAGGCACGTTAAGCCGTTGGTCCCGGTTGCCAGTAAAATGGCAGTCGTTAAGCCTGGTAGAAGGCCTTATGGGCAACTTAAAAAAAAATCAAAAGTAGGTCTCCACAGCCTGGGCCTGTCTATTTCAACACGGCAATGGGCTCACCACCTGTTATGTGGGACAAAAATGCATACGGTGAAATGTGGGCGGGATACAGGCGTGACAATATGTATATATGTACAATATGTACATATGTAATCGGATACCCAGACGTGTATGTATGAAGCGGTTAATGAATCTGCAGGAAGCGAAAAAAGTATGCATGGATCGCGATCTGTCTTCTCTGACTGTGCCGTCAGGGATACAGCGTAAAGATAGTTAATAAATAAATAAACATCTTTGGGACATCTCACAAAACGCCATCTGATTCCAAACTAAGCAGAGCTTGTACTATGGTAACCAGATAACTGATAAACATACTTATATATTTCTAAATACATACATATTATAGATAAACAACACTCAGACACAGAATAAACCATCGTGCTCATCACACATAGTTTTATCCTGGGTGGAAATCAAACCGAACTCTTGCTTAGTAGTCGGTTACACTCCCACCGCGCCACAGAGGCAGTCTAGCTGTAGACTGCGATAGGCTGATTTGATTGATACTCTTTTGAAATTCCCGGGTAGTACGGACGGCAAAGATTACTATTTTTAATTCCCCATTAAAACGTGATAGAATATAGTTTTCAGCATTATCCATACATATTAGCCACAGAGGCAGTTCGAATATGTGATGTGATGACGTGGTTCCCAGTTCCCCGTTCAAGCGGCAGATGTCGCTTCGTATCAGCGAGCTCCCTTCCAACCTGGAGCGCACCCGAGCCGGCCTGGGTTCGCCGCCCAGGGTCACCCCGCCTGCCGCAGCGCCTCTCCACGACTCTCGCCCGGAGACGATTCCAGTGCCGCCACAGGTAACCTACTCTTTACTTTATAATTACATTTTTTTACAGCTATAAAATTTCTCTCATACGTCGATAAAGAAATTTCACTTATGATAAAGAAGTTTCACTTCAAAACAATATGGCACGTAACCGAAAAACGTGACGATTTTTTACAGCTATAAAATTTCTGCTAACAAATATGTCTACCTCACGAACTTACGTCGCATTCCACAAAGAAACGCGATAATCGTTCTCATCTTCATGAAAATTATCCTCAACGGGGCGAAAAATCCTAGTACATACTTATTTTACCGTTCAAGATCAAGAAATTGAATATAACGCATTATTTTTGTTGTTACAGGAAATTATTCCATCGGATCCAGTGGCAGCCATGTGCCAGCAACTATCGGCCGGACTTCGTGCTCTGGCCGAGGAGCCTCTGGCCACGGCTGAGCCGCTTGGCGTACCCCCGGGGGCTTTGCCCCATCCTGACGCATGGCTCGGCCGAGTCGCTAGAGCCCCTACACTTGCCACAGCGGGCCGAGCTGCCTCGTATGCCGGCCATGTGCCCAGTACTAACCCTTTCCTATCTCCACCTGCTTCCTCTGCGTTGTAGACTGAGAGCAATTACACGAAGAAGTAACGAAGTTGAAAGAAAAACGTCTAAAAAATCAATGGCGATATACATAATATAGTGTGCTTGCTCCTATTTAAGCTTATGGTCCCTTTCTCTTCGTATCCAGTCCTGCTTCACACATGGATCTGAGGATTACTCTATCCTCTTGAATCCGTTAGTGGATTTTGTCTAAATGTTGATGATGGTCGGTGTCTTTTCGCCTCGCATCTGTCGCACGATATGAAATAATAATTGGTGTGAAATGGCGAAATAAACGCTTCAACTAGGCGGCTTCTGTACCTAAAAGGATAAATGGCGTATTTAGTAAAATATTAATAATTACAAAGCATGCGTGCAGCTATAAATATAACTCATTTCTTTACTATTCTAGTGAATTAGATATCGAAAAAAGATAAACTGCAAAAATTTTAAAATTAAAAATCTATTAAAAGTAAATAAATATAAAAACTACGCCCGAATATCGACTAAAAAACTATAATGATCTACTTAATCGAATGTACTTATTGTAAAGATAAATTTATAATACTGTATGTCCTAAGGCAACAAAGAAATACTATTTTTATGTTCCTTGTCCTATATTGTTGGCACATAATACCGAATTCATATAAATTTTGATACAAAACTTTTAGTAGTTCTATTAAAAATATCTTCAAAGTATAAACGGTAGAAGCGACTTCCCGCGGTCTCGTGTTCCTTTATAGAAAAAATTGGGTAGTGACGATACAGCATCTGCGAGTTGATTTATGGAACTTATTTATAGAATAGAAATGCAAGCTATCCTTATTTATTGTTATCAATACTCAAGGGGGTTTGTTTGTTATCAATGGATTTAATAACTTTTGGTGCAGGGAATGAGGTGTATATGTATGGGGGTGGGATCTTGGAGAGCGTTATAGACAAATTTTCGTGAAAGTAGTATTTGAAATTGACGAATTTAGTTAAAACTGTGTTATCACGAGACAAATCGTGGGCAAAGAACTAGGTTATTGTTTCAATACAAACAACTTCGAAAGAAAATTAGATTTATTAGTCACTGAATTGAATCGTGTTTTAACGAAATATTGAAATATCATAACCACGCTCAGTCAAAACTAAAACGTAGGTATCTTGACTTAACCATTAATTGAGAGTAAATAAGCAATCTATATTAAAAATCACGCCATCGGAATACTTTATTATTTATTAACTTATAATATTATGAATCAATACAAAATTATGAACAAAATGAATATAATAGAATCCTATTAGAATTTTTTGTTTCGGATGACTATTTCTGGATTTATCCATTGAGTGAACTATCTAAATTATTTATTTTTCCACTGTATACATACTGTGATCATGGATCCATATGCCTGCCTCTATGAACATTGAAAATTGAAAAACTCAAGTAGTTATTGGCGGAGCCATCATACCGCCACATAAACATAACAATAATACTACCTGTACATAAATATATCCTTAATTATACGTAAAGCTGCTATTGTTGTGATAGATAAGTAATAAGACTTGCACTGTCCTAGTGCACGGTATATGATACTTAATTTGATACTACTTAAATAATTAAACTCATGCAGCATGCCTATTGTAATGTCTCAGATCACGTATCTGGGGTTAAACTCTAATTCAATAAAAGAGAAATTTGATAATTTCGGATATATACTGAATGTATACCACAATTCTTTTAAATTTCTAAACTGAAACTTACTTTTTCGATCACGAATTTCATTGGCTGACTTACAAATTAACAGGATTTGTGAATGGAACTATAGAAAGAAAAGAGATAAAATTTGGTTCGTTTCGTAGAAGGAGAGTTCGGCTCATGTGATGTGAAATTAGCAAGATATTCTGTATAAATCTAAACTTATAATAAAATATCTTAAGAAATACGTACTTAACTGCACCGTGCTTATACGCTATAAGCACTCCCTCACTGTTGTGCTTGAACCTAAACATAAGTGCACAAATATTCGTCCAAGCAGTATTAGTCGGCCCGAGGCGGATTTTTACTGAACTTGTACCATAAATAAACGAACAATGCAGTATTTTAATATTAAATCACTTTATGTAATATAGGAATTTTGGATATTTTTTCCTTTTTTTGTATATACTTGTAAAGTTTTAGGCTATTTATCTTTTTGCCGTTCGTAGAGATCTGTTTTTATACTTTTTTATTATATTTTTTTTTACGCTGCTATAAGTAGGTGTTTGGATCGAACAAACGGTAATATCTTTTTCTCACAATAGTAGTAAATTCTTAAATCGCGTACTTACCTTTCATCTATCATTAAAAATAGTTACTTAACGTTATGTGTTATGTATAGATATATTATGTTTTCTGTTATGTTGAGCCAATAATTTTAAGAATAGGTTACTCGAAAAATTGTTATAAATTAGTAATTTGTCACGTGAATAGGTTTTAAAATCGGATATAACTTAATTCGATTAAAATTAACATTTTAGTAGCACAATGATTTCAATCCAAATTTGTTGTAATACATTCCAGAGTATTTTTGAAAAATAAACGATGTAACCTGTTAGATATAATAGATATATAAACGCATATCACTGTCTAGCCTTGGATAAATTATTCGCACTTATGTACTTACAACACTTTTATAACATAGTAGGTACTTATAAAAGTTAAACGTGCACGAGAATAATATGTGAAGCTGCTTTAAGTGCACATGTATGTCGTTATAATGTTGATGTTTACGACAAGAATCATTGAAGTATAGGCTTTCATTCTGGTTCCATTTGGAATATAATCTGTAATAAGCCACGATAAAATGTTCAATATTACAAAATGGTCCCTAAGAATATACTACGCACATATAACCTCGCCTTTTTCCTGGAGGATAGATATAGACATGTTATACGCTCACATTTTCACAATTTAACTGATGGTGAGCTTATTGCCGTCCTACAGAAACTGCAATTATAGTTACATGAAAAAAATACAAATGTTGCAATACAAACAACAAGGATTATATAAAACAGTTTATTTGAGCAGGCAAGTGTAAGGTACCATCCAAATATGAACCTCAATAGGTCATTGACAATAGGAACTAATTAGAATTTTTCTTGTTACGGATATGTACGGTTTTTTTCACAAAGAATGGGTCTAATTGTAGCATTTGGAGATTTAGTAGGGGCTTCAGTTCATTTTCAAGAGTTACAGGTTTATGAATCTGATTGAATGAAATCAGGTTGGTTGGTGATTCTTGTCAGACTGTAGTGATAATAATAAATTCTGACGTCGAAGATACGAAACATCGGAATGTACTGTATCTAGTTCAAACAATGTTTGTGATATTATTTACGGTAGAAATTTCCAATGTCTATGTTCGAACACAATTTGAATAGCCTTTCAAACTAATTTTGCGAAACTTATCGCCGTTCTACAAAGTACATTAGGATATTTAAATGACTAGGTCATTCCGAAATATATTTTCGTGTGCTTATTAAAAATACATATACTATTGGAAAAGTTGTACTTAAAATATACGAGAGCCATGTTGTTTGGACTTATTTGTTGGGTGTTATTTGTATATTATACAGTGATTTTATCTTTGTCTAAAGCTTGTAAATATTGGCGTATATATGTAGATATTTTAGATAATGAGAGTTCAAATATTATAAAAAATAATAAATTATGTTTAGTTGAAAGGTCTTTGTTTATTTCTATCCTCAGTTGTATATTGATATATTCTTGACTCTTGCTAGTCCATTTTCGATTCAGAAATTGACCATAGTTGCAAAAATACATTTTAAAGGCAGAGACTATGACTTTTTGAGTCTATTTTGGCGTCAAAAACAAAATACTTTGGCATCAGACGTAGGAAACGTCTGACGCCAAATTAAAGGACAGTGTTTAATACTTACAAGGCAGTGTTTAATATTATGGCATATTCTCTAATGGTAGCTACACACTGCTATACAAACTCCGAGAAATCGCTACGATTTAATTGTAGTTTTTTCGTATCGCCCTATAGGCAGAACTGTACAGTTTTTATCATAAACACGTTCCGATTATCGGTTGGGTTTGATAGGTACAGTTAAATCATAACGATTTTTCGCTACCATCGAAATCAAAGCGTTCTGAAAGTGTCAACCAACACTGATACATTTGATACTTTCTTTTATTGGATTTCGTCATAACATAAATTTTTCGTCTATGTTTGGAGGTTACTAAATATTCTGGAATGAATGAGAATGAAGTCCTTATACAAACCTCACTCTAAGATCGATAATAAAGGAGGGGAGGAGGATCCCACCACACACCCTCGATTCATTAAACCTAATGCATAACGGTCGAGGAGAATCTTTACTGATTGTAACAGTGGAATGACGAACCGAACTTCTCAAAAAAGGGATGAATGTCACGTTGTAAAGCGGAGTATTGCACAAATTTTGACAACCTAGTAAGGATATCTTTTACCTGTCCTACATCCCTTATGTCTGTACCTTATGGTTAGTATCAGATTATATTCCTGGTCACGAGATGTAACAGACGCACATTACTGTGATATTAACTGGGTGTAAGTGGTCCCACCAAGATCTCGTGGCCCAAGCGATTACATTTAATAGCGGTGCACTTGCAGATGAGTCAAAATGCTGAAAATCAAAAGTCAAAACGATACCTTAACAGTCAAACGGTAACTTACGTAAACCCCAGGCTCCAAATGCAGATAGGGGTTGGATGCAACTGAGAATGCACTAAGATGGAGAAAAAGAATACTGTTATAAACTTGTAAAATGTTGTTCTCTGTTTCCTTTAAGGATTTCAATGAAATGAAAAGACAAGTGTCCTCTGCACCCCTTTATTCATTTATATAGTTACATCAATACATTAGTCAACGGCATAAACTTCAGTGCCTACGTACTACCTAAACAACACATTATATATTGTCCGTAAATTATGGTTCTATACATTACAGGTCGGGTGACTAAGAAACATCCACTTCATCGCTATAACTAGGTTTTTTTTCTACATACACTAAACGTTCCTTTTAACTAAGTTACTTTTATATTGAAAGCAAGATATTATATCAAATTTTATTTACTTCAGATATTTTAATGTCTTTTCCAGTTTATAAATATAGAAAAATGCGATGGCATATTTTTATATAATTTATTAACTTGGGCAAGAATATTGAAGATATATATTATTTGTACATAACATACGTTTGTACGATTATATTACATCTATTTATGGATATATAATTAACATTTTATGATAAGTGCGCGTTATGAAATATATTTCAATAGATATTTAGGTACACCAGCTTATTATCTTTCAGCATATTTAGGTATGAAATAAATCAACAGTAAAAAATTGAAGATGATGAAAAAGCAAAACTATAACTATTAAAGGGGTAAAAACCACGTATTATTGTAATATTAAATTTTACGTATTTCGGCACTGTTGCAAGATCACGGATGTACAATAATGCATATACAATACTAATATAAATGTAGGTGATCCAAACTGGACCTGTTATTTTCCGTAACTTCTATGCGACTAGGAATGTTAACACAAATGCAAAAGCTGTACGCTGTATTATATTAACTTCAGTTATACCGTTTATCGGCTGTAGAAACTCCACACTAGGCATGATAATCGAAAATCTGTGATCATCTATCCTACGTGTATGTGAAATGTGGGCGTATAGTATGCCTCTGCCGACCCCTTCGGGGATAAAGGCGTGACAATGTGTATGTATGTATGTATCTATCTATCCTATTATTAAACGCGAACTCTTCTACTCATCTGCTTTAGGAAACGCGTATACTTATAATAATATAATATTTTTTTGGGACAACCTACACAACGCCATCTGATTCCAAACTAAGCAGAGCTTGTACTATGGTAACCAGATAACTGATAAACATACTTATATATTTCTAAATACATACATATTACAGATAAATAACACCCAGACACAGAATAAACCATCGTGCTCATCACACAAAGTTTTATCCTGGGTGGGAATCGAACCCACGACCTCTTGCGTAGCAGTCGGATGCACTCCCACCGCGCCACAGAGGCAGTCTTCTACCCATATTATTTTACTGACTGGAAATACATATTCATATACCCACCAATGTTAGGCAGCTGTTTACCTCTATGAACATCAGGGTGATTAGCTGAGCGCACGTTTCCGAATATCCATCGTAGGGTAGATAAATTTATATCATTAACTTGATCTATGTATATATAATGTCTAAGCTTCAATGCAATAAATAAATATACACAAATAAAATATAGGTACAAATATGACTAGACTAATTTATATTCACAATATATAATATGTAATTTCACTGCAATACTAATAATTGGAATGAATTCTATATAATTCAAATGATAATATTCATTTACCAAACTAAAAACTAAATATTACTTATATCACAATCGCAAAAGAAAAAATCTTATAATATTTTTTTAACAATTAATTCGATTTAAAATTAAAACAATTCTGATAAACTCATTAATATATTAATATAAAATCTTAGCAAATATAAATTAAATAGACTTCGAGATGCTTGAGATCTATATTCTTAAATAATAATAAAAAAGCACATATTCTACAACTACATACTTATTCCTAATAATAATAATACTGTTTTAAATAATTAAGCAGCATAGTAAAAATAATTATGTGTATAATTATATTGATTAATTGATTCGGATCTTTAAAAAATGTTTAAGCAGCCTTATTTAGCACTCAGAGACGTTTATCGAGTACTTAGGGCCGTATTCCAGAACGTTTATCAATACTCAAGAAACACTTGAGAGTAGTTTTATAAGGCAAAATCTAGTCTTAAGCGTTGATTGAGTATTGAGAAACGTTGTGGAATACGGACCTTAGAGCTCTGTATGATAGTTTCGTCCAATATAAAATACCTACGGCGGTAAATACTGCTACATTAGTATTCATATACGCCATAGCAGTGCCGTGTAGCCAACTATTTCATTATACAACATATTTTGGGATTGCTTTTTTTGCACAGTGTCATCTAGCCCAAAGTAAGCTAATATAAGCTTGTGGTATGTGATCTAGACAACCGATAGACATACTTATATATTTGTAAATACATACATATTATTCATAGGAAACAATATTATTAGTATATAATTCATTATACTATAATTATAAGTAAACATATCGTTAGCTATATTGCCGCATAAATGATTTAATACAGCTTGTAGTTCGAACAATTTCAAACTATGCCTCAATAATAGAATTAATTAGAAAAAAAAACGTCTAAAAAATAATAAACACTTTGCAAAAAAATAAATAAATAATCAATGATTACACTTGAAGGAGGGAAAATATTTATGTCCTTTTCACACATTCTAAACTAAATTTTGTAAACGATTTAAATTTTCATAATATTGAACAGATCCTATTATTGATACCCAGTCATCACTCGAAAACGTAAGTAGTCGACGGAGTATAATACGAACGAGAGTAAACTCACTGTATCAAGCAAAGATCTTCACAATGCCTACTCTAGTAAATATACAAGCTTTGTATTTATTTATTTTTTCACTCAAAACCACAATAAATATTTGGTATAAAAATTCCTTGGTTAATTTTTGCATTAAAATGTACAAATGTTAGACAGCCGAATATAATAATTTCATCAAAACGTATGAATGACTGACGTATACTATGATGATGTTAATAAAGCGTATTATGATTGTGGTTTTAACTAGGTGATTTATTTGCATTATTTTCAAATGAAACCAAATTAAAAAATTATTTCTGTTAAGGCCTTATTAGCTTAAGCACTTTTCAGTTAGGTACTATATTATTTTATCGAAAAGTTTCTTGTTGGCTATTTAATTTATGTAGCTATTCAATCGTTAACATAGGAGAGAAGAGTAAATAAAGAATACAACAGAACAGAAATTTAGAAAAGATAAATGAAAGATCGACAGTTGCAAAAGAAACAGCTGCGAGGTTGCGATGTAAAATTTATAACAGCAGCATTCCTTGAACCATTTTAAACCAATTTTTATGTAGTACAAGGGTCCAATGCTTTAGAGTGAGTTGATAGATATATGTGTATGTGTGCTTGTAGTTATATGAATATAACACCAACACAGGGTATTTTTTCACGAATGAAGTGTACGGTCGTGTAAGTGTAGGCAGTGTTGTAAACGGGTATTAACACAATTATATAACTTTGACCTTCTGTTTAACCAGGTTGCACCGACTTTGTTCATAAACTGACTGAAATTCAGGCTTTCAAAACGTAAGTTTGACACCTTTGATAATCATTAGGCTACCGCTTTATTTCTATTTTCTTCTATGGCATGCGTTGTCGATGTTAAATGAGAATGTGACGAAAATTCGTGTGTTTTATATTATGAAAATAACGTCGGGTTAATTTTGGTGATACTTATTGTGCGTTTTGCCAGCTCAAGTTAGTGGGGCGTTGGAACAAACATATTACGACACTTGTCCAAAACATGCGTGTCAAGTCAATACCCGTTTGATTGTGTGTGAATGTGTGCATAGTGATCATGAGAGTACGCAGTTCTGAATGTGTGTGTGTGTGTGTGTGTTAGAGGTCTAGTCCCGACGCGAGTTGATGTTGTCGTGACACCGCTGGCACACTCGCACGGGTCGAAGCGCCCTCAGCCTCCGAACGGGCGCTTCGTACCGAGAACATCGTCCGCAGAACACCGCGCCGCATTCACGACAGTGGTGACGCCGCTCCAATGCTGTGAACCGGACCTGCTTACACACATACAATTTTACTACTGTCCTGTTTTTGTACATCAAATACACTACTAAATATTCCAAGGTTCCAATTATTACGAATTATATTGTTGTATAGTTCATGGATTAAAAAAAATGGAATTTATGATTGAAGTATGACAATGGCGGTCAATTTACATGAGTACGAGCAATTGAAAAATGAAATAGGCATTTTATTTGGGACTAATCCCACCCGCATTCCCATAACTGTGACTCATGTGAACTACGATCTATAGCAATGACCAAGACCAGGAAGTTACACTGAGCTCGATCTCGGTGAAGTCCCAGGAGAAGTTAGAATGTTTTGGAACCCGCAACAAAATTAATCAAAAGATAATTTAAGGGAGGTGATAAAAGAACGTAACGTCTCTTCCCTACTTTGCAAAGCGGGAGACCTGGAAAGCAACACGGTGTATAATAAAATAAATAAAATAGAAACTGTTTTGAATATACTATACTGTTTTAAAATAAATAAAATAAACTAGAATCTGTTTTGATTGGCCCTAATATCACGCAGTAAATAAATGAAAATAACGAACCTGGCATTGTGTGCAGTAAGGAGCGGTATCATCCCGTATCCAATGATCTGCCGGGCCGCCTTTAGCACCGGAAGCGCTCGACATGTCAGGGGCTGACCATCTGAAAATCTGTAAGCGACCGTAATTTAAAATAACAAAAATTTTACCATGCATGACATAATGATATTTATACTTATTTTAGAGCAGGTACCGACTGCGTCCGACATGTCATGCGGTGTGTCACTTGATTTAAAACTTACAGCCATAAATTATTTCTTAGTATAAAGAACTCAATAGTTGGTCAAATATAACTGAATATAGGATTAAGTCCCAATTGCATTCTCAAGTCGATTTGTGTATTATTTGGCACGATCAGTCCAAGCCTCGTATTTTGAAGATGTCTCAGTCATGAATCTAGTCTTAAAACTGTTTTCAAGTAGAGATTGTATTATTGAACGTCATTTGAGACGAAATTCACCGATCCAAATTCAAGTGATTTCAGATTGATGTTAAAATCCGAATCTTCTCTCAAGTATAGATTTTAACAGATGTGATCTTTGTTTACAACCTCGTTTGACAAGTCAATAAATTAAAGTTACGGTATAGCATTTAAAACAAGAAAAATATTTTTTATATTAATATTACAATCAATCAATATAATTATATATCAATATAATTATATATCAATATAATTATATATCAATATAATTAAATAATATATATTAATATATCAATATTATTTAATTATAGGCGAGCAAAAATCTTTTTAATGCGTTTACATTGCTACACTAGGCAATATTCTATTACATATGTTAGCTTCCTTTTTATAAATATAGTAAATAAGTCTGTATAATCCATACCTATTATTTATATGTAATATAGTTATTTTTTTTATTTACATTATTTGACATACAAATTTAGTACAAGATTTAAATTATTGTCCCACAAAACCGCTTACACAGTTTGTCTGCAGGAACAGGTGAGTCTCGTCATGCTTAATTTATAACATGCAAATGCCTAAAACAATAATAATAGCATCTAACTAAAGAGACGAAAATAAAAACTTTTAAATTTTATTTTTATAACGTTTTCTCACTGGTTCTCGTCTTATTTCTTTTGGCAAACTATTTAAAAGGTACGGTATGTGTTTTTTTAACGTTCTATCTCCAAAATAGTTTATTACTTTGGGTACTTCAAATTTGCCAGCGGACATAGAACGAGTGCTGTGACTATTACATACTAGAGTTAGATTACGCTCCTGCAAGTATTTATGTTTTAAACTGACTGGAAGTATGTTACAAATAGAAAATAATTTATAGTAGTTAAATATAAATACATAAATATAAATATTGTGGGACACTTTTCACACAGCGCCATCTAGCCCAAAGTAAGCTAATATTAGCTTGTATTATGGGATCTAGATAACTGATAAACATACTTATATATTTCTAAATACATACATATTACAGATAAATAACACCCAGACACAGAATAAACCATCGTGCTCATCACACAAAGTTTTATCCTGGGTGGGAATTGAACCCACGACCTCTTGCGTAGCAGTCGGATGCACTGCCACCGCGCCACAGAGGCAGTCAAAGTAGTTACATTTACATTTTGCTTTAGTATTTTTTGTTACCAACAATTTTAAAAATCTAATCTGTAAAGCTTCTACATACATATCGTCACGCCTGCCTCCCATCGGGGTAGGCAGAGACTATGGCTTTCCACTTGCTACGATCCTGGCAGACAACTATCGCTTCTTCCACTTTCATAAGTGTTTTCATAAACACACGCCGGTTAAGGGTACTCTTGACCTGACCTTTATTTATTAATATTAGTTTTAAATTTTAATCCGTAACTATCAAGAGCGTAATCCAATATAGAATCTACCAATGAAAAATATAAACACTTCAGTGTTGTGTCAGGAACTTTACAACTTAAGTGATAGAATTTACTTAGTATTAATCTTAACTTACAACATAAATATTCCAAGAGGAAGGACCAAGAGAAGTTTGTATTAATTTTAACCCCAAGGGAGGTTACACAATCAACCTTGTCAATGGGTTTACACTGACAACCAACAAGGTCTTTATGAAGACATGAAAAAGTATGTGCATATAAGTTAGGTGGACTATCAGCAGGACGCTTAAGAGTCGACGATTAAAGACGAAGAAACGATTAAGAGTTTAGTTTTGTTGGAGTTTAATATAATGCCATTATCATGCGACCATTTCACAACTGCATTTATATCGCGTTGCACTAGGTTACACGTTTCCTCAAGATCAGTACCGTCTCGCAGGGTACACAGATCATCTGCAAACATGTACGCCGAGCAGTGTTTGAGTACACCGCATAAGCTGTTCACATGCAGCAAATAACAGGTCGGTTCACACCATGACCTTTGAGCCACTCCCCATCGCACCCCTATGGGGTTACTGATCGCCCCACCAACGCTTACTCGATACGTGTGTGTCGCGAGATAGTCGCGAAACCGTTTGTTTAACGGCTGCCCCACACCACACTCGTCCATTCCATTCAAAAGTGTATCTCTTTCCAAGGTTTCAAATGCTTTTTTTAAATCATAAAAAACTGCAACTCAACATTTTTTTTCTTCTAAATACGTATTGACTTCGTTTGTAAATTTTGATAATAATGTATTTGTACTTTTCCCCCTCTGAAAACCGTATTGACATTCTCTTTTTTCACTTGTAATAATTTAGTTAATATTTAATCAGACAAACTATAAGTGTCGAACTAAGGCTGGCAGCATTTTGCCCCCACTTGCTGATAAAGTTATAAAAGTTATCACACGAGTCCGTTTCAGTCTTCTTGTTTCGGCAACCATAGAGTGAGCATCACATATTGTGATAAAAATACCAATAGAGTGATATTATGCATGATATTATACAGACGAAATAAAAGTGAAAGTGTTAAACAACTATTTTATCGTATTAAATATTTTAATTTTTTAGAGACCTCTGGACACATATATTCAATTTCACAAATATAATATTTATAATAGTATGATTTTCGATAGAATAAACTGCATGATACCGATAAATAAGTCGAACATGTAAAAACGTCACGATCGATCGTGTCAACCTCATGATAGATACTCACATGTCCACGTAAGTCAAGATACTCACATGTCCACGTAAGTCATATGGTGCACCATCTTAGCGAAGTCGTCTGTACTCCATCCACCATAGTACGATAAATATTAGTACTAACTAGTTATTAGCGGAAGCATCGTACCCGCGTTCAGAGGGGAAGTGACAATAAGTTAAGTTTATTATAATAAAACGTGTTTTCCCGTGGGAATAAGTCGATTTAGGGATGATAAGTAGCGTGTGACACTTTAAAGACCTGCATGTGTAATAACTAAAAAATCATACTAAACGAATATTTTTTTAACTATCTTCACGCTGTATCCCTGACGGGGTAATAAAAAATAATTAATAATAAAAATATTTAATACTCTAAAATAGTTGTTTAACACTTTCACTTTTATTTCGTCTGTATAATATCATGCATAATAATAATAATATTTTTTTGGACAAAGGATAAAGGATAAAATATGTGATCTTGTTTATTTAACTTTGCAATTTGTAGCGGTGACTAGCCATGGTCACAAACAGACAGATGAGGCGGTATCACTCCGATTGCGAGGTATATCTATCTGTTCACGCCCGTGTAAAGAACGAGCTTAGAACGAGAGTGACGCGCCGCCTCCGACGACTGAACGCATCCACTCGGCCACAGGCTGCTCGCTAGGTGCGCGCACGTCGCTTTATCATTGTGGGTTACGAACTGTATCTAATTGCATACTCTATACTAATATTATAAAACTGAAGAGTACACACCATAGGTAGTGTCCCAATTCCCTATAATCTTTAACCCATTAAATAAGCAAGATCACATAAATACCTGTATTTCACATTTATTTTTATTATACATCTAGTTAATGCCCGCGGCTCCGCCCACGTTATGAAGCATTGCCGTTTCCGTTGCAATTTTTCCATTTTTTGTCCCCATAAAAACCTTCCTTAGACTTCAAGGGATGAATAAAAAAAATTTTTTTCGAATAGGTCCAGCCGTCTTCGAGTTTTGAGCTTAGCAACACATATTGCGATTATTTTTATTTATATACGAAACTAAGTTATTTACGTCACATTTACACGTATAGAATAATAGTGGACGCCTCGTGGTTTTACTCGCGGAATACGGGAATAAAATGTATGTTAAGTTACTCCTTAAAACATCAGCTATCTGACAGTGAAAGTCCGGTTAAAATCGGTGCAGCCATTTCAGTGATTAGCTGGAAAAAGCAGACAGACGGACAGAAATACTGTATTTACTTTCATTTGCATTTGGTGAAAAGCTGTTAATTTGGAAAATAAAACAGACACTACAATTTTATTGATTTGATAGAATAATGGATATAGGTATGGTTACCCGTCCCCTGGCGTCTCCAACAGCAAGTCCTCTGCCACTCTTCGCTGCAGCCACTGCGGTTACAGAAGCGGGGCACGCGTTGTCCCTTCTCTCGTAAGCCGTATGCATTGTCAGCTTGCCGCGGAGAAGTAGTCGCCGGATCCATTTCGACGTTAATTCTGACAAAGTAAGTAATAACTAACAACTATCTTCACGCTATATCCCTGACGGGGTAGTCAGAGAGGACAGATCGCAAGGCTTCACGGTCCATGCATACTTCTTTCGCTTTTTGCAGATTCATCATTCGCTTCATATACAGGAAGTAAGTAATTTTACTATTAATTAAGACATTTAGCATTTGGAGTCAAGTTCTCAAGAGCATTTTGGGTCAGGGTGTAAGGGGCTTCTGCCTAAATCTCTGTGGCCCAAGCGACCCCACCTGCTAGCGGTGCACCTGCTAACGGTGCACCTGCTAGCGGTGCACCTGCTAACCGACGAGGTAACGACGCCAGCACCCTTACGGGGTCGAGAGGTCAGACAGCAGTCCCAACAATATCGAAAGTAAAACGATAACTGTTCCTAGCAGCCAAATAGTGCAAATATTCGGCAAATATTTATTTCAGAGTTTTGGGTACCGAGTCTGTTATTTCAATTGTGTCGAAATAGAATCGAAATCATCACTCAATAGAAAGCCACCGGCAGTTTTTCGTAGTCTCCTATTACAATCGTACTCCAATAGACTTCTATCGGTCGGCCGATAGAATTCTACTAACACGTACCGCGCCAGTGGCCGCTAGTCAGTTGCATTTTTGATAATCTAATAATATTTTGACAGCTAAAACAGCAATTCTGGTTCTATTCTACGGCTTGTCAATAGTAGACACGGCCTCCAAGTATTTTGCAGACCAACACAATCTCTTTCAACATCATGAATCCTGTACCATGTATGAAAGTTTTCGCACTGAATGACTGTATAAACATTCCCACGTTACACATTGGGTTGCGTTATCACCTAGCCTACTCAGTGGACGATCACCACGGTTCTCAATTCTCCAAATTTGTTTTATTTTGAGGCTAAATAGATTTGAGTTTTGTATTACTTAACTATCTTCGCACTGTATCCTTGATGGAGTGTTAGAGAGAGTGTCAGTCGTCACGATATCCATGCTTACGTCTTTCGCTTCTTGCAGATTAATTTATCGTATCATACATGCACGTCTAGGGCCCGTATTCCAGAACGTTTCTCAATAACCGATCGACGCTTGAGACTAGATTTTGCCTTATAAAATCTACTGTCAAGTGTTTCTTGAGTGTTGATAAACGTTCTGGAATATGGACCTAGGTATCCGAGTCTTTTGACTAACGTTATTGAGTAATCTGCTTTTATGGTCTTCGTTATTATTTTAATAACATAATGTTTATATTACGCCTCGGCTGTGCTTACGACTGTATTAGGGAAACACACATGTGAAATTGGTATTTTGACAAAAGGCCAGGTCAAGAGTACCCTTAATCGGCGAGCGTGTATGAAAACAATTATGAAAGTGGAAGAAGCGAAAGTTGTATGCCAGGATCGTAGCAAGTGGAAAGCCATAGTCTCTGCCTACCCCGACGGGAGACAGGCGTAATGATATGTGTGTATGTATGTAAATATGAAATTAATACAACAAAGAAGAATATGAGTAATCTAACCTGTATCAACAGTAGGTTGTATGATCCTCGGCTTATGCACTGGAGCGGGTGATGAAGGCGCGGATATTACCACGAAAGAGTCTGACAAGCTAGTATCAGACTTACTGGTACGTAGCGCACTTTCAGTACTTGTGTCTGCTGTTCCGCCAACATCCATTGAGCACGCCTCGCTTGAATCGCCTATGCTGCCACCACCTATTGAAAATATTGCCAAAAAATCCGATTAACGTATGTAACGGCAGGTTCATAATGTTTAAAGGAATTTCATTATATAGGCGTACGCCAATTCCTGCAAAAGAGTCTTTTGTAAATGATGATGCGTTCCAATTAATTTATGCTTATTTCTAGTATTTATCGAATGTATGTCACTGTGTCTATTGTATAAATGTATGTTCTGTTTAACTAACATAATATTTGCAAATAAAGTGTCTCTAAGAGACACTCTAGCACTCAATTTATATATTGCACGAATAGGTCTCTTCTGGAGTACAAAAATTACTTGTAGATCAGCTGCTTTGCCCCGCAGCAAAATGTCGTAAGACATGACACTATGAAAGTAACTAAAGTATACCAGCCTGGCAGTTGCCACATTAGTAAGCTGCCTGACTTTACTAACGGCAAAGGCTGCCGAGCTGAGTTTACCTGCAAGACACGTTATTTTGGCATTCCACTGCAGTTTGCTATCTAAAGTGATCCCCAAAAATACAGTTGATTCTACAAGATTAAGGGTATCACCTTTCCATGTTATATTTGTACCGCAATTCCTGACATTAGGCATGCTGAATCTGATACATTTTGTCTTCTTAGCGTTTAGTAGCAAATTATTGGTCGTAAACCAATCTACAACTTGGGCAAGTGAACTATTTACGCCGTTAAAATTACTAAGCGTGCGACCAACTTTAAAAATAAGTGACGTATCATCAGCAAATAGAACAATGTCGCACAAGTTCTGTATATAGAATGGCAGATCGTTAATATAAATTAAAAATAGAAACGGACCCAGAATTGATGCCTGCGGTACGCCCATAGCAACAGATGCTCCAGAGGAGCGAATTCCATTGACATCAACATGTTGTATTCGATCATTTAGTTAGGAGGCAACAAGGTTCAGTGCAGAGTCTTTGATACCATAATAAAAGAGTTTTCCCAATAGTGTTTTATGGTCAACGCAATCAAATGCTTTGAAGAGATCGCAGAATAAACCAATAGCATCTTGTCTATTCTCTCAGGCGTCATATATATGATTCAGAAGTGTCACACCTGCATGAATGGTAGAACGACCCCTTGTGAACCCATACTGCTACTTACGTAATTACTACTACTTATGTAATAGCATATTTAAATTAAAATGAGCTTGTAATTGTTGCAATATAATCATCTCAAAAATTTTGCTAATATTGAAATTGGGCTGAAATTACCAGGGTCGGTTTTGGATCCAGATTTAAATAGAGGTATTACTTTACTGTGTTTCATTAAATCTGGAAACACTCCTTTATCAACACATTTATTAAATATTTCAGCTAGATGTGGTGATAATATCTTAAATTGATTGAGTCTATCATTGTTAATATATTATATTAACAATGATAGACTCAATCAATTTTACAGAAATACCCCACAAGTCAGCTGTCTTTTTTGAGTTAAGTGACTTGAATACTTTAATGATATCGTTGGGGTTTACATATTTAAAGCCAAATAAGACACTACACTGATCCACGCTGCCCCAAGCATGCGTTGAGCTTTCATTGGACAAGAATTTAAGGCGCTAACTGTTTTCGCGGGTATGGCTATAAAATAGTTGTTAAAAGTTTGTGCTATATCTAATTTATTATTACACACTTCGTTATTTATAATTAACTCAATGTTATTATCACGGGGTAGTAATCGACCGGTTTTAGTATTGATTACATTCCAAGTCATTTTTGCCTTGATTCTTTAATTTTATTACTTATATGTAACGACTTGACAGCAGCACAGGCATTTTTAAAGGTCTTAGAATAAATTTTAACATATTGAATAAAGGCAGGATCAAAATTAAATTGCTTCATAATAGTTCGTACAACTTAGCCCTACTTTTGTAAATTCCTGCAGTTGCCCACTCACAAAATTGCAAGTTTTAGTTTTTATAAAATGTTTTTGATTTAAATATGTTGTTGTACTCAGCTTTAATTGTATTAAATAAGGAGTCATATAAGCTGTTTGGATCTTCCTGATTAAAGTCAATATGTGTGACTTTTGCTGAAACATTAACATTAAATTGTTTAAGCCGATGTGCACTCATTGGCTTACATACAATTTTATTCTTTTTAGAAGTGACATTAATAGGAAATGCTGCTTTCTGACCAAGATGATCTGATGGAAAGTTACTTAGTATCTCCCTTGTTGTTGATACACAGTTGCAGAATATATTATCTATACATTTTCTAGAATGTGAGGTGATTCTAGTTGGCTCACAAAATAAATTTTGTAAGCCAAAAGACTTAAACTAATTTTTAAATCTAATACATTTCGAAGACTGCACAAGTAAATCAACATTAAAATCCCCACACACCACAACATGTTTCCTATTAGTGAACAAACGTTTCAATACACTTTCCATTACAGTTTCTAATAAATTATAATCCCTATCTGGAGGACTGTAGACACAGAGGACAATGAGTTGCTCGAGCTCAACACAGGACAATTCTGCAGTTTGCTCAATAGAAAGGGCCACAATATCTTTACGTTCTTTACATTTTAAATTATTATGGGCACGATGGTTTATTCTGTGTCTGGATGTTATTTATCTATAATATGTATGTATTTAGAAATATATAAGTATGTTTATCAGTTATCTAGAACCCATAACACAAGCTAATATTAGCTTACTAGAGGGCTTGCTAGATGGCGCTGTGTGAAGTGTCCCACATTTATTTTTTTTATTATATACAAATATAAGAGAGCCACCACGAATAGCTTTCTTTCTAGAGAACGCACTGCTAAGTGAATAGAATTCATTGTTGAACAATAGTTCATGACTTTTTAACCAATGTTCTGTAATACAAAAAATGTGAACATTGTGTTCCTTTATATAAAGTTCTATTTCTAGTAGTTTTTCAGATATGCCTTCAATATTTTGGTGAACTAAGTTTAAACTACTAGAAGTATTGTTAATATACTCAAAATTATTACAACAAATATTATTTGATATTTTTAAAAAATTGACTCAATGGGCTTAAAAGACCTATAACCATGGCCAGATTTTTTACCTGTTGTCTTACAAACTAGTTTTTTGAGATAATTTCCCAAGTTAGTAAGTCATTCCTAATACGCTCAAAAGGAGCTGGTTTATAAGCCAATAATTTGGCTTGATTCAATAAAAAATTGGATAACAATACAGCTATCTGACGTCGTAAAAATTTTGATAGTAAACAACTATCTAATGTCAAAAAATAATAATTCTGTAATAAAGGATTACAGTCAAATAATTCTATATTCCTACAATATGTGGTCAAGGTATGTAACTTTCTATTTATATTGTATCTAATGTTATTTTCAATTTGTGTAAAAGATTTGCTATATGGCAGTGTAGACAGTATAACCTGTTTAACTTGCATGTTTGACAACTGTTCATAAAACTTTATGATATTTTTAATGTTCACAATATCTCTTCTGCCAATAAGTATCACTATTGTTATTTGTGGGCAATGTGTACTGGTAAATACCTTATTAATTATTTGAGAGTAGGATGCCCCAGGAAATGAAAGTGTTATAACCGAGTTACCCAAATGTCGAATTAAGTGATAACCTAAACTCTTGCCAATTTCATCACAATAAATAACAGTCTTTCTAACATTTAATAGTTGCGTAATTTTTGTTACAGGGCTATCACAGTAAATGATATTTGTGCTTACAATATTGTCGCATATACTGCCTACAGAGTCAACCATTGGAGAAGTTGACTCGGACTGCGATGTTATTGACAATGAAGAACATGGAAGGGATTTATCACAGTCAGGTGTTTGATTATAGAATTTTTCAAGTGATAAGAACCTTTGTTCATTGCTGTGACAAGACTCCACTAAGCTATTCAATGCCTTAATGTACTCCCCAATTTCTTTCTGTGATGTTTTGAATTTTAAAGTTATTGACTCTAAGGAATCATTTAAACACATAATTTCAGTCTGTAATTGATGTATATCCATCTCATATTGCTCTGTTTGGGTGTATATATGTTTTTTACTTGTTTCTATTAGTTATTTTAACTGTACATTTGATTTACAAGTCCTAAGATAATTGTTCATTCCTATTCTAAGCTTTTTAATGTGTTTCTGTGATTTGGAAATAAATTTATTGAGTATTATGTATTTTTTTAATTTATTCCTGCTACTACTAACTAATCTTATTGATGTGTTGGTGTTAGTCGATAACAAGTGGTCACCAGTTTTGTCTATTGCTGCAATAGGAATATTCAATGAGTTAACTATCAGGTGCGAGGTGATGGGGTCATCAAGACAAATAAGATCTGACTCCGACCTCCCACACATTAGCTCATTATACAGACTGTTGGAAAAGGCAGCCTGATCTACCGATTTAAGATTGTCCCTAAGAGTGATGGAGTCATGAGCATCACTCGCTCACACTCTAGAATGCTAATATGTTTTAGAGCATGTTCATGGGTGTTACTGCACTCTTCTAGACCCTTCATTGTTGACTGAAGGTGATCTCGCTGAACGGTGAGCTCCATGACCTGCGTATGTAGCTCAGCCAACTCTTGTTTGAGTTGGGTGTTTTTGTCAATTACATTTAATATTTCTTTTTCACTATCATCCCGTTTCTCTAGCAACTGTTTGTTGAGATTTTTGCAAATCTCCAATTCCTTTATAGTGACGTTGAACTTTTGTTGCAAGTCACGGGATACTGCACTACGGGTCATCATTTTTATTTTATTATTTTATTCCTAATAAATATTTATCAACAAGAAATCTATAATAATTCTCAACACACTAATGACAAGATTATAAAAAAAAATAAGTGTAAGTATATCTATGTTTACAACAAATCTAATATATTTGAACTATTTAGTATTTTATTTTATATTTATTTTATTATTTGGGTACAATTTTTATATAAATATCTCAATAAGTGATGTGATATGTTTTTTCGGTAGGTATTTGAATTGATATCATGTACCCTACTCTCAATTTTTATGTTCGAATTTTGTACAGATTAGTAATAAGTAAGTATGCTATTCTTCTGTTTAAGTTCATTACATGTCACAATATTTGTTTGTTTTTATTACGATTTTAGGATCACTAATAACAGTTTATTCGTCCACTAAATTTTTCAAAACGGTAAAAAATTTTGAAAAAATTTACGGTTGATCACTGATTCACAAATAACTTTGTCGTAGCCTTGTGCTTGTATATCATTGTATTTATGGTCTTTTTCTGTGTGTTTATTTGCACTTTTAACACTTTTTTATTGTAGTATAACTTAATATTCATAAATTTTCTTAATAAAAATATACAGAGACACTGTTTACGTTACGGCGTTAGTGTGGTAAAATGAGTATCAACTTACTTTTACGATACAACGGATTCGTCTTCGACTTTCTCCGAAGCACGACATTGCCTTGCTTCTGTAGCTTGTTTCTTCTATCTTCCTTCTCTGACTCCAAATCTTTTTCATTATCATACTCTTGCTTCGCTTCGTCACAAGAATCGACGTGATCATCTTTTTCTTCGGTGTATTGTTGAGTTTCTTCATTGTCACTGCACGTGTCTTTTTCTTCGTGTCTCCTGGCCGATTCTTTAGCGCTTGTGGTTTCACAGGCGTCTGATAAAGAACTCTCTGAGCCGGATTTTGTGATAGTTCCTCCTGCTGTATAGCCAAAAACACAAAATCAATGTAAAATATAGTATCGTTATAAAACTATAGTATATCATGCTTTTTACTTTTACTGCTATAGGCTGATTTGATAGATTGATAACACAGGAATCAATGTCACTCGTTTTACTCTGTATTTTCCTCCAAACATACAACTGACAAGTCACGTATATAATTTTGACCCACAGCCGGACGAAAACTGGGCATGCGGCATTATTATTACTTTCGTCTCTATCAGACCGCGAACAAGGTTCCTTGATTAGTAATGGATAAGAAGCCAAAATCTTTTATTGCAACTGGTTGCGATGACGGCCGAAAGGTGTTGAGCTGATGCTCACGAAAGCTTATACGTGAAATTGCCAGCCATTTAGTGTTAGTGTCGCGTAGGCACCAAAACGCTTCCTCAGCCCCAGTCAAGATTGATCGACGATGTATTTTCCGCTGGCACGCCACAGTATATATGATTGGCAGAAGAACGATCGAAGTGCAGATATAAACGAATAAATAAATATAAATAAATAAGTGGAACATCTCTGTTATTGTGTTGGATTTTATTTTTAAGCTTTCGATAATATAGGTACATAAAAATAAATTTATACTTTATGTACACGTACCAAATAAAATGCCCGTACTCATTACAATTATCTTTTAAAACAAAAATATATTTAAATAATAAAAGAAAAAAAATACATTATAGTTTTATGCAAGAAGTTCATCTACAACAAAATAAATAAAGTAACAATTTATTTGTCTCAGGATTTTACCTCTATCTTACCTACTAGTAAGTGATGGTAAACGGATAAGTTTTAAGGACATATGTATTACTATCATAGTGATTGTGATATTTGCGCGGAACACTAATTCTAAAATTACAGCAACCTACGTTACTCTCTGTAATATCAGCTATCCACTAATGAAGGTCCGGTCAAAATCGGTATAAATCGTTCGGGAAATTACCGGGAAGAGATAGAGAGATAAAAAAATTAAACGATTTTTTTGGTGTATATAACCTTGCATACATCAAATAACAGCAAGCATCTTACTATGTACTTAGTAAAATGCTCTTATTTGGATATTACGAAAAACACTTGTATTTTATTCATTTGCATTTAAGATGATTATTATATACAAACCCTCATTCTCCTGCGACAAGCTCATTTGTTTAACCAATTCTTCGACCCTTTTTATAGCAGCTTCTCTGTCCCGCGGTTCTAACTCTTCAGTCTTTGGTTCGCTCTCCGACTTGACTTCGTTTTCCGACTTGGTCTCTTCACTATCTTGGACAGATAGTTTGAGCTTCTCTTTATCCTTGTCCAAGTCTATGGAACTAGGGATGGGTTCAACAGTAACTCTTTCAATAGTTTCCATTTGTTCTTTAGCCGCTTCAGCAACATAGTCTAATGACCACATCTAAAGTAAAATGTAAATATTGATAAGTTAATATATTTAAGTTATTTCGTTGAAAAAACCCAACTTTTTGACCGCGACTATTTGTTACTATCTAAACATTCATTCAAAGTCTATAACAAAACCTTTTCCAAATTCGAGTAAATTCAAAAATCTTTTAAACAATTTTTTCGGATAATTATTATGCAGAATAAACGAAAGATCTCTCGTGGGGATACAAACTTTACCCAATTCAAATTAATATTAAAATCGTTTTGAGAATCTCGATTACACCAATATAATGACGATGACAGCTTATCTATTGTGGTTGTAATAAAGGATGAAGAAGCTCGTCGCCTTAACTCTGTTCTGTAATATATAGGATAGGTGACCGCTCTGTGATATTTCCGTTTACGAGCAGTTCCGTGATTCGGAAGGCACGTTAAGCCGTTGGTCCCATGGCAGGCGTTAAGCTAAGTGATGCTTTACGACTACAGCACAGCAATAGGCTCTCCACCTAGTACGTGGGACAAAATACTAACGGTGAAAGTAGGCGTATAGTATGCCTGAACCTACCACTTCGGGGATAAAGGCGTGACTCTATGTACATATGTAAGTTTATATCATACACAAAACTAATTGTCAAAATAGTGTACTTTGAGAGGATTCAAGAATAACTTACCCTTACAACCCCATCAGTAGAGCCAGTAATAATAACATTAAGTGGATCCCACTCCCTGTTCTGACTGAAGGCGACACACAACACTTGCTGCGTCCGCTCTCTTCCTCCGATCGTGTCCACCGCCCCAAGCAGATCGCCATTGATCGACCACGCGTAGAGCCAGCTGCCACTACACGTAGCTATATCGCCCTAAAAAGTAAATAATTATGTTATGTGAACTGTCTTATTAGGGTTCCGTACCCAACAAAACCCTGTTACTAAGGTTTTGATAACATGATGAACTCCACCAAGATCTCCACAGTCCAAGTAATCTATACAAGCAATATTACGCTATGTTACATTGGGAACATAGCATGGTTGGGCGGTCAAATAACAATACCACCTAATATTGTAACGAAATTACTGGTGGCCCTGACAGCCATTCGAAACAAACAGATTTAGAATGATGGCGAAAGTTAATGGTAAGATAAACAGCAGAAATTTGCTATTGTATAATAGTAGAATCTGTATGTTATCAAATTAAGAGTGGTAAAAAGAAAATATCTATTTTTTTTAAATCATATAAAAAAAAGTATAGACTGACGGACTTAAATTGTACGGAACTCATCTTGTGAGACGACAAGTCGTACTTAGTTTGGTATTGAAAACTGTTTATTTATTTAATATTCTCAACGAAACAGGCGGAAATAAAAAGAAGACTGGTTTTACAACAATGCGAGAGTTTTATAATTACATCCCCATGAAATCCGGTCCAGTTTATTAACTGAGATAAAGCTTTCTATAGCACTTTTTTTTACCTAAATAGGCTAAGCGAAACGTTCGGTGAAATATCTTGCAATCTCTCTGTTTAGTGCGGTACTAAAGATATAATGGATTTTAAACAGACACATGTTATTTATTCAACTAAATACTTTTATTTATTCCGGTTTAATTGATTAAATCTCAAATTGCAGTATATTTAAGGCATTATTTGCTAAAGCTTTGCTTGTGAATAATATTATTTGTTAATACTAATTTGTTTCGAGTGGATTGGCAAAATTCAAGTACCCGTTAAAGCTGTTGCATAACAATTTAACTGTTTAATGATAGCTTTATCTACTAACTTATCTATTCTATACACAAATCATCTAATGGGCTCCTATATACGTATCATTGAGGTGTTAAGGAACAAATAATTAATAGAAATGCATATTAGGTAAAAGGTTGCCTGGCAGAAATTGCTTTAAGCGATAAGGCCGCCCATTGTACTGCTATTTTGTTTAATTTATTTTAAATTGTTATATTATCTCGGCGTACAATAAAGTATATAATAAATAAATATATAAATTATGGGAACCACAGGATCTAATGGGCTCATATATCTATATTTAAGAACAAATAATTAATAGAAATCTATATTATGGAAGCCAAAGATTATAGAGTATGTAATCCTTTGGCTTTTCTTTCCCAAAAATAAAGAGATATTTAAAAAGTTGATATAGCGCAAACTAGTAGACACGTAGTGCGTTTTTTTACATTATTTCAAGGTCAAGGTACAAGAAGTACTGACATTAGGAGTTGGTTGTATATTTATTGTTTTTTTTAATAAATAAATATTGTGTAATTTTTTTTACACAGCGCCATATACGTATACGTATACGTTTGGGCTAGAGCCCAAACTAAGCTTATACTTTAGGATCGAGACAACTGATATACATACTTATATATTTCTAAATACATACATATTATACATTGGAAACACCCAAACTACAAAATCAACATTTGTGGATCACACAAATATTTGTTCCGACGCGGGAATCGAACCCAGGACCTCATGCGCGGCAGTCACATACACTACCACCACCACCGAGGCAGTCAGTATTAACAAATTATATAATACTAGCGACCCGTCCCGGCTTCGCTTCTTTTTTTAAAATTCGGGTAATATAATTGTAGTTTTAGTAGGGATCCTTATTAATTTCTTGCAAATAATTAGCCTATATTAATCAGTGATAATGTAGCATTCAAATGGTGAAAGAATTTTTAAAATCGGTCTAGTACATATAAGACAATTCGTTACAAACATACTTACATACAAATCTTTCCTCTTTATAATATTAGTATAGATATAGACGTATATAGTATAAAATATGTATAAGTAAAAGTACTAACAGTGAGATCATCGATTGCTAGCGCCGATACTGGGGGCAGCGGTCCATACATCTCTGGCGGTAACAGCTGCCGTATAAATGTGCCCCGTTCTACGTCCCACACGATAGTCTGCCCATCTCGACTGCCGCTAACGACCAAGTTATAAGCAGGACTCGCCGCTAAACATGTAACCGCTTCTTCATGTCCGTAGAGGCATACTTTGACGGCCAAGCGACGTCGTCGAGCCCAGTATTGCCATACTGTCACTACCTACAGCAAAAATGAAGACAAATCGCGATTAATATTAGGTAGAGAGCAATATATAGGGTGGTTCAGCACAAAAGATTAGTAGGTGAAAGGTTCGAAGTTCTATGGTTAGGTCAACCGTAGAAATATTTAGGACTGGTTATCTTTAGAAATAATTTTGGTTCATATAATGAAAGAGGCGAGCCTATTTTCATCTATGGTATATCTCTATAAACGAGAAGATCTAAATATACATGAAGTTTTGGTTTGTATTAGCTACTTTTTACTGAATATCAGTAACACGCAAACCTGTATATGTGTGTAATCTAAATAATTAAATAAAATAAACAAGGAATTCAAATTTAATGAAATTTGGTCATAGAAACAGTTTGTATATCAAAAAAGACCCTGATTATTTTGTACAGTCAGCGTTGACAAAAAGGAGTTTCAAGATATTTAAAAATTAAAAAAAAAAAGCTAAATATGACATGGAATATTTCAGAGTGAAGATAGATACTCCCCGTAATTCTATTGTGAACGTTATGCAGGTTAGGTTCGGAAATACACTAAGATTAACTAGGAATTATGTGTATTCCCAGTTAAGATGAAGAGAAGAAAGTCAAAGGAACATCTTACCGTGCTAGTGCCAGCTGTAACTATAGTCTTCTCCGAAGGACACACACACGTGACGATCTCTCCACAAGCCTGTGCCACCGTCTCACACACAAACAGTGCTTTGTCGTTGTCATAGTTACCGATCCTCAGCGAATGGTCCGCGAACCCCCATGCCACGTACTTGTTATAAGTCGGCGGCATTAACACTTTGTTTTGTTCTACTGCCAGTATTGCTTTGTCTGTGTACAGTATTTGTCCTACTGGACCTTTCACTTCTGCAACAAAAGTATATACCCGTTAACATTTTCGTTTTCCAAATACTTAAAAGGGGGGGGGGGGGGGGGTACTAATTATTCCTTTGGTTAACTTGAAATTTAAATTTAAACATGTTTTATTGCAATAATTAAAATTGATGATCGGATTTTTATTTCGGAGCGGATCACGGTATATGAAGGTGTGTGTGTCGCCATCTTGATTTGTATTTCAGTTGGATAGCCGAACGCATGGCAAACTGACACAAAATCCTCGGCTTCTAATATAATTACATTATTGTAATCGCGTTAATTTTGAATATCAAAACACATCGTGCAACAAATTACATGTGGATTTATTTATTTATTTTGGATCCTGCAATTTATAACGCTCACTGTGAACGGGGGCGGTATTGACACATCGGATCGTGACAATTAACCGATCAGCTCTCCGATAGAAATATTGGAAATTACTGCTCCGCCACCAAATGCAACTATTGGCTATCGGTCTAGAGTAAACACAACAGTGTCACTTCATTTATCAAATATGAGGCAATGTTATGCAATCGGAGTTACAATCGAGTAGTGAAAAGACCCCAATAGTTATCTCATATTATCAACAAAAAGTACCTTTCAGAGCCAATGACTCTTCTGATAATTTTCAAATAATAAATTCTCCTATTAACGGAGAACATATTAATAGAATAAATAACAATACTAATGTAATGACAAATTTTATAAGCTATAATACAAATATCCGTCCATCGTCACAAAAAATCATATTCTTAACACTAGTGTCATACCATAAAAAATTAACGCATATTACCTTTTACAGGTTGCAATGATGGCCTTAGGTTTTCAAGGTTGTGGAAGAACAATTTTTCCGGAGGAGTAATGCCCTGTGATGGTATTATGTTATTCGGATCCAATATTGTAGAACTTCGCTGGGACATTTTCTTGCTAGGATGAGCCTTCTTAAACAACTGTTTTGGTATTTGACCGAAATTGTTGATGAAACCAATAGTTGCATTCTTTTTTAACGGATCGTCAATACTGAAATAAAAGGAGCAATATGAATTTCATTCATTTCGAAGCCTAAAGATAGTTACATTCAAATAAATTAAATTCAAGAAATAATAGAAGATATAAATTCAGAAACATAACTTCGAAAAAATAACTACGTAAAAGCAACGAGAAATCTATTATATTTGCTATGTGGTAAACATTTCTTTCAATGTTCCGTACTTGCATCAAACCAAATACAGAACATCTAATTAAAATGTTTTTAAAGTGAATTTGTCTTAAACAGTATCTGATTTAAACCATATAATCCGCCTTAGTAGATAGCCTTAATATATACCTCATTTGTGGGACTTACATATCGTTGCCACCATTTACAAAACTTACTTGTAAATATCCACATTTCCTTCGTAAAATAGATGATGGAAGACATTACAAGCGTCAACGGCGGCTTGTCCTTGTTGTTTGTAACCAAAGACCAGATCAATCCAGTGGTGCAGCCGATGGGACACATAGTCAGATTCTAGGGCTGCCCGATGCATACGGATGAACTCACGAGGGTCACCCCGGGCCCAGGGCGGTAATACTACATCTCCTAAGGCCACACCTGATTGTTTATATCCTAAAAATATAAAATCATGAAATAGACGGCAATAATTGTCAATTTATATGAGATACTCTCTCTGATATAAATTGAGAGAGGCACCATTGTCTTTTAAATTAGAGGAATCCGTCTGTCTAGGCAGGGCATGTGATGAGAAGGCATGAAAGTCATATTATTAAATGAGCGATGAATAGGAAGGAAAGTTGAAGGATGGAAACTAAAGAAAAGATTAATGGTTTGCGTAAGGAACAATATGAATAAGAAAGGAATAAAAGAAGTAAAGGTTCTGATGACTAATAGCAGGAATGAATGGAAGAAGGTATTTTTTAGCGCGCCGACCCCTAATAAATTGGGACAAGGGCAAGAGGATGATGATGATGATAAAGATGTCAATTGAGAGACGTAATAAGTATTGATAGCGATCAAATATTCAAATACAACTCAATTGATTGCTCGGATACTTACCTAAGTCGAAGTTATTAGAGTTGACCAAAAACTCGGGCAAGTAAAACAATTCCGGTATTAGCTCTTTTACATCCGCCATGTTATGACGCGACGCCGAATTCCACGCCTCTTTTACTGAGTGAAACATTCTATAACAAAATATACTCCATTATGTGACATACTATATTTTATACAAATTAAAAGTATTGCCAGTTATGTAATCTTACCTATCAGCTAAATCAAAATGTCCGCCTTGTAATTTTAAGAAGTGCTGTGTAAAAGGCTCCATTCTCACCAGATACGAACACACAATCATCGCTGATGAGTAGTGTGTACCATAATGATAGGGTGGCGTTTCACCGTGTGGGTCGTCCCATTCCTGTGAGTAATAACAAAAACTTCAAATATATTATTTGTAGCATGGAACGCTGTTTAAAACTCGTATCCTCTCTGCCTCTCTCACTTTCTTTCACCCCCTCTCTTGCTTTCTCCTTCTCTCTCACCCCGTCTCTTGATTTCTTCCTCTCGCTCTTAATTGTTGTGTATTCCCAGTTGCTTCCAGATCCAACTTAGATTTGGAACCCTTTTTTTTAGCTGCAATAAGCAGCTATGATATGGCTTTTGATTTTCGGAATTGCTAGCTGCGACTGCCGTCTGACCTCCCAACCCCGTAAAGATACCTGCGTCGTTATCTCGTCCGTTAGTCAACAGGAGCACAGAAAATACATACACTTCTGCTCTCATTATTACTTTAATTTCATTTCATTATTAGATACCTAACAACTTCGCGATAAATATGGACCCCTGAGCGGTTGAACGTGGATTACATTCAACATGGTCAGGGGGTTAGTTTATAATGGTTGAATATGGAGTAAACCAATAAGGTGACCTTTTTGACATTACCGATATAATTTTTTTACGTGTGGAAAACGTCTCTGATGCTATGCCGGACTAAAACCACACGGTGCGCTTTCAATCAGTCTATGGCCAGGAGTCTCGCGTGAGCCCTCAGAAGGATAGCCCCAGAGTTCCCGACAAAGTTTATTCGCCAACGGGGTTTCGTTTTTGGAGGGGTTGTTATTGCGTTGATTGCCAATATACTTGAAATAAAATTACCTTATATCGTTTTCTAAACTGGTCCAATCTGTCTGAGCTCTGTGCACCCATTGGTTTGGTTAAATCTCTGAACGTAGCCGGATCATTGAGATCCAATTCGAGTGAATCGTAGTCGGCCAGGATCCAAGGAAACACTGGATATTGCATCAGATCGTTGTACGATCGACCTGCCAGCGTGTTTAAATGCATCAAGTATTGGAAGTTTGAGATTTCACCCCTCTGAAACAAAAGATACAAAACTCAATACTATACATACGGATGATCATTGTTCAATTTATGTTGGTATATTCACTTCTTTATTACAGTATAAAAGAAAAGGAATGATAAGGCTTTAATGACGTTTACACAGGGTTTCAACTTGACACTATAGTCAAGTTTTAATTGGCCGGGTATGAACAGTGCGTAATAATTATTACGTTGGTTAAAAGTTTCACCAATTAGTCATATATGAGCCCTAACTTCAGAGATTTTTTTCGACTTAAGAACATGAATAATGGATATATCGCTCGTAGCCCCGATAACTCGGTATTCTGTAAACTTCGCTATGGCTGATCCTCGGATGGCTGACCTATTTACGAGCGCTTCGTACTTCGTAAGGCATGTTAAGCAGTTAGTGCCGGCTGCCAGTAATATGGCAGTCGTTAAGCCAAATTGAAGGACTTATGGTCGGTTTGGAAAATGTCAACAACATGTGGCCACAACCTGCGCCTGTCAACACGGTAATGGGCTCAGCACCTCTTACGTAGGAAAAGTTGTTACGGTGAAATGTGGACATGCCACTTCTGTCTCTTTTTCCGAAATTATTTCCACATATTGCAGAAAAGCTGAAGAATAAAAAGTAGGAAAGTGGACTCCGGGGGTTTCAAGGCAGTCGCTCGGATGATGACGAAATTTCAAGAAAGCTGAAGGAAAAACGTTGCTCATAAAAAAATGTCTAAAGTATATACAAAAGTTCTTCAAAAAGGGTTTTAAAAGGTTTATAAAGGATCGGCAGCGCGAGTGCTGCACCTCTGATGTTGCAAACATCCATAGGCTACGGTGACCACTTTCCATCAGGTGGGCCGTATGCTTGTCTGCCATAAGAGGTAAAAAAAAGGTGATACGCACCAGCCACCGTTGTGTAACAGAAGTATCTCCTATCAGCGTGGCAAGTAGTCCACCAGGTTGTTCGACGGCCACTCCTCTCTTCTGACCGGCCACGGAGCCGGCCGCACTGTCGGCCATGCCTGTCGCGAGCGCTGTAAACCTACTGTACACCTGGGAAGCAATATTCAAGTAAATATTAAGATTTTACTTAATTTTAAGTTTACGTTGTGTAAAAATCAATGGGGAAGGCAAGGAAACTTTTTTGTAGAGGGCGCTGTGTGTTTGTTACACAGAAAACGTTAAATTTCATTGCATAATCTATAGTCTGCTTCGTCTTGCGTTTAGTTTGCTCAGTTTTTTTTGTGGTTGAAAAAAGTTTTACAACATGTATTCTACGTGGCGAGTGGTTAAATTAAAGGTGGAAATAAAAAAAATTAAAAAGAGCTACATTTTAAAGCCACAAAGCGATCCATTCTTTCATAAATAATTAAAAACGCGTATTTCGAACGAAATTGTATAAAGATTAACAGTTGCTTTGTAACAAACACACAGCCCCTCTACAATTAACTATTTGACAATTTTCTTCCCCATTAAGGCCGTGCCGCAACGATTTTTCTGGGTCGATTCTGGAGCTACACTTTACTCCGTTAATCATATTGCGATAAGACGTATGAGGTAGAACGCTCTAAGTTTTAAACGTGAGTCGGTAGCTTAGCGGACTAAAAGTGGTGCTCCGGATTAGGCAATCACGCCGTCGTGAAATTTATTTTACATTAAATTATGGTATAATTGTTTCCAGCATGAGAATTTTTAAGTAAAAGTATACGTCATTGATGAAATTCGTCGTAGAGATGACATGTTTGCCAATGGTAATGGCGTTTATTGCCAAATGAAATATTTAAATTAAGTCTTTAATATTCAAGTTAAGTCTTTAATATTTTATATACTAATCGGGACTTCTGTACTTATTCACCGACGTTTCGAGCGCGTTGCAGCGCCCGTGGTCGCGGCTGGACTCTCCGAGTAGTATATAAAATATGAGTATAAACCGCGAAAGTTTAAAAATAACTTATTAACGTCTTTAATGTATTAGGTCTGATTTCGTACCTTGTTCCGCACTTTGCGAGGGAAAGCCAGTAAATAATTTCTACCGTCACTTGAAAATACTTCCAGTGCAATCGGCTGTAGCAAATATCGCCTTTTGTGAACTTCCCTACAAAAATTAAAAAGGTCTTAAAAAAAGGGAAACAGTGAGAAATTTTTATATATTACACAAAAAAAAACAATATACATATAAACTTGGCTGTATTATATAGCGTTTATTACATAATACTAATACTACACGGTCGTTTGGGCAGTCATATTCTAACGGTTGCTTCGAAAAGAGCTTATATGTGCATAATGGATCATTTACACGGGGCCAATACTTAAAACAGTCTTAATTCTTAAATAGCCTTAATTATGGGACATGTATTGGATTGTCTTTATTTACACAACGCCAATGTTGGACTGACTTAGTGGATTGTCTTAAATATTTACGCCGTGCAAATGGTTCATAATGATTATAGTGTTCTTCTAGCTGACGCCCGCGGCTCCGCACGCGTGGTGTAATTTTCCCGTTCCCGTTTACCACAGGGACTTGTTCCCGGGATAAAAAGTAGCCTATGTGTTATTCTGATGTGTAAGCTATATTAGCGTAAAATATGGATCACAATTCATTTAGTAGATTTTGCGTGAAAGAGTAACAAACCTACATACTTACAAACTTTTACGCTTATAATATTAGTAGGATATATAAAAATGATAACCATAGACCATATTTATAATATCGAAGACACTAAATTGACGTATGTATAAATCATACGCATATATAAAAATGTTGAGTGCTTAATAATGTTAATATAGGAACAAAAATAGTCCTTACCGAATATCTTCATACAAAAACTTCGAACACTGCCTTTGGTTACTCCTCTGTATACCTTGACTCGGTAATATAGGTTCATAGTCGTCGGGACAACTATCGAGATCCCGTATTTCTCTGTTCTTTAGCAATGTAAATCCATCGATGACGTAGCAATGCTCTCGACCGAATAACAGTAGACCTTCGGTAGTGTCCAAGCCTTGTATCCTTGCACAGCGGAACATGTGAGTGATCTGAAATGATGCAGAAAAAAACGTTAACCCGTAATAAGTTGCATAAATAATAAAAAAATATTATTTTATTTATTTATTATTTATGCAACTTAATACTACAAGTTGTATTCCCTAAAGTAATAGCCAAAAACAGCCTCACATGCAAGTGGCTGCTCAATAACGGATGAGATCATGGGAAAGAGAAAGAAAACTTGAAATCAAACCCCGTACCTACCGTTTGGCCAGTGAGAGACAGCAAAAATCGAAAAAGGCCTACGTCTAGTAGAAAAATGCGTTAGGTTGATTTTATTGATTGAATGTGTTTTACCTGACTGATCAAATGTGTATACATACAAGGAAATATTACCTGAACCTTCAATTTCAGTTGGTGGAATAAAAACACTAGTCGAAATGAGGACGAAGATCATAGGAAGTAATAACCATAAAGTATGAAGTGCATAGTACCTTTTCGTGATGTTCTAACAATCTAAGCAGCGTCTGGTTATCTGGTGGCGGAGTTGGCTGTTCATCTTCGTCTTCATTGTCTGGACCATCTTCGTTAGCTAAAAAGAAAACAACATCAAAGTAGAAAATGATGTATTCAAGTCGTTACTTAGTAAAAAAATACAAAGGAGAATGAGAGAGAGAGAGAGAGAGAGAGAGAGAGAGAGAGAGAGAGAGAGAGAGAGAGAGAGAGAGAGAGAGAGAGAGAGAGAGAGAGAGAGAGAGAGAGCAGTAATTCAACATACCTTCACCAGAAGACTGATTGTGTGTACCGCGACTGACAACGCCACTGCTGACGAGTTCCGAAGGTGACCCTCCGCCATTTGCTACATCGACGGATGTTTCTCGACTGCTATATTACAATGAACATTTAACTTGAGGTAAATACGCTTTAAATATAAAGAACCTATTAATAGTAGTAATATGGATAAATCCGGAGTTAGACATCTTTTCATCTTACACTAACATTACTGGTTACATTGGCGGATACGCGTGATTGTTTATGGTGAACGAACATTTCACGGTAATCGATAAACCTATATAGCAAGCCACTTTCCGCGCTTTTCCATTTCCATGTGGCCCACCGCCTATTACGTGGGAAAAGGCGTGACTATATATTTATGTATAAAAAAGAAATCGTATTTCATACTCGGACGTGAAATGGTACTATGTGTTTTTTTTATAACTAGTGAAAATCGTGCAAAACGTTCAATGTACCTTGTTGTGTCGTTCGCTGCCTCAGGTATGTCCGTAGATTCAATGCCTTCGGTTTCACATAAGCTATTGCCCGCACCACGATGTTGTTGGTATACTCGAAAATACTCTTTGCTGTCTATGCTCTGTGCCACCTTGTACTTTAGTTGTTTCTAAAAATGCGGTATAATAATTAATTTGGAGTTAACATATGGTCAGATGATTTCTGTTTTACTTTAGATTGACATTTAAAATAATAAATAATTATGTACAAAGGCGATTTTATCATAGTAATGAGTTTTCTCCCAGCAATCCTTTAGGTAGCAAAGGAATAAATGTTACAACACGTTTAAAAGTACATTTATAACCCCTGATTGATGTAGAAAAGAAAAGCAAATTTTTGTCAGAACATTTTCCGCGTCTTCGATGAATCTTCGAGGTCGAGAGCCAACTTGTCAACCCAATTCCCTCAAAATTGGGTAGAGGCAGTTCCCACTAGACACATTCACGGTCACCAGTTAGCTGCTCCACCTGCTGACTGACGGTCAAAGCGTAAATAATAATTTTAGATAAATTTGCAAACTACATCTTCCCTGTATAGAAAAGAAAAGAATATAATAGGCATGACGCAAGGTTTTAAAATTCTGAACCGTAGTATTTTTACACAATTTTTTATTTAGGAAAGAATTTTATTTTCGGTAATAAACTAACCTTAAACTAATTTTAAAGCCATTTTTCTAATATTTTTTGAAATAGTGCGCGAAAACAGCTCTCAGTGTCATGGCGTCGGGTTACGTCTAAGTAAATATCCAATTGTGTCTACGCGCAGTTAGAGGAAAGTTAACAAAATTTTATATTTTATACGTTTATAAATGAATTCTAAGGTTTATAAGCAGCGCAGTAGCACACGCAGTAGTCACAACCACATATTACAGAAACAAGAAACTATTGGTTTCATAGGCGTGACTTGTTTCAGTGACAGTACTTGGCTGTGTTTCAGTCAAAATGGCCGATTGCAGTATTTTAATCTTTTATTTTAGTTAAAATGTTATTAATCACAGATTTTTAAATAAAAGTAAATCAGTATTTTAAATACTTTTTATAGATTTTCCCCCCTAAAATAATTAAATCTTTGAATATTTAATGCTGTCGTCACGCCTATTCGGTATATCGGTACTAACTATAGTTTTATTAACTACCATTGTACAAACAACTGACTCACATTATCAGGATCATCAAGGTCGGGTCTGTACGGGTACTGCAAATAGAACAAATGGTTTCGTCGCAACATTTTCCGCATTCTCGAAGGTCCTTCGGTGCTATCGAGTGCCCACTTGTCGAGGGGGCTGGGTAAAGGCGGTCCCCATAAAGCACGTTCGCGAGTCAGCTCGCGCCACGTGATCGCCCATTCCGCTTGTACGTAGCGTGACGTATGAGCTCGGGTGTTAGCTGCTCCGGATACCACTGCACACCACGCTTGCCTGTATTAAAGAACAGATTTCTTTGGGTAATACCACTAGATGAACCATTCCATAGACTACATAGTCAGTGGACACCGTATTAGAAGCGACATTTCGAGACAACGCTAATGATAATAAAACACAAAAGTATCAAAATAGTGTATCAAAATGGTGATAGGACAATCGATGTGACCTTAGTAGAGTCAATCAAAACGCCGTCGTACAACAAGTAGGTTATGGTACAGGACGCATTTTACGTCTTTTCTGCTCAGCTACCTGACAGAGTATTTGATTTATTGGTAAAATATGCAAACGATAGGTATCTATTTGGCCCTGTGAAGTGGATGCTCCATATAAAAACAGCGTTTTCAATGTAACAGATCTACTACACTAAACAAAATTATGTGAATTAAAGGCCTTCATTCTGGTCCTGGTGTTGTTTCAAGGATCACCGGTCAGTGGAAAATGGAAAGTGGCCATTCTATATGTTAGTACTGTGTATATTTCACCTAATAGTTGTCTGCTCGGATGATGATGAGTTGTCTGCTGGGTACAACTTAAAAGGATAGACCAAAATTTACTGGTAAAATATAATAGTTGTCTGCTGGGTACAACTTAAAAGGATAGACCAAAATTTACTGGTAAAATATATTGTCTCATGATTTGCCATTTTAAAATATTGGATTTGCATTTATATTGTCAAATTATATAAATTGTAGTGGTTAGACTGAGGGTACGTACCTAACTAGTTGTACATGATCTTGCATATACGCAAGAGCGTGATCCCGTGGTGGGTTAGGCCGGAGTTTGGCTGAGTCTTCCTTCTTCACCTTGGTTCTAGACGCGAGTCGTGTCAAACCACCGGTCACCTTCTGAATTTTAGACTGGATCTGATTGTGCAGCTCCCATGGTACGCGATAAGTGGCCTACAAATGACCAATTTCACATTATTTACAGTAATGAAATTTAGCTATGTATTATGTATATTTTTTGTATTCAACATAAATACACTGTTTATTAAGTGGAAATAAAAGAAATGTCAGTAATGTTGATCAGTGATAGCGTCTTACTGTTACAGTTCAGTCCACTGTTAAAGTGATAATACTTAAAAAAATATTGATCAAATTTTTTTGTAGATAAAGCAGAAATACTTTTGATTTGATCAAAGCTCAGATTAAAAAAAAATGTTCTAATTACAGCTTTAAAATATTTTTTTATACGAAGGGGTCATAAACATTGGAGAAATACGGACGCACTCTTATGGCACGAATGTGTTTCATGCTTCGCTTATAATAACGTGGTACTTTTTAGAACCCTGAAAGGAGTATATTACTATAAAAACAGGCCTAACCTTTCGTTCAATGTCGATGTAATTAATCCACAACTTATGCGCACTCTCGTTCAGTTGCTCCCTTACAGCCGCTAGGTCGGGAGCGCGTGCATTTCCTATGGGTAGCATTAGCGTCATTTTGAAAACCTCTTCTATCGCTGGCTTCTTGCATACATAGAGCTCTTCCCAAACACGACGAGCTGCGCCGGCCATGAGATTACGTCCTAAGAAGAAACAATATAAAATAAGCATAAAGTGATTTTTTGTTAAAATGCATATTGTTAATACTCTAGAAACAGTTGCAGCAAGTTAGACTTACTTTCAACGACAACGGGTTTGTACCCGTTTGTTAAAATGTTTAAATACTATCTCTCACTTTACAATTACTTTAATAAGATAATAACTGGTGGAAGTAAACTAAGAACATAACTGGAAGAACGAATTAATTTTAATTTTAAACTATCTATTGTTTGTAGATATTAGGAGCAAGTCACTTTCTTTACAGAATATAAAAGAGCGGAGGGATTGAACTGGATGCGGAGATCATTTAAAGAGACATTCGATTATGGAAGATATAGCATATTTGTTTATTTTAAATAATTACAACAGAAATAAATAATTATTTTTACCTTGATGTGTAGTGAGTCGATCATCCCTAGACTCTAAATCCCCGCTCGGATTGACATGCCAAGTGGTTCGCATATGCGAATCTAGTGCAATCTTCATATTGGAACTCAGTTGTAGTAAGCAATAGGTTAAGCATCCAATGAACTCAAGCTCGTGGTTACCAGCACCAAATATCAGTAACCTAGAACAGAATTACCATTACGTAACTTAATAATAATATAATAATAATAATATTTATTTATTATCAGGCAACACGAGAAAAGTTACAGATCTTATAAACTTATTCTACGGCCCATATACCTTAATCCTAAAAATACATAGAATAATAACTTAACCTAAGTTACACGTAGTGACGTCGACGTGTCGCAGGTCGAGGGATCATGCGTTGGCAGGCGTCCTCTGAAGCGCCTGAACTTCAACCCTGTTGGCCAAAAGTCGGGACTCATGAAGGTGGCGATGCGTTCTGTGGGAACCCTCACCACAAAAGAGTTTTAACTCACTTTGTAACATGAGTTCAACTTCTCCACCCTTAAATCTAACCCTGTTTTCTTGTCGAGGTAGTTGACGACGTCTACGACCTTTACGTTGTGGTGAACGCGAGATACGTAGACCATGGTACTTGGAACCTCTGCGCGGAAGTGCTGCTGGATGGATCTTGACGCAGTACCACACTGGTTCTTGCAAGAGGGCTTCCTTTTCTTCTTCACCACCATCGTGAATCCCTCTGCATCACAAGGCTCCTTCCGTGAAACCTTAACGGGTGCAGTGCTGCGTTGAGTGACGCTGCTCTGCTTCCTTCCTTTGTTTGAACGGCTGTAGGGGTGCTGGCCGTTGCAGCTGCGTTGTCAAGAGGCTGAGAAGCTGGCAACGTGACAGTAGGCGGCACCTTCACGGGGGAAGAGGCGGCGGCTGGGGCGGGGGGCGCGGGTTCGTGTACGGGGCACTCGCCACGGTCACCGGAGCGTCGGGCGAGTCAAATTCTGCTGACTCGAAACTGCACAGTGACGCATTTTGCGCGCCTCGCCGTACGTTGACATTATTAGAGGCCACGTTAAGCGACCTACTAACTGAATTACTGCTACGTAGCAACAATAATTCCGTCTGTTATAGGCCACTGATAGTTTTATCAGAGGCCTCCAATTTTGCCAATACACTGGCAAGGCTGGACTTCAGGAACGTGATGTCCTTGAGTAGTCTGGTGACGTCGACGTGGTCGAATCCCACAGGTGGGAGCTTGTGCAGCTCCTTTGCGACGAAGTCGGGCACGTCATCAGGATCGGTTTCTTTCAGCAGGGTGATGATGTCCTGCACGCTTCTCTCCCCTCCATCCCTCCTGCGGGACGGCATCTGGCCAGTCTTACCGACCGATTGGTACAGCAACGTCTTCCCACTGCAGATCTCCTCCTCCTTAAAGTTGGATTTGCAGATCTGCATGATACTGATCTCATCCATGGTTTCAATTGCATTCTGGATGAATGCCAGCAGCTCGTTCACGATGATCGCCTTATTGGTAGCCATCGCGGCGGGTGTAGGGCAGAGACGCGCGAGTCGCGCGTGTCGCGAATTAATTGTTTACTGATTAATTACGAGACTGCATTAGTGAGGCGCGACCGTTTCCGACCGCGCATCGCTAAGCAATGAACAAGGCTCTCACATGGCTTGTTTCAAAAATAGTTCTAATAAATAAGAAGGTACTACTGGAAAACTAATTGGATAATTTTCTTATTGTTACTGGGATCCGAAATATAGGTTGTAGTTTAAGTTTCACTTTAATAACGACGTTGAGAGATATTTTATAGCTTTAAATATGTTTTTCGGTTACGCGCCATGTTGTTTTGAAGTAAAACTTCTTTATCATAAGCAAAACTTCTTTATGACGTACAAGAGAATTTATGTGGCTATAAAAAAATGTCATAAAGAAGTTTCACTTCTTGCCTGTGTACTCTGGTACACACACATATTTTTATTTATTTGATGAATAGTACAATAATCGATGTTTTTTGATAAAATGTGAGATTTTAAATTCTGTCAGTACTAGCCTATTAATTTTACAGTTTATGAAATCTTCTTTGTCAAACAAAATGACTGGGACTGGCGGAAAAAAGATTATTAAGTCTATCGATTTACTATCAGAGAATACATACCTATTTGTAGTCAGTTTATGTAAAGCTTCCAAAACTGACATTTGATCGGCAATGGACTCTGTAGAACGTGAAAGAAGGAACAGTATCGTTCGGTTCAGACAATGGTGCAACCCTTCTAATGATATCACAGACGATTTCTTTTTCGCTTGTGTTATTAGCTTTACGATGAAGTCAAAGACCTAGAACAAAATAACATACAAGTTATAATAATTTATTATTGCTACTAAATATTGAATGAAATGAAATGAATGTGGTGCTTATTTCACCGCTTTATAATCACCGTGTAAGTATTTACTTAAAATGCTCTATTAAATTGTCAATGGTTTAACACTGAACGGCAACATTACAAAACCATAAATGAATAAAAAATATCAATACCACTGAAATCAATGAGGACTAGACACGTGGCAGCTTTTGCAGAAGAAAGTGACAGAGCAGCAGTCATATATAACATTATTAGGGTTCCGTAGTTATGGATTCGTCATGTCTGTCTGTCTGTCCGTCCGTATGTCACAGCCACATTTTTCCGAAACTTGAAGAACTATACTGTTTAAACTTAGTAAGTAGATGTATTCTATGAACCCCATTAAGATTATCAAACAAAAATAGAAATAAACAATAAATATTGGGGGGTTCCCCATACTTAGAACTGAATCTCAAACATTATTTTTGCATTAAACCCATAGGTTGAGCTTTCTATTTTTTTTTCCAAACTGAATAGTTTGCGCGAGAGACACTTCCAAAGTGGTAAAATAGGTCCAATAAGAACTCTATTCTACCCTCAGAATAATAATTTTATAAGTTACTATTTTGAGACCTTACCTATATTTAACTACAAAAAGTTACAGTAGTTCCTACCTCATGAGGATCTCGCGAAAGCTGCCCCTGCCATAATTTGTCAACCAATCTGGCAGCTAAATAACAAACATTGGATATATTAGGCTCTGATCCAAAGAGCTCCGTGTTCAGTAAATTCTCCATGAGTGTTGTAAGCACTTCTGTTTGATATTCTATCTGTTGTTGACTCGTTGAATTTTGAGGCGATGCATCTAAAACTAAGTCGATAACCTGTAAAAGTGATTTTGCAGTTGTAATGTATGACAAAAGGGCAAAGATGATGGTCACAGATCCCGTACCACTGTTTCTATAGCAGTATCATTACCATAATTATGTAAGATAATGACAATGCGTTATAAATTTTCGTCAAATTGTATAGATAAAGGTTTATGCTTCGTTTCGATTTATGTCGAGACCTTTTTTAAAAAAACCTTGCACAAATGCTTGCTAGAAAATGTAGAATTGAATAATGAATGTATAAATTAATAATGATGATTTTAATATTGATGATTATTATTGTGTAGCTCTTTGTTTTAACGACCTGTGTAGAACCTATTATAATTTTATTAATTTTATTGTCATTTTATGTTTATAATATAATTATTATTTAATTGCGAACTGCGCAAAAACCTTGGAGATTTATGCGAGTAGTAGTAATATAATATTTATGATTAATGTAATTTATTGGTCAATAAACTAAAAAAAACAAAAATCTTCGGGAAATTAAAATGTTGAGTAGGAATATTTCCGTCGGATTGCATCAAGCTCTTAATAATAATTATATGACTTATTCTATCATTCTTGTAGGCGAATGCGTGTTTGTTAAAAATGCTTGTGAATAACGCATCGTGCGATAATTGTCAAACATAACAGTGTATAGATTAAGCAAAGCTCAATTGTAAGCGTTGTGATGAAGCTCTTCACTTCTCTACGGCGAACTCGTCATATTAAGTCTTTATAAGTTTGCTTGCACTAGCGTCATTGTGATTTGAACGCATTTCTAAGTGCAATGTTAAGGATTTATGTGGCGAGAGTGAATGGGGAAACTGGTAGGGGTCGACCTCGGCGTACGTACGTCAATCAAATCGAACCTTTTGGAAAAATGTCAGGTCAAGAGTACCCTTAACCGGCGAGCATGTATGTAAACACTCATGAAAGTAGAAGAAGCGAAAGTGGTATGTCAGGATCGTAGCAAATGGAAAACTATTGTCTCTGCCTACCCCAATAGGAAACAGGCGTGATAATATGTATGTATTTATGTATGTTAAGGACCTTGGGGCAACATAATTCGAAGTGTCGAAATATTCCGAATATTACAGTACCTTAGAAAATTTCAATTTATATAATTCATAGTTTTGAGGTGACTCCTAATCTGATACGCTTTTTTATACTCTATTGTTTTCTATAGTTTAAGAACGTCAGTTCATAAAACGTGACAGTTTCTAAAATGTGTAATGTATACGACCTTTCTAAGCTAATTCCTTGTTAATAAATATAAAACATAAGCGATTGAAGAGCATATAGTGTTACTCTTTGCTATTGGATATGAGGCTTAACACTATATATTTAAATTTCAAGTGCACGCATTACGTTCGTAATTGTTAATGCAGTGGCGTTAGTTACTTTTATTAGTCAATGTCGATAGAAAAAAAATCCCAATATTTACGCAATAAAAGTAGGATTTTCCTGGAGCGGAGCAAGGGCTACATGGAGCACAAAACATTGACGATGGCACTGTATCAGATGCGCATTCCACGTTCTAGAAACAACATTTAAGCTAATAATTAGTGAGTTAGTCTACTGAGACCATTATGTATTGTAGATTGCATTCATTACATTACTTTATTGTAGGGACAACTATAACATGCAACACTATGTGTATAGAATAAACTAGGCAAATGGTTAACAAGTAATGTGAACCACCAAAAATGCAATGGGGTTTTAACGGGTCTATTGCAATTGCGAGCAATCTTATTCTGAATCCTTGAAGACATAAAGTGGGTGTAATAGAATTGCATTTTCAGCGCAGAAATGTGTTTGAATCATTATCAAACTGTTATAAAGAACGTTGAATACTGGCATTTGAAAGTTCTGGCAATAAACGGAATAAAAGGAACATGAAAAATATAGGTCACAAAATTGAGACCTATGACAAATGGTCTTACATTTTTGAAAGAAATTAGCAACACCAATGGTTTAGTAGTTTTATATCCATTAAACACAATATATTAGTTTAAGGCCCTATGGGCGGCTTAAAAATTTCAACAGCAGGTAGCCACAACCTGCGTCTGTCTATTTCAATACGGCAATGGGCTCACCACCTATTACGTGGGACAGGAATCCACACGGTGAAAAGTGGGCATATAATATGCCTCTGCCACCCCTTCGGGGATAAGGCGTGATGGATATTTATTTATTATTCACAATATACAGGCTGAACTCAATTTGTACAAAGCACTAAAATTTCAAGCAAAGTGGTTCTATACAAGTCTTTGAACATCAATAATATTGGTTTGCTGGTTGATTTTCGTATGTTTACAGACTCATCATCATCATCCGAGCGTCTGTCTTGAGCGGACCCCGGGCGTCGCGAGACGCAACTAGCGTCTCGCGACGCCCGGGGTCCGCTTTCCTACATTTTCTCCTCCACTTCGCACGGTCGTCGGCATCCCCTGTAGTGAGACCATTGGCACGCATGTCATCCCTTACGACGTCAAGCCAGCACTTCTTGGGTCTTCCCCTCTTACCGGGACCCGGCTGACATGGCCAGACATTTGTTACCTACGTAGCCCGGCGGTTGCCGCAAGACGTGACCATACCAACGAAGGCGACACTCTTGCAACTTGTCTGCAATGTCACGGACGTGAAGGCCGCCGCGGATGCGAGAGTTCCTCACGCGGTCCACCCGCCTGACTCCACACATCCACCGCAGCATCTTCATTTCCGTGACACGCAGCTCCTGCTTGTGTTGCTCCAATATCGGCCACGTCTCACTGTCATGTAAAAGGACAGGTCTAATAATGGTTTTGTAGACCTGTCCCTTCAACCGGATCGGCATTTTAGGGTCACAAATGACACCGGTCATCTCCCCCCATTTGGCCCACGCGGCAGCAATGCTTGACTTGACATCGCAATCGATGTCACTGGACGTGTGAAAAACAGATCCCAGGTATTTAACCTGGTCCGTGCGCTCGACCAAATCACCGCCTATGCGGACGGATGTGGGATCTGTCGAGTTTAGTGCCAAGTACTCGGTCTTCGCCACATTTAGTTTCAGACCGCCGTTCTCAAGCGTCTCCTTCCACGCCTTTACACGTCGCACCAATCTGCCCCTGTCCGCGTCTGCCAGCGCAATATCGTCAGCATACATGAGCAACCATGGAGGCTGCTCATGCGGGTTTCTGATGCTGTCCGACAATTCGTCTAATATTACACAGAACAGAAGCGGACTAAGGACCGAACCCTGGTGTACCCCGACAGTGATGGGGAAGGGTTTCGTGTCGCCAACAGCAGTCCGAACCATTGAATCGGAGTCACAGTACATGTCCCGGATAGTGTCAATATAGACCTCTGGAACCCCTTTGGACCGCAGTGCCCACCAGATCATCGCAAGAGGGACACAGTCGAAGGCCTTCTGCATGTCTAGAAACAAACAGTGCAGACGCGTGTTCTTCAACCTGTATTTCTCTGCGACAACCCTCAGGGCAAAAACAGGGTCCGTGGTCCCATGACCAGGGCGAAACCCATATTGACACCCCGAGAGAGTACACTCCTGCCGGATCCGAGAGTCTATAATCCTCTCGAAGATCTTCATGGTGTGGGACATCACCTTAATACCGCGGTAGCTCCCGCACTCCTGCACTAACCCCTTACCTTTGAAGACTGGAGTAATAATACTCAGTCTCCATTGGTTTGGGATCTGCCCGCTGAGGAGTATGCGGTTAAAGAGGTTTACTAAGATGCCCACACCGCGAGGACCAATCGCCTTCCAGGCTTCGATGGGGACTCCATCGGGTCCGACAGCTTTCCGATTCTTCATGCGGCGAAGCGCAGTCAGGACTTCTCCAGGCGTTACCGGTGGCACTAGTCCCTGATTCGGAGGGAGGTCCGGAGGCTGCACCTCTTTATGTTGTTTGTTAAGCAGCTCGTGGAAGTACGAGCGCCATCTCTCCTTTACCGCGAGGTTTTCGCTTAACAGGTTGCTCTCAGGGTCTTTTACACAGCGACACTTGGATATATCCTGTGCCGCTTTGACCCTGGAGCGCGCCAGCTTATAGATGAGCTTCTGCCCCTCAGACGATTCCAGCTTATCATACAAAGGTTGTAAGTGGTCTCGTCTGGCTCTGGTCACAGTTCTCTTTGTGGTGCGCTTGGCAGCCCTGTACGCGTCGCGGTCTTCGGGAGATCCGGTCGCTTGCCACTTTTTAAAGAGGGCTTTCTTCTCCCTAGTCTCCCTCAGGACTGCGTCGTTCCACCACCAAGTTTCCTTGTCACTTTTGCGTCCACCCTTAGACTCACCGAGCACCACCTTCGCCGCTCCAAGGATGGCCGCCTGAACTTTGTCCCAGTAATCTTGAACTGGTTTGCCTTCAGTGTCGGTGCACTTGTCACCGACTGCTGAGACTAACTTCTGGGACCTAGTTTCATCAAGCAGCCACCATCTGATGCGGCGCTGGCACCGCTCGATGCGTTTGCCTTTAGGCTTTACGCAGAGGTCCATGATAAGGAGACGGTGTTGTGCAGTAAGACTCTCTCCGGGTATGACCTTGCAGTTGGCCACCTTGCCGATGCTGTGTCGCCTAGTGAGTAGGAAATCGATCTGAGTTGTACGCCTTCCGCTCTTGTAGGTGATGAGATGTTCGGATTTCTTTTTGAAATACGTGTTCACAATGGCCAGATCGGCAGCCGCACACGTTCTGAGAATAATTTCTCCTTCAGCGTTGCGGGTGCCGTATCCAAAACCACCATGAACACGCTCAAACTCCTCACACCTCTCACCCACATGACCGTTTAGGTCAACGCCCAAAACGATTCCCTGTGACAACGGAATGCTTCGAAGCACTCCCTCGAGTTGGCCCCAAAACGACATCTTATCGGCGTCGCTACAACCGGCCTGTGGCGCGTAGGCACTTATCAGGTGGGTAATAATCCCATCGATAAGCACCCTCACGATCATAAGCCGGTCGCTACAGCGTTTCACCTCCAAGATGCCGCTCTGCAGCCCCTCGGAGAGCACCACGGCCACCTCGTTCTCCCCACCAGGCGCACCCGTGTAGTACAGCTTGTAGCCTTTCTGCAAAGGCCGGGCTCTGTTGCCCTTCCACCGAGTCTCCTGCAGGAACGCCACGTCCACCCTCCGCCTGGAGAGTACTTCGGCCAACTCTACCGCACGCCCAGTCAGCGTGCCAATGTTCCAGGATGCGAAGCGGATACGGGTTAGGGCTAACTTCTTTAGCCGTGCTGGCCCGACACACGGCAGCCCTAGCCCACTTGCCACAGGAGTCGGGCGGGGCTCCTGCGCGCCGTTTTGCGGCGGCGCCCTATCCCTAGCAGCTTTTCTATTGTACTTTACCATTATTTGTTTTGGCGGGTGGCTTTTATGGGAGCGACGCCCTCAGACCACCCAACCCCAGAGGGGAAAGCCAGCGCCAGAGCCTCGTCCGTTAATCAGCAGGTGCACGCACTAGCACGGGAGGTTGACTTGGGCCCCGAAGATCTAGGTGGGGCCCCTTACACCCCTTACCCCCGATGTTTACAGACTAGTGCCCAAAAAAAACATACACAATCTGACGTCACATTTTGGTTACATGGTGACGATAATAAAAATATGAGCCACGATTTAAATTTTAACATAACAAACTCTTTTACCCTTTAGATATGAAGTCAATCAATCAAATCAACCTATGATAGACGTAGAGGTCTCCCAACTCACGTCATATTAGGCGGTTGATTGCTTTTACCATACTCCATTGACCGGCCAGTATAGAGTGGTGTACAAATATATAGCTGCAACTACTATATTTCCTTATTATGGCCAATATTCTTAACTGGGTCTTAATACAGAAGCATTAAAAATGTATTCAAAATAGACAGTTTTAGTTCAAGACTTACAGGTGCGGTTTTGCCAGTAACGCTGAGCGGCAATGAGTCTAGTACGATAACTCGCAGAAAGTCCATAACACCCTGTCGCACTGCGTGTTGTGTAAGTGAAAAAGATACATTCGGGCCAATCACTATGTCCTTCTCAGACCCTGGTGTGGACGCGCCTGAGCTTTCGCCCGACTCACATATTGCTGAAAGAAGAAAAAACTTATTACATATTGGCTATATCGCCACTGCTTAATTTAGAATTGAATCTTTTTGTGTAGCCTTAGTGATGGAACACTGTTCTTTTCCTACGAGTGTTAACATGAGTGGAAACAAATAAAAAGCAATTTTTAAAAACTGCAAAATTAAGATATAGCTGCAATTGTATGTATTTTGAACGAAGGCATCAGTCATATCATATGGTCTTTCGAACTGGATCTCTAAAATCACGACTTATGTACACACAAGTGGGAATAAAAGAAAACAATAAAGAAGATAACAATGTTCAAAGGCCTACTTATTTCCACGGAAATCTCTTCCAGTAGGCCTGAGATAGGAGATGTTAAGGTTAGATATAATTAAATGTGTGTGCAGGTTAACTAACATACATAAATAATAATTGCATACATATTCAAATACATACATATTAAATACCAAAATATATAAAACTTACACATATACATATAAATATATAAAACATATACATACTGTACTTAGCTATACCTATGTAAATAAGTAATAATAATATTTAAGTCAAGGTAGTTATGGCAAAGAGGAGAGGTAATGATCTTTCACTTTGAAATAGTTTGGCAAGATTGTATCTTTGTCAGGAGGGAGTTTCACAGCCTTACTTTATGAACAGTGAAGGAATAAGAGTAAAAATCAGTTTTGTGAGAAGGAAAAGTAAGGCGATGTTTAAGTTGCGATCTACAAGGAGCATTGGGTGTATTCATAAAAGAGAAACGCTCCCGTAGGTAGGAAGGACATAAGGGATTGTGCAGGATATTAAATAGGACACACAATATCCGAGTATTCCTACGAAGTCGGATTGGGAGCCACTTGAGTTTCTTACGAAATTCCGAGACATGGATGGTCATACTTGCGTAGATTGAAAATAAACCGTATGCATAAGTTTTGCAATCGCTCAAGTTTATTTAACAGCTCATCAGTAGCATCCAAGTAGCAGGAGTCCGCATAGTCAATTATGGGCTGTATTAATGTTTGAGAAAGCGAGATTTTGATATCTACGGGCAAAAACGGCTGGAGACATTAGAGTGTATGAAATGTGTAATAGACCTTTTTGCTGACCTCCCCAACATGAGCTTCCCAAGACAAATTGCAGTCAAGGATAATGCCAAGATCCTTGGCTGTATTGGTGTAAGAAATTGAGACAGCATCAAGTAGGACAGGTGGAAGCAAAGCCATATCCAGTCCGGATCGCATCTGCCTACTACCAATAACCATCGCCTGAGATTTTTCGGGATTGATTTGAAGTCCAAACGTTCTAGCCCACTCACTAATAGCACTCAGATCGCGATTCATGCCGGCAATAGCTCCTCTGTATTCGTTTAAAGTAAAATGGCGGTACAGCTGCAAATCGTCTGCATAGAGATGGAAATTGGAAGATATAACTCGAACAGCCGAGTTGATGAAGATTGAAAAGAGTAAAGGAGAAAGTACACCACCCTGAGGTACGCCAGCAGTGAGATTACGCCATTCGGAGCAAGACTCGTTAAGGCGAACACACTGCGAGCGCCCCCGAAGATAGGAGTCAAACCAGGTCAAACCTCTGAGGAGAAATGAAGCGTTTTAAGAATACCTAGAAGAACGTCTAGATCCACGGAGTTGAATGCACTGCTGAAGGCAAGCAGCACAAAAACGGTAAGGGATTTATTATCCATGGCCAAACGGATATCATTGGTCAATTTTAAAAGGGCCGTCACGGTACTGTGACGTGGCCGAAAGCCTGATTGTAGAGGGTTGAGAAGATTATTCTGGGTTAAGTAACTAGTTAATTGTCGATGTACTAAATGCTCAAGAACTTTGGAGAGGAAAGGAAGAATGAAGATATTGGGCGAAACTGAGCCAGAAGTGTAGGATTCGTGGTCTTAGGTAATGGAATTATAAGTTCTTGTTTCCAAGCACTAGGAAAGCAGCCTGAGTTCATAGAAAAATTGAATAGATGAGTGAGGATGGGGATTACGCTGGGAAGTATGAGGGTAAAAATTTTAGAACATAACTGATCATTACCAACCGCAGAAGAAGTGATCGACAGTAGGGATTTCTTGACTTCGTGCTCATCGACTGTGTTAAAATTGAATGCAGAACATTGTGGAACAGCCACAAGAGAGAGATCTAGCTGAGTGCTTGACTTAACAAGCGGGTCCAGACATAAGGTGGAAGTGAGAAACGATTGTTCAGGGCACTCAAGTTAATATTGTGACAATCAATGTTGGGAGATTTGCAGATTCCGTTAACTTTAAGAAATTTCCGTACATCGGAGGAGTTACGGGTGTCAAGAGATTGATGAAAGTGGTGACGACACAGACGATTACACCGATTACGCCATGATTTAAATCTATCTAAATTTATATCTGTTGGACTACGTCTATATCTCCGATTAGCCTTGTCTCTCCTAGCCATACCCTCCCTGATATCAGGGGTAATCCAGGGTGCAGGTAAGTGTTTGATTTTAATTCGACGCTTAGGCGCATGTCCATCATACAACGCAGTAATGATATTGTTTAAAAGTAAAACTTTTCCGACAACGGTATCACTATTAACAACAGAAGACCAGTCAATATCCTCTGCATCCCGCCTCAATGCCTCCAGTGCAATGCCCTTGAAATTTCGAAGTACAGAAAATTGTGACTTACACTTAGGAGAACGAATCAAAAGAGATAGATAGATTACGTCGTGATAAGAGAAACAGGCAGTGAGTTGCCCATGAGTGGCAACAAGGTCAGGGGAGGAGACTATGATTAAATCAAGAAAAGATGGTCGGCAGTTAGGAAAATGATGCGTAGCAGAAAGGGATAGAATGTGAAGATTAAGTGAGGATACAAGAGATTGCAAGGAATGGGCACGGTGATCATTCTTGATCAGACATGTATTGAAATCACCCAATATGACTACGCGGCTGTAAGAAGGACATAGATCGCTATGCAAAGTTTCAAGTGAGTCAAAGTAGTTAATGTGGAGATCAGGACTGTAAAAAACTCCAAGCAGCATCTTGCTATGCCGAACTGTAATCTCTAAAAAGAGGTACTCCGCTGAATTACTGTAGACCGACTGAGAGGCAGTTAATAATTTGAAAGGAATATCCTCACGTAGATATACAGCTACTCCTCCACATCTCTTGTCAATCCTGTCATTGCGCACAAGCACAAATCCAGGTATTTCATAAAGCCTCGAAGGATGTGAAGGGTTCAGAAATGTTTCAGAGACCAGCACAGCATCGAGATGATCACTGCTAAAGGATGCCAGAAGATCGGAATGATGGTAGGGGATACTCTGGACATTGATGTGCGCTACGTTAAAGTTTTTAGGAAAGTTGGAAAAGACAGAGGATAGCTGATCATGCAATGCAAGAGCTGCAGAGCCAACGTCGCCAGTACTAACAAAGCTTGCGTCTGAAAGAGAACAAGAGTGGAAAGAGTCATCACTAGATACACAAAAATCGTCCATAACAAATAATATAAATAAATATCTATAAATACAATAGTATATAATATAAAAAAAACATAAAAATAAAAAGAACTAAATAAAATGGAATGACAAGCCCACCCAGCTACAAACGCACGAAGAGATTTCGTCATAATTACAAAACAAAAATAAACACAATAATAAATAAATAAATATTGTGGGACACTTTTCACACACCGCCATCTAGCCCAAAGTAAGCTAATATTAGCTTGTGTTATGGGATCTAGATAACTGATAAACATACTTATATATTTCTAAATACATACATATTATAGATAAATAACACCCAGACACAGAATAAACCATCGTGCTCATCACACAAAGTTTTATCCTGGGTGGGAATCGAACCCACGACCTCTTGCGTAGCAGTCGGATGCACTCCCACCGCGCCACAGAGGCAGTCGAAATAAAAAGAAATAAATCCAAGAGGCACGATGTCAAAATAAAGATTCATGGAAATAAAAAAAATATATATAAAGATCTAATGCACTGTCGTTCCTCTTGTGTAACGAAACGCAACTGCCGTAATAAAAATTTACATCTAGAACAACTCAGATGCCAAAGCCAATATTTTTCGATAAGTAAAAAAAGCGCTCGTGGCCCCGCGGTCTCAGTGTTCTGTAAACGATCACTGAGTTACGCAACTTACACTATGGCTGGTCCTCGGATGGGTGACCACTTTGTGGCATTTACATTTGCGAGCGTTTCCGTGCTTCGGAAGGCACGTTAAGCCGTTGGTCCCGGTTGCCATTAAAATGGCAGTCGTTAAGCCTGGTTGAAGGCCTTATGGGCGGCTTGAAAAAGTTCAACAGCAGGTAGCCACAACCTGCGTCTTTCTATTTTAACACGGCAATGGGCTCACCACCTATTACGTGGGACAGGAATCCACACGGTGAAAAGTGGGCATATAATGTGCCTCTGCCACCCCTTCGGGATAAGGCGTGATGGATATTTATTTATTTATTTAAAAAAAAAACGACCTAGTCTATATGACAGTTGAGTTAAGTTGTGTAATAAAAGTAAAAACAAACCGCCTCATTAGATTAAAAAAAACTTAAATTTATGTTAAACTATGTGCGAGGTAGCAATAATAAATATATTTAAATTCATACCGTCACAGTTGTAACTTTATATAAGCAATTACACGGCCAAATATTGTGGACACAACAATGAACAAGTTCGAGTTCCAAACAACAACATTATACACGGTCCTCGTCCTCGCTATCGGCGACGGCTCCTCGTGGTCTTGGACTCGGGGTTAGGGTTAGAAGGGGCTGTGTGTGAATTTGATGACGGAGTTACAACGGTACAAGTCACTATAACCTCCCCAGGAACTCCACCGGTGTTACAACTGGGGAATTTTGTGATCATAGCTGACAACTCCGACGCGGACTCAATTTTATGGCGCTTTTTGTCTGGAGTTACTATATTTATGATCCCTCCAGCGGTCCAGACATTCGACATATTAAAATGCTTGCGAGCCGCTGTGAAAACCCGATGCCTACCTCTTGTGAGAAATTCGGAAAAGGTGTATCCAGTCCCCTTCAAGGTTGTTTTGTTGTCCCAGACTAAGCGACCGTGCTCCATGTCACGGAACCTGATGACAATGGGACGTGCTTTCCCTGACTGGATCCAAGGCGGTGAAACTCCTCAATAATGTTTGTACTCACATTAGGCAACTGCATTTTATCGGATAATATGTTTACAATAGAGTTGTTTAATTTTTCATTCGACTTTTCAGGAATGCCATGAAGCAAGATTACCTTTCTGCGCATTGTTGTTTCAATGCGGTCCATACCCTGCGAGAAAAGCTGAATTTGAGTCCTGAAGTGTCCCAGAGATTCTATTATGAAGGATTTTAATTCAACAAAGTCCTTGGACAGAGCAGTGACATCTGAGTAAACAGGGCTAGTGGATTCTAGTGCCTTTTGCAACCTTTCTTCATGGGTTTGGAGACGACTTGTAAACAAGTTCTCTAATTCTTCAAGGCTTTTTGCAAACTTGCTGTCCATGTTGTGATCTGTGATATAACTCTTACAAAAGTGGAGTAAAGAAGAAAATTTTGTATTGTGGTGAGTAGAGGTGAGCTTGGCAACAAACTAACACATAAATGTAATACTAATTAGAAAGATAAATAATATTAAACAATTAATTATTGGGAGCTGAATAATTGCAATGTTTCTTTAGTGCCTACCCACACAATTTATGCTTTCCAATATTCATACTTTCATACTTTCAAAAATATTCATACATTCCAATCAAATAATAGTTGGCAAATCTATTTGCCGTGGTCAGCTGGCACAAGAATGCTGCTGTTTGACCCAGGAATAAAAAACAGTCGTGAGAAGAGTCTATCCCGTGCAGAAGACAGTGCCCCACAAAACACTAAATATTCCGAAGTTGACTCTTACTCCCAGGAAAATTAACAAAAGACACCTTTTTTTTTCTTTCATTCTAGGTTAAGTCAGTAAAGAAAATCAAAAATTAGGCCTGTAATTATAATTTTTAGCGATTTTTAATGTCCTAGGTACTTACGCATGTGAATATCATCCGTCGAATTAGGTGGGAAAAGCACAGCAGCTAACGATGTCAAAACCTCTGCAGTCATCATGATAGGTACAAAATCAGGCAGCGTGTTGTACAACGAGAACAAAACCTATGGAAGGAGAAATTGCTTTAGCAAGTTCATGAAATATTAAAATAAACAATGGTTAGAGTTCGAATACCGACCATCAAACATGCACATACTTCTAATACAAGCAATTCAGTAAATTACTTCTGCTGTCGATGTTTCATCGCCATTTATTTTATACTACTCAGGTGGCAAACAAACATATGGCCCTCCTAATAAAAAGTAATAACTGCAGCATAGACGCTTGCAACACTACAAGTGTTACACTCGTACAATTCTTCGGAATAGTGTTCGGCACGGTTACGGTCGTAAATGGAAATGCCATAAGCTGCCACCCATTACAAGACTTTTTTTACCGCATTTGCGTTAAGTATCACATTCTACGGACTGACCGTAGAGTGCGATGCTTATGCGACGCAGTAATCGTTTATCAATTTGATCATGTATAAATACAACTCATTTATTATGATGTAAATAATGGAGAACACAAAAGGGTCAAAATATTACTATCTAATACAGCTGAAATTGGAGCGTAGTTCATGTAAATTGCATTAGTTTTTAATTCACTTCAATACATGCAGTATCTTCGAAGTTATAACGACGAGAAGTTAAAGCCTTTTTTTGAATTTCCGAGATTAGGCGCGCTCATTGTGACGTCACAACGTAGCACAGACTGCGACAAGGCGTGGCGCGGCGTTCGGGTGCGAACGAGAGCGCTACAGTTGAATGAGCAGTGGTGTGACGTATGCGGTCACCCACGTTATACGCACTTTGATCATAAATATTTCAGTCATATTTTTATATATAAAAAAGTAAAAACACCGATTATTTCGTATTATTTTTATAGATTTATTTGACTTTTAAAGTAAAAAACGTTTGTCAGACCCATTCTGAAAATCAAATAACATACCTGTATGATCGCCACGGGATGATCAACCAGCCATTCAGGCATAGCAGACTTCTCCGTATGCACTAGCGCACGAACCGCGGCAAGTAACACGACCACTGCGTCAGGACATAGAGTGATCCTCGCCGATAATGCCGCAGGGGACTGACGGGCGGGAGCCGCGGCGCCCCATGCAGCACCCCATACCCTCTCCACTGATACTATACGGTCGCTACATGAAACCCGCATAGGTTGACCGAGGGCTAAGCCGAAGAGCAGGTAATATAGCTCTGGTATTTGTAAGTGGGCTGGTGTTAACCTGTAAATTTGGTTTATTTGTGTTATTTATGTTGTGTAGAATAATATTATGGTAATTATTTTGATAATAAAACAATATAAAGAAATAAGATCTAACCAAGGAAGATTGCCTGCGGATGCGTCAGATGTATATACATTTTAAAATATTTAGCTATGTATTTAAATCCCCATATTATCAGCTAGATAGCTGCTCACCAAAAAATCAATAAACCACATCAATCGACTTCTGATCAATCAGTCGAAACAACTATAGACGACAGTATTTAAATAGGTAGTCGATACCCGAGTTCCAAAATGATGACAGGTTCGGATATTCAAATTATGTAAGCTGTCAAAAAAATTTGACTCGAGTCAAGGATTTCACTACAAAAACCTTAATACATAATTATACATTTCTTTAAATTAAAATTAGCCTTACCATGCCATCAGCGTGAATCCAGGTGTGTGCAAGAGTGAAGTGTGAAGGTGTGAATTTGAATGCACAGTAGTAGAAAGCACCACTCCAGTTTGGTGCGGCTGTGCTATTATTTCTGTATGCCTCAACCAGCCGCCATTGCCAGTCCCTTCACGAAACCTTAAAAGAGATCGACCTATCAGTGTCAAGTTCAAAAACATTTTAAATACTTATAAATGGGGGGATTCTATACTTAAGAGTTTAAAGAAAATTGTGTAAAAAAAGTTGGTATGTACAAGATAGAAATTATTAAGAACCCCTAATAAATACTTGATGTACTAGCTATTACAACATGATTTATTTAACTAAGGCAAGCGGTACATACCTTTGCATTATAGCAGATTGTTGACCTTGTCCAGAACACAATACAACTAAGATCCTGAGAGCCCATAGTACTGTCGAAGGGTGGACATTCTCCAGCATAAAGCTTAGCAACCAATCCATACCTAGCACCCTCGATATTTCTTCACACACAATAGTATTCACCAAATTCCTTGCCGTGAAAAGCAGCCCATGTAATACATTAAAGCACTTGTTTCGTAGAATGATTTGTTCTCCTTCGCTCTCTTTGTCACAATCACTTTCCTTGAGGGACACTCCTTTCTCGGTTTGTGATGGGAGTGGTAAAGTAAACGCCATGAATTGTCCTAGACATAGCAAGTCGCTAGGTCGTGGCTGTCCACCAAGTAAGGCGGCTAGTAACTGTATAAGGACGTTTCTCGTGCTAACGACTTTGACGTCGTTGATAATATAGAGGAGTTTTGACACTAGTTGCAGCTCTCTCATTGTGCGTAAATTGTGCGTTCTATGTGCTGTCTCGGTCGCTAATTCTAGTAAATGTTCTAGAAGTGATTTAATTAGACCGCCTGGGGCACCGAGCCATACTTCTAGTTCACAAATTAAATCCTAGAAAATATGCATAATAATGAAATAGGTTGTCATTGCAAATGAATATGTATGTAGTAATAATAAAAGTAAATAAAATATGTCCAAATGAAGTAATCATATAGATTTGAACATTTAAATTATCAATAAATTTTGCTGGGTTACATCAAAATAGCAACAGAGCTCCTAGCCACCTTGATAGGTTACTTGAACTTTCGGGCTTCCATCTTGCTTTATTCAACATCGATAGAAGTGACAATTGTCTGAACTTACATTCCCTTTCGCCAGGTCAAATCGATTTGTCAACAGCAGATGTACCAACTTGCAGGTGAGTTCAACTTTGGCCCTGCATACTTTGGTAACGCCATGTTACGTTGAAAATAATATTATATTAAAATTTAAGCTTCGCGCTATCTAGCGGTGGGTGGCATGCCATATTAGTTATGGCTTGTGGTTATTAGAGGGCGCTAGTAGTATTTAAGTTGTTAGATATATTAGTACACACACATATTTAGTGTGTTTGTTTTGTGTCGATCCTGAAACCCAAACTATTGACCGTCTATTTAAATATTTAATTATATATTAAAAATAACCCCATAACTTCTATTTAAAGAACTTGTGGACGTGACAGCCATTTTACCACTGTTCACGCATATAAGATAACACAAAACTATTATGCTTACCTGAAACGCAGTTAAATTAGGAATAGAAGAGGTTTCCTTCTGACTGTCAACAGTTCCAACTAGTCCAAATATAAGATGGAGTATGTGAGAATTGAGCAACTGTTTCTTTCTCTTCAACAACATGGCCAACGTTTGGTAACCCTTCCTGCGGTCCATTTCTGCTTGTGCCGCTTTGTTGGAGCGCACTACGCATACCAACGCCTTTACGCTAGCGTATAAGCATTCTACATCTTGAGCCATAGCTATCAACCCTAATAATACAGAACATCCACCAACTGTATCAATCTGGAAAATGGGTAAAAGTAATACAATGTAGTTAAGTTGTAGTTACAGGTGTTATATAACTGTTATTATATTAAAATAAAGAGGAAATATTTATTTGTAGTCGATAAACTCTGGGAACCAATTTTAAAAATTATTTCACTATTACTATAGAAGTAAAGTTTTTTAGGAAGCAACATAGGCAATTTATATTGTTTAAATTGACTTAACATTATGTTACACTCTCAGGGAGCAGAAAAAAAACGACAACAAATCGGGCAGATTTCCATACTACGAGTATATTATAAATACAGGCGTATCTATTCTTCTAATATAAAGCTGAATAGTTTGTTTGGTTGAATTTAAATAATTCTTGAGTAGGTCTTGTATAGCCCATTGATCGAGGAAGGCTATATAGCATCACGCTACGACAAACAGGTGCGGAACATCAATGAAAAATGTGGCGAAATCGGGAAAAAAAAATTCCTTTTTAAAGCTTCCGTTGAGAACGCTGCGTAAACACTTAAGTTACGCAAAAATTAAGTATGACTAAATTGATCCCCTTTAATAGTTCTAAAATAAATTACGCGACTGCAAATATCTATCTTTTAAGATTAACTCATAACCATTTTATTCAATGTAGAGATCAGCATAGAGCGCATGCGCGGTGGCGCATCATGTTCACCATTCGGCCACTCACCATAGCTCGGTAATACGGTACGATCGGTTCAGACGCGCGGGCAGCGCCCAAATTATTCATACATTATTGTAAAAGTAATAGTGCGACGGGGATATAGGCGTAACTAATAAACTGACAGGAGATTGAAGTATGTCGCGGGCGAGCCCGCAGGGGTCAGCTAGTATTAGTTATAAATGTGCCTTAAAAAATTAAGGATAATTAAAGGTGCGAATCTTTACAATAGTATATATATTTAAATATTACACATCAGAATAACACATAATATGCTACTTCTTATCCCGGGAACAAGCTCCTGTGGGAAACGGAAACGGGAAAACTTCACCACAACTTTTAAAGAATAATTTTGTATTAACAAGTTAGCATAGATTACCATACTTTACGTATACTCACCATGATTGCAGCAGGTTTAGGACAAAACACCCTGACACCCAAGTATCCGACGACAGTGCCTCCCAAACAACGCGCCGGTCCAATAAGGTGCCCGGCAGAATTATGTAGTATTCTTATTGGTGTAGCATTCTCGTGAGACGACATCCCAAGCATTTTAGCAATTGCCTTATTATCATTTTTACTATACACCTTTCGTATTTTGGCAAGTGTCAACTGCGACATTGCACGAGCATTGATGCCAAATACGACTTTTTCTTCGGCCACTAACGGGGCGAGAGGCTCCGGATATTGTCCAGGTGGTAAAGGAGCTTGTAATGTACCGACGTAGTGGGGTCCGAGTTGGTACATTACTGATACTGTTTGGGCTGGTAAGACCTGGAAATGTTGATTATTATGTAAAACAGGTGACAAGGGCGTTATTTTTTATATGAAGTGACTGTCTTAATGTGTTCTACAGTTTGCAGGTGAGATTGGATCAAGGAATGGGAATGCCAATAAAGGCCCTTTTTATAATCTGATGTCAGTACATCAGGCCACGGCCTTCACATAATAAGTAAGGGGGCTATTGCCTTAATAAACCGGACTTCAGGTGTCAATGAGTTCCTGCAGTCACACAGCCATTATGTTCAGTAATAAAATGATTGAGTCCAGATTACGCCGTGTATTGCCCAATGATCCCAAAACCGACTTTTACGACTTGCCCAAGATGATAAGTAGACCACGCCTTCTATGTACCTATGTAGTTAGTTATTCTTCATTGTAACACCAAAAATACATTTACCATATTTACAGTGTGATACTAAAATGGTTTTACAATTGGTGGCCTTATCGCACTGACGCTATTTGTTACAGGCAACCTTTGGATGGAGAATTATTATTATATTACATTATGGTTAGTACTTACGTCTTCCAGTAACAAGGCCGGTCCTTGCCTCCACACAAGTTTGGAGTATCGCCTCCAATGCGGTGGGGTACCCAGTACGCAGTATACGCTAGAAGCTCCTGACAGAGTCGCAGCCCCTCCACCAGGGTTAGCACTAACGTAGTGTAACTTGCCTGAGTGCATGTGTTGACCTGAGCGAGATTTTATGTTCATGTTATCTTGGAAAGATAGATATTTTGTTAAACGAGGGTGTAAGGGGTCAAAATAAGATTTCCGAGGCCCAAGAGTCCTTACCTGCTAGCGGTGCACTTGCAGATTAATGAAAGAGGCAACGATGCAGGCGCCCTTGTGAGGTAAGAGAGATCAGCAGTACTATTATGTAACTTTGACAGTTCATGTCGCTTTGGTTTGTTCGATAGCCACCACGCTTTGAAAGCAACTAGCAGGTTGCGTGAAATTGGTATTACGTATTTATATTCAAAGCGACCGAGGCACAGTAGCTTTCAGCAAACCTTATGACAACTCTACCATTTTATCGACATTACTATTTAGCCGTTATCTTTGTAGAGTTCACAAACATTTTAACGTGAACGGTTTCTAGTTAATACGACACCGAGAATTTATGGAATGTTGGTAATTTGTGGCAAATTTAAAAACCTTGTGAAATGTTTGGTATCCGAAAGCTATTGTTTTATTTTTCTACTGTTCATTGTATATTATAATGTGAGTAAATTATTTTATATATATCGTAGGCAATTTTAGGTTAATGGTAACAAGATTTTTGTACAGGAAAAATCGATGCATAAGAGGAAGGGTCCGAGTTATAGTCAGGTATTTAGGCAGGACTTTCCAATTTTCATCGTTTTTTTATTGTGCCTCATGGCAATGGTAATATATTAATCACAAAAGACAGGCGTAAAGATGGTTTTGTATATTTGAAATTCTTATTAAAAAAAATTAAGAAAAAAATTAAAAGCGTTAATTTTTGCCCAATCCTAGCTCCTTATAATATATGTATATCACTATACCTACCTACTCTCCCAACTTTCTTCCTCGGCAAATCCCAAAATATGGCACGAGCTACCTTATAAGTTTATTATTCCCGCAGATCCCCGAAGGCAATGGCACCGTATACTTACGCCCACATTTCCCTATATGCATTTTGTCCCAAGTAACAGGTGGTGAGCCCATTGCCTTATTGAAATCTAAAAATACTTACAGATTTGCAGTTATCACACCTGTAACCTCTGAAGCCACACAGCCAAAGCGTGCATCAAATTACAAGTATATCAATATTAATTAGTTTTTTAAGCTGTTGACATTTTTTAAATCAACCGCATAATAGTTGCTTTTCATCAAAACTTCATATACGCATCTCTTTAGCAACCGCTTTCAGCAAAGTCACCGAGTTGCTTTGAAAACGATTTTAGTTATAAATTTGAAGTCCATTATGCTTAGATAATACCAATTTCACGCGTTTATAGGACTATCGGTACAAAAGTAGCTGTCAAATTTGAATCATAATGGATATCGCATCTATGACGTCATTTCAGTTGCCTACTGAACTTAGATAATACCAAAATTGAATTTTGACAGCTGATTGGCGCAAATCGCAATCAAACTGATATCCATTTTAGTTCTATAATACCACGGCAAATGGTAGTTTGCAACAATTCCGAAAATCGAAATTCAAACGATAGCTGCTCCTAACAGTCAAATAAAAGTCCCAGGTTTCAAATTCAGATAGGATTTGGTAGCAACTAGAATACAGAGATAGAGAAACTAGAGTACACTGGCTAAAAGAGAGAGTTTGTTACATGAGCCGTAGGTTATGTGCATAGTAGTGTGAGCGATATATTAAAAAACAGTATGATTTCTGTAAATGTAATAAAGGTAAATATGTTCTATCAAAATCTCTAAGGGCCAAGTCAACCTCACCTTCAGACTGGTCCATGTACTGAATAACGAACAAGGTTCAGGTCTATCATTATAGAAGTAGGTGGATTTTATATCAATTTATATACATACAAGTACACTGCACTTGTCAATTTCAACACAGCAATGGGCTCACCACCGGTTACGTGGGACAAACATGCATACGGTGAAATTTGGGCGTATAGTATGCCTCTGCCTACCCCTTCGGGCATAAAGGCGTGACAATATGTATGTATGTATGTAGTACACTAAACTAAATCCCTCTCATTTAGAGAGAACTACAAAATAAACTCGGCGAGATCATCAACAGTCAGTCTGAGCATCAAGGCTATTGGCAGAGGAGGTATTATTATAATAGTTTATTTATTTTTAGGTTATTTATTTTTATTAACAAAAATATTTACACACTGTAGAACAATCTATACTAATATTATAAAGCTGAAGAGTTTCATTGTTGCGCAAATCTCAGGAACTACTGGTCGGATTTGAAAAAATCTTTTTGTGTTAGATAGCCCATTTATCGAGGAAAGCTATGGGCTATACATAATTACGCTACTACACTGGGGAGCACAGCAGTAGTCATAAATGTCGACAAATCGAGCAAATTTTTATGCATCATTGTAGAATTTATAAGCAACGGGAGTTTAAATAGGTGCAACGGGAGGTCGAAATATTCCACGGGCTAAACTGTGGCGGTCATCTAGTTTTAAATAAGAATCAGACGAACTGTACAATTTGAAGCCCTGTCCCTTAAACTAGGAAGAATCCTGTGCCTTAAAGGACAGATTATAAAAACATACCGTCTAAATACAGCGAGAACGAGGAATTTTTCAGGACAGCACGGTTGAGGACTAACGCCAAGTGATGCCATTGCCCCTCGTGTTGCAAGTCCGGGCACCAAACTCGCGCACCGCTCTCGCCCGACCCTTCCGGCTCCCACTCGCCTACGTCTGGGGAAATATAACCTATAGACACATACTTTGCGAACTTTGCACTTGTTAATTTACATATACTATACTAGCGGCACGCTATGATGGCCGTTTTGAAGTTTGTCCTTTAATGAAGTTTCGTATTAATTTTAATTACACTTTATTTGTAGAAATATGTGAATAGTCGATCACATTAGAGGGTATTTATACTACGGTAGAAAACAGAGTACTTTTGTAAAAAAAGTAAAATATAAATAAAAAATAAATAAAATAAATATCCATCACGCCTTATCCCCGAAGGGGTGGCAGAGGCATATTATATGCCCACTTTTCACCGTGTGGATTCCTGTCCCACGTAATAGGTGGTGAGCCCATTGCCGTGTTGAAATAGTCAGACGCAGGTTGTGGCTACCTGCTGTTGAACTTTTTAAGCCGCACATAAGGCCTTCAACCAGGCTTAACGACTGCCATTTTACTGGCAACCGGGACCAACGGCTTAACGTGCCTTCCGAAGCACGGAAACGCTCGCAAATGTAAATGCCACAAAGTGGTCACCCATCCGAGGACCAGCCATAGTGAAAGTTGCGTAACGCAGTGATCGTTTACAGAACACTGAGACCGAGGGGCCACGAGCGCTTTAATAAAAAATCATCACTATTGTAATATGTGAAAACGGCCATCATAGCGTGCCGCTAGTATAGTGGTTGTACTATGGTCGGAATTCGACCACAATTCATTTAATTTTTAAGTTCTAATGCATTTTATATAATAGAAATTAGTAGTTATATTGTTTTAAATTAGCTTTTATTTAAGCGAATGTGCGAAAAAGAATAACAAGCCCTTTTATTCGATACCCATACAGTAGGAAAAGCATAAAAACCTAATCTGACATCTTTAGTAGTTCGCCACATTGTATTATGAGTACGTCACTGTAATTTTAGAGTTATTCTCAGCAAATCCTTTTATTTAATACTCTTATTGTAGCAGATCATTAAAAATAACTAGCTTAGGTGTTACACTATGTTTAATTTAGAAAGACGTCACAAATTTTAGTTCAATTTGTTAAAGATATCTGCTGCCAAATTGAATTGCAAGATTCCACTAGAACATACATACATTGCACTCCAAGTGCCTCCAATTTCACGTTCATCCGTTCGGGTAATTTTCTAAAATGGGGAACAACAATTTCGCTGTACTCATAGAGTGTGATGGACTCATCACCGCCCTACCGAGATCTTGGCGGCTCAATTCGATCTCACCTACAAATGGTGCACCTGCTAACTGCCTAACGGACGAAGTCATGGCCATAAGGAAAGGTCATAAAGAAAGCTCGAGACAAAACCCTGTACTAACTCCTCGGGTCACCGTAAGTCAATCGCTACCCTAAATGATAGGGTTGACGTTCAGCCAATCCACTGCAGTAGACTGCAATATAATAAATACACGGCTATGTGCCACAAGGTCACAGCAAAGTGATGGTTCCAATAGAATCCTGAGCGTAGTATGGGTTTCAAAGGCACAAGATGCAAAAAATTTGCTACCGAACACACAACTATAGTGAGGACACGACCTAATCTGGGTCCTTTTGAGTCGCGAGCTATACTTTTCTTCCACGCAAGCGTAACCTATCCTGACCTACCTGTCGCAGACCACATCTACAGTTTACATCAGGTAGGATTGTGGTCAAACGCAAGCCTATAATATATTAAAAAAACTGCTAGGTGCGAGGAAATCCACTTCAATAATAGAAATGTTAATTTTTTTTAAATTATTACAATCAGATGAAATTGAATGGACCTAAAGATGGAGGTGGAGGACCTCGAATATAAGATGATATTCAGGATTTATTATTTTATTTTTATTCCTCTTTTTCCTTGAGATTCCGGCAGAAAAATCAAAACAAAATGATGGAATGTAAATTGAAAAAAGTGAAAAAAAGAGACATTTTTGTTATGAAGTAGAAGTACGTGTGCTAAATATTTAGCTCTGTAAATTTTGGTGCAAGTACATGAAATAAATTAGGTATTATTATTGACTACCCCGTCAGGGATACAGCGTGAAGATAGTTAGTTAGTTAGTTATTAAATGCCTTTTCAGTGAAATCTGTAGACAGAATGAAATCTTAAAAATACTTTCAATGCTTGCAGATAAAATCTACAACTAAAGTAAAATAAATGCACTTAGGATTCGTTTGATAAACAGATTCTTTGCAAGTGTGTAGCAATATTTATTTAGTGACTCTTAAATAAACTTAGTTCAACTGTAAAACCAACTTACTATGCGGCACCAGCGTTTCTTGTGTTGATACAATAATAGCCTTGTCCCTAGCTGACAGTACCATCGTCAAGCATACGAGATGTTCATCGCGGCTGTTGTTGATGTTTCTCACAAGGGTAAGCAGTCGTACGCAGTGTGGGTCTGAACGTGGATCTGAGTATTTTTCCACGCATATCCAGGTGGAATACGTCAAACCGGTCTGTGGAGGAAATACGCGATCGCCTGTAAAAAGTAATAAATTATAGTTAAACACAACAATGTGTTGCAGAAAATTATAATTGACAGCCATATATTTACGTATGTCAGCGTCATTCAAATTTCCAAAAATATTTAATACGCAGACATTTTATTAAAATTATAATATACGAATAGATGGAATTGTACCTGAGCCTATCCCACCGAGTGTAGCAGTGTCCTGAGTCCCCAATGCATTTAAGTTGGCAGATTGTGGCGCGATGCTCGGCAGATACAGACAACCAAACCCTTCTGCCGACATATCGAACTCCACAAATGGCGGTAGAGTACAGGAATTGTGAGATCTGAGAAGAACAATAAAAAATCTAAAAGGCGAAACATACACTGAAACAAGAAATTGGTAAGCAGTCCAACTTATCCATATAAGACCTGATCTACGATTTGGGCTTAAAAACACCAAGGGATCCGAAGTACTCAGCATTTTGAGCGTATACAGTCAGAACGTAACCGCCCCGGTAGTTGAAAGGACAATATTCGATAAACAATCAGGAAGATTTTTTTTTTATACATACATACACATTATCACGCCTGTTTCCCATCGGGGTAGGCAGAGACTATGGTTTTCCACTTGCTACGATCCTGACATACACTTTCGCTTCTTCTACTTTCATAAGTGTTTTCGTACACGCTCGCCGGTTAAGGGTACTCTTGACCTGGCCTTTTTCCAAAAGGTCTTCGATTTGATTGACATACGTACGCCGAGGTCTACCCCTACCAGTTTGCCCATTCACTCTCGCCACATAAATCTGCTTCGTCAGTCTACTTTCATCCATCCTCTCCACGTGTCCGAACCATCTAAGCATCCCTTTTTCTATCTTAGTCACTACATCTTCTGTCATACCGCAATGTTTTCCTATGTGTTCCTTTCTTTATCCATCAACTTCACTTCAGCTATACTTAGCAGACTTCTCATTTCCACTGCATTTATTTTACTTTTATGCGTTTTCTGCCATACCCAACTTTAACTGCCATACATAAGTGTGGGGACCAGCACACCTCTATGTATAGCCAGTCGTGCCTTCTTCGTAACGTTCTGACTGCTCATAAAGGCGTACATGGCTCCATTCACTTTATTTCCTGCCATACTTTCCATCTCTCGCAAATTTTGTACCTAGATATACAAACTCTTTTACTTGTTCTACTCTTTCTTCTTCCACAACAATTGAGCAATCCGTCATACTTGCCTCTCTTTCAAAAACCATTACTTTCGACTTGTTTACATTCACTTTCATTCCTTTGTTTTTTAACGCATCATACATAATGTTAACCATCAACTGCAACTCCTCCGCCGATGATGCTAGTATTACCTGATCATCGGCGTATAGGAGGCACTTGACGGTCAGTTCATCCATTTTTATACCATACGTACTCTCTTGCAGTTCTTTCAGGCAGCTGTCCATGTATAGGTTAAACAGCAACGGCGACGCTACACAACCCTGACTCACACCTTTTTCAATGTGAAAAAAGTCTGTGCAAGCTCCGTTGATTCAGACACAAGCACTGGAGCCCTCATAGAGAGATTTCAGTGCTCGTATCAAGTGGCTGTTTACTCCATACCTGGCCAGTATTGACCACAGTTTATTCCACACCACTCTATCATAGGCCTTTTCCAAGTCTACAAATACGCAATAGACCTTTTGACTTTTCGCCAAAAGCTTTTCTGCTGCGCATCGTAAGGAAAATACCTGATCCGTACATCCTCTTCCATTCATAAATCCTGCTTGTACATCCCACATTTTTCCTTCAGTTTCATTCATCACTCTTTTTATCAAGATTTTTGCATACAATTTGCCGACGATGCTGAGCAAGCTTATGCCGCGGTAGTTTTTGCACTCTTGCTGTGACCCTTTTCCCTTATAAAGCGGCACGATGACAGCCTTACACCAATCTCTTGGTACGCTGCCATTCCTCCAACAAAGGTTGAAAAGGCAGTACAGCTGGCAAGCTACCACGCCTTGTCCCGCTTTCAGCATCTCGACAGAGATTCTATCAAGTCCTGCAGCTTTTCCCACTTTCATGCTATTCAATGCTTCCACTATTTCTTCCATACTTATGACTTCTTCCTTACCAATTTCATTCATTTCCCATATACTAGTCTGTACTTGCATATCCTCTTTTTCAAACAAGCTTTCAAATTATTGCTTCCATCTTTTTAACACACATTCTTCTCCTTTCACAAGACTACCATTATGGTTTCTGATATGGTTGAGATGCGATGTCGTCTGTTGACCCCTCACTGTTCTTATGGACTTCCAAAAGAATTTCATATTCTGTTGGAAGTCATCAGATAACCTTTTATCAAATTCATCTCTGTCATTCTCTTTCTTTCTTTTCATCACCTCTTTTGCAACACGCTTATACCTTTTGTACTCCTCTTTTGCCATTTTTAGGTCCACATCCGTTGCCTTCTGCATTCTTTGATTGACTTTTGTAGTCAACCAGTCCAACCATGCTTTCTTCTTATCAGACAACGCCTTTCGGATTTCTGCACACATTCTCTTTCTCTAACATCCTTGGCTTCTCTTACTTACCGCACACACTTCCACCGCAACTTCCACTAGACCTTCCTTAAATGACTTCCATACTTCTTCGATCTCACATACGTCATCAGAATTGTCAAATTTCTTGCTCAGCTTACACTTAATTTCCTCTTTTATGCCTATCTCTTGCAAATTCTCGACTTTTATGCGTTCTAGTACACTAACAGGTGCATGCACACGATGCCGCCACCGCTGAAACAGACCTCTTACTCGACTAACAACCAAGAAGTGGTCTGTGTCAATCCCGGCACCGCGGTATGCCCGAGTCTCTAACACTTTCTTTCTCATCCTTGCATCTACAATCACATAATCAATAATGCTTCTTTGGCTTCCTTCTTGTCTCGTAAACAAATGGATATCCTTGTGGTTGAACATGGTGTTGGTTACCACAAGGTTCCTCTTCAAACATACCTCAAGCAAACTTTCTCCATTTTCATTCACTCGTTCGTCACCATACTTTCCCAATACACTTTCATAACCATCACGCTTCACACCAACCCAACCATTAAAATCACCTAACATTACTATTCTTTCATTCCGTTTGCATTTACTCAGTATATCGCTCACACTCTCCCAAAATGCCTGCCTCTCACTTTGGTCCTTTGAAGATCGGCGTCACCGCGCATCTTGCGGAGCATAAACTCCTAAAACAAAGATGCGGGTAAGCCCAACCTTCAGCCTCAACCAAAGGAGTCTTGGGCTCACACATTCATATTCTGTCACACATTCATTCATTCTCGCGGATAGTAACACACCCACACCCTGGCACGCTGTACTGGTCGGGGCTACACCTGACCAGTAGGCCGTATAGGGTCCATGTGTAGTGGTGTCACTCTTTGTTTCATTCACACACAGAATATCAATTCGTCTCTCTCGCATCATCTCACATACCTCCTCAATTTTATCTTTTAATCCTCCTCTAATATTCAGTGTAGCAAAGCGGCTATCCATAGCCCACTTTTCGCCTCGATGGGAAACGGGACGTGACGGGTGGCGAACCGCATCGCCGCCATTTTGGGTTTTAAAATTTTGATACACCATAGCGTTCCCACGAGTGGCAAGGGAAAACAAAAGTCCACCTAGACAAAGCCCCGCTTGTCCAAGTAAGGCTAGCCTTGTTCTGAGGTCGCCCGGTCCCAGGGCATAAGGCACGTTAATGCTAGGCTCGCCCCTAGCCACTCAGCACATAGGCACGGCAACCTTGGCTTGGCGGGGAGAGGATGGGAAGAGGATGAGGTAGGGAAAGGATTTATGGATAGGAAAATGACGATGTAGGAGAAGGGCTTGGATAGGGTAAATATAATATAACTTCTATATCAAAAGGGCCGAATAAATTTAATAAAAAAGGTGTCTATTTTAGATGTTAAATTTGGAAAAAATAATTCAACGCATTGCCTTTTTAGTGAGGTGGTAGTAAAAAGGCTAAAATGTCTTATGTGCTAGACACTAATTAGCACGACCAATTAAAGTCCTGATAGTCTCGGACTTAAAATGTTTATATGTGGCTCGTCAAAATGGCGTCGCCCGCCTGATGGTAAGCAAAGACGACGACCCGTGATTGGGGCCGCTATCTCAACCAGCGCAGGGCTCCGATAGCGGCCCTCATCTTGACGGTCCAGAAATATGTCTGAAAATTATTTTTTATTTGATTGCATTGATTGAAATTGATAGCAATAAAATTGCCTTTGGGCGTGGGGTCATACACGCCCATTAACCCGGCCCCTGGGAGAGTAGAGTCACCTTCTCTATTCTTCACTTGGGCAAGTCTTGTCTGGCGCGTCCACGTCGCGGGGGTGGGCATCTTATATTCAGTAAGCCGGAGTGTGTAGATGGCGGAGTTCAGGCAGGGACCCAGTACTGCAGGGTATAACGCAGAACCCGTGCCCAGGGTTACGGGTGAAGACCTCAACGGTGGTGAATGCGGAGACAACAGTTGTCGGTACGGACTAACCAGCGGAGGAGGCGAGCCACAGGGCCGTAGAACCTGGATCCTGATGGAGGGCAGCGGTAACCATCAGTACCTAAGTAAAGCGAAAGAACCATATGTTCTGAAACGGTTTACTCTTGGATTACTATAGCCACTGAGGTTATAGTACCGCGATGTAGAAAGTAACGGGAACCTACTACATTATTTATCCCATGAGAGTTGCAATGATGAGTACACGTAAAATAAGAGTAAGACCGCCTGGCAACCCGCGTAGCGACCGACGCCCTGAGTTTTCCGGGACTGAGGGTGCGAAATCGGATACCGGCCATCAAGGTGCAGGCAACCAGGCATCTTATGGAAAATATACTACTGGATGAAGCGGAAAAAAAATTAACTTAAGAAACGACTTTCACATGGGTACATGGAACGTTCGAGGGCTTCTTGAGGATGGAACGCTTCATATTCTGGAACAAGAACTTGAGCGATGTAAACCCACTGTTGCGGGAATCAGCGAGACACTGGAAAGATAGCGGCCACGGACTCAGAGAAACACACTATCTATTTTTCCGGCAACGATAAAAGCAGCTTTTCGGGTGTAGCTATTGCGATCCCTAAGTTGTGGAAAAGGTCGGTGCTTGGAAACCACCCTATTAAAACTGAGGCCGGTGTACGACAAGAATGCATCTTGTCGCCATTACTCTTCAACATTTACACATAGTACATTATGCGCTTTGTCTTGGAGGATTGGGACAAAGGAATATCTGTGGGGGGACGAGTGATAAATAACCTTAGATACGCTATGATACGACCCTTCTCGCACAGACTAGAGTAGACATGGAAAATTTGTTAACTCGTCTAGAAAGTACCGCTCTCCAATTCGGACTTGATATCAACCGAGACAAGACAAAGATGATGATAGTAGACCGGGCCGAACAAACTGGAAACAAAGTACACAATATAGCCAATTGTGAAGTGGTACAGAAATTCATTTACCTCGGCTCTACTATATCAAGTACCGGAGGATGTGGCGACGAGATTGCACGACGGTGTGCCATCACTAGGTCTGCAGTGGGACGACTGGGAAAGATTTGGAGGGACAGCAGAATTACCAAGAAGACTAAAGTCAGATTGATGCGGATGAAGCGCTCGTGGCCCCGCGGTCTCAGTGTTCTGTAAACGATTACTGAGTTACGTAACTTTCACTATGGCTGGTCCTCGGATGGGTGACCACTTTGTGGCATTTACATTTGCGAGCGTTTACGTGCTTCGGAAGGCACGTTAAGCCGTTGGTCCCGGTTGCCAGTAAAATGGTAGTCGTTAAGACTGGTTGAAGGCCTTATGGGCGGCTTGAAAATTTTCAACAGCAGGTATTCACAACCTGCGTCTGTCTATTTCAACACGGCAATGGGCTCACCACCTATTACGTGGGACAGGAATCCACACGGTGAAAAGTGGGCATTTAATATGCCTCTGCCACCCCTTCGGGGATAAGGCGTGATGGATGAAATGCCTTGTGTTTCCAATCTTTCTGTATGCAGCCGAAACTTGGTCTTTAAGACTACAAGATCGCCGTAAAGTCGATACATTGGAGATGTGGTGTTGCAGACGCCTCCTAAATATCCCGTGGGCAGCATTTCGTACTAATGCATCTAACCTAAAAGAGCTTCGTGTTAAAGACAGACTATCGTCAACTGTGCAACTGCGAGTACTGAAGTTCTTTGGTCACGTCTCTAGAAATGAGAACTCGATAGAGAGATATTAACCTACCCAACACTGCACTGTGTGCCTCGTCGGCGCAACCACGACCACTCTGACAAGAGTGTCCGACTAAGAAGATAGCAATTAAAGACAAATACATAAGTATAATTTACCTGTAATCACGTGGTGTAGTCATAGAGACTAAAGTCTTGATCCTCGTAAGTGGTACTGGCCCACCAGGCTTGCAAACTTGACCAGGTTCAGGAGCCACACAGTTCAAAGGGTTGCCCATTCGAAGGAATTCCCTGTGTAAACAGTTTTATCTAAGTTACATAAAATCGAGTATTTATATAGGATTTCTGATGGAGTGGTTCAAGACATGGCACAGTAATGACATAATTGCACGCGGATGAAGACGTAGGCGCCAGTCCTAAACATTGAAAAGTCTATGTAGTGCGTAATAATAACTTATGCATATGTTAATTAGTGAGAGAGACAAGTAACGCGCCACTTTAAAAATGTAAATTTAAATTATAAAGTGGATTTTTTTTTAGCCTCGAGCTGGATTCAAACCATCCTACACCAACTACACCACCGAGACCTGCCCAAAACTGACGAATTAATCTACCTCTTTACATCTTAAGGGGACGAAAGCTCGAAAAAGGAAAAAATATCCACTTTAAAATTTAAATTTACTATAAGTTAGCATACTTGCTTTTTAAATATGTTAAAAATGTAATTGTATATTTAACACAAGCATGACTGTGTGTGAAAGTTGATATGGACGATGCATTTCGTAAAAATTACAACACAAAATTAGACAAATGTGAGCAGTACATCCCGTAAAGACGCGGCACAGGTTTCTACTCAATAAATGAATGTGTTGCGTCCAAATGCTTAATATTTTCCAAAACTATATTTAACCATTATTATTTCCAACTTTTTTGAAAATCACAAACTTCGCTAGGTCATCCTGTGTAACCCGGGGTTTATAAGTACGATAATCATCTAAGCATACATGTTGGAATGTGAATCGTGTTTACGCGTTTACAATATAAATCTTTCAATTAGCAGAAGAGTCATAAGTGAATGATAATGTACAACAAATATTTTGTATGTTCATTCTAAATATAATTATGTAACTTATTTTATTCCGATATAGATAATACATGCTTTGATTTTATAACATAACTAGGTGACCCCCGCGACTTCGCCCGTGACATACTTCGAAACTCCGTCGCTTTCATTTAATTCCATCGTTTATAAGTTTACAATAATGTATAAATTTGCCCGATTTTTTGATATTTATGGTTACTGCTCCGCCTTCCGGGGTAGTAGCGTGACAATATATAGCCTATAGGCTATCCAACATGCTAAGAATTTAACAATTTGAACCTGTAGTTCCTGAGGCTAGTCCATTTAACCAAACAAACAAAACATACGAAGAAACTCTTTAGCTTTGCATATTAGTAAGTGTAGATGATGACTAGTTCTTAAAGTAGATCGTAGCTTTTCAATTCATTGGCACTGTGCCATTCTCATATCAAATACAAGCAAATTTTAGTTTCATGAAAAAAAAAGAAAAAAAAAGACTGCCACGATTCGAAAAATACGTAGGCGTTTGAATGACAGATAAAAAGAAACAGGGCATTACACTGACCTGAGTTCCGATGGTCTTAAAGCATGTGCAGCAAGCCTCTCTAGCATGTACATGTTGGGTGCGTGTAAAGGATGCCGTTCAGCCCTGAGTGCCGCGCCACATACTCGTAACAGTACCCCTGCCAGCCCCGCGTGGCACATTACTTGCTGGTTACGTTCACTGAAACGACATACGATGTTTTACTACATATTTTTACCAACTTAAATATGTATGTACCAACTTAAATATGTATATTCTTTAGTTGACTTCTTAAATAAATCAATTGGCGGATCGGTAAAATACTGTAGACATTATCAATTCAGGTTTTTTTTTTCATATTGAACCTACAAGTTGCATCCTCAAATTACCATTTAACGTGATGGTCACTCAATAATAATATCAAAACTTTTCTTTTCATATTACTAGTATGCACTGTAAATATAGGTAGGGAGAGGCTATACGCCTATTTCCCAATTTATCTTTGTTCCACGCAACAGGTGGTGAGCCCAATGCCGTGTTGAAATGGACAGGCGTACATTGTGACCACCTGTTGTTGAAATTTTTCAAGTTTCCTTAAGGCCTTTAACTTGGCTTAACAACTGCCATGTTATTGGCCCCGGTTGCCAATAACATGGCAGTTGTTAACTAACGGATTAACGTGCCTTCCGAAACACGCTAGCGCTCGTAATATGAAATCCCATATGGCAGACACCCATCGCGGCACCAGTCACAACATATGAAGCTTAACGCAGTGACCATTTTCAGAACACTGAGTTATTGGAGCTACGAGCGCTTCTATATTACAGTAATAATGTTCTAATTAGTTCTCAAATCAACAACCAATTTTTACAATTACGGTGGACAAAAGAAATTACCTTCGGACTAAACTCTTCAGCACGTGAGCCAAGTAGTCGCGTATAGCTCTAGCATGTGCTTCGTGCTCCGGAGGTCTCGGCAAAGCCGGTAGCAACTTCGCTAGAACCATTACGACACCGGAATGGATCACCCACGCTTCTCCATTATTGCTTCCCACAGATAGGTTGAGAGGAGCTGTTCGACCCGCAGGTTTGGACTACATAAATTTAATAACTCTTTTAATAGAAGTAAATATATAGCAGTATGATAAATTATAGTGTTAAAATTTTACCTCATTGATGGCCGAGCTTTGTCGCGTCAAACTCGGGGATTTCACGTTAAGCGATCCACAAAAAGTGGGCTTGTCGAACGAGTCCAATGCGACGTCATACAATAGTCGCAAGATAAAACAAGCATGGACAAACACTACGGGCACTTTGTCAGGAAACCTGTATAAGATAATAACAAATATGACAGAAAAAGTACTAAGCCTATCTATAACCACGTGTTTCTCTCTTTCTTCTCTCTATCTCTATTTCATTTAGGGTTATAAAAGCATTATACAACAAAATCACTGTTTTGGAGCATGAGGTCACCTTTGCTTATTAAAGGCTATAATGGTGTGCAGGTTTCGGCATTGCCGGGATCGCCTAGTACCTAGCTCTATAGGCGACACAAAACCATACCAATACTCAAAAATAACTTAAAGTAAACTCCTGACCGCCTTTAACCGTTTTAAGAGCATTTTTATTGAGGGTCGAGTTGAGAGTGACAGAGACAATGTTATGTAACTTACGGCATTTCCATTATATTTCCAGTAAATATTTGATGATACACTTCATAGAGCTCTGAGTCTCCAGGTTCGGTATCGTTCTGAAGTTCTATATCTTCAACGAAACAGCCCAATAGACGTATAGTCTTACATAAGGTTGTCATGCATATCTGAAAGAAAATTAGTATTTTTACTAATCAAGTTATTGCTTTAAGTTGAAATCTCCTTATACTTTGGATTTAGATAGTGTAGCTTATTAACGGTTAAAGAATTATAAATGATAGCATACACTACACACAATAAAAAATAATACTTATTTATAATGTTTACGACTAACGTATTAATGGCAAATATACTAATAGAATGGCATATCTTTACTAATCACTTCAACAAATAATGACTTAGCATAACTAAAAGGTGAGAGAAATTGTTTAGAACTGAGACACCTATAGGAAAGGGGCTGGTACCGATAAGTATTATAATTAGGTTAACAATTACACTTATTAATCACACAAAAAAAATGTTATGAGCTGGAATGTAAATATAAAGATTTATGAATAATTTAGTAAAAATTTTGATTTATTTTAAGTGCAAATTTTTTGAAACTAACTATCTTCACGCTGTATCTCTGATGGGGTTGTCAGAGAGGACAGATCGCCAGGCTTCGCGATCTATGCATTTCGATTCTTGAAGATTCATGAATCGCTTCATACACGCATGTCTGGGTATCCGAGTACTTGTTTCCGTTCCCTTTCCGTTTTTGAGCAATCTGCTCACGTGGTCTTCATATGTAAGTCTCGGCCTACCCTGACTCTCCTTCTACCCTCTACTTTCGCATAACATATATTCTTCGTCAATTGATTTTTTATTATATAATACTGACCTCATGGTGGAAGAATTTTGCATTAGCAGGCTCGAACCTCATCGCCGTGCTAATTGTATAGAACACAATATGTATTAACTGTAACATGTCCTTATCCATCGGTTCATCACCTGTCAGTTTACCTTCTAGTGATACCAGTACACTAGTGACGTACACGAAGCCGCTGACCTATAATAGGCACAAATATATTGAACAATAGGAATTAGACGTTAAGAAATCTGAAATTTGAAGGAGTAGTGATCATTCTTTATAGGAAAAATATACTTAAAACAGGTATATTAAACAACTATAAATACGCCTTTAGAGGTCTGAGCTCAGACTGTAATGTGATCTTAGCAAGTAAATAAATATTGTAAGAAACTTTTTTACACATCGCTGTTTAGCCCAAAGTAAGCTAATATAAGCTTGTGCTATATTTATAAATGCATACATATTACTCATGAAACATCCAAACTCCGAAACAAAACATTTGTGGATCACACAAATTTTTGTGCCGATCAGGGATCGAACCCGGGTCTTTAGTCGCGGCAGTCGCGTACACTACCACTGCGCCAATGAGGCAGTTAAGTATTTGTAGATATACTACTTGACTAAACAGATAAATATCTATATGTCGACTCTTCGCAGTTATATTGCTTTTTACACATTGTGATTTGATGGTACAATCAGCAGCAGAAGTAGATTACACGACTAGTTTTAGAAAAGATTAAAAATATGCTGTTCAAATTTTAACATTCCATTATAATCAGTTATGCCTTTATCCCCAAAGAGGTGGCAGAGGCATACTATACGCCCCCATTTTACATATGTATGCATAATCGGCCCATGTAACAGGTGGAATACCCATTTAATCGGTAGATTACCTTTCTGAATATAGTTCTAGTACGATGCGAGTCCCGTAAACAAGCTAATAGTGCTTTTAGTATGTGCAGTTTTAAACGTAGAGCATCATTGGGAGCTGCGTGCATTCCACACAACAATGCTGACATGTCCTCCTCACCCGAACCACTTACTATTAATTCTCTTATAACACCTGCAAAAGAATTCTTCATTGATATAAAGCATATTGATTCCAGTACCGAAGTTCTCATTCCCTATCTTTGTCATTACAGCGTGTAAACCAAGCCGGCAGAGTCGTAAGATATACATTAATAATCAAATCAGGCAGAAACCCATCTTAGGACTATGATAATTTGAAATTAACAGCAAATATTATTTTATATTTTATACATTACTTTGATACTGAATAAATCGACCAAACGTTCTGTCGTCGCTGGGCAATAGTTTATATAAAATGTTAGCAAACATTTATTGCATGGTATTCGGCTGCTTAAATCGTATTTTTTTCTTCAAAAAGACAACATCCCGACGTGCATGTATGAAGCGATTGACGAATCTGCAGGAAGTAAAAGAAGTATGCATGGATCGCGAAGCCTGGCAACCTGTCCTCTCTGACTACCCCTCATATATACAGCGTGAAGATAGATAGACAAAAAGACAACCTTACGTTTTTAGAAAAAATATAAGCTACGTATAGCTCATATCAATTCTTTGTGATATTTACATATATCGTGATAGAAAGAGAGGGCGATTATTGTTTCCATTTGTGTTAAAGTAGGAGTAGCTATTATTTAATTTCTAGAGCCTTTCAGTACCTAGACTACAACTTTTCCAGTGTTTTTATGTGCACTTACCTAAAGCTTTACTTCTACACGACTCATAAACTACCATTCCATGCACGCACTTTGCCCCACCACAATCTCGAAACACATTGCAGTTGTTCGTGTTCGAATTCAGCAAAGCTGTTAACCCTTCCATCACTAGAGAACCTAATTCTTCTTCTTCAATGTCCAAATTAGGATCCGGGACTAGCGAATCTGTTTTAGAAGATTGTCTTTTTTTTCTTTCGGGTACTTTAGGTGATTCATTTGCTGCGTCAGCTGTCTCTATATCAACAACGGACTCTCTTTTGCTTTTCTCATCTTCAAGTATTTGTTTGTCTTTTAAGTACACAGCATAACGAGACAAGCACGTAACAAATACTTCTAACATACCTACTTCCCTATAAACATCTTTGAAAATTGGATTATGTCTGAAAGAAGAACAGATTTTTTTAAAATTTTATTTAAAGACTTAAGACTGCGTAAATTTAAATAAAAACCACTTACTTCAAAACGTTCAAGAGTGTCTTTATACACAATATGCTACATGTTCTAGACCTATTTGCCTTCAACAGGAGTGATAGAGAGATCAATTCCTTGCACGGTACAAAATTTAACTGGAAAACAATAAACTCTAATAACTCAAAAAACTTTTCTTGAATCTCAGAATTCTTTGTATATATCCTTTCTGAGAATTGACTCAGTGTGTTTTGATTTTCAAGTATAAAATAATTAGCGTTGTCAGCATGATATACGCTTGATATAGCATCAAGTATAGTGCAACATAGTGCAGCGGAATTAGACTTCATGAAGACGGATTGCAGGACCTGAACAATGAAAATAACATAGTATAGTCAACTGTATCATCGCGGACGGTTGATGCAAAGCACTTCCATCAAGGCAATTTTGTAGTTTTAGCAGTACCAATTAAAGTTGCTACCATAAGAATGCAGAAATAAATAATATAATAAATATCGTTGGGACAACTCACACAACGCCATCTGATTCCAAACTAAGCAGAGCTTCTACTATGGTAACCAGATAACTGATAAACATCCTTACATATTTCTAAATCTCTAAATACACACATATTATAGATAAATAACACCCAGACACAGATTAAACCAACGTGCTCATCACAAAAAGTTTTATCCTGGGTGGGAATCGAACCCACGACCTCTTGCGTAGCAGTCATATACACTCCCACTGCGCCACAGAGGTATTCAAATAAAAATGGATTTTTAGAATGCAACGCTTAAGGTTTTTTTAACCCACAAAGATGGCAGACAAGCATACGTACATTATTAAAAAAATCTATCTATATTCTGAAGGTTTATGGATCTTGCAGCAACTACAATACAAAATGCTAAGCCCTCGAAATAGCCTAGTTCGATTGCTATGCAAAGTAGGTCTTGGTGGGACTTTTTACACTACCAATTACCTGGAAAGCTTGGACGTTCCTAACAGCCTGTCCTGGAGTGGAAGGCTGTGGCAGTACGAAGCCCTGAAGTTGGAAGAGCTCAGTATTAGCGCGCGTTGGCCTGAGTTCAGAAAACCCGCACGCACATAGCGATGAGATCATGAGAACTAGATTACGAAGGGCCGCACGTGCTTCAGAGCCACTTACACGCTCTTCTTCCAGTCTTGAATAAAAATTAGTGATGAATAAATCATAAACATATTTACTCGTGATAACAGGGGTCTACTATTTTAATCGTGTCAGAATAGAATCGAAATCGTCGCTCAATAGACGTTTCGTAGTCCATCATTACAATCGTGCTCTATCGACTTCTATCGATCGGCCGATAATTTTTCTAATAACACGTGACGCGCTAGTGGCAGCTTGTAAGTTGAATTATTAATAGTCTACTAACACTTTGATAGCTATTCTGGTTCTGTTCTGCGGATTGTGATATTTGTGATAGATTTAGTAGAGTACCTACTTTTGGACCAACCGCAATAGAATCTATCTAGAACGGCTTTCTATTGTATACTTCGATCTTCACAAATTAAAGAAGTTGTCTATCATAATATTTATTAAGCTGTGAATAAATATTGAAATACTTACTTTTAATTGTAACTTAATATAGATAAAATCTATGTGTTTCATGAAATTCTAACATGCGCTATTTATTTATAACTCATATGTATAACGAAAATAATAAAAAGTACCATCACCGTGTTGAAAATATTTAGAAAAAACAATAACTAAAACAAAAACCGCTTACCCTGATGTTAAATAATCGGGCGCACCTTGTCTTTCATGTCTGCGGTCAATAAAATAATAAAACATAAATAAACAAAAAGTGTTCGTATATCAAGCAGAACAAAAAAAAACTGAACAGGCATGAGTGCTGAAAATGTTAATGATATGGTATATTATGTGAAACTTACTTGAGAAGAAATTCTGATAGAAATATATAGCCTTGACAAGATCGAAAATCATCCAGTAATAATTGACTAACTTCACTAGAGTCCTTTAGAAAACAGAATACCGCTACAAACATTTCTACTACCTGTTAACCAAACATCGAAAATATCAATTATTTTAACTAAATCCACGAGTATCCATAAGTTTAAGGGGCAACTCACACCAAAGTGTGACCGGCAGTTTCAAATTCTGATAATTTTACAAGTAAAAAAAAATATTCATGAGCTCGAGCGGAATTAGATCCCGCGTCCTTTGGACCTTTAGAACCACTTTATACCGCTAAGTCACCAGCCAACGCTCAGAGCTAATAAAATATTCGACCTTATACTTCTTAGGGCGACGTAGGCGCCATCTACTGGCACTTTGTCCAGTTGCACAGTACGAAATAAACCTAATTAAATGGTACTTATATCCAGATAAATGATTGATTTGCAAAAATATAGTGTCGTTTCTAGTCTTCAGGATTCACGCAATACATACTTGTAGAAAGTGAAACTGCCGGCCGTTGGACAGTTACTAATGTGTGTGTTGTACCTGTAATATCATAATTACCTCAAGAGGTGTTAATTCTGGTATCCTTTGCATATTTTCAATACATAGTGCGACACATCCTTTATCTGTAAACAGATTTTTTATTATATAACGCTTAGACCTTATCAAAACATTACAATATGCTTAAACAGATCATGAATGCAGATAGTAGCTGCTTAGGTGTAATAATGTTTACTCACTGTGTATATATTGAACTACAGATTGTGTTAATCCGTGTCTAGATAGCGTCATCAGTACTTCAGCTGCTGATTTTCTCCACATAATGTTATGGGGAGCGCACCAAGACGTGATAGCCGAGAACAATAAACCGAGATCGTCTTTTCGAGCCAATTCCTCGCATGGAAATGGATGGCTACACAACCTTACCAGCACCTATAGAAAAACGTTATTATAATTGTATATTAAATGTTTTGATACTTGGACTCAGCTGCCTGTAACATGGCAGTTACAAGCAGCTTACAGCCCTGAACTTGAGAACAAGCCCTGAATTAAAGAGCTTATTAGTTGCTACAAGAATTCAACAGCAGTTATCTACAAACCGTCTCTGGCTGGGACCAACCACTATTACGTGAGACAAAGATCAAATAGACAGGCTGAAATTTATTTGTATTTTTTGATTTGATCTAGTATTTGTCTTACTTCAAAGAGTGTCTTCTAACCTCTCAGAGATAGGTGATACCTTCTATATATATGATACCTTCATGATAGGTGCACTTGCTAGCAATTGAGGTTAGGTTGGGTTTGTTATATCGGTATATAAGTATATAACAATAAATATGTTGGAACATTTTCTTTATTTATTTACACAGGGCCATTTAGCCCAAATTAGGTTAACATAAGCTTGAACCTAGACAACAGTTACATACTTATATTTTTAAATACATATTCTTATGTTTTATATATACATAAAAATATGTTCATACATTTATTATACATGGTAGGGGTCGACCTCGGCGTACGTATGTCAATCAAATCGACGATCTTTTGGAAGTACCCTTAACCGGCGAGCATGTATGAAAGTAGAAGAAGCGAAAGCTGTATGTCAGGATCGTAGCAAGTGGAAAGCCATGGTCTCTGCCTACCCCGATGGGAAACAGGCGTGACAATATGTATGTATGTATATATTATACATAGAAAACAACCATTTGTGGATCACACAAATATTTGGTCCAAAACGGGGTTTGTACCCGAGATCTTAGCACAGGAGTCGCCAGCCCCGGTTCAATCGGGCTCGCGCCCCGGGCGAAGACTTCAGGGGGCGGCAAATTCAAACTCAGCTGACATATATGATCAAAGTTGTAAAAAACAAATTCCTCTGTCGCGTCTGTCTGTCTGTTCACGATAAACTCAAAAACTAATGCCCTGATTTTTCTGCTGTTTTCACCAATGGATCTCCTTCTTTACACCAATTGATCTGGCCGCCTTATTCCCTATAATATGGTTGAGTAGGGCTATGGCTGATATATAACGCGTGAACGGGTGCCGTCCATTGGGACTAGTCAGCTCGTAGCTGTTATAGCAGTTATAACAAATAATATTATTTAAATTTTAGACAAACTAAGTTTAGTTGACTGTTTTCACAGAACTCAAAAAGAACTATGTAATTTTATTATTGTAAATCATCACGTTTTAAAAGAGCCTTCATCGAGTTTCTTGCCAGATTCTTCTTCATAAAGCTTCATAAAGGACAGGCTGCCCTTAGCCTAAAAGATATTTGTGGAAGGTGTCGTAAAAATATATATTGCCTGGGAGTTTTCAACGAAAACGCTGTCTAAATGATGGCATACCTATTTGACTATCTCTTAACGATGACATACTAGCTTACCATAACACTGGGGGATACGGGTACGAGAAAACTACACCACGCGGGCGCAGCTGCGGGCATAAGCTAGTGACCTCCTATATCATTCAATGTTGCAAAACTGTAAATAAAATAATTAACATTTTCGATATTTAATGCAAAAAATGTCTACCTGAACAAAAATTTTCTGTAATAATATTCGCCGTTCCCTGGGTGTAAAATCACTGTTTCCATCTTGCACATCTGCCTCAGATTCTGGTATTTCAGGTAAATCAAAAAACAGGTACAAACATTTCACTAGTGTTGAAGGTATTGATGCTGTGGTCATGACCTACAAAATGAGCATTGAAATACAATTTGACAAGGAACCTTGAACTGGATTGAATTATGATTTATCTGAAAAACTATTGACACAAATAAAATGTAAAGACTTGAAAAACTGTCTTCTCAATTTTCTGGTATGCCTGGGCCTGTAGGATGCAAAAATTGGCTGGTATTTGAGCGTTACAGGCAGGGTCTGTATGTGACAGAGATGAATGTGCAGCAGTATTTGTTTGTGTGTCGTTATGCTGAGGGATTAAGAAATATTTAAATCCTCACTAGCATCACATTATTCTGGACTCCGTCTGGTTTGATATGTTTTAAGACCATGGGGAAAGAGTCTGGACATGCAATCTCTACCGGATTTCAGCTGGACAACTAGACCCAAAAAGTCGCGGTGTTGTTGTGGACAGCATCGCTATAATGGGAACAAAAAAACAAAAACTGTCCTGGGCACCAAAACTAATATTTATTCATTATATTAATTCCTTGAGAATTATATAAAATGAATTGAAAATACATACTTGAATTAAAGATTGATCGCCAGCAGCCAACAGATTCAGTGTAGACAGTAACATCCACCCATTGCTTGATTCTTCAGAATTCTCGATTTCAAGAAACTTGGCAATAGCACAACTTGCAGCTTCAGTGCTTTGATTACTGGCTCTTTTTCTTATTTCTGATACCATTAGTTTTGACACTTGCTGGCAGAAGGATAAAATATCCCAGAATTTTTCATTCATCTCACTTGAAGGACTTGTGCCGAACACCTTAAAATCACACATAATCTTGTCATTTCAAATAGTATGTAAAATATTAGCTTGACTATGGCACATTTCCTTGATTATAATGTAACAACTCATGTACTCTTTCTTTACCAACCTCTTTATTTATGTCAGTTTTGTTTCTGAATTTGTGAAGAATGCCGTCTGTACATGCACGCCAAGTAAAACAATCTACTTCATCAAATTTCAGAGGGTTGATGCAAACATTAGTTGTATCTATGAATACACAACACACTCCAACTCATTGCGGATAAGAATAGAGTAACCCTGCAGTGCATTAAAGGACACAGTAACTCAAAGGGAAATGACGCAGCAGATGAACTGGCCAAAAGGGGAACAGAAGAAACAGTATATGGACCGGAACCATTACTACCCCTACCCCAGGCACAGATAAAGACAAGGCTGCGCACAAACACTAAAGAAGCACATAAAACCGCATGGATAACGCTTGAAGGTTGTAGGCAAATTAAGATGATGATACCGGAGATATCTAAACGATTTACCCGCAACCTCATTAGGCTAAATAGGGAAAGTATAGGCAAGACTGTAGGAATCTTAACAGGCCACACACCCTTAACAAACACTTTTTCACCATAGATGTAACAGACAGCCCCTTGTGCAGAGGATGTATGGAGGCAGAAGAAACGCCACAGCATGTGTTTATGGAGTGCAGGAGCGTGGCAGATGACCGGGCGCGCATCCTACAGTCGCCGCACAGTCCCAGAAGCATGCCAGGGCCTTAAAAGGCTGCTGAGCTTGTGGAACTGCCTAGGATGGTTAAAGTGGATGGATGAAGAATAAACGCACAATGGCCCAATCAAATGGCTAAGTGCAGAAACGGCCCAGTTACAACAAACAACAACAAAAACAATGGATACAATGGGTATTTTTACAGTGTTCAATATTTGGACCATTTCATTTTTATCATACTTACATTATAGAGAGTAAATGTTTATGAGTTAGAATGTTGTAATATTATTATTATTAGTTAATGGCGATGATGACTACTAGGTCCCTGTTTAAAATAAATAAATTGATTTACAGCCAATGTAGTTTAAATTACCTTAACAGTACATCTAATCATGAAAGGAAATCTTACATTGTCTCATTACGGAGACTTGAACTAACAAACAAACAAAAGTTATAACTCGGTTCAGGCGCCAGGAGGATAAGTCCTACCAACTTTATGCACACGGATATCGGCGATAGAGATTGAGCTTTTAATCATAAGAGCAGGTACCAAAAATAATAAAATATATCTCTAGAAGAAAGTTTCTATATTCTTATAGGCGAATTGATTGAATATACATTATATACGTTATCACTATTGGTATAACCTATTCAAGTGATTTAGTAAGCTAAAGATTAACTATTCACGGGGTTGAGGCGTGAAATTTAGAATCGTGAGATCCAGCATAATGCCAGATTATGAGTCAAAATATATATCGTAACATGATTCAAAACATGAGCCAAATCATTGAATCGTAAATCGTTGAGTCGTAAATCGTTGAGTCCAATCATGGACCTAATCATGAGTCGTATCGTGGGCCTAATCATTGAGTAATTACATGGGCATAATCATTGAGTCGTGCATCATTACTAGATTAATCTACACAAAAGAAAAACAATTTTAGTTAGGTACCTGAGGCGTGGTTACATTACCACGGGATTCGAAATCACGTCTGCCGACCGCGACACGTGCCGTCTCCACGAGAATGACGAGCCCGTAACCACATGTCTCAAAGCAATTATCAGACGGTCAGCATTTATGGCAAATAATCCATTAACGCCGCTCTAAGCATCGTAATAAGCTGTAAACAAGCGAATAATCTTTCGTCAAAATACTAAAGATCACCAAGGTTAGAAACGTGGTTTCAAAAATTAAAAGTTCTTACCGAAATACATAGTTATTTTGGTACAACCATTTATAAGAATTCGCAGGCGTGAACTTCCGTATACAATTTATAAAAGAGTACTTCTTTTTAGCGAAGTTTAAAAAAATATGTTTACAATCGACATCTTTTTGTCGTCGATGTAGCTAGGCGAATGGCTTGTCCGTCACTACAGACAAAAAGACATTTTTTTTGTTTTTTTTCTCTCCAAGTCTACCCTATGGCATGGAAACTAAGGCATACAGCCTTACAGAAATCGCAGTTTGTTTAAAATCGATGACACACGGAGCGAAAGAGTCAACAATCTACTCACTTCTCTCTCTAAATCTCAAGACTAACAATGACATTCCAATGTGACGTTTTACAACGTTACATCACACCCCAACCAGAAATAAAAGAAGGAACTTTCTTTTTCAAACAATAAAGCTCTAAGAAAGAAATGGAAATAATTCCAATAAAGGAAAACCAAAATCCCAAAAACAAAATTCTGTAACAAGAATAAATAACCAACTAACCATAAGTATAGTTCCAATAAAAATCTATAACACAAACCAGAACATTATAATCAGCAAACAAAATCAGCAAAATATCAGCAAACAAAATCAGCAAAATATCAGCAAACAAAATCAGCGCTGTAACCTGTAATCATTACAAAGTCAAACAGTAACTGTACAAAGTGTCGTGACAAACGAACAACTTCAATATCAAACAGCATCACTAACGTGGCTGTGACAAACAAAGACACAAAGTCAAACAGTAACTTTATATAGAGCTGTGACAAGTAAAATATTCCAACAAAAATTTATTGTGGAAAAATACACCAAGCAAAAAGATAAGACCTCTGATGTGTATTACAGTTATTTGTGTGAAAAAGTTAATGTTATTTCTAAAAGGTAAATTTTGTTAATTCCAAGGGGTAAATTGTTTAAAGATTTAATCAATTTGTAATATCTTAAGTTCTATTTTTTAAAGATTCAGAACTTGATTCTAATAAAAAGTTGTGAAGTAACCTAATATACATCCTCTTTCAAAATTACCATTTCCTTTCATTCATCATACTAACAAGGTAAATTTCCTCCCTAACCAATACCAAAATCCTAATCAAGACCTCCCTAATCAAGACCAAAGTCTGTAATATTCAAAACAAAATAATTTAATATTTAATTATATCCTTAACGTGGTAGCGACCTGTGGTACCTTTATTCAGGTCCTCCAAAAGTTAAACGTTAGGTGAAACTTTAGAAACTACTTTACACTTAACGAACTTAGGTGCAAGTTTAGCGGAAAAATATGCCGGAGCATTAGACTGCACAAAGCTTCTCCTCCACACAATATCATCAACACCAAAAGAAATGATTCGCCTCCCTACATTATAATAACTAGCATTTCGCTTATACGCTTTCAACAAACAAGATTGTACTTTAACAAAGATTTCACTAAGTGAATTGAGTGAAGTTGCAAAAGAACTTCTATCTCCTATCTCTAGTTGATCTAAATTATCAATAGAGGTACTAACACGGTGCAAAGATGCATCAGAAATAAGTTCTCTACCGAACATTAAAAAGTTAGGCGTAAAATCTGTTGCAAGATTCACACTATTATTCAAAGCTAGTTGAACATGAGGTAAAAACTTCGACGACGTTCTATGATCATCTTTAACAAAACATGCTATACATGTCTCAACGGTTTTATTATATCTTTCAACTGGATTATTTTGAGGAGTATACAAGGAATTATAAAATGTTTTATTTATATTATAACCATTAAGAAATGTAACAAACTGTCTAGCAGTAAATTGAGTTCCATTATCACAAAAAAATATTTTTGGAGTTCCATACTTAAGGAAAATCTCCTTCTCAAGAAGTTTACAAATTACATTAGTAGTAGCATTTTTCATTGGGAATAACCAACAGTATTTAGTAAAAACATCTACAACAGAAAGTATATATCGATGACTAGAATAAGTTTTAGGAAGAGGTCCGACAATATCAATAGAAAGCATAAGCATAGGCTTATCAACTTTTTTAGGATTAACCATAATTCCATGGGGTGGGTTTGCAGAAGATTTGTATGCTTTACATACATCACAAGAATTGATATATTTAACTACATCATTAAACATTCCTTTCCAAAATTAATGTTGTTTTAATTTTTTAATGGTTTTATGAATACCCAAATGTGCAGAATTAAGATCATCATGATTTGACTTAATTGTATCCATAATATGTTCTTTTGGAATAGCTATTTTCCAATTAAGACGATTAATGGGATCAAATTTATCCTTACAAAATCTATACAAGGTAAGGTTCTCTACTTTGTAATTTTTATATTTAGTAGGAAACTTCTGACAATTTATAAATATTCTTTTATACCACGGATCATCAATATTTTCGTCAGGAGATACGATATCCCTATTAGAGGCATACAGATAAGCGATCTGGAACTAAGTGCAAGGCGCCTTTTTTATATTTCACATCAAAAGTAAATTGAGAAATTCTAGCAGCCCATCGTGCTAATCGACCAGTAGGATTATTAAGTTTAAGTAGCCACGTCAAACTGGCGTGATCGGTAATAACAGTAAATTTCATGCCCTCAATATAAGGTCTAAAATGTTCAATTGAATCTAAAATAGATAACAACTCTCTTTCAGTAGTACTATAATTTCTTTCACATTTATTAAGAGATCTAGAATAATAAGCTACAGGATGTTAAACAGAATTTTCATCCGCCTGACTCAACACACTACCAATTCCAACAGAACTAGCATCACAATGAAGAAAAAATTGTTTCTCAAAATTAGGACAATGCAAAAAAGGAGCAGAGACTAATACTAGTTTTAATTTTTCAAAAGCTTCTGCCTCATCATTCCAAACAAGAGGTTTCTTAGAATTTTTACTTCCACCTGTCAATTTAGTTAAAGGTGAAGCAATATCAGCAAAATTATTAATAAATCTACGGTAATATGAACACAATCCAAGGAAACTTCTAAGCTGTTTCACTGATTCAGGACGGGGGAAATTCTTTATGGACTCAAATTTAACTGGATCTGTATGTAGACCATCTCTATCCACTATATAACCAAGATAGCGTAATCTATCCTTACAGAACTTACATTTCTTTAAATTAACCGTGTGACTGGAGTCTTTAAGAATCGTATAGATTTTATGCAAATACTTTATATGACTGTCAAAGTCAGAATTTACCAAAATTAGGTCATCTAAGTAACAAAACGCAACATTACCAAACTCAGGACCAAATAATTTCTCTACTAAACGTTGCAGCTCGGCCGGAGCGTTAGTTAAACCATATGGCATTCGAATAAAGTGAAATAATCCCCTACCAGGAACTACGAAAGCTGTCTTCTCTTTAGAAGATTCTTCCAAGGGTATCTGTAAAAATGCTTTTTTGAGAGATCTATAGTTGTGATATATTTAGCACCCCTGAAGATTATCCAAAATTCTAGAAGGGTAAGGCAAAGGATAAGAGTCCTTAACAGTAATTGAATTCAATCGTCTAGAATCCACCATCTTTTTTATCAACGGCCAAAACTGGAGAGCACCAAGGATATTCTGAAGGTTCTATAATATTTTCCTTCAACAAAACATCTACTTGATCATAAAGTTCCTTCTGTTCAGCAGGACTAAGAGGCCAATATCGTTGTTTAAAAGGTTCACCAGTAACATTAATTTTATGTTGAACTAAATTAGTTAGACCTAAGCCTTTCTTTTCATAAAAAATATTTTCAAAAAGAGTGATTATTTTATTAAGTTCCGATTTCTCAGAAGGAGAAAGTTCAGAAACAGAAGTGACAGCAGCATCCTGTGGCTCCTCCTGACATCTATAAGTTATATTCTTCCATAAGTCACCAGCAAGATCAAAAGTTAACCAAAAGTCAAATCCCAAAATAATTGAAGATTTAAATGAAGGTATTAATAAAAACTTAAAATATTTAGTAACATTATCACAAGTAATAGGTAACAGCATAGATCCAATAACCTCATGCGGTGTACCATCGGCTGTATTAGCAGAACTAACGATTGGTTTCATTTGAAAACTCAATTGCAAAAATATTAAGTGGCTATTAGAACCTAAGACACTAACAGTAGAACCACTGTCCAATAATCCAGAAAATGTCTTATTATTTATAAGAAATTCTAAGTAAGTTCTAGTATCTTTACTTTTAACCAACAAGATATAAGCTGAATTTATGTTTCTAAAATAAACTTTTAAATAATCTAGCCAATGACTGCGTTCTCTTTCATTAGTTGCAGCATCAGGATCATAACTAAATTTCTTTAACATCGAGTCACTATCAGTTCTTACACAAACCTGTGCTCGATGGGACCTAATCAGTTTTTTGAACTGTTATCATTATTACTCCTCACTAAATTGCAAACGTCGCAAGTCTTGGAAGTAACACCTAATTTGTGACATTTAAAACAAATAATTCCAGGGATTTTTAAACAATTCTTAAAAGTATGACCAGAAGCCTTACATTTTAAACAAACTAAGTTTTTATTATTGTTGTCATTACTGACAGCATTAACCGCATCAAATTTATGTAAGGGTTTAATAACCTTAGGGGATGTGGGGAATTTACGTTCAACACAGTATTCTAGTTCTCGGCTAAGATTAAGAAAATTGTTAACAGAAGAGATCTGTTTACAAAAAAGAAAAGGTTTGTAAATGTTTGAAATGTTAAGTTTAACAATTTTTATCAAAGTGTGATCTGGAATAGGAACCGACAACTTACTAGCCATGTCCATAATACCAGTAATAAAATATGGAAGAGATTCAGAATATTTTTGTTTTTTAGTACGAAGTTCATTTTCCAAAAGATGATCATATTCATCTTTATCAAAACGCTCTAACAAAGCAACCTTCAGATCCTGCCAAGAAGATATCTGAATGCGAACACTACGGAACCATTTGATTGCAGTACCCGACAAAAGATCAGTAAATGAACCTACTAGCAAATGTTCATTAAAATTCTTAAATAAAAAGTATTCCTCTACCTGAGTTATAAATTCTCTAACACAAGATTTACCATCATAATTAATCCTACTACGCTTCAGGTCAGGCAATTTAGTCACCGAAAGTAAATGTTTTCTAATATTTTGATTAAGTGAGACATTCAATGTATTACACGAAGGCAGACCCCTATATGAGCTATGAGTATCATTTATATTTTGAAGAAAAGGTTCAGAAACATCAGCAAGGCCGACTGTATCACTGACAGTACACATGGTATCGTCAGGGATCAGCTCCTCCTTATCATCAAGCAAGGGTGGAAACTGCACGCTCTTGTCCATAGTTGACAAGTAAAAAATCAAAGACATTCAAAAGCTAAAACAATTAATTGCAAAAATATCCAAAGGCAACCGAGACCGAATGGTAAGATGATAGTAATAGTCAGCAGTCAGCTATTAACATTCAAAAGCCAAAACAAATTCAAAGAAAGCACTTAAAACTCAATTAAATCAATCACTGCTATAGTTAAGCACAACCAGGCCTTGACGCTCAGATGATGATTGTCAAAAAGCAAAATATTATCATTCAAACAAGTTTCAAAAGCTTCGAACACTCCGCTGTAAAGTTACACAAGTGTGATTGTAAAGATCTCAGATGAATAATTTAAATTTAAATGGTTATGTTCTATTTATATTAAAATAACCTATTAATAGGCTGTAAAGCAATATGCTGTAAAAATATTAAACCATTAATGATGCATGGCTCGTACAAATAGTAAGGCTATAATTAAGCTTGTCACAAAATGCATTATTATGTAAACACAAATTATCACTCAAAACATTGTTATGTTATTTATAACAATTCACTCATATTTTTATATCATTAAAGGCAAACAATAGTTATGAAAGTCACATCAATATGTAGATACACTTACTATAGAAACTTATTACTTCATATTATTAGTATATTATAGGTTTTCAAGAAATCATCATTACTTTAGTTTTAGATTACTCCAGTTTAAGATATATATATATACCAGTAGAACAGTATTTTTTCATTTGTTGAGAATGTTTCAATAACAAAATAGTTCAATATACTCTAAGCAAAATATACAAATATATATTTCAGAGCAAAACAATGTAACAATAACAATACCACTATAAGATGCACGACTCACTCACTACAAGCAAATGTATATTCAAATCAATCCTTCAAGTCTCTGTTCACACGCGCCAATTGTAATATTATTATTATTAGTTAATGGCGATGATGACTATTAGGTCCCTGTTTAAAATAAATAAATTGATTTACAGCCAATGTAGTTTAAATTACCTTAACAGTACATCTAATCATGAAAGGAAATCTTACATTGTCTCATTACGGAGACTTGAACTAACAAACAAACAAAAGTTATAACTCGGTTCAGGCGCCAGGAGGATAAGTCCTACCAACTTTATGCACACGGATATCGGCGACAGAGATTGAGCTTTTAATCATAAGAGCAGGAACCAAAAATAATAGAATCCATCTCTAGAAGAAAGTTTCTAATAAATAAATAGGCGAATTGATTGAATATACATTATATACGTTATCACTATTGGTATAACCTATGCAAGTGATTTAGTAAGCTAAAGATTAACTATTCACGGAGTTGAGGCGTGAAATTTAGAATCGTGAGATCCAGCATAATGCCAGATTATGAGTCAAAATATATATCGTAACATGTTTCAAAACATGAGCCAAATCATTGAGTCGTAAATCGTTGAGTCCAATCTTGGACCTAATCATGAGTCGTATCATGGGCCTAATCATTGAGTCATTACATGGGCCTAATCATTGAGTCGTGCATCATTACTAGATTAATCTACACAAAAGAAAAACAATTTTAGTTAGGTACCTGAGGCGTGGTTACATTACCACGGGATTCGAAATCACGTCTGCAGACCGCGACAGGTGCCGTCTCCACGAGAATGACGAGCCCGTAACCACATGTCTCAAAGCAATCACCAGACGGTCAGCATTTATGGCAAATTTTATTCAACAATAAAATTAATATAAAAAAAGTGCTTTTTCAGCTGCAAAGAAAAGAATTAGTCCCATTAGATTTGGAAAAACAATTGGAAATTTGTTCGTGATTCGAACACAAAGAGAACTTACCACTTTTTAAAGAAAAACCAATAAATTTTGAAGGGCAGGCAAATATTCCATTAACGCCGCTCTAAGCATCGTAATAAGCTGTAAACAAGCGAATAATCTTTCGTCAAAATACTAAAGATTACCAAGGTTAGAAACGTGGTTTCAAAAATCAAAAGTTCGTACCGAATTACATAGTTATTTTGGTATAACCATTTATAAGAATTCACAGGTGTGAACTTCCGAATACAATTTATAAAAGATTACTTCTTTTTAGCGAAGTTTAAAAAAATATATTTACAATCGACATCTTTTTGTCGTCGATGTAGCTAGGCGAATGGCTTGTTCCATCACCACAGACAAAAAGACATTTTTTTGTTTTTTTTTCTCTCCAAGTTTACCCTATGGGATGGAAACAAAGGCGGGTGTAAGGGGCCCCACCAAGATCTTCGGGGCCCAAGGCAACCTCCCGTGCTAGTGCGTGCACATGCTGACTAACGGACGAGGCTCTGGCGCTGGCTTTCCCCTCTGGGGTTGGGAGGTCTGAGGGCGTCGCTCCCATAAAAGCCACCCGCCGAAATAAATTTAAAAAAAAATGAACAGTCAGAAAAGGAATGCTGCTAGGGATAGGGCGCCGCCGCAAAACGGCGCGCAGGAGCCCCGCCCGACTCCTGTGGCAAGTGGGCTAGGGCTGCCGTGTGTCGGGCCAGCACGGCTAAAGAAGTTAGCCCCAACCCGAATCCGCTTCGCATCTTGGAACATTGGCACGCTGACTGGGCGTGCGGTAGAGTTGGCCGAAATACTCTCCAGGCGGAGGGTGGACGTGGCGTTCCTGCAGGAGACTCGGTGGAAGGGCAACAGAGCCCGGCCCTTGCAGAACGGCTACAAGCTGTATTACACGGGTGCGCCTGGTGGGGAGAACGGGGTGGCCGTTGTGCAGAGTGGCATCTTGGAGGTGAAACGCTGTAGCGACCGGCTTATGATCGTGAGGGTGCTTATCGATGGGATTATTACCCACCTGATAAGTGCCTACGCGCCACAGGCCGGTTGTAGCGACGCCGATAAGCTGTCGTTTTGGGGTCAACTCGAGGGAGTGCTTCGGAGCATTCCGTTGTCACAGGGAATCGTTTTGGGCGGCGACCTAAACGGTCATGTGGGTGAGAGGTGTGAGGAGTTTGAGCGTGTTCATGGTGGTTTTGGATACGGCACCCGCAACGCTGAAGGAGAAACTATCCTCAGAACGTGTGCGGCTGCCGATCTGGCCATTGTGAACACGTATTTCAAAAAGAAATCCGAACATCTCATCACCTACAAGAGCGGGAGGCGTACAACTCAGATCGATTTCCTACTCACTAGGCAACACAGCATCGGCAAGGTGGCCAACTGCAAGGTCATACCCGGTGAGAGTCTTACTGCACAACACCGTCTTCTTGTCATGGACCTCTGCGTGAAGCCCAAAGGCAAACGCATCGAGCGGTGCCAGCGCCGCATCAGATGGTGGCTGCTTGATGAAACTAGGTCCCAGGAGTTCGTCTCAGCTGTCGGTGACAAGTGCACCGACACTGAAGGCGAACCAGTTCAAGATTACTGGGACAAAGTTCAGGCGGCCATCCTTGGAGCGGCGAAGGTGGTGCTCGGTGAGTAAGGGTGGACGCAAATGTGACAAGGAAACTTGGTGGTGGAACGACGCAGTCCAGAGGGAGACTAGGGAGAAGAAAGCCCACTTTAAAAAATGGCAAGCGACCGGATCTCCTGAAGACCGCGACGCGTACAGGGCTGCACAAAGAGAGCTGTAGCCAGAGCCAGACGTGACCACTTACAACCTCTGTATGATAAGCTGGAATCGTCTGAGGGGCAGAAGCTCATCTATAAGCTGGCGCGCTCCAGGGTCAAAGCGGCACAGGATATATCCAAGTGTCGCTGTGTAAAAGACCCTGAGGGCAACCTGTTAAGCGAAGACCTCGCGGTAAAGGAGAGATGGCGCTCGTACTTCCACGAGCTGCTTAATAAACAGCACAAAGGGGTGCAGCCTCCGGAACTCCCTCCGAATCAGGGACTAGTGCCACCGGTAACGCTTGGAGAAGTCCTGACTGCGCTTCGCCGCATGAAGAATCGGAAAGCTGTCGGACCCGATGGAGTCCCCATCGAAGCCTGGAAGGCGATGGGTCCTCGCGGTGTGGGCATCTTAGTAAACCTTTTTAACCGCATACTCCTCAGCGGGCAGATCCCAAACCAATGGAGACTGAGTATTATTACTCCAGTCTTCAAAGGTAAGGGGTCAGTGCAGGAGTGCGGGAGCTACCGCGGTAATAAGGTGATGTCCCACACCATGAAGATCTTCGAGAGGATTATAGACTCTCGGATCCGGCAGGAGTGTACTCTCTCGGAGTGTCAATATGGGTTTCGCCCTGGTTATGGGACCACGGACCCTGTTTTTGCCCTGAGGGTCGTCGCAGAGAAATACAGGTCTAAGAACACGCTTCTGCACTGTTTGTTTCTAGACATACCGAAGGCCTTTGACTGTGTTCCTCGTGCGATGATCTGGTGGGTACTGCGGTCCAAAGGGGTTCCAGAGGTCTATATTGACACTATCCGGGACATGTACTGTGACTCCGATTCAATGGTTCGGACTGCTGTTGGCGACACGAAACCCTTCCCCATCACTGTCGGGGTACACCAGGGTTCGGTCTTTAGTCCGCTTCTGTTCAGTGTAATATTAGACGAATTGTCGGACAGCATCAGAAACCCACATGAGCAGCCTCCATGGTTGCTCATGTATGCTGACGATATTGCGCTGGCAGACGCGGACAGGGGCAGATTGGTGCGACGTGTAAAGGCGTGGAAGGAGACGCTTGAGAACGGCGGTCTGAAACTAAATGTGGCGAAGACCGAGTACTTGGCACTAAACTCGACAGATCCCACATCCGTCCGCATAGGCGGTGATTTGGTCGAGCGCACGGACCAGGTTAAATACCTGGGATCTGTTTTTCACACGTCCAGTGACATCGATTGCGATGTCAAGTCACGCATTGCTGCCGCGTGGGCCAAATGGCGGGAGATGACCGGTGTCATTTGTGACCCTAAAATGCCGATCAGGTTGAAGGGACAGGTCTACAAAACCATTATTAGACCTGTCCTTTTACATGGCAGTGAGACGTGGCCGATATTGGAGCGACACAAGCAGGAGCTGCGTGTCACGGAAATGAAGATGCTGCGGTGGATGTGTGGGGTCACGCGGATGGACCGCGTGAGAAACTCTCGCATCCGCGGCAGCCTTCACGTCCGTGACATTGCAGACAAGTTGCAAGAGTGTCGCCTTCGTTGGTATGGTCACGTCTTGCGGCAACCGCCGGGCTACGTAGGTAACAAATGTCTGGCCATGTCAGCCCCGCCGGGTCCCGGTAAGAGGGGAAGAACCAAGAAGTGCTGGCTTGACGTCGTAAGGGATGACATGCGTGCCAATGGTCTCACTACAGGGGATGCCGAAGACCGTGCGAAGTGGAGGAGAAAATGTAGGAAAGCAGATCCCGGGCGTCGCGAGACGCAACTGGGACAGACGCTCGGATGATGATGATGATGATGGAAACTAAGGCATACAGTCTTACAGAAATCGCAGTTTGTTTAAAATTGATGACACACGGAGCGAAAGAGTCAACAATCTACTCACCTCTCTCTAAATCTCACGACTAACAATGACATTCCAATGTGACGTTTTACAACGTTATAATGTAAGTATTCAAATTATTCTAGAGGGAGTTATTAATGTCTGTTAATCTGAATATAAATACCTATCCTGTCAGGGATACAGCGTAAAGACAGTTTAGTTTTTTTAGTATAAAATATACTATATGTTTGAAGAACATATAACCGTGCTTCTTTCTTCTGAAAATGTTCTAAAATTTATCGACGAATAATACCAATTAAGAGCTTGGAAATATGATTAAAAAGTCTCTTAGTTGGTAATAAAATTTGGTTTAGTGATTTACATTTTAATTATTTAAAGAGATTCGGATAATATTTTTATTAATATAAAAAAACCTAAAAAAAACTATCTTCACGCTGTATCCCTGACGGAGTAGTCAGAAGGGACAGATTTTTTAATGTATGTCGGAAAGTTTACGAGTGGTTGTGATGATATATAGCTATCCTCAATAAATGGGCTATCTAACACAAAAATATTTTTTCTATTTGACCCAGCGGTATACCTGAGATTAGTTCATTCAACCAAACAACAAACAAACTCTTCAGCTGTATATGTGTAACTTTTGTCGCGGCGAACTTTGCAATACGCCGTGTTAGAATCAGGTTCCATAGAAAATGTATTAGGAAAATAACGTTTTCATAATTGTTTTCTTTTTTATATACTGCTGTTCGGGCTGGAGACAAATCTAACAAATCGAGAATTATAAATATGGAGCCACCCATTTTCAAGTCATAAATGGCTTATTTAAATACATAATTAGTATTGTTTTATGTATACATTTAGATAAATATAAACGTGTAGTGGTGACAACGAAATCGGAGGAGTTCAATTCTCACCCAGGACAAATCTTTGTGATGGCACATTGGTTTGTAGTGTTTGAGTGAAGTGAAGCGCTCGTAGCCCCTCTGACTCAGTGTTCTGTAAACGATCACTACCTTAAGCAACATTCGCTATAGGTGGCCCTTGGATGGGTGACCACTTTGTGGAATTTACATTTGCGAGCGTTTCCGTGCTTCGGAAGGCACGTTAAGCTGTTAGTCCCGGTTGCTAGTAACATGGCAGTCGTTAAGCCTGGTTGAAGGCCTTATGGGTGGCTTAAAAAATTTCCATTTGAATGCGGCAATGGGCTCACCGCCTGTTACGTGGGACATAAATGCATACGGTGAAATGTGGGCGTATAGCATGCCTCTGCCTACTCGTTAGGGGATAAAGGCGTGAAAATATATATATATATATATAAAGAAAGAAGAACTAACTAGAAGTATGCATGGATCGCGAAGCCTGGCGATCTGTCCTCTCTGACTACCCCGTCAGGGATACAGCGTGAAGATAGTTAGTTTTTTTTTATATATATAGAATATGATGAAATTAAAGAATTTCAATAACAGCCATAATCTATATTATTCTAAAGAGCAAAAGTGTGAGTGTGTGAGAACCAGATTTTGTGAGTTTAAAAATGAATATTAGTCAATTTACTAAAGTTATGGATGATGAAGATGTGTTAACTAAATTGGCAAAAATCAGGGACATCTTCAGACTATTTTCTACAGCCTATTTTTGCTCCTTTGCTAGGGCATGTTTTTTATAGGCAGCATTCATTGCTGGAAAATGATAATAAAGCAATGTAGGTGACACCTATTGTTTGGATAAATCTGTAGTATCTCCAAAGTGGCATAAGGTCTTATTTCAGAATATGCTTTGTTGTAGAATGAAAACTATGATACTATCTCCAAGCTGTATCCATGACAGGGTAAACAGAGTGGACAGAAAGGCAGGCTTTACAATTTGCTTAGCTGTAATCATTTGAATTTGCATTTGGTCCAATTGTCAAAAAAAGAGGTGTCCAAATGATTAAAAAAATACCTACCAACAAGAACTACCTATTACACGCATTTTTTTTGATAGAAATGAATTTTATTAAATTAAATGACTAAAATTGGATTACATATCAATTAAACCAATTGTGCTTAAACACATTAAAGTTATGACTTTTATATTTATTCATATCTTGCATGTTGAGCTCACATGATTAGAAGCTTAATTTAATTTAAAACTATACTTTCAAATAATATGGAAGTTTATTAGGTCACATGTTCTGTTTTGAGAACCATAAATAAATTATAAAAAACTTGGGCATTGAAAAAAATACTGATTCGAATTTTTTTATTATTATATAACAAAACAAATTAGAACGGTCAGTTTATATTATCAATTATGATCCACAAATTAATCTTACCTTGCAAAACAGTGGTAGCATATTGTACAGTTTATCATCTTTTTCAGAATCTGTAAGAGGTTGAGGTGGATGTGTATACTCAGCGAAGAGTTTCTTAAGATGCATAAGGCCGAGCTGGACATGGGACGACGAGCTGGAAGCCTCAGTGCTCTCAGCAGATGCAGAGGTAGTCGTCCCACGCAATTTACGCATCAAATTCATATTAAGAACACGTATTTACCACCGTCTTATTGCGCTTAAATTATACATTTTTATATTTGATTAAATAAATAAATAAACATGTCAAAAAAAAATAAACACTTTTTCGAAGCATATTAGAACACTATTTATGCATCCCTAAATAATTTTAATGTAATTATTTATAGAGCTACATAAGAAATTTAAAGATTTGAGATATCGTTAACGAATGACTCTTCTAAAATAATTATTTTCTTGATTTTTTCTTTGGATTTGTTATTTGATTGATTATTTTCCGAACTATCTGACACTTCCACACGCCCACATACAAGTGTATTGCACAGATCATATAATTACTATTACTCCGTGTATTGTCTACGGTGTATTGTTGGTGTTTATTGTTGGTTGTCTTCGCCAAATATAGGTAGGCAAAGGAAACTTTGTCCATACACACTGGTCTTCGGTATTTATATTTTGTAAGTATTTAATCCTGTCCAGTCTTTGTCGATGTCTAGTCCTCAGTCCTAGATTCTGGTCCTTGCCCTCAGTATAATGGTGATTCTTATACTGAGGTTTTCAGTGGACTTTTCGCGGCAAGTGAGAAAATGGCATTTCACTGCATATATTTCACTGTCTTTCACTATAGCACGTTAACACAACTTATGTCCAAGAAACCACCACTCCCGCTCAAAAAACAAGATAAATAGAATAGAATAGAATAAACTTTATTGCACACAAATATAAAACACTCACATAAAGAGATTACAGTTTCATAAATCATAAAGATAAATGCACTAGTTTTAGAAAATAATATACAGCAAGCGTCCGCTTTTGTCATTTTTTCCGCGAAGAACCTTGTAAAAAAAGAAGTTTGTTAAGAAGATATTGTTTTCTTCACCCCTTTTTTGGGCAGGCAAAGGACACAAAGTCCGGGTCTTTGCCCTAGTAAAGCAATAGACTCTTATTTTATATACTACTCGGGAGTTCACACGAAACAATTTTGTACTTACATTCACCGACGTTTCGAGCGCGTTGCAGCGCCCGTGGTCGCGGCTGGACTGATGGTGAGGGCCGAGAGTATGCTTGGAGTTACTTTTGTTTGTAGCTACCCTCCATTATTATTATAATGCAGGATAAGGCCGGCCACACACTTCACTCACTACGTCAGTTTTGAGTGAAGTCCCGAGTAGTATATAAAATATGAATAAACTCTTTACTACAGCTTTCTATGGAAATTTGGCACTAACACAAAGAACACCGCTGTTCACAGCAACATTTCACTGTACAATTGCAACATTAAAAAAAAATGGCATAGACAAATGTCATTCTAGTCTACTTAGAAAAAAAATAAGTAAGTAATAGATATATGATCTGTAGCTGATACTTTTGGCGCCAACATTAGCAATGGTGCACGTTTGTCGTATATTATATTCCAAATCTAGTGTGTGTTTTTGTGTTTAATAATGATGGAATATTATACACAGAGATCAACGAATAGTGGTTTTGTTTGTGTTAGTGCCAAACTTCCATAGGGCGCTGAAATAAGGGATCCACTGCCTTATTGGGGCAAGGACCAGGACCTAGGACTGAGGACTTTACATCGACTAAGACTAGACATGACTAAATACTAAGGAAATATAAATACTGCATATTATAAATACAAGGAATACTGGGAAGAGCTCGTGGCCCCGCGGTCTCAGTATTGTGTAAAAAATTACTGAGTTACGCAACTTCCTCGACCTCGGGTGGGCGACCACATTGTGGCATTTACATTTGCGAGCGTTTCCATGCTTCAGAAGGCACGTTAGGCCTTTGGTCCCGGTTGCCAGTAACATGGCAGTCGTTAAATGAAGTTGAAGGCCTTGAAAATTTTCAACAGCAGGTGGCCACAACCTGCGTCGGTCTATTTCAACACGGCAACAGGCTCACCACCTATTACGTGGGTCAGGAAAACTCAGGGTGAAAAGTGGACATACAATATATATGCCACTGCCACCCCTTCTAATAAATAGTAAATAATAAATAGTAATCGCCAGGTATTTCAAATATTTCAATATTTCAAATAAATACATACAAATAAATACAATAAATACTGCGTATGGAAATATAAATACAATCAAAGACCAAATACCTGGCGATCTGCCCTCTCCGACTACTCCGTCAGGGCTACAGGGGTGAAGATAGACAAAGACTAGGTTGTATGGATCAAGTTTCCTTAGCCTGCCCAAAATGGGCGATGACCAAAAAAGGTTTAAGCTGTCAGCTCACTCAGCTTCATTCAGGAGTTTTGGCGGGAGAGTGACAAGTGCGGACGCTTGCTGTATATTATTTTCTAAAACTAGTGCATTTATCTTGTTTTATGTGTGGGAGTGGTGGTTTCTTGGACATAAAAGTTGTGTTAACGTGCTATAGTGATAGACAATGTCCTACAGACATAGAAAAGCCCACCGAAAACCTCAGTATGAGAATCATCATTATACTGAGGGCAAGGACAAGGACCTAGGACTGAGGACCCGACATCGACAAAGACTGGACAGGACTATATGCTAAGAAAATATAAATACCGAAGACTAGGCTGTATGGACAAAGCTTCCTTTGCCTGCCCAATATGGACGAAGACTACCAAAAAAAAATCTGCTTCATTCAGCCAAGTCAGTGTAATTATTATTTATTAGCAATTTGGAATTGTGTTTATTGAATTAAAATGCCCGAAAATAAGGATCTTGTACAATGTTATAATCGTGGATGCGGGCAACTATTTGATCCTAATAATAACTTGAAAGGTAAGTGATTTCCAGAGATTTCTATAACCTATCACTAACAATATAGTTCATTATATATTATAGGAACTAGACCATTGTTTTCCTCATACATGCTCAGAAATTATTATTTTACAATGTACCAATAAATAACTTAGATGAATGTCGTCACCATCCTGGAGCTCCTATATTCCATGACGCCTATAAGGGATGGTCATGCTGCAACAAGAAGAGCGTTGATTTCACAGAATTCCTAAATATTAAGGGCTGTTCGCTCTCAAAACATTCGAACGAGGTATGTTCTTTTTTTTGGTTTTCACAATTTTACATTGTGATTAATATTGATATTGTGATTAATTACTTATTTTGTGTCCAGAAACCCCCTGAACCAGAGAAAAAAGGATTGGACAAAGAGTTGGAGAGCAAAGAAGTGATTGTAGTCCAAGCACCAGTGGTGGGACCTCAGTTGTCAAGACCACCATTTGATACCCCTGTGGTAATACTCCAGCCAACAATTGCTGAATCTCTAAGACAGTCCTTGCAAAACCTTTCACAACAACCTGCTGCTAATGATGACAGGTATAGAACTTAAGGTATAGAAATAAAGACTTTACTAGAAATCTCGAACTTTTTGTTGACCCTCATCAATAAGTATTATCTCCAAAAGGAACTTCTAGATTGCACTTATTGATTAAAAGCATGTATGCTGCCTAATGGGACCAGTTAATTACAGCTTATGAAGTGTTTAAAGAATGATATTGGTATAGAATAACAGGCTGTTCCTCCTTCAAAACGCTGCCCATGAAATATTAAAATATAACTGCCTGTGAGGCACTGCTATTTTGGTGTATAATAAAAGTAATATATTCTAATAGTGGCATGGTGCTCAACAGAGTTACAAAACTTATCAGTATGTAATTGTTAATTTCAGTCAAATTGCCATTGGAACTACTTGCAAAAATGGAGGATGTAATGCTACATATGACGGTCCTCATTCAAACAATGACATGTGCACCTATCACCCTGGCTGCCCAATATTTCATGAAGGTCTTAAATTCTGGTCTTGTTGCCAGAAAAAAACCACAGACTTCAATACTTTCTTAGGACAACCAGGATGTACTTCTGGCACGCATAAATGGACTAAAGAGGTAATCACAGTCCTCACAACATAATACAAGTCATTATCATAGTTCATCAATGTTCGAGAGAAATTTCTTTCTGGAAATAGGAAGTGTTAATACAATTATATTTTAACTTTGTTATTCCCACCACACCCCAGTTATATGCATATGTTTATTATTTATTTATTTTTCTATCACACCTTATCGCCGAAGGGGTGGCAGAGGCATATTATATGCCCACTTTTCACCATATGTATTCCTCACACGTATGGTATCATGGTCCACGTCAAGACGCGGTGTAACGTTGTAAAACATCACATTGGAATGTCATTGTTAGTCTTGAGATTTAGAGAGAGAGGTGAGTAGATTGTTGACTCTTTCGCTCCGTGTGTCATCGATTTTAAACAAATTGCGATTTATGTAGGTTATGGTTATGTAGGTTGTTTATTTAGGGTAGACTTGGAAAGAAAGAAAAAAAATGTCTTTTTGTCTGTGGTGACGGAACAAGCCATTTGCCTAGGTACATCGACAAAAAGATGTCGATTATTATTTATTTTTTAAACTTCGCTAAAAAGAAGTAATCTTTTATAAATTGTATATGGATGTTCACGCCTGTGAATTCTAATAAATGGTTATACCAAAATAACTATGCATTTCGGTAAGAACTTTGGATTTTTGGAACCACGTTTCTAACCTTGGTGATCTTTAGTATTTTGACGAAAGATTATTCGTTTAATTACAGACCAGTAGTAGTATTTCGACGTCAATGTAGCTATATTTTATATACTACTCGGGACTTCACGCGAAACAATTTTGTACTTATATACACCGACGTTTCGAGCTCGTTGCAGCGCCCGTGGTCGCGGCTGGACTGATGGTGAGGGCCGAGAGTATGCTTGGAGTTACTTTTGTTTGTAGCTACCCTCCATTTTTATTATAATGCAGGATAAGGCCGGCGACACACTACACTCACTACTACTAGTTTTGTTTGGCACAGGTTTTCTACGGTCAAGTTTTTTCATCACTGAATTTCACATCCCGGATAGCTTGAATCCATCTTCCCTATTGAAATTATTGTATCTTCTAATTTCAATAGCTTCACGCACAACACGAGGATAATAGTGGCGATCAGTGGAGAGGACTTTGGGTTGATGGAGTTCGATCCAGTGATTACTACCCGACTCGAGTTGTTCCGCTATCGCCGATTTGTTGAACTGACGGTTTTTCACAGCTGCGATGTGTTCTTTGACCCTTTCTGCGATGGTTCGTTTTATTTGGCCTATATATGAACGACCGCAGCTGCAATCCACTTTGTAGATACCTGGTGTTTGCAGAGGGATGACGTCCTTTGGTGTTCGCACATACTTCGCTACTTTGGCTAATGGTTTGTATATTGTACGAATGGAGAACTGCCGTAAACACGATCCAATCTTGTCCGTTATACCTTTCACATACGGCATATAAGCCGGTTGACGGTCAACACCCGGTTTCATCTTCCTCGGTGCACTTCGTGTCTTCCTGCTACTCGTATCATACCCATTCATCCTAAGTATCTCCTGAACATGCTCCAACTCCTGCTGTAGATGCTCAGGATCGCAGAGGTCATTGGCTCTCTAAAAATAACAACGTCAATGTAGCTAGACGAATGCTTGTTCCGCCACCACAGACAAAAGACATTTTTTTCTTTTTTTTTCTTTCCATATCTACCCTATGGCATGGAAACTAAGGCAGGCATACAGCCTTACAGAAATCGCAATTTGTTTAAAATCACACACGGAGCGAAAGAGTCAACAATCTACTCACCTCTCTCTCTAAATTTTAAGACTAACAATGCCATTCCAATGTGACGTTTTACAACGTTACAATATGTGTTGCCAATTATACACAATACTATCACAGACTTATCAATTATCTTTTAAGCAGTCAGCCCAGGGTTGTCTAAGTGGTGTCAGGTGGCCTTAAGTGTATCCCAAATAAGCTAATATTCTGTGAGACTTTTTGAAAGTTATATTTCCAAGGTCAAAACTCTATTACAGGGTGAAGGTCACTAGTTTAAAGATGAATGACCCTATCCTTGGAACTACCTGTGTTACTATTATATACTGTTTTTTTTAATATGGTGGCAGACAAGCATACCTAATGGAAAGTGGTTCAGGAAAACCCAGGCAGGGAGTACATTCTACAATCTAAAGCGTACGCGAAAGAGAGCCCCTTTCGGACCTAATTGAATGCCAGCACTCTGGACGTAAGTGTGGAGGTAAACACCTTGCCTATGGCAAGCGTTGCGATGATAGAAAGTAGCCGTGGGCATCATATTAAACAATTCCACAGAACGTTGAATAGGCGATCGAAAACGCATAAAGAGGTGAAGTCTTTCCTGTCGCAAAGGAGCTCGACGCCGCCTGCTAGTAGAGGATCGTTGATAATCCTCACAGCACGTCTTTCTACCGAGTCGAAATGTATCCAATGTACCTTTGTGGGTTTATTTTAAGTAAGGACATATCGCTATTATTTTTATCGTGTAAAACGTATCCTTATTTCAGAGTGTTCCTGCTGGCACCGTGAAATGTCGTTGGGATTGGCATCAAACATCTGAGTTCGTTATTGTGAGTGTTTATGCTAAAAAGTATGATCCTACGAAGAGTTTTGTTAAGTTAAACCCTATTCGGTTAAACACAAAACTGGTATTTAGAGAACAAGGTGATGCTGCATTTGAGTTGGATTTAGAACTTAGAGGTGTAAGTAATCTATTTTAATAAAATGACCTGTCATGGAATGCCAAATTTTGTATCGTGAGCCTAAATGTCATCATCTATTGTCTCAAATTTTTAAAGATCTGTTCGATCTTTGCTGTTTTTGTTTTTTTTATACCTCTGAAGTGGCATTGCGAATGGCCGCCGCAGCCTATGGACGTTTGCAACACTAGAGTTGCTGCACTCGCGCTGCTGTCCGACCCTGGAAATCCGACTGACCCGATTTTTGCTTATTTTATATAATTTATCAATAGCTGAAAGTCCTTTGTAAATCATGTTCGCTCATGGAGTTTACCTTCTTTTCGTTTGTCCATTAGTAAGCACCCACTTGTTTTTGACTGTTTGTTTGAGACTGGCTTAAATACGAAAGAATTTGGTAGCACTCCATTCCTCCATTGAGCAGATTTATGGCATTTTTAGAACAAATCCTATCTTCATTACAGGTAATAAATATTGACAGAAGTAGTGCTTCTATGTTGTCGACAAAAATAGAAATTAAACTTAAAAAGGCTGAACCTGGATCATGGAGTAAATTAGACTTCCCTCGCACAGTTGAGAAGAAAGACGAGTCCAAACAAGTAGAGACTGCGCCAGGAGATGATGACTATGAAGATTTATCGACTGTGGAAGCAATTGGTAAAGTTAACATGTCAGGCTGAAGGTTATTTGTGTAACAGATAGTTTTTAATTATTTGCTTTGGTCACACAGGAGATGTGAGCGGCACCGTGTATGTTGTATAAAGAGCTTGCTATCATCACAATAGAGGTTAGAGGACTATGGTCAGTGGTCATATTTTTTTACTATAATGGTCGCCAACTGTCACAACTGTGGTTGCTAACCGAGGACTAACAGTATTCTGCGTGTGATATTCGATCTGAAAGAAGTCACGGTGAACGGTTTTCATTAGTCTCCGTCTTTTTATCAGAAGTTGCTCAATGAAATAACTCAGGGCGACTGCGGAGATTATCTGTTTAGTTGATCCCTTAATAGATTATTTGTTACCCGCGAAGTTTTTTTTGAGATGAAACTGTTTTGTCGGGTGCTTACCTAATAGCCTTCATACGACATTAGTCTCTAGCGTAGCTCAAGGCATATTTTAAAGTCGAACGAAATTTTATTGCAAATTGCCGTCTATACGGTCTTAATATAACACCCCTGTAGGAACACGTCTTGTTTACGAGTTGCAGTAAATGGGGGAAAATCCCACACTATCCCGTGTTCGCGTTATGTCACGGGTTACCTACACTCTATGATACAATACAATAGACGCCATTTTTCTCACATGTCCTGTGTGGTGATGGATTAGTGACTTATCACGAATCTGTGTGATAATAATAGTAAAGATGCAAATATTTTTCAATAAAATGTACTTTCACATTTGTACTATTTTATTTCTAACCACAAGGTTCTTTAGAATAAAACTACAAAAACCTTTTGTTTGATTAAATCAATACCTTTATATACAATAGGAGAAATATTTTATGATTTTATACACATTTTAAGATATTTTATTTAATAAATAAATTCTTATCTAAACACATTATATTATTTATTTATTTAGCAAAATATTAAAAACTATGGAATTAAAAGTATAACAACATTTACAATTTTATACAATGACTAGATCTGTTGGTTATATAAATAGTGATAGTACCTATTAATTTTATATTTTCGATATTATTTATGACTTTCATACTGAGGTGAAGATGCACTTTTGAAGTATATTACCAAATACGCAAAAAACACCTTTAATTTTAGACACCTTTAGAATTCAAAAAACACCTTTAGAATTCGGAAAATACAACTTACGCAAAATACCGACTACGCATAAGACCATCTTTTCGGCGAAGGTACTTAAAAACCTTGCTATTATTTTGACGTGTTTTATCTCTTTTTTCAATTCGGCTTTTTTAAAACCTGAAACCTGCTTATCGGATTTTCTTTTTGTATTTGGCAAGTCAAAATAGCTCCTTCCGCCTTATACAAAGCAGAGCGATCTGAGTGTCTTTATTTTAGCCAGCAGGGCTCCAATAGCCGATAGCGCCCCTCAGATTGGCGACCTTGAAATCTGCGGTTGCGGAATTGTACGTAATTGGTATTTGACGTAATTTCAACTAATTTACCATAGACCATAAAATCAGGAGTTGGTGTTTTGAGAATAAGGTTTTATGTGTCTAAAGCGAAGATGCTCTCTGTATTTTTAAGCAACAGAGACATACTATACACAGAAATTTCTACATAACTTGTACTAAGTATTAGTAGTAAGAATTAATTAAAAGTAGTAGTAAGAATTAGTTAATGGATCGATTTGACCAAAACATAAGATTGTATAATACATTAATGTGTAGTTTACTACAATTGTACTACCGTTCAATGCTTAGGTACTGCAATGCGTACTTAAAGCCCCGCCTTTTACCTGAAGGGCTAGGTACTCACATTTCACTCAACTGGAGAAAAATGGAAAGACCTTACCTGCTGTGACTTGCTTCAGTATGACCGTAATTCGCATAACGCAGTATTTGCTTCACGCTGAAGATCGCAACATGGGTTCATTTACCAAATCCTAATCAAATTTTAATATTTTACTTTATACCTAAATTTTGTCTTCCAAATAAATAAACACATTACACTGAGTTACGAATTAAACGAACGGTAAGTCATTATGCAAGGACTCCATAAATTATATCCACCCACACCAGGTTTCAGACCGTCAATTGGGCTTTGGTTGAGGGACTATAGCATGACCCTATATTTTCATGTCATGCATTTCTTGTTTTTAATTATAAAAGTTCTACCACATTCAGTAATTCATTCGCTGTATTCCTCCAAAATATTATACAGATAATGTCTGACGATCAACATATTACGACTAGTTCTGTACGAGCGGCGGCTGATAAGTTCGCGACCTAAGGTACTTAACAAAAAGGTATCATCTCGTTACTGATAGCACAACTTGCGGCACTAATTGATAGTATAAATAACACCCATTTGTTCAATTTGGTTCATTAACACTTCAAACCTGGAACAAGCAACAATATCATGTCGACCAAAACTGAAAAATCTCGCAATTTTGAGCACCGCGCAGTGATTAAATTCCTTGTAAAAAAAGGAAACTCGCCGAAAGACATTTTTGAAGAAATGTCATTGGTTCTTCAGGATTTCGGGCCATCATATACAATGGTAAAAAAATGGGTTCGACTTTTTAAACAAGGAAGAGGCGGCCCGGGCGGTGGTCGTCTTGACAGCTCTTCAAGACGACCCCCGCCCGGGCCCTGTGACAGTAGTGACCGAAGAAAATGTTCAAAAAGTTGAAAATATTAGTATTGGCCGATCGAAGAATAAAATTGTGGCAGATAGCTGAAGAGTTACAGATTAGTAAAGAGCGAATCAGAGAAATTTTACACCAAAATTTACACATGAAAAAAATTTGTGCGCGTTGGGTACCGCGAATGCTCTCACCACTCGACAAACAACGACGACTGGCGAGTTGTAAGGATTTTTTGGAGCTGTGTCAGAACGATTTGGACGAAATTTGTAACCGCATTGTGACAGTAGACGAAACCTGGATTCGTCAGTATGATCCGGAGTCAAAACTGAAAAAGGAGTTAAGGGGGCGAAGATTTTCGGATGACAATGAGATGAAGTCAGCCGTGGAGAGCCATTTTCAAGAGAAATCTTCAGAATATTATTTGAATAGTTTAAAGGCATTGTATTCACGATGTGAGAAGTGTATTTCACTTGAGGGTGATTATATTGAAAAATAAAAATTAAAAAACTAAACTTTTCATTTATTAAGTACCCTAGGCCGCGAACTTATCAGCCGCCCCTCGTATTGCGAAATGATCCGAATATCTCTATAAATCTTCTTATTGAATGGACAAACCAGGACTGTAGGGTATTGCTGTTATAATATCAGCTACTTTTTTTTTATACCACTGAGGTGGCAGACAAGCGTACTTGGGTACCATGGGTAGGTACCAGCATAATCTACGATTCATAAACCTTGTTATGGTAGCTATATAGGTTCCGAGAAATCGCTACATTTAATTGTACAGTTTTATCGTACGGCAAAAATTAAATTTTTGTCATACACACATTCCGATTATCGGTTCAGTATGATCGGTAGAGTTAAATCGTAACGAGAATTGTTGCGTGTGTAGCTACCATTATAAAACTCATAAATGGCGTTTCTCTATGGCGAAGAACATTGTTCCGTAGTATGAGTACTCGAGGTGACAGAAGGCGCATGGAAAGCAGGTGTAGGAGCTGGTTGCATGCGGTACATGTCGTGAAGGAGGGTTGCTACCGACACGTCACCCACGGTGTCGCGGAATAGCAGCAGTTCTATCGAGCGGGAGCGAACCGCTCGAAGTGATGGCAGTAACAGCAGGAGGCGACCGAATCTGAAAGGAATGACAGATTAGAAAAGAATGATAGATTTGTATTGTTACGCCGGCGGACTAGTGAACAACTTCAAACGTCATTTTCTGGGCCTTGAGAGTGAAAAGCGGTTTCAGGCCGTTACCGAGGAGGCTCTATCACATACCAAATTATCCGAATTTCACCCCAGTTGCCGTTGTTTTCAGGCGCCTGAAACATGTTTTCAGTTCGTTTCAGGTCACCCTCTATCACATGCCATCATAACCTGAAAACCCTATTTCAGGGCCTTTAAACCTTATGGGCCTTTAAAGCCCACTTCAGTATATAGCGTAATTTCATGAAGGAGTGACAACGATAGTATTAGAAAGAGAGAGCTACACTCAGAACATTCCAGAGCTATTGGACAGGGATAGCACTATTAAAAAGAGATAGATACACTAAGAACATTCTAGAACTATGTGATAGAGATAGCACTAGAAGGGTCAACAATAGTTCGAGATCTTTCCGGCACATACCGAAAGAGCAACTAGTATCGTGTGGAACATTCTAGAGAATGTGCCCGGATGTAGGTAATAATAGGCGTATATAAAGGGCCGAGCTCGCGGTTACTGGACAGTCTCCTTTGAGGAAGCGAACAGTGCTAATCAAAGTGAATCGAAGTGATCGAAGCTATATATAAGCTATACACGATTATGTTATCAGGTGTGGTTATCATGTGACAAGCCTTCTAGTGGTCCTGTCTACAATGATATGTGTAGTTCTAAAAAGTTTTTTAAAAGTCAACTGAAGCTATGTCTGGAGCAGCAGCAAATTAAAATGGACCTAATAGCTAGAAATCACGCAGACAAGCAATTTGGAAAATTTTGGAAATCTAATAAATTCAATCCTAAATTGAGTTCCCCGGTGGGTGTGGCGGGTGTGCATGATTCAATGGGAATAGCAAATGCTTTTCGGAGCTATTTTAAGGTTGAGTCATCGGGTGCGCCAGTGCCGCTAGTGAGCTGTGCTCAGGATGTCAAGAAGGGAGGTGACGAGATCGTTCGTTTCTCTTCTAAAAAAGTAGCCTGTGTAATTAATAAAATGCAAAAAGGCAAGTCACCAGGCCACGATGGCCTTAGCATAGAGCACCTGAGACATGCGGGTATACATGTAGCACGCGTTCTTTCCTTATTTTTTAATTTGTGTGTAAGTCGTAGTTATTTGCCAAATGATCTAATGTATACAGAGGTTGTACCTATAGTGAAAAATAAGACAGCAGATGCCTCTGACATGTCTAATTACAGGCTTATTTCTCTAGCGACAATTATAGCCAAGGTGTTGGACAGTCTGCTCGATAAACATATGATGAAGCACACTCAGATTAATGACTCTCAATTCGGTTTTCAACCCGGTCTATCCACTGAAAGTGCTATCTTATGTCTCAAGCAGACTGTTCAATACTATACGGCACGAAAAACGCCTAGTATTTGCCTGTTTTTTGGACCCGTCAAAGGCGTTTGACTTAGTCCAATATGACGTGTTGTGGCGTAAACTTGAGTCTGAGATAATCATGCCTCCAGAACTTGCCTCAATTTTTAAATATTGGTACACTAACCAAAGAAATAGTGTTCGGTGGTCGGGGGAGCACTCGGATGTTTACCGTTTGGAATGTGGTGTCCGCCAGGGGGGATTAAGTTCGCCTCGGTTATTTAAATGAATAAGTTATTATCAGAGCTCAACAGCTCTAATGTTGGATGCCATATTGATGGAATATGTATCAATAATTTGAGCTATGCTGATGACATGGTGCTGCTTAGTCCATCTATTGGTGCTCTGAGGCGTTTACTCACTGTATGTGAATTCTATGCGGTGACTCATGGGCTCAAATATAATGTCAAAAAAAAGCGAGATAATGGTATTTCCAGCCAAAACAGGCACTTACAAAGACATTCCTGCGGTCTCACTCTATGGAGAATCTCTTCGCAGAGTTCACAGAACGAAATATTTGGGCCACTGGGTCACCGAGGATTTAAAAGACGATTGTGACATAGAGAGGGAGCGTAGATCGTTGTCTGTCCGATGCAACACGCTAGCACGCAGGTTTGCGCGATGTACTAAATTGGTTAAAATCACGCTTTTTAAAGCATATTGTCAATCTTTTTACACGTGCAGCCTCTGGGTGTGCCTTACGCAGCGGTCATACAACGATCTGCGCGTACAGTAAAATAACGCATTTAGAGTACTATTGGGGTTGCCGTGGCACTGTAGCGCGTCAGGTATGTTTACCGAAGCGCGCACGAACAGCTTCGGTGCTATTATGAGGAAACGGTGTGCGTCTATGCAAGCCCGCGTTTGCGGCGGCACCAATAGTGTTCGGGCAATAGTGCGGATAGATAAGAGTCCCCTATGCAACAAAGGTATACAGATTCACAAATAACCTATATTTGGTAAATGATTAGGATATTTAAAAAAAATAAAAAATAATGTAGTGTATTTCTAAATTCCAATATAGTCAAATGTCAATTTTCAATCCTTAATAATTATGATTATTAATTTTGTATAAATTTATATATAACTTAAACTTAACTTAACTATCTTCACGCTGTATCCCTGACGGGGTAGTCAGAGAGGACAGATCGCCAGGCTTCGCGATCCATGCATACTTCTTTCGCTTCTTCATGATTCATCAATCGCTTCATACACGCACGTCTGGGTATCCGAGTACTTTTGACCTTACCGTTTTTGAGCAATCTGCTCACGTGGTCTTCATATGTAAGTCTCGGCCTACCCTGACTTCTTCTACCCTCTGCTTTCGCACAATATATATTCTTCGTCAATCATTCCTCACTCATTCGTTGGACGTGCCCAAACCAACGGAGCACGCCCTTTTCCAGCTTAACGCTGACACTTTCATTCAAACCTGCCATATTGCGTATCACTTCGTTACGTATTCGGTCGGCCAAGGTAACTCCGCACAATTTTCGAAGTGATCGCATCCCACAGCATTCAATTTACTTTCATGCATCTGCTGACATAGCCAGGTTTCGCTACCGTAAAGCAAAGTTGGCACTAGCACTGCGTTATGAATCGCCAGTCGTGCTTCTTTTACGATGCTTTGTCGCTTTACTAATTGGGACAAAACACCGTTAACTCTGTTTCCGGCAGCTACTCGCCGTTCTACATCCGAATCACATCTTCCATCCGCGCTAAACATACTCCCTAAATACACAATTTCATTCACTTGCTCTAGACGTTCCTGGGTTACCCTAATCTCGCATTTAGTTCTTACGTCATCTCTTTCAAATACTAGAACCTTAGTCTTACTTGCATTCAAGCGAAGACCCTTACTTTCACACTTCTCTTTCATATTAGTGACTAATGCCTGAAGGTCGGCTTCTGATGAGGCCATGAGCACCGCATCATCAGCGTACAGCAGACAGTTTACTGAAAAGTCACCCAAATTCACACCCATATCACAATCTTTCAACTTCTGCAGGCAACTGTCCAGATACACTATGAACAGCCAGGCGGACAGGACACAACCCTGTTTGACGCCTGTACAGACATCAAAAAGAGGTGACACATCCCTAAAATTATTATTATTATTATATAGTGCGATACTGTTACAGTGAGATTATCTAAGCGAAGAGTTTGTGTTAAGTGTGTTTAGTGGCGATTGTTAATAGTGGTGTTATTGTTTTTAGTTAGAGTAATTAAAGTGTTTCTTTTAAATTTGTGGTATTAGTGGAATTGCTAGTAGTACCTACCTTACGAACGTAACAGTAGATACGAATAAATCGAATATTCCTGATTTGAGCTGACAGGGTTATCAGTATTCAATTTCAAATATTGCCTTTATGCATGGTTTTCAGTAGGTAGCTAGTACTACTACTACAGTAGTACTAGCTAATATTGTAAAGGTGAATGTTATGAGTGGTCTGAATTAACACATGGCTACTTCTTATCCTGGTAAGTGCCTGTGAGAAACGGGTACGGCAAAACTTTACTTTAAAGGACAATGATTGTGACTGGGTATGTTAGTTATTTCTACAGGCTTAAATGGCTGGATCAATTTGGATAAATGGTAGAATACTTGCACCACGCGGGTGTCTTCTCGATAGAGGACGTGCTCTATCTATTTTCTTGCCTGACATTGTGACATGGTGGCACTGGTCGTCAGCTATGACCACGGCCGGTGCCGTCGGGTAGCAAATTACCTAAGGTATGTGATACGTACGTAAGTAGGTCACACTATAAGTTTTGTGTAACTTAAAAAAACACCATGTTAAAACCAAAATGTTTTTTGCTTTTCAAAATACTCTCCTATACATTTTAAACATTTTTTCATGCGATTGAACCATTTTTAAAACAAGAGGACCAGAGATCTGAAGGCATGTTTTCTACGTGCTGATTGAACGCTATCACTGCCTCTTCGGAGTTGGTAAAAGTGAAACCTCTCATCAAAACTTAGATTTTGGGGAAAATACAGAAATCATAGGGTGCTATGCGCAGGATGGGTGACGAAATGTACTTTTTCGGACGCTAAAAATGACTTTGTTTTGTTGGCCGCGTATGAAGAAGCGTTGTCGTGATGTAGGAGAACGCGTCTTTCGCGAACTTTTTCTTACACCTTGGGTATACAAATGGTAGAATACCACTCGGCATTAACACTCTTTTGATCTTCAAGTGGAATGATGGGACCCGTAGCTGAGAAAGAAAACGCGATCATTTTTTTACCAACGTTTCTCCTGCCTCACTTTTGTTGGCCTGTTCTCATTTTGAAACATCCATTCTCAAGATTGCTGTTTTGTTTCGGGTTCAATACAATAAATCCACGTTTCGTCTTCTGTGACAATGTCATAAACAGCATTAGAATGTCCGTGGTCGTACTTCAGTAGCATCTGTGAGCACTATTCCACGCGACCCCGATTATGCTCCGCTGTCAGTTCATGAGGGATCCAACGACAACAAAGTTTCAGAACTTTCAATTCTTCGTGTAAAATATTCTGAATTTGGCTCATACCAATCCCCAATATTCCTCGAATTGTCTCATAGGTAATCAGCGGGTTTTAAGCTTAAGCGCCTAATTGAAGAAACTGTTAACAGTAGCCACAGGTAGCCACATTATTTTCGTCGACGGCAGTTGAAGGCCGCCCTTTAAGAAATGCGTCATGTAAAGAAACTCGACCCCTCTCAAATTCAGAAAACCATAGCCTCACGGTGCTCAAACAAGGTGCTTCTCTCCGAAAAGCATTTAGAAGACGAGCGGCACAGTCTTGCGGAGAGAGAGAACTTTTAAAATCATAAAAAATCATCGCTCTAAAATCTTTGCGTACGTAGGTAGAATTTCGATGTGTGATTAAAAACAATTGACAAATGATTTCCCGCCAATTGTTTTTTTCTTATTACTAAGAAGGTTGCAACGTTTCAAAAAATATAACATTCGAAATTCAAATAGTTCCGATTAGCAAGAAGTGCAAAACTTAATATGCCCCATGTATACCTAATGACTAATGAACTCCGCTCAGTAAAAATAAATGATCTTACAATCATCGCTCGTGGTTCCGCGGACTCAGTGTTCTGTAAACGATCACTGCGTTAAGCAACATTCGCTATGGCTGGTCAAGGATGGGTGACCACTTTGTGGCATTTACATTTGCGAGCGTTTCCGTGCTTCGGAATACGTTAAGCCGTTGTTCCCGGTTGCCAGTAGGTCAAAATGAAGGCCTTGAAAATTTCAACAGCAGGTAGCCACAACCTGCGTCTGTCTATTCCAACATGGCAATGGGTTCATCACCTGTTACGAGGAACTGGAATACACATGGTGAAAAGTGGGCATACAATATGCCTCTGCCACCCCCTTCGGGTTCTTATCCCCGCCTTATTAACGCCTTAGCGTGATAGATACCTAAATAAATATGGAATAAATGAACTGTTATACCTGGTAGGTTGCCTGGTATATCTAGTGCGCACATAATCAGCTAGAATACATTGAGCTTGGTCTTGCAACATCTCCACCGGCTGTGTTTCACTCAGGCCCGGAGTATCTACAAAAGAGAAAAAATATTACCTAGTAAGATAGTAGGCGGTAACCGACATTTTTATATAAGTATTTTAGACTATAAGTTAACGACCGTAAGATATAACGGACTACATAGGTATGATAAGCTAAAACACAGGTACGTGTACAAGAGACCTAAAAAGACAGGTAATGGTTATTTATAAGTACCTAATGTTGATTTGGTGGTACTTGTTACACCACATGAGTAGGTACATATACCTAGGTTTCGTTGTCGGTTGTCGCTTGTGTCACCGTTGTATTCACCTTTGAGAATACCGTGAGGCGAATTACTGATCAGCAGCGCAATTCACAAATCTCGAATCCAAATCCTGTACCGCGCAAATTATGTCATCGATATTCATAGAACTCGAACATCGATGACATTTAAGCGGTAGAGGATTTGGTTCCGTGATTTGTGAATTGCGCTACAGGTTTATAAAATAAATGTTAAACATTATCTACCTATATGTGGTGTCATTCAATAAGACAATAGATTTAAGTAAAAGGTCAGCTAACCTGGGGAAAATAATACAATCGCCTTCATGCAACCACATTCACTGCCATCGGGCCCTATTTGGCGAAAACGGCACAGAATTTCCTGAAACAAACAAATATGGTTATTTTCATATCCTCATCATCACCTATAGTGAGTACCTTACAGTTGAGGGTAAGAAGTACCCTCTCAGCAGAAAATACAACACCATTATGTGAGTACCTACTAGTTGACGCCCGCGTAGAAAGTGTTCCCTTTCTCGTTTGCCACAGGAACTGGTTCCCGGGATAAAAAGTAGCCTATGTGTTATTCTGATGTAATAAGCTATATTATTGTAAAGTTTCATTAAAATCTATTCAGTAGTTTTTACGTGAAAGAGTAACAAACGTCCACACAAACTTTCGCATTTATAATATTACCTAAGTACGAGGCGGCACTGAAAATTTCGGGAATCAAGGAAGTGACACAACATTACTATTTAAAAATGTATTTATTGCTTTTCGAAGTATTCTCCGCGAAATTTGACACATTTTTCCATATTCATATCCATTATTCATGGAACCAATCATTGAAGCAACCATTCCATTCGGAAGTTGGGGTATCCAAAATGGCCGTTTTGTAGGCGTCCACAGCTTCTTCAGGTGATGAAAATCTCTGACCACCAATTTTTTTTTTTTTAGGGAAAGTATAGAAATCATTAGGGCTTAGGTCGGGGCTGTACGGCGGATGGTCTAATAATTCTATGTTTTCTTGCTCTAAAAACTCTTTTGTTCTGTCCGCGGTGTGAGAACTCGCATTGTCGTGATGATGCGGCGGTTGCAGTTCTCTTTAACTTAACTTAACTTAACTTAACTATCTTCACGCTGTATCCCTAACGAGGTAATCAGAGAGGACAGATCCCCAGGCATCGCGATCCATGCATACTTCTTTCGCTTCCTGTAGATTCATTAATCGCTTCATACATGCACGTCTGGGTATCTGATTACTTATGACTCTTCCATTCTTGAGCAATCCGCTCACGTGGTCTTCATATGTAAGTCTCGGTCTACCTTGACTTCTTCTGCCCTCTACTTTCGCACAATATATATTCTTCGTCAATCGTTCCTCACTCATTCGTTGAACGTGTCCAAACCAACGGAGCACGCCCTGTTCCAGCTTAACGCTGACACTTTCACTCAAACCTGCCATATTGCGTATTACTTCGTTGCGTTTTCGGTCGGCCAAGGTTACGCCGCACAATTTTCGAAGTGATAGCATCTCCACAGCATTCAGCTTACTTTTATGCATCTTCTGACATACCCAGGTTTCGCTGCCGTAAAGCAACGTTGGCACTAGCACTGCGTTATGAATCGCGAGTCGTGCTTCTTTTACGACGCTTTGTCGCTTTACTAATTGGGACAAAACACCGTTTACTTTGTTTCCGGCAGTTACTCGCCGTTCTACATCCGAATCACATCTTCCATTCGCGCTAAAAATACCTACTCCCTAAATACACCATTTCATTCACTTGCTCTAGACATTCCTGATTTACCCAAATCTCGCACTTAGTTCTTACATCTTCTCTTTCAAGCGGAGACCCTTTCTTTCACGTTCTCTTTACGGAGTTCAGAAACGACCTGTGGCAAACAAATGCTAGCATACCATTCTGCATTAACCGTTCTTTGTCCCTCAAGAGGAATAGTCGCAACATGGCCGGTTTTGGAGACAAACGTGGCCACCATTTTTTTTTGCTACACTCCGTGAACGAACAATTTTTGTTGGCTTTAACTCCTTTTCGAACCCAAACTCGTAACTGGTTTTTTGTTTCGGGTTCGTACGCGTATATCCAGGATTCGTCACTTGATCCGATGTTGTATACAGCATTTGAGGATCCTGCGTGGGATCTTTCGAGAGTTCTGACGCACCAAGTAACGCGAGCCGCTTTTTGCTCTTCACAGAGCGAATACGGTATCCATCGGGAAAACAACTTTTTTACACCTAAGTGTTCATGCAAGATTATTTGTATTTGACTCATGCCAATGCCTAAGTTGCCTGAATTTAGCGGTATGTCACATGTCGATCTTCCTCAATCAGCTTACGCACAGCATCAACGTTTTCTTGGGTGACTGCAGTTTTTGGACGACCTTGACGGGGATCATCACAGCTTGACACGTCCACATTGAAATTCAGCAAACCAGCGATAAATTGTGGTTTTGGATGGGGCTTCATCACCAAATGCAGAAATCATCCAGTCAACACACTGTTTTTGTGTTAAACCACTTCGAAAGTCATAATAAATCATTGCTCTTGAATTTTCTCGAGTCAATTCCATTTTCTCAACGACTAAACAAGTTTGACAAAACCTTTTGACAAGACCGAGAATATTTTTTTTTAAATAAATAAATGGTAGTCAATTTTTAAAACCAAGTAGTTTTCAATTAAAAAGATTTTAATATGACAGGAACAGTGGAAATGTTCCATTCCCGATACTTTTAGTGCAGCCTATGTATTAAGCTTAAGATGTAGGTATCTACACCTACATGAATAAGAAGCTCGAATTTACCTTAACGAGGTAATTTTACCTGTAACGTATTTAATTCTAAATCTGCCAAAGGGTCAAGCGGCAGCCGCGCCCTTGCAGCCGGCGCAGCTAGCAGCGGTGCCAGATCCCACGGAGCAGACCACTGCGCCAAATGCAACAAGAACAAGTCTTTCCACGCAGCGCGCAGAAGTACTAATTGGTCGGCAGTGGATAGCGCTTGGAACGGCGCTAAGCACCGCACCCAGCGTACTGCCATAAATAGTAGGCGAGCACTGGTCTCCTGTGAATTAGACATAATAATGTAGTAGGTAGTAGGTAGGTAAGACTAAGTTTACAATGTGTTAAGAAAACCATGTCCGATAAGTGAAGGTATTGGTAGGTATCGAGATGTGATTTTATTAGTGTAATCCTTTTTAGAAACTACCCGAGTCTACTACAATGACCGCGCGCGCGCGCGCGCCCGCACTAACTATCGCAATAATTGTATTTTCCATGGAAAATAGTGTTTTCGTGGAAGGAAACCAGGAATTCAAGTCCAGGGACGCCCCCGGCAGCCTCCACCTCAGCATCTCGCAGCAAGCAGCAAGGTAGTGTGCCCATTCCTGTTTTTCCATTTCTTTTTCCGTCGACAATCGCGTGTAAATTTCATTTTTTGTCTTTCCCCGCAAATACAGTCCATTTTAAATTTATTTATCTCGCCCGCTCAACCATTTTTTGGTGTCATCACAATGTGTTAAGAAAACCATGTCCGATACGTGAAGGTATTGGTAGGTATCGAGATGTGATTTTATTAGTGTAATCCTTTTTAGAAATTACCCCAAAAAATTACCGCAAAAAAATTACCCCAATAATTTACCCCGACTAAAATAAATAAAAAATTAATATAATGTGGTAGCTTACATGGCTACACAGATAAAGGGCTAATCGGAAATGCAAGGTCAAAAGGTCAGCTTACCCTACTCGTCCCCGCATGCCAACAAAGTTAATGTCAGTTTTTGAAAATTCGCTATACTTACTTTAAGGAAATTGGACTAATTCAGATTCTAAAAACACGCATTAAAAAAATTATGACCAATTCATACTTATAAATAATATCTATGATTTGAAAATTTTTTTTGAAGTGCCTTAACACATTGTATACCTAACGCTGAAAGTTTTAACACCTATATACGTCTGCTCGGTACACCTATGGTACCGAATTCTGATTTGTATGAGGTGTCCACTCCTGTGTGTTCAATGGATATTTAACAGATAGGTATCTAGTAGATGAAAAGGGCAAAAAAGTCGAGAAGTGAGCAAAGATAAGGCACGAAAAGAAACCCAATCTAAATTTTTTTACCAATTTTGAAATTCGGTTGGTGTTTGCACACGAACACTAATATCATATCTAAAGAAGGTTAATTTAGCAATAAGATAGGCTAGGCAGGTTAGAGAGATACCTAACCTAAGTCGGTAGGTAATTCCGATTTAGGTTCATTATTGTTTAGGTAAATGGCTATCAACGTCAATTCTATCTTAAGTACCTAGCGTGATGAACCTATATCGAATTACTAGGTAGGACGACTAGAAACCAAGACTGTAATAAAGACTCTAATATAGCTAAGTTAATTGATACGAAGTAATGTGGAAAGAATGTATACGCATAAGGGCGATGGGCGGGGTAAGTCAAGTTGGCGATAAGTCACGCCGCAGCCACCAATCACAAGCTCGCGCCCGCCCCTAGTCAAAAAGCCACCTATCAAATGTCAATGTTGACACCCCTTGAAGATGATTTCGGTTTTAAAATACCTACAAAAACAAGATTTCTATTTTATCGACGTTGTCCCACGTATTAGGTATGTACCTACCAGATGCGTGTCTTGTAGAGAAGGTGTCTATTATTTAACAAAGAAAACACTCACTTGTAAAAGTTCCCACGTGGGCGCTAGGGGTGCTCCGAACGCACTAGGCGGCGGGCGCAATAATGTGGGGTCACCTTGCAACTGTAGCTGTTTAGCGCTCCACATCAGTTCCTGTGCGAAATGACAAAGACCTTTACTCTGATTCTGACTCTGATAAAGGATCTTACTGAAAAAGAAACGGAACTTACCACATATCCTAAACGTTTATTGTAGGTATTGTATCTAGGTATTTTCAGCGGAAATACAGCCGTCACCTTCCGGTGTATTACGATAAATTAAATTGTATCAAATCAATTATCAAACCTGGCATTTATCAGTAGACATCAATATATGCAGCAAGCCGGGCGGTGGTGGCGCGAGGAATGGTTCCGGCATTAGAGGTATGGGGCTCGACGCTCCCGCGCCACCCGCGCCGCTTGACCCTGCTGACGACGCTGTGCTGAGCGGGGCCGGTTCACTCAAACCAGTTATGCTGAACTATTAAACGAGAAAACAAGAGGTTAGGTACTATTCAATGTAAGAACAAGATTAAGGTTTTGAGTGTTAAGATATTAAATACTTTAGAATATTTTACTCCTCTGGGTGTAAGGGGTTACACCACGATCTCAAGGCTACCGAACCTGCAAGTGGTGTAATTACCTGTGACTAAAGGACAAGGCAACAAAGCAGGAGCCCTTACGGGGTTGGGAAGTCAGAAGGCAGGCGCTCCCAATAGTAGCGATAATCAAAACTAAACCATAGCTGCTCCTAGCAGTCAAATAGGTAAAAGTGGACCCTAGTCACCAGATCCAGATAGAGTTTGATAACAACTGGGATTACACAGATGAAACAAGATCAATCAGTCGCTGTGAAGCGTTTTAAGTGTGCGGTGCGGATCGCTCGATTACTACATTTAGCTTCTAAAATGAATAGATAGGAAGGTAGGTTAATATCGTCGATCGCCGAAGTTAAAAGTGAATCTACGGTGTCTGTAATACATAAAGAATGGAAACTTATTTACGACATTGTTTTCTACAGCTATAAAATTTCTTTCATGCGTCGGTCGATAAAGAATTTTCACTTATGATACAACAGTTTCACTTCAAAACAACATGACGCGTGATCAAAAAACGCGAGGGTTTTTTTGCAGCTATAAAATTTCCCTCAATGTCGATAAAAGAGTTTCACTTTAAAAATCGGTGCCTGCGAATAGCCCGTTAAAACAATCTGCCTGTTTATACGATTTAGGTTGGTACTCACTTGAAAATTGAATGGTTGCGTTAGCGGTGTATATGGCGATGGCGGAGACAGTTTCAGGGGGTGCGGCTTGTGTGCGTGGGTGAGCTGCGGTGGCGGCAGCACCATCGTCCCCGGCTGTAGCTTCGGCTTGCGAGGACCTCGCTCATGCTGCACCGCTGCGAGGAGAACTGAGATTAGAGTGTACATGGATAAGTCTATGACAACACACACACTCTACAATATCTACATAAGAAGGCATAGATAATTATAGCTAACCAAATAAGGGTAACTAATTATTTGTAATTTACCTATTGTTTATTTCTTTAATAGATATTGGAGGGTATTTTTTAAACAGCTAGCCCAAATGGAGCTAAGTTTGAAATCTAGTTGTTTTACACAACAGATTAAAAGTGGAGTCATGGTTAGGTGGCGATCCCTCGGTAAGCCGGGATCGTTCGCAACTACCTTTGTGTTGTGGATTGAGGGTTGCATCATACTCGTAATGATGCTATCCTATGATGAGTTTGTAATTATTTCATCAATATTTGTATTCAATGCTAAGGTAAATTTGTAATGTGGAGATGTGTTGCGAATTACATTGTTGCTAGTAGGTACACCTACTATGTATGTGGGACGTAACCACGTGTTTGGGGTACCAATATTTGGAACTATTTATTACATACATACATATTGTCACGCTTTTATCCCCGAAGGGGTAGTCAGAGGCAAACTATGCGCCCATATTTCAGTAAGCCTATTGCCGTGTACTATTTATTGCTTTACCTAATAAAATGTTGTGATATTTTTTTTACAAAGCACCGTCTGGCACAAAGTAAGCTAATATAGCTTGTGGTATGGAAACTAGACAACTGATAAACAAACATATATTTCTAAATACATACTTACATATTATACTTACACCAAAACTCCGAAGCAAACATTTGTGGATCACACAAATATTTATAGGGAATCGAACCCGAGACCTTAGCGCGGCAGTCCCATACTATCTCAGCGCCACCGTGGTAGTCAAATTACACACTTTAACTTTGATTAGAGTGAGATACTTAAGCAGAAAGTAAACCTTCAAATTTAAAAAAATTAAAAATGTACAGATTGCTTTAAATTAATTTAGCTTATACGAGTATATGCTAAACTCATTTAAAGTAACCTGTTCATTTTCCATGAAATAAACTCTAGGAATGTATTTCGTATCGAAGTTTGTTAAGAAACAATCAATTTAAAGTGTGTAAATATTTCTGGTATTAATTGCATTCGCATTGTGCATGTGGCCTATGCAGGGATGACGTCACGCAATCAGCTTACCGAGGCTGAGTCCATGAGAATGCGGCTATTGTGTCCGCACATGTCGGCGCATACGCTGGCGTTCCCGCGCCACTGCTACGTGGACATCTACGATTGCTACGATCGACTTTACTACGAATGTCTACGGCATACGGATTAATACGTAACGTGTATTGGCGTTCTGCGTATCATTCGGAATTCCGACGGGTGTGAGTGCTTGGTAAGGAATTGAAATATTAATGACTTTAAAGTGGTTTTAGTGTCGAATTGACATTTCATTTGGTTATGTAGGGATGATATACTTAACTCCGTTCTCCTTTCTATGTACAAAGAAAGAGTTATGCTTCAGAGTTAGAGCAGAGGTTAAGCGTTGATACTATAACTTTTTGTAAATTCGCCAAAAAAATCTATGTTGCTATCCTAAATTTAATGTTATTTACGGCGTGAATGGTATTCACGCCTAATTCCCCGAAGGGGTGGCAGAAGCATTTTATACACCCACATTTCACCGTAAGTATCTTTGTCCCATGGAACAGACCACCTGTTCCATGGGACAAAGTTCGACAAGAGTTCATTGCCGTGTTGAAAATTTATAGGTGCAGGTTGTGGAGACCTGCTGTTTTGAAATTTTTCAAACCACCCATAAGGCTTTCAACTTGGCTTAACGACTACCATGTTACTGGCAACCGGAACCAACGGCTTAATGCCTTCTCAAGTAAGAAAACGCTCATGAAAATGTCACAAAGCGGTTACCCGTCTGAGAACGAGCCATATCGAAAGTTGCTTAACACGGTGATCGTTTCCAGAATACTGAGTTAGTGAGGCTAAGAGCGCTTAATTAGCTGACAAATTTAATGTTGCTATCGCTATTAAAATAATTACCTTTTCTATTTCAATAAGATTTTTAAAATAAAACTTTACGCTTGTCTGACTTTAGGAGTAAGCTGGTGAATGCGTGACTGACGTGAGAGCGTTCAAAAAAGTGTGATTGCGTGAGGTGAACGGAGGTTGAGAGGGAGATATAAGATAGTGAAGATAGAAAGAGAGAGAGCGTTATGTTTCGTATATTATGGTAGGAGCAAGAGCTTTCTCTTATGGCCAGTGCATGAAATATATATTTGGCTATGAAGAATAAGAAAAAAACTATTGTACGTTGCCACTAATTTTAGCAGGAGATTTCAATGTTATATCATACATAGTATCTAATATATAGAGCTAAAGTAATTTTACTTTAGTCGTGTGGAATAAAGCACACACGTTTATTTTTTGGAATAGGGAATTCTGATGTTTGTCTATTGTTTGCCTACTGTGCAATAAATTTTGTTTTATAATACCTATATTTCAGTCAGAGCTCAGTGAGCAACTGATGCAAAGTTAACCTCTTGTTTATGGTGCACATGTAATCCCTATAGAACACGTGCTTTTTTTCTCTCGACGTCATCCGCTCCCCCTCCAATTTTCAAAAGCGACTTTATGTTTACATCTTTAAAGTGTATATTTAAAGGTCATTGGCATTAGGGGTCCTTTAAGCCAGGGGCTCAATTTCCAGCGTGACGCGGATAAGCGCGATTTTAATTAAGTTAAGGCGAAATGTGTAACAAAATTGCTACGATCTGATGACTTCGGACGGGCAATGGATACTTTTTTTTTTATCTGAGCATGAAGTTCCCGTTGCAGCAAACCTTATACTTATAGTATAAGTCGGAAATCCTTTATTTTGGTGGTCCCGTGTCTTTTCCCTTCCAGCCATGCTCGAGCTGGACCGCTGGTGCAACCTGAAGACATGGTTTATTCACCTTGTTCACCACCCAGGTGATGGTGGTGAAAGTAGAGGGAAAGAAGCGAATCTTGGAGCACCGCCCTGTATCGGGGCGCTTCGTCGTGGTTTTAATGTGCGTTCAGGACTTAGGTAGTCGTGTGCGAAGGGTCGGGGGATTCCGTTCTACTAATGATCATATGATGGCGGGCACCTTCTCGTATTCCGAGGTCTTCTTATGACCGCTCGTCCGCTGTCTTTTTTCTCTCAGAAGGCCGGCCCTTGAGAGCAGTGCGAAGCGGGTAGATCCTTCAGCTCCTTAGAGAGCACGAATGGCAACTCTTCTTACCTCTGGAGACGAGCTCGGTTCTGGACCGTTGCTTTACCGGTTCGCAGCGACCTAAACAGTGACCTGGTTTAGGCGAGCCCTAGTTTCACACAAAGTCGCTGTACAACTATATTTTAATTATAAACTGCTTATAAACAATGTATATTTTAAACTTATTGGGTCAAACTAAGAAAGTGACAATGTCTGTCGTTGAATTGTGAATCACACGTCACTAAAAAAAAATAATTTATTAAAATAATAGACACGTACCTATATTTAGAAAAAAATACTACAAAAATTAATAAATATAACCATTTTCGAACAAAAATCATTTATAGCTATGGTAAGCGTATTCATGTCGATAAAGTTGAACACACATTTAACTCAAAAGAAGTTAAGTCTTACGTCGCTTAAGCTCGTACAAAAGGCGTTCAGTGAATCACATTTGTAAACGTTTAAAAGGGAGATTTAACTTCAAACATCTATCGCCCCTCGCTCGGCCGAATTGAAAGCAAACATAACATGTTTTTCAAAAAGGTAGTTGATACAAAAAGTATGTATTTGTTATTTATTACCCGCAAGGCAATGTTGGCAGTTCAATGCCAATTGTTTTCACTACATTTTAATATGATGTTTCGAAAAATAGATCGTGGTAATTAACTTTGAACTCAGCTTGATATAGGTACTGCCAATTTTCGACTAATATTGACTATGTTACCTGAACTGAACAGATAGGTACTGATGTAAGTTTAGTCCAGAGATTCAATCACTCGGGTCATATCCCACCATCGAATTGTGCATCGATCAAGCTTTTGTGAGACGTGGATTGCCCGTTAACAGAAACAGACAGGTAAAAATCTCCTCGGTTTAAATAGATAATGAGATTTTTGTAAATATATTTAAGTCAATTGTAAATTTATTTTCAAAGTAGATTAAGTTAGAACTTTTTGTTAAAAAAGGTTTTCTCTAACGATGCTGTACTGGCGTAGGACTGTGCCAAACCAATCTTTATACAACAACAACATATTGTCACGCCTTTATCCCCGAAGGGGTAGGCAGAGGCATATTTAACGCCCACGTTTCACCGTATGCATTTCTGTCCCACGTAACAGGTGGTGAGCCCATTGCCGTGTTGAAATGGACAGGGGCAGGCTGCATCGACCTGCTGTTGAAATTTTTTAAGCCGCCCATAGGTCCTCCAACTTGGCTTGACGACTGCCATTTTATTGGCAACCGGGACCAACGGCTTAACGTGCCTTCCGAAGCACGGAACTGGGGTGGGTCTAAAGGACCGAATAAATTTAATAATAAAATCACCAATCTTTATGACTTTGATATTTTGCTGGACAGCTACGTGAACTACTTTCCTAGGAAAAGTTAAAAGGTGAGTATGAGAAATCATACAAAAAATTGTGAATATAGATTAAAATTTCGTCTGGGTCACTAAAATTGCAGAGCTTAGCAAAATGTTTCAACTCGATTACTGAAAAGGCAAGGCAATGATCATATTCCCTGCCTAATTATGTTTGCGACGGCGATGATTCTAGTTTGGTATTTATTTAAAGACAGGATTAAGAAAGAATCTATCCAAAACTAGATAATAAGTATTGGTGGCCTTTGTCTCCTACCTCTCAGACTACCGTCATTTTGATAAATTTATAAAGCAATTATTTGCTAAATTTCTCATATTTTTGAAGTGAAAACTTCTTTAGCGGCGTTGAGCACTTTTTCTGTAATGGGTATAAAATCTTAAACTCGCGCCAGGACACGTGACCTGATCGAAAAAGCGTAAGACGGATGGAGTTTTTTTATCATCATCATTAACGTCCATCCCGGTCAATTTTTGAAGTGAATATTCTTTTAGCGCGGTACGCATATTTTTAGATGAGATAAAATCTCTGGACTCGCGACCATAATCATCATCATCATCTAACGTTGATTCCGGTCATCTACAGGTCTCATTAAATAATGCTGTGTAATCAATTAGGACTCTTTCAGTGTAGATTTATTTTTCATCATCATCATCTTTACGTCGATCCCGGTCAATTTTCGAAGGAAAAACTTCTTTTGGCGCGGTATGAGATAAAATCTCTGGACTCGTGACCATAATCATCATCATCATCTAACGTTGATTCCGGTCATCTACAGGTCTTATTAAATAATGCTGTGTAATCAATTAGGACTCTTTCAGTGTAGATTTATTTTTCATCATCATCATCTTTACGTCGATCCCGGTCAATTTTTGAAGGTTTTTTTTTATTTTTGTTGTGTAAATTTCTCATAATTTTTTAAATAAATTTTGTATGTCTTTTTTTTTTGTGGATTGTCTTTTTCCACTTTACTAAAAAAATTATGAGAAATTTAGCAAATTATTGCTTTAAAAATTTATCAATATACTGAGTGGAGTCCAATTTTGTATGTCTTTTTTTTTTGTGGATTGTCTTTTTCCACTTTACTAAAAAAATTATGAGAAATTTAGCAAATTATTGCTTTAAAAATTTATCAATATACTGAGTGGAGTCCATTGCATCAATTTTTAAAAATAGTTGTAACACTGTTCATTGGTATCGAGTTGTTCATTAGCTCGATAGATGGCTCTGGTCATACTCTTAAAATGACGATATAAATATGGTGGAGAATTTCAACTTGATTCGATACGGTTCGGGTGGTTCAGGTGGCTAGAACATTGCCCTGGTTAGGCAAAGGTCACAGGTTCAATCCCTATCTCGAATCGGATTGTCTTTTTCCACTTTATTAAAAAAAAAAATTACCGTCATTTTGTCAGAAATACCGACCTATAATCAACAGCACAATGTGTATTCATGTCTGCTTATAACTTTTCATTTGTATCGTTCCTCTTTCGGATCGTATTTCAAACCTTTCATATATCAGGTAACAAAACATCAGATTCACTGGCGTAGACAAGATTTAGTTTTACAGGTTTTTCAATATACTACAAGTATTTAAAAACCCCCCTGAAATTAAATGTGTAAATGTCTGGATAGACCGCGTGTTCAGGTTGAAGGGACAGGTCTATATAACCTCTGGCCCCTGTTGGAGCTGCATATCGCGGCAACGAAAATACTTCGGTGAATGTATAGGGATGTTGATGTCCGTGCAAGGTGGAGGAGAAGAAGTAGGCAAAAGCATACGCCCGGCGCCGTGAACACAACTAAGACAGACGCTCGGATGATGATGATTGTTAATATCGTTACCATTGGGGGTGGGGGGGGGGGGGGTCTTGAACCCCAAAAAACCTCCCACTATCAGGCTACACCCATAAATCAGATTAATTCATGAACAATCACTAAACCTAAAAACAATGCTTTATTTCTCACTTAATAGATCAGACATTCGCATGCAGCTTTAATCGATTTTCATATATCGATTTTTCTATAACAACATTGCGCTCTTATAACGTTGCTGCATGTTACAAAGGAAAACTCGCACAGGTAGATATTATTTATCGATACTCTGGCACTGCACCCAGCCAGTATAGTGTAGACACCACGTACACCGAGGAGTGTGGGCGGCCGGCGGGTGTGGGGCGTGATTAATGACCCAATAATCCCGGCGTTCTCCGCCTGCCCTATGAAAGCTTCACGAAGCTGAATTGGTGAACGGTCAAAAGGTTTATTGACTGAACTGGCATAGCCAAGACGCGCTTACATTACTAACGAGTGCGTTAAATAAGTCATCTTACTAACGATACTCTGTGATCCCTTTGGAAAATAATTTGGAATGGCATTACAGACACATTGAGTCCTCTGTGGCGCGGTGGGAGTGTATCCGACTGCTACGCAAGAGATCGTGGGTTCGATTCCCACCCTGGATAAAACTTTGTGTGATGAGCACGATGGTTCATTCTGTGTCTGGGTGTTATTTATGTATAATTTGTATGTATTTAGAAATTTATAAGAATTTTTATCATTTATCTGATTACCATAGTACAAGCTCTGCTTAGTTTGGAATCAGATGGCATAGTGTGAGTTGTCCCAACGATATTTATTATTATTATTATTCACGTCTTATTCAATTGGAACTATACAAATAGAAAAGACTCTACACTTACAGATTTATTTTTAGAGACCTTCTGATTCGGAACCTAATTATATCTCTTCATCTGTCTCTTTCTATCTCTTCATCTTTGTGTATTCCCAGTTGCTTTTGCCAAGCCTTACCTTGATTTGGAGTGTGGGGTCCACTTTTATTTGGTTGCTAGGAGCAGCTATCGTTTGGCTTTTGTTTTTTGGCATTTTTATGAGCGATTTACAATATTTTTTACTCATCACTAACATATCATAATCGCTACATATCGCTTTGGACTTAGTGTTGTGTAAACGATCACTACGTTAAGCAACTTTTACTATGTCTATTCTTCGGATGGGTAAACACTTTGTGGCATTTACATTTGCGAGCGTTTCCGTGCTTCGGAGGGCATGTTAAGCCGTTGGTCCCGGTTGCCAGTAATATGGCAGTCGTTAAGCCCAGTTGAAGACCTTATGGGCGGCTTGAAAAATTCAACAGCAGGTCGCCACAACCTGCACCTGTCCATTTCAACACGGCAATGGGCTCACCACCTGTTACATAGGACAAAAGTGCATACGGTGAAATGTGGGCGTTTAATAAGTGTATTAGCTATAACACCTAACACAATTTTGATAAGAAGTTGTAGTCTTAATTTCCTAGGGCGGTGAGGGAGATTCATCTAAACATCATGACTTGCCAATTGTCGGCGTCAGGAGGCAACTCCGCCGCTTCGCCGATAATATTAACCCGGATCAAGATGTTAAACAGCCCGCTTCTTGCATTGTAAGCTTTACAAAATAGATTTGTATTACGAAGGTAAGATGAAAAGATCATGATCATCTGAATATTAATCCCGCTTTCATCGGACAATAGTCGTCTGAAGTGCGCTTTCCTGTTTTTGTTTAGTTTTATTTTCGGTAAGGATCATTCCGAACAGACAATGAGTTTATTGGAATGGTTTTATCCATATGTTCAAGCCCAAAGTCAGGTAGCGGATGACTACCTGGTGGTTGGTGGCCTTGATACACCCGCGAATGCCCAGTGCCGGAATACCTCGTGAGATTTTTATTGAAGGTCATAGGGTAAATTGTTCAATACCAGTCTGTCCCAATTTAATTCGATTTCTTTCATGAAAATATTAAACAAATTGACATATTTGTCTAAGCGAACTTAGTTCCGCCTTAAAACCAGTTTCAAAGAAAATGTTTTTGAGGACTAATTAAATTTTTTACCTATTTTACTGCACGGGCTATTGACAACGCCAATTATCGTATCACAAAAATTGGTCCACCTGTTTTTATATACCTATAGAAAAAAACCTTTAAGGTATTTAAGTTATTGAAAAGGAAATCACATTAGCTAATATTCTATGTAGATAAAATATACCTAACGTTTGTTTTTGCCACAAAATGTTATTAGAGCTCCATAGTTGCGCATCAAAATCATCGTGTGGAAAATATCCGAGCAGAGAACAACCCCGTAGCCCGACATTCGTTCCGACGTTAATTCCAGCCGCATTTGTTCCATTACATTTCCGACACAAAGTAGATACGCGTTTGCCGAATTGACTAGGTGGATGCGACCAGGCGAACGGCGTACGAAGAGGATAGCGCGACTCAGCCGAGCAGTCGGACAGGGACGGAGTATCAAAAGTGAGAAAGATGTATTCAGAAGTGAAATAGTCTGCTGGCTGAGCACATCATCATTAACGAGCCAGAGAGGGCGGAGGGCAGCGAAGAGGCAGAGGGGGTGCGTCAGGTGGGCCGTGTCCCACGCTCCTCCACACCTGCGCGCGAAATTGTTCCTTACCGCAACCACCTCAGGGAACTTATCCGTGTAAAGCGACCGCACTTCGTGTACCGACCTCAGGGAATATTTTCGAGTGCACCGACATAAATATGAGAAATATCCAAGTTTTTATTCACCTTCCACCCCGCGGGGTCCGTTTGCGCCTGGACAAACATCTCGTGTAATAGATGTCCAACAATGTCGAGGCGACAACGGTTTTCTCACGCACGTTTAGTTTAACCTTTATTTTTAATATGACAAGAAGACTGTCAATAAGTTTTAAATACTTACTTACTTGAAACATTTGATAAGTATTCATATTTTTCTAACACACTTTTAATGTAGCACTCTTTTGTAATCAAAATGCATCATCAATCAACGCAGAAGAAAATTTTAAGTATGTGCGAAAATTTTTGCTGTGGACCTAATTAAACTTCGTTGAGGATTTGTTCTGTTGCGCAAGCCATACTATATGGGAAGTTAAAGGACCTAGAAATTCAGACAGAACTTAAACAAAAAGAGGATTCACCGAAGTCAGTTCAAATCTACTCAGTGAGTTGACTGCAATTTCTTCTTCACGTTAAAAAAGAATCACGTTAAAATAAAAACAATGTTTAGGTATGTATGAAAATCTCGTGTTTTGTGGTCGATATCTTCTGAAACGGTTCGACCGATTTTATTGAAATGTTTTAATTACTTGATTACTATTGAAAACTTATACCTATGGCAGAAAAACGTTTGCCTAGCCAGCTGGTGACATTATAAAAGTGTGTAAAGAAGAAGAAGAAGAAGAACAAGAGTGTGAAAACATGTTTGTTACTCAATCAGCTTCAACCTTTTGACTCGGTAGAAGCTATGAGGATTGTCAACGATCCTCTACTAGCCGGCGGTGTCGGACCCCTTCGTGACAGGAGAGATTTTGCCTCCTTATGCGTGTTCTATCGCCTATAAAACGGTCTGTGCTACTTTTATCATCGCACCGCTCGCCATGGACAGGGTGTTCACCCTCACACTTTGCGTCCGGAGCGCACGCACACGGTTAGGACCGATAGAGGCATTATTCCGCGTACGCTTAGATTGTAGTCCCTGCCTGAGTTTTTACACTTACTACTACAGTATTGGGTTCATCATAAGGGGTCCTAGAAGGTTTATAAACTGTCGGCAGCGCGAGTGCTGTACCTCTGGTGTTGCAAACGTCCATAGGTTACAGTGACCACTTTCCAACAGGTAGTCCTCCAACGCGAGTCTGCCATCTCAGTGATATTAAAAAAAATCACTATAACTCCTGAACCAAATTGGCTGAAAATTGGTATACAGATACTGACACCTTGGATTATCACATTGGGTTATCACGGTAACAAGATCCTATGGCAAACGGAAACGGGAAAGCTACACTACATTGACGGAGCCACAGGAATAAGTAAGGTAACAACAGAACCAAACAAAACAGTCTTTCTCTAGGCTATGGATAGACTGCTAAAAGAACAAGGAAATTATATCCTCTTTTATAAAGTTGTTGCAAAGTTACTACTGTGGTTTTGAACGTCGAGCCTGTTACAAAACTGAACAAGTTGAGAGTGCAGAGCTACGCTTTATATCACCGCTTCAAATAACTTTGTTCTGTACCTACGAGTACACCATAAAGTTTATAGATGGATCACAAAAGTTTATCATTTCCATGACGTTTTATTAAAGATTTTGTATCTTTCATGTCTACAATTTTTTTAAAGGCATTTACCAAATTAAAGTAGATCATTTTACTAATATAATTCTTTATCTTTACTTAATTAATGTTTAACCTTTTGTAAAAAAATGGTATTTGTAATATAAAGATATTTTCACTTTAATTTTTTACTTAAATAATTGAGGAGCCACTAATGACTTTCGTTCTTTTACAGTTTATACTACTAAAGTGCCAGATAAACCTAAATACGGAGCACAGTACCTGATCAGTAGTGGTTATCATAGCCAATGAACGTATGAAACATCAGGCGTGTAACATTCGCACTGTTTATCCTATTGCCGTATTGAAACAGAGGCCGGTTGTGGCTTAAATATGACTAAGGTATATAATCTTCTCTAAAATACGGAAATACTCATAACATAATCTTGTCTAAAATACGGAAATACTCATAAATGAATATTCCATTTATAGACACCTATCCGCAGAAGAAGTGATCGTTTACACAAAATAAAGCTAGCCGAGCCGAGCATTGTTGCTAGAAGCACTAGAAGCGACTAAAATACCAAACCTATCAAGGGCACCTGCACAAGTTTTATTTATAAACATGAAGGTGATTTTAGCCATTGATAGGCAGCCACTATTAAGACCCTATGCCACACATTAAAACAATCATTAAAATCAGATTATTTATACTGTTGATTGATGGCGCTTGGTGGAACTTGCTACACATATTAATTAACACCACTTGTATTGTTCCACAACATTTACTTTGTAAACCTGACCGGTTTTGCATTCACGGCATTCTGAAAGGTACACAATATGACGACTGCAAACTGCAACAGTCGTCATATTGTGCATTAATATGCGATTAATATTAGACGCACGAAACTTAATTTTATTACAAAATCAATTATCTATAAACCTCGACTAATCTATTCGTAGGCCAATGCAATTAACCCTCCCACCGTACTATGCGAAAATTAATTAAGAATCACGTAAACATTAACAAAAAAATTACCCCCTATAACCAGATGGAACAGATTATCCCATTAAAACATTTTAGTTTCATTCGATATGACAGTGCAATAATTTGTTCACGCACAACATTAAAATGAAATTAGATGGGCGAGATTTACCCTTGTCGATAGATGAGGGTTGAATCGCTCTGTCAAAATATAGATAATATTTTAGTTTGTCGGGAGGACATTGGGCAAACATGGAAGCAGTGATTAAATCGCATAATCGGATCGACAGTTTATTCTGGTCATTGTGATGTTGAACCTTTATAGAAATATTTTGTCTTTTCTTATTGTTTTACATGCGTGACAAAATTGTAATATCAGTAGGTAGGTGTATATATGTAGGTAGGTGTATGTATATAAATGTACCTTTCACAAATAGAATTTGGAATGAAGTCGTATCGTGTTACAAATAGAATTATATGATGATGTCTTTAATTAGATTCGGATTCTTTAATTATAAATCCGGTAGTATTGAATTGGAAATTTAAGCACAAGTACTGTAATTTATAACTATTAGTAGGAACTAGCACAGAATAATTTATACGCTGGGTACTAAAATAATTAAAAAGGCGTAAGTTTTTGAGTGTTAAGGTTTGTTACTTGTACACACTCAAAATTCAAAAACTGTTATGGAGGTAGCTGACACTCTAGATTAACACATCGGCTACTTTTTGTCTCGGAAAAAGGTTCCTGTGATAAACCTTCACCATGCGAGGTTTTTGGCATCCTCTAATCGCTCCTATTCTTTTCTTTTCGTTATTATAAACAGATAAGATAGGGAGGTACATACGAGATACAGTAAAAAACTCTAAAGTCTAAACTACAAAAAAAAAATAAGTCTCGAGCTGGACTCGAACCAGCGTCAACGCTAAACTCTAAAGTAAAGTAAGTCGAACTCTAAAGTCTTAAAACAATCAAGATCATGATGCAGTAGCAGAAAGGATAACGTTACTTCACTAAAATATAATTAAAGGTAATAAACATCCCCAAACATAACAGAAGCAACCATTATAACACAATTGGCATCTCTTTGTTCGGTCCCCTCGTCCCTTAGACCGGGTGTGGTCGCGGGGCAGTAGGTGTCGAGCGCGAACACGTGTTACTGATCCGTAACACTGTTCAAAAAGCACCGATCTATTCGATTGGATACGCTCTCGATGCAACAGAGGGTTTAATACATCAATAAATATTCATTATGAGTGGAATATTAAGTGTACATCGAAACTATTAGGTACGTCCATTTTTACTAGGTAAGTAGGTTCTTTGTGGATTTTCTTTTTAAACAAAAAAATGACTAAAAGACTTTAAAGGATGGGCAAGTAGAAACTTTATTACTGTAAAAATGTATTCATACATATACCTACACATAATTTAAATAAACATATTTATGATTAATTAAACATGTTAGTATTTGCAAAAATATCTGCCCCCATTACAGACAATCAGTTTTTATTTAAAATGTAAAATGAAAATCTGAAATAATATCAACAGAACATAAAGAAATTTACCTGTGGCGATGTAGAAACATTTCCATTCGTTACCGTTTAATTCTCCTCTTTTAAACACAAAAGGACTTCAAAAAGGTAAGCTCGTTCGAGAATCAAAACCTAGCTCGCGACCCGTTAAATTAAAAATAAATATTGCGAAACGTCAGCATGTTACGGGTCGGGTTCTGGAATATATCCAGGGAAAAATCGAAAAACGTTAGGATGGCCGATGTCGGTTCACAGGGGTGGTGTGGGGTAAGGTGAATCTTTTTGTGAAGTGGAGAGAATTAATTTAACCCGCTGCGGGGTAACACGACATGGCGGTAATTGAAAAGTTTGCCCCCTTGTCGGAGCTGATGCCGACGGCGACGCGTCTTGGCGACATTAGCGTTTTATGACAGTATTTTACGATAATTGCTATTAAAATTATGATTACCATTCTTCAGTTACTTAATATATTCACTTATAAACTTAGCCTTAACTGCACAATTGTCGCGACAGAATATCACCTTTTGTCGTGACTATGGTAAAAGCACATATATATGCCACATATTTGTACAATATGTGGCAAGAATATTTACATACATATAGCAACATATATACGCCAGTCTCAGATCGGGATAGGCACAAATTACGGCTTTCCACTTGCTACCATTCTGGCATACAACTTTCGCTTCTTCTACTTTCATAAGTGTTCTCGCACTTAAACAAGCACGCCGGTTAGGAATACTCTTGAATTACTCTTTTCCCACAAGGTTCTTGATTTGATAGGCAAACGTATCCCGAGATCGACCACTACCTGTTTGCACATTCACACTCGCCGCATAAATCAGCTTCGTCAGTCACGTGGAAAGGAGATATTCTGTGTCATATTATATTAGTATTTACGAGCGGCTTCGTTTACTAAAATTTACCTGTCTGTAGGTAGCGAATGAATCAATCGATCTTATTTTATCTCTAAATAGCATTCATCAAAACTCATATTCATCTATCATATGCCCACTTTTCACTATGTGTACCTATTCCTGTGCCACGTAAATAGGTGGTGAGCCTATTGCCGTGTTGAAATAGACAGACGCAGGTTGTGACTACCTAATGTTGAAATTTTCCAAGCCGGCTTAACGTGCCTTCCGAAGCACAGAAACACTCGCAAATGTAAATGCCACAAAGTGGTCACCGATCCGTGACCAGCCTTAGCGAAAGTTGCTTCACGCAGTGATCGTTTACAGCACACTGAGTCTTCTCTTCTTTCTTTTAAACTCTCTTCTTCGTTTTAGTGTATTCCCAGTTGCTTCCAAACCATATCTGGATTTGTCATCTGGGTCTAGTCTGCCCTCTTTTATTTGACCGCTAGAGCAACTATCGTTTGGTATTTTCGGCATATTGATTAGCGACTGCTGTCATACCAACCCCGTAAGGACCTCTCCGTCGTCCCGTAAGGATGTCTTTGCCACGTCCGTTGGTCAGCAGGTGCACTGCTAGCAGGCAGGATCTTGGTGAGACCCTTTACATCATTCAATAAAACTATTTCAGTGAAAACCATGTTAAAACGTCACAGACTAACATAAGCTTACCTTCACATTCATAATATTAGCACAGCCGAAAGATTATAGGTTTTCTATCTTTATACTGTGATATATTAGTTTGTCTCTGTATTGCAAAAAATATATAGTTTAAACGGCCTGGATGAAATAAAAATGTCAACTCGTAAGTAACAAAAGTTCCATTCGTAAAAAAAGATTTTACCAATCAACCCTTTAACTTTTTCACGAATATTTAAGAGTATTGGTAACTTTGGAACAAACGCCTGGCTTGCTCGCACCCTGATCGATTTCAAATTAATTTTATAAAGTTAAATTGGGGATTATATTTATTTGATCGCGTGAAAGGGAGGCGGTCGGATTCCGATATTCGTTTTAATCTTAAACAACAGGCACTTTTCATAATAATTTTAGTAAACAACTGTTTATTTTAGCGTTGTCTAGTGTTGCCTATTTTTACCCTTTTAGTAGCGGTTTTTGCAATGGGGTTACAGACTTACAGATTTAGGTTGTTACGAATTTAGTGAGTTAGAAATTTTTAGTTTGGTAGCATACTCCCCGATATACATACAAAGATTGTTTATAAGATTGTTTATTAGATTACAAGTGGTACCTACACTGCCGTTTTTGAATCTCTATGGCTGAATGCAGCTGGAGACCTAGAAATACCCTCCATAGGAAAACGTTGGAACATATCTCGCTACCACGGCGCCCGGCACTAGACAGGTACGGGCTATGTATAAGTTATAGTAGTTTCAAGTCTGGCATAGCATAACATCCGTGGGGATTTCAAAACGTTATAAAATAGAAAAGGGGGGTTTGGGATTACTTAGGTAGTGGGTGGTACGTTCTACAAACTCTGTAGCGTAGGCCACCCATTAGCTCAATTCAAATAATTAAAATAACCTTTATTGCGTTAAAAACATAAAATTTGCTTGATATCGTAATTTGAAAAAATCTACTGAGGAGCAGTGCAATACACATACCATATACCAACAAATGTCAATGAATGTGTAGATAGGGTACATACAGAAAATGATATCTATCTATCCGTGTATCTACGGATGTTTGAGTATCTAGTTAGGGCAGAGGTAGCCGGGTGTGTTGACGCATTGGCTAACATCGATTCTGTGTGTTTGCTAACGATATTGAAGTTAGCTGATTGGCTCTCTGGCTGTGGGACTTGGCAAACTTAATGATTTACTTCCACAGGAACGTGACCTTTTCGTCGGACATCGAAATTTGCTTATGCAAATATTTTGCGAGGAAACGATCTACTGTTCTGTCAGGCTAATTAATATGAACTGTTTGGGTGCCAAATCCAATGCCAAGAGGACATTGACGACGACGACGAGACTCGTTGATTAATCACACACCAAACGAATTTCACGCAGATCAATGCCGAATGAATACTACTTGAGGCGAAAAAGATTGTCATGCTCCTTCGAAACGACTTCGCAGACTTTTATACAATTTTTATATGTGTATTCGGTATCAGTCTATTTTTCATACCAATAAATGATAAGGGCGGTCCTTATATGGCAAAACAACGTTTGACGGGTCAAACGTGTTTTTAAATTACAAAAGATCTATTTATTTGTATAAACGGGTGGGCTGATTTTTATGATTCTAGATTTGTTGGATTTTTCTCTACACTGAATAGCAGAACAAGTACTTTGTATGACACATTTTAAAATTTCTAGATAGAATATTGGCTCCACGAAAAAGCTGAATCTGCTGAATAAATCTGTAATTTATTGATCCGTAAGTCTTGAAGAATGTTTCGATGCAATGACTGAATAAATCTGTAATTTATTGATCCGTAAGTCTTTAAGAATGTTTCAATGAATGGCTCCCAGGTAATGTCTATTTACCGCCACAAGAAGTAGACATCTTATACATTTTGTGTACCATTAAAGCGACAGACAAATACACGACTCTCCTGATCGAAAGTGGTGACCGTAGCTTATGTATGCTGCCAACACCCGAGGAGTTCCATTCACGACGATCTTGCACAACCAATTTCTCTTTTGATGTAGGTCTTTAAGAATGTTTCGATGCAATGGCTGAATACATCTGTAATTTATTGATCCGTAAGTCTTTAAGAATGTTTCGATGCAATGGCTCCCAGGCAATGTCTTTTTACCTCAACAAGAAGTAGACATCTTATACAGTTTGTGTATGTGCTGATTTTTATGATTCTAGATTTGTTGGATTTTTCTCTACACTGAATAGCAGAAAAAGTACTTTGTATGACACACTTTAAAATTTCTAGATAGAATATTGACTCCACGAAAAAGCTGAATCTGCTGAATAAATCTGTAATTTATTGATCCGTAAGTCTTGAAGAATGTTTCGATGCAATGACTGAATAAATCTGTAATTTATTGATCCGTAAGTCTTTGAGAATGTTTCGATGAATGGCTCCCAGGTAATGTCTATTTACCGCCACAAGAAGTAGACATCTTATACATTTTGTGTACCATTAAAGCGACAGACAAATACACGACTCTCCTGATCGAAAGTGGTGACCGTAGCTTATGTATGCTGCCAACACCCGAGGAGTTCCATTCACGACGATCTTGCACAACCAATTTCTCTTTTGATTCTTAAGGCGTGATTGATTCTTTAACTGTTTTCCATACTGGAGATAAACTTTTTACTACGCACAAATGTTTGTTCAGTTGCAAGTAATGTATTTATATATTATGTATAATTTATGTGATACTATAATGTGCTGGAGGACGAGTAAATGCATATTTCGATGGCTAACTCAAATTTTAATTCTTTTACCATCTAAAAAATAAATATCCATCACGCCTTATCCCCGAAGGGGTGGCAGAGGCATATTATATGCCCACTTTTCACCGTATGGATTCCTGTCCCACGTAATAGGTGGTGAGCCCATTGCCGTGTTGAAAATAGACAGACGCAGGTTGTGGCTACCTGCTGTTGAAATTTTCAAGCCGGCCTTCAACCAGGCTTAACGACTGCCATTTTACTGGCAACCGGGACCAACGGCTTAACGTGCCTTCCGAAGCACGGAAACGCTCGCGAATATAAATGCCATAAAGTGGTCACCCATCCGAGGACCAGCCATAGTGAAAGTTGCGTAACTCAGTGATCGTTTACAGAACACTGAGACCGCGGGGCCACGAGCGTTACTATCTAGACTAATATAAACTTGTTGAAATCAAAGTTGTTATTTCTTGAATAATTTATATTTTAAATTTTATGTACCTATTGGGCCCGGACCTCAGATAAATTGGTGTAAGCACGTAAATAATTTTGTTTGCCAAAACAGTTTCAAAATACACTTGAAATTCAGACATGTAGCAGAATAAATGACACGGAATGAAGCTGAGTATCGACAGGGTGCTCGTGACTGAATAATGGAATTAATTCATTATTCTGCGGTTGCGGCCGGTAAGCGACGCAGTCGAACTCAGCGCTATTGAATTGTTTATAACACTGTCTGCCTTCAGAGAGTATGTTCCAAGTATATGTATAAGTATAGTGTATCGAGAGTATCGGCATATATACTCCCGGACACATAAATCGAGCCACCTTGATTTTTTTGGTTTGGAGTACAGTAACTTATAAAAGATGTATGTAGAAGGAAAATGTTTTGATGCAGTTTTGGAGCTGGTATACTCATCATTCATTTAGAGTGCCACTGTTCTAAATTTGAACTACAGTTTTTTAAAAAAAGTCGAGTTACGTTGAAACAAGTCTATATTTGATTTTTTCAAGGAAAAAAATCTAATCGATTTTTAAATAAAGACATGATTTACATGAAAAGAAATGTTTATTTAGTAACTTGTATTGCCTCCCAGTGCATTTATGACAGCTCTCATCGGCAACATTTTTTGCAATGGGTAACAAGCGGAAGACCGCGTTCGGGGCCATTGTTTGTAGCAATGTCAAAGTCCCGCAAAGATTTTAAAAATGTTCTTAAATCAGTACAAAATAATCAACATAACATCAAATTGGAAATGTTGGTCCGACATCATTCACTGGGTAATTTTGTGGAATTTTGGAAACAAACAAAAAGACTAGAGAGTGAAAGTAGTATATCAAATAACATAGAAGGGGAGATGAGTAAAAAGAAAATTGTTAAAATATTTAAAAATCAATTTAATGTAGTTAAGAATGTCAATTTTATTGATTGTAACAGTCAAGTACAAAAGACTCAGCATGGTGGCTCGGAGACCTGCTCATTGATTATAACACCTAAAGAAATCGAAAATATAATTAAAGATATGAAACGTGGGAGGTCTCCGGGACAAGATGGACTTAGCCTGGAACATCTATTGTATGCAGGTCCATGTATACAGCATGTCCTCGCTCCATTTTTCAATCAGTGTTTAAAATACTGCTATTTACCGACTGACTTAATGTAGTTGTACCAATACTAAAAAACAAAACGGGTGACATATCAAGTTCTGCTAATTATAGGCCTATATCGTTAGCCACGATTGTGGCCAAGGTGCTTGAAAGGGTTATACAAAGATATTTGTCACCGTCATTATTTATTGATGATGCTCAGTTCGGGTTCCGTACACAGATATCTACTGACATGGCAATTTTCTCGCTTAAGGAAGTAGTTAATTATTACAAACGTGATGGGACGAAGGTGTACGCGTGGTGTTTTAGACATAAGTCGCGCGTTCGATGGGCTTAAACATGAGATCCTATGGAAAAAGCTTAGATGCACCAATGTCCCTAATGATATTATTGGATTGCTTAAATACTGGTACAGTAATCAGACAAATAGTGTCAAGTGGGGCAATGAGGTTTCTGATAGTTATAGATAGGCTGTCCTGCGGGGTTAGGCAGGGAGGGGTGACTTCTCCGGATCTGTTTAACTTATATATTAATGACTTGATTGTCGAGCTAAGCAACACACCGGTCGGACTTAAACTAGATGACAGATATGTAAATAATCTGAGCTATGCTGACGATATGGTGTTGCTTAGCCCCTCAATTAAAGGTATGAGAAAGTTGATATCTATTTGTGAAAAATATGCAAACGAACATAACCTAATTTACAATGTAAAGAAAACAGAAATGGTGATATTTGGGTCCGGAAAGACGCCACAAAATATTCCCAGTGTATACTTTTATGGACAACCGGTGAAAGTTGTAGACCGTTTCAAGTACCTTGGTCACATAGTGACTCAAAACCTGAAAGATGACGCTGATATGGAACGCCAGCGACGAGCCTTATACGTTATTGGAAATATGATAATTAGAAAATTTTCCAAGTCCTCAGTGGAGGTAAAACATTCTTTATTTCGTGCTTTTTGTCAGTCGTTTTATACGTGTCAGCTCGGGTCGATCTACACACAAAAAGCTCATGATGGTGTTAGAGTCGCTTATAATAATTAAATCTATAGGCGACTAATGGGTCTATCGCGTTATTGCAGCGCTTCTGGTATGTTTTTTGAGTCGCGAATCAACTCCTTTGATGCCATACAAAGAAAGCGTATCGTTGGGTTTATGTCTAGAGTTGGCACATGTAATAATAAAATAATTAGAAAATTATCAGAGAGGTTGGTCACGTCTGATATTTTTAAACGTTGGTTAAAAATAATAGTATAAAATGTAAGCTTAAACTTAGTGAGAACGAAATCTTGGCCAATAAATCCAGCATATGGCATCACGTGGTTTTCTAAACATTGGCGAATGTATCTATTGCCATCTAGGGGCGGCAGTCGTGGTCCCGTCACTACCTCTAGCTCAGTTTTGCCTTCCATAGACATTCCTCCCCAGACTGTCCATGATCCTCCACCATAACTCATTCTTTCGTCAATACAGCATTGCGCGAAACGCTCGTTCTGTCTTCGGTACACCTTACTCCTTCCGTCATTACCGTATAGCATTATCTTGGACTCATCTGTGAAGAGAACCTGGCTCCATTGATGTCGAGTCCAATTTAGATGTTCGCGCGCAAACTCTAGACGGGCTATTCGGTGTGCTCGTGTCAATTTGGGTCCATTGGCTGGCTTATGGGGCTTTAAACCACGTTCATTGAGTCGCCTTCTAACGGTCCGAGTACTTACAGCTGTAGCATATAGATGATTGTGAGGGTAAATTAAAAATAAATGGACAGTCTGTGTCAAGCTATCTTGTTGTTTTACTACATGGTGACAGCGGTCGTAAATTATAATTAATTTTGCTAGTAATTGCATTTGAAAAGTTGTGTAATAATTCTCAAATAAATTCTACTTAGAAGTTAAGAAAAATGGAACACGCACGGCCTCCGGCAGAATTGTATTTGGAGGGAGCCCCATCCAACCGCGCTGAAGCATGGCGCAAATGGTTACGACAGTTTAGAGTTTTTTTGAAGGCATCTGGAGTGCACAAAGAATCTAGTGATGTACAAGCAAGTCTTCTAATAAATTTGATTGGACCGGAAGGGTATGACATATTTACCACATTTAAGTTTGATACTGAAAAGGACAGTGAGGATGTAGACAAATTAATCACACGATTTGATGTACATTTTGGAACAACAGCAAACACAACTATGGTACGTTACAAATTTTTTACGAGATGTCAGGAAGCAGGTGAAAGTATTGATGAATATGTTACCGCTCTGAAATTATTAAGCCAGCGCTGTGAGTTTGAACAGTTGGAGGATAGCTTGTTGCGCGATCGGATCGTTTGCGGCATCAAGAATACTAGGGTGCGCGATAGATTGCTGCGGACAGACGAACTGACACTCGACAAGACTGTAAAGATTTGCCGGGCTAACGAAATGTCTAACGAGTGTGAAAAACAGATTGAAGGCGTCAAGGATGAGCCGATACAAGGAACATCGGTAGACTTATTATGGGCTGGGCGAAGAACATCGCGGGACGCCCGAAACATGAGGTCAAGCGAGAGGCGCGGGCGCGCACCGGGCGGTGCCGGCAGCAGCGGCGGCCGTGGGCCTGTGCGGATGTCCGGGCGCATGAATGCTGGCGAGACAGCTTGTGAGTCTTGCGGATCGATACATTGCGACAAAGGTATACGATGTGCCGCGCGTAAAGTGACGTGTTTTAACTGTCGTGAAAAGGGCCATTATAAGGCCATGTGCCCATCACGTAACTCAAAACGTGTACACGAATTAAATGAAGATAATTCGAATGAGTGCGATGAGAAAGACTTTTACTACGTTTATACACTGGAAGATCATGTAGAACTGGATGTTAACGACTTGAAGTGGTATGAGACTCTTTACTTATCTAACTATTATAATATTAAACATAGATTTAAACTTGATACCGGTTCAGATTTAAACGTGTTGTCAAAACGTAATTATTTACAATTAGGATTATCTTTACATAATATCATTAGTGACAATACACGTGCGAAATCTTTTTGTGGTAATTACCTGTCATTGATTGGGTCCAGCATAATTACTTGGACATACAAAAATGTTCAGTACGATTTGAAATTTGTTATTTCTGAACAAAATTGTCAAAGTATTCTAGGTAAACATGCATTGGAGTATATCGGGTTGATTAAAAGAATATACGCATTAAATATAGACAGTTATAACGAGTTGTTCAGTGGATTAGGCAAACTACCTGGCACATACAGAATTCCGATAGAAAAGAATGCACACCCTTGCATATGTCCTGTCAGAAAAATTCCCATAGGTGTTAGAGATCGTCTCAGAGAGGAGTTGAATCGTATGGAGAGTTTGGGTGTGGTACGTCGAGTGTTTCATCCTACGTCATGGGTTAACGGTATAGTGATCGCGGCTAAAAAAGATGGTAGTTTTAGAATTTGTTTAGATCCGCGACCGCTTAACCGTGTGATCCAGCGTCAACACTACCCACTGCCGACGGTTACTGAAATAGCTACTAAGCTGAGAGGTGCGAAGTATTTTACTAAATTAGACGCAAGGTCTGGTTTCTGGATGGTGCAGTTGGACGACGAGAGTGCTGACCTCTGTACGTTCGGTACCCCGTTTGGCCGCTATCAATATTTGCGTCTTCCGTACGGAATCAATTCCGCATCAGAGGTATTCCATGCTAAGGTAAGACAGTTGCTGGAGGATCTGGACGGCGTGGACTCCTTCGTGGACGATGTAATTGTATGGGGGTCCACGAAAGATCAGCACGATAGTCGTCTTAGAAATCTTCTCGAAAGGGCGAGAGAGGTCGGTATCAGGTTCAATCGTGAAAAGTGTCAGTTTAGTGTAGAACAGGTCACGTACCTGGGTCACACTTTTGATTCGGAAGGAGTGAGAATAGACGAGACGAAGCTAAGAGCTATCACTGAAATGCCGAGCCCCACCGATCGCCCCTCGCTACAAAGGTTTCTTGGAATGGTGAACTACGTAAGTAAGTTCATTTCTAGATACTCGGAAAAGGTAGCACCGCTTCGTAACTTACTTAAAAAAAACAGTGAGTGGGTTTGGGGCGAGTGCGAAGAACGCGTGGTGCGCGAGTTAAAGCGCGCGCTGTGCAGTGCGCCCGTGCTGGCGTTGTTCGCGGCGCGCGATCCGGTGCTGTTGTCAGTGGACGCCAGCGCGCACGCGCTTGGCGCCGTGCTGCTGCAGGGCGGCCGCCCGGTCGAGTTCGCCTCGCTGACGCTCTCGGACACGCAACAGAGGTACGCACAGATCGAGAAAGAGATGTTAGCCATTGTTTTTGCCCTAGAGAGATTCCATCAATACGTCTTCGGCAAGACTGACGTTCTCATAGAAACCGATCATAAACCGTTGGAAGCGCTTTTTAAAAAGACTCTTGACTCTGTGCCGGCTAGACTCCAGCGAATGATGCTACGTGTCCAGCGATATGATTTTAAGGTGGCGTATAAACCGGGGAAGTATATGTTCATTTCTGACGCTTTGTCGCGGGCGCCGATATCAGATGTGTTCGATAGTAAGGTATGCCAGGAACTCGAGGAGCAAACCTGCTTTTTAATTCGGAATGTGAGGTTTAGTAGTGACCGCTTGACAGCAATTAAATCGTACATGCAGGAAGATGACGAGTGCCAAACATTGATTAACTATATTTTGAACGGTTGGCCAAACAATAAATATAGTGTAAAAGAATGCGTTCGTAAACACTGGAGCCATAGGGAATCTTTTGAGTTTATTGATGGTATTATTTTAGTAAATAATTTAGTATTTATTCCTAAGGGCTTACGAACAGAAATGACAGCACGGGTACACGAGGGTCACCTGGGTATAGACCGGTGTAAGCGGCGCGCTCGTGAGGTGATGTTCTGGCCGGGTATGTCGCGAGACATCGAGCAGCGAGTACGTCGCTGCAGAGTATGCGCCGAGCACGCACAGCGCCCGCAGCGGGAACCGCTCATGCCGCACACCATCCCCTCCTTACCGTGGGCGAAGATAGGTTCGGATATTTTCGAGGTAAACAAAAAATATTTTCTATTGTTGGTTGATTACCTTTCCAATTTTGTGGAAGTATGTCCTTTAACCGCCATTACTTCGAGATACGTGATCTTAGCGATGAAAGATCAGTTCGCCCGTCATGGCATTCCACAACAACTGATTACGGATAACGGGCCCGCATATGCATCCAAGGAGTTTAAGTCTTTCGCAGATAAGTGGGGATTCAAACATTCCACTTCGTCACCTAATTTTCCACAGTCAAATGGCAGAAGCGAGAGAGCTGTTCGGACAATCAAATCTTTATTAATTAAGTCGATGCATAGCAACAAAGATTTTTATTTGGGTTTACTTAATCTTAGAGCTACACCAAGGGATGGCGTAGCGAGTCCGGCGCAGTTGCTAATGGGTCGACGAGTAAATACTCTACTTCCGTGTTATGATAGCCAATTAAAACCACAAAGGGACAACACAGACGATTATAACAACTTGCTTCGAAACCAAAACCGGACTAAAACCTGGTACGATTTGCGTGCTCGTCCACTTTCGCAATTAGACGTAGGTGATAAAGTGATAGCAGTTGATGGAGCGCGCCGTCAACAAGCGCGCGTGATCAAGCATGCGTCCCAGCCTCGTTCATACTTTGTGGTTAACAAGATGGGAAGAGTGTTACGTAGAAACCGTAGACACTTAATAAAACTCGAGTCACCGGAATCGGCTACCGCTCCCGCAACGTCGCAACCAGCGACGTGTGAGGATGATGTACCACAGGAGAACATGAACAAAAATTTGTCTTCCGACGACTTAGAGCAATACGATTCTTGTCCCGAGACTGACGAAAACCGACAGCGAATATCCCCGCTTATTCAAAAAAGGTCACGTCTTGAACGGACAGCTGCAAGGGTAGCCAAAGCTAAATTTAAAGAGCATAATTAATTAACTATTATAGTATACTTGAATGCATGTTAAAAAAAAAAAAAAAATATATAATAATAAAAATAAGATGATATACAATCATTATTATAGCCATAATTGTTGTATGATAATTATATCCCACAGTTAAGTTATAGAGTAAGATACCAATGTTATTATAATATACTACATCTGCACCTATATCGTCAACTTTAATAATTAAAGTTAATTGTAATTTTTGATTTGAAAATATATCAGTATATTATCAACAGTGTAATCGTTAAGTTTTTAAGGGGAAGATGTAGCATATAGATGATTGTGAGGGTAAATTAAAAATAAATGGACAGTCTGTGTCAAGCTATCTTGTTGTTTTACTACAACAGCCACTCCGTGAAAGTCCCTGAGCTGTTCTTGTATCTGAACAGAGTTAAGTCGTCGATTTCGTAAGCTAGTAGTGACAATGTATTGATCTTGTCTCGCCGTTGTCACTCGGTAACGAGGTCTTCCTGTTCGCCGAACGAAGCCGCCAGTCTTCAGGTATCGGCGGTACACTCTTTGAACAGCGGAACGACTTATGTGAAGTTGTGAACTCAAATCTCGCTGACTTAGCCCAGATTGAAGAAGTGCTACAGCTTGCGCGGCTACTTCAGGTGAAGTATCCATAATTTTATAGCCAAAAACGGTTCAAATTATAGAAAAAGAACTAAACTAAACTTTGGTTAACAACAATTGCGAAAATTCAAACCAAATCGACATTAAATTGCTTCAAAATCAACTTCCAACAGTCATTATTTTTTTCAATTCAGTGACCAAATTCAAATTTGGAATAATACATACGGGAAAGACGATGAAATATGCCAGCATTAAAAATGCATAAAAACTTTTTTGTTATATTGTATATTTTTTGTGTATTGGGCTTATAGGCCCGGGAATGTAAGGTGTCTCGATTCAAGAGTCCGGGAGTGTATTATAATTTACCATTATCACAGTGAGTAGTAGAACAATCTGGGGGCCTAAAAAGGCAACATTGTATGTTTCATCTCTAATCTGATTCATTTGCAGATTTGTAGAAGAAATGCTTTATAGACCTTAAAATGGTGACATTAAAAAATGAATCATCTGCCACTTTTCACCGTGTGGATTCCTGTCCCACGTAATAGGTGGTGAGCCCATTGCCGTGTTGAAAATGGACAGACGCAGGTTGTGGCTACCTGCTGTTGAAATTTTTCAAGCCGCCCATAAGGCATTCAACCAGGCTAACGACTGCCATTTTACTGGCAACCGGGACCAACGGCTTAACGTGCCTTCCGAAGCACGGAAACGCTCGCAAATGTAAATGCCACAAAGTGGTCACCCATCCGAGGACCAGCCATAGTCAAAGTTGCGTAACTCAGTGATCGTTTACAGAACACTGAGACCGCGGGGCCAATAAAGAGTCACACCGAATCGTAATTATACGGTTATTGTTTAAACAAGTATTTTGCCTTTACCACAATGTGAAATGGTAGTAATAATGTTCCATTTAACAATAGTTCGTTATTCCTATCTAATAAATATAAAATAAATAAAAAGCGAAGCAAAAATCTATATGTATATTATTTTTAGTGTTGCTGCTTGTAATTATTGATGCATGACCTTGATGCGTACATGTCAGCCGAGATCGACTGTCAAGTGAATTTATTTATTATTTTGTGTAAACATTGTAGCTATGATGTGTTTCTACAGAAAGATTCAAATATTTAGATAGAATGGGTTGAGTTGAATTTAGGAACTTGCTTATTGCGACATAAGATTAAATGTTAACTTACACTGTGAAGTACTCAAGATTTATCAATAGGTTGGTTTCAAGTAACCCAGTTTTAAAAGTTCATTTGTGAAATCTTTTGTTTCCCCTGACTATAATGAAGAATATAATAACAATATAGTGGAGAATATTCTCTAAAGACGAAAATCAATAAGTTGCAGTAGATGTAGAACAAGCTTCGGACCTTAGCTAGGACATAGTAATTCGATAGGCCATAATTTGGAATGGCTAGCCAAAAGATTCATAGACATGTATCGAAATTGGAATAAATAAAAGATAAATAAATCTTATTTATCACTTTTTATTACAAGATTTAGGGGTATCAGGTTGAGTGCGCAGTATTGGAGTCAAAGTTGACTGTCGGGGACAGCCTGAATCAATGGAAAATTTCATAAAATGATTTAGAATTTTTATACAAAAATTTTTTTCCTTACTATATTTAAATGCACTTCTAATAACCAAAATGTTTTATTTTCAGATTCAAGACAATTTACACATAAGAAGAATAATTAGTTCCTTTTTGGCTTGCATTAAAACGTATAATATTTTAATCTAAATCACGACAAATCTTTAAGTGAAATGGTCTCAGCAATGTGAAAATATCTACTAATAAAATATTGCTTCATTGATCTTCTAAACCTGAAGACTTTTTGTTTGAACCGCTCTTCACTGGATCTTTCTGCGTTTAATCAGGAACTGTTATAGGGTACTCACTCACTGATTGTGTGAAGAAATGAAATGAAATGAAATTTATTTGCTTTCAGTATGGTATGATAAGTTGCTATAATAGTATATTTGATGTGTCTCACATACCTCGTCGGAACTATGTCCAACATGCAAAAATTTTTGAAACTTATATCTATCTCTATTAAATTACATGTCAATACTATTACAATATATCAATGTACAATGTCAAGATAATTAAATTTAGTCTAGAAGTGGAGTAGTGACCATAAAAGGATCCATAGCAGTAAATCAACTGGAGCATGTTAGTTTTGTTATAAATAAATGATGCAAGAGCTGTATTATATTTTTTTTATCTCTTTACATATCTTTTTTCACCTTCACCATTATTATCATCCCAGCGTTGACCATGGTTGTATCTAAAGCTTTTCACATTGAAGTCTGAGGATAACAGATTTGGTTACTTCAATTGGAATTACCATTATCATACCATTACCACTGCGGGAGCGACTGATCTCTGCTGTCTCAATCTAAGAAAGCAGGCATCCTCTGTTGATTGGCAGATACACCAGCTGGCAAATGGGATTGGCTTGGGCTTTAAATGTTGGTAGGCCTTTTGTGTTGAAATCTTGAAAATGCCTTAATTCTTATATGCCAATATGCATAGCGTTAATAAGCCACTTGCATTGATATCTATACTAATATTATAAAGCTGAAGAGTTTGTTTGTTTGGTTGAACGCGCTAATCTTAGGAACTACTGGTCGGATTTAAAAAAATCTTTTTGTGTTAGATAGCCCATTTATCGAGGAAGGCTATAGGCTACATATCATTACGCTACTACACTGGGGAGCAGAGCAGTAGTCATAAATGTTGACAAATCGGGCAAATTTTTATGCATCATTGTAGAATTTATTAGGATTAAATAGGTGCGACGGGAGGTCGAAATTTTCCACGGGCGAAGCTGTGGGCGTCATCTAGTTATAAATATACTTGTAATTTATGCAATTATAGAATGAAAGCCATACCTTAGCTGGTCCTAGCAGACAATAAAGGAGGACCTAAAGTTCCAAGCTCAGTTTGAATTTTCACCACTTTCGGTTCAAATACCTTTCCTCATACTCAAATGGCCTGACAGTGGCAAAGTGTTCCATGAATACAACCTAAATAAGGCTCTAATTCTATAAATATTAAAGTCAAACAATTATTTAAACTAAACAAATCAATAAACGCCACAGCATGGTCATGCATCTTAAAAGCCAACTCTAAGTTCGTTAGCTCTACAATACGTCTTCTATACATACAAGTTTCTTCAAGACTAGCATGCTCTAAGTTTATTTACTGTCCCAAGTTTGCCATTGCTCCAAAAATGTATAAATTTAACAGTGTTAGCTCTTAAAATTGAATAACGACAGTGAAATTACTAAATATGAACGTAAAATGTTAGTCACCTAGTAACATCTAAAATTTCACCAATTTGACATTAATGATGATTCATTTAAATGTACCATTTTACGCATTTCCATACAAAACTGTCAAATAAGATGATTTACAAATATGAAACATTTGACCTTTATTTTGTGATTCATCAAATAACTTGTCATTTTACAAACTGCGAAATGAAACATTTGATGATCAAAATATGAAACATACAATGTTGCCTTTTTAGGCCCCCTGAACTTTTTGGTCCTATTTGTTCTATCGGAGTACTAACAATAGAACTAATTGGACTAACCCATTCTAAGTGCTATCGATTATTTAACTGTGAGAAGTTCATTGCGAGACAAAATAAAATAAAATATAAATATATTTATTTTGCATAGACCATTTTAACGGCGCTTACAAAATGTCATACACTATTTAAAATATTGCGGCCCACCTGAGAAGAACCGGCAAGAAACTTAGGAAGGCTTTTTTTTGATGGACTATTTACATTTTAATATTATCTCACTTTGCCAGCAGATCATTTCCAGGCGTCCCTGTCCTTCAAATAGTCTTTAACGGAGTGGAGTATAGATAAGTATAGAGAGATAACCTTTTTCACAAAGCGTTTTTTTTATTAACTTTTTTAATTAATGGTAAATTTCTCAGGACACAGGGAAGCTTGTTGTAAAAGCGTATACAGTTACCCTGGAAAGAATCGCCAATCTTATGGAGTTGACTGTGGTGGACTGAAAGGTTATTTTTATATCTAGTGTTTATATTATGTTTATATATATATATATAAATCTGCAGCACTCCCCCAAAGGAGAATACCGTAAGACATAATACTATGAAAATAGCTGAAGTAAACTATTCTAGCCGTATCCACATCTGTTAGAGTCCTGATCTTTTTTACAGCGTATGCAGCCGAACTTAACCTAGAGGCTGTCTTTTCTATGTGTGGGCCCCACTGCAAATTGGCATCAATAGTTATACCGAGGAACACAGTTGATTCCACAAACTCTAACACTTATCCATTCAGATGAACAGTGGCCGCAACCTGTTTTACATTTGGTAGAGTAAATTTTATACATTTAGTTTTATTTTCATTAAGGCAAAGATTATTTGAGCTGAACCAATGAACTACTCTTGCAATTGCATTGTTTACATCGTCATAGTTATCTAATTGTCTTTTAATTTTAAAATCAATGAAGTATCATCTGCAAATAAAACAATCCTATTCCTGTCCGCTACATAAAATGGTAAATCATTCATATAAATGAGGAACAAAAATGGTTCAAGTATCGAGCCTTGCGGCACACCCATTGTAACCATGGATCCTACAGAACGTGTACCATTAATATCGACCCTCTGTATTCTATTGTTCAAATATGAAGACAGAAGGTCGAGAGCTTTGCCTCTTATTCCATAGTGGTGTAATTTTTTGCACAGCTTTTCATGTTGAACGCAATCAAAAGCCTTTGATAGATCGCAAAATATACCTAATGCATCGTGCTTGTCTTTCCAGGCTTCATAAAAACATTTTAATAACTCAACACCAGCATCGGAAGTTGAGCGCCCTTTCGTAAACCCAAATTGATTCGCATGGTTCGTATAAAATGGGATAGTATTTGATTCAAGATATTTTTTCAAATACGACGCTGGTCGGAAATTATACGGGTCTGTAGCGCTGCCAGCCTTGAACAAGGGTACGACTTTGCTGTATTTCATGAAATCAGGAAATGTACCACTAGAAACACAGTCATTAAATACAGTTGCTAGATGGGGCGCAATGACCTCAATTATACATGATGCAGTTTTGACCGATAATACCCAAAGGTCCGCGGTTTTCTTAATTTCAATACATTTAAATGCCTTTATTATGTCCTGAGTGCAAATATCTGTGAATACAAATGCAATCTGTTCTTTGTTGCATCCCTGCAACAAAGAACAGATTCTTCTAATAAATGTTCAGCGGAACTGGAAGACTTTGTTGGAAAAGATTTTGTTGTCAATATAGGTAAATTTTTGAAAAAATGTTTAAATTCCGTCGCCACTTCCAGGTCCCCTGTAACATTTACTTTTAAGTGAAAATCCCTTTCAGTCACCAAAGATCTACCGCATTCAGAGTTAATGATGTTCCAAGTAATTTTTATTTTATTCACAGAATTAGTAATTTGATTTTTAATGAAGTTTGACTTAGCAAGAAAACACGTTTGTTTAAATATCTTTGAATAATTTTTAACATATTCCTGAAAGGTTTGCTTAAAGTTTTATGATTTTTCAGAATGTAATTCAAATAATTTATTTCTACATTTAAAGATACCTGGTGTTGCCCAGTCACTGAAAACAGGACGACCATCAATCTGTAGTGTTTTTGAGGTAAAAACTTTGCCAAACTCATCATTAATCAAATTAAATAAGTGTTTATATGATCTACACCAGTGAAGTTAGGTAGATATAGTAATCTCTTAATACATTTTCTTAAAAAATATTCAAACGACTTTGGTTAATTGGTACATATTTAATTTGTTTTTGCAGACTTTGTTACTACTTTTAGGAAACTTTATCCATTGGCCACGATGATCTGACTCTACAGTATCAATACCTTTATCTATAGGTTTAGTATCAGTAAAAATATTATCAATACATTTTGCACTGGTGGCTGTAATACGAGTGAGTTCTAAGAATGTACTATGCAGATTAAAGGATTTAAATAAATTATTCATTTTATTTCTCTTTGATGGAGTTAATGATGTATCTACTTCTCTACCAGTCAATATGAAATCTATAATTTGAGAGTATGAAGCTCCTGGATATGCATAATTTATAACAGAATGACCTAACTGTGATAAATAATGTCCAAAATGTTTACCTATTTCATCGCAATAGAATAGTCTTTTCATTACTTTTTATTAGATTTTTTTCTATTATAGATATCTTGCAAGTACTACTTGAACTTAATTTACTATTATCCACACTGCACACAGTTTTAATTGGTGAAAATTCATCATCGCATATATTTTTTTCACAACTCAAGGGTGAGGAGGGAACATGGCCTGCGGATATCAATTGCTCATTTTGACAATGACATGAATTTACTAATTTACCTATGGCTAACACCTGTTCCCTACAGCTTTTTAGCTTTTTAGCTGGTCGAAAAGGTATAGATAGTAGGGTAAACTCATTGGGTAGATATCTGCCTTCTTTCTTTTAATTTCAACTATATTTTTATATGCAACACCATACTAATACAATTATTTCTTTAACTAGGATTAAATCAGTATTGTATTTTATATAATGGATGGGTTTTATAGGATTTTGCTGCCGGACGGGACGTTTCGATCAGGTTGAAACGGATATTGTCACAGTCAGCCTGTCATATACAATTATGTACAATCAGTCAAACATAATATAGTCTACCACTGGTTGAGGTTCATTTGAATATCATGAAAAGTTTCATTTGATATCACGATTTTCCTTTAAAATAAGATTATAAGAAAAGTCAACTTTAGTGATTACTAAATGTCACTGAAACTATTGTTAAAAATTGTAGACCACATTCTTTGTCGACTACGTGATGAAATCCGCGTTGTAAAAAAAGTAATTCTGTAAATAAGTAATTGCGGTTCTGTACATTTGACACTAATACGTTTTGCAAGAAAAAAAGTGTATTAAAACAGAGATTTTGATATTTTACCCAAACAGGGCACGAAAATTATCAATTTCTATAGACTTATAAATCCCTGTACATCAACGAGCCTTAATTCCATTGCCATTATAGTATCTACAGCATCTATCTCTACAGCCAGCGTAGAGCGTAGCAGTGGGTAAGTTTCGTGAGGGCGTATAATTACGCGAGCGAGTAAACATATAAAGGTAATCCGGGCCGCGGCACAAAGTGATGCTCGTGAATAAATTAGCGCTGAGCACCTGTGGGGGACCGCAGCCTGCGCAATACCCGTAGGGTTGCAACGTTGCCGATATATAACATCTACCTATAGAAGTTCTTTATGAATCTGTAGTGGGTTTCCCATGATAAAAGGGAAACGCTCCTTTATCGCTCTAGAATATGTGGTATAATGCCCAGTCAGTAAGAATATTTGAATAATCTAATTACCCTATCATATTGAGCATTTTTCATAATGTCCGGTCATTATGAAAAATGCCCGATTTATCAATTGGTCCATTATAGAACAGTTTCATAAGCATATGGCATTATATACATCTGAGCTAGTTGACTGGAGGAGAGCGGGTTGGATTTCAATAAGATTTGTGTGAGAATTCACTGCATATATTACATAAACTACACAAACAAACATGTTGTTTTTTGGCATATAATTTGTCACCTACACAAGTTTAACAAGTAGAAAACAACATAATTTGTAGTTGACAACCCTAGACTAGGTGAGAGATATCTATCCATATCTACTTTCCATGCTAAAAGGCTTCGTCACATGCAGTGTTAGATCCCGACTTGCGGCCGACATGGGTCTCTATGAATATGCAATTATTCACAAGATTTCACGAAGAGAGAATTTAGATTTCGATCGAGTCATACGAGTATATTTTGTTTTTAATAAAATTTATTTAGATTGACTTACTGTTGCTTTGAAATTACGGACAGCAATCATGAGCCGTTTTACTATTCATATTCAAGACAACCTCATGCTCCGTGTAATCCTCTCTCTCATATATCGAAGCCCCGTTACACCCCTTCTAGGCAAGAGTGTTCAAAAATCAGTCGGACAATCAGGTGAGCTGTCCGCTTCTCTTAGTTTGCAAAGTTTGAAATGCCATATTTAAAAAAAGTTAAAGCATAGTGGTTCTGGTGCAAGTATATAATATAACCTCTTATATCACTTTGTAGAATTGATTACTTTGTTTGTACTTTTAAGTAGAAAAAAATCTATTACATTCTTAACATAGATATTAAAACTGAAATCATAACTTCTTTATAAAGCGCTAAGTATATTTTGAAATTCAATATATTTGTAGTCAGCATAGTCAGTTAGCTATGTTAAATGATATAAGCAAGATATAGGTACAAAGAATGACATCGGAACATTCCCGTAGTACAATATTGGAAGGGAGCAATGACATAATGACGGATGGGATCGGCAACTACAGTGGAAATTGAACTGGTCGCTGACAAGCGCTATATTTCACTCAATATTTGCACGAATGGACACTGGACAAAACAACCTGCTGGGAGCCTGATGGACGCTATGCGTCGCATGATAGTGTGGAAACGAACAAATATGAGGGATATTGTTCGGAAATAGTTCTGCTATTGTTACTATACACAGTCTACATCGTAGTATTGTGTTGTGAATGTTTGATATTACATACTTTTAGACATTGATTGTGTTTTAGTCTCAATAATAATAGTAAGTTCATTTCATAACCCATTCCATCATTCTTCACACTTGGGTGTCCAGGGTGTCTTTTTCAAGTAAAAAAAGTAGTGAGTGTAGTTGTTAGCATGTCTGCTTCCTTTGATTTTAATCCCTATTGGTCAGGCACTTTTTCTCCTCATAGTCAAGACCAAGATGGTTAATTAAAGTCTTTATTTACTAATCTTTCTTCTTTAGTTTAGCCGGAGAGATGGACAGGAGCCCTAAGTATTGATCAAGAGGTTAAGTGCGTGGTGAGACAGGAGTGGTTTGATTTTTGGCACTCTTTAATCTTTAGAAACACCTATTAAGTATATGACTCAAAAATGAGGACATTTTACCAAAATTCTTCATCCATGCATACTTCTTTCATTAATCGTTTCATGCATACACGCCTGGGTATACGAGTACATTTGAACTTTCCGTTATTGAGCAATCTGCTCACGTGGTCTTCGTATCTTTCGCACAATAAATATTCTTTGCCAATCATTCTACACTCATTCGTAGGACGTGACCAAACCAACGGAGCACGCCCTTTTTCAGCGTAATGCTGGCACATTCGTTCAACAGGTACTATTAATATTTTGATATTTAATTTGCTCCAAAATCACTTGATTTGAATTCTTTAAACTTGGTACTACTATAATTGAGAACACACTATGTTAAAATCTACTCTATACAAACTTACCGTCTTTGTTCATATTCGCCTGGAAGCACTTAGCGAGGCGGCAAGCTCGGCATTGGTTTCTATGGGTCTTGTCTACAGGACATCGCCCTTTCATCTCACCGCCTGCCTTGCACGTGTATACACGATTCCTGTGGATCGACCGTTTGAAGAAACCCGAACAACCTGTGAGAAGTTATAGTTATATTAGAGACTAGGTCCCCCACGGTTTCGCCCGTGACATACTTCGAATTTCCGTCGCACCTAAATATTTAATAAAGTCGCTTATAAATTCTACAATGATGCATAAAAATTTGCCCAATTTTTTGACATTTATGACTACTGCTCTGCTCCTCAGTGTAGTAGCGTAATGGTATATAGCCTATAGCCTTCCTCGATAAATGGGCTATCTAACACAAAAAGAATTTTTCAAATCCGACCAGTAGTTCCTGAGATTAGCGCGTTTAACCCAGCAAACAAACAAACTTTTCAGCTTTATATATTAGTAAGTACGAGTATAAACTAGTATACTCGTAGAATCATATTTTAACTGGATGACGCCCGCGATTTCGCCCGCGTAGATGTTTTCCCGTTCCCGTTTCCGACAGGAATTTGTTCCCGTGATAAAAAGTAGCCTATGTGTTATTTTCATGTATAAGCTATATTATTGTAAAGTTTCAATAAAATTCACTCAGTAGTTTTTACGTGAAAGAGTATCAAGTAAGGGGCTCCACCAAGATGAACGGACTTACGGAGCCCAAGTGACTCACAGTGTTTGCTATGATGGTTTCGGTATAATATACCGCGAAACTTTAAAAACAACTTTTTTAGTGGTTATTTTTCTGCTCTTAGGTGTATTTGTGTGTATAAATGGGTAAATCTTACCATCGCAACTGTAGATGCCATAATGTTTGCCGGAACTTCTGTCTCCACACACATTACACGGGATGTCCAGTAGACGATCACCTGTAACAAACCATAAAAATGATGTTTTGTTAACGCAAAATGCATTTTCCCGAGAAAATAACATGATTTTTGCGGGATAACGTACCAGTGGCGTGCACAAGGATTTCGGATAGGGTATGCATGCCCTAACTACCCGAAATCCCCGCGAGAAATGAAGCGCTTGTGGCCGCGCTGACTCAGTGTTCTGTAAACGATCACTGCGTTAAGTAACTATGGCTGGTCACGGATGGGTGAGCACTTTGTGGCATTTATATTTGCGAGTGTTTCCGTGCTTTGGAAGGCATCTTAAACCGTTGGTTGGCTTAACGACTGCCATGTTACTGCCTACTGGCAACCGAGGTTAGTAACATGGCAGTCGTTAAGCCAAGTATGAAGGCCTTGTGGGCGACTTTATAATTTCAACAGCAGGTAGCCATAACCTGCGTCTCTCTATTTTATCACGGCAACGGGCTCACCACCTATTACGTGACACAGGAGTACACACGGTGTAAATTGTGCGTATAATATGCCTCTGCCTGCCTTCGGGGATAAAGGCGTGATTGATAAACATAATTGTGAAAGTTTGGATGGATGGATGTTTGTTGCGTAAACAGCTGAAAGGATTGCATTGAAACTTGGTATGTACATAGCTAGAGACCTGGATTAACATATACTACTTATTATCCTGATGCTGCCACGTTAACAGGAACGACGTGAGACAAACCGCGGGGCGCTGCTTGCTGTAATATTTTTAAAATAACTAACTCACCAATTTCAATTAAGAGACTTTTCGACATGGCATCATTGATTGTTGTCTGTGTGTGGTGTGTGGCTACCATGAATATCCAAATTAATGACTGATGTTAAGTACAAGGCCGTGTCTAAACTGTCTAACTGTCGTTAACAGCTGATTTTGAATTGTCCCAAATTTTATTTAAATAAAATAACATTATTTATACCATTTATTAATAATAGCCACCTAATATAAAGATAAAAA